>OZ025296.1:106351265-108751265 GCA_964019185.1 Maratus speculifer | reverse complement strand
TTTTGAAATTTTGAAACTCTTTTTTACGCCAAAAGCAGTTGACAGGGCAACATCAGTGTGTAAGTATCGGATTTTTAGACGGTTTGCTGCATTTGAATTGTTCTTATGAGTAGTTTCGACCTTTGAAAGTTTGAAAAATTCATCAGTAAATAAATACGTTTAATGAATTATTTTTAAATTAAAAGGAATGTTTATAAAAATAAATGCTGTTTATATCGGAATTGTTTATAAAATTTAAAAATGTGACGCTTTCACCAGGAATATAATGTAATTCATTTAAAATAAAAGCCGAACGAGAACAGATTTTGTCCGTTGCAATTCCATTTATGTAGTCTTTATTGCAATGCATCGCAACTATAATTAATGTCTATTTTTATGTATATTGTTAATAATATAGATATATTCATCATTATTATTTATTAATTCAAAACTTTTTTTTCCCTAAAAGGGGTACTTTTCGTTCAAATAGTGGTAAATAAAATAGATTATAAATTATGATAAAGAATTATGGACATGCAAACACAGAAGGGTGATTCCATGTAAAATGACAAAAAGGTAAAAAAAAGACTTGACTTCATAGGCGCTGATGTTAATAAATTTGGCGATACGTGTTCATTTTATATTCAAATACAATTCTGCCCAATATTTTGACGAAAAAAAATATTTTATATTTTTTTTGACATAGAATATATGTGACGTGATATAGAATGGCAAGCGGACAATCGTCCAAAGTTACAAGTTGGGAGTTCTGTATTTTGAAAACTTTTTAACAAAAATGAAGTTTTTTTTTTAATATTGAAATCTCTGAAAATCATTCTTTATATTTATTGAATAATAATACTCTGGTAATACAATGGTTAATCTTAAATTGTTTGTAAATATGGAAATTTTGCAAATTAAAAAAAAATTGAAACGTTTAAAAATTAAAGGATTAAAAAAAAATCTGTGAAAATGATGCATGATGTAGTATTATATATGAAGATGGAATTCTCCAAGCTTCAAATTTGTTTTTTATTTCCTTCATCTTCAAAAAAATCTCAGAAACTTTAAAAAAAATTATAAAATTATAATTTTTTTCTCTTATGTATGTGCAAAAAAATAATTAGAGGAAAGCTCCGACATTAACAATATTGCACATCTATAAAAATCATTAAGTCCATGACACACTAACGAAATTTCAATATTGCCTTTTTGATTTCTAACATAACAAAAGTGGGTTCAAAAAACTAATATTCGAGACATTCTAAGGACAGTTTTTCTTTTAAATCACGCCCTTTTTGCGAGTTTCTTGCTGAAAAAAGATACGTATTGCCATCTACATTTATTATTTGATTTAAAGATTAAAATACAATTATTTACTCAAAAGAATCGTTTTCTTTTACTTAAATTTTAAATATATTTAAAGAAAAAAAAACCTGAAAGCAAGAAAAAAATTTTGTATATTTGAAATATACACTTTTATCTGTGATATATAAGAGTTTAAAGCTTTTGAAAGCTTTTATTCGTGTCCAAACAAATGATAAAAATGTTGAATTTTTATTCAACAGTTTTCACTGTTAAATTTGTTTTCTCATTAAGGAATGAAAAACGTAGGAATTAAAATTGAGATTATTAATTATATTCATTAGCTATAACGACAAAAAACTTTAAGCTGCAAAAAGTGTCCTTCATTTTAAAACAAATATCTGAAATATTTCATTTATTTATTTATTATTTATTTATTTTTGAATTACGGAATAAAATCACAATTATAAATTACGTTAATCTGTTACTTATAGTTCATTCTTAAGTATAAATTATTTTTATTATAGTCTTTCCATTCCTAAAGCTAATAATCAAACTTGAAATTTCAAGCACACGACCTCGATTTTGTATCAGCTTTAATGTACATTTTTGTACTGAAATAAACAACTCTGAAATCTATTGCTCTGCGTTTCCTCGTAAATTGTTGTAAACTACTTTTATAATGATGTTCAGTAAAATCTGTGACATGTCAGCCACACCTGATTTGCTCATTTCGTGTGGAATGACCCAGAAGCTTTAATTTTTATTGCTTCTTGGGAGTAGTAGCACAAGAAGAAAATTTTAAATAGATAGTTGTAGGTTAAGGCAGAAAATACAAATTTTAGAAAATTCTACAATTCTCCAAGCAGTTTTTAGATAGGGGAAGGTGGTGTATTTTGGAGGTATCTGTACCTTAGAGGCACATTGATTGTGCATCCATTTTGAGTCATAAATTTAATGTAAAATATTAGTTGCGTGTATAATTGCCCGTGAATCTCTACTAACACATACAAGTAACTAATACTTTGTTTTAAATTTATCACTTAAAATGACTGCACAATCAATGTGCCTCCAAGGTACGTATGTACACTTAGGTACACTTCCTTCCACAATTGTACTTCGCTCTGAGGCCTTTGGAAACATAATGAGTAGTCTTAGACTTTTATTCGATACTCCGAGTATCTCTATCACTTCTTTTTGTGTTGCATCGTTTCTCTTAATTAGCACTGATAATTTAGATTTGACTACTTTAGACAGACCGTTCTTTAAGTTAACTCTGTTGCAGTTTACGTTAAACTATCCCCTGTTATCGGTAATTTCAGTACAGATTATAATCAAGAGATCTTTATCAATAAGGATTATTTTTTTATATTTGGATATTACACATCCAAAGACATATTTTTTGTAGTGATTCGTTAAAAAAAATCACGAATTTGTATTTTTTTAATGGTAACACCTCTCTTAAGTAATATAAATTGATTATTAAAATGTTAAAGTGTAATGTTAAATTTTAAAAATCTTATGATTTAAAAATCTAATGGATTTAATAAACTGTTTATGACGAATTTGTATTTTTGCCCTCCAAATTAAAACGCCTTAACGTAGAAAGGTAAAATTGAATAAGCTAAACGAGTAGTACTGCTGAAAAGTTCCATTTATCTCAAGTATATTTCCATAAAGAAACGGAAATGTACTTTAGAATTTTTGTGCACCCCTGAATATAATCCACAGAATTTATATGCACCAAGAAATAATTAAAAATCAGTTCAGTTTAAAAACGAAAATGCACTTAATGAAAACTTAAACGAAATGCACTTAAACGAAAATGCAACATTCGAAAATGCATCTAAAATAGATAATATTCATTATCTTGTTCAATTTCTTTTGTTGCCGAATTCCTTTGTATGCCCCTGTAAATTAACGATGCATTTTATGCACATTTTATTCTACAGAAACACTATGCTGTTCGCAATACAGTTAGATATAATTTCCAGTATGTTTAAAATCGTTAATAGTATTAAAATACATCCCAAACGGTTTTTCTCCATAGGACATAATGTAGCGGAATTCCTTTGAGAATATTGCAAAGGAACCACAAATGCTGCACTTGTTTTCAATACCAAACTTGCCATACTGATAACGTTCATAAATATAATGGGGAATGTACTATATTTAATCGCGGTCGAGCACAGACGAAAGATAAACAAACTGAAATCACAAATACTTTTCAACTATGTTGAAAAATGCTAAAAAGTTTTAATATTCTTCAGAAATAATTTACAGAAAACATAATTTATGAGATAGCGATTTATTTAAAACAACATTCACAATTTACAGAAAAAAATCATCTTTTTAAAAACATGTTAAATAAATGGTTTTACATTTATTTCTATAAACAAAGGTGGCTTTATGTAACAAAATAATCTTTATTTATATTGTATGGAACTGAATCATCAATCGCTTATTTAGATATATAGAAACATTTGTAGGTTACGTTTTGCGCAGAATGTTATTTTTATCACGTCATCCAATTTCATTTCTTCCTCCTCTTCAATTCATCTTTTTTTATATCACAGTGCGATATGGAGGTGGCGAAACTACAGGAACAAATGGGAATCACAAAAGAAGAATAACTGAATATGGACATATAAATGTAATGCATGAATATATTTCTGATAGGAAGTAACATAAATTATTTTCTTCGTATAAATAAAAATGGTTCTATTTAAAAATGGTAAAAGCAAAGAATTTACGTATAATAATTACATGATCTTAAAAATTATTAATACATTCATTATTAAATATAATCATATAAAATAAAAAATATTTATAAGATGAATTGATGGTTAGATATTAGAGTACGGAGGAGAGTGGTGCTGTCTGGATAATACGCAATGGTCAATTTATTAATTAAAAAATAAAAGCAATCTAAGTGGCGAGAATCATCTGATAAATTGCTATAATGCCTTTGAAAATGGATGCTGAATTTACACATATCTATGCATAATTGTATAGTTTTGTTCATTGAATCTATTAATTTAATTTAATAATTATTGTTAATGATAAACTTAAATTTAATTTTTCCCAATTTGGACAATATCTAAAACTATATTTCTAAATGTATAAAATGCATATATTTATTATTTATTTTATTACTTGTTTTACCTTATAGCACTACATTACTAAAATTAGTATTGTCATATTAAATGAAAATATTATTTATTATTATTATTTTCCTTTTTAAGCTATTGCATAGCTTTTATCGCGGTCTTTGAGCGCGGCGACCGATTGTAGAAATTCCGTAACGAGAAAAATTGAGCGTAACGAAAAACAACAATTCCGTAACGAAAACAACCTAACACTCGGCTAACCATCGTTTCAGTTCGTCAGACTTCGGCATGGTATCCTTCGGTAGACTTCGGCAGACATTGACGCGGTATTTTTCAGATATTTAGAGGATATCAAGTCTCAAACTTATATTTCTTATTTCAGTTACTATAAATCTATAGTTTCAATAATAAAAATTCCTGATAGAATGTGTATACAAAAGAATCGTCTTAGGATAAAACAAGGTAGGATAATGTATCTTTTGGTGACTGGAGACCCGCCCAATGGTGAGGATCGAAAAATTTAAAATGCTTATAACTCGCGATCTAATTTTCGTAGCGCGGCCAAATTTTGTTTGGTAATTTATTATGAGACTGTGTTAATTTTTGGTGACAGGAGAACCCCCACGGTGAGGATGGAAAAATTTAAATGTTTATAACTCGCGATCAATTTTCGTAGCGCGACCAAATTTTGTTTGGTAATTTATTATGAGACTGTTTTAAATTTTGGTGACAGGAGATCCCCCACGGTGAGGATCGAAAGATTTAAAATGCTTATAACTCGCGATCTAATTTTCGTAGTGCGGTTAAATTTTGTTTAATAATTTATTATGAGACAGTGTTAATTTTTGGTGACATGAGACCCCCCCCCCATGGTGAGGGTAAAAAATTTTAAAATGCTTATAACTCGCGATCTAATTTTCGCAGCGCGGCCAAATTTTTTTTTGGTAATTTATTATGAGACAGTGTTAATTTTTTGTGACAGGAGATCCCCCATGGTGAGGGTAGAAAAATTTAAAGTGCTTATAACTCGCGATCTATATTTCGTAGCGCGGCCAAATTTTGTTTGGTGATTTATTATGAGACAGTTTTAATTTTTGGTGACAAGAGACCCCCCATGGTGAGGGTCGAAAAATTTAAAATGCTTATAACTCGCGATCTAATTTTCGTAGCGCGGCCCAATTTTGTTTGGTAATTTTTTATGAGACAGTGTTACTTTTGGTGACAGGAGACCCCCACGGTGAAGGTCGAAAAAGTAAAAATGCTTATAACTCGTGATCTAATTTTCGTAGTGCGGCAAAATTTTGTTTGGTAATTTATTATGAGACAGTGTTAATACTTGGTGACAGGAGATCCCTTATGGTGAGGCTCGAAAATTTAAAGTGCTTATAACTCGCGATCTAATTTTCGTAGCGCGGCCAAATTTCGTTTGGTGATTTATTATGAAACAGTGTTAATTTTTGGTGATAGGAGGCCACCCCCACGGTGAGTGTCGAAAAAGTTAAAATGCTTATAACTCGCAGTCTACTTTTCGTATCGCGGCCAAATTTTTTTTAAATATTTTATTATGAGAGAGTGTTAATTTTTGGTGACAGGAGACCCCCCACGGTGAGGGTCGAAAATTTTAAAATGCTTATAACTCGCGATCAATTTTCGTAGCGCGGCCAAATTTTGTTTGGTGATTTATTATGAGACAGTGTTAATTTTTGTTGACAGGAAACCCCCCACGTTGAGGGCCGAAAAATTTAAAATGCTTATAACTCGCGATCTAATTTTTGTAGCGCCTCCAAATTTTGTTTGGTGATTTATTATGAGACAGTGTTAATTTGTGATGACAGGAGACCCCCCACGGTGAGGGTCGAAAAATTTAAAATGCTTATAACTCGCGATCTAACTTTCGTAGCGCGGCCATATTTTTTTTTGGTAATTTACTATGAGACAGTTTAATTTTTGGTGACAGGAGACCCCCCAAAGGTTAAAGTCGAAAAATTTAAAATGCTTATAACTCGCAATCTACTTTTCGTATCGCGGCTAAATTTTGTTTGGTAATTTATTATCAGAGAGTGTTAATTTTTGGTGACAGGAGACCCCCGACGGTGAGGGTCGAAATTTTTAAAATGCTTACAACTCGCGATCAATTTTCTTAGCGCGGCCAACTTTTGTTTGGTAATTTATTATGAGACAGTGTTATTTTTTGGTGACAGGAGATCCCCCATGGGGAGGGTCGAAAAATTTAAAAAACTTATAACTCGTGATCTAATGTACGTTGTGCGGCCAAATTTTGTTTGGTAATTTATTAAGTTATTGCATAGCTTTCATCGCGGGCTTTGAGCGCAGCAACAGAATCTAGAAATTCCGTAACGAGGAAAAAACCTAACACTCCGGCTAACGTCGTTTCAGTTTAGCAGACTTCGGCACGGTATCCTTCGGTTGACTTCGGCAGACATTGACGCGGTGTTTTTCAGATATTTTGAGAATATTAAGTCTCAAACTTATGTTTTTTATTTCAGCTACCATAAACGTATAGTTTCAATGATAAAAATTTCTGATTAACCTACATGTATTGTAAGATAATAAAAATATTTTAAACGATATTAACTTCTCATTTATTTAATAAAAGAAAAAAATTTTGATATCGGTCATCATGCTCAAAAAGTGTAACTTGAATTAATATCAAAGACAAAATAAATAAATAAATAAATAAATAAATAATAAAAAAATACTGCATAAATAAAAAATAAGTAAATAATTATAATTGCATAAGTTGATAAAAAATGCTATGCAGTAGCTTTTTCGCGGCAATCCCCGAGTGCCACATGTATTTTTTCTTTTTAAATATATAAACATTATGATATTAGTTATTAATTACAATTTATATTATTTATTTATTATGTAAATAGAATGTTATGCAAGAAAGTTTTAATTATTGATATTTATAATTTGGAACATTTCATTATGTGAATCGTAAATTAATGATTTATACATATCAAATTTTACCTGTTATTATTATTCAATACATTAATCACACATTATTTCTTATAATTTTTTTTTCATTTAATAAGATATTTTCAATTTTACTTAAATATCTATTGTTATAAAATGCAATAAGGCATCTTCAAATAAATATATAGTTCATTTAATTCATATATATATATATATATATATATATATATATATATATATATATATATATATATATATATATATATATATATATATATCATTAATATTTCATTTATTTTAGTAATTTTGCAACTAATAGTAGTACTAATGTGTTTTTTGGACAAAAAAATAGTTTGGTTGTACTATATAGGGCACTGATACCATGTATAATTTTTTTCATGTTTAAAATATGTATATTGTAATACATTTAATGGTAATATACACTATATGGCCAAAAATGACCGGACATTAGCAATTTTTAAAAGTCTTATTAAATATCTCAAAAAATACATGACGAATTATTCCGAAACTTCACATGTGTAAACAGAATAAGTACAGGTTACACATTTCCGCTAAGATTTTTTTTATTGAATCCCATAGTGGACTGTCAACAAATTGAAAAAGAACTTAAATCTTTTGGATAACCTGTCAAAACTTAATGTAACTAAAGCGTTGAAACTGCAGATTTTAATTAAATGGATTATAATAAATTGTTGTCATTCTTATGTAGATAGCATGTCTTTTGCGTATAATTTGGAGAGTTCTTAATATAAAAACTTGTCCTTTTCAGAAAACATGACAAATGATATTGCACGGAATACCCCTTTAAAAACTAAAAACTACCGACTTAAAAACTAATTAAAATTGTATGAAAAATGAGCAAGTTTACTAAATAATGTTTTACTGCGCATGCGTAAGAGCAAACAGAATGTAATTTGCATAATATGATAGCTAAATGTATAGAGCAACTTCTGTAAAAGTCTCAAAAACATAGTTTGAAAATTCTGAAATTACTGTCGCTAGAATAAGTTCAAAATCGTTTATTCCCAAAATGAAGCAAAAAATGTGAGGGTTTATATCCAAATATAGTAGTACGTATTGTGTATTGGTTGTGCTTTATGGAATATATATACTAATCATTGGATATATTGATATCTAAATTTGGAATAAAGAAAATAAGTAAGTTTGCACCAATGTCTCGTATAAATTCATTAGCCAAATTCATCCTCCGTTTTGTTTGAAAACGTCGGCCATTTAAAGTTATTAATTCTTTTTTTAAATTTGTAATAATTTACAAAAAATTAGAATTAAATAAAAGTTCCCTCTTAAGTCTTTGATCTTGATACAAACATTCCGGGGTATTTTTGTATTGTACTTGTTTTTAAAAATGGCTGGGATATAACAATTTCAATTTCTAATAAAGATAACTTTTTGAAGAATCTATTTGCGCAACAGCTTTCGGATATATCAACCGATTTCGATATGATTCAAAATCTGCCCATGACTTTCCAACAAGGGAATCTTTTTTTGGTGTTGCTAGACCTTAGCATCAAGACCTGGTACATTTTGTAGCTTTGCATATAAATATTGGCGAACCCATAAAAATTCTTCGTTAAAAGCACATTATACATACATATTTTGTACTTTATGTTATTTTATTGGATTTTTATTTGTATATTTTATGCCAAAAATGACTTTAATTGCCAAATATTTCGCTTACTTTATTTTTGAGCTATGACATTCGGTTGTCGAAAAACAACATAGAGATTTTTTCAAAGCCAAAATATCACAATATAATGTCGTAATTTTTCAAAACCAAATTCGTAGTTTTTTGGATGAATTTTTAAGCTTCTAACAATATTTCATATTTATGATTAACTAATTTATATTTTAACACCTTGACCGCCGAGCAAAAGCAAAAAATTGTAGAGTTTTTTTCTCTGTAATTTATTTTAAATTTTAATAAAAGAGGAATTTTCTATCATGGTATAATATTTTTTTACGTATATGAAACATAACTTAATTTTATAAAACTACACATAACTTAATTTTCATTATATTTGTAGAATTGCATTAATTTAAATAAACCTTCAACTGCCGTAAAACCTGCCGCCTAGTGAACGGATATATCCGATCGCGGCAGTGGGAAGGTTAAAATGGCTTTCTTAAAATAATAAAAATGTTAATAACCCAATAATTGGCCACGAAAGAAACCTTTTCAGAAAGTTATGCTACTGCAAAATCAAAACATATTTCTTTAACAAATTCTTTATTTCGATTCTCACAATTCCTTTTATACGACTTTAAAAAGCACCAAGTCTCAATTCTAGGTGAGAGCAACATGAAAAAAGGTTTCCTGGTAAGATTTTGACCAAGTTCATTGAAAAGTTTCACTCATCACGTTTTTTTTAAATGGCAGGAGCTTTAAGATATCTCCAAATTTGTCGATCAAATAAAAATAACCTTAAATAAAACCGGATTGGATAACGCTGAGTAATTTCGTGAAATTCCTATTCATGTTCAGTATTAACACTTGAACCGCCGGGTATTTTACTCTAGTTTTACAAAAAGTGTTTCTTACCAGAATTTTAATTTTAAACTATTTAACTTATCTAATTAGCCTATTTTTGAACTGCATTGATATAACATATCTTACGGAGAAAATTCTGGTTCTAAGCGACTGTTATTAATCTAACAGGAGTCATTTTGACCCTAATGGCGGTTTTAGTGTTAACAAAAAATAGAATTGAATCTTCTATAACCGGTTCCCCTAATTTGTACTTCGTTATATTTGAATAATATAACTTGATTTTTTTAAATATGAAATACTAGCTGACCCGCCCGGCGTTGCCCGGGTCCGTATTAACAATATTAAACGAACTTGAAATTTGTATGATTTTATCATTAACTGGAAGCGTGCAGAAATGCATTATCTGAAATACGTCGCAGCTGACTTTGTGAAAAATCGGTTTTAAAAACAACAACTAATATTAAGGTCTAAAAATACTTAAAATGAGCAATGACAAACACGGGAGGGAACATGTATCCAACGATTGCGTTAGTTTCGTATAATTAAAGTGTTGATATTTACCCGTAAAAATCACTGTTAAATCACGTAACTAATTATTTTTTTCGCATAGAAATCCCAAGTGAGATATTTTGAATTTCAAACTAATTATATCACTCTTAAATCCGACTATACCGTGAATGAAATCGATACGCGATGATAAAAGATTGGTATACAGTATTATAATTTCAGAGCCATTTAACAAAAGTGTATATTTTTAATCAAAGCATGCGTAATGTTGACTCTGTGGACAAATTCCTAACCGTAAACTTTTGTACCGTAACCATAATCTGTCTGTAACCTAATTGCGACTTAACAGTACCCTACCGTAACTTAAATATAACATAAATGTAGCCTAGCCATCACTTTATTGTAACCTATTCTTATTCTAACCATCACATAAATGCAATTTAACTTTAACCTAACTTTAAATTAACCGTGATCTAACTGTAACCTAACGTGAAATTAAATAAAATCAAAGACTTACCGTAAAGTAATTGCAATCTAATCGCAACCCACATGTTACCTAACCATTCATGGAGTTCATGTCCATGGAAATTATTTTGTCTTGTTCGGATTTGGTTATGATTCATTAGAATATTTTCGTCGGGTTCAGATTTGGTTCGATTCAGCTTTCAAGTATTTTTTGAAATTCGATTTAAATGTTCGGGTCGGATTCATGTCCATAGAAATTATTTTGCCTTACTCGGATCCAGTTATGGTTCTGTGAAATTATTTTGTCGGGAACAGATTTGGTTCAATTCCGATTTCGGCGTTTTCTTCAAATGGAATTTTTGGATTCAGGTCTTCTTGCGTGTCCACGGAAATTATTCTGTCTAATTCGAATAAAGACATGCTTCACTGGAATATTTTTATCAAGTTCATTTCAGATTTCGATATTTTTTCAAAGAAATTTTTTAGGTTCAGATTCGGTTCATATGCATGGAAATTTTGTCTTATTCGAATCCTGTTGCTGTTCTTTGGAATATTTTTGTCATGTTTAGATTTGGTTCGATTCAAATTTCAGGTATTTTTTCAAATAGAATTTTTAGGTTCGAATCTCGTTCATGACCACGGAAATTATTTTATCATACTCGAGTCCGGTTATGATTCTTTCTAATATTTTGATAGGATTCAGATGTGGTTTGAGTCAAATTTCAGGTTTTTTAAAATCTGATTTTTTAGGTTCGAGTCGGGTTTATGTCCATGGAAATTATTTTGTCTTGCTCGGATCGGGTTATAGTTCTTTGGAATACTTTTATCGGGTTTAGATTTGGTTCAATTCAGATTTCGGGTTTTTTTTTTCAAATGGAACTTTTGGGTTTGGGTCTTCTTGCGTGTTCACGAAAATTATTCTGTCTTGTTCGAATAAAAAGATGCTTCACTGGAATATTTTTGCCAAGTTCAGATTTCGCGATTTTTTCAAAGAAACTTTTCGGGTTTGGATTGGGTTCATGTCCATGGAAATATTTTGTCTTGTTCGGATCCGGTTGCGGTTCTTTGAAATAGTTTTGTCAGATTCAGATTTGGTTCGATTCAAATTTCAGGTATTTTTTCGAATGGAAGTTTTAGGTTCGTATCGAGTTTATGTCCACGGAAATTATTCAGTCTTACTCTAATCCGGTTATGGTTCCTTTGAATATTTTGGTCGGATTTAGATGATGTTTGGGTCAAATTTCAGAATTTTTTAAATGGAATTTTTTAGGTTTGAGTCGGGTTAATGACCACGGAAAGTATTTTGTCTTGCTGGGATCGGGTTATAGTACTCTGGAATATTTTTATCGGTTTCAGATTTTGTTCTGGTCATATTTCGAGTTTTTTTTAAGAAAATATTTAGGTTCGGGTCAGGTTTCATGCCCACTAAAATTATTTTGCCTTGTTTGGATCGGGTTATGCTTCATTTGAACATTTATGGGATTAAGATTTGATTCGGGTCAATTATCAAATCCATAGGTTTTTTTTTTTTCCAAACACAATTTTTAGGTTCGGGTCGGGTTTATACTCACGGAAATTTTGTCTATCACGGATCGGAATGTGGTCTGTTTTTTTCTGGTTGGGATCGGGTTATGTGTTAATTAGTCTAAACATTAAGGTTATAATCAGTTTTGCTACTATTCTTTTTATGGCTATTTCTGATAAATAATTTACTTTGCTATTTGATAATTTATTATCGTGTATGAATCGTTTGCGGATTCCAACAATTGTACGCCAAACAGCTATATTTTATTTTTGTTTTAAAACCAAATTAAAGCCATAATTTAATTTTAAATTGAATAGAATACATTTAAATTTTATCAATGATAAAAAAAAACTCCTAGAAAAGTGTTGTGTGATTTTTTTTACTGCAACTCATACATTCTAATGTTCGAAATGCCAATGATCTGCGTACAACCACACAGTAAAAAGAAATTGAGTGGAAGTATAATGTCTTGGGCTGACGCCAAAAATGTAACCATAAAATCAGCTACATTAAGTCCAAATAAGCACCAACAAAACCATGTGCTTTGACACGCCGATCAATTCAAACTGGTTTAAACCCGTATTTCTTTGTTTTTTACCTTTTAAACTGTTATTGAATAGATGACTAAAATTTCGTTTAAAAAATAACGTTTTGTGCCATTATTGACTGTAATACACGATCGGAATGCATAAAAGATACCAATATATCAATCATAGGCAAGAATGATGTGATTTTTTTTATCATATGACTTTGAAATATCAATATAGAAGCATCATTTAAGATTTTGCTTGAAAAGTTAACATTCTTTCGTCAATCGTCTGCACTCTAAAATCTAGATTTTAGAATAATATTTGTTATTTAAGTTTTCGCGCATGATTTTAAAAGAATATTTTCATAAATATATTTTATATATTGACTTAGAATTATTAATACGTTGTTAAATCATAAACATTTTTCATCTACGTTATAAAGTATTAAAAAGTTCTGGAAAAAAAAAAAAAAAAACTTTTAGCAATACAATTTTTAGTTCAAATCAAATGTTTTCAATATTTTATTTAATTTTATTTTGACATTTAATTATTTCGAATTTATCAATTTCAATTATTTTAAAAGCAAACATTTTTTTAAAATAAATAATATAATAGAAAAAAAAATCATTTTAAAAAATTACTATTTCTTCGTAAAATATGCTTCAGCTGTAATTCATTTCTTTCAATTCGTCTTATTAATACAAAATCCCTTCCACATACTTTTGTTTGGGACATTAAAATTTGAGCGATAAATGGTTTAATATTGCAACCCTTTTTTCGGTTTACTTCACTACCACTCTTTTTTCTCCGTGGTTTACAACCGCTGTGATAAGAAATCATCATAAACTGACAGTTTGCCAGTCTATGAATTTTAAAGATCTGTTCCAGCTTTTTAAATTATTTATGCGAAAATTTTATGCAACCAACCAACCATAACTAAATGAAGGGATAAAAAGAAGAAAAAAGGCGATTTTTTATGAGAGTTATCTTTGGAATTTAATTAATTACTCAGTTAATAAATAGAATTTCGAAATTCTGAAGTTCAGGTGCATCAGGAGAGATTTGGGGCTACTCTCAAAAAAATTTTGAGCCTTGTACATGCTGTAGATTTTGCTAGCCATCGCAGACACACACATACACACACACACACACACACACACACACACGCAGACAGAGCGTTTTGTTCTTTTATTAATATAGATGAAAGCTTTCCCCCGGCATTGTTAGGAAGGATTTTCTCAAAACTCTTTATTATTATTATTATTCGTCAAAATTTAAGAGGTTTAAACTCATTTATTCCCATTTTTATTATAAAACAGATTTCACATAGTTTTTAAACGTTATTCTATCCTCAATTAGGAAAAAAATATATAATTGGAACTTAAAATAACTTCCAAGTGATTTTTTTTGAAATTTTGACAAAAATTGTCTCATTCGAACATAAATTCATTTTCTTTTTTCTTTTTTTTCAAGTTGCAGACAATATGAGATGAGATATCCTGAAGTCGACATGTTTCGCAATATATCTTTTCAATGGTCGTATCTGAATCCAAGGAAAATCTTCTTTGTGATTCGATAAGACGTGACAACACTATTTTGAACTTTTCAAAGAAATGCAAGTTTTACATCTTATTCTTAAGATTTAAGGTTTTATATTACAAATGTCGAAAAAGAAGAATTTTTCTGAAACCTTAAGTTGGAAGTATTTCAGTAAATTTAGAGGAGATTTGACATGAAATTATTCTCTTATATAACATTCTTATTTCATGTATTACAAAATAAAGGAATTACAGGACTCTCAGTGAAATGTTTCACTATGTAATTATATATATATATAATGGGACAAGTTGTATTACACATCTGTAAGATATACAAGTTTTGATTGATTTTATATTTAAACTTCTGTTTTGTACCATAAAAAAAATTTTAAAATCAAAACTTGAGAGCATTTAGATTAAACTAATTAAGATAATTAAAGTACCTTGTAAAGTTTCTCTGAAATAAGTCACAATCAAGAAAGAATAGGTGAAAAATACCTACCGTAGACTTATCACAATACATTTCGCTTTAAATTTTGCACGCGACCCCATTCAGATAAAAATTTTATTGTGATTTTACAGTAACGAGGTTGAACCCGTCGAATTTCGACGAAAAAAAACTTTTAATTAGGAACTGTTTCATCGATTTATAATAAACCTACAAAATTAGTTACAATAAAAATTTAACCTTTTTTTGCTAAATCAAACTCAAAAACAAATTATATTTAACCAAAAGTTAACAAAATACCATTTCTACAAAATTCAGTTGTGGAAACTGTTTAATCGTAGATGTAAGCAGTAAAAAAAACGAAAATCTGATTTTATGATAAAGTTATCATTTAAGGCTCTTATGTTAGTATTACAAAATAGGGAAAAAGCAAAATTTATTCCACTTTGACTCAATGATACTTTCCCCCCCATGAAATCTAAATCCGATATTATTTGCAACATATCAAAATTTACATATGCACATTTCATATCTGTATTCACCTCTTTTTTTCAAAATTGCATTTTAATTTGATCATTTTAAAATCATTTAAATTCAAAACTTGAAGTCACGATGCTATTAGCTGAAACAGATACTAAATTATTTATGTTCTTTTAAGTGCGAATTATATTTTGTAAATTCTGACCATTCTGAATGGTCAATAGCTTTTTTGAATAGTCTGATTCAGAATAATAGATTATTCAAACAAATTGATTTTATTCAATGTTTTAAAAAGTTCACGCATCGCCACCTGATTAACAGTAATGTAAAGCAACATGCAGAAAATATGGATTTGCGGATTGTGTTACTCGCATCATAATTACAAATTACATAATAAATGATGTCCCAACTGACATGCTTAAAAATGTTCGATCCTTTTTTTCCCCTTTACTGAGTTTAATTGATTTATTCCCCCACCCCTTCATAAAAAACATGACAAAACAATTTTATTGTTAAATTGACTCATTTGGGTTTCATTTCTAGTGCCATATTGCAGTTCTTTATATGAAATTGTCGAATTCTTACACTTAAAAATTTATCCTTTTTAACTTATATATATATATATATTTATAATATATATATATATATATTATAAAACATGCATTATACCGTTTTTAAAAGCTATTACGTCAAAATCGTACGATAAACCATCATCAGAAGTTATCAGATAAATTCTTAGTTCAATCTTTTATAATTTTAAATAAGGATAACAAGTGATTACAAGTTTAGTTCCCTGGTGAAATAAACTTGTATCATTGGCCAAATGAGATTAAAAACTTCAAAGAAATCTTCTTTTGTAAAATGGCATTTATCAATTTTTATGTCGAAGAAAAAATATGATTATTCCTGAAATTCATTTTCAGAAGTTTATAAAGCTGGATAACCTTTAATGCAAATTTGTACTTAAGATGATAAAACAAAATCTTTAACAATAAAAATTTTCCGTAATAACATTGAATGCTATTTTATTTATTAATTTAAAGTACGTTTGTCTTTAATTAAATTAAGACTTTACGAGTGTTTCATTTATTTTTAGACTTGACAAATGTGCAAATGTTTATTAACAATTTGATAACTGGCTATGAGTCTTTAATTAAACTAAGAGTTTACGTGTGTATTGTGTTTTAATTATTTTTAAACCTGACAAATGTGTAAATGTTTATTAACAATTCGATAAGTGGTCATGAGTCTTTAATTAAACAAAGCCTTTACGTTACGTGTGTATCGTTTTTTATTTATTTTTAGACTTGATAAATGTGCAAATGTTTATTAACAATTTCGTAACTTGCCGTGAGTCTGTAATTAAACTAAGAGTTTACGTGTGTATTGTATTTTATTTATTTTTAGACTTGACAAATGTGCAAATATTTATTAACAATTTGACAACTGGCCATGAGTGGAAATTACAAGATAGCTTTCATTACGAAAACTAAAAAGCTATTTTTTGTAGCCATCCGGCAGAAAGAACATCTGAAACAATTTAGCATATTTTTACCGATTATATTTTAACTGGATCTACAAACTATCTTCCGTTCAAGCATTGATTTATTTATGGAGGTTATTCCGGTTAAGACAAGTTTCAAAGGAATGAAATAAAGTCGCGTGTTAAGGCGCTGATTTGTATAATGATATAAGAACTGAAAATATTTACATGTTTAATCATATATAATGCATAAATTTTTCAGCTTTAACTTATATGTATACAGTAGAAACGTGAGTTAGATTAAAATTTATTCGTATTCCATTTAAATTCATTATTTCATTTTATATGATTTACCGGAATAATAACGGGGAAAAAATGAATTCCAAGATGGCATTGTGTATTAATAACAAATTTTTTAAACTAGAACAATAATTTACTATAAGGTTACTTTTGGATAGAAAGGAGAAAAACCTTAGAAGCAGATTTCAGTTTTAAATCATACTCAGACCTTCTAATAATGAGTATGCTATTAAAATGTGTCCATTTTAGTAAATGAAAGAACTGTTCTTTTTACTTTCTTCTATCTTAACAAAAAGAAATCATTGGATTCGTGGAAAATTTTAAATTCCGGTTTTCAAGGGATTTAAGCGTTTTAGGGGTCAGGGAATCCGAAAAAAAAAGTTTATTACAAAATTTCGGCCTGTGAGTCTGTGAATCTGGGATTTTGTCTGTATATGACATAAATTTTCTGGACGCTCTATCTAAAAAACTACTGCATGGAATTTCACAAAACTTTAGATTCAGTCAGACCTTAATGCAATCTGGATCTGATTAGTTTTTGGTGTATATCATTCATCAGGTGGTGCTGCTATGCAGCCTTTTTCACGATTTCCACAATAGCTATATCGCGAGAACTAATGATCGGATTTTCAAAATTTTCAGATTCCGTTAGTCCTTTACATAATATGGATTTATTACGGTTTCGTGCACATGATCGAATAAGTGGCGCTCCTATACGTCATTATTCATGATTATCGTAATAGCTTTAACCAGGAAATAATGCATGATATTTAATGAAACTTCAGATACAGTAAGTTGCTGATATATTATTCTTTAGTTTTTGGAGAAAATCGCTCAACAGATGGCTATATTAAGCGGCATTACTCATGATTATCGCAATATCTCTATTTCAGTAACTTATACATGGATTTTCATCAAACTTTAAATTCAGTTTCTCCGTAATATAAATTAATATTCTTTAGTTTTTGGAGTAAATCTCTCAACAGATAGCATTTTTACCCAGTTTCTTCTTTTTAACGATTTCTGCTATGATTTTATCTTAAATTTTAATTTAATCAAATTTCAGATTCATGTAGAACTTGAAATTAGTGATTGCAAATTAGATTTTGGTATAAACTACCTAACCCGTGATACTCAATGTTTCATTTTTCTGGAAATATTAACGTGTATGAGATAGAAGAAAGTTATGGGATTGGCACATTCGACTAATTAATCTTTGTATTAAAAATAGTTTTATTAGCATAGAAAACAGAAAAAGGCAATTTAAAAGAATCATCCCGCCGCAGTCTTATTAGTTTATCTGTGTGCGTTTCATTTTCTATTGCCTGTAATATTCAGTATAAAATATAGTAGTGATAAATTGTACATTTAAAAGCTCACTGGTAGGTACCATCATCTCTAATCACGGTAACTTTTATGATGTATCTCAGTAACCTGAATTAATCCATACCTCCCACTACACTAAAAACAAACAAGACGCTATTAGGCAAAGAATGTTAGGAATCATGAAGAAATGTAATTTTCTTAATTTAGAGGGATTTTTTTTACATGTATCTAACACTATTTCATATTAGTAATTGTTTTCCTTAAGTGATGTGTTATTAAATAAAGTAAATAATACTAGTTATTTATTTATTTATTTATTTATTTATTTATGCCTAAGTAGAACAAGATCACCAGATCGCTAGGATCAGATGTAGACCCTATTTGACCGACCCGGTAAGTCGCCCGGCCATGCGGGGATTCATTACAATAACTTCCAGTCCTCAAAAAAAAAAAAAAATAAATAAAAAAAAAAAAAAACATAATATACAGGCCGCTAGAGTAGTGATGGGCGATTCTGGAAATTTTGAGAATCGATTAAAATCGATATCGTATAAAACAACATCGATCATAATAAGAATCGATTTCTCAGTTCTAGAATCGATATTAGAATCGATATTTCGATATTCAGGTTCACACAGAGAAGAACCAAATTACTAATTCCAAAATTTAGACAATCAGCAGGACCGTAATTACCGCCTCTCACCCCCCGTCCCCATTTAGGGAGGCATAGAATTAAGCTATTGCAGATTTTAGAGTCGGATAGTAAGAATTTTAAATTTTAAAATGATTGTCACTTATGGTTGTCACTTATACAAAAACTTTGACAAATTAGAGAGACATAACTCAACTAATAACAACACTGAGTAACTTGGCATTAAACCGAGTGTATAGAGTGCCAAGAGCGTGTAACTAGGGTGGGGAACAAGGAGTATAGACAAAAAAAAAACTTTTTTTTTCTAATGCCAATCAAATGTTACCCGAGATAGTTTGGAAGAACAAAAAATATGCCCCATTCCCAAGGGAGCAGGTAAACCCCACTTTTGACGGAAAGGCGACCATAGCCCAAATGTATCTTTTGTCGAAGTTTCAAAATGCGGATTTACAATAAAATAGAACGAGAATTGGACATTTAAAAAATTGCATGCATACTTTGAACAGCCCATTTAGTAAAGATTGGCGAGGAGGGGGGGGAGGGGCGAGGGATTAGAACGGACGAACTTTTAAAAAAAACATAATTAACTAATAACCCAAATAACTGAGCTTCTAAACAAAAATATAGTGTTTAACTTAGTGTTGAATTCATGGGGTGGCCCGCGGGGAACATGCACTCTTTGAAACTATAAAAAGTGCGAAGAGCATGTAACTAGGTGGAGAGAGGGGTAGTAACAGAAACAAAGGAGGAGATAAAAGCTTTATAACGATATGTTACATGAGATGGTGGGGAAGAAACAAAAAATATGCCTCCCACCCAGGGGGGGGACAAGGTAAATCCCAAACGGACAGAAGGGCGACCCCGGCCCAAATGTATCTTTTGTTGAGGTTTCAAAATATGGATTTATAACAAAATAGAACGAGGATTAGACTTTTTTAAAATCCACTCATAATTTGAACGAACCTGTAAGTTAAGATTGGTGAGGAAGGGGGGGGGCGGTAGGACGGGCGAACATGAAAAAAAAAAAAATAGTGGCACTCTGAGAGTGCCGATAGAAGTAAAACCTTGAACAATTACGTGTGTATTTTTTGAATCGTTAGGATATATAATTTTGAATCGCCAGGAGATACTTTTAAATGAATAAAAAAAGGTTCTATAATATTAAAAAACATATTAATATCTAAAAAAAAAAAAAAAAAAAAAAAAAAAAAAAACGCGCGATACCATATGTCTAGTTGTAGTTAACTCACTATAACTACTTTCTTACATTTTAAAACGCGATAAATACATCAACCAAAATTAGACCATACTATCGATACCTTAATCCTTATCCAAATAAATCATTTTGTATTAATGCCTGTTACAATATCTGTAGATTACTTTTTGAATTATTCAAATCGGACATTCCATTCAAAAGATATTACGAATTTAAAGATGACAATCTAAAGAAATAATAGCGCTGCTGAGTACTCGGTGGCCAATAAGCATAGGGATTACGTATGCAATCAAAGGATTGCGGGTTCGAACCCCAGTTTCGCTGATATGTATCTTTTTTTTCTTTCGAAGAAGTTTGAAAAATTAAAATTTTAACACATGGGTCCGTAACGTGACCTAAAATGATGGGAGAAAATTTCTTATGCTAGATTTGTAATGTATGAAGCATAAGCTTTCAATAAACATATTGTATCAAAAAATCAGAAAACCCCCCTCTTCCCCCCAAAAAAAAGATCCTATAGGGAAAACCGGGAAACTGGAATAGCAAAAAGAACGGCGAGAAATGGTTAGCTATACAAGAATTTTTCTCATCATTGTAACTCCTATAGAAGCAAAGTTATAGCCTTTTAAAGATTGAAATGAAGTGAAGAAATAAGCAAAATTAGGTGAGTGATCGACAGGGGGGGGAGGGGTCCACAGCTCTGGGGGTGCCATGTAGCTTAAACTTTTGAGTTAAAAAAGGTAGAGAATTAAATGAGCGAAATTTTAAGGTGTATATTGGGGGAGGGTGCAACCCCCCCCCCCCTCAAATTTTTTTGTTTCTTTTGCAGAAACAAAAAAATATGCCCCCCGGCGGGACGCATATAAACCCCAAACGGGCGGAAGGGCGACCCTTTATTTATCTTTTGTCAAGGATATAAAATGTGGATCTAAAATAAAATAGACCAAGAATTGGACATTTTTAAAATTGTATGCATATTTCGAACAGCCCTGTAAGTTAAAACTGACACGGAAGGGGGGGATTAGAAGAGACGAGCGTGAAAAATAAAACATAATAAACTAATACTTCAAATAACTGGACTTCTAAACAAAAATATAACGATTTAACCTAGAGTCGAATTAATGGGGTGGCCCGCAGGGGATTACCCCCCCCCCCAGAAGTTATGACATTTTATACTTTTTAATGCACAAATTGCGATTCTCCCTTTCTTAGAGAGTTGAAAAACATGCCTTCCTCCGGAGTCGCAGAAAAATACCTGCTTGTACACTGCATTCAACACTAATTTGGCCTAAAAAAAAAAAAAAAATCGAAATCGAATTTAAAGATTGTAATTGAATCTAAAGATCGACATCGAATCTAAAGATCGAAATCGAATCTAAAGATCGACATCGAATCTAAAGATCGACATCGAATCTAAACATCGAAATCGAATCTAAAGACCGATATTACGGGCAGGATCGATTTTACATTTTTACTTTCTTTTGTAACTTTACAAGATGAGAGTATTAGATTCGTGAAAAATTTTGACTTCCCTTTTTTTGATGGATTTATATATTTTAGAAGGTCTTTAACACGATTTCATGGTTTTTAAGAAATATCTGTCTGTGTGTGTCTGTCACTTTGTGAGTCTGTATACGACAAAAATTTCTGACCGTTCTATCTCAAAAACGAATGCACGGAATTCCACAAAACTTTAGATTTAGTTTGACCTTGATATAAACTGAATCTAATTAATTTTTGGCGCATATAGCCTAACAGGTGGCGCTGCTATGCTGCATTTTTTGCGATTTGCGCAACAGCTATATCTGAATAACGAATGAACGGATTTTCATCACATTTTATATCCAATTTGTCCTTGACATGAATTGATGTTTTTTGCAGTTTGATGTATATAGCTTCTCAGATGGCGCTGCTATACTGAATTTTTCACAATTTCCACTGTGCGCCATGTTAAAAAGGGGGGGGGGTGGCGAAAGGAAGCGGTCGTTCCGAGCACGGAAATTTAGGGGGCGCCAAATTTTTACTACTAACATCACTTCTAGCCTATCACAAGAAAAAGTTAATAGGGGGGGGGGGGGATAAATTGGAATTTTGAACCGGGCGCAGTTCTCTTTTCGCACGCCCCTGTTTCCATTTTAGCTTTATCTCAAGAACTAATGCACGGACTTTCATAAAAATTTAGATTCAATTAGTCCTTGATATTATTTGAAGCTAATTACATTTTGGTGGAAATCGCTTAAGAGATGGCGCTGCTATACTGCATTATTCATGATTAACGCAATAGCACTATCTCAAGAACGAATTTTCATCAAAATTCAGATTCAGTAAATCTCTGACATAGATTAGTGTTATTTAGTTCTTGGTGTAAATTTCCCTACAAGTGGCGCTGATATGCTGCATTTTTTTATGATTTCGCAATAGCTGTATCTCGCGCTTTCATGTATTTTCATCAAAATTTAGATTCAGTTGGTACGTAATAAAAATTGATCCTGATCAATTTTTGGTGTACATCACTCAACAAAAAACGCTATTTTGCAGGGGGGGGGGGTTGTGAGGTTTCTTTAATTCTTCTATCTTAGAAACTAATACACTAAATTTTGGAATTGGCACATCCGTCTATTTTATCTTCGACTTTTGAAGGAAAATGAAAATTATATTATCTTCAGAGAAAGCGATTAAAATTTTTAAAGTATCGATTAGATCGAGTTGGCCGTAGTATCAATTAAATCGATTTAAAAAATGAAAATCGCCCATCACTACGCTAGAGTACAAAGCTCTTTCGTGACAGACGCCGGCAGAAACAATCTTTTATTTCTGAATTAAAAAAATCCTCTAAATTGACAACACCTAAGAGAGAGGAAATTCCCATATTAGTCCAAGAGCCGACATCACAAAACCCTATGTCATCGAAAACAAAGAAAAATCCTTTATTTTATGGAAAAGTAATAATAGAGGAAGCTAATGATTCATGTCTGATGGAAGTAAAATTGTACATAAGCCAAAAATTGATACAAGTGGTTCACTCGAAGGCTTATTATTGTGTTTGCTTTACAATGAAAAGTACGAAAACACGGAAAACTGGGTGCAGGAAAAAAGAATGTTAATTCTACGAGTCCATAAGTAGCGGTATTAGTTTTTGGCTTATGCATCACTTAGCTTCCGGAAAAAAAGGATGATTAGATTCCCCTATTACAGCTCTTCCTTAAAATAAAGGGGTTTTTTCAATGCTCGATGACATAGGGTTTTGGGCGGTCCGCTCCTGGATTATATCAGTGAATTAGCGTTTTAAACGTGGTTTTGTTGACAAATGTCCGAAAGATTTCCTCGTAATAGGTAGGATCGCATACTAACTGTTCGTTACTAAACATGATACTTTTGCATTAGCTTTATGGGAAATGTGCAAGGGTTTATAAGAAATCATCCTATTTAGCATGATAACATTAGCCGTGATTGTCTTAAATGGTTTGGAATGTATATATTTGTCATGCTGAAACTCCAACATTTATTAATTGATTTGGATGTAATTTTGTATGTGTAAAGTACATACCAATGTACCAATCGAAATCATTTTCATAATTACGGGCATTTTTTAAAACAATTAATATGAAAATTAACTTTTCCTCCAGGCACAGACTACAAAGAATTTTTTTTTACATTCAACTGTATCACAACTTAAAAAATATTTGTATTAGATTTTCGTACAAATTTCTCGGTATACATTTGTGCTAGATATTATATTTTAGAAAATTCGCAAAAAATCAATAGAAAAACTGCTGAATGTGGCAACAGTGTCGTAACTAGCGGGGTGGAAGGGGTGGTCTGCCGCGGGTGTTACCCTCTAAGGATGACACCGAATCTTTATTTGCAAATTTATATATGTAATCTTATAAGATTTTGGAAAAGAATTCTGAAATAAAATAAAATTTTGAGCACAAGACTCTTCAGAGTTAATTTTCTTTTCTTTGAGAATGTGAAATTTTATACAGAATGGGCTGTCTAGATAAGATATGCACCAGAGAAAAAACCTACTTGTCCGATGGTACTATGTTGAGATATACTATGGGGGCAAGTGACACCATTTACATCTGCTCCGGGTGTCACCCATCCTAGCTATGCTACTGTGTGGCAATACGAAAACTTTCTTCCATTGCATACTTATTCATACTTCAACATTTGCTATAGCAGTTCCAAAATTAAAAAACAATCTATATCATGGTGAGGATTCTGATGCCATGAAATTCCATGTATCAGTTCTTAAAATTGAACTATTGTTAAGACAGATATTGACAGACGGATAGACTCGTTGACGCACATTTTGTAAAAACATGATAAAATGTGTAAATCTTTCGAAAACCGAAATTTCAAAATTTTACGATTCCAATACTTGAAAAGACAGAACAAATTAAAAATCCACTGCAACATATATGGCCCTATCCTCATCCTTTGTCAAAAAGTTAATCTTATGCATCAAATCTAATCCTTATCTACATATTAAGGTGGGCCGAAAAAAGCTTTTTTTCGATTTTCGATGATGGTGGGTGCGCAGAAGTGGTCACTGGTGGCACTCAGTTCACACCAAAAATTTTAGATTTTTTGGACAATCCCTTACCCTGCCGCAAATGGCTTAAAATTTAGAAAAAATGCTGATTTTTGAACTTTTTTTGCAAAAAATTTAAAAATGCTAAATTAAGTTTATTTTGGTTGTATTTAATATTTAATGAGTCAAATGTTTTAAAAATCTCTAACTGTGCATTATTTTAATTCTATGTTTTTTTAAAAAATGTACAGCTTTTAGTTTGTTTTGCGTTCGGTACCAATGCGAAACAACCCAGAACGAGAATGTAGCTGCACGCCGAGTTTTACCCGCCCTTCTACCCACAGAATGTTATATTCAAAATGCACTGAATCGCATTTACGCTACAAAGACTTTTTTAGAAATGAACTTCGTTATTTTTTTCCGTGCTGGCAGTTTTGCTATAATGAAGGTGTGTCTTCCTTTACTCCCGCATACCTTTGATGCAGCTTCTGACACAATTTTAACGACTCTTTCCACAGCCTGGGAGTGATTTGGAAAGCATACTATTGATTCATTCAGCATGGATCCTGATATTACGTTTTCTCCTCTTTTTATTAGTGAAAAGGTTTTTGTTATAAGAGGTTCGCTGATTTTGGTGGCGACCCACTCGATGCACTCATAGTGTTCCGTTGCTTTAAAGTTTAGCTTTGAAATTTGAAACTCTCGCACTATGTTGTTTTATTTTATTTAAATTGTGGCATACTTTTTTTTCCATGCCATTCTTCTAATATGTTGTCTATCATCGGTTGCCGTTGCTATCAATAAATTTTCGGGATGACCATAATATCCATTTGTTTGGATGACTGAATGCCCTGTGTTCTTTAGGCCATCTGGTAAAAGCGTTGAAAGTTTAACTATCTGCTACATATGTCTAGGTCTGTCCGAGTAACCTAGCCGCTTTTCCTTACAGAAAACCACACGGGTGCGTAAATTCGTTTCACGTACCTGAGCGAGATATTTTAACGCTTTATCAGGATTTAAACTACTAACGCATGCGTGTAAAATTCTGCAAGCAGTCGTGATCCATCTCGATTTCACAGTTGGTCCAGGTTATCTGTTTTCATTTCTCGAGGACATACTCCGGTTGAAACTGCTGCATAAATATCAAATAAGCATTTAGGTACTTAGATCTTCAGTATTTTCCATTTCTGATACCCATGAAACAGCAATAGGCTCGAACAAAGTGACACGTAGATTTTTCACACCTCATTAGTCTAGCACCGATTGGTTTGGCAAAGGTCTTAGGTCCCGTAGTTTCACCATCAAGTTTAGAAAGTACATGTCGAAGTGGGATATCGTTCATATGAAGAATACATATCAAATGTGCAGCTCTCTTCCTAATTTTTTTTTCAAGACAGGCAGTGGCACCATTGCGTTTTATTGTATTAACAGTGGTGCCATCACACCCAAGTGCTGTCAGTTCAGAAAAGTCTAAGTTGTGGTGACTTGGAAGATTATATAATGATTTTGCTAATTCTTTTCCGTGTCCGGAACGAGGTATCAAGTGAGCCAAGTATTCCTAACAAGGTTCAAACAACACGGTGAGGTGTTCCTCGCCTTTCTCTCGACGGTGCCGCTTGTTCTTTTTTTTTCCCTCTGACTATACTTTTATCCTTTCTACCATCAAAAAATATGCTTTTAATTTTCCTTATTTCAAGAACTTCTTCTGCCTATATATTCTTTCCAAGTTTCTATTTCTCTCTTCTGACTTTGTTTTTATCAATGACGAGATTCGTATCCTCTGCTGTCACAACTTCTACATTGTGAAGCAACCAGTAGTAGTGCCGCATGATTATCAGCATAAGTTGGCAATTGCAATACTTTCAATATGCATAATGCCTCCAAAAGGCTACTTTTTACGCTATCGCGTGTCTTTTCATTACCATAGTCCTTCATGCTAGCCATTTCTAAGCTAGTCGTAATAACAAAACACTAACACTATAATGAAACATTAAACGATCCAAAAAGCACTGCATCTCACTAGAAAAAGGTTTCACGTTCACACTGAAGAAATGTCGCAGGTAACTGAGCATGGAGAACTCATAAGAATCCTTTATCGCATTTTGGCTCCCATCTATTTCGTCCTTCACTCCCTCAGTATTACGACGAGTCATTGCGCTCGCTTAGAGTCCTCTTAACCCCATTCTCACCTTCCAGATTTGTTTTTTAAGTATACTGCTGTTCGTTGCCCAAATATATGACTTTTTCCTTTAACACACAGAAAAATATAAAGAAGACCAAGAGACATAAATAAGAGAGAAACTAACGATCGATTCAAACAAATATAACTTTTGCCTATTATACGAGAAAAAGCTATAAAAATAGGCTAAATTATAATGCACATAGATATTAAATAATGCATGATCAGATCTTATTTAAACATTTGGTACATTAAATATGCTTTTTCAAGTAAATACAACCAAAATAAGTTTAATTTAACAATTTTTAATTTTTTTCGGAAAAAGTTCAAAAATGAGCCTTTTTGCAAAACTTCAAGCAGTTTGCGGCAGGGTAAGGAAATGTCCAAAAAATCTCAAATTTTTTGTATGAACTGAGTGCCATCAGTGGCCACTTTTCTGCACCCGCCATCTTCGAAAATCGAAAAAAAGTTTTTTTCGGCCCACCCTACTACGTATGCGTAAAACTCTATTCTAATAGTGAAAATAATTTATTTAATTTTTGTGTTTTTATTTTTTTTCTTAAAATATCATTCATATTGTTTTCAATGTTATTCTGCAAAATCGTACGAAAAAAAACCGAAAGTGTTTAAAAACTTATGAACTTAGTGATTTGATAAACTTATATTTACAACTTTGGACATAAATATTGTATTTTACAGGTTAAAGCTGTATGTCACATTCCAGACAAATAATAGCAAAAGCTCTAATGTTGACACTTTTGAAATATTTATCTGAAATTGTGGTATGCAACTCTGAAAGAAATGTATCATTCTGATTTTAAAAGACATGACAACATATATTTCTGATATTTCAAAGAGCTTGAACGCTTTTTTTCATGATATTTATTTTTTTAATGTTGACAAATCAGTCTTTGCTCAGAAATCTTAACTTGAAAGCACTTCGATTGAACTACAAAAAAAAAAATTCTGCCAAAGTTACTTTTAAATAAATTTACTTTCTAGAATCAAGAAGAAAAAATATTTTAGCTCTTACGAAATTCAATTTTATAAGTATATCAGATTGGATGATCTTGATAGATTTCTTTTTGTAAAAGAGGATAAAACATGTTTTTATTTTATTTTATTTTTTTTAAACTAAAGAAATGTTTTATGCATTTACTTAAAATACAATTTAAAAAAATATTTAAGAGGGAATTTATCTAATAAGCCATAATTTTCGTACTAAGAAACCGAAATCATAATGAATGTTTAGAAGTTTCATAAATAGTTATTAAGTAAGATTTCAAAAACATTTGTACATTAGATTTGATATTATATTTTCGGAATATTGACAGATAAGAAAAAAAAAGTCTGGAGATTTCGAATTGATTATTATTATTATTATTATTGTGTTCGTATGTGCAAAGTATTGAGCCGTTATATTCAATCAGTACAAAAAACCCTTAACGGGTTAAAAGCTTGTGACGCAGCACTTTATCTTATATGTCTAAGAATTTTAAATTTGGGACTTAAAACTAATGATATCAAAATTTATGTGACGCTATGCTATTAATATATATATATTAAAATTTATTCATTAATGCTTTATCATTTATATCTTTCATAATTTCGAAATATGAATCTTAAAAGTTATGATATCAAAATTTAAGTGACGCCTTGATGAGACTTTAAACGATGTTTTAAAATTCCATTTATTTATTTATTTATTATCTAAATACATTTACATATCTAAACAATACTTTTCATTTTCCAATGCACTGTTAAATACATCACTTTCACTGAATATATATAATGCACTGAAATGTTTTATTTGAATAAACTGGTTTATCTTTTGTGCTACGCTATCCAAAATCAAAAGTAACATTTAAATAAATATTTTTGCACCATTGTATCTAAACTAAGTTAAATATATGCAAATAGATACAATGACGCAAAAATATTTATTTAAATGTTACTTTTGATTTTGGATAGCGTAGCACAAAAGATAAACCAGTTTATTCAAATAAAACATTTCAGTGCATTATATATATTCAGTGAAAGTGATGTATTTAACAGTGCATTGGAAAATGAAAAGTATTGTTTAGATATGTAAATGTATTTAGATAATAAATAAATAAATAAATGGAATTTTAAAACATCGTTTAAAGTCTCATCAAGGCGTCACTTAAATTTTGATATCATAACTTTTAAGATTCATATTTCGAAATTATGAAAGATATAAATGATAAAGCATTAATGAATAAATTTTAATATATATATATTAATAGCATAGCGTCACATAAATTTTGATATCATTAGTTTTAAGTCCCAAATTTAAAATTCTTAGACATATAAGATAAAGTGCTGCGTCACAAGCTTTTAACCCGTTAAGGGTTTTTTGTACTGATATCAGTGCTTTTTTTAGGTTAATAATAAAAAGATAAAAACAAAAAATTAAAGACTAATGCAAAGAATTCATATTCATGATTTCTGATCACCTTTAATTACCCCTCCCCCCATCCACTTAAAAAAAAGATATTTCATATTTTATTAATGTGTGCTGTACTACTAGATTTTGTTAAAAACAACCCTGTAGTAAAATACGTTAGTAAAAGATAAGAAGGTAATGTACATTCAGCACCATACATCTCAGAAAGGGTTTTATAATCTATGCTGTATGTATTATTTCTCATTCTTGTTAACTATGTTTATTCTTTACACATGGTGATACATATACTGCAGATGGATTAAAATGATCAATACAATATTCAGAATGTGCTGAAAAGTATTTCATAATCTACGCTGCATGCATGATTCTTGTTAATTATGTTTCATCCTATGTATAGGTTGGTAATATTGCAGATTGATTAAGACTATATGCGTTACAATATTCAGAATATGCTGGAAATGTTTCATAATCTATGTTGCACACATGTTTTTCTTTCTTGTTAGTTATGATTTGTTCTTTATATAGACTGGTAAAATTACTGCAAATAGATTAAAATGATAGGTTTACAATATTGAAAATGTATTGGAAAGTGTTTCATAATCTATACTTATGCATAATTTTTCATTCTTGTTAGTTTATTTATGTTTTGCTGTTTGCATAGGGTGGGAAGATTACTGCACAAAGATGAAAATTATAATTTAGGTTTAAAGTATTATTAAGGTTTAAAGTATTCAGAATGAATTGGAAAATATCTAAACATGCTGTATGCAAAAATTTTTGTTGTCGTTAATTATGCTTTGTTTTTTGCACAGAATGGTAAAATTCTTATACATGAATGACAATAAGTTTACAGTATTCAGAATATGTAGGAAAATGCATCATAATCAATGCAGTATGCATGATTCTTTGTTCTTGCTAGTTATGTTTTGTTCTTTGCATTGGGTGGAAAAATGACTGTATATGGATGAAAATAGTAGGTTAATAGTATTCAGAATATGTTGGAAGTTGCATCATATTCTATGCTACACATATAACTTTTAAATTTTTTTTTCTTTACACAATGATAAAATTATTGCAGATGGATTAAGGCATTTAATTAAATCAGGCTTATATTAAAATTGACAATATATATTCTAAATTAATCAATGTACCTATCATTTGTACAAAAGAATGTCCTGATTGGTAATTGCCCCAGTGTAATTGATAATTACAATGTTCCCAGGGTAGTTATTGAGAATCAAAAATTTTTAATTAAGCAAACTTTAAATAATATTTTAATCAAAGCCTATATTTTATTGAACAGAAACATGGTGAATCATTAACCATGCTAAATTTGGCCACATCTATCGTAAACATTAAAAAGATATTTAGATGTTAGTGTTTTTTGATCAGAAATTACCCCGGTCCACCCTATAAGTTTCATACTTCAATTTGGAAAATGTTTAACTGACAAAGAAAGAAAATCAGGACTCTTATTTATTAAATATTTTCATTTCATATGAAACTTTCCATTCTTGGGCGACTTAACTTACAAAATAAAACTAATATACTTTTATCGAACATTTCAGTCACTAAGCATAAAACATGCAAAGTACATAAATTTAAACATTTCATGTTTTTTTTAGATTTTAATTTTTTTTTTTAAACATAATTTTGTGAAAAAAGCAGACAGCTATTAAAAATTATGCCATATTTGCTTCGGGTTTCTTGCAGTGCAATACATCAAAAGTCTTTTCTAGATTTTCAACATTGTGCGTAATATTTTGACGACTTGAAATTTTTTTATTTTTTTCTCATAAATCATGTAAAATAACATTTATCCATTAAGAACCACATTTGATTTACTAAACAGCTATAAATACAATAAACAACTCAGAAAGCATCACAGGGATTTATGGAAAGAATTTGCATGTGCATATTTAAGCATTATTGAGATTTACTTAACTAAAACAGACTTAAAGAATCTAGTAAACATTTTAATTGTTAACACTATGGATTATTAAAAAGCATCATGAAAGATATAATTTATCTAAGCTAAACTTTTTTATCCAACATTTCAGTTGCTAAAATATGCATAGCTTGCGACCAAGAATTGTGCAAATAAAATGTTGCAGACTTCTGGATACTGTTTATATTTTAAAAGCAGTAATTTGAATGTAATAATGAACTAGAAATCATAATAAATGCTTAAAATAATGTATAATACAGTCAACACTGTGAACTCCACAAAATATATCATATGGAATCCATGTTAGAATGTAAACATTGAAAAACGACTCAACGTATAGGCTCATGGATGAAGTTAAGTGATACTTTTTTTTCATGAAATAACAATTTTTTAATGAAATAAACTACAATGCAAGAAAATTCAAGTATTTTTTACTCTGCATTTAAAAATAATAATTTGAGCAAGGAAGTGATGTATGCTCGATTGGTTATGCTTAATGTAAATATATTCTTTGTTAAAACAATAAATGATTTTATCTCTACAAACTTTTTGTTTATTTCACAATACAGATGAATATTTCCTTCAGTAAATTTTTTTGAAGCAAAAAATTTTATATTGGTTCAAGGAGTAATTTGTGTTCATAGACTAGTGGTAAAAATTACTGATAATAAACCAAAACAAAATACAGTACAGGGCTTTCACCTGGTAATCTCACAATATTTGGAATATGCTCCTCCCCCTCCTTTAATCCATAAGTTTTCAAAAACATAAACATAACAAAATTTTAACAATGACATGTAGAGTATGATCAATGACAATACTGACAAGTACTACAATGACATGTAGAGTAGGGGTGCACAACTTTTTCAAGAGACGGGCCACTTACAAATATGTCTGGGTCATCGAGGGCCACAGCAATAACACGGAGATATTTCGATGAGGTTATCTGTGGCCTATATAATCTAATAAATATGGTTTCAGAGGAGAGTGGGGAAGTTATTCCATTAAGTTCATTAACCCAACCAAAAAATCCGATTCAATCTGTAAGGCTATATCAGCAGTTTTTATATTTGTATATATAACAGATACAGCAAGAATTATTTTCTAGATGCAATGATATTCCTCGGTTTTATTCAGGAGAGTAAATTTTGTTTTATTAAAATTGCTAAAAAAAAACATAAGTGGTTGGTGCCGAAAAAAATGTGAACTTTATCAATGAAGGAAAAGGAAGCAGCTGATCAACAAGATTCGTCTATGCTTGATCAACGAAATTTGCAATATTTCGATGCTTGATCGACCAAAGTTGCACTTTTTACAAAATCGATCAATATAGTTCATAACTTTTACGAAACTCATCGACAATATTCACGAATTTTACAAAGCCGATCGATGAAAATCGCGATTTTTACAAACCTGATCGATGAAATTGTTTGCAAATTTTCCTCACATGCTCGATAAAATTTGCAATTTTCTCGCTCTTGATCGACGTTGAGATTTTTTTCTTGCCTGATCAACAAAATTCATGATTTTTACAAAGTCAATCGACGAAATAAACGAAGTTTAGAAATCTGATTGAGAAAATTCGTGATTTATAATTGCATGATCGACTAAATTCGCGATTTTTTCGAGCTTGATTGACAAAATTGACGATTTTCTGAGTCTGATCGAAAAAATTTGCAATTTTTCTGACTCTGATGGACGAAACTCGCGATTTTTCCGACATTGATGGACATAATTCACCATTTTCTGAATCCGATTGAAAAAATTTGCGATTTTTACGTAGCTAATTGAGAAAAATCATGATTTTTATGAAAAATATTGAGAAAATTTATGATTTTTCCGCCCCCGATCAACAAAATTTGCGATTTTTACGAAGCTGATCGCCAAAATCTGCAATTTTTCTATAACTGATCGACGAAATTCGCGACTCTTCCTCGCAAGACAGATAAAATTTGCATTCCTCCAGGACCAGATTGATGAAATGCATGATTTTTCTGTACCTTATCAACGAAATTCGCTATTTTTACGAGCCTTATCGACTAAATTTACGATTATTATAAATCCGATTGACAAAATTCGAGAATTTTACGAAAGTCATCGATGAAATTCTCGATTTCTACAAAGTCGATTGGGGAAATTCGCGATTTTATTTGAGCCTGATTGACAAAATTCTTGATATTCCTCTGTCTGACTAACGAAATTTGCAATTTTTCGTGATCCTGTTGACTAAAATTCGTGATTTTTCCGTGTCCGATCATCGACATTTATGTTTTTTCGGCTGTAATTGACGAAATAAGTATTTTTCCGCTCCCAAACAACTAAATTCGAAACCTTGAACTAATTTTGATGAATTCTGCCGTTTTTTACGCAAAAAGATGGAAGTCATGATTTTTTTCTCTTGATAAATCAAAACTCATGATTGTTTCGCAGCCGATGTAAAAATGTTTAATTTTTCTTTACATCATCGCAAAATTCGCATTTTTTCCATGCCTTATCAACTAAATTTGCAATGTTTTCGTCCCCGATCGAGAAAATTCATGATTTTTTTTCGAGCCGGTTCAACGAAATTCGCGTATTTCTCGCGCGATAATCCGAGAAAAGAAAACATGAGATTTTTCCGCAGCCGATAAATTTAATGCGGATTAACCTATGCTGACAATTTTTTCTTACTCGATCAATGGAATGTGTGACTTTTCGCGTCCGATCCGCGATCAGGAAAATTCACGATTTTTCAGTGTCTGATCAACAAAACTTAAGATTTTTTTCATGCCCGACGACGAAATATGCTATTTTTTCCGAGCCTTATGGACAAAATCAGCAATTTTTCCGAGCCTCACCAAAGAAATTCGCTATTTTTCTGCAATTGATCAATGATATTCGTGATTTTTCCGTGCTCAATCAACGAAATTTGAGATTGTTGAGTGACTGATGGCGGCAATTTAACAAAATTTAGGATTTTTTTCTGCGACCTATGCACAAAAATTGCAATTTTTTTCCAGTTGTAAATTGACGAAGTTCGCGGGCCACACGTTAACCCATCGAGGGCCAATTTTGGCCCGCGGGCCACAGGTTGTGCATCCCTAATGTAGAGTATGTACAATTTCATCTTTTGCAATTATTTAAACAAAAATTCCTGCATTATTCAATGGTAGCAATCAACAAGTAAAACTATATAATTGTACCTAAGTAGTATTATTTTATCCTTTTACACAAATTTTGATTGATATATTTAGAAAAACTTGAAATTTTAAATACATTCAGACTCGTTTCCTTCCCTCCAAAATGGCCATAATTTTCAAAAACACACAATAACAAAATTGTAACAATCACATGTAAAATATGAATAAAAGCTTACCTTTGCAATTTTGCTAAAACTAATCAAAATTATTTTTTTAGAAATTTATTGTTGTTGTTTGCAATCGTTTCATGATTTGTTTCAATGGTCATTTCATGAAATGTGTGCATATTCCCATAATCTATAGACAAAATCTGTGATTTTTTTCTGCAAACATTTGTTGAAGTTTGCAATATTTTTCTATGACAGATTGCGAAAATTCACTCTGATACTGCAATCTTTTGATAAAATTTGCAACATGTATTTCTGCCTTTTTTTATGATGAAATTTACAATATTTTCCCTCGACTGCTTACTGAAATTCATACTTTTTTCAGTGATGGTTTCACAAAACTAATTTTTTTATTAGATAGGTTGACTAAATTTACATTTATTTTTGTGATCAATTTCCAAAATTCCCCCTCCAATCATTTCATGATTTTTTTTCAACTCATGACAAAATTTGTGTTTTTTTCTGCTATTGATTGACGAAACTTTATATTTTTTTGGCTTTTTTTTTTTTTTTTGCAATATTTTTTAATAAGTTTGCAATATTTTTTAATGACACATTTTCAAAATTTGGTATGTGCTTCCAATTTTTGACAAAATCCATTATGGATATCGTGATTTTTTTCACAAAATTTATAGTTTTCTCAATTATTTACCAGAATTTGTTCTTTTCACCATCATATGCTGAAGTGTGCAATATTTTTCAACAAATAGGCATCATTTGCAATAATTTTCTGGAAAGATTCTACTTTTTATGACATTTGAAATTATTTTTTGCAATAATTTGATAAAATTAGTATTTCAAATTTCAAGATTGTCAAAATTCAAGAAATTTTTTTCAACATATTATAAAAAATTGTGAAATGGGGAGTTACATGGCATGTTTCGTGCATCCAGTGATGTTTTTTCTGTTTCTAATGGGCATGCAATGCTAATACATGCATTAATGACTGCAGCATTGATGAGTTTACTGCATTTTAGAGATTCCTGCACAGTGAGTTTCATCGATCCAATAATGGTTTCTTTGGGTTTTTAAAAGCACACAGTGCCAGTGCTCTACACCCGAGATTGCAATGTTGATAGGTTTCGTGTATTTCAGTGATTCCTGCATAGCGAATTTCATGGATCTAATGATGGCTTTTAGCACTCATACACGAAGCTCCGTGTGAAATGGGGGGGGGGTGAAGGGGGAGGTCGCTCCGGGTGCAGAAATTTTGAGTTTTCCAAATTTTTACTACCAAAATCATTTTTAGCCTGTCACAAGAAAAAGTTTGTGGGGTGGGAGGGGGAAAAGGGGTGCCAAATGACTATGCGGTGGCCGCAGTTTTCTCTTTGCGCATCCCTGCATACATGCATTAATGATTGTGGTGTTGACGAGTTTCTTGCACAGTAATTTTTGTGGATCGAGTGATGTCTCTGGCCTAAACGGGCAAACTGTTCATAGACGAATTAATGTTTGTGTAATTGACAAAATTTGTGCACTTTAGTGATTCTTGCACAATAATTTTTGTAAATCCAGCGATTTTTTTTTATATAATGGTCACACAGCGGTTATACACACGTTAGTGATTGTGCCAAAAAAATCCAAGGAGTCTAAAAAATTTTAAGGAATTGCCACTTTTGTTGTTATGTATGTGACATGCACTTGCACACCCCAATTTTTAATGCCCCATTTGGAGAGAAAAACATTTCAAAAAAATTTTTCTCTGTTAGAATCTAATTATTTGTGCTGAAACTGCACAGAATTAATAACCTTGGTAAGTTCAAATAAAAAAATTCACAATTTTCCTATGCAGTGACCAATGGTCATATATACACAGAGATCAGTCAAACTGACATCAAAATCAATTGTAAACATGGGATGAGAAATATTAAAAAATTAATAAAGCATCCCCAAAAGTAAGTATGAAATCTAAATATCGCGGTAGTATCGGATATAATTATTCCCAACCCAGAGTTGTTTTTATTTACGACAATTTTTTAGCTGTTTACATTATAAATACATGCTTCCTGATGTATATCTATGGAGTGCAATACAAATTAAACAATTTACTATTTTATTTTGAGTTTTCTTTAAAAAAAAATTCATTTTTAATGAAAATGCAGGTTAAATTAAAGGTATGACAAAATGAAATTTGTTGGGGGGGGGGCATCGCTCCCCCCCTCCAAACCAGTGTTGAATTCAGACTTTTTTCTGCAACTTCATCGGAGACATTCTATTGTTCCAGAAAAAACGCGAATCTCATTAAAATGTCGCTAAAAAGTGCTAATTTTGTCAAAGTGTCACGGAAAAAGAGCAAATTTCTACAAAAGATCGTGGAAAAAGCACGAATTTTGTCAAAGGTCGCACAAAAAAAAAAGAATTTCGACAAAGGATCGTTAAAACACGCGAATTTTGACACAAGATCGCTGAAAGCGCGAGTTTTGTCAAAATGTCGTGGAAAAAGCTTGAATTTCGTCAAAACGTCGAGGAAAAAGCATGAATTTCGTCAAATGTTTGAAAAAAAAACATTAATTTTGTCAAAGTATAGCGAAAAAATAGCAAATTTCGCCAAAAGGTCATGGAAAAAGCAGTAATTTTGCCAAAGGGTTGGAAAACGGGAAGGCAAAGTATCAAGGAAAAAGTACTAATTTCGACATAGGATCGCTGAAAAAGCATGAACTTCGACATAGGATTGTTGAAAAAGTGCTAATTTTGTCAAAGTTTTGCGAAAAAGCGGGAATTTCGTCAAATGATCACGGAAAAAGCGTGAATTTCATCATAGGGTCGCAGAAAAAATGCGAATTTCTACAGAGGTTCGCGTAAAAAACACGAAATTCGACATAATATCACTGAAAAAACGTGATTTTTGTCAAAGTGTTGCGCAAAAAGTTTGAATTTTGTCAAAAGTTCGAAGAAAGAGCGCTACTTTTTTCAAAGGGTTGCAAAAAACTTCTAATTTTGTCAAAGTACAGCAAAAAAGTGCGAATTTCATCAAAGGGTCGCGAAAAAAACGCAAATTTTATCAGAGGATCGCATAAAAAACGTGAATTTTATCAGAGGATCGCGTAAAAAAACGCGAACTACGACATAGGATGGCTGAAAAGGCGCGATTTTTGTCAAAGTGTCGTGTAAAAAAACTTGAATTTCGTCAAAAGTTCGTGGAAAGAGCGCTAATTTTTTCAAAAGGTTGCGAAAAGGGAAGGCAAAGGAACCCTGAAAAAATGCAAATTTCGACATAGGATCTCTGAAACACCGTGAACTTCGACATAGGATTGCTGAAAAAGTGCTAATTTTTTCAAAGTATCGCAAAAGAGCACGAATTTCGTCAAATGATCACAGATAAAGGCGTGAATTACGCCAAAGGGGCAGAAAAAAAAAAACACGAATTTTGATAGAGGATCGCGAAAAAAAAAACTCTCAAACTTTGACGTAGGATCGCTGAAAAGCACGTATTTCGACATAAGACCACTGAAAAAGCGCATCTTTTTGTCAAAGTGTCACACAAAAAGCTCGAATTTCATCTAAAGTTAGCTACTTTTTTCAAAGGGTTGCAAAAAAATGCTAATTTTGTCAAAGTATAGTGGAAAAGAGCGAATTTCATGAAAAGGCCGCAGAAAAAGTGCTAATTTAGTCAAAGGGTTTTAAGAAAGGTATGCAAAGAATCGCAGAAAAAGTGTGAATTTCGACATAAGATCGCTAAAAAAGCGCCAACTTCGACATAAGATTGCTGAAAAAGCACTCATTTTATCAAAGCACTGCGAAAAAGTGCAAATTTCGTCAAAAGGTGACGGAAAAAGCGCTTATTTTGACATAGGATCGCTGGAAAAGAGTGAGTTTTGTCAGTGTTGTGGAAAAAACTTCAATTTCGTTAAAAGGTCGAAGAAAAATGAGCTACTTTTCTCAAAGGGTTGCAAAACATTGCTAATTTTGTCAACGTATCGCAGAAAAGAGCCAATTTTGTCAAAGGATTGCGGAAAAAACCCGAATTTTGACAGAGTATCGCGGGTAAAAAAGGCGAGATTTGTCAAAAATGCCAAAAAAAGCGAATTTCGTCAAAGAGTCACGAAAAGAGCGCATATTTAGTCAAAAGGTTGCAGAAAAAAAGCCTATTTCATTTGAAAAAAGCATTTCATTTAATCATTCGTTTAATAATAACTGTACAAGTAGGTATTTCATGAACAGAAATTATGACTATGTTGATTCTATGCTTCTTGGTATTGCCCCCCCCCCAAAATGATCCTCTGGATCCGCCCCTGTAAACAAGTATATCATTTTATAAACATATCCAAATTTCCATAATGTCATAACTTTTTATTTAACTTGTGCTGTCTTTAATAATGTGAATTTTTGTTTAATTTCTTTAAAAGATAAACAAAATTGCATTGCTAATTGGTCTCTATTACACAAATGCACTTGAATGGAAAAGGATTATAATCAAGTATTACTGTAAATAAAAACAAGATTGATTGAAAATTTGGTGGACAAAGTTTGAAATTTCAAACCTTTATCACTTAAATTAAAAACATTCTTAACGTTATTTATATGCGTAACGAAAGAATAAAAGTTGAATATAAGGGGGGGGGAGTATAAGTTACATTAGGAAGTCCCAAAAATTTTAAAAAGTAAAATTTTGATAAAAATTTAAATACTGAGATGCTTGATTTTTTTTAATCTGAAAAGAATGTAAAATCAAAAGTAAGCTATAGGTATGCATATTTCGAAAAAGATGTTGTTTTGAGGCAATTTTCGTTAACTTAAATACAAACGATTCACAAATAAACTATTTTACATACGGGATCGGGAACAATTTTCATTTTGTCATACCTTAAATTTAACCTGGATTTTCATTAAAAACGAAAAATTTTGTTTATTTATTTATTTATGAAGAAAACTCAAAATAAAATAGTAAATTGTTTAATTTGTATTTCGCTCCACAGACACGTCAGGAAGCATGTATTTATAATGTAAACAGCTATAATGTAAACAGTAAAAAATTGTCGTAAATAAAAAATACTCTGGGTCGGGAATAATTACATCATATACTACCTCGATATTTAAGATTTCGTACTTACTTTGGGGCTTGCTTTATTAATATTTCATATTTCTAATCCCATGTTTACAGTTGAATTTTGACTCCTCGCGTAGCTTTCAGAAGCTTCTTACCTCGCTTCTTACCGTCAGCGAATTCGATTACGATTCAAAACAAAACTATCCAAAGGCGTATGAATACATGGACAAATTATTAAAAATAATTTTTGTTTGTAAACTTTAAAAAAAAATCCTAAGTCGAAAGTATATTGAATATGTATAATTAAAAAATATTTTCCTATTTTAAAAAAGGATTCAAAATATTTTTTCCACAAAATGCAAAAATATCTAATATAAGAAACGTAATATTTTCTGCTTTACGAAAAATAAAGGCAATATAAATAGAAATTTGATTTAGTATATATTTAATGAATGTTTTAAAGCACATGATAAGATGTTTTTGTAGTTTAAAAAACATTTATTGCTTCGATTTGGGTGTTTTAACTGTGACCATAAGTACATAAGGTTTTTCACTCCTGATCCGTCTGCTAACCCATAGAATAACATGTAATCCGCGAGCTAATATAGTCCAATTTTCCAAGACCAATATATAACAAACAAGAGTTTTCCTAGAAACAAGGCAAGTCTTATTACCTCTATCTTAAAGAGATTCATATTATATATAAGTTTTAATAAAATCTCCCAGCCCGTTTCCTAGATCTCATTATCAGGAACAAACACCATCAATTTCAGTTTTAAAATGGTTATCGAGATCTAAAAATATACGGCACGTAGAAATGTAAAAATTATAGGATAGGATTAGACTGGGAATATAAGACTATATTAAAAAAATTGGACCATTCTGACCAATATTTGCTGAGTTATTAGAAGGCGGCTTTTCCGATTTTCTTTGATGTTGAGTTAGCTGTATATATGAAGTTCCGCATCTACCCTTATGACGATGGTAGGTTTTGACAATGGTAGGTTTAAAGCTGCTTCACTTGAAGGCTGCCGCCTTCTATGATCAAGAAAAGATTATTCCAGTGAAATTTTATACAAGAATCAATTTAAACAATGTAATTCATTTTTAAAGAATTCAATTTCGAAAATAAATAACAATAAAAACATGCTTTTTGGTATCTCTCAAACTAAAATGTGAAAATTGAAAATTTGAAAATTTTCATCATTTCAATGCTTGGAAATATAGAAAAAAGTAAAAATCCACTGGGGAATATATTTACCGATCCTTACCCATTCTCAGAGAATAAATCTTATTGATGAAATATATTCCTTATAAATATATGCGTAAAATTTATATTCTTCTAATAAAAATAATTATTTTTTTTTTCATTTTTTTCATAAAATGTCATTTTTATTGTTTTTCAATGCTATTCTGCTAAATAGTACGTTAAAAAAGATCGAAAATTGCTATCGATCTGATAAACTTATATTTAAAATTTTGGAAATAAACATCTTATTTTACAGACTAAAGCTGTTTGTCACATTCTTCACAAAATAATAGCAAAAGCTCTAAAGTGGACACATTTTGAAATATGTATTCCCAATAGTGGTACGCGTCTCTGAAAGAAATGTTTCATTGTAATTTTAAAAGACATAAACAACACTCTTTCTGATATTTCAAAAAGCTTGAGTGCTTCTGTTTTTTTTTCTTTTCTTTTTCAAATGTTGACTTATGAGATTTTGCTCTGAAATTTTAATTTAATAGAATTTCGATTGAACTACATTTTTCTGTTAAAATTACTTTTAAATAAATTTGTTCTCTAGAATCAAGAAGAAAAAATATTTTGGCTTTTGCGAAAATCAATTTTATAAGTATATCAGGTTGGATGAACTTAATAGAGTTCTTTTTGTAGATGAAGATAAAACATGTTTTCTATAAAAGAAATGTTTTATACATTTACTTAAAGTAAGAGTTTTTCAGAATATTTAGAAGAGACTTTATATAATTTGTCAGAATTTTTGTACTTAGAAGTCGAAACCATAAGGAATGTCTATCAGTTTCAGAATTTGTTATTAAGTGAGACTTCCGTTACATTTATACGTTAATCTTTTATTTTTCGAATGTTGACAGATTATGGAAAAAGTTCTGAGATTTCAGATTATTATTATAATTATACTTCAATTTTGCATAATGCAATCTCGGAAATTTACCAAGTTGAATAAATGTCAAAATAACTTTCTAAAGAGTCTAAATTCATTATTACAAAAAAAAAAAAAAATGTTGTGCAAAAGAAATGTGACTTTTATACACTTAGAATTAAAATGTTAAGTTATTACAATAAAACTAAAATTTTAAAAAGACGATGTAATGAATCAATATGTATCGTATATATATTTATACAAAGTCTTAACATTACAAAAAATCGGAAATGTTTAAAAACTAGCAATTTGATAAACTTATTTTTATAGTTTTGGAAATAAATAGTGTATTTTTCAGATTAAAGCTGTATGTCATATTTTAGACAAAAAAAAAATTGCAAAGTCTCTAAAGTTGACACATTTTGAAATATTTATCCCATATAGTGGCACGCGACTCCGTAAGAAATTTTTCATTGTAGTTTTAAAAGATATGACAACACTATTTCTGATATTTCAAAGAGCATGAGCACTTTTTTTAAAAATATTATGTTTTATTTTCCAAATGTTGACGAATGAGATTTTAACTGAACTACTATGACTTGAACTACTTTCAAGTTAAACTTGAAAGTAGTTCAATTGAACTACAAAAAATATTTTTCTGCTAAAATTACTTTTAAATAAATTTTTTTTCTAGAATCAAGAAGAAAAAATATTTTGGCTTTTACGAAATTCAATTTTATAAATATATGAGTTTGGATGAACTTGATAGATTTCTTTTTGTAGAAGAATATAAAACATGTTTTCTATAAAAGAAATGTTTTATGTATTACTTAAGGTACGAGTTTTCAGAGTATTTAGAGGAGACTTTATTTAATAAGCGAATTTTGATATTTAGAAGTCGGAATTTTAATGAGTGTTTGTCAGTTTCAGAATTTGCTATTATGTGAGATTTTCATCTCATTTGATCTTATATTTTTCGATTATAGACAGATAAGGAAAAAAAAAGGCCTGAGATTTCCAGATTATTAAAATTATTATTTTTATTATTGTACTTCCTTTTTGTATAATGCAGCTTTGGAAGTTTACCAAGTTGAATAAATATGAAAATAATTTTTTAAAGAAGTCTTAAGTCATATAACAAAAAATCAAATGTTGCGCAAAAGAAATGTAACTTTTATACACTTAGGATTAAAATGTGAAGTTATTTAAATAAAACTAAAATTTTAAAAAGACGATGTGATGCATCAATATATATCGTATACATATTTATACAAAATCTTAATGTTAAAAAAATGGAATATGTTTAAAAACTAGCGATTTGATAAACTTATATTTACAATATTGGTAATAAATAGTGTATTTTTCAGATTAAAGCTGTATGTCACATTCCAGATAAAATAATAGCAAAAGCTCTAAAGTTGACATAATTTGAAACGTTTTATCCACACTAGTTGTAGGCAGCTCCGTAAGAATTTTTTCATTGTTATTTTAAAAGACATGACAACACTGTTTCTGATATTTGAAACAACTTGAGCACTATTTTTTTATTATATTTATTTTTCGAATGTTGACGATTTCAGATTTTGCTCTGAAATCTCAAACCTTTCGAGTCCGAATTTTTTTTTTCCGTTTTGAGAGCAAAATTATTTTTACTTTCATAATGTTAATCGTAGATAAACAAATAGACTTACTGATATTTAAAGATTATCCCACAGTCTGAAATGCAGCGCATGTACTTATTTTATGTGGTATTCAATACATATTTATTTGATAATAGGTTAAAGAAGAGTTTTAAGAGATGTTTGGAGAATACCGTATTGCAACAGGGTTTAACAGATAGTTCAACTTTCTAATTTTTTTTTTTTTTTTTTTTTTGCGTTTTATTATGCATGATTCGTTTAGAAAAGTAGCCTGTAATGTAAATTTAGAGCGTAAATAATTTGTATAAAATAAGGGAATCGTAAATGGCGCAAAGAGAAATAAGTAAGCTTTTATTACTATACTAATAAAAGCTTAGGGACATTTAGTAATAATAATTATTACTAAATGTCAAAACATAAATAAAGTCATAATAAAGAAGACATTGACATATACAATGATTTCTGTATGTAGAAAGTAACAAAATAATTGTCAAGGCAAAATAATATTCACTGAAAAGACATGTACTATTAATAGTACACCAGACCCGAAAGGGTTCAATTAAAAGCACTTCGCTTGAACTACAAAAAATATTTTTTCTGCTAAAATTACTTTTAAATAAATTTACTTTCTAGAATGAAGAAGAAAAAATATTTTGGCATTTACGAAAGTCAATTTTATAAGTATATCAGGTTGGACGAACTGGATAGATTTCTTTTTATAGAAAAAGATAAAACATGTTTTCTATAAAAGAAATGTTTTATGCATTTACTTAAAGTACCAGTTTTTTAGAATATTTAGAACATACTTAATTTAGCAAGTCAGAATTTTCGTACTTAGGGAAAAGTTGGATAAAACTGGATAGATGGATAAAACAGGGAACCAGGCTTTAAGGCTTTATTTGCGGCGGTATCTTGTCGATACTTTAAGAATTACTTTTAGGCGAGCGGCATACTAGCTCCCAGTAACCAGAAGTCATGCAAACGAACTCATTTTGCATTGGGGATTTTTTAATTATTTCACGAGAAATTGTTAAAAATTCGACGTCTACAATATTACGTTACCAATCCTAAATACCTAAGGATTTAGATTAGGTAAATATAACGTAAGATAGTCTACTATTTACTCGTTATTTTAACGTTTTGTATTGGTGTCTACGAGTTTTTTGAACAATGCTAGAGTAACATATCTTCAAAATAGCGTGGCTGGATAAAACTGGGATGCAGATGGTCAGACATAACTGGGAAGTTTCCGGTTTTGGACCACTCATTTATTTGCATAATTAAAGTAGAATTAACTTGTTTATGTATTGTTTGATGATCTATAAATACTTAAAAACTATACAAAAATATTATTTAAATTAAGTTGTTACATAGAAGATTGTTTTTAGTCATTTCTATTGCAACATTTATCCTTATTTCAATCTTCTAAAAATCAGAACTCGAACAAGAAGAAAAAGAAAAGATGGAAAAGTAAGACAAGAAGAACTTAACCCTGAAGCGAAGCTTTTCATGATGACAAAAAAGAAAAATAGAAAAACTGATGTAAAAAATAAAAGTCCTAAGAAAAAAAAAAACACTTGACATCAATCGAGGAGGAATATGAAAGTGAAGCATGCACCTTTTGCAAAAGCATACATGAACAATCTAATCCTAAGGAGAGTTGGATACAGTGTCTTCATTGCAGAGAATGGTGACATGAAGCATGTAGCAATGCAAAAGAACAAGATCGAACTTTCTTTGTGATTTTTGTGCCTAACAATTTTAACTCTTAAGATCTAACTTAACTCATTTTTATTTTACATAGATTTGATATAGATTCACATTCTATAAGTATAATATGTCAATTTTCTTTTAATAAATAACATTATTTCAAAATTACAATGTGCTTTTAATTTTTTTTCTCAATTCCCGATTTTATCCGCCCTGGTCGGACATAACCGGGACATTGCACACTTCTAAAAAAAGTGTTGTTATGATCTCAATTTATGTTTTTCGTGACTGAATGAATACTATTTTTCTTTCTAAGGAATCAATTTATCGTTTTAATACAAATTTTGAATGTTTTGTTTACATAGTGCACATTAATGAAAAGAAAAACATTAGGGTCCAGTTTTTTATCCGACTTTCCCCTATAAATTGGAATTATAATGAGTGTATGGTATTTTACTATTTTTATTTACAGGTAAAACTGTAGATGGCAGCAGCTAATTCATTTTCACTGAAAAATGAAAATCAAAAATTCTATGTTCTCGAGATTATTCTATTGTTGATGTTTACTTTTTTGTAATGTGTTAGTACTTATGTATGAAATGTTTTTTGTTTATGAAGATGGTGCTACCTCAATTTAATTAGTGCGAGGATTTTTTAATATTTAAGTTTTTTTATATAAACTACATGAAAGAATGCTTATAAGTTTCAGAATTAGTTATTAAGTGAGATTTAAAATACATTTGTATTTTGGATTTAATCTTTTATTTTCCGAATATTGACAGATAAGAAAAGATTTTTCCAGTGAGTTTTTATGCAAGAATCAACGATAAAATTTACATCATTTTTGCAAATTTCAATTTCAAAAGTTTACCAAGATGAATAAATATAAAATGACTTTTTAAAGCATCCAAAAGTCACTATTACAAAAAAAAAAATGTTGTGCAAAAGAAATATGACTTTTACACACTTAGGAGTAAACTGTGAAGTTATTATAACAAAACAAAATTTTTAAAATGACAACGTGATACATTAATACATAAATATTGAGTTTGCAGAATCATGGGGTTCGGTAATTTCTAGTTTGACTTTTGTGTGATTTCTTCTCAAAGTACCTACTTAAATATTTTAAACTTTCACGATTACAACTTTCATGTTTTGCTTAGTTGCTGCTTCTTTATATAGACGTTAGTATAACTTTTGTGTATTTTTTTTCTCGAATTGCCTACTTAAATATTTTAAATTTTAAATTTTAAAAATTTCATGTATTCCTTAGGGTTTACTTTTGTCTATAGGCGTTAGTGTGACTTTTGCGGGCTTTCTTCCAGTTACCTATTTAAGTATTTTAAATATTCAAGATTATAACTTTCATGTATTGCTTAGTTGCTGTTTTTTTTCTATAGATGTAAGTGTGACTTTTGGTGTTTTCTTCCTGAGATACCTACTTAAATATTTTAAAATTTCAAGATTACAACTGTCAGTTATTGCGTATTGTTTATTTTTGTTAATGTGCAATGTACAATGTACAATAAAATATGTATATTAACAACCCATCAGGGTTTGTATATCAAATGTTTCAGATTTCCTAAATTTCTCGATCTTTTGAAAAGCTTTCTTGTTCATGTTTATAAATACGTAAGATTACTCACTGTAGATTTTATTTCATTTCTTCCACTGTGGTTTTCCACATATTCTAATTTCACGAAAAACTATGATGACAAATCTCTGCACCATCATCATTAAGTTATATTCAATCTCACTCAATCGCAGATGCTAAATAATTTATTTACAGGTGATAATCTTTATATGTCTCATTTCTACATTTATAGCACTTACAATTAAACATTTAAGTTCTGTGGTCGGTCAAAGCAGCTACCATGAATATTGATATCTGGAGAAATCTTCCCTCTCCTTCAGAGAAATATCGAAATTGAGAAAGTGGCAATGTATGGTGCTGCCATCTATTGAGGCTTTGCGAAACATCATTTGTGATGTAGAAGTCTGATTTCCTAACCCCTGGGTGCATTCTAATGAAAGCTGCAGCACCTCACTTGAACTTTGGGCATACGTCAAGAATAACAACACAATTAAACTTTAACGTTTTCAAGTACGTCACTGTCAAATTTATGGCTTTGTTTTTTAAAAGTGGTTCGACGTTTTGTCGGAACAACAAACTTTATAGAACTATTGATTTTAACTATGTAAGGTTTCAAAATGAACGTCCTACGTATCTTCTTCCCCTCCCCTCCCCCACGAAAAAATACTAGTACAAAAAATGCTAATTTTAGCTATACAAAGCATGAAATTGTACTTTTGAGATCAACGTCATAGTCCGAAGCTCATCGTCCACATACAAATGTAACAATCATTAAATCGCCCAGTCCAAAGTTGCGGGTGTGACATTTACACAACTTAACCACTTAACCGGCGATAGGTATGGGGAAACAGTGCTTTTACCCCCGACTTATCTCGGGGCAGACGGTTAAGTGGTTAATTTAGTCACCAGCAAAAACGTTTTTGAGCATTGGTTTCAATTTGTATGATTTTCAATGTAGATCACTTACGCATACAATTATCTAAATCTGAAAATTGTCCGATGTATCATTTATTTATAAAAAAAAAAAAAAAAATTCTGCCTGTTGCGGATGTGACATAAAAAGGACATGCATTTTTATCTTTCAGTGCAAAAATGCAAAACTCTGTGAATTATGACAACTGAGTGAATTGATATTTTTATATATTAGACAGTAATACTTAAATAATTATTCTATGAAAAAATTAAATTACTTACTCAATTCTTGCTTTTGTGGAAAATATTCAAAATTTTCGTTGCGGGTGTGACTTGTATAGCCAATAAAATAATGACATACGCAAATATATTCAAGGCAGATTTTTTTTAATTAAAGAATTAATCAATATTACAATTATAATATCTAGAGAGGAAAATATATAAAAAAAATTCATTTCCAATCTTGAATTTATAATTTCTGGTGGTGGTAGCTTTTTTTTACAAAAATGCTCTTTTTTTTTCCTAGGATGCATCTGGCTGACTGGGCCAAATATGCAGGTTTTCTTAATTTTTTTTCAAACATTCTAGTTCTATATCGTCACCATCTTAATTGTACATCAAAGTTTTCATTTTTTTAATGTGGAGAATAAAACAACTTCTACAAATTCTCCAACTGCACATTCATCGTTGGATATTATATCGTTGTCAAAATATGGATACATCTAACTGACTGAGCCAAATATACACATTTTCTTGATTTTTATTCCGATACTCTTATTCTATAATATCCCCATTCATTTGTCTTATTTGTCCATCAAAATTTTCACTTTTTTTTTAAATGTGGAGAATAAAACAACTTCTACAAAATCTCCAACTGCACTCTTATCATTGGATATTATATTTTTGACAAAATATGGTAACAAACAAATTGTCTTGTGATCACTTTCTGAAGTTATTGCTACATTAGTTGTTCCTACGTCAATAAAAACAACATGATGTATCGATTGAATGTTGAGCTCCGATTGTGCTTGGTGCCAGCATTCATGAAGCATTTTCACAATATCTTCTGAAATTTCACATTCAGCAAAGTTCTTTTATATTTTTTAGGACTTTTTCTACACACATGGCAAAATCTGAAGCTGAATTTATAGTTGCAGAGCGTTGCTAGTGTTACCATTTTCTTGGCAACTGCACCAACCCCATCGACAACTCCTTTACCATGATATGAAATGCAAAAGGATTGCCATCCTTTATCATGTTTTTTTAAAATAGTCTCTTCTTTTCTCTCCTTGCTTTGTCTCTTTCCTTCTCTTGTTGTAGATATGCTTCATATTTAAAAGGGTTTTCCTTAATCTGTTTTCAATGATATTGTGATCTTTCTGTACTCTTCATTCTCTGCCTGCAAAAGAGAAGAAATTAATATTCTAATCTTACATAAAGTTAATTATGTTAAATTTTGGTTAATTTCAAACTGACTATATACATTTTATGCTAACTTAATAAACATTTTAACAGTTTCTATTATTCTTACTTCTACTTTTTATTTAATTTGAATTAAAAGAGAAAAAAAATCTTCCCCTAATATTGACTTACTTATTTGAAAAAACTATATATATATATATTAGATAAATACTATCAAATAACAAAATTAAAAAAATGTATATAAAAAACAAAACAAAATTAACAAATTTAAAGAAAATTGCTAAAATATTGTTTCGTAATTTTCTTTTTTTAATTTCTATAAAAATCTTACCTTTTAAATTAATTTCTTAATCATATATCCCTAATAAAATTATTTTCTTGCAGTAAAGCAACAATTTTATCAATCCAAACTGAATAAATCAACTGCACACAGTGTCACATGCTCAGATGATGCAAATGTTTATTTATTAACTGGAATTCCCTCTATTAAATCAAAGGGTATAGTTAAAGCTGCCAAGTACATATTTTCCAGCATATTATTCTTTTATAAATTTACATATAATTTGTTCAAATATGCATTTGTAATCAATTTTAAAAGACGTTGCGGGTGTGACTTTAATTAAATGTCACACCCGCAACAGGGAGATGTCACGCCCGCAATGCTCAAAAATTATAATTAAAATATTAATTAATTTCTTTTGTGTCTGTAATTCAAAATATCTTAATAAACTATTTTTGAATATAAAGTTTCATAACTTTAAATCAAAAATATTTTTCTGCAGAGATATAAATGTAACTTTTTGTTGCGGGTGTGACACAATAATTAAGAGCATTTAAATATGCTTACCTTTTGTAATAAAGATTAGTGAACATTTCTCTGCAGACAAAAACTCTCAATAATAGCTGTCAGATCATATATATCCAAGTTTGGAGATTTTCAGAATGTTTGTTCAGCTGTACGAGACCATGAAATGTAAAGATTTTTGCCGCAGTCTATTTTACAAAGTCATAGTGTCACTTTATTAATTAAAATAAGTATGTTAATGACAAAAATTTAATTCTTTTTTCGATAAAATATGAAATAGTACACTCTTAACAGTTAATATGCAAAATTTCAATCATATTTAAAGAAATTTAAATTTTCATCCTCATGTCCATTTTTTCGTGGATTGGGCGAAATGTTTAAATCATTCTTATAAAAAGCTCTGCATGGATATTTATTTTGTACAAGGCCTTAGAAATCCAAATTAATGGATATTTGCACAAATATGTTTTTAAAAATGCAATTATTATTGTGCAGTTATAATGCAATTAATGCAAGATTTTGTTCCGGATTTAAAACTTTATGAAGTACTGAATGAATTTTAACTAAACTGTTTGTGATTTCTATTTGAGGTATATTTTGTTTGAAAATTCTTTTAGATTTGTGTCTCTGACTTCGTCTGTACAAATCAAAATACGTCCTGTGTGTCCTGTGAGCCCTCAATGTTAATGGATTTTAATTCCTTAATCTTAATCCTCTTAATTCCTGAAAGAAAAAACACTATTTTTAGAACAAATAAAAATTTATGTGTTGCTCTTATGCTCACACAAAACCGAAATTCAACATCTTATTTTGTTTAGATTTTATGCAGAATTAAGATTGAAAAGATAAATTTGGAAAACCCTGTATTTTAGTTTATGTAATTTGTAAAGATAAAGAACGCTTTCTGAAATCATCGGTATCACAGAAGGGATAATTAAACATTTTGTATTGTTCTAACATTACGTTTTTTAAAGATAAAAAAAATCTCGGTCTATTTTCTAGGGTATCTCGTTTGTCAGAATAAAAAAGATTTATCTATTTTTATACTACATCAATTCCTAAAGAGCAATTGCAAAGCAGCATTTAATATTCTCAGTCATACACATGCCTAAAATCAAAACATTTCCCTTTACATTTCTCATCACTTCTATTAATAATATTTTAATAGTGTGAGGTAAAAGTACTTTTGTAGATAAAATTTCAAAATGATTGAACGATACCCGGGGGATGGGGAAATTTTTTTTTAAAAAATAAATAAAAGATTTTGCATTTCATTAGAAATACATTTAAAAGCTTATTTAAATACTTTCATATAATATTCTACAGAATATCAATCTATTTTTTAATAAATAGAATTGCGTATAGAAACCCATTTTTATGTTTAAAAACATGTATATAGACATATATATATATATATATATATATATATATATATATACCAGGTTGGCGAGGGGTCAGGGAAAAACCCAGTAAAAATATATTAAAACCAGTATTTTCGTATAGAAAATGCTTCGTATAATAGGAAAAGATTAAAAAAGGCGAATTTCTCTTTGACGAAACACTGATATTTAACTGTTTCACCCCCCCCCCCCCCCGACCACTCGACACTCTGATATATACGTGAATAATATTTTCCCCATCTAAAATTTAGGTTTAGTGTTTCTTTCAAAATGCTTCTCTAATGTCCAAGATTATAAATATGTATTTTACTGCCTTTTTATTTTGTAAAATATGTTTGAACATTTAGAAAAGTTATGGCACAGGATAATAAGCGTTTTTTCTTTATTGCTGAATATTTCAAAAGGGTATTTTATTTACAAATACATTTTATCTTATGGAACTATATCAAAAATGTAATGGTTCATATATATTCAACGACGATAATATTTTCTACATAAATAAAAATTTCTGTTATAAGTAACGCTAAAAGAAAGTGATGATATGTGAAATATAGCAATTTATTATCACACGCAATTATATTTTAATAAGTTTATTTCATTTCAATGTAAGTTTTAAAAAAAATTAACCATTATTTTGTTATTTCTTAAGAAAAACTTTTTCATGTTAGCAAGTGGTGGCGTGACACATTATATGACCATTAATGACCGGACACTTGTGATTTTATACATTTTGTTAAACATCTAGAAAAATACATGAGGAATTATTCTGAAATTATAGGTGTGTAAACAAACTAGTACAGCTCATATATTTAAGCAATGATGGTTTTCGAAAATCCTATAGGGGACTGACAACAAATGAAAAAACTCGAAGAGTGTTTTGGATAGCCCTGTCAAAATTTATGTAGCAAAAACATTTTAACTGCACATTTTGATTAAATGCAAACACATTAAGATGGTAGATTACACATTTTATTAGAATAATTGCTATAAAATGTGTTCATTTTAATGAAAATAGCATGTATATTTGTTGAAAAAATAAGGTTTATATAGAAACAATCCCAAAATTTCTCAAGTTTCTGTTTATAATTTTCTGAGTTCTTAATTTAAAAAAAGTGTTCTAATCAGCAAATATGACAAACAAAATTATATTATTCATAAATCTCTGTGATCAGAGTTACAAAAATAATAAAAATTGTATTAAAAATCACAAAGTAAAATTTAGCTGAGCATGCGAGAACTTATTAAAAATATAATTTGCATAATGTGTTAGCAAAATGTATAGCACAACGTTTGTAAAAATCTCAAAAAATATAGCTTGAAATTTCTGAAAATTATCGTCGATGGAATCAGCTCAAAATCTGTTATTCTCAAAATATAGAAAAAATATGAGGGGCTTTTTTGATATATCCACTGATTAGTGTCAATATTGTATACACAATATTGCACTTTCTACTATATTTGGATACAATCCCTCATCCTTTTTGCCTTTTTTGGGAATTTTGAGCTTATTGTACTGATGATAATTTTCCGAATTTTCAAGCTACGTTTTTGAGACTTTCACAAAAGTTGCTCTATACATTTAGCTAACACATTATATAAGTTATATTTTGATTGCGCTCACGTATGCATAGTGAAACATTATTTTGTAAACCTGTTTATTTTTCATAAAGTTTTCATTATTTTTTAATTCTGATTAGAGGGTAATATTTACAATGTTGATTGGAATATTTTCTAAAATAAGCATTTTTTTATATTAGGAATTCTATAAATTATGAGCAAAACATTTGGCAAAATTTGGACTGTTTTTATAAAAACCTTAATTTTTCTAAGATTATATAAGATATATAAAAATGAACACTGTTTATAACAACAAGCCACTTAATTGTAATCTTCAGTTTTAACGCCTTTGCTAAATTAGTTTTGAAGAGTTATCCAAAAGTCTTTTTTTTATTTGCTGGCGGCCTTTTATGGTATTTTGGAAAACAATTTTCGCAGAAATACATCACATGTGCTATATTGTTTACACACCTGGAGTTTCAAAAAATTAACTTATGTATTTTTCTAGATATTTAAATGAACGTCTAAAATCGCAAGCGTCTGGCCGTTTATGCCGATATAGGGTACGTTCCTTAATTCAGAGTGAAAAATGAATGGAGGATATTCCATCTACGTTATGATCACGTGATCAAGGCAAAATCTTCTAGAGTAAAGAAGAGAAAGCTTCGTTAGACGCAGTGTAAATCCCCACTAGCCAATGAAACAGTTCATAGGGAAATCAGTCGCAGCCTCTCTGCTAATCATTTAGAAGTTATTTGGGTAAAATACCGGTACCACGTGATTTTTTACAGTCTCGAACGCAGATTTAAAATATCCTCCATTAACCTTAGTACATTCTCATTATTGAGGATTACTTTTACATAAGCATATTCCTAACAATTCATTTGACTAAATGTCCATGTTACATGTTCCTTAGATGACAGTTATCATTATTTGTATTATTACGACAAAAACATTATGCAGCTTGATTTTTATTACAATAAAACTCAGTGCAAATCTCACCTCATAGAAGGATGGGGAAATTGCATTATTAAAGAAAAATTCTAATGAAAACTAGTGAGAAAATGTCGATTCTGGAGGCAGAATTCTGCTGAAGAATGTACTTTTTATTCAAGAATAAACAAAAACAAACTTCGTAAAACATCATTGTTGTAAATCGTGTTTAATGCTTCAAAATTTAACTTTTTCTAAATCTTATAGATTTGGAAACTTTTATATATTCATAAATATGTACGTAAGATTATTATTTTGGAAAGTTTTATTCGGTATTAGCTATTATAAAAAAAGAACAACATAAAAACGTAATTTATGCGGCTAGAGTTAAGGCTATATGTCATCCATCTTCCAAATTTCGCTCGCTAATATTAAATAGCTAGGCGTTTAATTAGTTAGTACATTTGAAATACATCTTCGGAAAATTATTATTTTTTAACTTTTTTTTTCTGTGTACTCTTCTTAAAGGATCTGTGTACTCGTCTTCTTCTTTTTTCCTTAGTTTTCAAAATGTATTTTTAAAATCTATGCTTAATGTTTTATGAAATGTTAAAATTTTACTTCTAGTTGCTCACTTTTTAAAACATAAAACAGTAAATCAAACATATATTATACTAGCAAAAGCCATGCTTTGTTTGGATTCGCGAAGTATTATGCTATAAGATAAATATTTGAAAGTAATAATATATCTTCAAAATTATTTTTGCATCTTTATTAAGCAAAAATGTAATTTTATGTTTCGGCGCATTTTAATTTTAAAATGTATTTCAACCAAATAACTAAGAATTTCCTCAGATTGTTTATTTATGATATAAAACTGGTATAAATAAAAATATTTTCGAAGTAGAATTATACAAAATATTAATTTTATTTGCTTACAATTCTTTTATTGCCACTTCACAAAAACGTAATGTAATTCTTTTAAAATTCATAAATATCGTCTGCTTAAATGATTTCACAAAATAAGAATAAATCGTGTATTTGAATTCCTGACACAGAAAAATACTTTTATAATTGAATGTTAATAAGAGAATTTTCACAAATTTTAATTTATTTAAAATGTGCTATAATTTTCCTAAAGAAACAGTATTTTATACATTTTATAAAAGAAATCATGAAACTATACATAGTCAAAGGAATGAGCATAGTTTGAAAATCTGAAATCAGTTTTTGAGATATTTTATCAGAATAATGAAAATATATTTTATTTATTTATTTATTTAATGATGATTCTAGCTATAATTACTGACCCCATGATTTAAGTTTTTCTTCTGAAAACGTACGTGCTTCACCTTTTATTTGAAAAAATGCGTTCGTAATGGAAAAACATAAAAAATAAATTAATTAAAATAATAATTTTTTGAAAAGTATTTCTGTAAAAAAAATAATTTTCTACAAATCTACAGATCATAATTTATATTTGTGTTTAATTTCAAGTGAAAATACTGTATAGTTTTTTTGTAAAGTGTACGACAAAGTGTCATTTGAGTGGACTAGTGGAGGATTCGCTTCGCTCATCCTAATAAATATTTTGACAACTATTAAAAAAAAAGTATCATCCTTTAAGAGAAGAACACGGAAAAAAAATATTTAATAATATCAATTGAAGGGAAAGATATTTTAAATATAAGAACGCTTAAAATATCCATAGACTTAATATTAAGGAGGAGCATTCGGAATTTGGGAACTATCATCCTTAATCCTTAACTGCTGTGACAAAAATTGCCGCATAGCTACTATGAGTGATCTGTCACGCCGCTTAATCTAAAGATGAATAAAATGTGAAATAAACTCTCAGAATATTAATTTTGAATTAAACTTTATTACAGGACTTTTGTAAATAAAATTCAGCTATTCAGAAGTTTCTAGAGATAGTAATAGCATGGCCGGCTAGATCTATAGGCCCATCTATTTTAGATTAATGCATGGAGTTTCCGCCAGAGGACTCTGATACCTTGCCCAAATTATTGTAACCAATGGTGCAAACCCTGAACCAAAACAATTACCAAGTGTCGAGCCATGTGCACCGAACAGAAAACAGCTTACTCAATGCTAATTTGGGCAGGGTTTGCGTCACTCGTTTTCACACGTGGTCCAAAGAAATGGTTTAGGGTTTGAAGCTGACTCCAGCTTCACTTTTTCGGTGGTTTTTAGCGAAATGGCTCGGCCGGTAGTATATAGTAGGCTATGGTAATAGTATTCCAGAGTAAACAAAATTTGACCAATATCTATAGTTAAACTGTAAATTAGATGTTAAACTCTGAAACTTGAAAATCTCAGCGGTCTGTGAACCGCTAACAGCAGTTGAGGGCTAAAATCCATGTTTCCTAAGTTAATTTCTTGTTATCAATAAACACACGGAAATTTGCTTTTTAAAAGCAACTCAGTCATAGAAAAAACACAGTCAACCAAGAAGATGAAAAAAAGAAAAGATTAGAACCAGTAAAAAGTTTCAATAAACCCATTTTTCAAAAATATAAATATTATAGTTCAAATAAGAATGAATTAGATGAAGTCCTAGTGCAGTTTTTCTAATCTTTAAATCTGGAACAGTTTGCTTCTTAATTTTTACCACTTTCTAACAAAATTGAAAAGTGCTTATGCATTCGGTTTGTCCGTCCGTTTGTACGCTTGTTCATCCTATAACTCAAGCAAATATACTCGGATTTTCACGAAATAATTGAAGCTTATTTAGAGTTAACATAGCATAATTGGTATTGCATATGCAGTATGTAGGTTAATGGTTCCTTTACAGGGACACTCAAAAAACTTCGATTACATAATGGTATCTGGGAAAAAATAGTTTGGAGAGTATTTAAATGACATCATGCTTTTTCATATGTATTGAAACGGATATAAATCACGGAATTTCACTACGATCACGTCAAAACAGAGCATTCATAGTATTTTTCTTAATTTAAAAGGACACACAAAAGCAATTGGTTACAATACTGACTTTGGGTAATAATTGCTGGAGAGTACGTTTTTAAATTCGGCACAAGCTTTTAAATTAAATAAGTTTTTTTTGCATATTACTCGTTATATATAAATTCTATACCTCATTTACAGGGCTACACAAAGGTATGCGTGTACTATTCTCCTTATTATAGGAAATTGCTGAAAGGGAATTTTCACCTGAAATATATGTATCGCTTAAATGAACTAAATTTTGGAATGCGTTTTGTTAATGTATATAAATCTCTATATCACATACAGGTTTCAAATGCATTATAAATTTCCATATGGTGAAATGAAACGTAATGTTTTTATTTTTTAAAAGAGTGCAGTTTTGTTAAAGTTTTCTGAATGTTTTGGAAAGTGCTTCATAATCTATGCTTGACTCATGATTTTTTCCTTCTTGTTCATTATAGCGCTAAATCTTTATGAATTTGAATAATGAATCTCTAATTTTATGTTATGTATAATTTATAGTAAAAGCGCAAATTATCACGTTGCTAACTTTCCACATTCATTTTTGCAATTTATAAAGAAATCTTTTGTATAATTTCTGAGACTATATTACCATTAGAAAAAATAAATATAATATCATTTTCCCCCTACAAAAATGCTGACTTTTTGAACCAAAATAATTTATCTCTTTATTGTGTAGAAATGACACTTTCTCCCCCCTTACTCATACGTGCAACTATGTTTCTAGGTTACATTTGTGCGGAATAAAAGTGTTATCACCACATCCAATTCCATTTCAACGTTCCATTCAATTCCTATTTCCGTATCTCAGCATTAATATTACGGTGGCGAAAATATATGAATAAAGGAAGCGTGTATAGGAAGAATGTATGATATGAATGTGAATATATAATAGTGTGAATTTATTTCTAAAGAAAATGACTTACAACGTCTACTCTTTCAGGAAAATAATGGGGAAAATGTCTGGAAAATTAAAGGATGAATACGTATGTGTAAAAGAAATAATTTATCTTTGGAAATTTTATGTGGAGAAATGAAAATTTTTACACTATAAGGAAAAATGTACGTTTCATACAAAAACTAATAATTGAAATTTAACCCTTTGCACTCGAAAGGTTACCTCACTCAACACTAGACTTTTGTCAGGTATCCCTCTTAAGGCCCCACACTAGGCACAGAAAAAGATCCGGATGATAGTGTAAAGTCTATGGGGACATTCTTTTCAAATATCTAGCTCAAATTTTAATATTTTTACCTGATTTTTTTGCATAGGATAGCTGAGGACGATCTACAACCGGCCTAGTTTTTTAATTTTTCGATTTTGCTTATATATTTTTTATATTATGATAGTTTCAATTTCAGAACCGGCTTAAATCGGTTTTAAAATTTAAAGTATTTTTTTTTTTAATTTTAAACCAAAATTGAAAAAGTAAAAAGTAGGCCGGTTGTAGGTCATTCTTAACTATCCTATGCAAAAAAATCATGTAAAAATATTAAAATTTTAGCGAGATATTTGAAAAGAACGCCCCCATAGACTTTACACTATCATCCGGGTCTTTTTCTGTGGAGCCTTAAATCGTGGCGCCAAATGCGTTTCATACCAGTAATGTTTTACAATTTATTTCACCCTTTTTTAAACACAGATTATTCGGTTATTAGATAAGGCGAAGAAAATTAGTTTAAAATACTGATATCCAGAGAATTTGGAGCGCCCATTTAAGCAGCACACGAGTGGTCAGTGAGAATCACCTCTCGAGTGCAAAGGCTTAAATACCCTCATAGCATGCACGGTCACAGTGACGTCACAATGACGTCACTGTGAGTCACTTTGGTCACATCACATCTGTGACCAAAATGCCATCACTCAGTGACGTCACATGTGACTTTCTTAAAAATCTTTAGAAAATTACAAATTTTCTTCAAAACATGTTATTTACTTTAAAAAATATGTTTCTGGCAATTTAAATATCGTCACTTTTGCCATAGTTTCGTCAATGTTAATGTCAAAGTAGTCACAAATGACACATTTTTCACAAACTTGACTTCACAAAGTGGTCACAATATTACGTCACAAACGAGTTCTGAAACGGACATAACGACTTCACATTTTAGTCACTGTGACTTAAAATCGACGTCACATAGACAATTAATGGTCACAAAGTCACAATGTGACTTCACAACGACGTCACAATGACGTCACCATGCCTTACGGGACAGCAAAACAGCTGAAAACAAATTTATGTTAAGAAAATTGAAATTATTAGAACGTGAAGCGGCTGCACAAGACTATCTCTTCCTCAAGTTGTCGGAATTCCAGAATTAGACAACGCAAAAAACGTGTCAGACATTTTTAAGAGGTGTTTTATAACTATCGAAAAACAAGTATTTGAGGCACGCTGAGATTGAGACAGAATAATATTTATGATTAGAAAAAATTATTTTGGAAATGACAGAAAAATTTGATGAAACTTTCTTTTTGCCAGATAATAGAGAATATGAAACGCGATGGCCAATTAAGTAGCGGTATGGTCGATTTAAAACTGTCTGGCATTAATTTGTCTGCCGAATTTCTGTTTAGTAAATTATTATAGCTTGCCCGGTATCCAAAGGGTAATATGTAGTAATTTTAAAGCTTGCTAAAATGATGCAATGATGTCGTATTTTTTAACCTATAAACCACACTTTTAACAGGCACTTTCGCTGTCAGATTTAAAGCTGGCTGACTTTAACTTATTAACCAAATTTCTGTCTGGAAAATTAATTATAGATTGTCTGGTAGCCCAAAAAGCATTATGTTACAAATTTCAAGCTTGCTAAAAGAATGTGAAGATGAATTTTTTTTTAAACATATAAATCATTCTTTCACAAATTTTCATGGTGCCTCAAATAGCTATCCTAAAATGCTTGGCTGTTCGAAGACAATATAAAATGGCCAAAAACAAATAAAGAAAAAATAGATTGCGCATAAATATCTTAGTATGCAATAAAGTTAAAAATTAAGTCTTTAAAACAGCACGTGTTTTATTTTTAAAAAGAATGTTTAAAATATTTATAGCTCTATTACAGAACGAACTAGTAGTCATTGGCATTTACTTCGGAAATCCACTCACCTTTGGAATAACTATTTTTCTTCTAATAAATTTTTACATTAGCGGAAATTCTGCGATGTACATTTTAATAACGTTTTATAATTTTTAGTTCAATTATTCTGATTGGGAAATAAATATTTTTGATATTTTTACTATAGTAAAAGACACTTAATAGGATCAAGAACATTTGGCTATATTAGGACCTTTTCAAAATGAGCTACTTTTACCATAACCTTGCACGAAACAATTAACTCAAACGATATTTGCTCTGTAATCTAAAAACAAACCCTTCAACAATATCAAATTCAAGTAAAGAAAATCCTGTAAACAATCATATGTAAATTAAACTTTTTCAACTCTCTCTTCACCAAATTATTATAAAAGTAGAGAAAAAATATTTTAAAGTACCACTATGATTCATATGCAAAAATATTTTTAAATGTAATGATGCTGTATTTGATTTTTTGCTCGAGACTAAAACAAGAGGCCCTAAATACTGCCACATTTAATAAATATTGTTTTTTGTTTAAAATTAATTTAAAAGCATGCTCATATTAAAGGAAGGTTAAAGAATAATAAAACATTTTTTAACTCGCAAACAAATTAAACAACTCAATAAATAAATAAATAAATAAAGCAGCTTAAAAATTTAGTTCTAAAATAATAAGACTTTTCTAAAACAATAAGGCTACAATTGCAAATAATGCTAGGCATTATTTTTCCTTGACATCTAAGTACAATTAATGCAAACATTTAGAAGCTCCTTATGTATTCTAAATGATTTAATTACCAAATTAAAATGAAAAATAAATCCTACTTTCTTTTTTTTAAATATTGCAATTCGAAGTAGGAATTTTATATGAGGCTCTGGGTGACGAGAGGTTTACGATACAAGGCGATGAAGACATAATATCATATATAACGTTTCTTCTGCCAATGCATTTATCGAATGTTTCAGTCCAAAATGATCAAAATTGATCAATTGTGTAAAATGATCGAAATACACGGTTTTGTTTTTCTATGGTTTTATTTTCAATTGTTAAATATATCTTTCTCATGTTTCGATTTTACTACCGGCAACTATGATTTCCAAAATATTTGAGAAAATGACTGTATACGTAAGAATTTTGTAGTAGCATTTGTACAATACACGAATTTATGAATTAAGTTTCACTTTATCCAATCGACAATAACACTTTTCTTCTGCGCTTATATCATTGTTGCTACTCTCTTAAAATGTCAGTCAAAAAATAACTCAAGTTGAGCCGAAATTTGCTCACCTGACGTTTTGAAAGGCAGCTTCTCATAAAGAGTTGAAACAACTCAAGTGAGTGAGTTGTTTTTAAACAATTGAAATCAAGATGAGTTATTCAAATAAGCAATCTAAATCAAGATGAGTAAAGCATTTAAAATATAACTCATTCACGACTTAATAAATTACAACTTTTTCATGAGAAGCCAAATCCACTCTTTCATTTTAAGAGTGTACTATACAGTCCATTATGTATGATATTATGCATTTCTAAAAAGTGGAATGCAATCCAATCCGTATCTGAAAATTATTCATAAACTGAATCAAATATTCACATAAGAAAGAATTCACTAATTGGTTCCATTTCTCAAATATGCACTTCGTTTCGTTCTATAAATCAATAAAGGGAACTGTACGTTACAAAACCTTACTGCAATACTGCCATTTTCATTATGCAATGGGGACTTTTATAAATCTTATGGAAAAATTAACATAATTAGCTAAGATACTTTTATTGGAGAGAGACTGTGTAATTTTAATTGAGATAATAGAAAAAAAGGGCTTTTTTACATTCTTATTATTTATGTAAATTAGACTGGGAGAGGGTCACGGAGACAATCAACTCATGAAATTTATGTCTGGTGATAAAGAATTAATTTAATCTTGATTCCGTGTATTTGAATGCAATCCGTCTTTCAAGTCATAACCTAATGGAAAACACCAAAAAAACCCGATTTTAGTGGATGACTCGTAGGTTTAAAATTCTGTTATTCTGCATACAAAGATATAAAGACACGAAGGACTGGGAGCAGTTAAAACACCTTAGTAAATCTATGTGTCAACCGCTAAACACGAATTTTCCGATATTTTCTCCAAAGATAAGACTTGGCAAACTAACTGCGTTGTACTATGCGAATCGAATTTTAATTCTGGAATTTTAGGATTGAACTCGTCTATGTTCCCGCCTTCCGATTTAAAATACATTTTTATTAGAATAAACTTAAAATGTTTATGGATTTATATAGTGTAAATGCAAATTACTTAGCAATTACTGCAGGAAATTTTAACAAGTTGGAAATTGTACATCAAATGTGGTAAATGAGGAGAGTTCAAACTTTAACTAGTTTTATAAATATATAGATTTTAGTAAGATAACAGCTGCATTTTACGAATAGGAAATTTATTGAGATTATGCAATTGTTGCAATATGTTATCTATCGCCGAACTTTACCTGTAAGGCATGGTGACGTCACTGCGACGTCGTTGTGAAATCACACTGTGTCTTTGTGACCATCGATTGTCGATGTGACGTCACGTGACGTCAATGTGACGTCATTATGGCCGTTTTAAAGCTCGTTTGTGACGTCCCATTGTGACTACTTTGTGGAGTCACGGTGTGATAAATTTGTGAAAAATGTGTCGCTTGTGACTAATTTGACATTAACAGCGTGACAAAACTGTGACAAAAGCGGCGTTGTGACAAAAGTGTTTTTTAAAGTAAATAACATGTTTTGAAGAATATTTGTAATTTTCTAAAGACTTTTAAAAAAATCACATTTTAGTCACAATGTGATGTCACTGAGTGGTAGCAATTCAGTTACAGATGTGATGTGTCCACAGTGACGTCATAATGATGTCACTGTGACCATGCATGCTATGAGGGTAATTTCTCAACCGTTGGTCGTAGAATTATAGTTCCAGTTACAAAAAAGAATCTAATTTTTTATACGCTCCCCCAATCTCTATATTTACATTGAGTAAAATTTCAGGCATATCTTAACAGATGCAACATAAAGCATTTGACTTCTGTACTACAAAAATTGATAAAGTTATAAAATTTCTATCTTTAAGATTTTTCCACATCATTTTGTCTTTCATTGGGAGATCCTTTAAAAAATAAATTAAGGTAACTGAAAATGGAAATCAGGGTGGAATGTCCTTTTTACGTCAAAAATACCTTTAGCCAGTATCGTAAAATTGGGATATTACCAAAGACGTTTCTTTCATCTAAAAATTTAATCTAACTTTATGGGTTCTTACACGAATCAAGCGAAGAATGAAATATTGAAATTAAACGGGAAAATAAACATCAATTTTTTATGATTAAAGAAAATAGTCAAATATACTAAATGAATACGTCAAATTTTGGAATCTATTATAAATAAGTTTAGGCGTCGAACAACATTCAAAAGTCAAAATAAGTATTTTCAACACGCAGAAAATAAAACATACTTACTAAAACTAGATAAATGGCAGCAGATGCAAAATGTCAACCGATCTATAAGGAGAGAAAAAATCGGGATTATGCATAATGTTATAGCAGCTTCACATGTTCTGTATAAAACAATAGCGATCTAGCGGTGGATTGCTAGTCAGCGCTGAGATCACGAGGGCAGACTACATATACTCGCAAAATACCAAAACTACACTTAATTATGGTGAATGCTATAGCAAAGCTGTCTGGCTTCTAGGGTTTATTCATAAAGGTTCTCTAGGCAACGACATCCAACATATGAAAGAATAACTGATGCATTGCATTGATATTATAATAACCGGTTTTACTGCACCACAACCCAGAAGAAGTTGGGGAAAATGAACTTTTTGAAAAGATGTGGCCATTCGCCTTTTTAAATCCATAACTGAGTAGAGAAAAAATATGGGAGACAGTGGATATACGTGTCAGTAAGTCTGGCATTTGTTATGTGCATATGTTGCATATACATACTATCCGACGCTTGTGCAAGTGTTGGTACTAAATGTCAACGCATGATAATTAGATTATTGTAATTTCATGCTTAACACGTTAGAGGATAAATTGTGATATTCTTTGGACAGAGGAGTCAACATCTACACGGGTTGGCTTTGTGATTGTACACAATGTGCATTACTAGTCTCTGGAAATCCTTCACCCCCCGCACAGTTTGTCACCAGAAATGCTGCTGAACCTATTATGAGATATATGGAGGACACAGATTGCTGGGCCCATCTTTTACGACGGTACCTTAACGGGTGATAGTTACCTGCATCTGATACAAAATATGGTACGTGACTGGTTTGAAGGGCTGACTCCACGAATTACATGGCGTGTGTAGTTTAAGAAAGCTCAGGGCTTGATCCATACGGAAAAACATGTAAAAAGAGCTCTCGCTTCTAGTCCATATAAAAACAGAAGTATTCAGTGTAATTAATTTAAACTTTCTGATATTTTAAAGGTATGTTTGAAGTCTTATAAAATTATAAAACGAAGTACTTCAATGTAAAATAATAAGAAATATAGAAAAATTTATGTAACACAATTTTCGAAAAAAAATTATGTGTTACATCACCACCCGGAAGATATCTTAACGTTGAATTCACATAAGGACCTAATTTTTGCTTTAAAAGATCCGGAAACTTTACTCTATAGAATGAATTAAGGATATAACTATCACTCAAAAAAACATTATTAAAAAAACTCTCAAATTTGAAAATTTTAACCCCCCCTACAAAATACAGCTTTTTTTCATTAAAAATTAGAGCTTCCGATTATACGTTTATACGAGTATACGTATAATACGTATTATACGAAATACGTATTTGCTATACGTATAATTCGGCATCGACAGTTATACGCATTACACGAAACAGCATATACGGTACATCGTATATACGGATTTTATCCAAGCGGTTAAACGTATAAACGTTTAAACGTTTTTCATTCAATGTATGAAATTTGATGTTTCAATATTTTTTTGCGGATTAGAGACATTGAGAAATATCCAGTAGAGTATCCCCATCGCGATTCTTTGTTCAAAGAACTACCATGTGTTTACTTAACTACTGCTTGTTATGCAGGTACTTAAAAAATCTGAATACTTCCTCAGTTTAGATTTTGGTTTTTGTTTTCCAAAAAACTAAGTTATTTATTATAAAATGTCTTACATTAGTTGTGGGTAGAATCAAACTAATCTTTGGAAAATCTGCGACGCAGTACTTAGTTTTTTATATTTTCTTGTATCTTTAGAAGAAGAAAGTATTGGATTCGGGAATACTTTCGACGGGTTTACACGTTTTAAGGGTAAGAGAGTCCGAAAAACATGTTTTTACAAAATATCTGTACACAACAGTAGTGGAAAAAACGCTAACTTATGCGGCCCCAATATGGGGGCACGAGCTCAATAAAAGGAGCAAAGAGATACTCTCTAGTTGTCAAAGGCATTTTGCACTGGCCATAGTCAGGGCTTATAGAACGGCCCCCACCTCGGCACTTCTGGTACTCTCGGGCCTGATTCCAATCCACCTCAAAGTCAATTACGAGGCAGCCTATGGAACAATCGCAAGACTTAGAAAAAACACAAAAATACACAACAAGGTCCTGCACCAACTTGAATATGAAAAGAAAATCAATATATGGGCAAATCACCCAGCCGAAATAATTGAACCAAGGATTGGATATAACATGCACGAAGTAGTCACCTACACGGACGGATCCAAATTGGAATGAGGCGCTACAGGTTCGGCCTTTGTAGCATACAAAAATAACCAAAAAATAATGACATGGTCAGTGCCCCTAAGAGAATGCAACAGCGTTTTCCAGGCCGAACTACTGGCAATAAAAAAAGCAGCGGAATGGGGCAACACAACAGGTGAGCCATACAGCATACGCTCGGATTGCAGATCAGCCATAGAATCACTAAAAAAGCCATTTAATGTCAATGAAACAGTAGATAAAATACAAAACTTAATTAAAGAATCCAACAATAAGTTTAAAATCAGCTGGGTCAAGGCGCACGTGGGCATCCAATGAAACGAGGATGCAGATGAGTTAGCCAAAACCGCAGCGGAAAACACAAATAACAAAAACAAATACTATATGAAAAAGCCAATCTCAAAACTGAAACGGACACTCAAAGAGCTAACAATGAAACAATGGCAGTTCGAGTGGGATTACGGGGATACAGGCAGGGAAACACATCAGTATTTTCCAACAGTAGGTGAAAGCAGACTCATAAGTGACTTTTTACTCTCACAACTTTACACAGCACATGGAGCATTTCCAGCTTATCTCCACAGATTTAATAAAGCGGACACTCCGGACTGTGCATGCGGCACGGAGGGTACGCCTAAACATTATCTCCTCCACTGCCCACTCACCCAACAGTATCACCTGGTAAACATAATAACAAATAATGATAAACTGTGGCACGAACAATTAGGTAAAAACAAACACGTACAAAATAAAGCAAAAACAGTAATCAGGTGGCTCCAAGAAAACTGCGACAGTATCACAACATTAAAGCAAACAAACATATAAAACAGAAAGCCCTCTCATTTTGGTAACCCAGCAGAAACATAATACTGTATGTTATGTGTTATATGTTGTATGTTTAAAAAAAAAAAGGCCTAGGATTTTTTTTTCTTTCGCCAAAAAAAAAAAAATGTTTGTATATGTTTTATGTCCTTTAGCAGTGTGCGGTAGTCGCACAACATCAGCTGTAACCATGGCCCGCAATAGGAACCCCGCCACATATGAATTGCAAGCACAACGAATATCACCAACGGTTCAGCAAGTTGTGCAATATGACACAGTAAGAAGCTTCAAACGCCCCCGGCACTGCTTGTCCGTCCACTGTGTTGTGTTATAAAAAAAATAAATAAAAATAAAAAAATAAAATAAATTTTATATAAAAGGTCTAGGAATCCCCTAATGCCAAAAAAAAAAAAATAATAAAAAAATAAAAAAATAAAAAAATAAATTAAAAACTGCTTTTAAGTTTTTTCATCTATTATTTTATTTTATATATTTTTTTATTCTTTATTTAACTATTTTTTTTTAATTTTATTATTACTAATTTTTATTTATTTATTTATTTTTTTATTTTTGACAGCTCGCCTCCTTATTTGGTGCAGTAGGACTCTGTCCGCACAAAATACCGGACCCGCTCTAATGGGACAACCCAAGGAGCCAGTTTTTCTCGGTGGGGTACGGTAGAAAGGTGGGTTCTTGTTTCTCTCTCTGCAACGCTCTCGTTTGCCTTGCTATTTGGCGCAAAAATTTTCCTCCATCAGCGGTACGACTTAGCTTTTCGGCCATTTTCTGTTTTTCTTTTTTTCTTCTTCTTTTTTTTTTTAAATTCCCTCAAAATTTCCCCAACATTCAGCTAAGTTCGACTAAGTTAAACACGACTTAAAGTTGAAATTATATGTATGCGGCTTTGAAAGTGTTGATACATAAATGCTTATAACTCCGTTAAACATGCTAATATTTTTATGCCGTTTATTGCATTGAGTTCAGAATTAATTGAATAATCAAACTAGATGAAAAAAAATCGATTTTTTGAAACGTTTTCAAGCCCTGAGCCCTCTTAAACATGATGGGTCCTTCTCCGCATAAATCATAAAATGTGCCTGCATATGTTTCAACCGAATTCGGTCAACAAGAATGGGATATGGTGGTATGGCAGAGTGGCCACCGCCATCGGTGGACATGACTCCCATTGACTTTTACCTCTGGGTTTAAAATAAGCCACAGGTCTGAGCTTATTATGGTTAATATTAAGCAGCGCATCATTCTTGATTTTCACACAGTTGTACCTGCTATGTTCTAATGTGTCCAAAAAAATTTCCTTGAAAACAAAATTTCCTTGAAAAAACGGAAAACGTACCGGCAGCAAAGTTGCCGTATCTGCTCCATTTTTTCACGTAAAATTTACTTTTATGTCTTTTCCGTTTTCGAAACTGAAATGTTCCGTTTTTGGAAAATGAAGTGTCCCGTTTTGGAAACTGAGATGTTCTATTTTGGAAATTGAAATGCTACGTTATAGAAACTGAAATGTTCCGTTAACGAATCTGAAATATTCCGTTTTGGAAACTGAAATACACCGTTTTGAAAACCAAATTATTCTTTTTTGAAAATTGAAATGTTTCGTTTTAGAAACTGAAATGTTCCATTTTAGAAACTGTTGCTTTCAGGTTTAAATCTAGGGTTTTTTTTCATTTTGCAAACTGGTATCTTCAGTTTTATCCCGGTTATTTTCAGCCATATTCAATTATCCGTTCAAAATTTGTCTCACACTGAGATAGTGAGATCTCAAACTCTAATGTTATATAAGGAAAAGAGAGGATTAATGCCTACATTTATTTTTAAAAATAGCAAACTATTATTTTTAATTCATTTTTTTGTGTACTGTTACATGATTTGTTTTTTAGTTATCAAAATATCAAAATAATTCTAAAATGTATACTTAATATAATTTAAGTGTTGGTACGTTGAAAAACAAAGTAAGAAATAAAATTAAATATATATTTAACAAATATTTTCACACAAAAAATTGATGCTTGAAGAACTAACTTTGCACACTGTAAAATATGCATTACCTATGGAGATAAGTACTGCACACAGATATGTTTAACATTGATGAGGGAATTAGAGATGTGATTTGCATTCCACTTGATACTGGTTTATCACTTGTTACTGGTAATATTTTTTGCGTTATTATAATTTGCTATATTTAGATCTTTCTTATTTACTGAAATTTTAATAATGCTAATTAAATAAACAAATATTTATGTTTATAATTGCTGCCAATATAATAAAATGATACATATTAAATTGTTCAATAATTTTCAAGAAAAAAAAAATTGATATCAGTTTTTTTTCCATTTTCAAAAGTGCCGTGCCCTCCTTAACCTCTTAAGGTAAAAATTTGAAAATTGGTTTTTGACTTGCATCTACTGCGATCAAGACTGTAGCAAAACTATTGGTTCAACCCCCCCTTCCCGAAAAAAAATACGGATAATAATGTTTAACTAATGTATCTTGAATGTATACTTCAGTTGTATGCAATTTATAAAATCTTTATTTAAAATTAGTCATTTTTCAATAAAAAGTGAAATTTTAAATTTTTTTATAGTTTAAATTTAAATTTTCAATAGATAAAGAAATAGCTTACAAATAAAATGTATGTTCAAACTACATTACTTTTACATCATTATCAATATTTTTGGTGGCTCTTGAACAAATAGTTATGCTACCGTCTTACGCTGAATGAAACTGAAAAAACAATTTTACATTTACTTTAATCAAACTTAAACATAAAAAAAAAATTTCAGTATGGAATGTTAAAAAAATGATTTTACATAGAAAAGAAATTACGTTGTCTATATTAAAAATTGTATGCATTTATTTTTTATAAAGATCGAGAAAAAAATAAATGTTGCATTATTGCTAAGTTGCACTGCCAGGTAGAAAGTAAGGCATTTAATACCTCCTAATAGCTCTGAAAATCAATATATAATCACTTCTGACTATAAGTTTACCTTTTTATGCACAAATTTTTAAATTTTCAAGTGTTTAATTTAATAAAGAATCACTCTGTGTTGTAAAAGTTGTACTTCTTAAATGTCTATAGAATTTGTGTATATAAGCTTAAAACATCCGAGTTTTTTAACTTTTACAAACTTGATGATAATAAAGACTTTGTATATATGTAGGCTATTGTTTTTGTTCCTTTTATTTAATCCTGGAGGGAAGAATATTTATCGTTGCGATGTCATAATCCGTTTAAATATTTTTTTTAATATGCGCCATAAGGATATTTTAGACATGCCCTTTGTGTCAATGTAATTTAAAACTTCACATAAAAATATCTAGCTGCCAATCTTTTTATTTTTAAAAAATTAGATGAAGATAATTTTCATTTAAAAAATGTGAATAATAGTATACAAATTAGAAACATTTCATTTAACTCACTTCCACTTTCATTATAGCTTTCATTATAGCTAGGTAACTTGAAAAAGGACAAAAAGATTAGCAACTACATAGTACCTTGAAAATAACATTTAGTACTATACAACATTTAACACTTACTACTCTTTTTTGACAAAACCTCTAAAATTAGGAGTATTTTTCTTTACAGGAAATTCAAAAGTTTAACATTTTTCCTACTTATTCACGATTAATAATTCTACCTTTGCACACTGTAAAATACACAATGGTAACTCTTGTTACCAATCTAAGTAAATATATAAAATAAAGCATTTTATTTACATGTATATTTCAAAATAAAAAATATCGCTGAAAAAATTCTATGTTCATCGAAAATTGCAGTTTTACAACCACCGTTTACGCAATGAAATATCAATCGTATTAAACATGGCAACAATTAACCTGTTACTAAGGACTGTTCTCAGATTTTTAATTAATTGACCTGGTTTCGAAATATCCCAGTAAATGCCAAACATTTTGCTGAAAATCAAGAGGATATCAACCATTCAATAAAATTTTTCCCAGATCTTCAAAATTCTGAAAAAGAATTCACAATATGCTCACTCCACCCCCCCTCCTATGCTTTTAGGGGGGGGGGAGGTGGAGTGAGCATAATGGGAATTCTTGTGAATTCCCCCCAAAATAAAATAGGGTTTAATTAAAAATGCAACTATTTCAATACATTCAGCTAAAAAAAAAAATCCTGACAGTAATTCATGTCAATATCGTCATAAATCCCTCCCTCCCTCTTTTACTGATTAACAATCGCAATTGTGATCAAACTATTGATATCAATTAGCAATCATAATTACTTAAGTAAATCCAAATTACATATTTTAAAAACAATAGAATTTTTGTAGAAAATATAAAAAAAATCATAAATAAAAAAGCAATACTAAATGTAATATCAATAATACTTTATTGCTAAAACATCACAAATTAAAATACATTTCATAAACTATGTATATTAACTAGATTTATTGGCAGTTTGCAACTGTACCATTATTTTTCTATTTATACTGGATATTTTGCCTTCTGTATCTTTATGTCAGCAAAGATTCTGAAAAATGAAAATAAAGTTTGTAATAAAATAATATATAACTAGATAAGCACTACAAAATTTACATGCCGTGCAGCAAGTCGTCTTGAAGTATAAGTTCTGAAAAACCCTAATTCTCAACATGTTACCCAGCATCAACGTAAACCAGTCTGATTCTCCATGACATTTATTGTTGGCCAAGGAAGAGCACCATCAATTATGTGTCCCACATAGCATGCATCGTCACAGTGACGTCACTGTGAGTCACTGTGGTCACGTCACATCTGTGACCAAAATGCCACCCCTCAGTGACGTCACATTGTGACTGAAATGTGACGTCATATCTGTGACCAAAATGCCACCCCTCAGTGACGTCACATTGTGACTGAAATGTGACCTTCTTAGAAAATTAAAAAATATATACAAAAATTCTTCAAAAGATCCCTCGTAGCATGCATGGTCACAATGACGTCACTGCGAGTCACTGTGGTCACATCACATCTGTGACCAAATTACCACCACTCAGTGACGTCACATTGTGACTCAGATGTGACTTTTTTAGAAAACTTTAGAAAATTACAAAAATTCTTCAAACCATGTTATTTACTGGTAAAAAAACGTGTTTTCTGGCATTTCAGAAGAATATTGTGCAATCGCTGTTATGCCACACGTTACATGCAGTGCATGTAACGTGTACGTCATATCACATATGTGAGATAAACCTCCCATCATATGAAACTAAGCACCCAACAATGAACCTATCAGTGAAACTTCCATTTAAGGAAATTTCTCGTTACACTTAAATGCTTCGTTATGAAAAAAATATCGTTGAATAGAAATCCACGAAAATTCATGAAATTTGTATAGCAAACTACAAAGAAAAATGGAAATATTATAAAACTGTGTTTTAATTTGGATAGTAATTTTTGTTATGCAATATAACCACATAAGAAAAAATTCCTCAAACCATGTATTAGTATAATATCTAAAAAAACACGTAATAAAGGAAGGGAAACAAAATCTGAATCGCAGCGTTCTATTTCTCGTTTTCTCTTGTATTTCAAATCCAAAAATTAAAAAAAAATCGGAATATTACTTTGTGGTGATCTCTTATGAAAGATACACTCACAAAAACTTTCGCATCTTTTTTAAGTATTCAGAGAATGGACCTATAATATTTTCGTGGAACTAGAATCCCTTTCTTAGCATATCGAAAAATTTTCGCATTTTTTCCTTTTTATTTAAAAGATAAAATAAATACATAATTTCAATTGATACAAGCCGCTGAAATATATTCACCAATCAATCTTAACAGCAATCTATCCTTTTGAATATTGTGCACGCACGGAAGTGCAACAAATTTTGCTAAATAGAATTTTTTTTAATATGAATATTAATTTAAATGTTAATTGCGTTCTAGGTTCAACAGAAAATTAAAAAAGTAGATAATTTCATGAAATATGGGATTCGTTAAATGAAAGTTCCACTGTATTTCGAAACTAATTGAAATTAAAATAGAAATGCGTGAAAAAAAAATTTAACCTCAAAATTTTAATTAGGGATACTCTCATAAAACTAATACGCATGCGCATTCACCTTACAAATCTTAGAAGCTCAAACAACCAATAATAACAAAAAAACACCTGCTTAAAAAATATCGTTTGGCAACGACCAGAATAGTTGACACGATTTATTCTTTAGAATATTAGGCAGCTGCTCTGGTAGCTTTGTTATGGTGTTATGTCTGTATATTTAGTACGTAAGTTGAAAATTTTTAAAAAGTTATGCAGAAATGCTATCAGGTGACATTTTATATAAAATGTCGGTCCGAAAAAATACAATGTCAGTGGCGTTTCGTTAATATAAGCGCGCCAATGTCATTGTACTTCATTCGGACATTCCGACTTCGAAATTATCTTCCCTATTTGGATTATCACACTGTTATTAGAAGATAATGCCGATAAGAAAGAGGTAAGAAAATTTTATTTTTCCTGCTTTTTTTATAATGATTTCTGTTAATTTCGTAATAAACATGTTATAAAAGGAATAAGCATCATATTTAACTTTTTTGAATTCACTTACCTTAGTAAATTCAATAAATTTAACATTTATTTTGTTGAAATACGGAACAGCATGTCAACGATTTGAAAATAGCTAATAATATTATTTTTAAAATGCACTTTAATCAAATTTTTTTAATTACATGGTTAAAATCACATTTTAATAAATTAAAAAATGTATACATAATCAAAAGTTAACGTTATAATTAATATATAAAGGAGTTTGGGGTTGTTTAATTGTTGAAAATAGTGATAAATATACCAATTTATGCACTAATATTGCAAAAACAAATTTTTTTAAACTTTTTTATTACCTTTCTGAATTTCTCATAATCCCAAAAATTTGATAACTGTAATTCCATGACATTTATTATTTTAAACCATGTATCTAAAATAATTAAGATATTGATTTTGAGATAATAACAATTATTGATTTTTAAAAATGAGTAATTATCGCATTATTTTATTAATTTTTGATATCTTAATTGTTAAATGGTGTTGAAAATAACAATTTTGTTTCATTAGTATGTGTTCATTAAATCTTGGTTCTAAATAGTCATAAAAACAATTACATGTACTTTTTTGTGGGATGTACATTACTGAAATTTTTAGTGTTTGATGTATTTCTATTATTTTCAATAAAATTTTGTCTAATATTGGGAAGTGAGACTAAGAATACTTAAATATTATTAATAGATTCATCAAATACGAAAAAAAATGAAATCTAATAATTATAACTATTAATAAGGAAACTTTTTAAAAATAAATTCCATAAGGATGTCCTTTACCGGCACATCTACACTATATGACACATACAATATATATATATATGAGTTTAACTACGAATTTAAACCTTGGTGTTACCATACATGCGCACAGGCCACTATAGTAAGAAAATAAATAAGCGTAATACTAGAACTAATTGCCTCATCTTCATTTGCACTCGATTTTCAAATAAAATCTGTATATTATGAATATTGCGCATAAACTTCAAATAGTTTTATCAAAAGATAATTCTATGTTATATTTAACAGAATGATTTTAATTGGTAAATTAATCAAACGAATATTAATTTTCCAAAATGAGTAAAAAAGTGTTTAGGTTAGGATTCGAACTAGAGACCCTCGATGTATGCTGCCAATGCTCTTCCAACAGAGCAACTTAGCACGCCCAATTCACCCGGAGAAATATCATTATATAATCATACGAATATTATGCATTTATCATACGGGTAGTTTGAAAAAAATATTAAAGTATTATTACATAGGGTTATACATAATAATGATAAGTATGCATTCGTATTCACTGTGTGAATTGTGTGCGTCAGATTCTTCCAGGATAGTTCAGTCGACAAAGTATTGACAATTTGCGCGAAAGACTGCTTAGTTCGAATCCTGACCTGGACACTTTTTCAATCAGTTGGAAAATTACAACAAAAGATAATTAAAAGTTATATATATTTATAGACATCAGGATTATTGGTCAGAAATATTGGCAAGCTGTACAGTTTTAGATATGTGCTGAGATTTGTGGATGTTAAAGCGAGTAAAAGTTAAAAAAAAAGACTAAAAAGATTAAACAGTTTGAACAACGTTCTACTAAATGTGTGTTAGTTATAAATAAAATTGAAGCTATGCAATTTTCAGCATGTGGCGAGAAAATATGTAAATATTTTTGAAAGGTAATATTTTTCAAATTTTGAAAACAACACCAGAGTTGTAAGGCATGTGAGGTAAATCGAATTTTTAACTTTAATTTAGAAGAAAGACTCCTTACTTCAGGTAATTATTTTTATATATTATACAGTATTTGTTCATAAATTGTCAATATATGATTTTAGGAGTCAAACACTATTTTAACAGGAACATGGCATGGAGTTATAGTTTCAGCAGATCCTGTTTCTTTTAAATTGTTAGAGAATCGTTAAGAAAAGTTAAATCGTCACAGAATCATCACAGAAAATTTTGTCACAAATGATCTGCAGCGTGAGTCTAAAATAATGGGGAAAACTTTAAGGGAGGTGGTAGAGCTCACTATAATAAATAATTATGGCATAGAAATGTATGACTGGAAGTGACGCGTTAAAACGCCACACTAGTCACTGCAAAAGACACGGATTATAATGTTAAGTGTATGGGAGCGCTATTTTCAAATATCTCGGTAAAATTTTAATATTTTCGCATAATTTTTTTCTATAGGATAGCTGAGGACGATCTGCAACTGGGCTGGTTATTATTCTTTTGATTTTGGTTACAGATTAAAAGAAAAATACTTTAACTTTCAGAACCAGTTTAAACCGGTTCTAAAACTGAAACTATCTTAATATAAAAAAATATAACCAAAATCGAAAAAGTAAAAATTAGCCCGGTTGTGGATCGTCCTCAGCTATCCCATGGAAAAAATATCATGTAAAATATTGAAATTTGAGCAAGATATTTGAAAACAACGCCCCCCCCCCCATAGACTTAACATTATCATCCGGGTCTTTTTTAGTGACTAGTGTAGCGTCTTGACGGGTCACTTCCGGTCATATATTTCTGTGCCATCATTATTTGTTATAGTGAGTCCTACCACCCCCTCGAAGTTTGTTCCATGATTTTGGACGCACCCTGTATTTCAAAATTTGGTCACAATGTGATTTGAAAGCATTGTCACTTTCGTCACAGTTTCGTCACCATGTTAATGACAAAATCGTCACAAATGACACACTTTTCACAAATTGGTCACATTGTGACGTCACAAAGTCGTCACAATGTGACGTCACAAACAAGCTCTAAAACGGCCATAACGACTTCACATTTTAGTCACTGTGACTTCACATCGACGTCACGTGACGTCACATCGACGGTCACAAAGTCACAGTGTGACTTCACAACGACGTTACCGTGACGTCACCATGTCTTACGGGTGTTACTCTTCCTGTGTCCCAAACATCATTGGAAGCCATGGAAAGTTATGGATCCTCTAAAACAGTGATTTTATAGAGTAGCAGGGTTTTAACACTTCTGCAATAAACATTTTTATAGATCTCAGAACATTAAAGCCATATGGTGACTAGAAAAAACAGTTCGCTAAACAAAAATATAATCAGTGTTATAAATAAATAAATATATATATATAAATATATTTAGAAACTATTTAACAATATTTAATTTTAAGTTTATTCAACAATAATTAAAAAGCCACTAGGGAAAATAAATAAATAAATCTAGCCGTTTTCTGAAAATTAAATAGAAAATTCAATTTTCAGTTCAAATTCATTTAAAATAACGATAACAATAACTTATAAATTTTACTTTCAAGATATAGCAATTCGAAAATTTAATTTTGACTCGAAATATTCATAAAGCCATTTGAGAAAATACAACTTAAGAAATTTTACTTCAAAAATATTCACTGTTAACTGCTGTGACAAATTTTGACAAATTTTGTCACATAACTACTGTGAGCGGTCTGGCAGACCGCTTAATTTAAAGATGAATGAAATGTTACATTAATTCTCAGAATACTATTTAGGTATTAAACTTTATGTATCTGACTATTATATATAAAATTCAGCTATTTAAAAGTCTCTAGAAATAGTAATAAACCCCAAACAAAACAAAATTCGACCAGTATCGATATTTAAACTAAAAATTACGAGTTAAACTGTGAAACTTTAAAAACTCTGCGGTCAGACCGCTAACATTAGTTATGGGTTAAATTTTTATTAGAAAGACTTGAGCAATTGTCAGAAATATATTTTAGCACGTTTAGTTAATAATATAGGGGAGAGTGGGGTTTTATGGGGCACATTTTATAAAGTAAGATAATAAACTTTGTTTGATACAAAAACAAAAATTTCTATTTATAGAGTGCAAGGTAAAACACTTTTTAAAATCCCTGAACAATATAGAAACATAGCAAGCATAAGCTATTTTATAATTAAAGAAAGTGCACGTTTCAAAATGTGTCCCATTCCTCCCCACATACAGGAAGGTATGATATAGGAAGAAAACAATGCTATAAGGCACAAATAGTATAATGTCGGCTAGATACACAATCAAACAAAGATTGCAGGTTAATTATGTAGTATGTACCATAATAAAAATTCCAGTATCTTCATGACTGGAATGAAAATTCATCTTATTAAAAAAGAAAAAAAAAAAGAATTTGACATGTCCTATTCCTCACCACTTCCATGTTTTATGTCACACTTTTTGTATAAACAAAAATGTTGATTTTAGACTTATTTTAAAAAAAGGATAATTTACAGTATGATGTTTCATAAATAGAAAAACGAACACATCTATGCATAAATAAGTCATTATATACAAAATGTATAAAAAGTATATGAAGCAAATTTATTCTTATTTCTTGAAATATTCTTTTATTTTAGACAATTGCAAGCTTATACATACCAATGTTTTTTCAGCTGAAGATTCGGCTACCATTGTTTCATCTTGATGAAATGCTTATATTGACAAAGTAAAAAGAAAATCCTACTGTTCAGTGTTAAATTCAAGGGAATAGCCCAGGGGGAACATCCCCTCCCAGAGCAGTGAAATTCCTCCCCCCCCCCGGAAAAATTGATATTTTGGGTTTTCAATGGTCCAAAAGGGCAACACCCCCCCCCCCCCGAAGACACAAAAGTCCCTCCCGGAAAAAAGTGTCTGAATTCAACACTGCTACTGTCAAAGTATCTGCCTCTCCCTGTCAAAATCCACTCCACTCTCCAATTTTTTCAGTTTAACAGAGAATTTGCAGTTAATACATATAAAGGGAAAATAAATGTACTCCAGTGGGGAATTCAGACACTTTTCTCAGGAAGAGATTTTAGTGGTTCGGTAGGAGTGGTATTATAGAGTTCCTGGGGATTGCACATTTGACATTAAAATCACAAAATCTCAAATCTTCCAAGAGACACATCTTATTGTTCCTCGAGGGAATGCCACCCAGGACACCCCCTGAATTCAACATCAATACAACTTAAATCACTCGGAAAGGGACACCTAAATATAAATTTTGATATTTTTTCATCAATGTCTCCGAAAATTATTTTCAAAATTTTTGTTAAAATACCTTTACAAGTGACTAAAACATTAAATTATTTTTATATTTTGCATTTGGGCATTTTTGTCTACAAATCGACAGAAAATCAGTTTTAACGTCTGAATCTTAGAATTAGTCATCTTAATCCTATTTTACAATAACCGTTTTGATTATATAGTATATGTATTTCAAAATTTCAATAGACCTAACACATAATAATTGCATTTAAGAATTTTTATTCAAACCAACGTTTATTTAAAATACTTATAATATTCATTATAAAAAGTTATTAATTGAATAACTAACCTCTTTTCTGTATAACAAATTCGGTCTTCAAAGTAAATATTATAAGTAATGCACATGTTGCGTTTGTGTTTACAGTTTTCAAGCAAATTTGTTAATGTACTCGGGAACTCGGACTGATTTTATCTTTGACCTAAGGCGTCGAAGAAAAAACCGAACTGAGGGTTTTCCATTCTATTCCCCTAAATGGAAACGTTCAGTTAGTCGACTGCCCTAGAATAAACAATTCCGGTAATTCAAGGAATAGTTGCAGATTTTTTTTTAAAAACGGAAATTTTAAATTAAACGACTGTCCAGGAATAAAAATTTCCGGTATTTAAAGGAAAAGTTCCAGGTTTTTTCTAAAACGGAAATGTTCAGCTAAATCAAGAAAAAATCACAGAGTAACACCTCTAAAATTCAGGGCATATTTTTACAGTGCAGGACTCAGTACTTTCAGACATTCTATTGTGCATTGCCACCAATCGAGAACATTTTTCGCAGTATCTCTTGAAGATTCTGGCATTTGATGCATTATTTTTTTATGGTAGACTGTTTTCTGATATTATAATAAATTTTATTATTTTTCTTGTTTAATTTTAAAACTTCGCTGCTCAATATAAATGCCACAAAGTCAACATAAATTTCTAGATGAAATAAACTTCTATAGTGATAACTCGATTAGGAAGTACCGGCTAAAGGTAAATTCGCAGTAAAAAGGTCATAGCAGCCTGATTTCAATCGCTTATAACTTTAATGTATTTTTTAACTGGTCGCTTAACGAAAGACAAAATTATGTGCAAAAATCTCAAACTTTGAAATTTAATATATTTGCCAATTTTTGTAGTAGAGTAGTAAAATGTTCTGCATTATTTGTCTTATGATGTTTGTACATTTTTACGAAATATAAATTTAGGGATTGGGGGATCGTATAAAATATTGTATTTCGTCATTTTTACGAATTTGATAGTTTACTTTAAATAATGGCACGGAATGAATATTTACCTCATTTGAAACGTTTTTGCAATTGCAACTGTATGCCTACGACCAATAGATGAGAAATTATATGTAATTCAATATAAATGCCACAATTAGAAATTAAAGATCGGCTATAGGTAACAGTATTGCCCCCTTTATAATAAATTCAGTAATGCGGAAATAATATTACTCCATATTAAGTGTAACTAAATCACCAAGTTTATTAGATTTATTACCTCTCACGGGTTATCATTCAATTAATTACGTAACATAGGGTTTTAAAGAATATTTACTATGGAAACGTAGAATTATTACCTGTCATAGGATAGCATAGAATTACTTATGTACGATAGGATTTAATAGAATGAAGAAAATGTTATCAATATCTTTTTAAGTTATTATTTGATTATCATAAAATTTTAAATTACTCGACTTAATTCTGCATCAAGAGATATATATTAAATTTCAAATAATTCCGTTTAGTCATTTTTCTTTGTAATATGTGGACAGACACACAGACAGGCGGACTAAACTACCATACAGGGTTTATCTAAACTATTGGGCAAAACTTTAAGGGGTGATAGTACACATCAAAACAAACAATATAAAATAGGACACCAAGGGTCCCAAGCGTTTTCTAAAGGAGATAGCCTCCATTAAGTTTTACGGGTCAAAATTTCGAATAAACATAAAAAACGGAAAAATTGGTCGTTTGATTTGCGTTTTTCACTAAAACTATTCTTTATGTTGGTATTTTCTTGAAAATAAATTATAAAGATAAATTTCGAAAAGTGTCGATTGAGGGCGCTTTAGAATTTGGAGTAACGAACAACTGTTTTTTGCCGTTATTTTTTGCATCTCTTTAAATGATTTCACAAGCTTAGACTTAAACTTAAATTTTGGGCTAAAAATCTGAATAGTTGGGAGTGGTTAAGTAGCACAAACTGAACTGAGTTCAGAGGGTTCAAATTTCAAATGATTATAAAAAACGGAAAACTTGGTCCATTGATTTGCGGTTTTCACTTGCATTATTCTTTTTGTCGGTATTTTATTGAAAATAAATTATGAAGCTAAATTTCAAAAAATGGCCATAGAGGGCGCTTTAGACTTTGGAGTAACGAAAAACTATTTTTTACCGTTATTATTTGCATTATTTGCATCTCGTTATTTTTTTTAGAAGCTTAGACATAAACATAAATTTTACGCAGAAAATCTGAATCGTTGGGAGTGATTAAGTAGCGCAAATTGAACTGTGTGCAATGGGTGTGGGAGGTTCAAATTTCAAATAATCATAAAAAACGGAAAAAATGGTTGATTCGTTTACGGTTTTCTCCAAAACTATTCACTCTGCCCATATTCTTTTGAGAATAAATTTTAAAGATAAATTTCCAAAAATTCCGTTTGACGGCGCTTTAAACTTTAGAGTAACCAACAACTATTTTTAACTGGCATTTTTTGTATCCAATAAATGCTTGTAAATGTTTATACTTAAATTTTGAGCTCAAAATTTGAATCGTTTCTGAGTAATTTTGTAGCGCAATTGAACTGGGTTCGAGGGGTGGGGAGAGTAACATTTCAACTCTTGAACACAATTTAGTTTGCGCTTTTTATCCCCTCCCAACTATTCCGAATTTGAGCTCAAAATTCAAGTCTAAGCTTTTGCAAGCATTTAATTAGATAGAAAAAATAACGATTAAAAAAGTTGTTGTTTACTCTAAAGTTAAAGGCACCCTCAAAGGTAATTAAAAAAAATATCTTAAAATTTATTTTTAAGGAAATACTGATATAAAGAATAGTTTTAGCGGATATCGGAAACAAATCGACCAATTTTTCCGTTTTTTATAATCATTTGAAATTTGAACCTCCTCACCCCCATTGAACACAGTTCAGTTTGCGCTACTTAACCACTCACAACGATTCAGATTTTCTGCTCAAAATTTAAGTTTATGACTAAGATTCTAAAAAAGTTTAACGAAATGCAAATAATAACGGTAAAAATATTTTTCCGTTACTCCAAAGTCTATAGCACCCTCTATCGCCATTTTTTGAAATTTAGCTTTACAATTTATGTTCAATAAAATACCCACATAAAGAATAGTTTTAGTGAAAACCGCAAATTTTACCATTTTTTAGACCAATTTTTCCGTGTTTTAATAATCATTTGAAATTTGAACCCTCTGAACACAGTAAAGTTTGTGCTACTTAACCGTTCCCAACAATTCAGATTTTGAGCTCAAAATTTAAGTTTAAGTCTAAGCTTGTGAAATCATTTAATGAGACGCAAAAAATGACAGCAAAAAACAGTTGTTCGTTACTCCAAAGTCTAAAGCGCCCTCTTTAAACATTTTTCGAAATTTATCTTTATAATTTATTTTCAAGAAAATACCAACATAAAGAATAATTTTAGTGAAAACCACAAATCAATCGACCAATTTTTCCGTTGTGTAAGTTTATTTGAAATTTTGTACCCTAAACTTTAATGGCGGCTTTCTCCTTTGGAAAACGTTTGGGACCCTTGATTTTCTATTTAGTATTGTGTGTCTTGATGTGTACTATCACCCCTTAAAGTTTTGCCCAATAGTTTAGATACACCCTGTATGTGCTAAGCATTTATCTAATTATCTACATACATAAAAAAAAGGAATTCCTAATTATGTTGCTTTTTTAGAGGCAAAAAGTAAAAAGAGGTTTTTTTGTAGATTTATCTCTCATAATATTTTCAAGTGCTCTGTTTTTTTGTAAAACGCATCTCTGTAAGATGAAACATTCTATGCCACTATACGATATATATTTTTCAATATATTGGATAAATTTTCAATGAAGTAGATGGATCTTAAAAGCAAAATGCTACTTAAGGAAGTTTCAAAATCTGTTTTCATCATAAAGTACACCAAGGAATTTCGAGTAGAATGTAAAGCAGTTTTGAGAATCCGGTTTGTGATAAGTAAAGGGATGTAATCTTGAACACGATAACTTTGCGATTCTTGTACCACGAAAGGAATATTGAAGAATTTAATAAGAAATGTTAACATAATTTATCAAAAAAAAATATATTTATTAAAACACACACTATGAATTTTTTAAAAAAATTGTAAGGGAAAGTGGCAAATGAAATTAGTTAGAAACACAGCTAGTTTTATAAATATTTGGATCTTGTAGCAACAGCTGTTGTACTCTTATGTAACTAAATATAGTTTGAATGAAAAAATGAAAAAAGAATATAGTTTAATTATAACAAATGAATATAGTTTTTTTACGATTGTGCCCATTAAATTCAGTAATATAGAAATGTCATGACTCAATCTGTGGACATCATAAGCATGACAACCTAGAATCATTGCTTATATTCATGAAATATCATTGAATTAATTGCGCATAACAGGATTTAAAAAAATGAAGAGCAGTGTTTTTACCAAAAAATGCATCAATGAATTTCAAATAGAATGTAAAGTAGTTTTAAAACGCATGTTTTTGTGATTAGTAAAGAGATGTGTTTTTGAAAGGATAACTTATTAATTCTTTTACATCGAAAGTAATATTAAAGAATATGATTGAAAATGTTGACATAGTTTATCAGATTTTAATATCATTATTTACTAAGTAATGCACACAATAAATAGTAAAAAAATATTTTCTTTGGTTCATTTTCTAATCATAATACTAATTATTACAGAACGGCTAAATTATGATATAGTTTTTTTTATTCGCGGCGTATAAGTAATTGTCTCAAAAAGTCTAACGAAATTATTGATTTTCAGTTCCTGTCGTGTGCACGGTTCAGAAGAAACAACTGTGATTGTAAGTAAGAATTGTGATCGATGGAAATGACATTATGAAGGATACTAGGGAGGGTTGTCCCACATTTTAAAGATTATTTTTTATTTTTAAATATTAAACTTAAAATAATGTTTAATATATCATTTTATTCTTTTTCAAATTTGTTATCAAAATTATTAATTAGTATACATGCACCTGTATGTATTGCCTTAAAAGTCAAAGATGATTCGTCAAGGGATCACACTTCGATATGTATAATAAAATACCGCCCAAACACATTTGACATAAAATCCTCCAGTTCCAGACTGAAGGAAAAGTACTCACCACCATTCTATTGGGCTGTTCGGAAAGGACTTTCCGTGTGGGAAAATCAATTCCTACCGGAATATTCTGTTATTTAATTATTAGATATTGTTTCCGATATCTAATACTTAGATATTGATGGACAAAATTTTCCATTACGAATTGATTTACCCAAACAGAAACGACTTTCCGAACGACCCTATATTAAGTTCACAAGTATTGTTTTTTAAAAAGGTACTACTATGGCAAAAAGTAAACATCCTCAACTAATTTTGAAATTAATTACAATAAAAGCAATTTACTAATAAATAACGACTAGAAATAAAGTCAACTCTTAAATGATGTACATAAAATTTGCTTAGGTGGCCACCTGCAAATCAATAATGACAACACCTATTTGGAAAAATATTTTTTAAATCTTCCATTCAAACTATGTCTAGAAATGGCGTTTCAAGCAATTTTGGTGATAATGTTTTGAATTATAAACACCATACAAATCACATTTTCAAAGTTATACACTGGTGTCCAAAAGTTAAGCATAACTGGTAATTAAGTAAGTAATGAAATAAATGTAAATCGGAATGTGATGATACATGATATGCGAGTGTCAAATGGTTGTAAAGTAAGGAAAAAATGTAAAAGAACGATAATATTTACTTTTTTTAATCCAAAGTAGCAGTTTGAAAGAAAACTGAGCATAGGAAGGATTCACACTTTAAAGGCAAAATGAATGAAAACATTAAATCAAATAGTGGTGCTGCAGTTTAATAAGAAATGTGGTCACCTCTGACAGGCAGGCATGCTGCACAGCGATTTATCATACCTGCCATGAGATTATGAATGAGTTGTGGGTTCAACCAGTTCCAAGCTTCTTTGAGAGCTCCTTTCAGTTCTGGAACAAAGCGTGGTGCGTGCGAAGGAACTGCAAGTTGCCTCCCGAGCATATTACATACATGCTCGATATGATTTAAATCCGGGGTGTTCGCAGGCCACGACATGCGCAGGATGTTTTCCGTTTTAAGGAAGTCGCCAAACAGTAACGCACGGTGACAAGGCGCATTATCATCCATGAATATAAAGTCAGGACCGACAGCACTTCGAAACAAACGAATATAATGCTCAAGAGCTTCGTCTCTGTATCTTTTACCAGTAACAGACGCCGTGTCAAGATATGGAGGTCTGTACGGCCGTCCAATATGATGTTTGCGGATAGCATTACTCCCCCTGATGGTAAAATAGTCTTTCTATTATGTTTCTTGGTTCAAAATGTGTTCCACTTTTTCTCCATATTGATACACGTTGAGAATCACTACTCAGGCTATATCGGCATTCGTTACTGAACATCACATTGGTTCACTCTTCCTCACTCCAATGTTGATGTTTTAAACTCCAATTTAAACGAATGCGTTTATGCGCACACGTGAGGGAAATACAAACTGCTGGTTTTATGGCATACATGCTAGCATGATTGAGTCTCGTGTAAACAGTTTGCCACAAAATTCGTGTTTCTGTGGTGGCTATGAGCACCGAAACCGATTCTCTGGCAGTACTGTCCCTGTAACATCGCGCACTTATTACCAGATATCTGTCTTAGCCAAGGATTGTGAGTCTTGGTCGACCTCATACTGCTCGTCAGGTAACATCTCCCGTACTTTGAAACCTCTGCCACAGTCTTGAGATCACAGACTGGTCCACGTTCAGATTTCGAGACACTTCGGTTTGTGATCGTCCGAATTCCAGCATTCTAACGATTCTTACTTTCGCAAACATGTCCAGTTGGCATCTTTGTGCCATCATTAATCCTGTTTGATCGTAACAATGTTTCTTGGCACATCAGTTGTACGAAATTCGTCTGAACTGTATATACCGTGTGAAACGGTTTATAAGTGTTCCGACTTGCGCAGTATTTTGCGTATGACGTAATCGACTGAAAAGTTTTGCATAAACTCGATGTTCCTTCTTCAACCATTGAAATTCCGCAAATAATTTTGAATAATCTTATGAATATTTACGCCACGATCTTAGCATTTTACGAATTATTCTTAACTTTTGGGCACCAGTGTATTATATATACATGTGAAGTTTTAAGGAGAAACTCGAAAGATCTTCACTAGTTCCCCTTTTTTAAACATACAGTCGTGGTTATCGTAATGTGATAATATTTTGTGGTTATAATCCTAAAAATGTTTAGGTTTGTTTTGATGTATAGATGGCTCATAAGTAAATTTTATTCATATAATTTAAAAATATACTTTATTTCTAGTCGTTTGGTTTAAGTAACATTAGTCAAATATTATTGCTTGTAAGAAATATTATTATATATTTTCTTGCAGAATTAGTAAAGTGTGTTTTATTTCATATTCTACAGCTGTACCTCATGCCATTAACAGTCAGTTATATGTTGGATAGAAAAAAGGCGGATTGGAAAGGAAATGGAATCTGCCTTAGAAACCTATTAAGTATTTTCAAAAATTATATCACTTTGCATTATTATGCCTAAATGACATGGAATATTTTTCTATGTGTGCTTTGGATTCAAAATTGCAAATGATATTAACGGTAAAATTTCGATTTATAGGCATTTACAAAATAAACTTAAACACGAAGATCATACATTCTGTAAGCACAGTACGATAGAGGGGTACCGTATACACTTTTAGTATAGACTATCCTTTTAAAGGATCAAATATATATTGTATAGTCAGCAACAAATAAATATTAACTGATTTATTGTTTCTTTGGTACATATTCAAAATATTGATACATTCATTTAATAGTTTTACCAAAACATAATTAGTATTTGTATAAATGCATTCTTAAATTTCATTTAGGTTATTTTCTAGTATAATTTTATTCATACTGTTTCAAATTATTCTTTTTTATCATTTTTGAATTAAAGAGAGAAAAATTCATGTCGTCAAAAGAATATTACAAAACACTTTTCGAATATTATTTGAAACATTTATGTGTAATTTTACTTATTTAGTTATGTTATATAGTTTAGAATAAAAATTGTAATTTTTATTCCGAGGTGAAATCAGCTTGTCGCAATCTACAAGAAATGAGAAAAAATAAAAGAATTTTGAAAGACGTGAAAACTTTACTTGAGACTGTTTTCAGTTTTAGTATTACTTTTTTTTCGAATGATGTTAAAGACGATAATGCATTGAAATCGCAAGTGAAAGCACTTGGATTAAAATTTCAAAAGTTCTATCTATTAAAATATTCTTAGATAAATCTAAGCTCAAGAGAAAAAAATATTTTTTTCTTTTTTTACGGAGTTAAATTATGCAAGATAGACAGACGTGATAGTGACATTTTAATTAAGATGGCTTGGCATAATTTTTAGAATAGTAATAAGGTACCTGCACCCAATATGGACACCCTAAAGAAAATGTATTTTTTTCACCCCCATGTACAAGTCATAGGACTCTAAAAATATGTGACCACTATCCTTGGACTATTGACTATCATTATTAAAATTAGCGACCTTGTAATTATTCTGGTTTAATTTAAATGATAAAAACAAAAAAATTTTTACAAGTGTCCTTATAAGGAACTACCTGTCCCTATTATGGACAGGTGTTTACTTTTTGACTTTCTACACAGTGTGTATGGAAGATCCACTTTTCCAAGGGATTTTAGAAGAGAGAGAATAAAAAAAATTCTCTTAAAGTATTCCGAGGAGGAGGAGGGAACAGTAAATATCTTCAGAACATGCATTTTAGAAGGGGGAGGGTTCTCGGTTTTTACCCTTCGAAGACCCATGCAAAGCCCCTTAGTTACTAGTAATTATTATGAAATAATATTGTTGGTTTTGCTTAGCTTTATTGCATCTGTCTGCGAATTTACATCTGTTGTTACTCAGTGCTGACAGCATAGACAAATAGTAACTCTTTCACCATGGGCAGCAAGTTCCACACAATCCTCATGAACATATCTGCCACATGTTATGCATGGCCGCATGTTTGGAAAAGCATCAATACTGCAAAAGAAGCAGTACCGGCTCTACTTTGTTGAGGAAGTCATTGGTACCTACGATTTTGCCAACAGATATCCTACTGGGGCGGGGCTTCTTTTTATTTTTCTGCAAGGGTTTTTTAGAGGAAGGTTTTTTTGGCATTGTTCAAATAGCATCTTGTTGAACAAAGATTTTACCACTTTGATGACTTTTCAAGTTATTGCTTGGCAACGTTGAATTTTCTTCTTTCTTACAGTTGTAGTTGATGGGGACATAAGCTGTCCATATTGGGAACCGGGCGTAGTTTTACTAAATCTTGTACCAATGCATCGATATGCAATAACAATCGAAAATATGTTTTATTAGCTTTCTAAAATACTCCACGTTTCAACATTTAATGTAATTTTACCATATCTAATAAGAATTTAAGCTTACAAGTAATTAAGATCAGCACATCTCGAAATAACAAATTTACTCCTAAGTGGCGAACAGCGCGCTTTTTTACACTTTCCAGACATAATTATCTTTTAAACTGCTTTTCTTCGCGAAAATGTTTAGCCATCTCTCGATCAAAATTATTACCTTTAAAAATATTAGGGATGTCCATATTGAGAGCCCTGTCCATATAGGGTACAAATACCTTAGAATATTAATAGAATATAATTAATAGTTTAGAATAGTAATAGAATAGTAATAGCGTACTTAAATAATACAACTGTATGATTTTAAATTACACTTAAATTATGATATAAAATAAAATAAGTACATGTATAGTTATGATTTACAGACTACCGTGCAACACTACTTTTATATATAGAAGAAACAAAAAAATAGGTATCACATTTAAAGCTGAAATAAAATGGGATTTTTATAAAAGAATATTTAAATTATGCAAATGTATATTCATAGTTTTCTTTTAAGCTATGATATGAAATGAAATAAATACAAATGTAGTTATTATCTAGTTTAAAACAGAAATGACGAATTAAAAGTTAAACCGAATAAGTTGAATAAAATATTAAAATGGTTTTAAAGGTACTTACCCCCATCTTCCAATAAAACAAAACAATGGAAGAAATAGTGGGCTTGGTCTACTATAAACACCATATTTATTTACGTGGAACAGCACATATTGGTTAATCACAGAGTTACACTTGGAAAATTTCGACATGGAGAATTAATTCTAATGAAACAATAAAATTCGTAATATGTAGACTTAACAGTTCATCTCATTAAAACCTGTACATTGTTCACTTAATTTCAATATCTGTGAAACAGAATAGCATATGGAATTTCCGTTGTAAACAGAATATAACTTCTTTACGCACCCATCAGGCCAGAATTTTTCCGAATGAATCAACTGCCCAACCGCAACCGAGAGAAAAAAAACTGTTGTCAAGGTGGTTTTCATAGCAGTCACATCTCTGTTTTTTTTCGTCCTATAAGTTATTCATACAACAAATATTTGTGAAGTCTATTTCAAAAAGTCTTTACTCAACTAATCAAAAAAGTATTTGCACTCCTACGCGATAACAGTGCCTGGAGAATTATTGCAGAGCCTATAAGATTTTGGGCATACTATCATTCACACATTCACGGCCCACACCATTGTAGCTATAGCAGGCGCTTCAAGCAATTAGCAAAAACATAACACATAAAATTTATTCACGTCGTCAAAAAATTTCATAAAACACACAAAATATTTCATAAAAAAATATGTAAAATTTTATTTATTTATTTATGTAATGTAGCTTAGAATAAAAGTTGTAAGTTTTATTCTCAGATGAAATCTGCTAGTCGCAACCTACAAGAAATCAGAAAGAATAAATATAAAAATCTGAATAACTTTTCTTCCACCGGGAAGGTAATATCAAGGGAAACGTTTTACAATGATTTTCAAAGACGTGACAACATTAATAGAGACTATTTTCGGAACTACCAGGTTTTTGTATTACTTTTTTTCAATTGCTGTTAAAAACAAGAATGTATTTAAAATCACAAGTGAGAGTATTTTGATTAAAATTCTATCTTCTAAAATAGTCTTAGATAAATGTAAGCTCTAAAGTAAAAAGAAAAAATATTTTTTTCTTTCTTTAAGGAAAAAATTTTAAAGGTTAGAAAACAAGCATGAGAATTTTATCTTGCATCTAAAGTTTGTTATGATATACCTTGAGCGTCGTCATGTGAAATCTAAAGAATAATTATTTTTAAAAAATGATAATTATACATAGAATAAATTTTTGTGAAATATATTTCAAATCGCCATCAATCAAACTATACTAAAAAAGCATTTGTACTCCTACCGGATTTAACAGTGCCCGGAGAATCGTTGCTGATCCTATAGGGCATACTATCATTCACTCATTCACGACCAATACCACTGTAGCTGAAGAATGCACTACAAGAAACATGGAAAAAACAAAACGCATAAAATTAATTCATGTCTTCAAAAAGTATCAAAAAACACTCTTAAAAAAATTTAGTATATTTTTGTGTAATTTTATTATTTTAACTATGCATCATAGTTTAGAATAAAATGAAAAAAAAATCTAAAAATCTGAATAATTTCTGTTCCATTGGGTGCGTAAAATGAAGGGACACGTTTTACAATGATTTTGAAAACGTGACAACGTTATTTCAGGCTATTTTCGGAAGTACCAGGTTTCTGTATTACTTTTTTTCGATTGCTGTTAATACTGGCGCCAACTTTTGAAAAACATTGGATGGGCTCAAAAGATTTTTATCAAATACAAAAATATTGGGTGCGCTCGATTAATAATGGGTGGATGGAGATATGAAATTATTGGCTGGGCTCCCGCTCCATGGGCCCATAAGTTGGCGCTACTGGTTGTTAACGACGAGGATGCATTGAAATCGAAAATGAGAGCATTTGAATTCAAATTTCTAAAGTTCTATCTTCTAAAATAGTCTTAGATAAATGTAAGCTCTTAAATAAAACGAAAATAATTTGTTTTATTTCTTTAAGGAATTAAACTTTAAAAGTTTGATAAAAGTGACAACGAAGTTTTAAATAAAATCACTAGACAAAAGAATGTTTAAATAATACAACTATATACTCACAATATTCCTTTAAATTTTAATATGAAATACAATTATATTTATTATCTACAGACTATCTTACTACACACCTTTCATGTTAAGACGGAACACAAGAATAACAGGTATCACATTTAAATTCAAAATTCAAAATGAGAAATCTATTTTGCATGTAAAGTTTCTTATGATATACCTAGAGCGCTGTCATGTGAAAGCTAAAGAACAATTATTTAAAAAATGATAATTATACATAGAACAAATGTTTGTGAAATATATTTCAAATCGACATTAAACAACTAATCTAAAAAAACATTTGTACTTCTACCGGAGATAACAGTGACCGGAAAATCGTTTCTGAGCCTATCGGGCATACTATCATTCTACCCACACCACTGTAGCTATAGAAGGCACTACAAGCAACATGGAAAAACAAAAGGCATAAAATTTATTAAGGTCTTCAAAAAGTATCAAAACACTTTTCAAATGAATTTAGTAAATTTAAGTGTAATTTTATTTATTTATTTATGCGTTGTAGTTTAGTATAAAAAATATAACTTTTAATTTGAATAGCTTCTCTTCCACCGGGTACGTAACGTCAAGGGAAACGTTTTACAATGATTTTGAAAACGTGGCAACGTTATTTCAGACGATTTTTGGAAGTACCAGGTTTTGTGTTACTTTTTTTTCGATTGTGGTTAAAGACGAGAATGCCTTGAAATCGCAAGTGAGAGCATTTGGATTAAAATTTCAAAAGTTCTATCTTTTAAAATAGTCTTAGAAAAATGTAAGTTCAAGGGGAATTTTTTTTTCTCTCTTTACGGATTTAAATTTTAAAAGTTTTATAAAAATGATAGCGACGTTTTATGTAAGATGGCTAAATATGATTTTGACAAAAGAATGTTTAAATAATACAACTGTATACTCAAAATATTCCTTTAAATTATAATATGAAGTACAAGTATATTTATCATCTACAGACTATCTTACAACACACCTTTCATGTTAGACGGCAATATTATTTGTTATCATTTTCGTATTAAAGAGAGAAAAATATCATGTTCTTAAAAGTATCACAAAACACTCTTCAAAAATAATTTAGTACATTTTTGTGTAATTTTATTATTTTATCTATGCATCATAGTTTAGAATAAAATGAGAAAAAAATAAATCTAAAAATCTGAATAACTTCTGTTCCACGCGGTGCGTAACATGAAGGGACATGTTTAACAACGATTTTGAATACCTGACAAAGTAATTTAAGACTATTTTCTGATGTACCAGGTTTCTGTATTACTTTTTTTTCGATTACTGTTAACAGTGGCGCCAAACTTATAAAAAATATTGGATGGGCTCAAAAGATTTTTTATCAAACACAAAAATATTGAGTGGACTCAATTAATAATGCGTGGATGGAGATATCAAATTATTGGGTGGACTTGCGCACCATGGGTCCATTAGTTAGCGCCACTGGCTGTTAACGACGAGGATGCATTGAAATCGAAAGTGAGAGAATTTTAATTAAAATTTCTAAAGTTCTATCTTCTAAAACAGTCTTAGATAAATGTAAGCTCTTGGATAAAACGAAAATTATTTTTTTTCCTTTCTTTAATTAATGAAATTTTAAAAGTTTGATAAAAGTGATTGCGACGTATTAAATAAGTTCGCTGAGTATGATTTTGACAAAAGAATGTTTAAATAATACAATTGTATACTCTCAATATTCACTTAAATTAAGATAAGAAATAAAATAAATATATGTTTATTTTTCATCTATGGACTGGCGTGCAGCGTATCTTTTATTTGGTATTACTGAATCATAGTTAGTGTTTGGATAAATGCGGTGATAAAAATTTTTGTCTTATATTATTATCTACCATAACTTATTCCATACTGTTCTGAAATATTATTTATTATCATTTTTGCATTAAGGAGAGAGAAAAATATCATAAAACACTCTTCAAAAAAATTTTGTATATTTATGAGCAATTTTATTTATTTATTTATGCATTGTAGTTTAGAATAAAAAATTGTAAGATTTATTCTCAGATGAAATCAACTTGTCGCAATCTACAAGAAATGAGAAAAAAAATTCAAAACTCTGAATAACTTCTGTTCCACTGGGGGTACGTAACATCAAGAGAGACGTTTTAGAATGATTTTAAAAGACGTGACAACATTACTGGAGAACATTTTCAGAAGTACCAGGTTTTTGTATTACTTTTTTTCCGATTGCTGTTAAAGACGATAATGCATTGAAATCGCAAGTGAGAGAATTTGGATTAAAATTTCAAAAGTTCAATCTTTTAAAATAGTCTTAGATAAGTGTAAGCTCTAGGATAAAAGGAAAATGATTTGTTTTGTTTTCTTATGGAATTAAATCTTAGAAATTTGATGAAAGTAATAGAGACTTTTAAAATAAGATGTCTGACTATGATTTTACAGAAGAATGTTTAAATAATACAACTGTATACTCTCAATATTCACTTAAAATGTTGTGTGAAATAGAATAACAATATTTATAATTATCATCTGCAGATTAGCAAAATAATAAGATTGCAACACACCTTCTTTCATGTGGAAACGGAACAGAAACATAACTATCACATTTAAATCAAAAACAAAATATGTGAATTCTAGTTTGCATCTAAAATTTCTTATAATAAATTTTGAGCGCCTTTCTGTGAAATCTAAAGAAAAATAATTTTTTTAAAATGATCTGCTCATGTATATTTAATGATTGTTTATTCATGGTATTCCATGTTCTTCATATCGTATCTGCAATTATGCTTAGCACGAAACGCTTCAGAAAATGTGAAACATTTAAATCTTAGTAAAATGCATGTCTCTAATGGCTGACGACAAAATATCTTTCATTTAGGCATACCTGTTGTTTATTTTCTTTTTATAATATTATTGATTTTTATATAATTATTTTTATTTTTCGAAGATTTACTCTTGTTTGTTAACGTGTAATTTTAAGGTAATTAATCATCATATTACTAAATGTTTTCGCTAAAATTTATATTTTTAGGGTTTCGCTCATCTGACGAAACCTTATTCGTCTCTGTCCTCAATCTGTCCGTCCCAGAACCCGTACACAAAACCTGTGTAAGTGAGAGACTTCAAATTTTGTGTACTTACAGCTGAAAATATATTCTTAATTTGATCTCCGATGCAGAAATTTGAAATTTTTATTCGATGAATTTAATATGAAAACATTTCGTATTTTTGGCCAATTTAAGAATTTATATTATTAAGTTCGTCTATATGACATTCACAATATTTTCTGAAATTCCATTTTCTTTCAATTGTTTTGCATTTTATGAATGATTAAGTACTTTAAATTTACTGTTAAACATTTTTTTTGGTTTTAGAAATTTAAATCTTTATTTTTATCTGAGCTATTTTTTTTTAATTTGGGATTTTCAAAAAATTTTGAATTTCGGATTTTATTGAAATGATTTGATTTGAATAATTTTATTTTGATTAAAATAAATAACTTTTTTTCATATTTATATTTAAATTTAAGTTACTGGGGCCACCATCTACGTAAGAATTTAATAATTATAAATTAACAATTTGGATTTATTAATTAAAGGATAAATTGTTTCGAAAGATATATTAAACGAAACCCTCTGTACTATCTGCAATTATACTTTCTCACTTGTTTTGTTTTCTTTCAGTGAGTCTCAGTTTTACTTCTGTCCTTGTGTTATTTGCAATCAATTTTCAACAGATAATATCTCTGTTCGGACATGAGGGTTTTTATTTGCACTTAAATTTTGGAAACAGTGTGTAGTGTATGTAATAGTGTAGTAGAAAACAATGAATAGTGTATTGGGTAGTTTTCAAAGTATGTTCTTATTAATCAACAAAAGTAGTAAATGCATATTTCCCTGGAAATGTATCGTCAATACAGTAACTGAGGTATCATTTCCTCAAGCTAGCAAATATGAGATGCTCGAGCGTATGTCACACTTGACGGCGGAATCAACCTAAATTTTCTGGGTTTTTTCCTTCACAAAGGCGTAAAAGCGGGTTTAAATAATCCGTACCTCCAAACTGAATATAGCTGGATGGTTCTAAATAGGTTAAATAATTATCTTCATTACGATCTATGAATGAACTACAGTCGACTCTCGTTAATTCGAAATCGGATGATTTGAATCTTCGCTTAATACGAACTAAATATGAAGTCTCAAAATTTTCAATGACAGAATAACGTTAAAAATTTTCATTGATTCGAACTCATTTTTTCCTGACTTCGTTTAATTCAAATTAACTAGAATTCCGATTTTTCATTTTTCTTTTCTTTCTTTCTTAGATTTTTGTAAAAATTCCAAACGAGTATACGTATAATCCAATGCATTTGATATCCACTTTCTTGGTGGCCCGTCTGTCCATCAGTGATGTTTTGAATTTTCCTTCCATTTTGTTCGTTTCTAATCTTTTATTTAGTTTATATATTTATACATTCTAATTTAATATTAAGGTGCCTGCCTACCTTCAGAAGGGATTTTTTTTAATGTTTGAAAAATTGCCTTCTTCTGTGCATTATACTTTAGAATATAGCTAAAAATTATGAATAACATGTAAAAAATATTTATATTATTAAATATTTTGATTTTTAGACTCAAAACATACATAAAAATTGCTATAAAATGGCACTTTTGCAAAACATCAAAACTCAAGTTTAAATGAAGATATTTTCATTCTGTATATTTTATTATGATTAATGAAAAGTTCTTGAGGTACTGAAGCATTTTCATAACTATAACTATGTTATAAAAAAAATTATAGAAGTTGAAGTTTTACACATAGAAAAATCAAGAAAATATATGGTTATTCATAAATTGTATCAACTAAAATATGAAAAAATCATAAACCATCATAATAGTAGAGGCACAAAACCTAAATAAACTCTTTAAGAGTATTTTCGCAAAGTTTCATAATGTTACAATCATGATTTTTCGAGTTATGATGTTTTTCGATAAAGCAAAATGTGCAAAATCTCATTTTGAGAAAAAGCACCAAAAAAAAAAAAAAAAAAATTAAAAACCAGATTTTACCTATTAAATTGACTAATATTAAAATGCCTATAACTCGAGTTCTAAACAAGATAGAAACACAATTCAAACTGATTTAGAAAGCTAAAATATCAGGATCTAATATTAAATCAAATATAGAAAATCGAATTTTTGACCGAAAATTGCATTTTAAAGGTAGGCAGGTACCTTAAGTAATATTCTAATGATTACATACGAAATAAATTTAATAAACACTATAACATTAACTCCTTTTGTAATAATACCATATGGCATGTTTTCATTTCATATTTTCCATAATTCGAACATTACTTGTGGTCCCGACGAGTTCGAATTAACGAGATCCGACTGTACTCCCAATTCACATTTCATTAAATGAGAAGAAAGGAAAATGTTCTTTCCATTCGGCTTGGTTTGTCAAATGAGTATACAAAAGAAATACCTCGTCTAAAGAATAATTAGAAGTAATAAGTACACATCTAAAAAGTATAGAAATGAAGTATAAAACCGTTTTTTCATTTCATCGTTGTTTTACAAAGTGTTTTGTTTATTTATAAGTTTTCGTTATTTTAGAAAAATTATCATTAAACCTTCATTATGTGTATTGTATAATAAGAAGATTTCCAAAACACATAATTAAGGCACTTTGACTATCTGTTTAACCTTCTCTCACATTGATTAGGTCAAACCTCCCAATATTTTTTAAAGTATAACATATTGTTATTTTTAGTCTAGTTCACGGTACAATTTTTAAGCAGGGAATGAAAGACCAAAATTTCTGGATTGATTGAAACCTACTTACTTAAATTTCTATACTTTTTATCTCAAGTAATCTTACAAAATGGATTTACAAAATATACATTAAGCTGAAAGTTCTCCACAATTGTTTATTTTTCACAATTGTTCCAATTATCTACATCGTTTCAGCAGCTATGTGTATCACCTATTTGCATAAAAAAAAAAAAAAAAAAAAAAAAAAAATACACAGACATTTATATTCATATATGTATTATCTAGAAAGTAGAAATTTTATTAAGATCACAAAAATAACACAATTGCTTTTTTAAGAAAAAGCTGACTCCCTGAACCAAAATAACTTATATCTTTATAGCGTAAAAATGACATCTTCTCCCCTTATTCATACATGTAGTTACGTTTCTAGGTTACATTTGAAGAGAGTAATAGTCTGTCAACCCAATTCCATTTCAACATTCCATTCAACTCATGTCTTCTTATCACAGCAATATTATGGTGTCGAATATACGCGAATAAAGGAAACGTATGAAAGAAGAATCTATGAGCTGAATATCAACATATATATGTGTGATTTAATTTTTAAAAAGTAATGTTGTATAATATCTCATCTTTCTGTACATGCATCAGAATTTTCAAGAAAATGTTGATAAGTATAACTTTTTTTTTTTTTTTTTTTTTTTTTTTTATTTCTATTAATTTAATCTATTCTGTTAAGGAAGTGAAAGGTTGGAAAATGTACTTATTATTTTAGGTATTACTGAATAGAAATTAAGAACGCTGGAAACCAGTTAAACTAAAATACCCTTTCTAACGTATCCTCTATAAATTTAAATATATTATAATATTAAAATATAATATAATATAATATTAAAATAAAGTATCCTTTATAAATTTTCTCGCTGTAACCGAGTTTGGTACAATATACTCTAATTTCAAAGTCTTTTAAAAGTTCCAAGCTTTATACAAGATCTAAGTCTGATAAAACGGGACTCAAAATATCTAACTGAATATAAAGTTGTGTGAAATTCCCTGTAGTTCTTGAGATACAGCGTCCACAATTTTTGTCACATACAGAATGACAGACAGACTAACAGACAGACATTTTCTAAAAACTATCAAATCGTGTTCAAGACCTTCTAAAATGCATAAATCCATCAAAAACCGGAAGTCGAAAATTTTCACGAATCCAATACTTTCTTCTTGTAAAGATAAAAGAAAGTAAAAATACTATTGGCAGTTTTCATATTTTTAACCACTTTGGGACGAGCGTCTTTTGTAGAATTTTAATTTTTTTTTAACACTGGTTTTAAAAAAGAGAATTTTTAAACCCATTTGAATCAAGAAAACGATCAGATTAAAAAAGGCTAATCTCACAATAAAATTTTACAAATGAGAATAATCAAGCATTCCGAGCGTTTTATTCGGCGCGTATACCGGTCTATCGTCCCCAAGGGTTAAAGAAATTTCATTAATTTTGAAGTAATGGTAAATGGGTAACTTAGGAAAATCCTCGCATTTTATGTGGATAATAGCAAACATTTGGGATGTTTAACTTTATTTATTGTAGAATGTTAAAAATGTTCTTGGTAATTATATGATTAAAGCTTCAATCCGAATATCTATTTTACCTAAAACTATCAGATTTTCAGCCATTTAAATATGAATGGATGTTTTTATATTTACATTCTTCTAACTTTACAAGAAGAAAATATTGGAATCGTAAAAGTTTTCGAACTCTGACTTTCGACGAATTTATACGTTTTACGGGTCAGAGAATCCTAAAATCATGTTTCTACAAAATGCATGTTTGTTTGTATGCATGTATTTGACACAAATTTTGTGCGCGCTCTATCTCAAGAATTAATGAATGGAATTTAATAAAACTTTAGATTCAGTTAGTCTCTGATATTAACTGGTGCTGATTCCTTTTTGGCGTAAAAATTCCAAAAGGTGGGGCTGCTATAATGCCTTTTTCACGATTTCCGCAATAGCTATATCTGAAGAACTAATGGACGGATTTTCATAAAAAATCCGTTTGCGTTAATTTTTGATGTAATATGGTGCTAATTACTTTTATGTGTAAATCGCTTAGATGGTGGCTTTGCTATGTAACATAATTCATGATTAACGTAGTAGATCTTTTTCAAGAATTAATGTACGAATTTTCATCAAACTTCAGATCCAGGTAACCCCCTAATATAAAGTAGCGCTGTTTAGTTTTTGGAATAGGGTCTATTTCAAAAACTAACCCATGGAATTATCAGTAAACTTCAGATCCGAACAGAACTGGACATAAGATGTTGCTAAATAGAGTTTGGTGTAACTCACCTAACCGATAACATTGTATGCTTCATTTTTTCAGGCAGTATTAACATGTATGAAATAGAAGAAAGACTTGGGATTGCCACATCTGACTAATATAGTAATGTACTGAATAGTGGTGGCAGTAAGGCTCCAACATTGGGATCGTTTAAAAAGATTTTTGTTTAAAAATACGAAACCAAAAGCGTAAACAGATACCACACTTTACTCTGAAAAAAGGTAGATATGTTTGAATAGAATTTTTTAAATGTAAAATCATATGAGGATATGAGTTTCAAATCTCGCTTTATACAAGAAATCAAATGTTCGGAAATAGAGAAACATTTCTGACTGCGTCCGTTGATTTTCACTGCAATCCAGTGTTTTAAAATTCCATGAATAACGATAAAACTATTTTTATCAAACTGTAGTGTTTTTTCGATGCAGACTCAGCAATAAAATAGATTATTGAAGAAATGGTACTGGGTCCTATGCACTGCACAGGCTACCAACATTAAAAGATCGGATTATGAAGACATTGTTGTACATAATTGTTGAAAAACTTTTTTTTTACATTAAGTAAACATGTCACCATTAAAACATACTTTTGAAAGACATGATTAAGACATGCTCCTATACAAATCTTATGTATCCTCCTATATAGATATTATGGATATTAACTGTATAAAGTACAGTAAAACCCCGATAATTCGGATTAATTGGGACCAGACCCAATCCGGATTATCGAAATTCCGGATTATCCGGAGAATTAGAAAAAAAAATGAAATGAAATAAAACATACTTACAGAAAATCACCACTATGTTAAACGTATTGAATATTTACAGACAGTAAAAATGTTTTCTTTGCTTAATTCTTCCAAAAAGATTTCAGAAAAAGTTTTTTTTCATTCAGAATATGACGATGAAACAAGTTTATGTTATGGAAATCAGCCAATCGCTTCTCAAATTTGAAAAAAAAAAAAAAAAAAAAACTGACCAAATCGATCCGGTTTATCCGGAGATCCGGATTAACGGGGTCCGAATTTGCGGGATTCTACTGTATTTACAAACTTTGTTGCATCATTTATTGAATGCTAAATACATGTCTGTTGTTAAAATGCCTTTATTTTTAAATTCGAGAAATTCAGTAAATTCTCTCCATTTTTTCGGGTTTTAGAGTTTAAACTACACTATTGTTGTGTTAAAAGTTTAGAAAATGAAGTAGCTCTTTTGAAAATAATATAGGTTTTATAACTGACAAATGCTATTTTTGTGTGGAGTTTTACAATGATTGATGGCTTTTTCTGTACTTTATTTCTCAACAATTTTGGATTCTTAATTGTTGAAAATTTATATTTTATTTTCCTGGAAAGCAGAAGTTTATAGGAACAAAATTATGACAAAATTGAGGCATCAAAAGCATGCTTACACAGTAAAAAAATGCAAATTTGCGGTACCTTACCGTGAATTATCCAGTAAATTTACGAAAATGTCACCTTTTTCACAAAAACGGTCAATTTCCGTGATTTTTTGTGTTTTACGGGCAAAAATCGTTAATGTATTGGCAAAGTCCGTTGATACAGGTATAAATTCCATTTTTTACGGACATTGTATGGAATCATTGCTGCAGCTTTTTTTCAGTGTATGGAGTGTTCGGCTGTGTTTCAAATACTCATGCGATTGTAAAATTTAGTTTGTAAAATTATGAATAACATGAAAAGTCTATTAATTAGTCTTCTATGAGCTCTATTTTGTTCTTTTAATTTGAAAATAATGTCATTAAGTCAGACGGAGTTAAATTTATGATAGTCAAACTACAACAATTTATTGGGTATGCAAATATAACGTTATCAACCTTTTCGTAATTTTGGACCCACTCTCCCGCTTCCGATACGATACGTTATCATACCTTGACACTTCCGAATGTTGTAATGATATCGTAATCAAACTGTAAAATTTTTCATTTTTAGAATTTATTTCATTTTGGAGTAAAATAAAAATATGGTTACATTTATTTTTTTGCATATTTTATTAATTGAAATGAAAAGAAGTCAATAATGTGTAACTTTATATCGAATAATGCTTAAAAAAATACATATTCAAAAGTATTTTACAACACCTTTTTAAAACATAATGTCGTCAACAGTAAGAAAATGTTATTGCATTTGCCCCGATTGAAGATATGGTGGAGAGCAGATAGAAATTATTATCAACTAAATTTTATTTATTAGTAAACAAAAACTTGATTTTAAATATATATTTCACATATGGTTTCTCGAACAATTATTAAATATACATACACAAGTAGGGGAAAAATGAGAGTCCGGCCCCGGGAGGAGGAGCGAGGAGCGTGGTGGTGGTGGTGGGCTCCTCCTCCTCACTCCTCCTCCTCACTCCTCCTCTTCAATCCTCCTCCACAGCTCTCCTCATCAATCCTCCTCCTCCTCACACCTTCTCCTCATTCCTAAAGGTTGTCTTATAAGAGAAGGGGTTAAAAGGATTTTTTTTTTTTAATTTTAAGCGGGAATTTTAGGGAGTTAGAATTTTTAAACCATACTATAGTATGGGGGTGTTTTTTAATGCGGGGACTTTAAAAATTTTCGGCGTGTACGTGGGGTATGTTTTTCGATAGACTTATGCTGTTGTTCATTTAATAAGGTAATTAAAAAGTATAATTAAAAATAAGGAATGAAGCAACTTTTTTTTTTTTTTCACTGTGTTCTTTGATGGGGGGTTAAGCGGGTATTTCAAGGACATAGAATTTTTTTGTTAATCTATAGCATGAGGGTTTTTTAATTTTAATGTGGTGACTTAAAATTTTTCGGTGAACTTTAGTTTAAGGATCTATTTTTTCGATTTTAAGCCGAAATTTTGGGTAGATTGATTTTTTTTTTTCACCGTGTTTTAAATAAGGGGTTAAGCGGATATTTTAAGGACATAGAATGTTTTTTTCTGTACTATTGTACGAGTGGTTTTTAATTTTAATGTGGCGACTTAAAAATTTTCAGTTTGGTGTCATTTAAGAGTTTATTTTTTTATTTTAAGCAAAAGTTTTGGGGAGTTTGATTTTTTTTTTTTTTTTTTTCCACTGTACACTTACATGATGAGTTAAGCGGGTATTTTGGGGGAAATTATTATTTTAGGCTAATCATAGACGAAGGATATTTTTTTTTCGATGGTTAATATTTTAATAAAGAACTAATTAAGAAGGGTGCATTCATGGTCAATTAATGAATTATTTTTTTTTAGGAGTAATTTTGTTAAGAATGAATTATTTTTTCATTTTTTTTGGAGTTTTAAGTAGATATAAATGTTAAATAGGGAGACTTTAATTTTTTTGCAATGAGATTAACGCGCGCTCGTCGACATAACCGTACTGAGTTTGTAACTTATGCGTTAAAAAGCGACTCTCAAGTGTATAAACAGATTTCTACTCACGTCTTTCATGCAATCGAATTCTAGAAAGGATAGTGCATTCAAAAAGGTTATTAATAAAAAGAAGATAATTTAAAATTATGAGTGCGCGCTCGTCGACCTAACCGTACGGAGTTTGTCATTTTCTTTGAATCACGTGTGAATATTGGCTTAGACTATCTTAGAAGGACTTCCACCACCTTTATCTCTATCCACCGTCGTAAATAACACATGCTTGTAATGGGAATTTGGGAATAACAATTTTGAATATTTATTTAATGAGGGAACTTTAAAATTATCTTTAAAATTATTTCGAGTGTTATTTTTAGTCAACTATGTTATACACTTGATATTTTAAAAAAATTAAAAAATAATTTTAAAATTTGAATGAAAAAATATGTTTTAAAATGGAATTTTTCGTACTAACATTGAATCGCGCTTGTCGCCTTAACGGTTTGGAATATGTGGTTTCCTTCGAACCTTGGTGAAAATTTAATTGAATTGATTATTATTATTATTTTGTATGTGTTGTATGTATGTGTATGTATGTTTATGTGTTGTATGTATGTGCGTGTGTTGTATGTATGTGTGTGTATGTATATGCGTGTGTTGAATGTATGTATGTATGTGTCGTATGTATGTGCGTGTGTTGTATGTATATATGTATGTGAATGTATGTTTGTGTGTTGTATGTATGTGTGTGTGTGTGTGTGTTGTATGTATGTGTTGTATGTATGTGCGTGTGTGTGTATGTATGTGCGTGTATTGTATGTATGTGCGTGTATTGTATGTATGTGCGTGTATTGTATGTATGTATGTATGTATGTGTGTGTTGTATGCATGTATGTACGTGTTGTATGTATGTATGTGTGTTGTATGTATGTGTATGTTGTATGTATGTGTATGTATGTATGTGTCCTTCAGTTTGTAGGGTTATTTTGGGATAACAAATCAATTTTAATAACGATGCTTTAATTTTTTAGGGGGTAACTTATGAAGTGACTTTTTTCATGCGAACATTGATTCGAGTTTATTTTAAGACATGAGTATTGAAAGAAAATTCAATTAAATTGGTTTTAAAAAATTTTCATTAATTAAAAATAATATTGTTTCAAAAATTTGTATATTTCTTAACAGAAGCACTTTAAATTAACTAACAGTATTTTTATACTAGACAAGCTTCTTGTACAATTTTCGTTAATATTATGAAAAAAAAATAATAATAATTGCGCTTTAGTGAATCAAGCTATTAATTTTTCATTACCTGATTTTACTATTTAATTAATATTTAAAATTTTCATTCAGGTAATAAACTTACTTTAACAGTTTAATGCAAATATCGCACAGCCTTGAAATTGTTCCAGCAAGAAGAATAATCACATCTGATTTCATTACCTCACAAGCGATAAGTATGATTCATTCTTATCTGATTTCGAGAAAAAGGGGTCATCTTATCTGTGAATCATAGCTTTTGTGATAGGAACCTAGTGTAAGTTTAATCTAATAAGAGTTAATAATAATCTTATTAATTACGATGTCTAATTAAATTGTCTTACAATAAAGTCATTTCTTTTAAAAATTTAGGATAAAATAATTTAAATCAAATAAGAGGCTTTTTCACATAGATTTATTTTTAATAAAACTAGACTATTTTTCTATATTTTATCAGCCAAATAATGAATGTGTCATATTCATATAGGATTAAACTATTATAACTGTCGTATAATTAAAATGAATTTAAGTGATTATAAAAATAAGCATTCTAAAATTATAAGTGTTTGGGATTCACATGAGATGATTTCGTGTCATATAACATTAAGTTTTAGAAAATGCATGTTTTTAAACCCATTATATCTATTTGTGTGTCTATTTACGTGATGAAATATGGTTCAAATCATTCAATTTGACGGCATGTTCTACCATGCGCTTTAATTGAACGACTTGTGTTGATAAAAACTAACTTTTAACTTATGTCGCAAAATTTAGCAGGGGGAAACATTTAAATGTGATGAAGTGAAAGCACATTTTTATGATTCTTCATATGGTTTTGTGTATAATAATATATGAAATAAAAATTAAATGAAAAATATGAATTTAAAATTAAAACATATTCATTAATAATAAATGATAACTCGGAATGTCTTGTGTAAATAAAAAATATTCATTAACAATAAATGAAAAATATGAATGTCTTATGTAAATAAAAAAAATATGAATAAAAAAATAAATAAAAAATATGAATTTGCATTAAGTAAAAAATATAAATGTCTTATGTAATTAAAAAAAAATATGAATTTAAATTAAGTAAAAAATATTCATTAACAATTAATGAAAAATATGTATGTCTTATGTAATTAAAAATTAAATGAAAACTATTAATGAGAGACACATTGAAAAATATTCTTACCTTAAAAGTGACTGTTATATGCTTATTCCAACTGCTATCCACCGTCAACCTGCATCGTTGTTTGCCTGATGGGTACTGTCTGATAACCAGATATTCTTATCTTTGACGGTTTTCCCGAAAGTTGACTCACTAGATAAGTAAAAATGACGGTTCAAATCTGAAATTAAGAGTTTATTCGTATCGAATATAATTAATATAACATGCAATTAAAAAGAGACTTAATTTATTTAATACGTCATAATTAAGAATTTAATTAAATCCTGAATATAATTTTTTAAAATCTTATTAATAGAATAGAATAGAAGTTCTTTTCAAAATATTTTCAAGAAACACACATGTTATTGAATACTTAATAGAATATTTTTCGTAATGAATGTGTAATTAACAATTTTTAAATGATTTTTTCTAATTAATTAGTGTTTAATTAAAATTTTCATAATTAAAATAAATAGATCAAATAAAAAAGGAATTCTTTTCAAAATTTTCAAGAAACACAAGTTATTATTAAGTAATATTTTGAATAACTACAAACTTTAATCATGATGAGCCATTACTGTGAATGATCTTTTCTTCTCATATGTTATAAAAACAAGTTTAAGTACCCAAATTTATTGATATATTTCATTGTGTGTTGGATTCTTCTTTACTAATCTCGTTAAAATTATTCATTTACCAATGATTTAAACTTCACATTTTAAAGTTATTTATATAATATACTAACATTTGACTATTAAATATCAAATAATGGATATGCACTTTTTACACTCACATCTTACAATGTAATTAGTAACCAAATGTAATGATTTTTAAGCATGTCTTCTTAAATTTTTAATTTCAATAAAAGACTATCACAGTTGAATATTTAGCTTTCTCTTCATAACTTTATCGAGAAATATGTAATGTATACCACACGATTTCATTAAATGAATCACAATACAATTCAAACTTCTCATTTTCAATGTTTTATATATACTAGTGTTTATCAAATAGGTGTTTATTCTGAACAATCATTACTTAGTATATCGATGAAAAGTTTGTGTTGAACGGTTTTTAACTTAAATGGAGTGAGAGAAGGATATTTTAGGACAGAAGTTATTAAATATAGAGTCTTTAAAGTTTATACCCGTGCAAGAATTGGCATTTCAAGAAACAAAGTTGTGTCATATTTGAAAGCATTCTTTATATTTGAAACGCACACGTGATCATGATCACATCACTGAAGAGTATAGAGAACCTGTTTATGTTGTACATAATTTGAATTTTATTAACACAATTTTATAACCGAAGCTTTTCGACAATTTGAAAAATTGCGATGCACAACGTCCGCACACGTTAACACAGAATAAGATTAGCTTATGCCCTTTCGATGATAAGCGTTATTTGCAGGTAAGATGTATTAACATAACAACATTTTCTTGGTAATTTTACTCACAAGTTTCGAAACCACAAACATCTGATCATACTTCTCATTTTTAACACGTGACGCTAACCATCGGGCCATTAAGGCCCGTAATTTAGTAACTAAAAAGTAAGAAAGATCGTCGAAAGTAATTACTTCACACATGCAAAAATAATTTTTATTGTGACTTATCAGTTAAAAATTACGAAGAAAAGAAAAAAATCACATATGTTTTGGATTACTTTGGGATTTTATGAGTCACTTCATCAGTTAAATAGACATATCCACTTGTTATGAATTACTACTTATGCTTAAATTTTCAAACACTTGCTTATATGAAATGTATTTTATTTTAGTTTATCAGTGATAGTATGATTACTTGTTAATAATTTTAATGTCATTAAAAATTTTTTTAAAAATCAAATGCTAATAATTAATAAAAAAAATACAAGTCACTATTAAAGGTTTGAACAAATTATTAAAATAATTTTTAAAAACTTTTCAAATTATTTAAAAATGTTTCACTAATATTTAGTAATCGTCAAATTTTAATGTCGATAATCATTTATGTAACTCAGGTTTTCTGTTTTAACTGTTGAGTTATCAGATTCCCCCTTCAAGTACATCTCATTGATATGTTTTAATAAACCAACCAACCATTCAACTGTTTTCAAAATCAACTATTATGTGAGTTAGGTTTTCAGTTTTATTTGTTAAGTTATTTCATCTCCCCCCTTCATTTACATCTCATTGATAAGTTTTAAACAACCAACCACCCAACTTTTTTCGAAATCAACTATTTATCTACCCTAACAACCAGGTATTTGTTTGCCCTAGTAACCAAAAAGCTGTTATCGACACATGAACAAAATTTTTATGATGCAAGACTTGTGATTTTTAATCGAAAAAACAATGACATATGTAATAATTTTTCCTTACTTAAATGAAACCTTTGCATGTGTATGGTAAAACTTGGAAAATTCATTTAATACACAAATTTAAAGTCAACGGACAAGGTCTTCATACTTCTTTTAGTATTTTACTTACATTTTAGCAAATATCTTAAGAAATCAACAAAGTTTTAAATAATTATTTTAATAAAAATTCTCATTTGTAAGTGACGTTACTGACCTAACTTGAAAAAATTAACTTGTCAAAGCAGGTTTTGACTTACCCTAGTAACCAAAAAGCTTTTATCGACACATGAACAAAATTTTTAAGATGCAAGACTTCATTTTCATTCGAAAAAACAATGACTTATGTAATAAATTTTCTCTTTACTTAAATGAAATCTTTGCATGTGTATGGTAAAACTTGGAAAATTTCATTTAATGCACAAATTTAAAGTTAACAGACAAGGTCTTCACACATCTTTTAGTATTTTACTAACACTTTACCATATATCTTTAGAAAACAATAGAATTTTAAATAATTATTTTAATAAAAATTCTCTTTTGTAAGTGACATTATTAAACTAACTTGAAAAATTAACTTGGCAAAGCAGGTTTCCACTATTCCAACTAAGTAATATTCATAAGTTTTATATGATAAACAACCTGTTTGCTTATGTCCCAGCATGGGTTTATAAAGTATATCTAAAATAACCTTTAATATTAATGTTTAAAAATATGCCGTTAGTCTCTCAAAAATAATTATTTTCACTTCTATTATTTAAAAACATTTTTAAATAAAATTATTACTGTTGGCAAATTATCTAAGTGTTATAAAATGTGCATGCAAAACCTTTAATTCTAATTTTCACATTTTATTTTTTTCAACTTATTGTTTTCAAGATGTATTAAAATTTGGAAAAAAAATAATTTTAATGCATCATTAAATTAAAATAGTTAAATATTATATACACATTCAACATTCTATACTCACCTAATCCAACATCATCACAAAAGCACGTCCTACTCGGTCGAAGTTTTGGGAAGAAATGAAAAATTCAAAGTCCTTATCAGAAAATGTTATCAGATAATCTTATCAAAAGGTCTGTGACGTCAGAGAACATGTGACATCAACTGGTCACGTGATGTATATCATCTGACTAGTGCTTTGCTTTCTAGATTGGTTCTTATAAAAATTCATTTATTAAGTAATCTAATCATTCTAATAATTATTAATTAGTTTAATTAATTAAACTAATTAATAAGATTAATTAATTAAACTAATTAATAATTATTAGAATGATTAGATTACTTAATAAATGAATTTTTATAAGAACCAATATAGAAAGCAAAGCACTAGTCACGTGATATACATCACGTGACCAGTTGATGTCACATGTTCTCTGACGTCACAGACCTTTTGATAAGATTATCTGATAACATTTTCTGATAAGGACTTTGAATTTTTCATTTCTTCCCAAACCTTCGACCGAGTAGGACGTGCTTTTGTGATGATGTTGGATTAGGTGAGTATAGAATGTTGAATGTGTATATATTATTTAACTATTTTAATTTAATGATGCATTAAAATTATTTTTTTTCCAAATTTTAATACATCTTGAAAACTATAAGTTGAAAAAAATAAAATGTGAAAATTAGAATTAAAGGTTTTGCATGCACATTTTATAACACTTAGATAATTTGCCAACAGTAATAATTTTATTTAAAAATGTTTTTAAATAATAGAAGTGAAAATAATTATTTTTGAGAGACTAACGACATATTTTTAAACATTAATATTAAAGGTTATTTTAGATATACTTTATAAACCCATGCTGGGACATAAGCAAACAGGTTGTTTATCATATAAAACTTATGAATATTACTTAGTTGGAATAGTGGAAACCTGCTTTGCCAAGTTAATTTTTCAAGTTAGTTTAATAATGTCACTTACAAAAGAGAATTTTTATTAAAATAATTATTTAAAATTCTATTGTTTTCTAAAGGTATATGGTAAAGTGTTAGTAAAATACTAAAAGATGTGTGAAGACCTTGTCTGTTAACTTTAAATTTGTGCATTAAATGAAATTTTCCAAGTTTTACCATACACATGCAAAGATTTCATTTAAGTAAAGAGAAAATTTATTACATAAGTCATTGTTTTTTCGAATGAAAATGAAGTCTTGCATCTTAAAAATTTTGTTCATGTGTCGATAAAAGCTTTTTGGTTACTAGGGTAAGTCAAAACCTGCTTTGACAAGTTAATTTTTTCAAGTTAGGTCAGTAACGTCACTTACAAATGAGAATTTTTATTAAAATAATTATTTAAAACTTTGTTGATTTCTTAAGATATTTGCTAAAATGTAAGTAAAATACTAAAAGAAGTATGAAGACCTTGTCCGTTGACTTTAAATTTGTGTATTAAATGAATTTTCCAAGTTTTACCATACACATGCAAAGGTTTCATTTAAGTAAGGAAAAATTATTACATATGTCATTGTTTTTTCGATTAAAAATCACAAGTCTTGCATCATAAAAATTTTGTTCATGTGTCGATAACAGCTTTTTGGTTACTAGGGCAAACAAATACCTGGTTGTTAGGGTAGATAAATAGTTGATTTCGAAAAAAGTTGGGTGGTCGGTTGTTGAAAACTTATCAATGAGATGTAAATGAAGGGGGGGGGGAGATGAAATAACTTAACAAATAAAACTGAAAACCTAACTCACATAATAGTTGATTTTGAAAACAGTTGAATGGTTGGTTGGTTTATTAAAACATATCAATGAGATGTACTTGAAGGGGGAATCTGATAACTCAACAGTTAAAACAGAAAACCTGAGTTACATAAATGATTATCGACATTAAAATTTGACGATTACTAAATATTAGTGAAACATTTTTAAATAATTTGAAAAGTTTTTAAAAATTATTTTAATAATTTGTTCAAACCTTTAATAGTGACTTGTATTTTTTTTATTAATTATTAACATTTGATTTTTAAAATTTTTTTTAATGACATTAAAATTATTAACAAGTAATCATACTATCACTGATAAACTAAAATATAATACATTTCATATAAGCAAGTGTTTGAAAATTTAAGCATAAGTAGTAATTCATAACAAGTGGATATGTCTATTTAACTGATGAAGTGACTCATAAAATCCCAAAGTAATCCAAAACATATGTGATTTTTTTCTTTTCTTCGTAATTTTTAACTGATAAGTCACAATAAAAATTATTTTTGCATGTGTGAAGTAATCACTTTCGACGATCTTTCTTACTTTTTAGTTACTAAATTACGGGCCTTAATGGCCCGATGGTTAGCGTCGCGTGTTAAAAATGAGAAGTATGATCAGATGTTTGTGGTTTCGAAACTTGCGAGTAAAATTACCAAGAAAATGTTGTTATGTTAATACATCTTACCTGCAAATAACGCTTATCATCGAAAGGGCATAAGCTAATCTTATTCTAATTAAAAATTTCATTTCAGAAGCTAAAATTCAAATTATATACAACATAAACAGGTTCTCTATACTCTTCAGTGATGTGATCGTGATCACGTGTGCGTTTCGAAGATAAAGAATGCTTTCAAATATGACACAACTTTGTTTCTTGAAATGCCAATTCTTGCACGGGTATAAACTTTAAAGACTCTATATTTAATAACTTCTGTCCTAAAATATCCTTCTCTCACACCATTTAAGTTAAAAACCGTTCAACACAAACTTTTCATCGATATACTAAGTAATGATTGTTCAGAATAAACACCTATTTGATAAACACTAGTATATATAAAACATTGAAAATGAGAAGTTTGAATTGTATTGTGATTCATTTAATGAAATCGTGTGGTATACATTACATATTTCTCGATAAAGTTATGAAGAGAAAGCTAAATATTCAACTGTGATAGTCTTTTATTGAAATTAAAAATTTAAGAAGACATGCTTAAAAATCATTACATTTGGTTACTAATTACATTGTAAGATGTGAGTGCAAAAAGTGCATATCCATTATTTGATATTTAATAGTCAAATGTTAGTATATTATATAAATAACTTTAAAATGTGAAGTTTAAATCATTGGTAAATGAATAATTTTAACGAGATTAGTAAAGAAGAATCCAACACACAATGAAATATATCAATAAATTTGGGTACTTAAACTTGTTTTTATAACATATGAGAAGAAAAGATCATTCACAGTGATGACTCATCATGATTAAAGTTTATAGTTATTCAAAATATTACTTAATAATAACTTGTGTTTCTTGAAAATTTTGAAAAGAATTCCTTTTTTATTTGATCTATTTATTTTAATTATGAAAATTTTAATTAAACACTAATTAATTAGAAAAAATCATTTAAAAATTGTTAATTACACATTCATTACGAAAAATATTCTATTAAGTATTCAATAACAGGTGTGTTTCTTGAAAATATTTTGAAAAGAACTTCTATTCTATTCTATTAATAAGATTTTAAAAAATTATATTCAGGATTTAATTAAATTCTTAATTATGACGTATTAAATAAATTAAGTCTCTTTTTAATTGCATGTTATATTAATTATATTCGATACGAATAAACTCTTAATTTCAGATTTGAACCGTCATTTTTACTTATCTAGTGAGTCAACTTTCGGGAAAACCGTCAAAGATAAGAATATCTGGTTATCAGACAGTACCCATCAGGCAAACAACGATGCAGGTTGACGGTGGATAGCAGTTGGAATAAGCATATAACAGTCACTTTTAAGGTAAGAATATTTTTCAATGTGTCTCTCATTAATAGTTTTCATTTAATTTTTAATTACATAAGACATACATATTTTTCATTAATTGTTAATGAATATTTTTTACTTAATTTAAATTCATATTTTTTTTTAATTACATAAGACATTTATATTTTTTACTTAATGCAAATTCATATTTTTTATTTATTTTTTTATTCATATTTTTTTTATTTACATAAGACATTCATATTTTTCATTTATTGTTAATGAATATTTTTTATTTACACAAGACATTCCGAGTTATCATTTATTATTAATGAATATGTTTTAATTTTAAATTCATATTTTTCATTTAATTTTTATTTCATATATTATTATACACAAAACCATATGTGTTTGAAGAATCATAAAAATGTGCTTTCACTTCATCACATTTAAATGTTTCCCCCTGCTAAATTTTGCGACATAAGTTAAAAGTTAGTTTTTATCAACACAAGTCGTTCAATTAAAGCGCATGGTAGAACATGCCGTCAAATTGAATGATTTGAACCATATTTCATCACGTAAATAGACACACAAATAGATATAATGGGTTTAAAAACATGCATTTTCTAAAACTTAATGTTATATGACACGAAATCATCTCATGTGAATCCCAAACACTTATAATTTTAGAATGCTTATTTTTATAATCACTTAAATTCATTTTAATTATACGACAGTTATAATAGTTTAATCCTATATGAATATGACACATTCATTATTTGGCTGATAAAATATAGAAAAATAGTCTAGTTTTATTAAAAATAAATCTATGTGAAAAAGCCTCTTATTTGATTTAAATTATTTTATCCTAAATTTTTAAAAGAAATGACTTTATTGTAAGACAATTTAATTAGACATCGTAATTAATAAGATTATTATTAACTCTTATTAGATTAAACTTACACTAGGTTCCTATCACAAAAGCTATGATTCACAGATAAGATGACCCCTTTTTCTCGAAATCAGATAAGAATGAATCATACTTATCGCTTGTGAGGTAATGAAATCAGATGTGATTATTCTTCTTGCTGGAACAATTTCAAGGCTGTGCGATATTTGCATTAAACTGTTAAAGTAAGTTTATTACCTGAATGAAAATTTTAAATATTAATTAAATAGTAAAATCAGGTAATGAAAAATTAATAGCTTGATTCACTAAAGCGCAATTATTATTATTATTTTTTCATAATATTAACGAAAATTGTACAAGAAGCTTGTCTAGTATAAAAATACTGTTAGTTAATTTAAAGTGCTTCTGTTAAGAAATATACAAATTTTTGAAACAATATTATTTTTAATTAATGAAAATTTTTTAAAACCAATTTAATTGAATTTTCTTTCAATACTCATGTCTTAAAATAAACTCGAATCAATGTTCGCATGAAAAAAGTCACTTCATAAGTTACCCCCTAAAAAATTAAAGCATCGTTATTAAAATTGATTTGTTATCCCAAAATAACCCTACAAACTGAAGGACACATACATACATACACATACATACAACATACACATACATACAACACACATACATACATACAACACGTACATACATGCATACAACACACACATACATACATACATACATACAATACACGCACATACATACAATACACGCACATACATACACACACACGCACATACATACAACACATACATACAACACACACACACACACACACATACATACAACACACAAACATACATTCACATACATATATACATACAACACACGCACATACATACGACACATACATACATACATTCAACACACGCATATACATACACACACACATACATACAACACACGCACATACATACAACACATAAACATACATACACATACATACAACACATACAAAATAATAATAATAATCAATTCAATTAAATTTTCACCAAGGTTCGAAGGAAACCACATATTCCAAACCGTTAAGGCGACAAGCGCGATTCAATGTTAGTACGAAAAATTCCATTTTAAAACATATTTTTTCATTCAAATTTTAAAATTATTTTTTAATTTTTTTAAAATATCAAGTGTATAACATAGTTGACTAAAAATAACACTCGAAATAATTTTAAAGATAATTTTAAAGTTCCCTCATTAAATAAATATTCAAAATTGTTATTCCCAAATTCCCATTACAAGCATGTGTTATTTACGACGGTGGATAGAGATAAAGGTGGTGGAAGTCCTTCTAAGATAGTCTAAGCCAATATTCACACGTGATTCAAAGAAAATGACAAACTCCGTACGGTTAGGTCGACGAGCGCGCACTCATAATTTTAAATTATCTTCTTTTTATTAATAACCTTTTTGAATGCACTATCCTTTCTAGAATTCGATTGCATGAAAGACGTGAGTAGAAATCTGTTTATACACTTGAGAGTCGCTTTTTAACGCATAAGTTACAAACTCAGTACGGTTATGTCGACGAGCGCGCGTTAATCTCATTGCAAAAAAATTAAAGTCTCCCTATTTAACATTTATATCTACTTAAAACTCCAAAAAAAATGAAAAAATAATTCATTCTTTACAAAATTACTCCTAAAAAAAAATAATTCATTAATTGACCATGAATGCACCCTTCTTAATTAGTTCTTTATTAAAATATTAACCATCGAAAAAAAAATATCCTTCGTCTATGATTAGCCTAAAATAATAATTTCCCCCAAAATACCCGCTTAACTCATCATGTAAGTGTACAGTGGAAAAAAAAAAAAAAAAAAAAATCAAACTCCCCAAAACTTTTGCTTAAAATAAAAAAATAAACTCTTAAATGACACCAAACTGAAAATTTTTAAGTCGCCACATTAAAATTAAAAACCACTCGTACAATAGTACAGAAAAAAACATTCTATGTCCTTAAAATATCCGCTTAACCCCTTATTTAAAACACGGTGAAAAAAAAAATCAATCTACCCAAAATTTCGGCTTAAAATCGAAAAAATAGATCCTTAAACTAAAGTTCACCGAAAAATTTTAAGTCACCACATTAAAATTAAAAAACCCTCATGCTATAGATTAACAAAAAAATTCTATGTCCTTGAAATACCCGCTTAACCCCCCATCAAAGAACACAGTGAAAAAAAAAAAAAAAAGTTGCTTCATTCCTTATTTTTAATTATACTTTTTAATTACCTTATTAAATGAACAACAGCATAAGTCTATCGAAAAACATACCCCACGTACACGCCGAAAATTTTTAAAGTCCCCGCATTAAAAAACACCCCCATACTATAGTATGGTTTAAAAATTCTAACTCCCTAAAATTCCCGCTTAAAATTAAAAAAAAAATCCTTTTAACCCCTTCTCTTATAAGACAACCTTTAGGAATGAGGAGAAGGTGTGAGGAGGAGGAGGATTGATGAGGAGAGCTGTGGAGGAGGATTGAAGAGGAGGAGTGAGGAGGAGGAGTGAGGAGGAGGAGCCCACCACCACCACCACGCTCCTCGCTCCTCCTCCCGGGGCCGGACTCTCATTTTTCCCCTACTTACACATATAAAGAAGGATAAGAATATCAAATATTGGGGTATTTCATATTTAGTATTGAATAAATTTATATTAAATCTGTGACTTTAGAAATAACCTTGTATTTTCATAAAAATCGTTAACAGGCTAAAAAAAGATGACACACAATTTTGAACAAAAAAGCATGTTACTGATACAAATACAAAAAAAAAAAAAATGTTTATATAAAACACGATAACGATAACAAATCCCCCTACCCCTACACATATCTTACGATATAATGTTACAGACACCCCCCTTCCTCCTAAAATACTCTCATTATATATGCACATCCCCTTATATGCATTGAATTAAAAAGGTGTGCTGTGTCAGAAATGAAGTTTCATTGGTCAATAGTGTCATAAATGTCCCTCCCCCACCCTATTTCCACCAAAAATATGTGCTTTCATATTAACAAGGTTTAAAATTTAAATGTAATGCACTGAACTTTTGTATTAAATATTATATCTCTTTTTACTATTTCTCATTTATTTTTTTTCTCTTTTTTGTGGCGGTGGATGAGAGAGAAAATTCTTTATTCTGATGTAAAGAAATTTCAAATGAAATTGGCACTATTGTTGAAACAAATAATCCATTTTCGATGGAAGTAAATGATAACTAATGCTAATAACTGTTAAATATGTAAATAACACAAAATTGTGTTGAATATGTGAGTCAAGAAATTGACGAAACAGAACCAAAATTTTCATCATCTACAATTTAAAAACGGGAACTCTTTGCAATGTAGTTGATTTTTAAATTCAAAATTGTTAGTATTTTCATGGCATATGCGTAACAGCATGATAAATATTTCACCATCTTAATGTTACACTTTCAGGATAATTGATTGTATGCATAAGACTGCAGTTTTAACATGTATTTTTGTTTAAAAAATTACTGAAATTTCTTGAAGTATATTAACAAATAATCGAGAAACCACTATAACTATGTTCAATGGATTGATATTTTTTACTTTTCAACAAGACTATTTGCTTCTGCCAGCCTGCCTGATTTTCTGAAGTAAAGATAGAAATAAATATAAAATCAATAATATCTTAAAAGAAATAAATCACTCGGTTAGAAGCATTCAATATTTAATTTAAACATAAGTTCATGATAGATGCATAAATGCATGATCTTAATTCATTATTATACACACACAAAAAAATCATTAATTTCTCTGAGCATCGAATCCAATAATCAAAAATTAATCTTTAATGTTTACTCTTAGTAGAAATTGCAAACTATCGAATTAAATAAGTATGTACATAATTTTTGCTCTTTCTTTTTTTCTGATTTAGAAATAGGATAAAAGAAAAAAACGTAAGGATAGCCTGAGTGTAAGTTTCAGACAGAGGAATGCGGAAAAGTTAATAGACAGAAGAATACTCGTATACTAACCGTAATTTGGCCATAACAGTTTTAATTTTAATTAAATTAATTATTTTTCTATGTCATTTAACATTTTGTTAGTAATTAGCAGCTTACACTATATTGTAGAAAGTTGCTTTTCTAAGTGATATATATATATATATATATATATATATATATATATATATGACTTTATATGATGCGAGTATATATGATGCGAGTATGAGCGACTTTATATGCTTTATATTGCGAGTGACTTAAAAAGAACTGTATATTAAAATACAGCTTCAGTAGGTCATCTTAAGTTAAAATGAAAATACTGCGTAGAGTTTAAACTAAAATGAAAAATTTATGATGAAAGACAGAGATTAATGAAGAAAGTGAGAGATGCCATTTCAGAATCAAATATATATTATGTATATTACTATTAAACATTCTATCTGAGACCGATACCAAAGTTTTTCCACAAACATTGCTATGAGCAAAATCTGTTGAAAATCGAAATGAAAATTTTTAACTGGCGTGGGGATGATCGATATTTGTGACCAAATATCGATCACAATACGATACATTGTGACAACCGATATTTGTGACCAAATATATATCAATCACAAAACGATATATTGTGACAAACGATATTTGTGACCAAATATTGTTTAAATTTTTGCCATGTCCTTTTTGCTTTGGCTTTTGGACATATTAAGGCTAAATTTGTTAATCCTTTCCTTGTTAAAACTAACGAAGATGTGAAAGAACTGTAAAATAAAGTTAAAATGTTTTACAGGGATATCTTTATTGTCAAAGAAAATTAAAATAGTTAGGCCACTTGAAATTAATGCTATGTGAGAATTTTATTGTAGTGTGAAAACACAAGTTAGGCTACTAAAATAATTATTTATTTATTTATTGAAAATAAAATATATGTCTGTTTTGTGTTTTTATGCCGATTTTCCTTCAATCGCCAGAATTGTTTGATATTCTTTACTGATTTCAATTACTTTATGCAAAACAGATATAACTACAGTAAATTACTTGTGAAAAAGTATATATAATTCACTGTCATTAACGAAAATATAAATAAATGTCAGGGATACATTTATAATTGCGTTTTAAGTTTTTCTCTGTATTCAAGATGGTCTAATAAATTCTCCGTTTTGTGTCATAAAATATTACAGTGGTATCTCTTAATTACGATAGTTGGTGTTCCGATCAAACCTGATCCTTCTTTAGCCTCACAAATAGATATTTGGAAATTACCTCAAAACACAAATTCATTTTCAGACTTGATTTTGTTATTTTTTTTTAATTAATGGTAACTAACTAAAAATTCATCAAAATAAGGGCCAGACATGTGATGATTTTACCAAGAGAAAATCAAAATAAATAATAATTTATTCCTGAGTAATTGCAAAAGTTTTCCTTGTCTGAAAATTAACCCATGTTACCCAGTTTGAAATACAATTTTAGAATTCCTAAATTGATTTCACAATTTATGATCAAAATTTAATAATTATTATGAAAGTATTATTTCATTACCACGTATTTTTAAAAGTATATATCTATTACTTTTGTTAGTTTATTTATGTTTTATGTTTTGTAGTATTTAAACTATTTCGTTGGTGCAGTGTTACAGCCTCTTTGATTATTTTGGCGAGTGTGCTTTGTCATGTAATTAAATACATTGTTGTCTGAGAAGTAAATTAAACTTAATTTAACTTTTAATTAAGTTCTCAAAATTTTTATTGTTATTTATTATCACCGGAAGCATGTCTATAAAAATACTTTTTTAATAATTGTAGCACATCAGCAATTGAGCAAATAGACAATTACAAAATTCCATTTTTACCAGCAAAAAGTTTAGTTAAAGTTTAGTTAAATGCAAATTTATTTAAATGCAAAAGCGTAAAAAGTAATTAAAAATCAGCTTTTTGAATCACAGAATTTCCAAACATGACTAACATACATATAGTAAATTAAAAGCAAAAAGGGAGATAAAAATGTTCTATGTAACAAATATTAAATATTACGCAAATTAACATTTTTTAAAGATAATTTACAAAGTAATACTGAAAAAAAACAACAGCAGCAACAACAACAACAACAACAACAACAACAACAACAACAACAACAAAAAAAAAAAAAAAAAAAAAAAAAAAAAAAAAAAAAAAAAGGAGTCTGTTGTAACCGATATTTATTTTGATTTTTTTATCTGGAATTTTTGTTACGTTTCTCGAATGTCTAATGAAATGCTTAACTTTAGATATTAAAAAATATTTTTAATCATTTCTTAATAATATTAGCAGATGATATTTTTCACGTCATAGCTTAACTTCAATACAATACAATATTTTTTTTTCAAATATTTTTTAAGAGTTAATGTTGGAAAAGTTTTATTCTGAAACAAGATAAGTTGGATTTAATAATCAAAAAGTATGTTTTTTAAATCTTCTGTGGCATAGATGGCAAAGGAGAAAAAACTATTTTTTATTTTCCATTTTTATTACAGACCACCAACTTTCCGAACCAAAATAACGTATCCCTATAACAGTGCAGAGATGACATTTTCTCTCCTATATTCATATATATAACCGTATTTCTAGGTTACATTTTATGAAGAATAATATTCTTATCGCCTCTTTCAATTCCATTTCTACGTTCTATTCAATTCTTATTTTTATAGATGAGCAATCATTTTATGGTTACAAAAATACAGGAACAGGCGAGATGTATGATAAAGTTTATCTGGGGTGAATATGAACATTTATTTGTTATGCAGTGTAATATTTTTCAGACACTACTGTCTTGAATTTTCTTCCATGTTAACAAAATTTATGAAATTTATATAGAAAATATATAACACATGCCAATAAAAATATTTTCAACTTTATTTAGAAAATAATTTTTAAAGAGATTATAATATAAATTTACCAAAAATGCTATAAAATATTCATTGTTTTATGTGATTTTTAAACAGTAATACTAAGTTCTTTATGAACCTTAACGAAAATCCATGCATTTAGTATAGATTACGTACCACATTAACACATTCAGATTTCAGTAAAAAAAATTCAATACAAATTAAAGTGCAACGTAATATCTAAACGAACAATTTAAAACGTTTTTTAAACCCAATTCTTTCTATTACAATCCATTGCTGTTAAAATATCCTGTTTTTTTTTTTTTTTTTTTTTTTTTTTTTTTTTTTTTTATGAAGCCATTTATGTGATCGATAGACTTATTTGTATGTGTACTACATTGTGCGCTAAAAGCTAACTCAGACAAACGAATGCGACATTTTTAAATTTTTAATTTCATCAGTTTCCTTGAATGAGTTGAAGTGTATATGAGAACATTTTTCATCCCTGTTTATGATCCACACAATTTGTGCACACTAAATACTATTTAAAAAATAGTCCAGTTTAAAAACGGGTATAAACATGAAAACGAACTTCCATCAACTATTTATCATAAGCTTCAATAGTTTAATTTCTTCTGTAGCTAAATTCTTTTCTGTGTCATTATAAATGAACAATAAATTTTATGCATATCCTATGCTACAGTTAGGCCCAATTCTGTGAGATATAAAAATTTCATTTCTGTGATATATAAAAATTTCAACACGATTAAAATAGCGTAAAATGATTGAAATCTACCAGAAACGGTTATTCCCCCAAAACTGTAATGTAACAGCATTGTTTTGAGTGTTTCTGTAGATGAACTGTAAAAGTTACAAGCTTCATTTTTAATACCTATGTATTAAACCACAGTGATACCCAATAACATCTAGCGATTTTATTGAAATGGGGTTACATTACGTGAGTAGCTGCACAAGAAACAGGCACACGGACAAACAAACAGTCAGACAAATTCCACAAAAACTTTTGTACTTTGAAGAAAAGTTTTAAAAATACCTTTAAATAATTCATTCACATTCTCAGTAACGCCTACAAATTCTTTTGTGTAGCTCTGTAAATGACCCTTAGAATAAATGAATAAACAAGTGTAGAACATCTTCACTGATATTTAACTCCATGGTTATTTTTTTTATGAGTGACTAACAAAAGAAAAATGACTCGCTATACGATTGATTGTTGACAACTCGATTTCTCAAATGTTTTTTAACTGCGCAAATCATTGAAATTTTGTTAGTTTTGAATATTCCACAGAAAATTATGTTAAGAGAAGGTATTTCAGACAGAAAAATATTTGTATTTAGGCAGATAATTTTTCTTATGTATATCTCGAAGTTAAGCCTAACGTGGTTTCATCTTAACTGGAATTGTAATATGGATGGATTTGCCCCTGAATTATTACACTGTATGCTGAGTTCAAAATGGAAATATCAATAGTTATTGGCTGAAATAAAACATGAAATTGCCTATTTCATAGCAGTCTTTGAACTCTTATTTCAATAAATGTTCAAGGAAAGTGGAGTACAATTTTTTTAAGAATTAAGTACACATTAAAATTTTATGTAGTTAAGTAGATTTAACAGATTAAATAGTTCACCTCTAGAACACAGTACATAATTAAAAAATGACTTGTATATCTTCATATCCAAACAAATAGCTTTACTTACAAATAGTCAGTGAATTTATCTGAGTTTTTTTTTTCAATTTTATCATTTACATACCTTGGCTTCTGTGGTCTTCAAATACAGATTCAAAAAGTTGTTTTTTCTAATAAAATATGTATTTAAAAATTCATTCAGCTTTTAAAAACGTTTCATTTTTTCTTATTTTCTCTTAAAAAATTTCTTTTTCAATTTTAAATGTTATTTCTGAGAATTAAAGATAAAAAAATATCAATAGATTTAGGACTAATCTTTCACAACTTAGGATAAAAATTTAAAGATTTTTTACTAAACGCAATCTGCTTGTCATACTCTATACAAAATGTAGAAGAAAAATCCTAAAGACACATTTCGAAACATTTTACTTTTAAAACTAGGTAACCAGCTCAAAGAAAAAAGTTTTATTGGGATTTTATTGGACGTGACAACACTATATCAGACATTTGAAAGAAATTGTAAGTTTTAGATTTAAAAAGATTTATTTTCCGAATTCTAGTGAAGAAGAAAATGTGTCGAAATCGCAAGTTGAGAGCATTTGGATTAAACTGACAACAGTTTTATTTTGCAAAATGTATGTTAAATAATTTTTTTATATGAAAAGACAAATTTATTTCATTTTTTCAAGGATTAAATTTAAGAAATTCATCAGATTAGATTAGGGTTAGGGAAAATTTGTTTAAAAAAGAGCATTTAAATATATACATATATATAACATAAAAAATAGTGAACTTTTTAAAAAGGGTTATATACAGTTAACAAAAATCAAATCTCTAGTTTCTCCAAACTCTAAAATATGATGAATGCCTGTGCATTAGTTTAAGAAATGATAGCCTAAAATGTTTGTGTCATTAACATACATGCATACAGAAATTTTCCAGAAAAAGTTAAGACGTGTTCAAGTCAATGAAAAGCATGTAAATCCTTTTAAATACGAATTTACAAAATGACACGTTTTAATATCTGTGCCAGAAACTAAAAAAGAATATTACCGAGAAAAGCTGCATTTAAAAAAGATTAAGCGAGAAGATATTGACCGTATTTATATGGTATTAAACATGAAAAGTCAGTTGTAACTAATTGAATCTATTTGATTAATATGTTTAGTATAATTGTATTATTAGGATTAATATAGTATGTTCTAAACAGCGTTTATTTAGAACGGTGCATGGAAAGTAAGAAACAGTTTATTCTACAGATTATTTGTTTGTAAAACACTGTCAAATATAGATTCTTATATGATGAGGAAAGATGATATTTGTTGAACCTGAATGGAATCTAGACCGATACTCTTAAAACAAAAGTGTAGATTTGGATTCTCAGGAAATAGCTGTAAATTATTAGATCGTGAATATGTTGTATTTTAAATGTGTTACTCCTCTTGATTTAAATTGTTTATTTAAATTATTTTTCTTGATTTAAATGGCTTATACTCATTTTGATTGAAATTGCTTAAAAACAACTCATTCACTCTAGTTCTTTTAATCCTTTACTAGAAGCTGACTTTCAAATCGTGAGATGAGTGGATTTTGGCTCAGCTTGAGTTGTTTTTTGGCTGAGGTTTTAAGAGAGTAATATGAATTAGAAACTTCTGAAAATGTCATATATTGTATTTATAGGAAATATATTCAGAAATGACTTGAGACAAAATTGTGTTTGACCTTTATGGCTGCAACCATCTCAACAAAATTTAAACAATACTGATGATCTGAATTGAGATTATATTGACTTATTTTTAGATATCGATCGAAAATTAAATTTTGGTTTCCTTTTTTACCGAATGTCGCAGATTCACAGAAAATTTTATTGAAAATTAAGCTAGACCGGAGCTATCAGTTTTCTATTAATATTGCATCATCCGTCGGTAATTTTCAACATACTCATCGATTTGAGCTTTATCGGCTGTTCCGTTGGCTCCATCTGGCGAGCACTTGTAAAAAAGGGCCATTAAGTTGATCGTCAAAGCATCAACACGAGTCATATAGTTAATCATCCATACATATTTTAAGCTATCGAAATTATTTTAAGAATTATTATTGTAAATTAGTTCACCATTCGTGGTTTTTTGTGTTTGTGTGTTCGTGTGTTTATGTAACAAAAAAACTTTAAAAAGAATATCAAGAAACAGTCCACTAAATCGATCATCGGCCCAAATGAACCTATTTGTTGCAACGAATTTGGTTGTTTATAATTATCAGTCATGACTGACTAAACACGTAAATTTAAATTTTAAAGCAAACAATGCACATATAAATCTACTTTTCCCCTGCTCACTAAAGGCTGCAGACATAACAGTAATAGAAAATTTTCAGTTTGTAAATAAGTAGTTCGAATACGCTTTGAGAAAGCTCTAGTATAACGGATGATAATTTACAAAAAATCATTATAAAAGATAATTTGAAGTGCATATACATAAACTTAAAATATTTTAATGAAATAAAATTCGTATAAAGAAGAAACCTTTCTGTGTTGTTTATGAATTAATTCCCCTCTTTTTTATGAAAAAAAATATTTGTATATAAGGCACAAAGAAAAATCCTGGGCTCCACGGATAAACAATTAATAATTATGTCTATTAAAAAAATCCTGAATAACGAACGCTTCCGAATAACGGACGCATTTCGTGATGCCGAGGTGTCCGTTATTCAGACCTCGTAACGGTAAAGTGCACAGACTGGGTGTCATTTGTACCGGTAGGGTGGTTATATAGATGAAATGAAGACATAATTCTAGATATAAGTTAAAAAAACACAGTTTATTTAAACTGCTAGGACTCAGGGAAAGTGGAGCTTCAGTTCGAGATTTCAATAACTAGTCACAATTCCAAAAGATTAAACTCATAACTATACTCACAACCCTCTGCGTAGTCTCAGTCGGGGCACTTCAAATCAACTTCTCGTTTAGACTCAGCCAAACGCTAGATAAAATCTTTATAAAACAGCCCGTGGCTGTAAACACTCTTTATTATTTAAAATACTCAACCTAATTAAACTACCTCTTACCACCGGCAATCTCCTTGGATAGCTCCGCTCTGAATAAACTAACTCAACACACGCTGCTGGCTGGCTCACTCTTAAAACATCATCCACTTCACTGGAGGCTAATAATCTAACTCACTATAGAGAAATCCAATTCACCTGGTTGGCCTTCGCCACCTTCTCCTCACACACCTTCTCACCACCAGACACTGCTTTTACACGTTGCAAACTGAAGTCAATAGTATAAACTTGCATATTACTTTTAACCGCGACATAACTGTTAAACCGAGGCGACACACACGCTCTGGAAAGTTAAGGTAAAATAAAGGATAGAGGTCGCTTTCACACTACACATGTTAAAACATTGACGTCGCGATCTCACTAAAATGCTAGAGTGCCTTTATCACAAAGGACACTCCCTCACAACCTTTTACGGTACAACATATTTTCTTCTAATTAAAACGGTACATTTATTTTGTTCTTATATTAATTGTAATCAAATATATTGCAAATTATTCTTTTTTCGATTTATTGCGTGATGCTATGTTTTTTTTAATTATTCAAATTAAAAGTTTATCAATAACTATTTTGTAAAATGGTTTATCCTTGTCTGAAAAAAAAATGAAAAACTATCACCAAAATAATAGAAATATTTTTTGAATGCTGTAATACAAAATTTGCTCCTATAAAAATAATAACAAACTTTAAACATATTTGGAAATTTTCTTATTTTTAGATTGAATTTGCCTTGCACTAAAAAAGTATTGCTTCATAAAACGAAAGAACGCATAAAAACTACATAATTATTTTAAAGATATTTTTATGAAAATTTTATGCGAATTTGCATTTTAAAAGTTTTCATCGCTTTAAAAACAAATTAACTTTTGAAAATTTTTTATAAATAATTTCATTTATTTTTTTTTATAATCTTTCCGCGAAGTAACGTAATTTTCTAAGAAATGAATTTCCTTGTTTACAGAGAATAAAATAAAAATGCCAATTAATATGGTTTTTGTTAGTTTCTAAAATTTTTCTGCTTTTATTAGTTTCATTTTTAAAACCAATCAAAAATTTTTCAAAGTTAATATTGTTCAATGGGCAATAATAATAATAATAATAATAATAATTGATAAAAAAATTATCAACAAAAATAAAATCATATAAAGCTAGTAAAAGATAAATTTATATATTAGAATCAGAATTTTTACGGTTCAGGATATTTAATTACCACAATTTTTTAAAACAATGTATGCAATATTTATTATTTAAACCTTTTTAAATTTGAAGTTTTGTTTAAGTTTAAATTGTAAAGATATTTTTATTGAAGATATTTTTAGATATTTCTTCTAAGAGTGCGTTCAAAAGACCTAACCAAACCCCCATAGCATGCATGGTCACAGTGACGTCACATTGACGTTACTGTGATCATACTTGGCGTAGCGATAGATGCTTCCGTCGAGTTTGATTTCCTTCCGAACCGAGTACAAAGTAACTTTTCTCTTGCAGCATTGGTTTGGATGGAACGTGTCTTATTGAAAGCTGTACTCTTTAAAAGTTTTTACACACAAGAGCACAAGAACACGAGGATAAGAATGAAGGAAGAATAAGAATGAGTAGGTTAGGTTTTAGGTTTACTCGTTCACTTACGAACGAAGTATTTTTGGCCAAGTATGGTTATCGCCAAGTTACGTGAAAACAGTGCCGAGAGCAACAACCAATCAGAGTGCGAGTTTGGGCTTGGAACGACGAAGGTGCTTGGAAATTTTTTTTTCGCAAAAATAAATTAATAAATAATAACAAAGGGGGAAGGGTATCCGTAGCCGAGTGGTTAAGACACCACACTGCAAATCGTTCGCGAGCGTAGGAGACCGTGGGTTTGAATCCCACTGGTTCCATTGCACATACTCTTTGTGCGGAGCCCCCGGTTGTACTTATCTTGTGTTGTAAAATTTCCTTGTGCTATCTTGTCCATGTAAAATTGACGATGACTTATAAGCAAGCTGAATGTCGAGCACACAAGTCAGATGTATGTTGTTACAAATGAATAAATAATAAATAATAAGGATTGATCGCAAGTGCGCAACAAAATGAGAAAGAAGCTTCGTTTCGCAAAAGTGCATATATTCTTTCACCAGTTTCAAAAGTGCTTTCTACCCGTACGACAGGAGAAGAAAATGTACACTGTTTAAAATATCGTGTAAAATTATCTGTGTTTTTAATGACTATCTATTTTTTGACCAAAGAAAACGCTCCATAGGCGTTTTTGATCAAAGTCTTTTAAAATAGAGACAATTTTATTACGATACATTTAACAGCATATTTTTTTTTCTCGTATTGGCAATATAAGATGCAAAAGAGATGTGCAGTCTATCTGTTCTTACAAAACTTTTATTAGAAAAATCGATTTATTGTAAAAATGGTAACAATCGCTGTTCATTCTCGATCTGCAGCAGTAAAAACGCTATCTGGAAATTGTACTTCAAACATGACAAATGAGATGCGTTCTTACTATAATTATTTTTATAAATATTATGATATTGGTGCAATACCTGTTATACGCTAATTTAACCCTCTGAGCGTCTTGCAAATGGGTAAAATTGTAATGTTGGTTTCTTTGTATTTTATTTTAAATGCTCAAAAAAGGATTCTTTCAACATTATATAAAAACATAATTACAAATGCGAATGTAACCCCTAAGTGTATTAATAATTGGAAAATGCATTGAAAATTCATTAAATCTATAGCGTTATATTATTTTAAATATTGTTTATATTGCAGTGAAACCTGCAGCTTAGTCAACGAAATATTACGTTCCAAACACTTAGAGGGGCAATAATGCATGAATACAAAATTTATTGCAGTTATACATATGAGTTTGATTAATACAGCGATAATACTATTCCCTTTTAAACCTGACATAATCAACCTAGAATCATTACGTATCATGGGATGTCATTGAATTAATTACACATGATATGATTTTATAGAAAATATTTATTAATATATTTTTACGTTAAGATTAGATGGTCATGAAACTTGAAATGACTCCGCACATTTCTGTAACGGTTATATGTATGAGCTTTCAAACCATTCCCTTGAGTAGTCTTTTTCGCACTTATATGAGGCCATACGGACGGACCAGATGACAATTATAGGTGCAATGTATTTATATATTTACGAACGCATCTAAGAACTAGGTTGTACCGGTAGTTGTTTAAAAAATGAATTGGGGAGTCAAAATATGAGATATCGTGTACAAAAGAGCTAAGACGAGGTTCTTCAGAAAGTAATTGTGGGAAAATTATCTACAGTGGGAAATTATTGTTCCAAATAACTATAATAGGTGCGTTTATGTACCGTTACGCGTTCAACAAATCTGAAAACAAAATGTCTGTAAACACTTTTAGTGAAACTTTCACGATGTGCACTGATCAATCGAAACAAAGTTTATCGACATTTAACAAACACGATTATTTATTTGTTATTATGAATTATTTATAGGTTATTTTCAAGTTGGCTGATGCTAATATTGAAAAGTGAAAAAAATTCTTTAAGTTTGCTTTTTCATGTCTGGTATAAATATTTTTCTATCAAATATATATTTTTTATGAGCAAGTTATTGAAGTTCACGTCCTTTGAGTGTGGGTAAGAGAAATTATTGAATTGCAAGGCAATAGAAAATAAAAGACTGCAAAGGAAAAGCTTGTTTTTTCTTGCTATTAGAAAAAAAATATCCTTCATTAGTTGACCAATTGCATTCAAATTTCCAGCAAGTTACAATACTAGTTGCTATGTAGCATTTTTTCTTATGTATAATATGTTATAGAATTCGACCATCCATCAAAAAAGTGCAGTCTAGGAACTGCTAAAGGAAAAAAACTAATATCTGCGGTTGATTTGTTTATTGAATTCCATTATGTCTGAAATTAAACATTATCACAATCAGATCATCAGCTAAGGATAGATAGTACTTTTTTTTCTTTTTTTTTAAAGGCAAAACATTTTTTGCAAAAATAGGAGGTTTACAAAAAAAAAAAAAAAAAAAAAAAAAAAAAAGGAAAAAAATCAAGGCTTATTTTCTACATCTAAACAAGGGCAGGTTTCAGCGGCATTTAAATCAAAAGGTCAACATGCGGCATCCTTGAAAAGTTGTAAACGAAAATCCTGGAAATTACTAACCTTGGTGCATTTATCGTCAACGTAAAAAAATTTCGTCATCAGCAATTTCGAATGAAAATACATCAGAACAAAGATATTTTGTAGTTGGTTTAGAAACGGATTTCTTTTTTGGAAAAATAACATTGGTTGAAAATTTGGGAGGATGCTTATATTGTGGTATAGGCTTTTTTTTCATTTTTACGGTAATTATTTCATAACGGGTAAGCTTTGAGTATTTTGTATGATGTTTAAATTACATAATGCAAAAATTATATGTATGTGTTCAAACTTTTCGATTATTCTAATGGTGTTGTTTTTTCTAGTATAACCTTAAGTGTACAGATGGTTGCAGGTAAAGAGATTTCGTGAAAATACAATTTTTTTACATTATTTTTTAATTGTTCAATTGAACAGAACGCTCTTTGAACAGAACGTTATTTCAAAACTTTAAAAGTTTTTCGAACCTGAAAACCCGTTTTCTCAAGAACTAATCAACCATTTTCATTGAGAAAAAGATGGTGGTATTTTACAACGGACGTACTACCGAAAAGTACATTTTTCGTTTATTAAATAATTCTCCTAGCCTGCAAAAAGAAAAGAAAAAGAATTAAAATGTTATCTCTAACCGCCATTATAGTCCAAATATTATTTAAATTATTATTATTTAAATTTTGGCTATCAAAACGGTTTCAGATGCTTGTGAAAGCAGAAATAAGATCGGCCGATTGTAAGTTCACAGTGCGCATCTGCAGATAACATCCAAAATAGAAAGCATATTTTCGCTAAAAAATTTAAATACTTGCATATAAATCGACTCATTACACTGTATTTGAATATATAAACTATGACTACAGCCAATCAAGTATATATAATATATAGTAATTTATCAATAAAATAACATTTAGAAAATGCAACACGTTGAATGAGTGAGAAAATTAAAAGTCCTATTTAATCACTATCGAAATTTTTATACATTCACTTTTGGAGAAATTGTGTTGAATTTTATTTAAGTCTAGAAATAAAATGATGTCTTTTGATTATTTAATTCATTAAATAAAATTTTTGCATTAATTCATACAAAGAGCAAAAATATCTTTCAAATTCAAAAAAAAAAAAAATATAATGAAAAGGCAAAAAATTTTTATTATAAAAATATGGATTCCTGCATCTTTTTCGGCAACTTATTCTCACATCCCATATATAAACATCTATTTCAAACTTTAATTCTCATATGTACTATATCTCTAAAAGTATCGATAGAATTCAGAACAGTAGGCGTATAATCTAACTGTATTTTACGGTAGAAGTATATTAAAGCCTTTTTAAAAAGTTATATCACAAGAAACTTGTCATTTTTTCTTTACTGCTGGTTGATAACAAAGAAAATTTGGGTCATAAAAGTATCTTATCCAGCGAGACGATAAAAAATAAAAATGATATTCATAGATTTCACATAAAAACATTTTCTAGAAAAATAAAAAATAGTTTTATAAGAAATGATACGAAAATGCTGTGTGATAAGGAATATTAGCGTTTAAAAAAGACGTACTATTATCATAGTTGGAATATTTTACTATAATGCATGTTTCAAGAAAATACAGCACCCTATTGTGCATTTTAAAGCAAATATCCGTCCGAGATATCTGTTATTCAGACATTTTTTTCCATAATTACAACGATTTTTCTTCAAATTAAAACGGGACTTTTATTTTATTTTTATATTAATTAGAATGAAAGTCATAGCATTTATTTTTTTCGGATTTACTGAGATGTGCTATGTTTCTAAAATTATTCAAACTAAAATTTTATCAATAACAATTTTGTAGAATAGTTCATTGTTGTCTAAAAATAAAACAAATACTATCACTATAATAATAGAAATATTTTTTAAAAACACAATGAGAATTGTAGAATAGTTTACCCTTGTCTAAAAACAGAAATATTATCACCATAGTAATAGAAATATTTTTTGAACGTAGCAATAAAATGTCTGCTCCTATAAAAAGAAAAACAACCTTTAAAAAATTTCTGATTTTCTTAAAAGTCCTGTTTAATTTTTATTGAAAATTTAATACGTTTATTTTAGGAAACAATGTGGTGAGTTTAGTTATAGTCTAGAAACAAAATGACGTCTTTTCTTTTTTCAGTTTATTAGGTCAAGTTTTTTCATTAACTTATATAATGCACAAAAATATCTTTCAAAAATATTATTATAAAAAGTAGAATTCTTATATCTTTTTCTGTATCTTATTCTCACATCCCATGTACAAATATCTTTTTCAAACTGTAATTCTCACATTTACTACTTTTCTAAAAATATTTGCTCAAATTCAGAATTTCAAGCATTAGTCTAACGGCATTTTATCGTAGAAATATGTTTGAGCCTTTTTAAAAAGTTACGTCACAAGATACCAGTCATTTCTCCTTTACTGCTGGTTGATAACAAAGAAAGCTTGAGTCATAAAAATAATTTATCCAGTGAGATGATAAAAAAAATGATAATGTTGTTCATAGATTCTACATAAAAACATTTTCTAAATAAACAAAAAATAGTTTTATAAAAAATACTGCGAAAGTGCTATGTGATATGGAATATTAGCTTTTATAAAAGAAGTACTATTATCATAGTTGGAATATTTTACTATAATGCATGTTTCAAGAAAAATACAGCTCCCTATTGTGTATTCTAATGCAAGTATCTTTTGTTTAATACAAATATTTAAAATGGTGCCCAGATATCCGTTATTCAGATATTTTATTCTATAATTAATACGGTTTTCCTTCAAAATAAAATGGAACTTTTATTTTATTCTTATATTAATTGGAACAAAAGTTATAGCATTTATTTTTTATTTATTTATTAGCCTCCGATGCTATTTCTTTCAGACAAGCTAAAAATGTCGTGTCATCAGCCCTCAATTTTCTACTGAACCGATTTTGATAATTATTTTTTTAAATGAAAGCTATTTATTTGTAGTTGTGCCCATTTTAGCTATTTTTTAATTTATTTCCATTTTTATATTTTATTTTTAATTTTAAATGCTTTTTTACGATATTTCTTCAAAATGGTGGCAACTTAGTTTAGCTTTTCTCTCGATAATAAAAATTTATTTTCCATTATCACTTTCCACGAGTCAGAAGCTTTATTTCATCAGTGAACATGTCCTCGCATTTAAAAGAAAAAAGTCAATTGTTTTCGTAATATTTAACCACAATAAAATGATTGGGTATAATTATGCACTAATTGAGGTAAAAAATATATTTACTGAGAAATAATAATAATAATTTAAATAAAATAACAGAAAATAATTTATGATAAAAATTAATGTCTAAAGAAAAATTTCAAATGAGGAAAAGGATGTCATTCAGCAACCAGATAAATGGGAATTACAATATTATTACGGATGCCTTTTTCATATTACAAATAACAGTAACTAAAACATTTGAAGAGAAAATGACGTCACTATTTAAAACATCGCATTTTCACTCATAACGATAATACATTTCAATGCTTCTTTTCATTATGAACACTGAGATTGAGATTTTATTTTCAGATGACTTCAGTTAGTGAAAATAATGTCACAGTAAAAATGAAATTAGTTTTTTTTATTAAAACTATTTTTCTGTGAATGCATATAAAATAAAATTTCAGGATTTCGCCAGCACTCAGATTACAATTTTAACTGAAGAATAATTTTAACTGCGAATATTTGCATGCAGAATTGTAACTGTCAAACTTGACATTAAGTTTAGAAATATATTTATTATATAATGATTCAATAATGTAATTACTTTTGCTTTTTTTTAAACCAAATCGATCGGGTCTTTTAAATATTTCATTCGTCGAATTCGATGGGACTCCACTCGTTTTATTATTAAAATGCGTTTCCTTTTTCTCAGAGTCTATAGAAAAGCGTTTAAACTAAAGAAAAAAATCCGTTTTTGATGAATCTAGTCAATGAAGAAATAGCACGTCAAATTGTATCTCTTTATTATTCCGCAATTCCAAAGTCTCAGAGAGAAATTGCTAATCAACTGGGTATTTCACGCCGTTCTGTTTGCTATTATATTGATAAACACAAGTAAAATGAAGTTAATTCATTGCATTCTAAACGGGGTCGCCCTTCTAAAAAACCTCTATCCATTTTTTTTTCTAATCGGAGGCGAAACTGAATTCTGCAATGGCAGTATCTACATTCAACTTGTCATTTATTTTATTTATTTACTGCGCAATGCTATGTTTTTAAAATTATTCAAACTAAAATTTCATTAATAACAATTTTGTAAAATAGTTTATGCTTGTCTAAAAAAAGATATATTATCATCAAACTAATCAAAATATTTTTGAATGCAGCAATAAAAATTCCCGTCTTATAAAAATAATAACAAACTTTAAAAAACTTCTGATTTTCTTAAAAGTCCTGCTTAATTTTTCTTGAAATTTTAATACGTTCATTAAAGAAAACAATGTTGTGAGTTTTGCTATAGTCTAGAAACAAAATGACGCCTTTTGTTTTTCAGTATATTTCAACACATTTAAACATTAACTTATACAATGCTTATACAAAATTTTTTAATAAAAAGTATGATTTCTGTACCTTTTTCGGCAACTTATTCTCACATCCCATACATAAACATATTTTTCAAACTATAATTCTCAGATTTACTATTTCTCTAAAAATATTCGTTAAAATTAGGAATTGTAGACATATTATCTAACAGCATTTTATCGTAGAAAATACCTCAGCCTTTTTAAAAAGTTATGTCACAAGACACCAGTCATTTCTTCTTTACTAATGGTTGATAACAAAGAAAACTTGAGTCATAAAAATATTTTATCCAGTGAGGCAGTAAAAAAAACGATAATGTTGTTCATAGATTCCACATAAAAACAAATTTTTAGATAAATAAAAATAGTTTTATAAGAAATGTTACGAAAATCCTGTATGATATGGAATATAAGCGTTTAAAAAAGACATACTGTTATCATAGTTTGAAGAAAAATGCACCTTCCTATTATGTATTCTAATTCAAATATATTTTTTGTTATACAAATACATTTCAAATTAACGAGTTACACGATGCCTAGATATCCGTTATTTATACATTTTGTTCGATAATTATAATGATTTTTCTTCAAATTAAAACGGAAATTTTATTTTATTTCTATATTAATTGGAAGAAAACTTATAGCGTTTTTTTCATATATACTGCGTAATGCTATGTTTTTAAAATTAATCAAACTAAAATTTCATCAACAGCAATTTTGTAGAATAGTTTATCCTTTCTAAAAAAAAAATATTATCATCATAGTAATAGAAATAATTTTGAACGCAGCAATAAAAATTCCGCTTCTATAAAAATAATAACAAACTTTAAAAAACTTTTCATTTTCTTAGAAGTCCTGCTTAATTTTTATTGAAATTTTAATGCAGTCATTTTAGGGAAAAAAAGTGGTGAGTTTAATTATATTCTAGAACCAAAATAACGTCTTTTGTTTTTCCAGTTTATTTGGTCACATTTATGCATTAACTTATACAATGCACAAAAATATCTTTCAAAAATATTATTATGAAAAGTAGGATTCCTGAATCATTTTTGCCAACTTATTCTCACATCCCATGTATAAACATCTTTTTCAAACTGTAATTCTTACATTTACTACTTCTCTATAAATATCTGCTCAAATTCAGAATTGTAGGCATATAATCTAATGGCATTTTATCGCATAAATATATTTGAGCGTTTTTAAAAAGTTATGTCACAAGACACCCGTCATTTTTCCTATACTGCTGGTAAAGAAAACTTGAGTCATAAGAATATTTTATCCAGCGAGACGATAAAAAATAATAATGTTATGCATAGATTTCACATAAACACATTTTCTAGAAAAATAAAAAATAGTTTTATAAGAAATGATACGAAAATGCTGTGTGATAAGGAATACACAAGCCTGCGATGAAAAAATTTTCGGCATAGTAAGTGGTATTTTTTATAGTTATTTGGATGCTGATTACTAGAAAAATATTGAAAAAATTCCATCACGTACAGTTTCTTCACAAATCGCAATTTATTGTTTCATGAATTTAGCAAATTTCGAACAAAAAAACTATTATTTATATGAGTTTGTCAAATAAATTTATGGACTTTAAGTAGTAAATTTGTGTATTTAACTAATAAAAAAGAAAGAAAAAACTATTTCAATGCAGAATATTTTTTTTAACCGGCAAACCGCCTATTAAACACAATATTCAAGACAGGGGAAACAAGATGAAATCGGATCTTTTCTGCTTGCAGGTGTCTGTACGCCCCCTCTTCTTCACCCCCTTTTTCACTGTCCTTATCTCTACTCCTGATTCAGTGTCTTTGTTTACTCTGTGCTGTACACATGTGTTTTTATTCCGAGCTGTGAGTTAATAGTAATAGTTGTAATTTTAACTTCTAGTTATTGCTGCATTAGAGAACATGGCTTCCACTTCCAGAGGATGCGTTAATTCACCGAATTGTTTCTGTTATATTTGCGGTAATTATACAGTGAAAAAACAACAGAGAAGCATTTCTGATTTTGTTAAAAAAGTGTATTTCGCTTATTTTGGCATGAAATTGGGTGATCAAGATAAGCCGTGGTCTCCACACAAAGTTTGTAGTATTTGCGTAGAAGAATTATGGCAATGGTTTCAAGGCAAGAAACAATCATTTCGATTTGGTATACCAATGGTTTGGAGAGAACCTAAAAATCATAGTGATGATTGCTATTTTTGTTTTTTTAATGTGAAAGGATTCAATTTAAAGAACAAAAAGGAAATATTTTATCCTGACATTCCATCTGCTATACGTCCTGTTTCTCATGGACCTGGTATTCCGGTTCCTTCCCCTCCAGAAACTGTGGAAAATATTGATTATTCAGATACTGTGCCTGAATGTGAAAGTGATGATGATGTTGATGAAGTATATGACTCTATTAGCGATGAACCTAAACTTTTCACGCAGTCTGAATTAAATGATTTAGTCAGAGACTTAAATCTGTCTAAGAATTCGGCAGAAGTTTTAAGTTCCAGACTAAAAGAAAAAAAATTGCTAGCTCCTGGTACGTCATTTTATTGGTTTAGAAACCGAGAAAAAGATTTTATTCCGTTCTTTTCTAAAGAAGAGGAACTTATTTATTGTAACAATATTCCAGGCCTCATAGCATGTTTCAAAGTCCAATATGAACCTGACGAATGGAGACTTTTTATCGATTCATCAAAAAGAAGTCTGAAAGCAGTACTATTGCATAATGGAAATGAATATGCTTCTGTACCTGTTGGACATTCTGTTCACTTAAAAGAGTGCTATGAAAATCTTGATTGTGTCTTAAATAAAATATCGTATTCAGATCACAATGGGCAGTTTGCGGTGATTTGAAGGTGATTTCTATTTTTTGCTTGGTCAGCAGAGAGGGTACACAAAATTTCCCTGTTTTCTTTGTGAATGGGACACTCGAGACAGAAAGCAACATTACATTAAGAAAGAATGGCTAATCAGGAAGACATTAGATCCTGGAGTCAAAAATATTCAAAGTAAAAATCTTGTGGATCCAAAAAAAGTGTTACTTCCACCGTTTCATATAAAATTAGGTCTTATGAAACAATTTGTCAAGGCTTTACCAAAAGAAGGTGAATGTTTCAAATACCTTTGTGAGCAGTTCCCAGGTTTATCCGAAGAAAAACTGAAGGAAGGTGTGTTTGTAGGACCAGACATCAGGAAATTGATGAAAGATGAAAATTTTGAGAATAAAATGAAATTAAATGAAAGAAAAGCCTGGAAATCTTTCAAACTAGTTGTTACTAGTTCTTTTAGCAACAAAAAGGACCCAAACTACAAGTCTATTGTAGAAGAGATGGTAACAAATTTCAAGATTTTAGGGTGTAATATGAGCTTAAAAATTCATTTTCTCGATTCACATCTTGACTATTTTCCAGAAAACTTAGGTGCAGTTAGTGAAGAACAAGGAGAAAGATTTCACCAGGATATAAAGGAAATGGAGAGGCGATATCAAGGCAAGTGGAATGTTAGCATGATAGCTGACTACTGCTGGATGCTACAAAGAGACAATCCTTGCAAAATTCACAAGAGGAAAAATGGCAAAAAAACTTTTGATGGAAAGAAAAAATAATACTCTGATGACTTGCAACCTTGTATGTATAATTAACTATTACTTTAATTCAGATATAAATGTAATTTATATTGATTTATAAATATGTGAAATTAAAACGAAATGTTGAAATTTCGTTATTTTACCTCTTTTTTTAAAAATTATGCAACCATTTTGTGAAAAATCCTTACGTGATAGAAAAAAATGGATTTCATTTTTGCAATCAGCAATGAAAAAAACATAAAAATTAGTTATCAAAATTAAAACAATTTTCAAAAAGTATTTTTTCGCAGGTCTGTGATATTAGCGTTTAAAAAATACGTACTATTATCATAGTTGGAATTTTTTACTATAATACATGCTTCAAGAAAATACAGCACCCTATTGTTCATTTTGAAGCAAATATCTTTTTTTATATACGAATATTTTTCTAATTAATGAATTCCACGGTGCCGGGACATCCATTATTCAGGCATTTTATTCCATTATTACAACGATTTTTCTTCAAATTAAAACGGAACTTTAATTTTATTTTTATATTAATTGGAATGAAAGTCATAGCATTTATTTTTTTTTTCGGATTTACTGAGTAATGCTACGTTTTTAAAATTATTCAAACTAAAATTTTATCAATAACAGTTTTGTAGAATAGTTTATCCTTGTCTAAAAAAAGAAATATTATTACCATAGTAATAGAAATATTTTTTGAATGCAGCAATAAAAATTCCGCCGCTATAAAAATAATAACGAACTTTAAAAAAATTCAGATTTGCTTAAAGGTCCTGTTTAATTATTATTAAAATTTTAATACGTTCGTTTTAGGAAACAATGTGGCGAGATTAGGTGTAGTCTAGAAACAAAATGAAGTCTTTTGTTTTTTCAGATCATAAGGTCACATTTTTACATAAACTTATACAATGCACAAAAACAGTTTTAATTTTTTTATGAAAAGTAGAATTCCTATATCTTTTTAGCAAGGTATTCTCACATCCCACGTATAAGGATCTTTTTCTAACTGTTATTTTCACATTTACTATTTCGCTAAAAGTATCCGGTAAAATTCAGTATTGTAGGCATATAATCTATCGGAACTTTATCCTAGAAATATATTTGAGCCTTTTAAAAATGTTATGTCACAGGATACCAGTCATGACTCCTTTTTTGCTGTTTGATAACAAAGAAAACTTGAGTCATAAAAATACTTTATTCAGTGAGACGATAAAAAAATGATAATGTTATTCATAGATTCCACATAAAAACTTTTTCTAGGTAAATAAAAAATAGTTTTATACGAAATGTTTCGAAAATGTTGTGTGATATGGATTATTAGTGTTTAAAAAAGACATACTATTAGCATAATTGGAATGTTTTACTAAAATCCATCTTGCAAAGAAAACACACCTCTCTATTGTGTATTCCAATGCAAATATCATTTTTTATATACGAATATCTTTCAAATTAATGAAATCCACATTAGGGTGGATCGATTGTCTATGGCGAAAAAAAAATTACCATTCATCAAAATCTACCTATGCGGAAAAGATGTTCTATTGTATGGAGATTAAGGGAAAAATAATAAAAAAAAATTAATTTTAAAATTTAATACTGCCACAAAAAGGTTGAATTTTCGAAAAAAATTGAAAAAAGACCGAATTTTGGTTAGGTTATTTTTGTCAAAAACTAATTATTTTAATAATTTTTAAAATCCAACAATGCGGAAAAGATGTTTTATCGTATAGAGGTTAAGTAAAAAAGAATAATAAGTAATAAATTCGAAATTTAATACTACCACAAAAAAGTTGAAAATTCGATAAAATATTGAAAAAATGGAAAAAGATCTAATTTTGGTTAGATTTATTTTTGGCGCAAAATAATCATTTTAATATCAATCAAAACCGACCTTTGCGTAAGAAATATTATATTGCATGGATATTAAATAAAAATAAATAAATAAATAAAACTAATTTCGAAATTTAATACTCCTGCAAGTGATTTAAAGTTTCGAAAAACTGGCAGTTCCAGTTTTTTCAGCTAAAATTTGTCTGCTTGTGTATTGTGTAGCTTAGTGTACCTTGAATATTACTGTACCATGGCGTTGTTAAAAAAATTAAAAGAGAGAGAGATATGAATTACACCCTATTTGGGTCTAGCTTTGATATGCCAGTAAATATACTCCCTATTACAAAAAGTTATAAAATTTACATATTGGTATTTAAAAAATAACCGAAGAAAGGAATCGGTCAACATCTATTTATTTCCTGCATGTGAGAAGGAGTTGCTAATAAGTTACTAGTGACCTGTAAATGAGATTCAATCTCAATAAGTTACCACAGCAGCATTTTAAGAAAAATTAAACTGTTTAACGACAAATATTGCGCTCTTCTTAATTTTTTTAAACAAAATAAGATACCAAAAGCTACTACAGTCTTTTGGACCATTTCCGAAAATTCTGCCTATTTTTTCAGTTCAATAGATTTGAATATGAATATGAATATTGAGTGTAAACTAAACCGACGTATTGAGAGCAAACTCACTTTTCTGCAACATCAGCTCTCATTGAAAAGCCAAACTGCTGCCGAGCTAGGTGTCACATCATCAGAATATTGGACAGTTTGTGCACTTCCGACCAAGCAGGTGCTGCCATCTTGTCTGGTGCACTTCAAGATGTGGGCATTATCTCACAAAACTATGAATCGAATGCTACTGACAGAAAAAAATCGGCATGACAAAACAAACCAGACAACTCCATCGTTTTAGTCATTCTCTTTAGTCATTTATAAAAGATTATGATCAAGGCTATTTTCGTTAAACTTTGATGTGTGTAAAGACAGACTACATCACTAGAAAACAACAGAAGAAAAATCATAATAGAAGCAGACTTGAGCTTGAAAAAAGAACTGGGTTCCGAATACATCGGCCACATATATATAAATTCTGGGAGAGTACCAAACAATTTGAAAACACGACGTACATTTTTTTTTGTCATGTGCTAACAATAATATACATGTAACAAAGTTGGTTGCGATCGGTTGTGACGGAATATCTGTTAACATAGATGTTAAAGGATGTGTTATTCGAAATATGGAACTGATCTTCAAGCGTCCACTACAATGGTTTTTGTGCTAGTTACACACCAATGAGGTTCCAGTATGTCATATTTTTGCAGCGTGGATGGAACCGCGGCTTGGCACAAATGTTTCACTGGTGAAACAGAAAGATTATTCGAAGCATGTTAGAAGCTTTTTGTATTTTCATTTATGTCAGTATATGAATTCTAAAAGCGCGCGAGTGAAATCAAACGGTCTGCCGTAATCCTAATCATTACATTAAAAAATATCTATATTTTCCATTTACCAGCTTTTTGACCTTTTGCGACGGATTACATAGATTTAATTAAATAGGAAAATGTGTCGAACCTCCACTAACTGACGGATTTAGTAACGTCATGATTTCAGAAGCAATATGTAAGTCCAGCAATCATTCCAGTGGCAATAACATCTACTATCAATAATATCTATTCACGCAACGCTCATGTTACAAAACTAATAATCCAAAGAGTCGCGGAAGTATTTTTGCTGTGTTCGGACAGTTTTATAAAATTCGAATCGAATTACAAAATCTCATGTCGATTTTCAATATCGACGTCATTATCGCCAATTGCAATGTTGACGATTTTTCTTGATTTAATACTAATGAAGCTGTTAAATAAGAAACTAAATTTTTATATTGTAATCAATTAATCATCCCCTCATTGTAATAAATGTTAAAAATGTCTAAAATTCATATTTTATTTTACAAAAAAAAGTTGATTTTTTACCGTAAAAACGTTCAAATACATAAATTTGAGCCACATTGCGGCAGATTTAAATTTTGAAATTAATTTTTTTAATTATTTTTCTCATACTCAGCATATAATATAACATCTTTTACGCATAGGTAGGTTTTGGAAAATTTTTTAAACTATTATTTTGAACCAAAAATAATCTAGCCAAAATTAGGTCTTTTTTCACTTTTTTTCAAAATTCAACCTCTTTGTGGCAGTAGTAAAATTTAAAATTAATTTTTTTAATTATTTTTCCCTTAATCTCCATCCAAGAGAACATCTTTTCCGCATAGGTAGGTTTTGACACTGTGAAAAAAAGATTTTCGATCCACCCTAATCCACATTGCCGATATATTCGTTATTCAGACATTTTATTCTATAATTATAAGGATTTCTCTTCAAATGAACTGGGAACTTTTATTTTAATATGTAATTAAAATTAAAGTTATAGCATTTATTTATTTATTTTGGGAGGATTTACTGCAAAATATTCTGTTTTTAATATTATTCAAAATAAAAGTTCTTGAAAACAATTTTGTAGGATAGTTTTTGTCTAAGAAAGAAAAATACTATCACCATAATAATAAAAATATTTTTTGAACGTAGCAATAAAAAAATTCCTCTCCTATAAAACTAATAACAAACTTTAAGCATATATATAAAAAAAATTCTGATTTTCTTAATAGTCCTGTTTAATTATTATTGAAATTTAATACGTTCATTTAAGGAAACAATGTGTTAAGTTTAGCTTTATTTTAGAAGTGAAATGACGTATTTTGATTTTTCAATTTATTAAATAACATTTTTGCATAATATCATACAAGTGAGAAACGTTTCATTCAAACTTTTTATTATACAAAATAGGATTTCTGTATCTTTTTCACCAACTTATTTTCAGATTCCATACATAATTCTCACATTTAGCTATTTCTCTAAAAATATCCATTAAAATTCAGAATTGAAGGTATATAATCTAATGGCATTTTATCGTAGAAATATATTTGAGCTTTTTAAAAAAGTTATGTCACAAGACACCAGTCATTCCTGCTTTACTGCTGGTTAATAACAAAGAAAACTTGAGACATAAAAATATTTTATCCAGTGAGACGATAAAAAAATGATAATATTATTCATAGATTCCACATAAAAACATTTTATAGATAAATAATAAATAGTTTTATAAGAAATGTTACGGAAATTCTGTGTGGTATGGGATATTAGCGTTTTTAAAAGACATACTATTATCATAGTTGGAATGTTTTACTAAAATGCATGTTGCACAGAAAATAAACCTCCCTATTGTGTATTCTAATGCAAATATCTTTTTTTATGCGATATATTTCAAATTATAATCAAAATGTCGTTTGTAAAGACGTTTTGAATTGTTAAGCCTCTAGAGAATGGCTGATGTTAACATTGCTAAATGAAAGTTTTATGCTATATTTAATTTCCAATTTCCATTTGAAATACAAATGAAACTGAAAGCTATTAAATAGAAGTAAGCAAGTTGGAATTTGCTTCACAAGCGTAGCACATGAAGTGCGATCATACTATAAGGAAGTCTAAAAAAAATCAGATTTCTGTGTAATAGTATACAGTACTTCGGATACTTCAGATGACAAAATATTTTGTGTGTACAGGTAAATATTATCTGCTTTGTATTACACAGGAAGTAACTTGTAGTAAACTTAAACAACGTGTATCAATTTCATAAAATTTAAATCACCCAAAACAATGTTTCCCCCAATACCATTATGTAATTCAATATTTTTGTGTAGCCCTGTTAATTAATAAAAATTTTAATTGTACCACATACTTTACAGAATATATATTTTAGTATATACTTCATAGATGCATATCAATTTTATTCCGCTCGAACCAGTGTAACACCATTGAAATGAACTTGTCTATTGAACGTAATGTAACGGAGTGCATTTAATTATCCCTGTAATAAAACTATGCATCCTATTTTCATAAAATTTGAAAAGATTCCACAAAATTATGCACAATCTTACATTTTAACTTTCAAATGATTCGGTTGGATAGTTTTTGTTCTGTTATATGTAGACATACGGACGAACTGAATGACAATTATAGTTGCTACGCATTTACATTATTAAAACGCAACTAAAAGGTGTTAATTTACATGCATTAATGATTATACCATAAAACATATTCTCCAAACGAAATTCCGAAATATAAGGTGGTCTGGTGTAATAACGCCAGGCGGGGTAATAACGCCAAGTGCTAATATTTTGCATAATTATGAAATAATCTGGTAAATGACACCCATGTGCTCTGCGCAGAAGGGTTTTGAGTCATATAAATCGCAAAAAACAGCTTCAAGTTAAATTGTTTCATTTTTAGGTCTTATTGTTTTTACAAGCAACTAAAATTAACGCTTGATCTAAAATTTGCGAGACACGTTTTATGATGTGAAGACTATTTTTTTCTATCCGGAAAATCTTTGTTGATTACATAAATTTGTAGTACATTTCATGGACTTTCAAAATGTTGTTAAAGATTTTGGATATCTTCTCGAGATAATTTGTAATTTAAAATGTGCAGCGCAATAACTATAACGGGGAATAACTATAACGGGGAAGCCAATCCTTGGCATTAATACCCCGGTTGATTCCCTACAGTGGCCGAGCTACATCCTAAATACTGAATCAAATAAACACAGTTAAAACTGTGAAATGTTTCTAATAATTCTATTTAAGCGGTCCTTTTTTCGCAAAAAGAAGCTCACGGTCTGATATTCTTTTGCCTCATCCCTCCCCCACCCCCCACACACAACGCCTTTATTTTTCTTACTCTTTCACAAAAAATTGAACATCTTCAATAGCTTAGAATGCGATTTGTCAATTTCTAAGTTTGTGGAGTTTGTATTTTTAGAATTGGGCAATCTACATGCATTTATTCCACCTTATTTCATAGTTTTGTTTGCATGGCGTTATTACGCATATAGGTGGGTAATAACGCCAAATAGCATTGTTCAAGAAATCACGCCATTACATTTTATGAATACATATCTGTTAAATTATTTTATATATATATAGTCAATGAGTTGTTGTATCAAATCATATATTTGTTTGAAAAATACAAACTAAAACTGAGCCGTGAAAATTGGTAGAACCTTAACGTGGCGTTATTACCCCTGGGTACCTTATATTAAAACACAGTTACTTCCATAAAAGACGTTGATTTCCTAAAAATATTAATAATTTTTAAAATATTAAAATTGACATATTTTGATTTTTTTAAAGAATCAGTGTCAAAATGTACAAAAACACATACCCAATGCATATGAAAACTGGAAAACATTCATATCATAAAAAGTTAACATACATTGCCCTCTATATTTTTAATATCACCCCTTGCTTCCCCTATATTCCCATTCCTAAAATTGTTTAATCACTTTACTCAAATACTCGGATTATAAAAAAAAATGTCATTATCAACCTTTGGATCCCTTGAATAAATTCCAATTGACTTCTTTATAAATAGCTGCAAATAAAAATTAGATAGAAATCAATGTATCTTTGTTCAACAGGATGTTAATAATATATTTTTCATTCTGTTTTGGGAAAGCTGTATTGGTATTTCTTCTGTTATATATTTTGTATCTTCAAAGTGCTCTTTACATTTAATATTGAATTTTCTCAATCATACATAATATTTTTAAACCCCCCCCCCCCGTCGCTATTAAATAGAATAATATAACATGAAAGATGACCCTCAGTAAAATCAAATTTTCTGTTTAAAAAGTCTATTTAAGAAAATATTTTATATCAAAATTGGTCAAAATTTCGATGTTGACATTATTAACTTCCAAAAGTAATAACATAAGAAATTGATGACATGTGAAATTGTGAGAACATTATTTTTTTTTTCATATCAGAGAATAAACGAAAAATTTGTAATCATAAACGATGTCTTAATTCAGGGATTTCGATTGTCTTGTACGTTAAAATTGATATTTAGAATTAACTTCATAAAAAAAAACCTTTTTAACCAGAAAGTTTGTATTAAAATTAATCAAAAATCCGATTGTTGTTTTTTGATATTAACTGAAAACCCATTTAATTTTAAATTTTTTGATGCGTCATTTTTACCAATATACTAATTATATTACGATATATTGGAAATTATGTTACTACAATCAGCGCAATTCCCAAAATTGGTGGAAACTTTAAACGTATTTTCTCCATGTTTATATAATTTTTTACTTTGATGTTTTAAAGTTTTTTTTCACGTTTTATGTAGCGATTTAAATTTTTTGTACATGTTTATCATTATACGTGTAATAAACTTGTGTATGAAACTGGGCTTCAGTTTTTTATTATTTTTGTTTTAAATAATAGTTTGCAAAGATGCGTTTCTATTTATTATTTTACACAACATGCATCAGTAAAAAAAATATATTGAATGCAATATTAGAAGCATCGAAAAATCCTTATGCAGTCTTACCTAACATACAATTGAAAATCTTTAAAAAAGATAGCGCAAAAATATTAATATTTCAAACAGTAGTAACCACTTTTAACAGCTTAAAGATAGTTTTAAAAATAAAAATAAATGTTGGAAATTTAAAAATTTTAATTAAAAAAATTAAAATAATGAAATATACAGGCATTTTTATTTCAAAATGTTCGTTTTTTTTTATCTATTAAAATACTGTGAGTTCACCATTTGAACCATTTTTTTAAATAAACGAAATTGCTGAAAAGATAAACTATTTTCTTTACTGCAATACTCACGATTAAGCATTAACCGAATTCTTTTAAAAGAGTTTTTAACAACCAAAAGAAACCTATGTAATAATTCATAACCACACTTTTCATACTAACACGTCTATCAGTTTTATTTCCAGAAGCATCTGTGCTCAGTTTATTAATAAAGCTTATTAACTATCTTTACTTGATATCCGTGATAAGTTTAGTTATATCTAATTTATCCACAGATTTACTTTGGGAAATATTCTGAAAGCTCTAGATACTGTTTGTGTTTGCTTAAACATTTTGTTTATTGATGATGTTGACAGAGGTCTAGATAGAGGCATTTTCCTAGGTTGGCAAGTAATTTTAATTGGGTTCCAATTACTGTTGATAATTTCATCCTTGTTCAGTGAAAAAAAAAACCCATACAATGACTTATTACTTTTAACACTAGAACCGCGGGAAAATTCATTCAAGTTTTATAAAAATATTTCTCACCGGAATTTTCCTTTAAAACTGTTTAAATTATATATTGAAATTATTTTTGCCCAGTTTATCTTTAGCTAATTTTATAAAAAAAAATTTCTGTTTCGAATCAACATCTCTGCATATGATTCGGGTCAAAATGACCCGTCGCCGCGGTTCTAGTGTTAAATTATAATTTTTACACGCATGCTTATAATATAAAATAAAAAATCAGGTGTTTGCTCTGAAAAACTAGTGCTTACACAAGTATATGTTTTGATAATGTTTACACACACATAATAAAATAGACAAAGCAGGTATTTGTTGAAATATTAATGCGAAAAATTACACTTGCAGTCTGGACGCAGTTTGCTACTCTGCAAATGCGTGAAGTACTTTTTCAACACTAATTGACAATAAAAATGGACATTCCTAAATAAAGTCATTTTTGATTGTGTTGTGAATGTATTGCACGAAATAAAAAGTTTGCCCAAAAAAATTTTGTTAAAATTGTGAAGTTAAAATGAGAAGAAAACGTGTTTTCAAAACATTTTTTTAAACTTATGTAATTTTAAAGGCACCATGTAGAAAATATTTTGAAAATGTTTTACATGTGTTGTTTTATAGTGTTCTAAATTGTGTGGTTTGCACAATATGTTGTTAATTTAGAAACAGAGTGTTGTGCAGTGCAACACTAGTTTAAGAATCTATTTTCATCTACACTATTTACTACACCATTTCAAGACAATTAACAACACTATTTATAAAACATATTTCTATATAACAATACTTTTGGAATATATTAAGAACACATTTCTAGAGAGCAATACTTCCTCAATATATTAAGAACACAATCACTACACGAAAAACGTTTCACAACACAGTAACGTGTCCTGAATTTAGACAACAAAAGTGTTCCGAAATATGATTAATTTTGTGTTTGAGAATTTGCAGTGTATAAATTCGGTCATATGATAAACAGATGGTGCGAAGAGTATTTTAAAATCGAGCTTCCGTTAATCAAGAATGACATTTGTTCTTCAAAAAATTCATTTTTGAGAAAGGTCATTCACAATCACACACTATATGGCCAAAGGTGACCGACCATTTGTGATTTTAGACTTTTACTAAATATCTCAAATATTCATAAAAAGTATTTTTCTGAAAATTCAGATATGTAAACACAATAGTGCATGTCATATATTTCCGTGAAGATTTTTTTCCAGACATCCCATAGGAGGCCGTAAATAAATTTTAAAATAAAGAATTTTTTTTCAGTGATCCTGTAAAAACTAATATAGCAAACGCTTTCAAACTCCAGATTATAATTAAGCGAGTTATTTTAGAACATTGTGTTCATTTTTATAATATAACATGTATACACAAAGAAAAATTAGGGTTTTTTTAAAAACAGTCCCAAATTTTGACAAGTTTTTTGCTTGTAATTTGCAGTATTCTTTGAAGAAGTGTTTCGTTCAGAAAATATGACTAACAGCATTGTACACAATGCCCTGTAATCAGAAATAAAAATAATAAAAATAATATGAAAAATGAGCAGGTTTATTAAATATTGTTTTACTGCGCATGCGTGAAACCAATGAAAATATAATTTGCATAATGATTTAGCTAAATGAATAGAGCAACTTTAGTGAAAGTCTTAAAAACACAGCTTGAAAATTCTGAGAGTGTTCTTCGATAGAGTAAGCTCAAAATCCATTTTTCAGACTTTCACAAAATTGTTTTTTTAATATGACTATTGATAAAATCACTTAAATCATGCACTGTAAAAATTGAAGACCCAAATTGGGTTGAAAGATTTCTGGGTATAGTAATTTTCCTGAAATGGTACAGAAAGGATTCCAAAATTGTAGAGTATTGTTCCCAAAATAGATAACCCAAAATGGTTCAAAACAAAGCAGATCTTTATTACCATTAAATTAATCGAAATTTCTGAGGTATAATGTATATACTATCTAAGATATTTTAACTGTTTTAATGTCATTAAAAATCAGACTTATTTAAAACGATTTTGTGCTACAAACTGAACTTTCCAAATTGGAACAATGCTGTATCCAAAAATCTTTCAACCCAATTTGGGTATTTTGTTTTTACAGTGTGTAAAATGCAGAGACGCGCTTCTTGTTTGGTGATTTACACCGAAACCTAATCTCAAACCACTTGTGTAAAAACCTAACTGAATCTGAAGTTTGACGAAAATATATACATTAGTTCTTAAAAATAAAACTATTGCGGAAAATGTAAAAAAAAAAAAAATGCAGCATATCAGTTTTATCTGTTGGGCCATTTACGCCGAAATGTAAATAATACCAACTCATATTAACGACTAACTCAATCTCAAGTTTGATGAAAATTCGTGCAATAATTCTTGAGATAGAATTATTGCGGAAATCACAAAAGATGCATCTAAGTTGAGCCATCTGTTGACAGATTTACATCAAAATGTAGAAAACATCAAATCATATTAATTCTGGCGATTGAGCTATTGCTGTAATAGTGAAAAAGGCTATATAGCAGCACCACGGGTTGAGCGATTTTTACTAAAAACAAATCGGCTCAAATTTATATCAGGGACTAACAGAATATAGTTTTTATTAAATTTCATGCATTAGGTCTTGAGCTAGAGAGCTAAAAAAATTGTGTATCCTACATACAACAGACAGAATCACAGACTCGCAGAAAAATATTTTATAAAACCATGATTTTTCGTATCTTTGATTACTAAAACGTGTAATTCGAAAATAACTCGGGTAACGAAAAATTTTCGAATTCAATGCATTTTTTTTAAGATAGAAGAAAATAAAAATATAGAATATTAAAATGTCATTAATTTTTATCTTGTGATAAATTATCTTTTTTCACTTCTTGTAAATTTTATATAGTTTGACGAAAATTTAGATTCCTGTTTTAAAATTAAAATTTTAATTTTAAAGGAAAGTTTAATGGGTTATAAAATAAATAGAATCAAATATTTTTTACATTTTTTATACAATATTTAATGCAAAAATAAGTTTTCATACTTATAATATACATTTTTAAGGATGATTTTAATCTTACTCTTATATATTTACGGATTCTACCTATGGAATAAAATATTTATAAAGTGTTATTTTACGAAAGCAATCGATAGTTGGATTAGCTTTCAAATTACAATACTTCACGTGTACGTTTTCCTTGTTAGGGTGACTAGTTTTGGCAAGTTACAGACAGCATTTCATCGTAACGACACGCAAAGGAATAAACTCGAAGTCAATTTTCACCTTTTGTGCATATGAAAACGAATAAAACAGAAAAAGGGAATTATCACAGTAAAATAAAATAACGAAAGAAAGTGTCAATATATATAATACTTGTACATTATTTGCAATGCAATCCATAAAAATCGCCATTTTTCGTTTTCTAACACTTTTCAACAAAGTTCAAAAGTGTTTATGCATTCGGTTTGTCTGTCTGTCTGCCCACGCTCTATTTACCATTTTTTGCAATTGATAAACCTTATGTAGAATTCCCTAGGCATGTTTATTGTTTACTATGTGAGATTTGTAATTCATTTATAAGGAAACCCAAAAGAATTCCCTTACATTATCGTCTATGGGAAAAATCGATTGAATAGCTATTACAAATGTATTGGAATTGATATAAATAACTAAATTTCTTTAAGATTATGCTAGATTTGGACATACACCGCATTTTTAAACCATTATCAGTATCACACATACAAAAAAAAAAAAAAAATATTTATCATTTTTTAAACAATGTTTTAATGTAAAAACAAGTTTTCATAGTAATAATATGCATTATTAAAGAAAATTTAATCTTACTCTTATATATTTACTGATTTCATGTATACAATAAAATATTTCTAAGGTGTTTCTTTACAAAAGCAATCGATAGTTGTATTAGCTTTCAAATTACAATACTTCACGTGTACGTTTTCCTTGTTAGGGATTTATGTGACTAGTTTTGGCAAGTTACAGATAGCATTTCATCGTAACGACACGCAAAGGAATAAACTCGAAGGCAATTTTCAGGATAACAGCTGATTTCCTTGTTTATTATCTGAAGAACAGTCTCACCTTTTGTGCATATGAAAAAGAATAAAACAGAAAAAGGGAATCAGCGCAGTAAAATAAAATAACGAATGAAAGTGTAAAAGTATATAATATTTGTACATTATTTGCAATGTAGTCCATAATTAAAACTTTTTTTTTCTCTTTTTAGCAAAAATTTATTGAAAAATAAGTTTTGCAAATTTATGATATACATATTTTTAAAGAGGATTTTGATCTTCTTATTATATAGTTACTTATTTCATCTATACAATAAAGTATATTAAAAATATATATTACATAATTTACAATGCAATTCATAATTAAATCTTTTTTAGGTGCATCCGTAATTTTGTAAATACGTAGCATCTTGACAGTCCGCATGTAACAAAGTAAAAACTATCCGAACCGAATCATTTGAAATTTCAAATATATAATTGTTACAAAATTTCGTCAAGTCATTTAAAATTAAATAAAAATTGGATGCATAGTTTAATTAAAGGGACAATCAAAAGTTTCCGTTACATTACGGCCGATAGGGAAAATATTTTCAAGTGCATTTTAATGGTGTTACAATCTTTGAAATTTAATATAATTGATAAGCATCTATGAAGAATTTACCAAAATGTAAATTCGGTAAAATATGTGATGCAAAGAATGTTTTTATTAATTTATAGGACTACACAAAAGTATTCCATTACATACTAGTATACGGGGAATTTTTTTTTTTTTTTTGGGGGGGGGCGCGTTTATAAAATTAAATAATTTTACATTTTATGAAACTAATATATGTTGCTGAGGATTACTTATGTTACTTCCTGTATAACAAAAACGAATAGTATTTACAGGGATAAACTAAAGATTTTGGTTACTCTACTGTATCCGAAGTACTGCATGCTATTACACCAAGATCTGAATATTTTAAAAACGATCTTTATAGTACGAATGCACCTCATTTGTTAGGCTTGACGTTTAATTTCCAACTTAATTTTTTTATGTCTGTGTGTAATGATTTTTTAACCGATACTTTAATTTACCAATTTTTTTAATTCTTTCACTACACGATTATTTCTATTTTTATCAAAAAAAAAAAAAAAAAAAAAAAAAAAAAAAAAAAAAAAAGAAATCTATATTACGATGTAATAATGGAACAAATAATTAAAAAAAATACATTTTGAGCTAAAATTTGATATTTTATGGCGTGTGTCCTATATAAACAATTAGGGTTTTTAAATATTGTATTTCTATATTTTGTATTTAAATGGACCTGGATTAATTAATTTTATCTGCCCAAAACTCAGCAAATTTCAGTATATTAAATTTTTTAAATATTCAGTAAAAAATAAAAGTAAATTTTTCCTTAATAGCTTGATCGATTTTTTTTCAGAAGAATAAATTCTAATTTTATGTCAAATGCAGCCGTCTGACATGTGCAAAATAAGTGTTATTTCATTCTTTTGATTGTCCTTGATCACTGACAGCGATCCTATTGGCCAAACTCATGGCATGTAATGAGAATTGTAGTGTTTTAAAGGATTGGCCCCTGACTGAACCGTATGCAACATCTGGAACACGATGCAGAGAAGGGTTAAAGATAAACTTCAAAAAGTAATATATACATATACAAGATGAGTCATAAAAATCGAAACAATAGACTATCTCCTTAAATATTGCCCTTAAACCCATACTTCTAATTGCAAAAATTCATAAAAAATGTGAAATTTCTGATAAGATAAGTTGCAACTCCATGGGGGGGGTCTATTTTTAAAAATAAGAAAATTAAATATTTATGGGGCCCCCTTAGTGCAAAATTTCCCAATTAGGAAATTATTCCTTATGCATTCTTAAAATGAAGAAAAAAAATTATCTGCATATCTAAAAAACTGACAGAAATATTAAAATCCAAAATTCTCCAAAATTCTTCGTGACTTACGCCACTTCACCTTGCCTGTAAATGAAGAGTTTTTGTCTACTTTTGAAAGCAAATGAGGAATCGTCCACAAATTGTCGATTGTTAAATGTCAATTTAAGACCGTGCCCTTATTTGGACAAAACAAAGCAGCGTTTTTAATTACATCTAAACTTGATTTCAAAATCTGTTAGTCTGTCCTACTGGAGGTCTGCATGGAACGAAATAAATAGGTCTGGTCCCAAACCGACCCACAGGGGAAAAAGTTTATATCATAGCCCGGCTCAGCCGAAAATTTCTACATAGTTTTTTAATTCGGTGTAGTTAAAAATTGTTTTGTATGGAGTTCTGACCAAAAATACGTATTAATGCTTTTAAGTTTCTTTTATATATTTATAGGTTTTATTAATAAAGAAGTGTCAAAGGCTGTGATATATTTATTTTCTCAATGAGTCTCTATTTATATGTAAATGTTTCATTTATATTTTATTATCGTTAATCCATATCCCATGCGTTGGAGACTTTGAAAAATGTTTTACAGTAAAAACTTTTAAGACGGAATCACACAAGAAAGAAAAAATACATTCTAGACAAATGCCCTTCCTCGGAGGTGTAAATGAAGTTTATTTTTTTCGCAGGTATTATTGTATTTATTTTTCATGGATCAACGGATTTTCCATTTAAGACATAATTCAGGCATAAGCAGATTTTTTTCACTGGTTTTATTGTATTTAAGTTTAAAATACTTTAAATATACTGTTCATTAAAAAAATAAATTTCAAAGTTTTTTAAAAAAGTAAAAGTGATTTTAAATTTTATGTGATTTTTGTAAAAATTTTGATTGAACCAAATTTTACTTATTTTATGCACGTATAAAATCAGTCAGAGACAGTGATTTTAATGAGGATTGTTCAAGACCGGGATTGAAAATTTCGTTCAGTGCAGACTTAGGTAGTAGGAAACTGTCCCCTGCAATATGAAAAATATGTTAGACCCGGCCAGGCGAGTTTTCAGAAAAAACTAACGTCTCGTTCCCGTCCAGGCCTGGAACTCGAATACAAATTTTTTAACAGCCTATCCAGGACGATAAAAAGCCTGAAGTTGTGAGAACTAAATTTTCTAAAAAGACTTAATTTACATCTTAGAAAATGTATTCTTTAAAATAACTGACTAACATTTAAACAGTACACTTCGTTTTTCTGCATAATTAATCTTTTCCGCCACTATTTTTTGCTTTAAATTATTAAAAGTTAAGAATTGTTAAAGAAAAATGTACTTGAAACATGTCATTTTTATTGTTTTACATTAGTTTTGTTTCGGCAAATTTGAAAAATAAATACTTTTGAAAATATGACTTTTTTAAAGTCATATTATTTTTTCAATAGATATTTTTCATACTTTTAAAATAAATATTGAAAAAATAAACCCTGGAACAAAAATATAATCAGGTTTTCATCTTTAATTAAATGGAAAGAAATTGAAATCCGGTAAATAATGTTTCGAGTTATAATGATTTTTAATTATCTCATTTAAACCAGTACTAACCGTATGAAACTTTTATAAATTGTACAAGAAATTTTAGGATGTGTTTTTCTTAGCAAATTGTATGGCTAACCATCACAAAAAAGAAAAATAATAAAAATTCTAACTCAAAAGATAGATTTTTCACACGTTTCTTAGAACTTTTAAAGTAACATTGTTTTTAAAATTGCGTACATATCAATTTGTGTCTAATCCCTTAAAACCTGATGAATTATTGAAATGGCTATAACTTTGCGAAGTTTCAAGATATGAAGATGGAACATTTTGGGTCTTATTTAGAACTAGATAAGGAAAGTTTTCCTAATTAGAATTTTTATCCTAGGGGGGCCGTATAAAATTTTAATTTCGTATTTTTTCAGATAGACTCCCCCCATGGAGTTGCAACTTATCTTATCAAAAATTTCACTTTTCTTTATGAATTTTTGCAATTGGAAGTATGGGTCTAATGGCAATATTTAAGGAGATAGCCTATTGTTTCAATATTTATGATTCACCCTGTATATATATATATATATATATATATATATATACCTTCAAAAAATATTAATTTAACAAGAACTAGCACACCCCCTCACAAAACAAACTCCCTTAAAACTTAAAAATTGAACAACAAAAAATACAAAACAATAGGCTGCAAGCCTCGTCTGCGATGGGCTTTTTCTGCAAAAAAGCAGCCGAGCATTCAAATTTACAAAAGGAAACTTATTTAAGTGGCAGTGGGCTTTCAAATATACTGGCTACATTGCTGTAAACAGCTTTTACCGTAAATTTAACGGATTTTTTTACCGCGCACTTTTCACAAAAAATGCAATAAATATTCCAACACCTAAAATCAAGAGTAGAGAGGTGAAATAGATAGTTACTTGGGCAGTGACGGAAAATTAATAAAAAACACTGTAAAAAATCTCTAAAATTACTAAACCTTTTCTGGAAACTCGTATTCCTAGAACTTTTCATGTAACGATAATAGCAAAAATTCATGAAATCGCTTCAGTTACATGTATTTTTAAACTGGATTGTAGCTGCAGAATTAGAATACTTTAAATTTAGTTTCCATTGTAGTGAAACCTGAAACTTGGTGAACGGTTTTATCAATTCGCGGCAGCTAGAAGGCTAGTATCAGCTCAAAAAACTATTTATAGCTAGTTATAAATATAAAACATGTTTGTTAAAATATTTATTAATCTTACTTTCTTGTTATAGGTACCAGTATAAATGTATTTAGTTTGATCATTCTGTGCAATTTTAGCAATGTAATTTTAAGTAAATTAAAATATAAGAGATAAGTGCAGAAGAAGTTAGCATATAAAAAATTTTGGATTGTAATTTAATCAGTTTAATTGAAACCGTAGTTATACGTTTATTAAATTAATAACAAAAACTATATTGTATTAAGAAAAATTATATTGAAACAGATTGAAATTTGATAAGTTTTATTCTTTTACTTTTGCATTAATTTAAGTATTTTTTCGATTAAGGGAAAAAAGATCCCTTTACGCTCTAAGTAATTAAACCATCTGCATCTTGAAAACAACTTTCCAATAAAGTGACAAATACATAGTATGTTGCTCTTTAATATTCAAATCCTAAGTGAAAAGTAATCAAATATCCATTATCTTTGTATCATTTTTACATTATTCAGTTGAATATTTTATAAAGTTCATACAGAAAGTAACGGAATGGGAGTCATTTAAGAACAATTTAATATCTTTCTAAAAGCTTCTATCGAGATAATTTTAACAAAATTGAAATATTTTAAATTTTTCAATTGAAATGTGTGACAGTAAATATTTGCTTCCTTTGAATGGAAATTTAGCTGGTCTTGAGCAAGATATTGGTGTTCAATCATTTTGTAATGAAAAAGGCTCAATGATAGTTGAATAAAATTTTGAAAAAATACTTTTTTCTGTTTCACCCGTAAATAGAACTTTCTAAGTAAATACTAAAACTTCAATTTAGTTTCGGGAAATAAAACAGCAGGATTCATAGCAATGCATTAATTTTCGTAAATGATTGTCACTTAAATAAAAAAAAGAAATATTATAACGTACACAGTTGAAAATGTACTAATAAATTTTAGAATGCTTTTTATGAAATGGAGTTTTGAACTGTGTAATAATTTTGCAAACAATTTATTTTTTGCTTTACACTTAATGGACTTTTCTACTAAATGCTTTAAATTTACTTTCCCTATTTTATATTCGTAAGATCATACGCATATGTTAAAATACTTTTCTCAATAATTTTCAGAAAGTTGCATGCTTAAAAATTTTTAATGATCTCTCCTCTTTCTTTAGGCAATTTTGACAAATTAGAAACCATTTTATCCTCTCCTAAAAGATCCTTGCTAAAACTGGTTGTCTGTACTTTGAAATTTTAGGCATTATGAAACAGGAAGGAAGTTGGCTCAACAGTTTTCGTACTGTATAAAGATCTATTTTGTGAATAAATATCCGGCCAATTATCATATTGAATGTCAATTTGGATTTCATTAATGAATATAAGAAAATTTATCCGAAATGTTTAAAATCGAATAGGGCGAGCAGTGATGATTATAATGTAAATTTCTTGAATATTTTTTCAATATTTTAGAAAATAAATTAAAATTAGATGTACATGACAAAATAAATTGTTTTATTTTTTTTACTAAAAGTATGCCACATTGGTATTCAAATTGCATAAAAAATTACATAAATATTATGATTAAACAATTAATTCGTTTTGATAAAAATTGTAGTAATGACAATAATTTTTATAAACATATTTTTAAATTTATAGCTATTTTTTTTACAATAATAATTATCCTATTGACTTTATGAAATACTATTTAATAACAGTTTTGAAAAAATGGCAACATTGCGGTTTGTCGGTATTAACTTTTTAAATACCGCATGTCTTTTATAGAAAGAATGTACATTTAAGATTTTGAATTGATGAAGGCATGTAGATATGGATTTGAGTTTTGATATGCAAATGGATAGATGCATTCGTTGAATTGAAATTTTATAGAAGCAAAGGATTTTTGACAGGTACTACCGTTCTTATTTTTGTTGTTTTGTTGTAGGTCAGGGAGGATGCCTGGCAAACCCTCCATTCATTTTACTTTATTTTTAGTATTTTATAGGTATTTTATGTTGAATTTTTGTTTTATATGAGTTTTAATATTTTTGTTATATTTTTTGTGTTACGTTATTCAATTTTTGTTTCCAGCTCGCTTTTTAAATTATTTGGAAATTATGTTTTTAAGATATAATTTTTAAATGCAGGATTGACAGGTATTCAGAAACCTGCAATAATTTAAATATTTTTAAAAAGGGGGATGGAGTTAAACTGGTCTATCTTCCCTGCGATAAAGAACAGACTGCCTTGTTTGCCTGTATTTTGTTTGTTTTTTTACAAATAATTTTTTAATAGTTAACTGTTATACATACGGATATGCATTCTTTTCCTTGAATTTTAGATTTGCATCATTTATATTGGAAATATATATATATATATATATATATATAACCATTAGATAATACTACAAATCTACATCAAAATATGGAATAGCTCGTTAATAACAAACTATATCAAGCATAGAAGTTGGCAAAAATTGGAATATTATTGGAAATGTGGTATTTAGCTTGTTATCAAGGACAATGCTAAATAGACACATTGATTGCGATTAATTTCTGATTAAAAATCAGGAAAAACCTAAAAAGGATTTCTATATTGCCCGAATAATCGTAAAGGAAAACAGAGTTCAAAGAAAAATATTAGAAAAAATAATAAGACAATAACTGAATTATCAAAAGATTACCTGCAATGGAAAGCATAGTTCATAGAAATATATTAGAAAAATAATAAGCTAATAATTGAATTATCAAAAAGATAAACTTACAAATATCAATCGCTACCTAAATATATCGCTCTGTGTGTGTGTGTGTGTTTGTGCGTATACGTTCTCAAACTGTAAATAATGTGAGGAGCAATTATAAAATAAAGATTAATTTACATCAAATGTAGCATGTGCATTTCTTTTTATTGATAATCTACCAAAAGGATATTAGAAATAAAACTTTCAAGAAAGTAAGTAATAAATAAAATGTTGGCGAATACAAAACAGATTTTTCTTGAAAATTACATTTTTATTTCAGTATATATTTAAATCGAAATGAAAGTCAATTAAAAACAAAAAATAATAATAGAATAACAGAATTTAAATTGTAAAATTATTGATTAAAAAATACATTCTGAAAATAATTGTACATAAAGTTGTCATTTATTGTATATCATTTTATTCTTATAGTCAATATATACTCACTCATAGCGTGTGAAATTTAACGATTTGTTGAAAATTAATTGATTCAGTGGCGATTATTTGTGTAATAAGTTTTTGTGAGAATTTACACATTTGTTTCATTATTTTTTTAAATCAATGTCAGCAATATAAAAGAGAGTGTGAAAATTAATCATTATCTATTGATAAAAAAACATTTTATTAATCTGATTTAGATAAAAATAATAAAGAATACTTGCAACATGAATAGTACCTACAATTTTTCTATGGAAATATATTACTTCACAAACTTTTTTTAGAACTAAAAACAAAATGTTAGACAAATTTATTACATTGTTAATAATTTAGCATACGTAACAAAAAAATCAACCAATTTCATTAAGAAGTTTTAGAATAAATTTTCATCTCATACCTTTTTTTGCATGATTTATTATTCAAAGAGATACAAGTTATTTTCTTGGTAGTACCTTGTAAATCTTCCCCAGCTTTTTATTGTTGACGATTTAGGTGACTAGTTTTCGTAAGGTGCTGATAACTTTTTACAGTAACGAGACACGAAGGAATAAAATTGAAGCAATTTTCTGTCTCTGGAAAGGTTGTATTTTGTTTATTTATGTGAGGTTTTTTTACCTATTCCAAGTATGAAAAATACTGGATGTGTATTTAATATTTAATTGTCTGTGTAGCCTTTCGTATGTATGGTTAAAAGAATACACTGTAAAAAAATCTGTAAATTTACTAAAATTTTTCTAGTAAATTAAGATTTCTAGAGCTCTTTATATAATGGAAACAACAAAAAATCCCCTAACATATACATGTTTGAAATGACAAAAAATCTCTAACAATGTAACATCATTAAAAAATTGTTTATTAAACATGGAAGCCTAGAACCTGTTATGTGATAGCAATCCGGCTACAGGTAAAATTTTAGTAAAGTTGCTGTAATTTTAGTAGATGATTCCATTAACCTGCAAATTTCTGTAATTTTACAAAAACAATTTTTGTAATTTGACATCTTTTGCCGTACAGAATACAAATGAAATTGTAGTAACCATGCATATTTCTCTAACTTTACACCAGTAGATTTTTTTTATAGCATAGGTGGATTGCTGACTTAAGAGGTCTCTGGTGTCTTGCTTTTTACCTGGTAATGTAATTTAGTAACATGTCACATTTACTTCTTCCCTCAGAATCTAAAAAACATAAATGCACAATATTTTTAACATAGCCAACTTAATATTTCTTCTAATTAAAATATTTTCTAAATATTCTACATTGAATTTTTATATTATATATTTAATGTTTGATTTTGTAAAAAATAAATAATTGTTTTTGATTTGCATCCACTGCGCGCAAGATTGTAGCAAGACTATTAGACCCCCTCAAGAACCCGCCAAAATATTGGTAATAATATAAAACTAATGTATCTTGAACTTATATTTCATTTGAAAAAAAAAATTATTTATTTATTTAAAATTTTAATTTTAATTTTAAAATAAAAGCAATATTTTTTTAATCGAAAAAATTGCCAATTTTAAGTAATCAGTGCAATTATAATGCGAAATATTATTATTATTTTTTTTAAATTATGTTTCTTAAGCACTAGAAAAAAAATTTAATGTATCATATTGCTAAATTGCACCGCCAGGTAACATTTAAGTCTCCTGAGATACCTCAAAAAATGTTTTTAGAAGATAGCGTGTCTATAAGAGAACGCTCTAGTTTTGGTGGTATGTTGCAACAGTTCAATTTGCATTTTTAATTTTATTTTTTATTCTATTTGAATTTAATCATATATCAGATTGAATTTAAACTAAACTAGTTATTCTTACAGTTTCAATGAGTGACTTTATTGTTATACGGCACACGTCCATGTTGTTTTCAAACAGGGTATTTATATATATATACAATTTTTATTTTATCTTCGTATTTCTTGCCATCTCTTAATAATATAGTTACCTTTCCATAATAATTTTCGATGCTATTTCTTTAATTTTTCTTTTGACATGTGTTCAGCAAGTTATTTTTTTCGTCTTTATAATAAACAAGGTGGAACGAGTAAAATTTAGACGAAAGAAAAGACTTAAAAATGAATTGTCTCATTGATTTTTTAATAAACCTACAAAATTATTTACAAAAAAAAAAAAAAAAAATATGCGGCTTGTATTAGTTGATTGAACTCTCAAGCATAATTAATTAAGCAGTTAATATAATTCTCTAGCTGATATTATTTTACCATAAAGTTACCAAAATACTATTTTATAAAACTTAGTTGTCTAAATTATTGACAAATTGAATTTTAATCAGCTAGCATCAGTTAAATATAACAAAGATCAGATATTATGAAGAAAAATTCAATTGAGGCTATTATGCTACGCTTACGTTTGGTATTTCGGAATAAAAAAAAGCAGCTAAATTTATTCCACTTCAACATGATCATAAATTTTTTTTCCCATAAAATCTAAAGTTGATATATTCACCTTTTCAAATTTTAGCTATGCTCCTCTAAAATCTGTATTCACCATTAAAAGAAAAAACTTAAATTTCAATCAGATAATTTTAACTCTAAGCATTTCAGATAACTTAAAATTATGAAATATAAGATTAAGAAAATTATGTTATTTTGAAAAAATAAATTTATAATAGAATTCTTAAAAAATAGTAATAAAATTTGATTAGTTGAGAGATTTTTTGAACGAAAATTGAACATTATTTAAACCTGGAATTACTGCCAAGATCATCTTTGTTTATTTTTCTTCCTCGGCGAAGCGAATTCATCCAGATGAGAATCTCCAATTTTGTAATATGAACTGCTATTTTTTTACAATGATTTCCGATCTGAGATGTACTCAATATGTCACTGTACTTTTATAAAGACTGGCTTCATTTTTGTAACAGATTGTGTTTTATGAATGTGTGATTTCAATTATATTATTTTTCAAAAGTAAAGCATTTCCAACCATAAAGAATTTCTAAGTCTCTAGAGCGAAAATGACGCATTTTTACTAAACATATTTCAATTTTAAGAATTTAAATACATACTTATCTTATATCTGCCAAAGAATTCGACTTTTACGATTCACTTTTAAACAATATGTATAGAAAATTATGTATATGAAATTATGTAATCAGCATCGCAAAGTTTTATAGAAATTCAACAAAAGCGACGTCGTCATTTAATAAATTTCGCAAAACAAATCGATTATATAATAATCCATATGCCTTCAATTTTTGCATTTATAATAGTCCCATGTATTATTAGAGATCATTCATTTAATATTATTTTAAATTTTCGGAAAATGTTATTTTCCGCAGATTAATGAAATTACATTATTTCAGCTTTTTGATACGCATTAAGAAAATTATCAGAAAATAGGTCACGCAATTATCAATATTGTATTCTTTAAAATGCATTTATGTAAAGAAAAAATTGATGCATCTTTTATAAAGTAAGTGTGAAGTAAAGTAAAAATCATTCGACGACATTCTTGACGTAGTAGGTATTTTAATTACAATTTTTCATTCAGTTGCAATGAAAAAATGACGACAAAAATACACAAAAAACTGCTATTTAACTTTTACTTTCGAGAAACATGTACTCAAATTGCCCTCAATAAAGAAATAGAATGTAAAACTACATAAAAAAAATTATCTCAAAAAAATTTTGCAACAATTTTCAAACAAATTGCATTTTAATGCAAATTTCTTCTCCTTTACGATGGTGTACAGACTGTAAATGTACTACAGCTACATGTTTAAAAACATTTGCAGTAGTCTAAATCGCAAAACCGAAATTTCATCGAATGTGTTGAAATTCTCAGAATGACGTCAGTATTACACACAGACATGTTTATCCTTTAATATATACATAGATAGAAGGTTTAAATTTTATTTGTGATACTTTTGCTTAAGGTAACCGTAATTTTTTTTTTCGCGACTGCAGTTATAGCAGTAATCTAATTAAAGATTTAATTATTTATTGCATCCAGAAAATGAAACTGATAATGTCTAAAGTTCTAATGTTCTAAAGTTCTAGTGATAATGTCTAATGATTATAGTTTTTTATACATAACACCTAGACCCATAAATATTGAATATTCAGAATGATTTCTATAATATAATTTTTAATTTTCTAATATTTCTGTAAATGGTTCATATTAGTTTCAACTTTGATCACTTCAAAATGCCCCTTTTCCAATTTTATGATTTTTTGAAATACTAGAGAAATATTTTTTATAACTAGAGGATCAAATCCGGAATTTTCGTGTTACTGAATATATTGCTCGGTGTATAAATACTTAGTAAAAAAAATCTCTATTTTATTACATTTAATATCTATATTACTTTAAATAACCCAGTAACAATATCAACAAGCATTTTTTAGAAAAAAAAATCAAGTACTTAATTATGTGTAATTTTGTAATATATTTGAAAGGGTACTTTTCTGAAAACGATATGCTAGTGATTGCAAATGAAAGTAAACAACAAATATTTCACTAGTTATAATTTTTTTGGAAGTATTCAGTATTTAAAAGCTTAGATTACATATCAGTTACATTGGAGTTTTTTTTACGTATTTTATGTATTTAATTATAAAGTTTTCAGTTCGTTATGGAATTTTAGCCGATAAGAAATGCTAAACTATTTATATTGTTATTTATACTGTTATTTATACTTTCGTAAATATGATGCCAACATTATTCTTTTTGCTTAATAATATAGACAATAAATTTATCGGATCTAAAAATGATTGATCCCATTATGTACTTCAATCCGTTTTCAGGAACATACAGTAAAATGAAAGCTGTTGTAAAGAAAAGCCTAGCTATTAAAAAAGAAAATTCTTACTTAATAAAATATTTTCATTCCTAAAGACAAAGAGCACTGAAAGTTTAAAGAGGAATTTCTTTAATTATTTATGGCACATATTTTTTTATGACTTAGTAACAAAAGACAAACATGCATTTTTCTTCGAAAAACCTTATAAATCCTCTCTGTGTTTCCTCGTTAGGGTTTTATGTGACTAGTTTTCTTAAGAATATGATTTACTGTAATGTCACACGTAGGATTAAAATTCACATTTTTTTCTTAGAATTAATATATATTTTGCTGTTTATGATACGAGGCCTTTCTCACATATTTCAGATAATAGAGAAAAAACACTAAAGAAGAAACTGTAATGTTATTTTCGGGATAGCAATGGATTTGAAAATATATATATATTTATATATACATATAATTAAATAACAGTGAATTTATATTTAAATTATATTAGCTCTTTATCACTTTGTTAAAAGGAAAACATGAAGATAATAGTTTGTAAAAATAAATAAGATTTCTACCAATTGATTCCTTTAACGAAGTTTTGTATGTTTTAACAGTTACCTTGATAAATTGCGATTTGTATCCAAGGTTTGCTTTTGGACATAAATAAAGTTTCTTAACCTTTTAATTTTGAAAAAGGCAAAACAAGTACCAAATGAGCTCGGTGGAATAAATCATGAGCATAGCCTGATTATTCAAGCGGCACGTAAAGAACGATCATCAACACTAAAATTTTGGTAATTACACAAAATATTTGCAAATTGGGATCCCGAAGTAATTTTAAATTACTTTTTATTTCCATTCCTTGTTTTGGTTGGAAAGTTTGCATTGTTGATGCCTGAGACCAATCACACTACTTCTGGAAATTTATCTAACAGTTAAATCTAAAAGAGATTGTATTTGTTTACAAATCATATGATGTCCTCATATCCTGCTACGAAACAACAAGAAAAACTGAACTGCTTATAGGTATTACTACTATTCTCTATTTATAGTTTATACAAACACTCTTAAATTGATATACAGATTTTACAAAATTTCCTTCGATTTCGAATCCGTTTTTGGGAAATTTTCAAAGGAATATCTCGTCAAACTGAGTAAATTACTTTCTTCGCTTTGCTTGAGGATGCAAATTTCGTCTTAAAAAAACTGGTAGTGTTACCTATATAACAGCTTAGATGTATTCGCATTTATTCACAGAGGGAAAAAAGAATGTCATCTGAGTAAATCGAACTGGTGACCTCCGTTGTGGTAGTCCATTATTCTAGCTCTCATGCCCGTCACAGATATGATGCTAAAAGCATATAATATATTCTATTGTATGTTTATATTGCGTAATATAGATTATAATTTTATCGATGCTTTTATAATTCTTGCAAATTTTAGTTAATAAAGTTATTTTATTATTATGGTTTTCTTATGGTTAATAAGTAATTGTAACATGGTTTGATAAATAATTTTATTCCAGAAATGTTCTTCGCTCAATAAATGCTTAGAATATTGTCTGGTTAATTTGTTGCTCAGAAATAACGAATTTTTAAGTGCATATTGTGAAATTTTTCGACTTCCGTTTTCGGCATATTTACACATTTTAAAGGTCAAAGATACGAAAAAAGTTGTTTTTACAAAATCTATGTCTGAGTTTGTCTATCGAAATTGTATGTGACACTAATATTTTGGGCGCTTTATCTCAAGAACTAATTCATGGAATTTTATAAAAAATGTCATTCAGTTAATCCCTGTTATAAATTGGTGCTGATTAGTTTCTGTTAAAAATCGCTCAATAGATGGCACTGCTATGTAGCATTTTTCACGATTACCGCAATAGCTCTATCTCGCAATCTAATGCCCTAATTTTATCAAACTTGAGATTCCGTTAGTCCATGCCATGAGTTGACATTTTCTACATTTTGGTGTAAATCGCTCAATAGATGGGTATGCTGTGCATATTTTTTCACGATTTCTGGAATAGCTCAATCTTAAAAATAATGCACGGATTTTCATCAAACTTCATATTTTTAGTTCTTCACATGAATTGATATTGTTTTCCTTTTTAAGTAAGTAGGTCAACAGATGGCGCAACTATGCTGCATTTTTGCGATTTTCGCAAGAACTCTCCTCTTGAAATAATGGAAGGATTTTCATAAAACTTGAGATTCAGTTATTTCTAAGTATGACTTGGTATTATCTACATTTGGGTGTAAATTGCCTAGTAGATCGCACTTCTATGTTGCATTTTTTAGAATTTCGGCCACACATCTGTCTCCAGAACTAAAGCACGGATTTTAACCAAACTTCACATTTAATTAAATGTTGAAATAAAATTTTGCTAATCAGGTTTTTGTGTAAATTACCCAATGCAGTGTGTCCCACTGAAACAAATCTACCTTGATTTTGTATCGTAATTGCATAGGAAACAAACCAATAAGAACGAAACAAATATAATAAGAAAGTTTATATGCAAATACATATTTACAAGGAATAACTCACTCCTTGTCCCATCTGGGCAGGACAAAAAATAAATGTATAAGAAAAGAGAGAGTTGAAAGTATCCCACTGAAATAAAGCCACTACACTATTAAAAACTTTTGCTGCTGCGTCACTCCACCACTTTTATAGCATATCTCTATTTTGACCAATGAGAATGCTCCAAATAAGTGAAGTAATGGTTTTATATAAAAACGATGGAATGACAATGAAGCAAAGGTTTAAAATTTTTAACAGTTCACTGTTAATTGCCAATATATTCGCTATGCTTACCTATGACATGGAACATATAATGTGATATACCATTAGCAATTTTTGGAAGACGGTAGTATCTGTATTATCCCAGGATTAAATAATGGTGGCCTTCACTTCTGCTATAAACATAAACTATCTACCACTGGTATATTCAGGTCTACTGAGGATACCCGACATATTTCTTGACGGTTGTGATGAGCATACAGGACAGGCCATTCCACGACATGCATCCAATTATCCAAAAACTATTCCTAGGACGATTTTGCAAAGATTATTGGGCCGTTGCTATGCTGGAAAATCCAACTTAGACCACCAATTCTCTCTTCAAATGACATTAAAGTAATTTCTAGCATTTTTTGGCAACTGACAGCTTGCATTCGTTCAGAGTGAAAAGCCAGGTCACGTTTACCACTAAAGGCGAAGCCTTCTAAACACCATTATAATGGTGTTTATCGCAAATGGTTATTTAGAAAAGGTTTATTATAATAAACCTTTGCCTATCAGCCTATGTTAAAAGCTATGCACAAGCATAGCATTGTCCATGGAACCGAATATAAAGAAATCTGTATGACCCAGAGGCATCTTGTTACGTTCTAAGATGAGAATAAAAACAACTTGGATAGTTCATCCAGCCTTGCATTGACATGACACGAGAAAGAAGAAAGAATTTTCTCTTAAAGACAGCATGCTGGATTCTTGAAATGGTGTTGGGAGGCTTCGGCTATGGTAGTAAACTTAACCTAACTGTCTTCTCAGACCGCATGTAGGCTACCGATTACCCAGAATTGCTAGAAACCCATTAATTGCCAATTTCAGAGATAATTAGTGGCCTAAGTTGGAATTTTCAGCAGAAAAACACCCCCATAACCATTAAAAAATTTCCTTAGGAATGGTTTTTGGATATGTAAGTGAATTGTCTTCCCTGTACTTTCATTTCAATCTCCGAGAAAATATGTGGGATATCCTCAGTAGAGTTTTAAATGTCAATGTCAGACAGTTCAAGTCTGTGACAGAACTGAAGGCCTCCATCATTGAGCCCTGGGATATTATTGATTTTACTCTATTTCAGGGATTGATACATGATATGCCACATCGTATATTCTAAGTCATTTGTGAGCATCTTGGAAATGTTGGCTATTAAGAATAGCAGTTTTATTTCGTAGGAACACTGCCTTCTCCTCTTCTTTTATACATTCAGTTTTTTTCCTGAACAAGTGAGACAAGGAGTGAGTTACTCTTTCTAAAGATGCATTTCTATATCGACCTTCTTACTATAATTGTTTCGTTCTTATAGATTTCTTTCGTGTGAAATTATGATACAAAATCACGGTGGCTTTATTTCGGTGAAATCAGCGGTGACACAGCCCTACTACATTTTGCATAATTTTTGTTGTTTTCGTGATAATCATATCTTGAGGACTAATGCACGGAATTTCATATCATTAGAATTTCCATAATGTCCTTAGATTGCCATTTATTTTTGGCACTGTGATAACGAATTTTGAGATATTAACATAAGAGAGTTTGAGATATTAACGTGGATGAGAGAGAACAAAAAATTTTGGGATTGCTACATCCGACTAGTTTTCAATTTTGCTTCAACAAAATTAATGTAAAATTGTAAAAACAGCATGTTTCAAGTTTCCACCTTTTACAAGAACACTCCATCATGCAGAAAAACGCATTTAAAGTTATAACAAAGACTAGCTGAGAAAATGCTTAAATGTTTTGTTAACCCCTTTGCGACGGGAGCTTTTTACGAAATATTTCATGTTTTGTCACCGGTTATTAGAAACAGAATCTGTGTCTTATTAAATCGAGAAAATGTTCTGATTAATTAAGGGAAATTTTACAGTAAAATTTTACTGGTGTGCATAAACAGATACTCTTAAACATTTTTACTGCGCGTATTCGTGTCGCTCGTCTCCAAGATGTTAAAACATAACAGGAAAGAGTAACTGTTGCCTGTAATTAAAAAAAGAAATAATCAGGTGAATAAATGACTCCTTGCTGTAACTTAAATACACGATTTAATTTAACTTTTACTCATTGCACTTTATTTTGTATTATTTAAATGTCCGGCAACAGGTTTAAATTAATGCTTATTTTAACATGCCAATTAATTTTTTTTTCATGAATTTAGTCCTCACACATTCAGTTTCAATATCAAGTAAGCGAGGCCATTAAGGAAAAAAAACTGTATTCTTACTTTTTCTTGAAGTACCTATTGTTGAAGTTACTTTTTCTAACTGTACCTTACTTTTTCTTGAAGGATCGGCGGGCGGGGCCAAATGAGACGTACATATTCTTTTTTTCATACCGAACGGAACTGGCTTCCTTCTTTCGAAGATTGCTCGGGGCAAAATTTTCTGCCTTGGTCCCAACCTATCTTAAAATCATTGTCTCTGATTGACCTGATTTTTGAAAATATCTGTAAAATTTGACCGAATATATGTATTTTTTACAAAAATACACATATTCTTAATTCTTCATTATCTTACAATTAAATTCTAAATAAGAAAAAATAGTAAATTTAAAAGTCAAAAATTTCAAATTCAGAAAATCCAGTGAAAAAGAAATTCCCCATGATGGAAATTTGTCTAAGATGGTAAAAATGTGTAGATCCATACAAAATGAATATGATAATAATATCTGAAAAAAATGCCTACATTTACACCTCCAAAGAAATGAACTTGTCTATAACGCATTTTTTCCTATGTGATTCCGTCTCACAAAGTTCTATTGTACGATATTTACGAAATTCTTCAATACATGAAATATAAATTAAGGATATGAAATGATAATAGAAACATTTACATACAAATAAAGATTCATTGCAAAAACTGAATATCACAGCGCTTGGCGCTTCATTGAAAATGAAGATTCTAATCATAAACTAAAAAAAATTATAATAAGTATTTTTGATCAGAACTCCATAAAAACAATTTTTAACCATATCGATGTAACTTTTAACTATATCGACCAAAAAAACTTCGTTTTGTAAAAATTCAGTCCGGTCTGGCGAGGTCGGGATAAGAACTTCTTTACATGTCGGATCCTAACTTTGTTTCTGTGGACTGGTTCGTGAACGGGATTGGAAATTTCTTCCTATGGGCACCTCTGTTCGATACCTCCAGCATATTTTGAAAGCAAGTTTAACGTAAAATCTATACGCTGCTATTTTATGCCTAAAGGAGAGTCATCCTTTTAAATGGTATTTCAATAACGTATGATTTGGTATAATGGATAATTCCTATCTTGCAATTCTTTTCCTGTAGAATGAATATAAAAAAAGTTTCTTCTCTATTCCACTGTCTCTGGACAAAGCAAACCGAAAAGAGAATAAGGGAGTTAGACCACATAGCCGCAGAAAAATATTTGCCAGCTTGCATGAAATTTCTGTAATATTCATGAAAATAAAGATATATCTCTTGTAAATGTTTCTTGGTAATTGCCGGTATGACAACCATAAATTATAGAGAGAAAGTTGAAAATCCTAAATAAAACAAAAATCATTTGTTGTTATGACATTATTTTATAATTCTGAGAGAATTGGATATTTTGGATATATTTTTATGTACTTATTTAATAAATTTATACTGATTTACTTCATTTTGATGCCTAATGTATATTTTATTAATGTAATCATTTGCAGATCAGAAAAAAGCAACATCACATGTATAATTTTCAATAAATTTTGAACAGTGTAATTACGTTTGAAATTATGGAATATTTAATAAGTGATTTATAATTTTGCTAATTAAACCAAGAGAGTAAAAAAAGGTCAAGGTGGTAAGCGAACCCAGAACAAATGTGTATAGTTCTGTGAAACATGCGTGCACTAATGCTCAGCTTTCTCTTGTCTCCTGTTACACCGTAGGTTTTTGTCCTTCGATACTTAAACGGCAGTGCACTTGGAGCGCTATTCCAAGAGCTGAAGGTTCGATTTCCGACTTGCACATTTTTCACTCTGTTGGTTCTGTATTTAGTAAGTAATGTAAAAAATCACTTATTAAATATTTAAAAATGACATAAATGAACAATATCCGCCATTTTGAAAGTCGACTTCATCTTGAATTTTAATGAAAATTTAAAATGCCTGGTCTACATAAATTGTCGTTTTTATCTTCCACTTAAAACTGTACTATATATATTCCGTATTCAAGAGGTGAAATAGTCTAACTAAATTTCTCGCATACCGACTTTCTTTTTAAAACAAAAACAGAATATATCCAAATATTTTGTGTTTGTGAAAATATTTCTGAATTCAAAATGCATTACAGAAAAATATTCTGTAAAAGTTTATTTAATAATACATAACGAATGTAAAACAAACATTCATTCGATGAACATAAGAAACCATCTCATAGATTTATATTTTTTTATCTTTTTCTTAGATAACATTTTCAGATAACGCAACCGTCTATAGAAAATATTAATGGTTCATGCAAAAAAGGAAAGAAATACGGGTAAATAGATAGAGAAATGCTTTTCATGTCTTTTACTGGATCATATTTTTTTTCTGTTAGATCATTCATCGTAAAACGTTAAGATCTTATATAAATATGCATTAAGTTTCTATAGGATATGCTCTATAAAAGCATGATACATATTGTATTATGTATATTATAATACACTACAATATACTACATATGCATAAGATATAGTATAAGTACCACTTTTGTATTTTATAATATACATTAATTATAATGGTACACATTTTAAAGTAAAAGTTAAAAATCATTAAAAGTTCAATGATCTTTGAACCTGAAACATAAATCATTTTCTAAATGACATTTTTTAAAGCATTATATAATTTAATGCGAAGAGGAGAAGATTAAAATGCATTAATTATTCTTCGGCGTATTTTAAAATATAATATATTTTATCAATTTAATAATCTTTTGCCTCGAAATTTCATATTCATTTTTTAATATTTGAAAAAAATTAAGGTAATTTAAAAAAGAAAAAAGTTGATGAAGAAAAATTTCTCATTGTATCAAAGCTTATTTCAACGAGTTTTAATTGTGTATCTCACTATATAAAGTAACTGCAATATTTATGAGAATCATATCCTTTAATGCGATTATTTTAAAATCTTATAAAGAAAAAATGTTCCTTTTATCTCCACTCTCCCTTAAAGTGATTTTATTATATCGCGGTGGGTTTAAATGTCACAATTCACTTAAAAGTGATTTTTTTTCAGTTTTTTTTCGTTGAATAAGCATGTTCTAAGAGATAAAAATCTTATGTATGTTGTACAATTGACTCGACTTTTTGGGGGGTTATTCTTAACGGTCTATTTGATAAAACTAAGTATTGAATTTATAAAAAAAGTAAAAAAAGTTTTTTTCACATAAAAATGTAAAATAAATTCAGTTTTTATTTGTAATTTTACATGCACTTGAACATTATATTAACTTAGGATAAATTCGGAACTTTAAATTATGCAACACACTTTTACGAATATTTAAAAAAAAAGTAGCTCAAAATGTTGAATTTTGTTCCAGGGGATACATTTAAAATTTATCTAAATTTTAAAAAATATACTTTTCTACTTTTATAAGGGAAACTGCGCAATTTTTTGATAGAATTCTTTATTATTATGTCAAAAATGTACCTTTAAAAGAACAGATAAATAAATAAATCAAAGATAACCATGTCTTTTTACGTTCAAAACAGAAACTAATTTTTTTCTTGTGATTGAGACGTTGATAAATATTAAGTTTTGATTTCACCTATTTAAAATTATCATTCGACAGTCTACGTACATTTCATAGATATCCGTTTCAAGAAAGGTTTTTAAAAATAAATAAATTTTAATACTCAGGGTATAAGATATATGTAAAAAAGTTTTTTCGTTAATATAATCTGTAATTGAATTCTATAAACACTAATAAGAGAAAATAAGGACAACTGCATAAATATTTTGTCTTTTTTTTACATAAAAAATTATTATTGATATAGCGTATATTTCATTAAGTTTTAGTGATGATGAACATGCACTTAATTTAATTTCAAGTACCTTGTGTATCGTTTGGAACTTTTCCTCTTTAAGCAAATAGTACGGAAAGAGCTTTCTTAATTGACTACTTTCCTCTGCAACGAGATACAAAACAATAAATAGCACGGTCTTTCACGCACAGAATGGATGCTTTGTTCCTTATTATACCAGGTTGTTCTCACCTGTGAGTTTCATTAAATATAAGAAAGACAAAATTGCGTTTCTCTCTTTAAAGCAAATAAAAAAAAGTTGAATGGATAATGCATGAGTGTACTGTTAGTTATAGGTATAATACTTAATACAGTGGTAGAATTTAAAGACTATAAATTCTGAAATAATGTTGGGCATTTATTGTTACTATTAATGCTTTAAGAAAAAAAAATACAGGGTTATTTAGAAGATTCATACTTTAGAGAGCTTGAAGAGTATTGTACAGATCCAAATTGGACTACACCGTTGGAAAGAGCACACTTCTACGAATGCATAAACGATAAATAAAATGTTTCAAACTTCTACGGGGCGATACATTTTAAAATTTACCTGAATTTTTCAAAAAAATTTATAAATTTATCGAATTTTTAAGAGATATCGAAGAATTTTTTGATAGAATCATATTCCTTTATTGAGTCCGCCCACCAGTGGCCGACAGGTTCTGACCTCTCAACTGGTAGACAGCAGGTGCTGGGTTCGAACCCAATCACGGCTGTTGGCCTAACCGTTCGGAGTTTTCGTGGTTTTCTTAGAATCTTGCGTAAATACGGGTTAGGTTCCCTTAGAAATACCACCACGAAGGGCACTACCCCCTGGTCCAATATCCCTAGTGTCGATAATCGGATGACAAAAATAAACCAAACCAACCTTTATTGAGTCCTTTATTACTATACCAAAATGTATCTTAAAACGCGTCAATTAAAAAAAAAATAATTCAAAAATTATCGAGTCTTTTTAAGTGCAAAACAGAATCTAATTTTTTTTATGAGAGGTTGATAATTATTAAGTGACAACATCACACATTTAAAGTTTCCATTCGACAGTCTAAGAACATTTCATTGATATCCGCTTCTAGAATTTTTTAAAATAAACATATTTTAATGCTAAGTGTATAAGAAATAAAAAAGTGCTATTCTCTTGGATATAATCTACATTTGAATTCTAAAAAAATAAGAGGAAATAAGAATAACTGCATAAATGTTTTTCTTTTTTTCTATCGAAAAACATTATTGTAAAATAGTATCACTTGCAATTTTTCTTCCTTAAGCATATAGTACGTGAAGAGATTTCTTAAAAGATTATTTTCCATAGTAACGAGATACAAAAGTATAAATGGCACGGTCTTTCAGGCACTTAATGGATGCTTTGTTTATTATTACATCGGATAATTCTCACCTGTGTTTTTCATTATATGTAAGAAAGTCCTAATAGTGCTACTCTCTTCAAAGGAAGAAAAAAATGCTGTATCCAAGTTAATAGATGAGTTTACCTATTGTTATAGGTACATCACTTAATACAATAGTACAACTTAAAGATTATAAATTATGTAACACAAGATAAATTTTGAAATAATGTTGCGCATTTATTGTTAATAGTTATACATTAAGAAGTAAAAATAATTAATCACTATACAAGTTTCTTAGATGACTCTCGCTTTAGTGAATCTAAGTGTATTCTATAGCTCCAAATGAAACTAATTACAACAATGTTACATAGATACTTTACACTTTAGAGATTTTGAAATGCGACAGTTCCAAATTAGACTACTATGTTGGAAAGAACACACTTCTACCAATATATATATAAAATAGCTGAAAATTTTGAAACTTGTACAAGGCGATATACTTTAAAATTTACCTAGATTTTTCAAATTCGTAAGAGAAATCTAGCTTTTTCTTAATAGAATCATTTTCTTTTATTGAGTCTTTTATTATTATGTCAAAAATGTACTTAAAAAATACTTAAATAATAAAAAAATAATTCAAAGAATATCTAGATTTAACTGAATAATAGAAATTAAAACTTTTTCAGGGATGGAGACATTAGTAATTTACGACTTCACATATTTAAAAATTTCATTCTACTAAGTACATTGCATAGATATCCGTTAGCAGATACATTTCTTAAAATAAATATTTTTTAAAAATAAGCATATAAGAAATAAATAAAAAAGTTTTTTTATTATAATCTATATTTGAATTCTATAAACACGAATAATAGGGAAAAACTTAACTACGAAACTGTTCCTCTTTTTTTCGTATAAAATAATTATTGTAATAGCGTATATTTCTTAAAATTACATTAATGAAGCACACACACTTAATTTAAATTCGAGCATCTTGTAAATCCCTTGGAACTTTTTTCCTTTAAATATATAGTACGTAAAGAGTTTTAATATTAAATTATTTTCCATAGTAACGAGACACAAAAGAATAAATGACACAGTCTCTCAGGCACTTAATCCATGCCATGTTGCTTATTATGCCAAGTCATCCTCACCTGTTCTGTTAGTTTAATATAAGAAATTTGAAATAGTGCTACTACCTTTAAAGAAAAAAATGTTTAATCCCCGTTAATGTATGAGCTTATTTCTATACATAAACACAACATTGACTTCTAATAAAAGAATTCTATAAACACGAATGAAAGAAAATAAGATAACTGTATAAATGTTTCTGTTTCTTTTGCATCAAACAATTCATTAACTGCAATAGCGTATATTTCATTAAATTTTAATAACGATGCAGGCACACTTAATTTAATTTCGAGCAGCTTGTAAATCACTTGAACTTTTCATCTCTAAGTATATAGTATGAGAAGGGCTTTCTTAACAAATTACTTTCAATAGTAACGAGACACAAAACAATAAATGGAATGGTCTTTCAGGCAGTGGATGGATGTTTGTTCCTTATTATATCAAGCCATTCTCACTGTTGTTTAAATTAAATAAAAGAAAGGAGAAACTAATCTACTCTCTTCAAAGAAAAATAAAATGTTGAAACCTCGTTAATAAATGAGTTTACTCTGAGTTTCAGGTACAGCACTTAGTACAATAGTACAATTTACAGAATATAAATATGTAACGGAAGAAAAATTCTGGAACAATGTTGCGCATTTATTTTTCCTATTTATCAATAAGAAGTAAAAAAATATCACTATACAGGGTTATATAGAATATTAATACTTTAGAGAACGTGGAGTGTATTCTACAGATCCAAATGAGACTACACTGTTAAAAGGAGCACACTTTTACGAATACTAAAAAAAAATCAAATTTATGAAATTTGTATGAGAAGATACATTTTAACTTTACCTAAATTTTTTAAAAATAAAAAATTAATTTTCGAATTTTGTAAGGTATATCGAGCAATTTCTTGATAGAATCATTTGTTTTATTGAGTTCTGTATTATTATGCCAAAAATGTACTTAAAACTGCATGAATAATAAAAAAAATATTTAAAAAATTTCAGAGTCCCCTTAAGTGAAAAACAGAATATAAAATTTTTAAATTGATTTAGACGTCGATAATTATTTAGTTATGTCATCAGAAATTTACATTTTCCATTTAAAAGTCTAAGAAAATTTCATAGACATCCCTTTCCAGAAACCTTTTTAAAGATAAATATGTTTTAATACTAAGCATATAAGAAATAAATAAAAATGTTATTCTCTTAGATATAATCAACTTTTGAATTCTAAAAAGCTGAATAGGAGGAATTAAAAATAACTGCATAAATGTTTCTCTTTCTTTTACATCAAAATCATTATTGTAAAAGAGTATATTTCTTTAAATTTCAGAATCATAAATATACACTTATTTTAAATTAGAAAAACTTGTAAATCACTTAGAACTTTTCTTTTTTAAGTATATAGTATGTGAAAAGCTTTCTTAATAGATTACTTTCCATAGTAAAGAAACAGATAGGAATAAATAGCACGGCCATCCAGGCACTGAATGGATGCATTGTTCCTTTTATGCCGTACTCTTAGTTACAAATACATCATTTAATACAATAGCACATTTTAAATATTATAAATTATGTAACACAAGATAAATTCTGAAATAATGTTCCTCATTTATTGTTAATATTTATGCATTAAGAATAATAAAAAAACACTATAAAGGGTTTCTTAGAAGCTTGAAGCTTTAGAGATTTTGGAATGTGTTCAACAAATGAGACTTCACTGTTATATTTTTTATGCGAAAATAGAGAGAATCCAGAAGTAATCGATTATCTGAATTATGTAAAATACAGATATAAGAAAAACTGAAGTTCTGTTAGATAATAAAGACGTTTGTTGGTAAATTTAGAATCGGCTCATTAAAAATACACAAGATTCTATAACTTCACTTTTAGTGATGATAATTTAATTTAGTTTTTAAAATTAGTGAATTACTCAACTTCAGTGAGCGTCAAAGAACTTGAATTTTTCGAATAAAATTGAACTTCTGTATCATTAAACTTTTAAACATTTTGTTTTTAGCCATCCTAGAGTTTGAACTCGCGGCCTCTTGACATTGGGAGAACACCTTACAGACTAAATTTTAGGAGCTATTGCTATTCAGTACAAAGATGTCCTTTATGATTCAACAGGGAAGTATCACAACTATATATGATGAGACTGTTATTCCTTTTTTAAATTATTTTAAGTTTAAAAAGTACTGTATACAAACTAAATATTCTTTTTTTATATTTCTAATAATTTCCAAAAGAATTAAAAAAATTTGTATTTTGAATTAGAAAATTAATAAAGATGAAAAAAGTATTTAAATAAAGACATTGAAGTCCCTACATGGAATTATATATAAGGTAAGGGAAATATGTGTGCAATGGTGATGAAGAAACTCAATCAAATGTATTTAACCGAGAAGTAGTGAACATGTACTGAGAGTTTCACTTTTTTCTGAGTTTTCATAGAAAATTTTAATAGCGTAAAATTGTACCATAGATAACTAATATAAGGCGCTTTAAATTTATTATTGAAATATGTTTAAGCATAAATTTCACATAAACTATTACTGTATATATTTCTTTACATTTTAATAATGATGCACATACACTTATTTTAATTTCCAGCATTTTGTAAATCACTTGTAACTTTTCTTTTTTAAGTGTATAGTGCGTGAAGAGCTTTCTTAATAGATTACTTTCCATAGAAACGAGACATAAAAGAATAAATGGCACGGTCTTTCAGGCACTGAATGGATACTTTATTTCTTATTAAACCAGGTCCTTCTCACCTTTTTTTTTCATTAAATATAATAAAGGTGAAATTGTGCTGCTCTCTTCAAAGGAAAAAAAAAAGTAAATGGATAATTGCAGTGTTTACTATTAGTTATAGATACAGCAATTTTTACAATAGTATAATTTAAAGATTATAAATTGTGTAACGCAAGATAAATTCTGAAATAATGCTGCGCGTTTATTGTTAAAATTTATACATTAAGAAGAAAAAATAATTAATCACTATACAAGTTTCTTAGATGACTCTCGCTTTAGTGAATCTAAGTGTATTCTATAGCTCCAAATGAAACTAATTTTTTTTTTTGGTGCAAAATTACAAAGAATCTATGGACAGGGTCCGACTAAAGCTTTGGGGGGGGGGGGGGCAAGCATCATTCTTGGGAAAGGGGCTTCTGTCTAGTGATAGATTTTTTGTGAATAATGTGTAAATGGCTAGAACTAAACTTCATGCTTATTGTATAGATGTATACACTTTGTACTCGGTGCAGTTTACATCTATATACAGGGTATCACAAAAACATAGTCATATCTTTAAGAAAATGTACTAACCGGATACTTGTAGAAAAAAAAATGATACATTGGTGGACAGAAGTATCTTTTTGCAAAATTTTTCTTTGTTTTTTCACGTACGTTATAAGATGGATTAAAGAAAATGTTGCAAATGGGTCATAATTAGTGGTTTTAACTTGCCATATTACGGGGAAAACGTTAATAAAGAAATTCTTTTAGAGGGAATAACTCTCATGGGACACCTAAAGAAGGAAGCCCGGGGCAATTGCACTGCTTGCCCCTGCATATGTCGGGCCCTGTCTACGGATAATCTATTATCTTAAGCCTTATGTAAAATTACAGATATTAGGAAAACCGAGATTCTGTTAAATAATAGAGAAGTTATTCGAAAACTTTAGAATAGACTCTGTAAAATAACATCTATTGCAATCGTTAAGAACACAGAACACTCAGTAAATTTACTTTTAATGAAAATATTTTCCTTTACTTTTTTTAAATTTGTGAATCATATCACCTATAGTGAGCTTCAAATAGATTCGATTTTCCGAATAAATTTGAAAAGCTCTATCATTAATCTTTAATACGATTTGTTTCTAGCTGTCCAGGAATATGAAACTAAGACATCTTGACATCGGAAGAACACCTTACTGACTAAACTATAGGAGATATTGCTATTGAGTACAAAGTATATCTTTTACGTTTCGGCGGTGATAGGTTGGTTTATTTGTGTCGGCCGATTATCTACTCGAGGGATACAGGCCCAGGGGGAATGCAATTCGCGGATGGTCTTTCTAAGGGAACCTAACCTGTATTTACGCAAGGTTCGAAGAAAACCACGAAAACTCCTAACGATTAGGCCGATGGCCGTCTACCGGTTAAGAGATCAGAACCTCTCGGCTACTGGTGGGGCTTCGGCGGTGAAAAATCACCACTAAATCTGATGAGAGGATTTTTCCCTTTTAAATTATTCTAAGTTAAAAAAAAAATATTTAAACTAGAATTTTTCTAAAATATTTCAAATAAAATTGAAAAAAAATAAAGAGCGCGTATTTTGAATTTAAAAAGAAGAAAGATGAAAATATCTTTAAATAAAGACATAAAAATACATACAGGGAATTAGATATAAGTTTTAGTAAAACATATATTTAAAAAATTTAGTTTTCTCCCAAAACTAATTAACTTAGGATGAATCTGATACTTAAAATTATGCAGCAAACTTCTACGAATAGTAAAAAAAAAAATAGCTCAAAATTCTGAAACTTGTGCGAGAAGATATTTTTTATAATGTACTTAAAGTTTTTACACATAAATAAATAAAATTGTAGAATTCTGTAAGAGAAATCGAACAACATGTTGACAGAGTAATTTTTCTTAACTGAGTCCTTTATTATTATGTCAAAAATACGTCTTAAATTTTTTTAATAAAAAAAAAATCCTCAAACGTTACCGAGTCTTAAATATACACTATAAAAAAAACAGAATCCATAAAAAACAGAATAAATTTTTATAGTGATTATGATGTCGATAATTATTAAGTTTTGATTTCACATATTTAAAATTTTCATTCGACAGTCAAAGTATTATTCCGTTTCAAGAATTTTTTAAAAAGAAATATATCATTATACAAAGCGTATAAGGAATAAATAAATAAGACATTTTTTCTTGAATGTAATCCATACTTGAATTTTATAAACATGAATAAGCGGAAATAAGAATAACTATATAAATGTTTCTCTTTTTTTACCTAAATATTTTTCTCATTCTTTTACATCAAAATTCATTATTGTAATTGAATATATTTTATTAAAATTAGGTAATGATGCACATACACTTAATTGAATTTCGAGCACTTTGTAAATCACTTGGAACGTTTCCTCTTTAAGTATGTAGTACGTGGAAAACTTTTTTAAAAGATTACTTTTCACAGAAATGAGACACAAAAGAATAAATGATATAGTTTTTCAGGCACTGAATGGATGCTTTGTTTCTTATTATACCAGGTCGTTCTCACCTGTTCTTTTCATTAAATATAAGAAAGGTGAAATAGTGCTACTCTCTTCAAAGGAAAAATAATGTTGAATGGATAATGTATGAGTATAGTCTTAGTTATAGGTACAGCACTTAATACAAAGGTACAATTTAAATATTATAAATTATGTAACGCAAGGTAAATTTTGAAAAAATTGTTGCATTTTATTGTTAATATTTATGCATTGAGAAGTGAAAACAAAATCAGTGAACAGTGTTCCTTAGAAGCTTGACACTTTAGAAAACTTGAAGTGTATTAAATAGCGCCAAAAGAGACTACTTTGTACAAAACTGTGAAATTGCAGAGAATCTATCAGCAATCAATTATCTTAAGTCTTATCTAGAATTACAGAGATTAGAAAAAAAAGGAGATTTTGTCAAATAACAGAGAAATTTTTCGGTAAATTTAGAATAGATTCTGCAAATTAACATTGTTAAAAATACACAAGGGTTTGTAAATGTAGTTTTCATGATGATAGTTTTATTTAGTTATGAAAATTATTAAATCACTCAACGTTCAATGAGTTTCAAAGAAATTGAATTTTCCGAGTAAATTTTAACTGTTATCATTATATTTTAACAGGACTGTTTCTAGCGGTCCTGAATCGCGAATCCAAGATCTCTCGACATTGGAAGAAGACTTTACTGACTGAACTATATGAGCTATCGCTATTGAGGATAATATTAAGACATTTATAAATAAATATTAAGTGAAATATTTTTTTGTTATAAATCATGTTTGATCAATCATTTGTTTTCTTTTTTAAACAAAGAAATAAGTTAATTAACAATGTAATATGCTAATATTTAAAAACAACGAACGAATATCCTGCTGATTTTCAAGAATTTTCAAGAATTTTCTCGCCTTTTACATTGTTAAGGATTTATCTGATAATGTTTCGGAATCTACAGAATACTTTTCACGTTAACGTGGCACAAAGGAATAAAAACCAAGGTGTTTCTGACATTAAATGGATGTTTTGTATTTTATTGCACCAAGTCTTTCTCACTTGCTCATTTTATAAGAGAAAACAGAGTAAAAATAGGTTACTTTTCTTGAAAGAAAAAAACAAATGAACAGTAAATGGTTTTCATTACTTTTAGTTACAGTTATAGCATTGCTACAAAGGTGTACAAAATATAATTTAGGTGTAGTAATGTAGTAATTTTATAAAAGTAAATAAAATATTTGTCAAACAAAATTTTGAAATTAGTTTAACTTTTTATATTTTAAGAAATTTAAAAAATATCCCTATAATCTTTTCAGTTTTTAAGGGTGCTCCTAAATCTAAAATGGCAACATTATGACATTAATTTTAAGTTATTTATGTTTGAAAATTTGGCATGAAACTAGGAGGTGTTGTTGTTCAAAGTCTATCAAATCGCACTCACTTTCCTGTTTTTTTTTTTTTTTTTTCAAACAGAATAGATTAAAAAAAAAATAGTGTCAAAATGAACGTTTTGAACGAACATCCCTCGCGAGAGAAGAAAAACGACTCGAATAGGGGTAAAAATGCATATGTAACATGATCGAAATAGCTTATAACTTGATACTTAATTTATTGATAAAAATGGAAAACTAAGTTACACTCGAAATCCCTTCGATGCTGAGGTTTTCGAATTTTATACCTTTCTGCTAAAAAAGAATTTGTTCGCATAAACAAAATAAAATATTTATTTTCTTTTTAAAATAAATTTTAAAATCTTCAAACAAAATGAAATATTGTAAAAGTAATATTTTATGTGAAATATATTTTGTTATAAACCATGTTTGTTATAAATCATTTTTTTATTTTTTAAACAAAGAAAAAAGTAAATTAACATTACAGTTTGCCAATACTTAACAACAACGAACGACCTCCCAACAGACTCTCAAAATTTTGTTTGGATCTCGAACTTTTACATAATTGAGGATTTACCTGATAATGTTTCGGAATCTACAGATTACTTTTCACGTTAACGTGACACAAAGGAATAAAAGCCAAGGTGTTTCTGACCTTAAATGGATGCTTTGTATTTTCTTACACCAGGTTTTTCTCACCAGCTCTTTTTATAACATAAAAAGTGGGCAAAAATACGTTGCTTTTCTTGAAAAAAAAAATAAATTAACAGTAAATGGACTTATTTAATTTTAGTAACAGTTACAACATTGTTATAACGCGAAATATAATTTAAATATAGTAATTTATGAAAGGAAGTAAAATATTTTTAAATAAATTTCCGTGATTATTTTAACTTTTCATGGATGTTTTTTTTAATAAATTAAAAATCAACCATATTATCCTTTCAACTTTTAAGTTTAATTTTTACAGCTTAAAATACACATTTAGAAGACTTTTTTAATAATAAGTACTTTCTATAACATGTATCGAAGAAACAAAATCAGAGGTAAAAATCTTTGCTACTAAATAATTTTTCTTGAGGCACCAAAACGTTGAAAAAAGCATTTGATTCATATAGACATAAATAAAATTAAATAAGTTTTCTTGTTAGAAAAGAAATAATAAAGATGATAAGACTAATATGTATGATTACACAATCAATTCTTCCTTATTTACGCAAAAAAGTAGTATTAAATAGACTTTGTTAATATTTTGTAATGGAAAATGTTAATTTAATTTAAATTTGAGTACTCCCAAAAATATGTGCCTTCTTGGATTTTCCTCATTGAAGACTGGTGTAATATGTTAATTTGGTAAGCTGCGGATTAACATTTACGGTGACAAGATATCAAGAAATTTAAAGCCGCCGCCATTATTTCTGCCATGGATGACATCTTCTGAAATGTAATTCCCAGTAGCCAAACAATATTGGGACAATATTAACTACATCTTGGAGCAATATTGACACATTGGCGCAATATTGCCATGAACTATTGCTTCAATATTGGGGTGTTTATATTTCGCCTTTATTTAGCCAATATTTGCACCCACTATTATACCAATGTAACGCCAACATTTGTATGATATTGGGGATTCATTAGAAATATTTCTAATGTAACGCCAACATTTGTTCGGTTTGGGATTCATTGAAAATATTTCCAATTGAACGGCGACATTTCTATACAAATGACGAAATTGTAATAGGGAATTCATTGGATAGATTTCCAATGAAGATTCAGAATTCCAATGAAATGCCAATATTTAATCAAAATTGGCTTATTATTGGCATTATTTGCAATAAATGAATGCAACGGAAACAATTTTTAAATTCTGAAGACGAAAATATGTTAAGAAATATTTGAGTTCTTAAAACCAAATGCATCTATTTATATTTAAATTAATAATACCAAGCTTAGTTGAATTAATTTATTAAGATTTATGACAGTGAATAAACATTCTATTTAATTTGAAAAACCTTGTATATCCTTTGAAACTTCTTACTCATAAGGATTTATGTGATGAGTTTTCTTAAGCCACACGTAACATTTCACATTAACGAGAAACAAAGGAATAAAAGGCACGGTCTTTCAGGCATTAAATGAATTCTTTGTTTTCTGTTATATCAGGTCTTTTTCACCTGTTTTTTTTAATAAATTTTGTTGCATAGAGTAATTATCTGTGAAATAAAAAAATGTTAATCTATGTTAACAGATATTCTAGTGTTACAATATTTTTTCAAAATTTAACACTTGTGGGTCTGGTGTACTGTTAATAATTCATGTGTTTTCATCGTGTATTCTTTTGTCTTAACAATTAGTTTCTACTCATAGAAATGGTAATAACGGCTATGAATGTCTTACTGTTTCTGAGATATGTTTTTACTTTTTATAATAATAAAAAAAATTAATGTTTACTTAATTTCCTTAATTTTCACCGCTGACGATTTCTTTATATTACATATATATTTCACTCTTCACATTTAAAATATAACTTTTTTTTTTAACAAATAATGTGTGATAAATGAAAAAAACATGGTATAATGCATTGTCAAATACTATTGTAGTACATTATTTTTCAGTCGTCTTCAAAATTTCTTCATTAGCCTATTATTATATAAAGTTAAATTAAATAGTTCACAAAGTAAATACATTTGTTTGATTTAAGATAAAAAGGATAATCTTTAAATTTCTATAAGTCAATTTCAATGATTTATGATTATTTTTATATATGTATACGTTACGAATAAAAAAACCATATATATTGTTCTCATTCAGTGAACTATGTATTGCAATTGTTTAGAACGAATAAAATATATGAGTTAAATTTTAAATTGAAAATTTATAATTGAAATAGCTTTAAAAATATTTTGAAAGACCTTTTTTGAAGAAAAGTCTTTACTAATAGCCATTAGAAAAAACAGACAACAATTTTCTTATTTTGGAAGCAATTTTTGATTTCTGATGACGAAATTATGTTATGAAAGATTTGAGTTCTAATTACCAACTGCAGATTTTTTTATTTAATAATCCCAAATGTAGCTGAATTAATTTATTAAGATTTATAACAATGAATGAAACTGATATTCAATTTGAAAAAAACTAGGTATATACTAAGAAACTTCTTAGTCATAAGGATTTATGTGATGCGTTTTCTTAAGCCACAGATAACATTTCACATTAACGAGACACAAAGGATTAGAAGGCATGGTCTTTGAGGCATTAAATGAATTCTTTGTTTTATATTTTATCAGGTCTTTCTCATCTGTTTTTTTTTAATAAAAGGTGTGGTGAAGTGTAATTATCTGTGTAAGAAAAAAATATTAATCTACATTAATAGATATTTTAGTGTTATAATTTTTACTTTCTTCTATCTTCAATAGAAGAAAGTATTGCAATTTCTTACTCCTTCCACTTTTCGACGGATTTACACGTTTTAGAGGTCAGGGATTCCAAAAATTATGTTTTTACAAAATGTCTGTCTGTCCGTGTGTGTGTGTGTGTCTGTGTGTGTGAGAGAGTATGTCACCATTCTAACATCAAAAAGTGTATGAAGTTAAGCATAGAATTAAACCAAATTTTTGTGAATATTTTTGGCTGTGGCAAGCAGGTTCACCTTTAATTTTGAAATCTTTCGCCGGAAGGAGGCGCTGCAATAAAAAATTTTGTGCCATTTTCAATATTGTACCGACTAAATGTGTATGAAGTTATGCATCGAATTGAACCAAAATTTTTGTGTAAGTGTATGGCTATGGTTAAGTTGGTGCTTACTAAATTTGAAAAAATTCTGTCGGAAGGTGGCACTGTAATAAGGATAAGTACCGACGAAGAGTGTAGGAAGTTATGCATCGAACTGAACGAAATTTTTTGTGTAAGTGTTTGTTTATGGTTAGTTGGTCCTCTCTGAATTTGAAAAAAAAATCACTTGAAGGGGGCGCAGCAATTGCGATTTTTGAGCCCATTTCAATAGTTTACCACAGAAAAGTGTATGAAGTTATGCATAGAATTGGATGAAATTTTTTGTATAATTGTTTGAAAATGGTCAACAGACCTCCCTCAATTAAAAAAAAAAAAAAAAAAAAAAAATCCACCGAAAAGTGGCGCTATAATCGCGATGTGTGTGCCATTTTCATTATTTTACCATTAAAAGGTGTTTGAAGTTATGCATAGAACTAAACTAAATTTTTTGTGTATGATTTTTTTGGAGGAGGGGGTTATGACGGGTGGATTCTTCCTGAATTTGAAAAAAAATCTACCTTTCGTTCTACAGTTCATCGGCTTGTCCAAATACAAAAACTTGTTTTTACAACGATTAATTGACTGAAGCAGAAATTTAAGATGAAATCATAGTTGGTATAGTATTGAATTAATGATATTAAAGTATTAACATGTGTAATTAAATTTTGAAATATTAAAATGTACATATGAGATAAAAAAAAGTTTTGAGATTGGCACATCCAGCTAGTTTTTTATTTTTATTTTAACACTTGCGGGTCTGGTGTACTGTTAATAATTCAAGTCTTTTCATCTAGTATATTAACAATTAATTAGTTTCTACACGTAGAAATGATAGTAAATGGCCATGCCTCTCTTATTGTTTCTGAGTTATGTTTTTACATTCTTGTAATAATAATAAAACATATATTTAATTAATTTCATTGATTTACACCGTTCACGATTTCTTTATTTTATATACATACTAGCAGGCTAAGCCCGCTGCGCTGGTCTATTTTTCAAAACAAAACATGCATCAAACAAAATACTGAATATGATTGTGTTTTTTAAAGCAACTTCACATCGAATGCTCTTTCACATTTCTGAAAATCATACAAACGCCATTGTACTTAAAGATAGAAAACCAACGATTATAAATGCACCAAAAATGTATTAAAAGTTAGCAAACAGCTGTTTCGGATCTATTCTCGAGATTCTTCACCAGTGCAAAACTCAGCGAGCGAGAAAAAACAAAACTGAGCCAAAAATAAAAACAACAACAATGAAATCAAGGCCCGTTGACGCCAAATATATTAAAATAATAATAAAATATTATGTTGTTGTATCAGCTTATGCATTCCATAAAATTCGGGCTTTTAAGAAAAAAATATTTCAGTTGACCACTTATTGTAGATTTTGATAGATAAATGAGGCAATAACGAAAAGATCAATTAAAAATAATGTCTATTCACCATACTTCTAAAATAACGAGCATTATGATCGCAGAGATTGACCATTGAATTTAAATTTTCAAGTGATTCATTTTCATTTGACAGTTTTTAAACTCTAAACTTCTCAACTTGAGGATATGGGTATCTGTGGAAACCTTAATACATCTTCTCTCAATATTGTATTACATTTCGCAACATACATCTGCTGTTGACAAATCTATTACAGTTTTCCATTTTTGAAATGCATCAAAATAAATAAAGTTAAATAAAGTTTTCCATAGAAAAAATAGGTGAATGTTTTTTGTATGTGTGAAACTCATTTTTTTGATAGAGATGTCATATACGCATCACATTCACGTGATTGAAACAAAATGAATATTTTATGCCTCTTATGGTAATCCAGCTTTGTTTTTCATTTATTAATGAACTATTCATTTACTTTCATTTGCATTTTAGAATGATACAAATTGTTATGCTCTATACATAGAAAAGTAAGATAGAAAGTAAAGTAGAAAATAGAAATGTATCTGTCATTTGAAAACGAAGTTTTCGTTAAGTGGCGTCAGAAATGTATCACGCCAGCGTGGTGCATATATGACATTTGGGCCTCTTTCTTACAACATGGGTGTGTGCATTTGCACCTAAATTTAGTTATTTAGCTCTATTTTTCTAATATTAACTGGAGTTTGTACAATGTACGGCGCTACTTGATTATTCTGTCAAGAAAAAAATTAATAGCAGATTATAGGAATAAATGCAAATAATCGATGATCGTAAGTGTGCCAGCAATTCACATTACACGTGATACACGTATTTTTTACGCCAAAAGTGATTTATAATTCGACTTTTAATTTGTATTTTTTACTTATGTTTATTGTTCTTTCGTTATTTAAAAGGAATTTATGTAAATTTGAATCGTTTGGCGAAACTGGCCGACGTGTTAATCAAGTAGCACTCAATTTACATTTGAAAATATCGTATTTCACAAAAAACGCCGGCACAAACATTATATACCCCCCGGATTGGCAAGATTTCCTTCCAACACCAATGCGGCAAAATCCTCGTTTTAGAATAGCGAAGAAATGTTCATTTTTAAAAATCATTTTCGTTATTTTGAAACGAAAATATTAATAAATAATATTAATAAATAAAAAAGTAACTATAGCACAAAACAATTTATAGAATTTCTAAAAAGAAATTGAAAGTAAATAAACAATTTATTAATAAAGAAACAACTATTGCTGGGTTACCATATCTAGGCAAAGTAACACCGTTTTGGCGATAGTCAGATACCTCAGTGCGAATATAACATCTTTGACAAACATGTTTGGAAAAAACAGTAATCGTTATTTATACAGCATGTTTAAATACTGTAGTATTGTGAAAAAAAAGTATATGTGTCATATGCGCACCACATTGGCACGTTTTTTTTTCTTCTGATGCCGATTCGGCGAAAACTTTGTTTTCAAATACCAGTTACATACATAGTTTTCAATTATTTTATATTATTTTAAATAGAAAATAACAATAAATTTTAAAAACTTTAGTTACTAATTATAAAACAAAACTATTTATATCCTTTATAAAAAAGAAAATAAAAGTAAATAGACAGTTTATTAATAAATAAACAACAACCACCAGGTTACCAAGTTAGGCATAAAACCGCCACTTTATTGTAGTCGCGCAAATGTGGTACATGTATGACAAATGTGCCTGGTTCAAAATAATTTATAAATTGAAAGAAAAAGAAAAAAATGTAAATAGACAATTTATTAATAAATAGAAAATAACAGCCGGGTTGCCATATCAAGCAAAATAATGACACTTTGGCGTCAGTTAATTACCCAGATGTATATATGGTATTGGCGTCAGAAACAAATCGCGTCAATCTAGTGCGTATGAGATATCTGTGCAAAACAAAATATAAGTTGCAGTTAAATTATTTTACAATATCTATGTATGTGGAAAGACATTTACCCTAAAATTTAAATATTATTTATTTTTGTGGTATTAACTACTATATATGTATTTAAGTTAAATGTATTTTTTTCCCCTAAAAATGCTCTCACTCATTAAAAGAGAGAGAGAGAGAGAGAGAGAGAGAGAGAAAATAGTTCTTGCGAACATCGCTCCGTCTTGTGCTTTTTTTGGTTTAGAATCGCATTGATTGGCGACAAAAGTAGATTGAAACACCCAATTGAACAAACAACATACAAATAACAATTAGAGTAATTTTTTTAAAATTAATTCTGCGAGTTTGTTCTGTAAAACACATAACGGGAAAATTAGATTTAAAAATATTTTTTAAAAAAGAAAGAAAGAAATACTTATGTTTTACATAATAAAATTTTTGAGATTTTTTTTTTTTTTTTTTTTTTTTTTTTTTTTTTTTTTTTAAATCTGGCTCGAAATAAATAAATAGCCAAATACTGTATCACTTCAAAATTTTCTTTCACATTGAGTTACCTTTAAAATATTATAAATATTCTTTTTTTTTCGTTAAAGATAAATATTTTCTTTTCATAATATTATTTTGCATTAAACTGTTTTTTTCTTTTTATCATTATTTTTTAAATCAATGATTTAACAGGATTTTTTTTTCGAAATGTTTATATTATTTTCTATTAGAGAAAGCATTTCACTTCTTTTTTTTGAAATATAATTACCGCCAAAAAATTAGTTATTGAAACCCTTCCGTCAAAAATAACCGAAAAGTACGAAATTTAGTACGAAAAATCAGGGTTATCCCTGTATATTTGTATCACAGACCTCCGCAAAAATAATTCCTATCGAATTATATAATCTGCAAAAAGATCCATCGGGTACTTTTTGAAAACTCTCGAGCAGAAGTTTCAGAACTTCTGCTTTATAATATACAGGGTGTCCGAAAAGTCTGGAAACGGTCGAATAACTCGAGAAATATTGATCAGATTGAAAAACAAAAATATACGTATTAAATATTTTTAAATAAGCTACTCAGTGATACTAAATTTGTCCCACGCAACCGACCCCCTGGGGGTCAAAGGGGGTCCAACTTTGAAATCTTAAATTATAACCCCCATTTTTTATTGCAGATTCGGAATCTACAGACAAAAATACGCAACTTTTGTATTTAATGTTTATTTCAAATCCTCCTTTATCACGGTGTAATCGGGCATTTTCGAAAGGTACTTATTTCGGCTTTCCCAACCGTTTTGTGCCTTCTTGGAACCTGATTGGCCAGAACTTTTGACGTCAAATTTCCCGTCTTTTGCAAGAATAGCAGTCAGTTGCGAATATCACGGAGTAAGACAGAGGAAAGAAAAGTAATGTTAAAATTTTGCCTCATGGATTTTTCAACGATAGGTGGCGACACGCAGATGGTGGGCTGTCGATCGATGCTTCAGCAATGCTTTTCAATGGGGAAAATGTTCATTTATTTATTTATTTTTTCTTTTAACGAAAAATCTGAATTTTTAGAAAGTTGTAGAAATGAAAATCTGATTCAAGTTTTCTTCACAACATACATAGTTTATAAAGGGCGGGGTATGTGGATAATCTTCGTGTCGATGTGTTCTGCCTTTGTTTTTTAATCAATTAATTCAAAGGGGGCGGGGCTGATGGGAGTGTATGGGAATTACTACAGTGTAGATTAACATGTAAGACAAATTATTAAAAATATGCAAGTATAAAGTTACTTTTTGCTGATTAAGCAAAGGATGGGGGAAATACTGTAAATTTCAAGTGAAGTTGGGGTTACAGATTTTGGAGATTTATTAATTACTGCAAATAAAAATAACATATCAACAAACATTTTTCAACAATTCTAATAAATGTAATATTTTTTTGTAATTTAATTTTTTTTAATTTTTAATTTTTTCATTATTTTAAATTTAATAAGTTGAATTATTTGAAAATTTTTTATCTTTTAATTTTTTTTTTTTTTTGAAAAGTAATCTGTTGGATCTGTTGATTGTTTCCAAAGAGAGACGACTTTTTAATTATCATAGGGGATGGATAATGTAAAAAGAAAATCGTCCACTTATTTATTTATTTTTGCAATAAAATTTTAAACGTGACAAAATGCATAAACATAAACGTAATTTTAAAAACAAATCGATTTGTTACTTAAATTTTTTTTAGCCTGAAACGAGGCAATATTAATAAAATTAATTCAATTTTTTCTGCGTTTAATGATAATATTTGTAAGAAATAAGTTATACAAATTGAACATCTATAATAATAAAGAGTGTATGTGCGTGTGTCAACGCTGTTCTGAAGAGACCGCTGCATGTAGAGTTACAAAATTTGGAGGGAAGGTACCCCTATACATGTAGTTTTGCACCTCGAAGCCCGAATTTTGATTTTTTGATTAGAATTTTTTAATTTAATTTTTTAGGCGATTTTTTGTGTTCTTTTTATGTTTCGAGGCGATTTTTCCATATTAGTGAAAGGAATACGGTTTCATTTTTTTCCCTCAATATATTAATTTTTTTTTCTCTTTTCAATAAAGTTTATTCGGAATTCGTGCGGCGATTTTGGGAACTTTTAACAATTTTTTATTGCGATATTCGGTATTTCTTCATATTTTGAGACTATTTTTAAGAATAATAAAAATAAAATTATTTCAAACCCTAATTAACTAATTTTGCCTGGTGTGATTTTCAATTTCAGTGATTTTTTTCATTGCAATTTGCAGTACGATTTTCGATGTGGTTTTAACGATTTTTTGTGCGTTTAGCATCGGTTTTTAGTCAATTTTCTCAATATTGCAGATTTTAGTATGCATCATGGTCTTATTTATTTTTAAATTGCAGGTAAAAAAGGCAAAAACCCTAAAACTAATGAATTAGTGGTAAAGGAATTATTTTGAATATCCACCGTAACCTATACTAATAAAATAACTAAATGCACTGTCTGTGTGCATGTATGTTTTTGTGCGATGACTAGCAAAATCTACGGCAATTACGAGGCTCAAAACTTTTTTGAAAGTACCCCAGTCTCTCCTGATGTATCTGACATTGAGATTTTCAAAATTCTAATTATTACTTGAGTAGTTCCACTCCCGTTTCCCATTGCAGCCCTTTTGAACATTTTTACCGTTAAATATTCTTTGTTCATTTTTAATCCAATTTTTCACACAGTCAGTGTCCGTGTATTTAAGACAACGTAATTTGACATATTTCGAATTAGAGATAAAATCACAAATTTCATGTTCATTTAATATTATTATCTCGGAACCGTGCAACGCCGGGCGGGTCAGCCAGTTTACAAATAAAAACAAAATTCAAATATCGTAAATGAATCTTAAACTTTTTAAATGCTTTATTTGTCTTAAAAGTCTCTGATAATTTTGCACACACTGTTATTTGTTTTTAATTTGTCTTGGCAATTATGTTTTTGTTTATATACAGGGAATCCAAAAAAGTCGAATCCAAAAGTCGGTGTCCAAAAGTCGAAAATGGTCGAATAACTCGTGAATCTCACATCGAATTGAAAAACGAAAAAATGAGTGTTTTAATTATGTTTGTAAAAGCTATTCAGGGATACCAAAGTTGACCTCTGGATATCAGAGGCATTCCAAATTTGAAATTTTAAATGATAACCGCCATTTTTAATTCTCGATTCGGACTCTACGGGCAAAAATACCAGGGTAGCAAGTGGTTATGGATAATTTAAGTCAAAAAAAGGTGTTAACACCTTGCGGCTTGGTGGTATATCTATGAAACCACTTAATTTTAATTCCCAAACGCCACACAAGACGGAATTTATATAAAAAATAGGTTTATTGAATTCCTGCAAAGCAGTTTTTCCTTAATTTCAAATAAAGTTGTTTTCAAATTTCGTCATCAATTTCTACGAATGATGTCAATCTTCGTAGATGTCAAATGATGTCAAATGATTCATTAATCTAACAAGGAAGGTCTCCATTGGGGGCATACGCAGAATCTTTTGAAAAAAATACGAATTAAACTACTCATGTAGGTAATAAATGATCAGTGAAAATTAGCGGCGGAATTACATTATTAAATATGTAAAAAAATAAAATAGTTTGGAATAACTGGCGTGAAAAGCTGAAAGCGACGCGGGATTTGGCGAGCAATGCATTTCCTCGCCAAAAGCAGACGATTTTAACGAATCTGAAAATTGATTTTAATTGACTTCACTTTTTAAAATCTGCAGCATTTACTGCAACGTCACTCCACTACTTTTATAGAATATCTCTCTTCTGACCAATGAGAATGCTCCATAGCACGGTCAATTGACCGCGTCATACACTGCTAAAAATCTGCTGCATTTTGTTGCAACGCACTCCACCGCTTGTATATAATATCTCTATTCCAACCAATGAGAAAGCTCCATTTCACGGCCAAGTAACCGCTTTCTATACAAGCAAGGGAGTGTGTTGCAACAAAATGCAGCAGATTTTTAAGTGTATTTTTCAATTTGGAACAATTTTAATCAATTTAAATTGTGTTTTAAATGATAAAATATATTAATTTCATTTTGTTAAAAGTACATATAAAAGAATATGGCAAAATTACACTTAAAGTAAAGTAAAAATGCAAAACTAAAATTACTTAAACTAAACTTATTTAAATAAATTGAACATAGAAAGTTTTTTCTTTAAAAAGTATTCGAAGCGTAAAAGCGTATTTTTCAAAATTTCGTTTTTTCGCCAACCGGAGATAAATCGCCAAATAAACGAAATTTTTATTATTTTTTTACGGACGTAATAAGGAAATTCCGCCGAAATTTTTTTTATAAACATATATAACTGTATGAGAAGAACATTCTGTAATTTTTTCAGATTTTTCTGAGTATGCCCGTATGGAGACCTTCCTTGTAAGTTTTAAAATGTCCTCATCAATTCCTTTTTCTTTGTATTTCATTTCCTCTTGCGTTTCATGTTTTAAGCTAATTCATTTTTATGCAAAAATGGAGAAAATATTTTTCAATAATATTTGGACATTTTGCAGATGAAAGAGAATTTTAAGGATTTCGACTGATAATTTCTTTGCATGGTTTTCTCGTTCCATTTTCATTATTATGATAGCTTAGCCATTTTCACAAACAGGATACTTTCCGTGTTATAAAGTTTGTAAGTCATAAGTCCATGTTACAAAGTTTATTTATAAAAATTAGATTAGACATTCAAACATTATGTAAAAAATATATGCATACAAAAAAAGAAAGAAAAGCAGCATGGTATACTTAAAATATGAATTTTCATGTGTGGACGTGCGACAGGGTACCAAAATTTCAAGCGGAAATTTCGTACAAAATTTTGATAACTGAATTTTAACACAACAGATATTGTTCAATTAAAAAATAAAATTCGACATAACAATTGATGACGTTAACGTGAACACGCTTATTGTGAATTATTTTTAACTCTAACATTCCCACTGTCCCTATAAAAGAGTTATAAATTATGTGTTTTTTCTACTTTTAAGATGAACACGTTTAACGTAAAATTTTGCTCACTGTGAGCAATTCTCGATGTCTTCATAAAGATTTCGTTGCTTGATGTGAACAAAATATCCTAGAAAAATTGAAGTTTATTTTTTCTTTGGCAATAATGAGAGCTTTGAAAACGAGTTCTGTTGCTATTATTATTATTATTATTATTATACTTTTGGAAATTACAATACGTATCATCAACTGCATGCCACCAGGATTAGGGTTGATTTCTATCTAAAGGGAGTATTTTGTTTCTTTCTTCACACATGGAAAATTCAAAATTTAGTATTAAAATTTTCATATTCGTTTCAAAGATAGCATGTGTTCAGACATTTTTTTTACTTCGTTTACCAGAGTGAATTTATAAAGGTATTTATATGTAGTGTATAGTTTCTCAAAAAAGGCCACAAATTACAGCAATTCTTAGGTTTACAAGAAAAGTTCAATATTGTTACATGAGGTACATTCGAAAAAATTGTAAAAATCTGAAATTGCTAAGAAATATGGAATCGCTAAAAGTACAACATGATTGATTTTAAAAGGTATAGAAAAAATTGAAACAATTTGTGTGCTAAATAAGTTTGAACCAAGTCAAAATAGAATGTGAATCGAGAATAATGAAGAAGTCGAAACAGCATTAACAAGTAGGAAATTCATGCGTTAAACATAGATTATAAAACACTTTCCAACACTTCTTGAAATCTTTAACAAAACTTCGTTACTTAGGGAAATAAAGTTACTGTCTGTATCTAAATATGCATTCTAATACTTTAAAGGGCCCTGCATTTGATATGTTGGTTGATATGTATGCTATATAATGGAGAAATTTAATTAAGCAAAAAAATGAAGTCCAGGTTGAAATTTCTTTTTAAGCAATTTATAGTAATAGATGGAAACATTCTCAATATTTCTGTTCAGCCCAGTAGTTTACCTGGTATCGTTATTACACGTCAGTATTTAGCTAAAATGTATTTTAAACCAAAACTCTCTTAAAACTATGGCAATCACATTCTCAGAAATTATCATTCATAGATATCCATGAATCTATTTTTTTGCGTGGCCCTGTACATCATTTTATCTATCTTCTACAAACATTTCTTAATAAACTGAATGCAGTTCAGTATAAAAATGCATAACTTATTTAAAAAAATACCTTCAAGTAATTTACACTCATATTCAATAACGTTTCAGAGCTCTTTTGTGCAGATCTGTATATTAGATATAACATTTATACACATCATATAATACGCATAGATTTAGTGAAACTTAAAAGCGCATATCATGATTAAAATGATTGGGCACCCACTCTGGTGACGCCACTGCATTTAGTGTGTGTTTTTTTGTATTGCTATAGATGATACTATATGCAACAAAAAGGGTGTAATATATGTGTATTCTGTAAGCACACATTCTTGGTGCGCTTTATCAACCCGCGCAAAAAAGGCTGTATTCTAATACGCCTTCATCTTATAGCCATTAGGAATTGCAAAAATAAAAAAATAAAAACTGCGTTATGTAGGGATGAGATTTCCGCTTTTTTGCACACCAGTAAAATTTAACAGAAAATGCTATATTATGTAATCGAAAAATTTTTGTGATTTAACAGATCAACATTTTCTCTAAGATTATACTGGTGTCCAAAAAAGCGGAAATCTTATCCCTAGTTATATGATACAAAAAAAAACCCTTACTTTTATGCAACATAAAAAAGAAATAATCAGAGGTGTGGCATGTGGTGGGGGACAATTTTAATATCTTGAATCATAATACTGATTTTTTATTTCAAATTCGTATTCTACGAGAAAAAAATACGCAATTTTTAATTTAACATTCTCTTTCATTTCGCCATAGATAATTTTATAATCGAGCAAAACACAGCCAGATTCGTTACATGAGCAGGAAATCCTATTTTTTATTGAAGTTCTGGTTTTAAAATTTAAAATTAAAAATTAAAAAGAAAAAAAATTATCCTTCCGTCATGGACAGGAAATCGGAAATGTCTAAATTCTGAATGAATGCACTATTTTCAGCACTACCAGGATGAACGACAAAGACGTAGAATAGTCATTTCCAATATAACATGGAGCGTACGGCCCATAGGAGGACTATTTCACGTTTTGGTGGCCAATTGCATATTTGTTACTGAGTCATTCACTATAAGTTTCTTTTCTTTTTCTATTTTATAAATGAATGTTTTAAACTGAAAATAAATGAAATACAAGCATAATTGCAAAAATCAATGATTTATTGAATTAAAAAAATGTTTTAAACTAAACATTTAAAAAAAGTAAACAATAATTAACAACAGAATAATGAGTATTTTTAAAAATTGGACTTTTTTTTCCAGAACTAAAGTTTCTATAAATATTTTGATAGTTATTATATTCTACAATTCTTTGAGACATTTTCAATTTTTTATTGAATGAACTTTCTTCTTTTATTCGCTTTGCTACATATCGCACAAAGAATCTTTTTTTTTTTTTTTTTTTTTTAAATCAAACAACTAAAAAAAAACTGACAGTTTTGAGCATATACTTCTAAAATATATGAAATATCTAAATGAAGTACTATAGGTGCAGATTCTCAAAACTTTTATGAAACCAGGGGCTTCTAAGCCCGAAAAATACAGTAGCCACCTTTTGTAAGAAACGCATAAAAGAATAGCACTTATATGTGCATAAAAGTCAGTAATTTAAAGGGAGAAAACAAACGCACATCTACAAGAAAAAAAAAATCTGCAGACTATTTGCGTCAAATATAAATGCTTCACTCACACAATTCTTTTAATTTGAATGTAAAATTAAGTGTAACATAAGTCGTAAGCTATGTATAGTCAGAAGACAAAGTTGATAGGAAGATAGAGTTTAAGGAAAAATATATCAATAAAAATAAGCTAAGCAATCATGGCAATGGGGAATATAAAAAAAAAAAAATTATTTATTATTATCATTTTCTAAGAGTTCATATAAAAATGAAAATTGCGACTGTGTGAGATTATTTTGCATTTTAAAATTCAAAATACGATTGTAACATTTGTTTTTTAAAAAGATACGAGAAAAAAATATGTTTAAAAATTCTTATTTTAAAAGGGCGATTCTGTTCAAAATTTCCAAACATTTAAGCCATTTGATTCCAGAATTTCAGGCATAAAAACACATCATGAAAAAATATCGAAAAAAGACCGTCCAAAAATCCATTTTGTTAATCGTTAACAACGAAAAACGAAAGTTCCGTGAAAAGGTCGCCAATGAATCCCTGAAAACTTCGTCCAAAAATTTGAAAAAAAAAAAATTGCAAATGTTAACGAATTGGGGGGGAAAAAACATGAATTTTGCAAATTAAAAAAAAAAAATCTATTTTGTTAAAATATCTAGGATTTTCGTAAAAAAAAAAATAGAATAAATGCGAATTTCGCGAATGTTTGCGAAAGAATCGTCCCTTCGTCGAAGGATTACAGAAAAAAATTCACTAATGTAATCAAAGGATCGTAATAAGGACTCTAATTTTATCAAAGAATCGCAGAAACAACACAATTTTTTTCAAATGACTAAAGAAAAACTCGACCGATTCGTAAACCGATTGCAGAAAAAAAGACAATTTTGTCAAAGGATCACAAAAAACTTAGTAAATTTCATTAAACAATTGCGATAGAAAACGAGAATTTCGTGAAAGCATGGCGAAAAATCCCCTGAAATTGCGTATGAGGATTTCTATAAAATCCTGAATATTATCAAAAGTTTACGAAAAAATGGAAACAAATGCTATTTTTGTTAAAAGAACTGAAGATATAAACGTAAAATTTGCCAAAGTAGGCGACTTAAACGTCAAAAATAGTCACACAAGCAAAAAGTTTAGTGGCACACGTGGCGATTGGCGACTATGAATCTGCATCTGTAGTTACTGCAAACTTTATAAAATCAATAAATACTAAATCAGGGTTCGTACGATTCAAGCACTTTTAAGCACTTGTTATCAAAACTTTTATAAAATAATTTATGCCTTACATAACGAAAAAAAATTAGCTTCAATATAATAACCAGTAATTTGCAAAATTTTTTATAGTATAATGCTTAAAATCTGATGAATATGTTTGATTTGTACGAACTCTGTAAATTGCATTAGAAAAGGAAATTAAATGGATACGTGCAGCTATCCTACACAGTAAAAAAAAAAAAAAAAAAAAAAAAAAAAACATGATGAATATGCATTTAAAATTTTTAAATCAAAGTTAACCATAATAAATAAAAGATAATGCATGAAATATAAAAACATTCAAAATGGAAAACAGAGAAAATACGTTGAGAATTTTCTACTTAATGAGATGCTCAAACTGTTGACCATTAACGACTTGACAAAGTCCTAGTCGCACATAGAAGTTATCAATTACTTTCTCTAAAGTTTGTGGTGTTATCATATCAGAGAATTGAATTATCCTTTCCTTTAAGTCACCAATGTCTAAAGGTTTTGTGTGGTATACATTGTTTTTCAAGTATCCCCAGTAGAAATAATCTAAAGGGTCAGGTGACCTTGGCGGCCACTCAATTGCGCCTCTTCTCCCAATCCATTGCCTAGGGAAAATAGTATTTAGTAAATTGCGCACTATCAATGCAAAATGACATTGAGCACCATCCTGCTGAAACCAGACATTGCTGAAATCTATTCCAGTTATTTTTCGGATCTCCGGTATTATATGGCTCTTTAATAAATCGATGTACTTTTCACCAGTTAAATTGCCTTCGATAAAAAACGGTCCGACAACTTTATTGCACAATAGTCCCGCCCAAACATTAATTTTATTTTGATATTAACTTCTCCACTTATTTGGAATGTAGCTTCATCCGAAAAGCATGTCCAAAAGGAAAATTGTTTATTTTCGTCGCATAGTTTCATTATCTTCTCACAAAACTCTAATCTACGATCGAAATCGTCTTCCAAAAGTTCTTGAGTCAATGTCATTTTATATGGATGGAATTTATTGGTTGTTAGTATTTCATTTACAGAAGTTTTCCCTAAGCCTGTTTGCTGGGCGATCTTTCTAACAGATGAATGAACATTTTCAATAACACTTGCACAAACTTCAAACAGTTTTTCGTTGTCTGTGGCAGTTTTAGGCCTTCCCGATCTCGGTCGATCTCTAACAGACCCTGTGTCTTGAAAGCGAATAACAGTTTTATAAACTGTTGATTTTGTGATAGGTGAGTGATGTGGGTGGTTATCATTAAATAGCTTCACAACCTCTTCATAGGATCTTAGTTTATCACCACACCCTCGTAGTATAAGGATTTCTATCCTTTCTTTCTCGGTCATTGACATAACAGCAGATTCTAGTATCAGAAATCTATTGCACGTGGTTCAGTGTTCGCACACTCCTTATATTTTTAAGGACACTGGCACCACTATTAATGATAAGAAAATTTATATTTACTTTTTAAGAAACAGAATTCGCAACCACATCCTCGATTCGAAATTTTTGCAACATTTTTCTGCAGTGAAATACATTGAAAATACTGTAAAAATTTAGTGATAGAACTGTGCGAACCCTGTGGTTACAGTTGAGCGGAGCTCATTTATAAGTGGTTGGTTGTAAAGTGACATATTCAGGAACTGTTTATGGAGATATAAAAATTTGCATAATCATAATTATGATATAGTAATAATCACTGATTATTACTATGTCATACTTTCATTTTAATTGTAATTTGAAAGATTAAAATGGCGGAATAATTTTATACGAATGTTATTGAGAAATGATAATTACAATTACACTGATAAAAATTTGCTGCATTTTACTGCAACACACGGAAAACATTGTACAGAAAACGGTTACTTGGCCGTGAAATGGAGCTTTCTCATTGGTTGGAATAGAGATATTATATACAAGCGGTGGAGTGCGTTGCAGCAAAATGCAGCATATTTTTATCAGTGTACCCAATACCGGCTCTGACATAGAATGGCGCTTTGAAAACTTGGTATGATGCGATTTTTTTTAACTAAAGGATGTTGGGATATTGTAATTTGAACAATGAAATATCGGCAGAGTAGTTTTAAAGATCGAAAAACACGGATTCCCAAATTTACTTATAATTTGATCAGAATGCAAATAGATTTTTTGTTGTTTAGCGAAACGGGAATGATCAATATGAAGCATACATTTTTGGGAACTTTTCGCTATTTGCAAAAATGTTGAATTTTGATTGGTCTATTTGTTAAACAGCAAAAAAACTATCTGTATCGTGTTATCGTAACTATCTCTATCCCTTTCTGTTAAAAAAAAATATTTTTTTCATTTTGATTTTTTGAATATTGCTTAAAAATGCGGTTTTCTATATTTTGTAACTGGTATTTTTGGTAACTGTAATTTTTGAAATTTACAATAAATATTATATTTCCCATGATTATAAGAAAAAAGGCGCGTGAGAAAACAATTGTTTGGCGGGCGCCGGTCTTTGCAGGAATTGAGAATTACAAAGTTGGCGCATTCGAATCTGAGATCTGATTTGTCTTCTGCTCAAAAAAAAAAAAAAAAAAAAAAAAAAAAAAAAAAAAAAGAGCGAGAGATTGATGCAATGTCAATAGGTATTTTTTTTTTCAGGAGGGGGGGGGGGGACGAAAATTTTCGACAACCATTAATGAACCGCAATGGAAAAACATGTATGTTAACTGAAATTTACAAAAAATATAAATTAAATGAACATTTTGTCGCGAATAACAGGATTCGACAAACACCGGGAGCAGGGTCGACCTGGCGACTGAAAAATTCCTCTCTGCGACTAATTTTTTTTGCCTACTTTTATCAATTTTACTTTTTCTTCTGTAACCAAAAAATTCCATGTGTATTTTTTTTTTTTTTTTTTTTTTTTTTTTTTAGTTGCGTGATTATTTTCAGTGAAAGAAAATACACCAAAAGGCCGCTCCAAACAGGAGCCGTTTTCGATTCAAACATCTGCTTCCAACTGATCATCTGTAAAACAGGTGAGAAATGGCATTGCCTCCAACCATACAATTATACAAAAACTATACAGTCCCTGGCCAAATTATTAGACGCACTCCCTTTTCCTTGTGTCGAATCATATTACTAGCTTCATAGAAATATTACTTTGTGAATAACTGCAATTAATTATATACATCATTTGTAAGATTATAATAAATAAAAAACATGCCTATGACTTTAAAACTCTTTCTTTTTACAAATTAAATTAAAAATGGCTGAAATTGCAAAATTTATAACTTGAAACTCAAAAAAATATCAATATTTTTTGGAACCTCTTTTGGCGGCTATCAGTGCCTCTATTCTTCGCGGCATGCTATTAACACAAAATTGAAGAGTTTCTTGTATGCGTGGGTGACGATTCCAGATTTGAATAAGATTTTCTGTGAGCTGGGTTTTGTTTGTTATGACTTGTTAGTCAATTCTCCAGACCAACATAAAGAGGTTTTCAAAATCGGTTTATTCTAAAGCTAAAATGGTGGTTTCCAAATGAAGAACCATTTGTATTTTTGCAAGGTAAAGCTTTTTGTTACATTGCACGATCCGTCAAGGTCTACTTTCAATAAAAAAATATCCCTGTGTTGAACTGCTCCCGGTAATTCATCAGACATGAATACCATTGAAAATGTTTGGGAGCTAATGAAGAAAAAACTGGACAAAGAGCTCATAACGAGCAAAACACAGCTCATAGAAAAACTTATCATTGTCTGGAAACATCACTCACACATGCAAGAAACATTTCAATTTTGTACTAACAGCATGCCATGAAGAATAGAGGCACTGATTGGTGCCAAAGGAGACTCCAAAAAATATTGACATTTTTTTTAATTTCATATTTTAAGTTTTACAATTTTAGCAATTGTTAATTTAATTTACAAAAATAAATAATTTTAAAGTCATTGGCATGCTTTTAATTTATTATAATCCTACAGATTATGTATATAATCAATTGTAACTATTGGTATAGTAATATCGCTATGAAACTTGTAATATGATTCGACACAAGAAAATATGAGTGCGTCTAATAATTTGGCCAGGGACTGTACATCAGAGAATTATACAAGAGGATCTTAGCTCTTAGTTCCATTTTTCAATAGGTTTCAGCAAAATAAACATTATGAAATTTGAGCTCTGTTCAAACTTGAAAAAGTATAGTATAAAAAGTTTAATAATTATAAATTTAAATGGTCCTAAAAGATTTCAATCCTGTAAAACCAATTGACAAATGGTATTTCAAATCAAAATCTCAAAGACGCTGTTAAATTATGCATGTAATTTCTTAAGGAGAACTAAAGGTAAGGATATTAATTTGTCTACTGTTTTAATGTTTAATTTGATAGTTTGTATCCATTTAATTTTTTTTATGTATAAGTGGCATTATTTGAAAGTTTTCTGAGTTTTATCTTTATTATTATATATTTTTAATGTTTAACTTTTTTACCTTTAAACTGATACATATTAATTAAAAATATATCGTAAAAAATATGAGTTGCAGTGTACCATTTTGCAGTGAATATGCAGTGTCAAAGAAATTATTCTTCAAGTTTGCCGTTTAGATTTGATCTCGATATTCTTGCAGACGACAAGCCAGAGCTCAAATATGCATGCGCCAACTTCTTAATTCTCAGTTGCTGCAACCAGTGTTGAATTCAGAGGGTGGCCCATGGGGAACATTCCTCCCCCCCCCCCCCGAAGTAATAAAATGTCCCTCCCGGAAAATCTGGGATTTTGGGTTTTCAATAGGCAAAAAGGGTATTCCCCCCGGAACTCTATAATGCCCCCCCCCGGAGCCACAAAAGTCCCTCCTGGAGAAAAGTGTCTGAATTCAAATCTGGCTGCAACGACCGTTTTCTTTGTTCGGTGTGGTCTCAGAAAGAGTGCCAAAACCGTATTTTGAGATTACACATCCATTATACCGTCGATTTTTGTCCATTATACCGTCATTTATGTCGAAGCGAAATAAAGGTAAATACAAAAGTTGCGTATTTATTTCTGTATAATGTGAATCAGCAATAAAAAATGGAGTTCCTGATTCAATATTTCACAGTAGCATTCATATAAAAAAACCAAGGTGTCGGGTGGGTGGTCAACTTTGGGATCATTAAATTGGCTTTTAAAAAAATAAATTATTCGATTGTTTTAAATGACTAAATTTAAAATTATGACAGAAATTGTTAAATTGAAAAAATTATATTCAATTACAAAAAAATATTGCATTTATTAGAATTTTTGAAAAAATATTGTGTATTCGTTATTTTGTAGTTGCAGTAAATAACAAATCATCTAAATCTCTAATCCAACCCCCACATGAAATGTATGTAGCTTTCTCATGCCATATTCGTCGTTTGTATAGCCAGCACACACAAAAAATGCATATATATGTTTTTTTCGTCCTATATTGTACTCTACAGTAATAATTTAGGAAAAAGAACCTCTGCAGCCTTTTTAGATGATTTTTTTAAACTGCAGAAACCATCGAAGAGGAGATTATTCACAAATTTCGTCCCCTTTCCGACTTCCTAAAAAAATATACAGTGGACTCTCTCTTATCTGAAGACTCGCGGGACCGACCAAAAATGTTTAGATTACGAGAGTGTTCATTATAGAGGGAGATTGGAAGTGTATTATTACTACTATAGTTTTCGAGCCAGTAATTGATGAAAAAAGGTCGACTCTATGGGATTTTTATCATATTTTCTTTCTTTTAAGTTTTAGAAGTAAATTAACATCGGTTCTTTTCAGTTAGCTGAGTGCCTCTGTAATATTTACATTTATATTTTGTGTATATATAGTACATGCATGTAATATGTATGTATGAATTGGCACTCAGCTAACCGAAAAGTAGATTGTAACAAACCTTAATGAATGTCCCATCATTTGAAAAAAGAAATCTGCTAAAATTAAATAGCAAGAAATGTATGAGCCTTTCTTTATTTGCCATTTTCTCAGTAATTGATCAATATAAGAAATCAATCTTTTACAGAGGGCGGCTGACAACAATGTGACAACAGGAGCTCAGAATTTAAATAAAGATTTTATTTGAACTTTTCAAATAAATTGCAACTGCAAATACAAGCTTAAAATGTAGCAGTGATTTTGTCTGTTTATTTCTTATTCGAGTTCGTTGAACGTTTTTCTTCTTCTGTAACATCTTTAAATTTCCATGATGAGATTTCGAATCCAGCTTGCAAACGTATGTTCAGTATGCAGAGGGGTGAAGTAGAAATGGGGATCAAAAGTAATATTCATAATAGTAGGGTGTTCAGAAAAGACAGTGTGTTTTTTGTTAAATCTATGGAGTTTCGCTGGGACTGTCGTAATGCAGTCATAATACTGGGTGTCTACATTAGAGAGTGTTTAGATAGAGAGAGTCAGCTGTGCATTGCTTTAAGTAATTACTGAAAACTTGTTTAAAATTTACTTAACTTTTATTTTTTATAAGATTATACTTTCTTAATAATTGCAAGGTGTACCTAAACTTTTGGGCAAAACTTTAAGGGGTGGTAGTACACATCAAAACAAACAATATTAAATAGGAAACTCAGGATCCCAAACGTCTTTCGAAGGAGATAGTCGCCATTAAAGTTTGGGGTCCAAAATTTCAAATGATTATAAAAAACGGAAAAATTGATCCAATCGTTTGTGGTTTTCACTAAAACTATTCTTTATGACAGTATTCTCTTGAAAATAAATTATAGAGATGAATTTAAAAAAAAAGGAAAAAAGTTGAAAAGTTTAAAACAAAGGGCAAAAGTTGAAATTTAATCCACCCCTCCCCCCCACCCCTCGAACACAGTTTCAATTTTGCGCTACTTAATTACTCCCAACGATTGTGATTTTGAGTTAAAGATTTAAGTCTAAGCATTTGAAAGCATTTAATGAGATTAAAAAAAAATGACGGTTAAAAATAGTACTACGTTACACCAAAGTTTAAGGCGCCCACTATCGGCATTTAAAAAAATTTATCTTTAAAATTCATTTTCAAGGAAATACTGATTTACAGAGTAATTTTCGCGAACATCGCAAACAAATCGACCAATTTTCCGTTTTTTTATATAATTATTAGAAATTTGAGCCTCACCCCCTCCCTCCCTCCTTGAACACAGCTCAGTTAGCACTACTTAACCACTCCCAACGATTCAGATTTTGAGCTCAACATTTACGTTTATGTCTAAGCTTCTAACAAAATTTAATGAGGTGCAAAAAATAACGGTATCGGCATTTTTTGAAATTTATCTTTGTAACTTATTTTCAAGAAAATACTGATTTAAAGAGTAATTTTAGTGAAAACCAAAAATTAAACGACCAATTTTTCCGGATTTTTTTTAATAATCATTTGAATTTTGAACCTCCTCCCCCTTGAACACAGCTCAGTTTGCGATACCTAACCACTCCCACCGATTTGGATTTTGAGCTCAAAATTTAAGTTTATGTCTAAGCTTCTAAAAAAATTTAACGACATACAAAAGATAACGGTAAAATGTAGTTGTTCGCTATTCCAAAGTCTAAAGCGCTGATCCGCATTTTTTGAAATTTATCTTTATAATTTATTTTCAAGAAAATACTGACACAAAGAATAGTTTTGGTGAAAACCGCTAACGAATCGAGTAATTTTTCCGGTTTATATAATCATTTGAAACTTTAGACCCTAAATTTTAATGGCGCCTATCTCCTTCGGAGGACGTTTGTACCCTTAGTTTCGTATTTAATATTATTTGTCTTGATGTGTACTATCACCCCTTAAAGTTTTGACCAAGAGTTTAGATACACCCTGTATTTAAAACAGAATAATTTTTTTTAAGTTTTATATCATATTTTACATTGTCAATCACCTGACGTGGTTTTAACAGAAATTTCAGTGTCAGTCGACGTGGCACTCCACGTATTAAACATTAAAAAAATAAATAAATATAGAAGTTGTTTTTAAAAAATGATTTAATGGATAAAGAAAAAAGGCAAAAAGAAAATTAATTTATTTCTATTAATGTTTTTGTTAAAAGCATATTAATCACTTTTGAAACAATCGCTACTGATGTTTTTTGGGAAGCACTATTCCGGCCAAGCAGCGTTGCAAGTTTAGTTTCACTTTTTACTGCGTAATTTGAAATTCGCACCATAACTTTAAAAAAAAGGCAATTTCATTTTATATATTCGCTAAATGTTTGTCATTAAATAATTATTTTGGTACTTTCCGGTATAAAATCAAAAGTTATATATTTAAAAAAAAGACAAAACATGGAAGATAAAATATGGTTATGAAAATAAAATGTGTATCTGATGTATTTGGTTCGTACACCACGATCTTCCAGGATCCGAAGAAAGCGTTAAATACAAATGTTACGTATCTTTGTCATTAGAATCCAAATCTGCAATAAGAAATGGGAGTTATTATTCAAAATTTCAAAGTTGGAATCCCTCTGACCCCCCAGGGTTCGGATTGGGTTGGGGGGTCAACTTTGATCGAACCAAATGCATATTTTTTAATACGTTTTTTTTTCGTTTTTCAATCTATGTATTTCACGAATTCATCGACCGTTTTCCTATTTTTCGTTCACTCTGCATTTTGACATATTTGTTATTTTATCGCTATAATGAATATATAAATAATTTTCTACACTAACATCCTGTTATAAAACCGAAAAGGTCGTCTCTGTCAACAAATAATCATTTCGTCTAAAGTTTTCCGACACCGCACCATTTACACATTTTTTTAAGGGGGAATGCACCGTGTTTTTTAATAGTTTCCTTTACTTGTGAATTTCCAACAAATATTCTAATTAATAAAAAAAAACAGCTAATAATTTTTATTTATTAATGGTGCCATAAATGAATTACACATGCACCTTTTGATGACGCACATATGGACCACAAGTCCCGAAAGTACTAAGGAATTAAAATATATTTTAGATTAAAAAAATTAAAATACCGATTTCTTTCTATTGATTAATCGTTTCTCTGATTTAGTCGCACCTTATAAGAACAACGAGTGTTCGCCAATCATGATTTGCCAATATCACGTAATTAAATTTATGAAAAACAATTTAAAATTTAAAAGAATGTATTAATTTACTAAAAATTATGATATATCTCAAAGAACTATTGAAAAAATTTCTGCCCTACTTTAATCATGAAAACCTTTAATCCCACACCCACCTGATTTTTTTTCGTACGTATACTGGAATTTCTAGAACAGGAAAATTTTCTTGTTGAAAATCACTGGTTAAAAAAGGAAAAAATACGAGTTTTTGAAGTAGCTTTATTTATTTTATTTAAAAAAAAATTACTGATATTTCAATTGGAAAATAACGAGACCTATAAGTACCCTGAATTTACGATGTCTTGTATCTTTCTATAGTAATAAGAAAAAAAAATACAGCCTTACAAGCCGTATTAGATTTTTTTTAACAGCAGAATCTATTGAAACGCATAATATACACACATCCCGCCCCCCCCCCCCCAAATAATGAAGGTTATCTTTTTTCTATTCAGGAGGGCAGGTGCTTATTTCTACGTTAAAAGTTCGAAATACGCAAGTTTTTAGTTAGAAATGTTTGTCAGGATACAATAAAAATCGGAATAGAAAACTAATATAATATATTTCAATGACATTTTGAAGAGAAAATCACATAAAATACTATAGCATCATCGAAATAATCATCACTGGCGGTTTTCGAGAAACGGTATTCCTGCAAAACGGTATTCCCTCCTCAATCTCCTCGGACGGGGCGCCCCCTCCCCCCCTTTTCACGCAGGCCTGAATGTCCGGATGGAGAAAAAGGGGATTTAAAAAGGGATCAAAAATTCCTGATTGAGCTAAAAATAATTTTAAGTAATAGATTTATTTTTACAGCACAGTCACAAATAAGACAAAAAACAAGTGAAAAAAAAAATGTTTAAATTATTTTAAATATGTGTACTAAAGATCCTATTATTTACACAATTTTTTTTTCCTCTGAATAATTAAAATAAAAATTTGCTTTAATTCTACATGCATTAATTGCATAAATATCCAAAGTTATGAATTATTAAATTTGTCCTTTGGTTTTGTCAGAATGATTTCGTATTTTAAATGGCTTAAAAAAGGAAATGAAGCGCCAAGTACCTTTAATAAACTATGTATGTTGTCAAGAAAACTTTAATCAATCAGATTTTCATTTCTACAACTTTCTAAAAATTCAGATTTTTCGTTAAAGAAAAAATAAATAAATAAATGAACATTTTTTTCATTGAAAATTTTTTTCAGCCCACCGTCTGCGTGTCGCCCCCTATCGTTGAAAAATCCATGTGGCAAAATTTTAACATTACTTTTCCTTCCTCTGTCTTACTCCGTGATATTCGCAACTGACTGCTATTCTTGCAAAAGACGGGAAATTTTGACGTCAAAAGTTCTGGCCAATCAAGTTCCAAGAAGGCACAAAACGGTTGGGAAAGCCGAAATAAGTACCTTTCGAAAATGCCCGATTACACCGTGATAAAGGAGATTTGAAATAAACATTAAATACAAAAGTTGCGTATTTTTGTCTGTAGATTCCGAATCTGCAATAAAAAATGGGGGTTATAATTTAAGATTTCAAAGTTGGACCCCCTTTGGCCCCCAGGGGGTCGGTTGCGTGGGACAAATTTAGTATCACTGAGTAGCTTATTTAAAAATATTTAATAAGTATATTTTTGTTTTTCAATCTGATCAATATTTCTCGAGTTATTCGACCGTTTCCAGACTTTTCGGACACCCTGTATATGATTTCACTGTTCATATTTAAAATATAAGTTACTTTTCTGAATATGTGTGGTAAGCGAAAAAATATATTACAATATCCTGTCAAATAATATTGTGTTTTTTGTGTTTGTGTTATTTTCCAGCCGTCTTCAAAAATTTTTCATTAGCCTATTAGTGTATAAATCTAATTTAAATAGTCCATAAATTAAGTACATTCGTTAGATTTCATATAATGGGATAATCTTTAAACTTCAATAAGTAATTTTCAATGATTTATGATTATTTCTGTATATGTATACATTACGTATAAGATATGTAAATGTAGCTCTCTTTTAGTGAACTAAGAATTGTAATTGTACACAACTGATAAGATATGTGAGTTGTTTTCATTTGAAAATTAGTAATTCAAATATCTTTTAAAAATACTTTGAAGGACTTTTTGAAGAAAAGGCTTTACTTCTAGGGATGAAAAATGCCAACAATTCTCAGCAATTTTTAAATTCTGAACACGAAAATATGTTAATAAACATTTGAGTTCTAAAAACCAAATGGAGATTTTTTTAAATTAATAATACTAAATGTAGTTGAATTAATTTATTAAGATTTTAAACAATAAACGAACATTCTATTTAATTTGATAAACCTTGTATACCTTTTGAAACGTCTTACCCATAAGGATTTATGTGATGAAGTTTCTTAAGCCACAGGTAACATTTCACATTAACGAGAAACAAAGGAATAAAAGACACGGTCTTTCAGGCATTAAATGAATTCTTTGTTTTTTGTTATATCAGTTTTCTTTCTCACCGGTTCTTTTAATAAAATGTGTGGCTTAATGTAATTATCTGTGAAAGAAAAAAATGTTAATCTACATCAATAGATATTCTAGTGTTGTAATTTTTTTTTCAAACTTTAACAGTTGCGGGTCTAGTGTTCTGTTAATAATTCATGTCTTTTCATCGAGTATTCTTTTGTCTTAATAATTAGTTATTTTCTACTCATAGAAATGATAGTAAATGACTATGCCTGTCTAACTGTTTCTCAGTTATGATTTTATATTTTATAATAATGAAAAAATAGATGTTTATTTAATTTCCTTAATTTGCATCGTTGACGATTTCGATATTTTATTATATATATATTTCACTCTTCAAATTAAAAATATAAATTAGTTTTCTCAACAAATCATGCGCGATGAGCAAAAAAAAATTTTATAATGCCCTGTCAAATAGTATTGAAGTATAATTTTTTACAGTCGTCTTCAAAATTTTTCATTAGCCCATTTTTACATAAATCTGAATTAAATAATTCACAAAGTAAGGACATACTTTAGATTTCAGACCATGGGACAATCTTAAAAGCTCAATAAGCCAACTTCAATGATTTATGATTATTTTTAAATATGTGTACATTACGAATAATATATATAATTCTCTTCCAGTGAACTAAGTATTGTAATTGTATACAACTCATAAGATATATGAGTGAAGTTTTCAATTGAAAACCAATAATTGATCTAGCTTTAAAAATGTACCCCAAAATACTTTTTAAAGAAAAGTTTTTACTACTAGGCATAAGGGAAAAAAACAGACAACATTTTTTTTCAGAAGCAATTTTTAAATTCTGAAGACGAAATTATGTTAAAAAGTATTTGAGTTCTAAAAACCAAATGGAGATTTAAAAAAAAACTAATAATACCAAATGTAGTTGAATTAATTTATTAAGATTTATAACAATGAATGAAAATGCTATTCAATTTGAAAAAACCAGGTATATACTTTTAAACTTCTTACTCATAAGGATTTATGTGATGAGTTTTCTTAAGCCAAACGTAACATTTCACATTAACGAAACACATAGGAGTAAAAGGCATGATCTTTCAGGCATTAAATGAATTCTTTGTTTTTTATTATGCCAGATCTTTCTCACCTGTTCTTTTAGTAAAATGCGCGGCATAGTGTAATTATTTGTGAAAGAAAAAAAAAATCTTTATCTACATCAATAGATATTATAGTGTCATATTTTTTTTTTCGAATTTTAACACTTGCGGGTCTAGTGTACTGTTAATAATTCATGTCTTTTTATCGAGTGTTGTTTTGTCTTAACAATTAGCTAGTTTCTACACATAGAAATGATAGTAAATGACTGTGCCTGTCTTATTGTTTCCCAAATATGTTTTTACATTTTATACTAACGAATGAAAAAATTTTTACTTAATTTTCTAAATTTGCACCTTTGACGATTTCTTTACTTTATATATATATTTCACACTTCAAATTTAAAATATAAGTTACTTTTCTGAAAAAGTCATGCGTGATAAGCGAAAAAAATGTTATAATGCCCTGTCAAATAGTATTGTAGTATAATTTTTTAAAGCCGTCTTCAAAATTTTTTCATTAGCCCTTTTTTATATAAATCTAAATTAAATAATTCATAAAGTAATTACATCTTTTAGATTTCAGACCATGGTACAATCTTTAAACTTCAATAATCCAATTTCAATGATTTATGATTATTTTTATATATGTGTACATTACGAATAATATATATAATTCTCTTCCAGTGAACTAAGTATTGTAAGTGTATGTAACTGATAAGATATATGAATAAAGTTTTCAATTGAAAATAAGTAATTAAAATAGCTTTAAAAAGGGTACTTTGAAACACTTTTGAAGAAAAGTTTTTACTACTATGTATAAGAAAAAAAGAACAGCCAACAATTCTCTTATTTCCGAAGCATTTTTTAAACTCTGAAGACGAAATTATGTTAAGAAATATTTGAGTTTTAAATACGAAATGCAGATTAAAAAAATTAATAATACCAAATGTAGTTAAATTAATATATTATGATTTATAACAATGAACGAACATCCTATTTAATTTGAAAAACCTTGTAAATCTATTCAAACTTCTTTCTCATAAGGATTTATTTGATGAGTTTTCTTAAGCCACAGGTAACATTTCACATTAACGAGACACGAAGGAATAAAAGGCACGGTCTTTCAGGCATTAAATGAATTCTTTTTTTTATTATATCAGATCTTTCTCACCTTTTCTTTTAATAAAATGTGTGGCATAATATTTTTTATTTGAAGGAAAATGTTAATTGATCAACAGATGCTCTAGTATTACATTCCTTTTTTCAAAATTTAACCCTTTTGGGTCTGGCGTACTGCTAATAGTACATGTCTTTTCATTGAATATTATTTTGTCTCAACAATTACTTAGTTACTTTCTACACATAGAAAGGATAGTATACGACTATGTCTGTCTTATTAGATGTGTTCGTAATTATGGAAATAAGTAGCACCTATTGTCTTCGTTCAGTCCGTCCGTCTGTCCGCAAAAACTACCCAACGGAATCGTTTGAAATTTAAAATATACAATTGTTGCATACTTTCAGATTTTATAAAAATCGGATCCGCAGTTTAATTACAGGGACTATCAAAATTATCCCGTCTCATTTCGGTCAATAGGAAAAAATAGTTTTAGTTGCATTTTAAAGATGCTACACTCTTTCGAACCTTATAAACTTGATATGCTTCTATGCAGTATGTATTAAGTATACATTCTGTACAAACTGTGGTGCAAATTTTTTTTTTTAATTAATTTATAGAGACACACAAAAATATTCATTACATAATAGTATAGAGGGAAATGTTATTTGTTATGCGTTTTAATTATATTGAACTATTTTACATTTTATGAAATTGTTACACGTTGCTGAGGTTTACTAAAATTTACTTCCTTCCTGTATAATAGAAATCAGGTAGTACTTACAGGGACATACAAAAGATTTCGAATACTATAGTGTATAGCATTATACGAAGAAGTGAATATTTTCAGTAATTCGCTGTAGTACGAACGTTCCTCGTTTGCTACGTTTGACGTATTATTTCCAACTTGTTTTGTTTTCAATTATGTTTTGACATTTTGCAATAATAACAGTAATACTAAAAATTTATTTTATTTTACATATGTATTTCAACATAAAAAATTTCCAGAGGCAGTTCAAAATTCCCTCAAATGGGAACAAAATTCGCAATATGGCAACACTGTCACTGAACCATAAATGCCATTTTATTATTAAAACATATTAAACTTTTTTTAATTGTAAATGCAATTAATCTTCTTCTTTTATGAAAATCAATTATTACAAAATTCTCCTTTTGTAAAAGTTTTAAAAGTCCCCCCCCCCCCCAAATTATTTAGACAAAGAAACAAAGAAATAAATATATTAATGCTAAGTTTATTCTCAGCTCTGTATGGTAGAGACAGACTTAAGTTAAATTTGTAGCATTTTTCAAAGTCCGTTCATTTTCTTTTCTCTTATAGAGGATATAAATCGTTGTAATAGTGATAAAAATATGTGATTTTTAAAGGTAGAAATAAATTTTAGTTCTATATTTTATGAACTGTAAAAAGTTCAGTGTTGAAGCACTTTATTTTTTTCCTTTCAATATGTAAAAAAATATATTTGTATTTGGACATCAAACAATCCAATTGAATTTCTTCGTTTTTAAAAATCTGTTATTAAAACTTTTCTTTTTATTGCATGACATTTAAAAAAAATGTTCCTTATGAAATATGTTAAGTCAGAAAAAACAGCCTAATAGAAAGTTCAATGTCAGCTACCTTTATTTGTTGCAAGTTTAAATTAAATTGATGGTCCCATTCTGTTTGCATTTATTGTGTTTCCTCACATTAAAAAGATAAATTGCCGGAATTTTTCGCATCATAAAAATGTCGTTTTATTAAAGGTAGAAATGAACTTTGTTTTTATGTACTAAGAAACAGAGAAAAATTCATGTATTTTATAAATCCAACAATATGGGTATAAAGTAAGGTTGTTTTTAACAATAATTACATGCAACTGAATGTTTCATTTTTGTCAAACATATCGTTAAAATATTCTGCCTTGTATTGTGAGATAATTCATTTACTTTATTCTCCATATGATATTTTAGAGAAAAAAATTTCATTATCAGTTATTTTTTACTGTTGTGACGGTTATAGTTGTATTGATTGTCTTGCTGTTTTCCTTTATTTCCTTTTCTCACACAAAATAGATAAATCGGAAATATTTTTTTTCTTTTCACAATAAAAAGTCTTACATTTTAAAGTCATAAATTAATTATGTTATTCTATATTACAATAAGGAGAAAAATATTCCATGTATTCAAATATTTTAAAATCCAACAATTTGTAACAAATAAAGCGTGACCCAAAATTCGCGAAATAAGAAATTTTGATAGCGTATGCAAGTTTATAATAAAAATATGTAACTCTTTATAGATTCAATATGTATACAATAGAAACTGAAGGGGTAATTATGAAAACTTTTTATATTTTCAACTTTGTTAATTTTTTCATTTATTTCTATTTGGAAAAGTTGTGTTTTTAGTACATAGCAAGTAACTTGGACCCTTTAACAAGACTTCTTAAAAGTTTTAATTCTCATAGTTATTTTCGTCTTGAGTTAAAGGTTGGTTATAATTACCACATCAAAAACTCATAATCATGAAAATTTGTATTAATTAAGACCAGTAGTGGGGAAATTATGACCACTATATTTTTTTTCTTTATACTTGCCTACATACATTTATTTAAGGTAATTAAGACCATTAGAAATCCAAACTGACAAATCTATTTATTAAAATTTTGGTAACTTTGTTTCAAATTGCTATTGCAATCACAAAAGTGCTTCAGAATAGTGATAAAGAATGTCTAAAAGGAAAAATATATTATGAGATTAAGCGTGAAATAAAATTTAATCATACACAATTTTCTGCAGTACAGGGATGGACATAATTAACCCTTGGTCATAATTACCCTACCGGACCCTATATACTGTTAAATAATTCTGTAATTCGACAGTTATAAACTTTCAGAAATCTGTATGCTTACTAAATTTTATCTGTACATAAAAAAATGATGTAAATCTACAAAACTTGCTTTTGTAAAGCTACAGAAATTTGCCACTTTACAAAATAGTCTATTCAAATGACAGTAATCTTACTAAAATTTTATCTGTAACCAGGAATTCAGTTCCATAAAAAGTTCCAGGCATCCCAGTTTCATAAAACAAATCCCAGTACCAAAAAGGTTTATTGATTTACAGTGCAGATGTACTTGTCACATGAATTCTTCTTGTTGTCAGTACCTAAAAAATTCTAGGAATCCCAGTTTCTTAGAAAAAAACTTAGTCACTTTGGCAATTTTTTTTCAATGTAAATGACGTATGGAATAGCGTATCGGGTAAATGGCCTCAACTGCTTTGTTCCGTGTCTCAAATTTGACGCACTATTTGAATTATGCGATATTTGCGCCCAAATTTAAAAATATGGATACACTGAAGAAAAATGAAATATTCAAAAATGAATACATCAATGTACTCATACTGAATTGAAAATTTGGATAAAAAATGATCACATTGCTTTCTCAATTTTGAAACATCACATGTTATCAAACCCAAAATAACGATGATTTTGTACCTTTTCATGGTTTTTTTCATCCATGGAGGCATAAAATATGCTTATTAATGTAAATATTAAATTATGCACAGTAATTTGAAATAATTTAAAGTGCTTGCAAATAGTGCTTTTGCCATACAAATTTTCGATTTGGTTATTTTGCTAATAATTTTTTGCTAATTTCCTTAATAAATAATCAATTAAACTTTTATTGTTATTAATTATGAATAGAAATAAATGTCAGTATATTTTTACTTTAACTTATAAGTTAAGAGGCAGTTCATAGCAATTTACATTTGAACACAACCATGGAATCAAAAATTTGTACATGTGTTTCTTAGATTTGAGTACATTATGATAGGAGCTATTTTGAGTATGTGAAGAACTTAAAATTGAGTACTTTTTACTTAATTTTGAGAAACCACTTTTTTTCAGTGTATGGAAAATCATGGTTTGCACCAGAGGTTACCACATGCCATATAGCCCGATAAACAATTCAGTTACTGTATAAGTTATATCTTGGTCGGGTAATTCCCTGCTTCGGTTATCAGAATTGAATTTCGATCATGTAATTAAATGTCGTTGACTTTTCAAAGTTTAAATATGCCTAAAAGTTTACGACAATCAAGCCTTGGAGGAGGATATTGTGCACTGTATCAACGAAATTCGACAATACATATTCAAAATGGCTATTGCGAATTTTAACAACAACAACAACAAAAATTATATGCTAGGAAAGTTGTAAAAGTTACTTAATCGATATAATATTTCATACATAACTCTATATTGTGTATTTTAAATATCTAAAAAAAATAATTATAAACCTGTTGTTCCTGTCAAAATTTACTTCTTGCATGAATTTTGCGACGCACATAAAATTGTATTTGAACAGTAATGCTATTGAATCTTTCACTTTTGTAAAATAAATCGCTATGGTACATTTTCCATTGCGCAACAAGTTCAAAAGTTGTTTTTCTGAAAATATTTTAGACGCGAAAAAAGCATTTGCAATGTTAAGTCTAATATCAGCTACCTTTATTGTTGAAACAGCTGTTAATTTGATTTGTTTTCTCTTTCTGTTTTTCCGTCACATTTTTCCTTCTAATATGAAAGAAAAAAAAAGTCCTTCCGGCAATGCCGGGAGGAAGAGGTAGCTTTCATATACTTACATATTTATTTATTTATTTTAAGGTAAGTTACATTGTTCAAAAATACTAAGCTCAAATTAGTAGAAATAATCTTATAAAATTAGTGATTTTATAAGATTGAATACTAGTTTTTGTCAAGACTGAATATTAATAGGAATTTTTAGAAATTAGTCATCTTTTATTCAACCTGGTTTTATTTTAAGCAATTTAGAGAGTCACCAAATTCCACGATATCATAAAGTATATGCCATTTTAAAGCAACATTGTGGATCGTTCAGATCAGACCGTTTCAAAATGTCAGCCATAAGCAAAATTCAAAGTGCTATAACTCAATCATTTTTTAAAATATAGACAAAATAAAAAGTGTTCCGGAATTCTTGTTTTAAGTTCTAACACGTAAAAGACAAATATTTTTCAACTTTTAATTTTTTCGCATTTAATTTTAAATTTTAAATTTTTTTAAAAAATTAAAATGGCCACCATTTTGAAACATAATGGTGGATGATGCTGGCCAACGAACTCGGTCGAGACATTTGTATGTACTATGTACATACCAAGTTTCATTGAAATCGGTTCATAAATACGCGTGTTATCACGTGACAAAAATCAGATCGTTTCAAAATGTCAGACATAAGAAAAATTCAAAGTGCTATAACTCAATCATTTTGTAAGATATAGACAAAATAAAAAGTGTTCTGGAATCGTTGTTTTAAGTTCTAACACGTAAAAGAAAAATATTTTTTAAATTTTGATTTTTTGCATTAAATTTTAAATTTTAAAATTTTTTAAAAATTTTAAATGGCCACCATTTTGAAACAAAATGGCGGATGATGCTGGCCAACGAACTCGGTCGAGACATTTGTATGTACTATGTACATACCATGTTTCATTGAAATCGGTTCATAAATACGTGTGTTATCACGTGACAAAAATTAGATCGTTTCAAAATGTCAGCCATAAGAAAAATTCAAAGTGCTATAACTCAATCATGTTTTAAGATATAGACAAAATAAAAAGTGTTCTGGAATCGTTGTTTTAAGTTCTAACACGTAAAAGAAAAATATTTTTCAACTTTTAATTTTTTCGCATTAATTTTAAATTTTAAATTTTTTTTAAAATTTAAAATGGCCGCCATTTTGAAACAAAATGGCGGATGATGCTGACCAACGAACTCGGTCGAGATATTTGAATGTACTATGTACATACCAAGTTTCATTCAAATCGGTTCATAAATACGTTAGTTATCGCATGACAAAAATCAGATATATATATATATATATATATATATATATATATATATATGGTTATATATATATATATATATATATATATATATGTCAACATTTGAACGGAGGGTGTTTTTGGGGTCTGGGGGTCATGATCGGTGAAAATATACCAAAATTTTCCGGAAGTGCTTTCCTCCGGACGGCTGCAATAGGTAGCTTTTTACTTTTTGTAATGAAAGCTACCTAATACTTTTTTTACATCATGCATGTGTGGGGAATCATGTTTTAACGCCAAAAGGGCGATGAATCCTGATCTTAGGTACGCGTGGCAACCCTCCCCTGGGCTCAAGATATTTTTTGTTTGTTTATGTTTTTTCAGAGAGAGAAAAAGAATTAATATGCGATGGTGTTATGACAGTCTTGATAGAAGAATAATTCTAAAATATATCGAATTTCATGTAAATATTTGTAACATATGTGTAAATAAGAAGGTGTACAGTATGTATAATGTGTATAGAAGATGTAAAGTATTTTCTTCCAATTAAAAAGAAGTAACAAGATTCCCGTTTTGAAGTTATTGAATATGAATCGCCTAAATTATTAATTTAGTGTTTTAAATCCACTGAACCAGCCGACGCGACAATGGTGCATCCGACGCGGGAAATAATAGAATGAGAATATGATTCAGACGATTGCATATATGAAAAGGGTAAGTTTTTTATTGTTATTTCTTTGATTTTATGATTTGGAAGAAACAGTACTGTACAAAATGAATACCGGTGAAAATTTGAAAAGAAATATTACTAAACGCGGATCAATTAGATCCGCAATAACTAAATTAATTAAAAAAATTGATAATGAAATTTTGAAAGAAAGTGATTTGAAACCGGAAATTGTGGAGGATTGTTTAGCAACATTGCTGGAACATAAGATTTCTCTAGAAAACCTAGACGATTTAATACAATCTGAAATTGAATCTTCTAATTTAGAAACCGAAATTGAAACTTGTTTAGAATATAAAGAATCAATTATTACGTGTAAATCGAGAGCAAATAGATTTTTGCATAATTTAAAGAAAACTGATATTACAAGTGAACCAAAAGTAATTACGCCCCCCACATCAGATACTCAGTTAAAGTGTAACACCAAATTGCCGCGAATTTCTTTAAACAAATTCACTGGCGACATTTGCGAATTCCAAGAATTTTGGCCGCAATTTAAAGTCGCTGTTCACGAAAATGAAGCCCTTCAAGAGATAGAAAAATTTACTTATTTGAAATCTTTGATTTCAGGATCAGCAGCTGCTGCTATTAACGGGCTTCCATTAACTGGAGAAAATTACGCAACGGCAATAAATATATTAAAGGATCGTTTTGGAAAAAGAGAAGTTTTAATATCTGCGCACACAAATAAATTATTAAATTTAGAAGCAGTGCGAAGATCAAATGATATTTATTCATTAAGAAAATTGTATGATGAAATAGCGATACAAATAAGAAGTTTAGAATCATTGGATGTGAAATCAGACCAATATGGTTGTTTATTGTTACCTATTATTTATAAATGTATACCTAATGACCTTTTATTGCAATTTCATAGAGAACAGTGCGAGAAAAAAGATGTTTGCGTAAATGATTTATTATTGTTCCTTAAGCGCGAAATCGAAGCGCGGGAAAAGGTTGTTAATGTTACATCTGTCAGTTTTGAGATTAAATCTCATGAAAATAAATTTAAACAAAATCCTTCTAAACATTTTCTTCAAGGAAAAAATAAAAATCCTTCAGCATTTACATTAAATACAATTACAGAAAATCTTTGCCCTTTTTGTTCTCAGAAACATGAAGCAAATTTGTGTAACTTAAATTTGGAAGAAAGAAAGCAATCTTTATCGAAACAAGCGAAATGCTTTCGATGTTACAAAAGATTTCATAAGAGTAAGTTTTGTAAAAATTCTAATATTCGTTGCACTCTTTGTAATTCTAAAGCTCATCAAAATTCTCTTTGTAATAAAAAAGTAAAAGAAAGATCATCAAAGGAAAATAAAATTGACCTTGTTTCAACTGAAGGGGATGAAATAGGGGGAAAGCAAAATACGCAGTATGAAAAAATAACTGTTTCTTCACTTAGTTGTAAGCCAGATGAATATGTTTATTTTCAAACTTTAAAGGGAACAATGATTGGGAAAGATAAAAATATTAATGTTCGTATCTTGCTAGACAGTGCGTCGCAGCGTACGTTTGTCGGAAAGAATTTGTCAAGGCATTTAAATTTAGAGGTGACAGGACAGGAATCATTAAAAATCCATACATTTGCTGGTACGAAACCTATTGTTAATAATCACAATAGAGTTAAAATTTTCTTAAAGGATAAATTTTCTGACAATGTTATTTCTCTGGAAGCATTAGAAACAGAGAAAATTTGTTCAGATATAATACGCGCCCCAAGTTCAGAGTTAAATGAAAAAATAAAAGAAATGGGTATACAGTTGTCAGATGTTTCAAATGAATTAAATGATGGGGAGAATAAAATAGATTTGTTGATTGGTAGTGACTACTATTGGTCAATTATGACAGGGAAATATAAACGTATTTCACCAACTCTTGTTTTGAATGAAACTAAACTAGGTTGGACACTTCATGGGAAGTTCTCAGATGAAGTTTATGAAAATAATTTAGTGGGTGCAATGTATATATCTATTTGGGATAATAATGAAGATGATAAAATGTCAATTCAACTTGAAAAATTTTGGACTATAGAAGGGTTAGGGATTCAGGAAGATAATACAAATAAAGATTTGTGCGATAATCATATATTAGAACAATTTGAAAATTCTATTCAGTTTAAGAACAATAGGTACGAAGTTAAACTACCTATGAAATATGACAATGTTGATCTTCCGAATAATTATGATGTTGCTAAAAAAAGATTTAATAGTCTAATTAAACGATTTGTAAATAATCCTGCATTATTTAAGGAATATAAAGAAATTATTGATGAATATAAGGCTTTAGGAATAGTAGAAATTGTTGAACCGCAAGAAATAAATTCACCGAATGGTAATTTGACCTATTATTTACCCCACCACCCTGTAATTCGAAGGGATAAACAAACAACCAAATTGCGCATTGTTTTCGATGCCTCATCTCATGCTCCTTCTGAACCTTCTCTAAATGATGTACTCTTCCCAGGTCCCAATTTGAACTCAGATTTATTTGATTTAATTTTGCAATTTCGAAGCAATAAAATTGCCGTAGTGGCAGACATTGAAAAGGCTTTCTTACAGATAAGTCTTGCTGAAAGTGATAGAGATATGACCCGTTTTCTGTGGATCGAAGAACTCCCTCAAGATAAAAATTCCCCAATTAAGTTTATAATTATGAAAATGTGTCGTGTATTATTTGGCGTCACCTCGAGTCCATTTCTGTTAGGAGCTGTAATTAAACATCATTTGAAGAGGTATGCAACTTTATATCCGGAAACTTGCTCTAAAATTGACTCTTCCATGTATGTGGACGATTTATTGTTAGGAGCACATACGGTTAATGAAGCTTTAAAATTTTCAAAGGAATCTTTATCTATTTTTCAGCAAGCAAATATGTTTTTACGTAAATGGCAAAGTAATTCTACCATTTTAAAGGAACATTTAAAATCTTTAGATATGAATGTTTGCGCTGATACATCAACTGACACAACCCCATTTAAAATTTTAGGGTTAATATGGGACACTGAAGAAGACATTTTTAGATTAGATAATCAAAGTCTGTTAGAATTTGTCCATTGTCAAGATAAGACCAAAAGAACCATAATTCGAGCAGCTGGAAGAATTTTTGACCCTGTTGGGTTTTTATCACCATTTACGATTTTAATTAAAATTATTTTTCAATCATTATGGGAACATGGTATCGATTGGGATCAGAATTTGCCAGAACATTTAGAGAAAAAATGGGATAACTGGTGTGCACAGATTCAATATCTTAGTAAAATAAAAATTCCAAGATATTATTTTCAGGAAATAGACAAATACGACAATGTAGAAATTCACTGTTTTAGTGATGCAAGTATTAAGGCCTATGGAAGTGTTATATATCTGAGATATAACAACAATAATAGTATAAAGACAAGTTTTGTTACGTCAAAAAGCAGACTAGCTCCCATAAAGAAGTTAACCTTGCCCCGCCTCGAACTGATGGGTGCTCTGATTGGAGCTAGACTTGGAAAGCGGGTAATGTCTGTTCTCAAGATAAGTGAAGACAAAGTACATTATTGGAGCGATTCAAATATCGTGCTTCACTGGATCAAGAGTTCATCTAGTACTTGGAAGCCATTTGTAAGCAACCGAACATCAGAAATACAAAGTTTAACAGATCCAAAGAGCTGGCGACATTGTCCCGGTAGCTCAAATCCTGCTGATCGACTCACAAGAGGACTATCCCTTCTCGACCTCGAAAAAGATGACCTGTGGTGGTCAGGGCCTCCATGGTTAGTTAAAGATTCAAAATTATGGCCCAAAGAAGACAGAGAAATAGATGAAGATATGAAACAACTAGAAGCTAAAAGAAATGTCATTTTCCAAAATGTTTGTTCATCAGAACAACAGAAGCCACTTATAGAAATTGAGCGCTTCAGTTCCTTCTTGAAGGCAGTTAGAACATTGGCAAGAGTTAGAAGATTTATTTTCAATTTAAGAAATTCAGTCAAGCGTAAAGATACATTATCTACTGAAGAATTGAAAGAAGCTGAAGAATTATTAATCAAAGAAGTACAAATGAAGAATTATAAGGAAGAAATTGAGTCATTAGAAAAAGGAAACTCTATTAAGAAAACATCACGAATTTATTCCCTGTGTCCATATTTGGATGAAAATAAAATTTTACGAATAAAAACCAGACTTAATGAAGGCTCCTTTGATTCGAATGAGACCAACCCAATCATATTGCCGAAGAATGAAAATTTAACAGAATTGCTAATAATGCAAGAACACAGAAATTTGCTGCATAGTGGAGTTTCTTTAACGCTTGCACAAATCCGGAAGAAATTTTGGATTCCACAAGGAAGACAATCTATCAGAAAGAATCTAAGAAAATGTCTAATTTGTAGAAGATACAATGCAAGGGCAGCTGATCAGCTAACTGGGCAACTTCCGAAAGAAAGGATCTCACAATCCCCTGCGTTTACCGTTATAGGATTGGATTTTGCCGGCCCAATAATGATCAAAACAGATAGTAAAGAGACGTCAAAATCCTACATTGTACTGTTCACCTGTGCCGCAACAAGAGCAATACATTTGGAAGCAGTCAGGGATATGACTACAAAGTCCTTTATGTTGAGTTTTCGTAGATTTATTTCAAGACGCGGAAACTGTAAAATAATTTTTTCTGATAATGCATTAAGTTTTAAAGCTGCCGACAAAGAACTACAACAATTTGAAAAAATCATTAAAGATCAAGAACTTCAAGACTTCATATCAAACAAAGGCATTATATGGAAATTTATCATCGAGCGTGCCCCATGGTGGGGAGGATTCTACGAGAGACTCGTAAAAAGTGTAAAAGAACCCCTAAGAAAAATTTTGGGAAGAGCTCTCATCACATTTGAAGAATTGGCTACAATTTTGGCAGAAATAGAAGCCGTAATAAACATGAGACCTCTTACGTATACAACAAGTGATTTCGGCGAGCCAGAGCCACTTACACCAGCTCACTTTCTTCAACTCGGAAGAGAAAATATTAGTTTTCCACTACATTTTGCCGAAATAGAGAATAAAATCTCTACCCGAGAGACATTATTAAGGAGAAAAAGATACCAAACTACCTTATTGAAACAGCTGTGGACCAAATGGAAGGAACAATACTTACTGAACTTAAGATCGATCCATCAATTTAAAACTCCTGAGAGACACAAAAATCTAAAGATTGGAGATGTTGTCTTAGTGGACGGTAATGCTAAATCAAAACTGTTGTGGGACTTAGGAGTAATTCAAGAAGTGATTCTTGGCAGAGATCAGCTTATTCGAGCTTGCATGGTAAAGACTGCTCATGGACTGCTAAGAAAACCAGTTCAACTTTTGTATCCTTTAGAATTAGATTGTTGAATGTTAATTGATTTGAAATTTAAATTAATTACTTTTTTTCTACTATTGTTTGAATATATAAATGTGATTTATTTCTTATTATAAATTCATAGTTGAAATATGTTTTTTTATGTGTAATTTGCAATTGTTAATTTATCCATTTAGAAAAAAGTTTTCATTGTGTATAATTATGCTTTATTTCAAATTGAAAGGATTATTGAGATGTTAATAATAGTACTTAATTTGTTTATATTATGTACATATATTTAGTTTATTTTATTCAGATAAATGTCTGGCCAGACACGTTCATGTAGCTACATGTTATTAAAGTGTCATTTTTTATTTATATTATTCATATTATTTTATTGTTTAATACTTTATATGTCAGCACCTGAAGATTGAAATTTTTTTTTCTCTTTTATTATTTGAATTATGATTTAAATTAATGTTTATTGTAAGAATTTAGTTTTATTGTGTTATCATTATGTACTCTCATGAGTCCAGGTGGGGAGTGTGTGGGGAATCATGTTTTAACGCCAAAAGGGCGATGAATCCTGATCTTAGGTACGCGTGGCAACCCTCCCCTGGGCTCAAGATATTTTTTGTTTGTTTATGTTTTTTCAGAGAGAGAAAAAGAATTAATATGCGATGGTGTTATGACAGTCTTGATAGAAGAATAATTCTAAAATATATCGAATTTCATGTAAATATTTGTAACATATGTGTAAATAAGAAGGTGTACAGTATGTATAATGTGTATAGAAGATGTAAAGTATTTTCTTCCAATTAAAAAGAAGTAACAAGATTCCCGTTTTGAAGTTATTGAATATGAATCGCCTAAATTAATTTAGTGTTTTAAATCCACTGAACCAGCCGACGCGACAGCATATTTCTGATCTTTTATGAGCTGTAAATAAGCTTTTTAAAATTCGGTACTACTTGGTTATCCCGTCGACCAAATAATTATCACCAAAACAATAAGATTAAATGCCAATAATGGATGATCGTGAATTATTTCGACTTTTTATTAATATTTTACTAATTATTAACTTTCCGCATTTTACAATAACAATTATATCAGTATGTATAATTTAGCTATTGTTTTGGAGATTTGTATAATTTGGCGAAATTGGTTGCCCGGATAACCAAGCAGTACCTAAAATTCTAATGAATAGTCATACATTCTCAGTTTTTAAACATTTTGAAATTTAGATTTTATGTGTACACATATTCTTAAACTTATCTATACATATAATAAAACAGTAGGACCCGGTGTGTCTGTACATTGAAGATAATTGACAAAAATGGAGTCAGGGCAATAAAAGAAAACCAATGAAACACAAAAAAAAATTTTTTGAATTTTTTGTCTGTCTGTCTGTCTGTCTGTCTGTCTGTCTGTTTGTTCGAGGTTATCTTCGTAACTACTGAATGGATTTTTATGCGGTTTTCACTAATGAAGAATGCACACTCCCGGGCAGTGTATAGGCTTTGTTTCATCAAAATCGGACAACAGACAAAAAAGTAACAAAAAGAAACAAAAGAAACTATTAGGTGCGCTGCTCACGTTTTTTAGTACATAACGTTTTTTAGTACATATAAAATCCAATAGATGTCACTGTGCGATTTTAAAACGCGCTATCGTTATGTTTTCGCCAGTCTACTTAAGTATGAGAAAGTTTCAAGCTGGCTGTCGTTCCATGTGGTTTAGTCGGTAGAACGTCAGTGCGCCATACTGATGGCCCGGGTTCGATTCCCAGCATGGAATTTTTTTTCACTATGTTGGCATTAACGCCTATAAGCAATTAAAAGAATTTGAAATATTGTATTCAAGGCGAATTTTCTCTCTGGGAAAATTTCCTTGCATTAATATGTCAGTGTAATTTTTTTTTCGATTTAATTTTTTTTTTCGAAACTTTGTTTTTCTTAAAAAATTACAGTAAATATTTGATATTTCCCAACTTTTTTTGAATGATCGACTTGCTTTTTTTTTTTTTAATGTATGTCTGAACCTTATCTAACTACTTCTTCAAGATTTCTTTAGATAAACCGACCAGCGTAGCGGGCGAAGGCCGCTAGTAGTTAATAAAAGAATAATACAATTTATTTGCATATATTTTTATGCATTCCCACTCTTAGTTTAAATGGATGATCCGATTCGCAAAATATTTAAGAAAAACTCGTGCTAATACAATGCTGCACTCATTCCCCAAACTAAACTGAATAATTTATTAGAAGTAAGGCTTCATCCACTTTATGTTATCCGAACATTTCTTTCTTCATTTCGCAGATTAATAAAATACAACTAATCAATATTAGGACAGTATTTGTTGTTTATGTTTAGTTCAGGATTGAATGGTTATTGAAATTATTACTTCTATAAAAAGTAAAACATTTTATAAATCTCCATAAATGTAATATAAAAGTATCAGTAGCTTCTTTTTTCTCCTCTTTGTCTTTCTGCCCATTTGAAGTGTATCAATCTTACTGATGCGTGTTTACATTGCTGATGACGTGGTATTAAAATTTTTAAGCCGAAACGCGTCTTGTGTGTGGTGTTTTTATGGTGATTTATGCAAAGTTTTACTATTAAATTGTGATTTACTGATAGTTGTTCGGAGGCATTTCATATGTAAGATTATTTATATTTTTACTGCTAAATGGCTCATACCCGTTGTAACGTGATGTACAGTTTTGCTTCTAACATTTGCTATCAAAAATTGCTATATCCTTATTCATCTTAGAGATGAATGAATAACAAACATCTAAATATGAAAAACTGTCATATTTAGAATATGAATGTTTTCTCACATCCAATAACTTATGAAAAATGACTGTGAGAAAAACTTTAAATGAATAGTAAAAATCGGTGCTACTTAGTTATCCTGTGGACCAGAAAATTTTCTATAAACGATAAGATTAAATGCCAATAATGGATGATCGTGAATATCACACTCAATGACATTAAATACAATACGCATGCTTAAAACATCATTAAGTGATTTTTATTTCAACTTTGTATTCGTATTTTTATTAATATGGTACTTTTTATTTGTTTTTTCGTTATTTAAAATGAAAATTATGTAATATATATATATATGTATAATTTGGCTATTAGTTGGGCAATTTTTATAATTTGGCGAAATTGGTCGACGGGATAACCAAGAAGCAAATCTATAACCAAGAATATTGCGATCTCGATACAAACTAGTCGTTGGGGGCCACCGTAATACTTTCCCATCATATATATGCATATAAAATATATAAAAATAATACATTTGAAAACTATTTATAAAATGAATTGCAATTCCAAAACAAAATTTAAACGTGTATTTAAATTTTTATTGTGCATAGAAATGCTCTTTTAATGAGTTGCTGATGAATCTCTTTTGATAAATTATACAACACGCCTAACTACTCAAGTAAGTACTGAAGTAAGTACGAAAAAGAAACATCCTTATAACTCCAAAAATAATAATCTTATTAACTAACCGTTTATTGTGTCGGATTAAGCGTCTCATTTCCAATTAAAATATATCTTTGATTTGAAATTTGAATGAAATACAGGGTCATAAAAAATTGAAGAATGTGGAAAACAGGATTACAAATATCTCGACAACTAATAATTCGATCAACTTCGTCTTTATGCAAAATTTGTGTTATTTTATTGCATTTTACGATCACTCCTTAAAATAAAAAATTTCGAAAATTTTTATATACCTTTCATCAGAACGAATTTTTCGAGAATCCGAAAAAAAATAGTTCCGGATAGTTGAGGTTACTGATATTAAATAGGCTTCGTCCCATTCTTACATACTAAGTACATACAAAATTTCAATGATCATACTCAATTTGTTCTGGAGATAGAGCGTTTACAGACAGACAGACTGACAGACAGACAGACGGACGGACGGACGGCAATTTTTTTTTTCTAAAAAATGTGTTTTTCGAAATCTCCAGTGTCAAAAACGTGTAAATCCGTCAAAATTTTTTTTTCGATTTTCAAAACGATTGCAAGACTTACCCTATACTACGTATGATGGGTAAGTAAAAAAGGCGGCGGAGTGGAATGCGGGCGAATGTAATACAAAGATGTCAACAACATAGGACAACAATGAATGCCAACAAAAATAGGACGTTTCAAAAGACATCGTAAAGGTTATTATGCATTTTTAAGTGCATTCGTAATGTAAATACATAGCACATATAGTCATCATGCAGCCCGTCCGTCTGGCAGTCCATTTGATTGTCCATCCGTCCCTCTGCATATAACATATCAAAAACTACCCACCTGAATCATTTGAAATTTAAAATATAAAATTGTTAAAAAATCTTGTTGTGCCGTTTCCAATTTTATGAAAACTGGATTCATAGTATAATTACAGAAACAACCAAAAGTTTTCTGTTACATTACGGTCAATTGGAAAAAACAGTTTCAAGTGCACTTTAATGACGTTACACACTTTCTAAAGTAATAAAATTTATATGCATCTATGAAGTATATACGAAAATATACATTCTCTACAATCTGCGGTCAAAGAATAATTGTTATTGATTTACAGGGCTACAAAAAAGTATTCCATTACATAAGGGTGTAGGAGGAAACATTGTTTGGGACGCGTTTTAATAATATTAAACTAATCCACATTTTATGAAAATAACATACGTTGCTAACATTTACTATAAGTTAATTCCTGTATAATAGAAAGCAGATAGTATTTACAGGGATAAGCAAAAAATTTCGGACTATCTAGTTTATCTGCTATACTGTGTTCTATTATACTAAGATCTGAATATTTTTAAAACTTCCTTATACTACAAACGGACCTCATTTGCTACACTTGAAGTGCAATTTCCAATTTGTTTTGTAACGGATTTGTTACTTGCAATCGAACATATTGCGAAATAGCTTTTACAGAACATGACATTGTTTTGAATAAAAATAAAGTCATTCCTTATTTCTGATTTTTCATAATTTTCCTATTTCCAAATTTATAAGGCTTTTTTTTCCAAAATTTTGTTCTTCTTGATGTGGGACAAGCACTCTGCAATGAAAATTTTTATAAATAACTTCAACTTCCCGCACTTTTCAAATACTTTTCAAAGATCCATAGGTATCTTTATCATATATTTTGATGTTATTTACTCATCATACCTAGTCTAGAATACATCTTGCAATCCCTTTGAAAATCGAAAAATTTCTTTTCACGGATTTACTCGTTTCAGACACTAGAGATTGCGAAAAAAATATTCTTAGAAAATAAAAAATGCCGTCAGTCAGTTGGTGTGTCTGTCTGACTGTAAACGGTCTACCTCTCGAACAAATTGAGTTAGAGACTAGAAATGTAGTGCGTACTTAGTATATCAGTAACTTCGATTATCTGGAAATATTTCTTTGGACACTTGAAATTATAATTCAAATATTTTTTGTTTTAAGGAGTTAATGTAAAAGACCTTAGAAAACCAAAAATTTTGCATAAAGAGCCAAATCAAACACATAATTAGTTACCGAGATATTCGTAATCCTATTTTCCACACTCTTTGATTTTTCATGACCCTGTATTTCATTGAAATTTCAATTCAAATATATTGGAAATAAACACTTCATCCGACACAGTAAACTGTTAGTTAAAAGGCTTATTATTTTTGAAGTTATAAGGATTTTTGTTTACTTCTTCAAAATTCTGTCGACTATCTATGGCCAAACTATATGTTTAAATGCCAATAAGGGCTTATCGTATATCTCACATTCACTTGACATTAAACAAGATACATGTGTTTGTATGTCATCAAGCGATTTTTAATTTGACATGTAATTTGTAATATTTTACTGTTTTCTTTGTTTTCTCGTTAATTAAAATAAAAATTATGCCAATTTGAAAAACATGCAAGTTTTTGGTGATTTACACGCTTTGTCAAAATGGCTCGACGTGATAATCAATCACTACTCGCAATATCGTAACGGAGCATTACTTATGGTCACTGGTGTGCAGAATTTAAGAACGAGTCCGAAAATGACAATTTTCAAGGGATTTTCAAGCGATAATTTTCACGTGAATATTCAAAAAGAAGTAATGTAATCCTAATAACTACTATCCCTGCATAACAGCTAGTTCACATAACATCTCATTCAGGTCACACATGGTCACAAGAACCACAGTCACTACGGCAAAACAAAAAAAAATTGGAAATTCTATACGCCTCTTTTATGAGTCTCAAATGACTACTAAATGTGACTCCACTGACAGGACATTCTGATTGCTGCTTTGTGGCAAGTCACCAGGTGACTTTACAATGTCGTTGAGACTCTCGTGTGACCTCTGATCTGGAGACTCAATTTCAAAGTCATTGTGAACGTTGTATTATGATAGATTACCAAATAATGTTCCATTAAAGTCACATGGTCACTTTTCACAGTGGTTACTTCACTGTAGGGTCTCTGTCACCATTTAACAAAGTCTTGTGACAGAAAGTCACCATGTGACTTTAATGTGACATTAGTTGCTGATTTATAATAAAGCAACATTCACAATGACTTTGAAATTCAGTCTCCAAATGACAGTCACATGAGAGTCTCAATAAAACGACATTGTAAAGTCACCTGGTGACTCGACACAAAGCAGTAGTCGCAGTAACCTATCAATGAAGTCACATATAATAGTCATTTGAGACTCATAAAAGAGACGTATGGAATTTCGTATTTTTTTTCGCAAAAGTGACTGTGACTCTTGTGATCATGTGTAACCTGAATGAGGTGTTATATGGATTCGCTGTTATAAAGGATAGTAATTATTTGAATTATATTACTTCCTTTTGAATATTCGCGTGAAAATTATCGCTTAAAAATCCCTTGAAAATTGAAATGTTGAGACTTGTCCTTAAATTTTGCACACCAGAGTATTCAAAATATTTAAATATAAGTTTAAATTTTATTCTGGAATTGCAATGCATTTTATAAATAATTTACACGTCATTTATTTCCATATTTTATAGCATACCTATCCATAATAGGTGAATATTACGATGGATCCCAACGACTAGTTTTCAAATTTTAGTCATTCTTGATGAGGGTCATCTTCTCTAGAATGAAAATTTCTCTGTATACTTCCAACTCCCCTCCCGCCTATCAAATACTGTTCAACGATTCATAACTTTGTCATATATTTCGGTATTTTTACTTTTTTCATATTTTCATCTGAATATGCACAAAAATGCAACGCATTCTTTAAACAAAATTATTAATAATCAATAAAAAACATTTATTTTATGTACTATCAATAAAAATATCTAAAATTAATTTATTACAACTACTTCTGGAAGCAAAGCTGACAAAACAATCAATATCTCATTTTCCCCAGTGAGTTACAAACGATTAGTTTGGAGTTTGTAAAAATAAAATCATTTTATCTTGCTAACTTGAAAAATCATTACCAAGAAAATTTTCTTTTGATTATTTTCTTTTGTTAGAAGAATAAAGCAGCATTATTGCAACTTAATTTTTCAAAAAGAATTATTTGCTAAATTAATAGAAAAGAATTTTTAAACTAATTTTTAACACATTATATGCATTCATTAAATTTTGGAGTAATAACTATAATTATTTTTGGAAAAATTAAATATTTTATGGTTAAAAAATTAAATTACATGCATTGTTTTCGGCGTTAAGAAGAAAGCTGAAAAAAAATAATACAGAAATGAAAGTCTCTGCATCAAACATTGATTTTCAAACACTTTCATATTATGAAAGATTTTATTTTTGACATGGCCAAAAGAGATTGTAATTAAGCAATTAAAAACACACACACACAGGGCAGGATAAATTTAGATCCAGCAATTGAATATTCGGTTATCCGACTCGTCGCCTGTAATCTATGTCTATTATTAGGCCCAGGGTTGCACATGTTGTAAAGTATTTATACAGACCACGCAATGCAATAAAATTTAGATAAGTCTACAAACCGGTATAACGGGACAACCGCAATTTCAGGCTGTGATAATTAGATTGAATGATTTCAATCCATTATATTCCAATTTATGAATTTAATAAACTATGTCCTCAAAAAATATTTTTATTACTATAATAAGTTAGAAGAGATATATTAGAATAATTTATAACGATAAATCCATCGGTAAATGAATTATAACAGATGTACAATTACCAAGTGGGTGAAAAAAGTCTGGAACACGATTTGACATTGAGACGTATTGACTGAAGCCGCTAGTGCTTCTCCAACTGATCCATCCAGGACGAATACTGGAGAACTAATTCACCCACCTAACCTTAAGGGGGTTTAGGGCTTAACAGATACGGAAAAACATGTAAAAAGAGCTCTCGCTTCGAGTCCATATAAAAACAGAATTATTCAATGTAATTTATTTAAATTTTCTGGTATTTTAAAGATATGTTTTTAGTCTTATAAAATTATAAAATGAAGTACTTCAATGTAATATAATAAGAAATATAGCAAAAAATTTTTAACACAATTTTAGAAAAATAATTATGTGTTATATCACCAACACAAAGATATTTTAACGTTGAATAACCATAAGAACTTAATTTTTGCTTTAAAATGATCCGGAAACTTTACTCTATAGAATGAATTAAGGATATAACTATCACTCAAAAACAACATTATTAAAAAAACTCTCAAATTTGAAAATTAAAAAAACTCCTAAAAATACAGCTTTTTTTCATTAAAAATACTCAAAATATTAAACTATGTAAACTTTATTAGATCATTCTATAGATAATGATGTTATATGCATGCAAAAAAAAAAAAAAAAAAAAAAAAAAAAAAATCCATTCCATCAGATAGTTTTTTTTTTAAATCTTGGTGTTAGTCATCAAAAATCGAGTTTTGAGAAAACGCAACTTAAAGCTGAAATTATATGGGTGCGGTTTTGAAAGTGTTTGGAAATGTAGAAAAAATCTCAATTCAAAACTGCTTATATTCTATTATTTTGCTCTCAAACTCATCTAATTGGCAGGTTCTCATTTTTAGGAACTATATAATATATTGAATTGGTCAGTTTTGTGATAAAGGTAGAATATATTCCAAAAAATTCCGTCGAAATGGCATTGTAAACACATCTTCCTGAAGCGATCGTGATTGAAAATTGAAGAAATGTTCAAATAACAAATTGCTTATTTTCTGAGTCATTTTTAAATCCACTTTTGAAGTGTATAATATGCCTTTTTGTCGAGGTTTTTGATAAAGGCAGAATGTGTTTTAAAAAATTGCTGTGAATGTGGGCAATTTGAACTAAATTTCCCGATTCGATCGAGATTGAGGATGTATTCAAATAACAAATTGCGTTTTTCCTGATTCATTTTTAAATCCATTTTTGCTCTCAAACGCATCCAATTGACAGGTTCTCTTATTTAGGAACTGTATAATGTGAGGCATTGTTCAGTGTTTTGATAAATGCAGAATGTATTTTTTTTAAAAAAATGCCAAAGTGGGCACTTTACAGAAAATTTCCCGAAGCGGTCGTGATTGCAGAATTTTTCATGGATTCAAATAACAAATTGTTTGTTTTATGACTCATTTTTAAATTCAAACGCATTTAGTTGACATTTTTTTTCTTATTTAGAAACTATATTATGTGTCGTATTGGCCGATTTTTTTTTAATAAAGTCAGAATATATTTCAAAATATGCTGTCAAAATGGGCATTTGAGCTGAAATTCGTTAAAGATGAATCTGACAAACCTAGATCTTATAGAAAAATGAAATTAAAAAAATTTCAAAAGCGGCCAAATAAAGTTTCTAAACTTTTATCTCTAATCCTGTTTTATTTTTTATTATTAAAATGTGTACTCTTCGAAATCTACCTCCGCCTATAGGCCAAGCTGGCAGGGACTTTTTTGAATACTTCCATCTATATGCACAAAAAGTGTAAGTATATATTACTTTTGTTTTAAACCTTTATCTACCGAATTATTTATCATGAAATGGCTTCACATCAATAATTGTCTTCTTTAATATCTGAAGATACACTGGAATTTTTAAATAACAATAATATGAAAGTTAGAAGAGTTTTTTTCATTAAAACTGATAAAAAAATATCAGTATGTATAACCTTTTTTGTAAAATATTTACGAAAATAATCAAATTATTAACCAAAAATACTCTTATGGAAGTATTACAACTATTATAAAAGCAAAGTATTTAAATGTATTATGATCCTTTCTCTAAATAAAAAGGCTTTACCTTACCTTTAAACCTTTACCTTTTAACTTTTTACCGTCGAAAATATTTCGTATACAACTTATTTTCAAAGAAAAAAAGGATATACGTATGAAAATGATTAAGAAAATTGCCTCTTTTTTAAAATATTTAACTTCGACTGTTTTTCTACTCTAGCTAAATTAGATCGTGTAAAGTATATTGTGTGGTAAGAAAAAGAACATTTATTAACAGACTGATTAAATACGTTTTTAGGTGCGTTCGTAATTATGTAAATACGTAGCACCTATTGTTGTCGCTCAGTCCGTCCGTCTGTCCGTCTGTCTGTCTGTCCGTCTGTCTGTCCGTCCGTCTGTCCGCATATAACAACGCAAAAACTACCCAACCGAATCGTTTGAAATTTAAAATACATAATTATAACATAATTTTGTCGAGTCATTTCAAATTTTATGAAAATCGAATGGATAGATCAATTGTAGGGACATTAAAAAGGATTCCGTTACATTACGGTCAATAAGAAAAAAAGTTTTAAATGCATTTTAATCGTTTGCAATTTAAAACATATAATTATTGCGTAATTTTGTCGAGTCATTTCAAATGTTATGAAAATCGGATGCATAGATCAATTACAGAGACAATCAAAAGGATTCTGTTACATTACGGTCAATGGGAAAAAAGTTTCAAATGCATTTTAATGGTGTTACACTCATTCGAACATAATAGAATTGGCATGAATCTATGAAATATATACTAAAATATGCATTCTGTACAATTTGTGATGCAAAGAATTTTTATTATTAAATTACAGGGCCACACAAAAGTATTCTACTATATAATGCTATACGGGGAAACATGATTTGGGGCGTGTTTTAATTATATTCAACTATTTCACATTTTATGAATAAGATATACGTTGCTGAGGTGTAATAAAAATTACTTCCTGCATATTTACAAAAACGTAAAGATTTCGACTACTATACTGTATCCGGAGTACGCTCTACTATATTAGCAAGATCTGAATATTTTTAAAACTTCGTTATCGTACGAACGCACCTCATTTGTTACGTTCACGTGCAATTTCCAACTTGTTTTATTAAATTTTCCACAATGGTACTTATAAGTACCGTCAGTAGATAAAGGGTTGAAGCAAATTTGATGTACTACTAGATAATGAAATTAATAATATATTTTTAAATAATAATAAGAAATAAAGAATACTGCCCAGTTAAACTGATGGCATTGAGCTCACAGGCTACAAATACTAATTGTACATTAAAGCCTTATATTTTCAAGGGTTAATTCCGTTCGAAAAAAAAATTAAGAAGGGGAAACAGCTCTCCCCTTTCCTCTTTTTTTATACTTAATCATTGAACCTCCTATACTATCAAAGACATGCTTTATCATATAAAAAATCTATATCCAAAATTCAGAGCAAATTAGATAATTCTTAATAAAAACCCATTTAGCATTTATATAATTTAAAAGGAGTTATCCCCTTCTTTTATACTTAACCATTAAACTTCCAAAACGATTCAGAGATTTGAACGAAATCTGAAAATTCTGCTTGAAAAACCTATTTATATAAATTAAGAGGGGGGGAGGCATTAGAACCCCTGTTGCCCCTATTTATACTTATTCAATGAACACCTAATAGCAGTCACGGAATCGCCTCATCAGAATGATCCTAATCTAAATTTTGAACGAAAACTTAATTCTGCATGAAAATCCCATTTATATCAACTAACGGGGGGGGGGGCATTAGAACCCCTGTTCCCCCTATTTATACTTATTCAATGAACACCTAATAACAGCCACGGAATCGCCTCATCAGAATGATCCTAATCTAAATTTTGAACGAAAACTTAATTCTGCATGAAAATCCCATTTATATCAACTAACGGGGGGGAGATTAGAACCCCTGTTCCCCCTATTTATACTTATTCAATGAACACCTAATAACAGTCACGGAATCGCCTCATCAGAATGATCCTAATCTAAATTTTGAAAACTTAATTCTGCATGAAAATCCCATTTATATCAACTAACGGGGGGCATGAGCCCCCCGTTCCCCCTCTTATACATATCGAATGAACTCCAAAAACTAATCAGGGAAGCGCCTTATCAGGATATACCTATATACAAAATTTCAAGTGGATCCGATATTTTTATCATGAGTTATCGCGTTACGCACATACGCACATACATACAGAACGGACGGGCACATAAGCTCTCAGGCTATGATAGCCTGTGAGCTAAAAAGTGAAACCTCCAAATAAGGATACCGAATAAGGGACACCTCTATTTATAGGACAAAACTTCCAGTCCCAGGGCCTTGGTATAGGACGTGCAATGTATTTACCTCTGAATAAGGAATACTTGAAAATGAGATTAAAAGGACAAGTTTTGCATTTCAGATAATGAAGTAGTCTGTGATGAAAATGAGAGTACAGATTTTTGTGAACTTATAAACAGCCTAATAGTCATGTAGATACAGAGACGTACGGCATAATTAACGAACATTTATTTAACCACAATTCTTATTCGCTATAAGCGCGTTTATAACCAATGAAAGTTATGCTAAAAATTGTGGAGATGACTCTGAAAGTAGATAATTAAAAAAAAAATTGAGAAATAAAGAACTGTACAGATGCCTTTAGGCCGTTCTAAAATCCAAAAATGGCAACTTTTAATACATAAGTTTTAATTATTTTTATTAAGAAATATCTGAAACTAGCAGGCGTTCTTTTTCAAAAAATATGTAATCGAGCTTTTTTTTTTTTTTTTTTTTTTTTTTTTTTTTTTCAGAAAATGTTACTAAAGTTACCACTTCGAACCGAATTTTCAGGCGAAATAAGTGTAACTACTCAAGAAAAGGTAAAAAAGTTTTTGTCACGTGATGGAAATCGCTCATAACTAAATAACTCAATACATAATTCATTTATCAAAAAATTGAAAATGCAGTTCATTCAAAATAGCTTCCATAGTCAACATTCCAATTTTATACCTTTCCGTTACAAAAATTAATTTACTAAGCAGAGCAGTTGAGATATTTTCTGCCTTAAAATACCCTATACAGTTCAATATTTTTTTCTTTTTCTAAATACTGCTGGTAATGAAGAACTAAAATTTATAAGTATGGTAAATATTTTGAAATTTGAAGTGTTTGTAGTGAAAAATCAAAATTTGCAAAACAATCCCTTTTTATTGATTACTTTAAGTAAAATGCTTTTAAATGTTTTTATACTTTTTGCATTCACACATAAAAAATATAAATCTATAATTCTACAAATCATCTAATGATATAGTAATCAATTGAAAATTTTAATCAATTCTTTTTTCTTTCTTTTGTGTCTGATTAACGTAATTTATACGCTTCAGATGCATTTAAATTTCGCCTTAAATGCTTTGTTATTTGTATATTCTTTTGAACGATTAATTAAAATATTATAAAAAAACATCTAATAAGGGACACTTCTATTTAAGGGACACAATTTCCGGTCCTGTAGGTGTCCCTTAGTTATAGGTTTCACTGCAACAATAATAAGTGAGTCTGATAAAATTTTAATAGTTACATATGAGCGGAAAATCATTAAGAACCAAAGAAAGACTTTTAGGAGATAAAATATGTGTTATCATTCTTTAATGTTAATTTTATGAAAGCATAACTATAGATTAAATTTATTTTTATATTTAAAGTAAACAAGTTGGAAATTTTACATCAAACGTAGCAAATGAAATGCGTTCGTACTATAATAAAGTTTTAAAAATATTCAGATTGTGGTGAAACAGTAAGCAGTATATCGGATACAGTATAGTGACCGAAATATTTTGTGTGTCCTTGTAAATTCTATCCGCTTTCTATTACACGGGAAGTAACTTGTATTAAATCTCAGCAACGTGTATTATTTCATAAAATGTAAAATAGTTTATTAGTAACGGGCTCCAACTAGTGTTCCCATCTATACCATTGTGTAATAAAATATTTTTTTGTGGCCCTGTAAATAAATAACAAATATTCTTTGTACCACAGATTGTGTAGAATTTATTTTTCAGTATACACTTCATAGATGCATATGAGTTTTATTATGTTCGAAAGAGTATACCATCATTAAAATTAACTTGAATTATTTTTAGCATTTACCGTAATGTAACGGAATAATTTTGATTGTCCCTGTAATAAAATCATTCATCTGATTTTCATAACATTTGAAATGTCTCGACAAAATTATTCAACAATTATATAATTTAAATTTTAAACTATTCGGTAGGGTAGTTTTTTTCTGTTATATGCGGGCGGACAGACGGACTGAAGAATGAATATATGTGCTACGCATTTATATAATTACGAACGAATTTAAAAAATAGAATATTCATGCAACACAACATAAAATTGCCTTTAACAATACCTTAAAAATACAAAGTACGATTAAGATCTGTATGTGGAAAAATATTATCGTTTAAAACAAATTTAAATTACTCCACATTTTATTGAAATTCATTTATTGCGGTTTTTTAATGGCTTGAACCGTTATGACATCACTTGAGAGGATCAAATATTCAAGTTATTCTTCTTAATGGTCGTTTAATGCCACGAATGGGACCTTTAATGATAATCTATATTGAGAACTTGCGTTTCAAGAACTTTTAAACTATGATATCTAAAGAAATTTAAAATAAAAGCTGCGTTAGAAAAGTCAAAGGATATTTTGTATGTTTGTTTTTCTTTTTCACAATTTATAAATAAATTTAATTTTGCTAATGGGTATTTATGTAATTTTATGTTAGAATTTATAATAGTAGAAAAATTCTATGTGAGACGAAAAAGTTCGGACCAGGACTTTTTACATATACATGCAAAATTTCAACTTTTAAAAACTTGGATAATTGGATTTTTTCGAATGAAAGCGTATGTTTTAATTAATCACTTACGTTGAAGAAGGGAAGAAAAAATATTTTTAAAGAAAGAGAGCTTTAGACTGATTAAATGAAATTTAACTCTTTTATATGTTAAGCGTACTTACAAATGCTGTACATTAGTACATTATGTAGGGGAGACTGGGACAAGATGACGAATGTCTTAATTTATCTGTTTTCCACTAGTTGGCAGCAGCAATTGGGCACTACTGGCTCTTATATCGGTAGGTCGTTAAACAATAGTATAGAGACGCTGAAATCGTCATTTTTGTCTTAGTTGTGAAGCTTTGATTGTCTACCGCTGCCGCATTATAACTTTTATGCATGCATAAATAAGTTTTGCTATAAATACAGATAAGATATATCGTTTCTCTTTAATATTTAGGAGTAATATGAGTAATTATGATAATTATGAGAAACTTAAAATACTAATAAATGTCAATGAAAAAATACAACCTGAATAAATGTCAATTAATATCCTTCTTTAATGACAATGAAAACGAATATTTTTAAACAGAAATTAAGGGCAAAATGACGAGCTAGTCATCTTGCACTTCAAAGGATAGTGTTATCAGATGCTTCTGACGAGGAATATTGTGACCCACCAACAAAAAAAATGGACTTAATGCTGTAAATGCCAAGAGTGATTGCTTGAGGAATGTTCCAATTCTGAAAAAGGCATTTTTATTTATGACTATTATTAGCTGCACAACTAAACACTTCAACATTGCGTTACAATGCTTAGTTTGATACACTGTAATATGTAAAAACACAGTTATCATCTGTTAAACTATGTAATATATTCAAAAGATGAAATATTTTCAACCTTTTTCAATGCTGTCAGTTTGCCCTAAGACCAAAGTCATCTTTCCACCAGTACTGGGATAAGATGATGATTTGTTGATGTTATGAAAGAATAAAATTATCCTTTTTTGTTTGAAAAATTAATTGGTTATATATTTAATACTACAAAGGAATATTCTAACAGTTCATGCAAAATGAATTTTACTACACTTAAAATTAAATTAATAAACAACAAAAAAAGTTAACATAGTCATCTTGCCTCGGTCTCACCTTCACACCGTAAATGAAAGTTTTTGCTTTCTAAACATCTCGCTCGTAGTAAGTTATTTGAAAGTTTTCAGCCGCTTACGGGCAACCAATTTCCGCATCTGCTTGACAATGAGAAATTACATGTTGTCATATTAGGGCTTTCACTCCATACACTTCAATGCAGTTTCAAAGCCGTCAAATGCTTTACTAGCTGATTATTCAGTGTCTGCTACAACTTCGATATCATCTTTTCGAGTTCATTATCTTCTGCGACATTTTCACCAAGTTAATCATTATATAGAATTTGAAACCCAGGGACTTACGAATCACACACCTTCTACTCCCCTACATTATCAGAACTGCCTTCTGAACATCCGGGAATTTTCAAAAATATGTTTCTGATTTACTCAAGTGGACCGTCATAATCTCCTCCTGTCTCGTCCCTTTACTTTTCTTGATCTTTTTTTTCCTTTTCTAATTTTCCTTCTCTTCTTCAGTTTATGTGCTTCTTTATTCATTCTACGCACGTCCCAATGCCTTAACCAAGCTCTAAGCTTTCGCCTTCCATTTAACTGAAATATTTCATAGTTTTTTTTTTTCTGGTAAGTCAATACACCTTCTTTGTCTTCGCACTCTACCGAAAGTTTCTTTAAAAGTTTTTTCTTTAATGACGTTTTATGGTTTCACTAACAGCTTGACTGGTACTTTTTTTGCATATTATAAATTGAAAATATGGATTAAATCCACTTTTTATAAGCTAAAATATTCGCAAAATTTATTCTAAACGTTTCTGAAATTAAATTGTATGAAGTGGTATTCAAAAATATAGTGGTGTCTAAAAGCTTTAAGTGATGAATCAAGTAAATCTGCTTGTGTTGTCGACGTAAAGGACAAAGCAGGGAAACGGTTAACAGATTTGTCTATTGGTTGCAATAAACTTGTAACATTTCGCAGAATTGTATTATTTAGACTGTGTATTCCCTCTTTTCAACAATTCTTTGAAGGGATGAGTTGGTGCATTATCATCAATCAAAAGCACTTTGTACCCTTCTTTTTCAAAATATGTTTGGTTCTTTTTCACTTCAGAGAAGACGATTTCGGCGCTCCGCTCGGTAAACAATGCGGCAGTCATCCAAGCCTTGGGTTAGTTTTTATAAAAGGAGGGGAATCTTTATTGCATTTTAAAATGCTCTTGTACCTTTTTGATTTCCCTTTCAAATAAAGGAGTATTTTATGGTTCCTCGTAGAGTTCGCAAAGTGAAGCTCCAAAAAATGGTCTTTACTGACTTTCTTTCCTGCAGTGCTACACTTTTTAAGTTAAAATGGTTTTAGAAAGAGCTGTATAAACAAGACCAATTTCATCGTCGTTGTATAAAAACTGAGGATCGTAGGAGTCTGCTATATCTTTAAATTTTTCATTAAAACCTTCTGCAGCTTTGGAGTCTGTTTACAATTTCAGTCCACTTAAATCTATTTCGCGTACACCGTGACCGCATTTAAAATTTCTTACCCAGCTATTTTAAAGGATGAACAAGCAAGCCTCTGATCTAAGATCTTAAATTTTTCACAAACAGTCGAACCCTAAATTGCCATAGAACATAGGTTTGCCATAGAATATTGCTGCAAAAACCTCTTGATAACGGCATTTCTTATTTTGTATTTGGAGCTGCCTTCATGGACTTCCTTGAAGAACTTCAATCTTATTCTTCAAGTACTGACACGCAGTTTCAAAGTATAAGTTTGTTCCTTTTAATGTCTGAAATCGTTCATTGATCAACATCGTATATCTCAGCCAACTGCTTTCCCGTAACTCCTTTCTCTGTTTTTTTATAATGTCTAGTTTATCCACGAACGATAATTCAACACGTTTTTAGCACTTTCCAACAAATTTGAAAAGTGCTTATGCATTCGGTTTGTCTGTCCGTCTGTCCGTCTGTCCGTCTGTCCGCGCTCTAACTCCCGTAAATATACTCGGATTGCTATGAAATTTTTATACGTTATTCATGTTTACCCTAGCACGAGCCCTATTGAAAATGAAGTATCTACCATGATTAGTTTATCTACAGGGCGAATCAAAAGTTTCCCATTACATTACGGCCTATGGGGAAAAATCGTTAATATGCTCCGATTGCCATGAAATTTTAGGACGTTATTGACGTTTACCCTAGCACAAGTCCTATCAAAAATGAAGTTTCTACCATGATTAGTTTATCTACAGGGCGAATCAAAAGTTTCCCATTACATTACGGCCTATGGGGAAAAATCGTTAATATACTCGGATTGCCATGAAATTTTAGGACATTATTGACGTTTACCCTAGCACAAGTCCTATCGAAAATGAAGTTTCTACCATGATTAGTTTATCTACAGGGCGAATCAAAATTTCCCATTACATATTTTAAATATATTAAGCTTTTTTATGTATAATAAAATTTATATATGTCTCTGAAGCTTAATAAAAATTATACGCTACTGTCTTGCATAATATGAAGTACATAGCATTTACAGGGCCACACAAAAGATTTCAAATAGTATATTTTTTCCGAAGTACCGTATATGTGTCCGATGATGGCTGATGGAGGAATGAAATGCATTTTAATTATGAAATGCGCGTTTATATTTCGCTAAATATATGCACATTATATGGTGTGTATAAATGTTATAGTTGATATACAGGGCTACCCATAAAGAGCTCACCAACGTTACTGAATATGAGCGTAAATTATTTAAACATGATTCTTAAATAAGCTATGCATTTTTACGCTGAGCTTCATTCAATTTACTGAGAAATGTTTGCAGAATATAGATAAAAGGATATACAGAGCCACGCAAAGAATTCGGTACATGGACGCGTATGAATGATGATTTATGAGTATGTGATTTCAGTTGTTTTAAAAGTGTTTTAGTTTACAATAAATTTTAGACCAATGCTGACGTGTAATAAAGGTACAATGTAAACTACAGGGCTGAACAAAAGTATTCAAGTATGTTTTCATCTAATAGTTTGAATTGCTGAAAAAGAAATTTCAAGCTACTGGGTATTTTCTTGCTAAGCTAAATTTTCCCATTATATGAACTGACATATGAAATACCGGGCTGTTCTAATGTACTGGAATACATATTTGGGTATATTTGGCTATACACTATTATTTCCCTAAATAACAAAGTTTTGTTAAAGATTTCATTAAGTGTTGGAAAGTGCTTCATAATCTATGCTTAACGCATGATTTTTCATACTTGTATTTTATAAGCCATGGTGAAAGACGAATCTTCTCTCTCCCTCACACACACACAAAAAAAAGAAAAAAACATCGCATTGACGTAAAAGAGTACCGTCGCATTAGCAGGTCATGTACTCAACTAGCAAATCACCTCCCGCTGACTGGCTGATTAATCAAAAGGAACAAAGACAGGAGGACCAGATGGGCTACCTATTGGTTGGCTAATAGTCGAACTAAACTATGAGATGGTGAATCATCTTCCCAATAATGTTTCCTCTGTACCTATACTAGCTTCGCGAAGAGAAAAACAATAGCTCGCGGAATAGACATAATCATTATTTTGCGAATGGAAGTACATTTCAGTCTTATTTATTTATTTATGTATATTTTAGGAATTCCGAAAGCGATTCGGATAGTCGGAGTCCTGATAGATGGAGTTCTACTGTAATTGCGATTTTAAGTATTATATTTGATTGCCTGACTTTCTCTCTATATAAAATACTTTTTTAATAATTGTCACAAAAATGGTTGCTAAATTTCTCACAAATTAACATTAGTATTTTTTTAAATTATGTTACAATAAAAGATAATATGCTGTATGGTAATGATTTACATAGAAAATTAGAGTAAATGATATCTTAAACATTAGCAGACAGCTCTTCGACGACTACAACGACATTTTTACAGTTTCTGCAGACTGTAACTAAGCAAAAACTTCACATCGATCTCTAAATAAGAATCTTTGTGTTACTTGACTACTTACTCTAATTTATTTAGTTAGAAAGTTTGCTTTCCTATCTATAGAGTGCTGTTATGCCCCGTGACTACAAGTTACCATTTATGAGAGAAAAAAAAACATTCCTGCATTTCAAAATTTTCGATTTTAAAATCACCCAAGCTTATATATTCTTACTTATGCAATCCTCATTATTTATGTATTTTTAGATAAAAATATTGACTTCAAAATTAAATATATATATTAATTTCTGAAAATGACGAAAAATTGTGACAGAGCTGATTGTCATTGAATTAAAGTTAATCAGTGTTTAACATATAGACTATTTGGTGGTAGCAGTATTATGGAGTGAATGCTTGTCGAAATTGCTGTACTGTTAACTTGAAAGTTCCACAATCAACATAATTTATTAATCAGTGAAATATGGGAAGTTTGTACTTTTGATAGTAATCGCAAATTTCTATATTTAGACCTGGACGCGGCAGCGCAGACAATCACCTCTTCAAGTTCACGGATGAAAACCTAGGATTATTTCAATCTCGATTCACATATTAGAACGTAATCGGTCTGTCAAGTCATACCTTAGTGGAAAACAACAACAGCAACAACAAAAACCTCATTGGTTAAACCTTGTTGATTGACTAGTAGGTTTACCATTGTGTTTTCCTGCAACCAAAAGCATGAGAACATGAAGGATTTAGTGCAAGAAAATATAATGATAAACTTCTCAGTAAATCGAAAAAAAATTGTTTTGGGTGTTTTACACCATGATATAACTTGGCAGATCACAGATTGCATTATAATATGAGAATCAAGATTTCACTAATTCCAAATTTTCATCCATGAACGTGATAGGAGATTGGTTGCACAACCGCCTCCCGATCAAATTATGATAGTTAATTGAAATGGATTGAATTTCAAATTTCGACGAGTCATCGTCTTCATAAAATAAACTATAAGTACAAATTTCTTCTATCAATCTATTAAATATTTATAAATAATGATCAGTAATATTGATGGATTGTTTTTCATCGATAACAACTATATATTTATCTATAGATGCTTCGTATTGACATAATTACAAACTCACCTGAAAAGCTTTTATTCCTGCTATTATATATATTCTAGATATATTTGATGTAAGATATTTTCTCTGCAAGAAATGTATCTTTGACTACACCTTTGTTATCCATTTCCTAACACGTAATTTTCAAAGATCTAAAAGACGCATGATTTATTTAGGTACATTTCATTCATTTATTTATTTTATTTTATTTTTTTATTTCATTTTATTTTGCTTTTTACATTCCATCAGAATATTTACAAAGGGTTAAACATTCTTAAAAACATTTAAAAATCAAATCTCAATTATTCTTTATACATATCAAAAAAACTACTTAAAATAAATTAATTCATAAAAAATATTATTTTTTATGCATTTACCTTTGTAAACATAACAACATTCACTCCATTATTATGTATTATTATACAATGTTATATATGCTTAAATATAACTCCAAATACTGCTTTTATTTAAATTATTTTATAATTTCTTTTAAATAATTTTGGGAGCGCTTTTAAAAAATTGTAATATCTTTTCCCTCAATGAACTGTAAAGCATTAGATTCGAATTTAAAGATAAGACCTGTACATTTTTGCGTTTTAAACATAACGAATCGTGATACACACACACACATATATATACATAAATATATTTTTAATTCCCCTATGTTAGAATAAAACAGCAGTATTTCAGTTTTATCTTTGAAAGAAATCATTTACTAAATCAATTGAAAATAGTAATTTTTAAATTCGACATTTAATGTAGATACTTTTAAAAAAATTCGAAAAAATAGGTATATTTATTTCTGAAAAGACATTTCTTTTCAAACAAAGGCAGTATTATTAAAAATTTCATTTTTTCCTTATAATGAAAAAGATATAAACAAAACAAACAAAATTAAGTAGAAAATCGAGTTTATAATACCTGATATTCTGAAAATCTTTTCACATTCCGTAATTCCCGAAAACAGTTTTTGAGCATTTCTCTATATGTTATATACACTATATGGCCAAAGATGACCGGCCACTTGTGATTTTTGACGTTTTATTAAATCTAGAAAAACCCACGAGGAATCATCCTGAAACTGCAGGTGTTTAAACAGACTACTACAGATCATATATTTTCGTGAAGATTTTTTACCGAAATCCCATTGGGAAATGTCAACAAATTGAAAAAAAAAATCTTTTGAATAAACCTGTCAAAACTAATATAGCAAAAGCCTTCAACTTGTAGATTATGATTAAATGGCTTATTGTAATAAAATTTATCCATTTCTTCATTGATAGCATGTATATGCGTAGAGAAATTACGTTTTTTATAAAAACAGTCTAAAATTTTTTCAAGCTTTTTTGCTTATAATTTGCAGAATTTTTAATATAAAACACCCGTTCTTTTCAGAAAACATAACAAACAACATTGTACACAAAGCTCTGTGAACAGAATTAAAAATTAATAAAAAATGTCTACATTAAAAGCAAGTTTACTAAATAATTTTCCACTACACATGCGGGAAAGCAATCAAAATATAATTTACATAAAGTGTTAGCTAGAAATATAGAATGTATCTAAATGAAAAGTTCAATTAACTATTATCAATTCGTTACTTTAAATGTCAATAAAATGAATCAATTAATAAACAATGTTTACGTCTTCACCTTTATAAAAATATATTCAATCCATAAATTTATTTATCTTTTAGTCTTCTACATAAAACTATTTTTAATTAGAAATATTTCTTAAATTTAAATTATTTTAGTTTCTTTTAAAATAAGATACTTTTGAAAACAAATTTGAGACATATCAAAATATCATATTCCCCAGTGATCTGAAAACCATTAATTTGGAATTTGTAAAGATAAAAGCATTTTATCTTTTTAACTAGAAGGATCATTAGGATTTTTTCATTGCATTTTATTTACTTAAAAAAAAAAAAAAAAAAAAAAAAAAAAAAAAAAAAACATTATTATGGTTTAATCATTTACTAAAACCAATGGACAACGATTATCTTTAAAATCTACTTCTGGTATAGGATATAATTTCAGTAAGTTCTAAAAAAAAAAAACACACATTATTTCATTAAAAATTAAATATATTTTATTTCAAAACTAACAAAATAAATTTTTTTTTCATACAATGAAATGAGATACTAAATAAGTAATACAAAAAACCTGTAAATCAGTAATAATTACTTTTGAGAAGTTGGGCAATGGGATGATTGAGCAATGTATAATCAATTAGTATTATGTAATTTCTACGAATTATTTATTACTACCCTTTATATAACATGCATGCACCACTTAATAAATTAAAAGTATGCAATATTTAAAATGCATACAGAAAACTTACTTCCAGTATTATCCATCATAATTAGCACTCTAACCAAACCCTTCCTGTGCGTGCACCTTTGTAAGGAAACGGTCAATGCTACCAATTGTATAATCTATAGCAATTATGTTGTATGATCAGGGTCCAAGAAACTCCGGGCAGCTAAAACGTTGACGATTAACTTTTTTACGCACTTATTATTTATTTATTTATTTATTTATTTTTGTTTAACCTACTGAAAGCCGACCAAAAATGCAAAAATTGTAATGTTTGCGTGTAATTTATTTTAGATGCTTAAAAGAATGGTTTTCTTACGTGACATAATTAGTTTTTTGTTACGCATATTCTTATAAGCCCTGAAATTTTAATCATCACATCATTTCTATAAACCAAATTATATTTTTAGAATTATATTAACTTATATAACGCTTGATATATAGTGAACATGCAGCCTAGTGAACAGATGTATCAATTCAAGGCAGTGGGAAGGTTAAAAAAAATCCAAGCACGAAATTGTTTTTTTTTTAAATGTAGCGATTATTTGCTGTGGAATAAATACACCATACAGGTGCTTCAAGCAAAAAGCAATATATATCGAAAAAAATCCGATGATGAAAGTAGGTATAAAACATCTTTGAAGTAGGTATAAAACATTTGACAGAAAAATTTATAGAAAATTAAACTGTAATAATAATATTTTATTTTGTTTTTTTATTTGATCTTTTCAGTTGACTTGTAATGAAAGTCTGGAGAAACAGAAATTGCATTAGCAAGTTGTTGCTATGAAAGAAGGCGCCATTACTTATATTTTTAATAAATGGTATTCGTTTAGTTCCTGGCAACAAATTAACAGTTAATTCTCTTTTTAAAAGGTGTTTTTCGATGAAGCATCGATTCCCATATTTGGCAAATCTCGTTGCTATTGTGCTGACATTTTCAGTATCAGTAGCTTCATGTGAAAGGGGTTTCAGCAAAATGAACGTAGTCAAAAGTAAACTTCATTTAAACTTAACAGAGGATAGTGTGAACAGTTTATTTTTGATAAATTTATATCGATCATATTTAAAAAATTTCAAACCTATAAAACCGATTGACAAATAAACGAAAATCGCAAACACATCGTAAATTTCTGTACATATAATTTGTTGTATTGATTTCATAATTTGTTTCTATTAATTATTTACAATGTAAAAATTGTATAACCATAAACATGTGTTCGTTTGATTTTTCTATTGGATAAATTATTTGCTCACTGAAAAATTACACATATCACTCAAAAATTGCCGTATACGTTTATGAGTAGAAAATGTACCATTTTGCAGAGAATGCATTAATGCCAGAGAAATGGTTCTTCAAACTGGTTCCAAAGAATTTACAACTTTTGTCAGTCCTTGTGCAAAATACATCAATGCTCTTTTAAAATTTATTTGAGTTTAATGTATAATGAAATTAGGAAAATGCACAACAAATGATTTTTCCTCATATCTCTTAATGTAAGAGAAGTCTTTTATCAGTCTATGTAAACCATGCATATCAGACTCATTTATACACTGTAAAAAAAGACGAATGTTTCTTAATCGACTAAAATGTACAAGAATTCCAAATGCAAATATATAATAACCATTTCAGAGTCACCCAAGATTTCGAAAAATGTTCCTTTTATCTTCAAAAAACTCAGAAAATTATTTATTTTCAAAATTTAAAGCAGAATTTATAAAAATAAATTATTATTAGCTGCCCGTAAACTTCGGAAACATTTCCTAGAAGCCTTTACACTGTATTAATAGTTCTCTGTTACCGGAAAATTGTTTTTTCATATTCTGTCCCTTTTCAACTAAACATTTTCAGCTGCATAACTGAGATTGAGCATGCAATTTGAACAGAAAAAAGTAAAATTTAATATTAATGTTAGTACACTTAATTTAGTGTGTTTGTCTGTTAAACATGTTTTCTCAGTATAAAACTCCTTACCTGAGAATTGGTAGGATTCGACAAAGTGATATTCCGATTTGAAGACTCAGATTATTGCAATGTAAAAGCTACCTGGAAACGTTTCCGGAAATGACGGGCAGCTAATAAAAATTCATTTCTATAAATTTGTCTTTGAATATCAGAAATTAATTTCTTTGTGGGGTTATTAAAGGTAACAGAAGATTTTTTGGAATATTCGGTAATTCAGAAGACGTTATTGTATATTTTCATTCTTGATTACAGTGCAATTTTGTAGATTAAGAAACATCAGTCTGCTTTTACAGTGTAGTGTAAAAAAAATATCTAAAGTTACTAAACGTTTCCTGGGAAACTGGAAGATTTTTATGTAATAGTAACAACAAAACTTCGTGTAATTTATTTTTGTTACATGACTTTGCTGCTACCGTTACCAGTAGATTGAACACCGGCTTCCCGGGTTACATAGTAAAAATAAAAATCATTTTTTCTTTTATTTAAAATTGAAAACTGTAATAAATTTTCTCGTGTAATATGTTTTTAGATTGCTAATGAACTCCAAGCATTTTTAAAACTTTAAGCGATCTGCAGATTTTTTCTTTCATGTTTAATTCATAAAATAATAACTGTGAAAAGTGTTGGGATGAAGATTTATATTTGATAACTTTACATATCTTTTTATCTTAGCAATTCAAAAAATCACATTAATGTCAATCTTGTGTTAAATCAGCCTTTCAATTAAAATATTAATGATGGAAAAATACAGTTAAGCCGTTTAATGTGTTAAACTAAAAATATTAATTATGTAATCAAATAAAGCTATAAAATTTATCAAGTCATATTTCCGTATTACTATGTTGCATGGTTTAACAAATGATAAGTATGTTTCTACATCTTACAAAGTATGAAACTAAGCATAATGCATTGTAATGTATTGTTGAAGTTTTTAGCTGTGGAGCTAATAATAGTCATCTATAAAAATGCCATTTTCATAATTGGAACATTCCTTATGCCAACACTCTTGGCATTTACAACACTTCAGCCATTCATCTGTTGATGGGTGACAATATTTCTCGTCACAAGCAGCATTCTTTTTTAATTTTTTGGAGAGGAGGGACAAGCGATGGAGGGCAGAGATTTTGACTAGTTGAATCCTGTCGAACGGTATCCTCCTCGTACTGATCGGACGGACGCTTGGAACTGGAGATTCGGACCCCGAAAGGGTTTTTCTTTTAGAAATGCTAAGGGGCTTAACGGATGACAAAAATGTCTTCTTCTGGTCGCCCCCTTTCGAACGATATCTAACTCGATCCGATGTGCCCCTTAACCTCAGAGGAGATAGAAACGGAATGTTGCGCGGGCAAACACACAGACAAACAAGCCTCCACAGGATTTAGATAGAATGGACGACATAGTTAGATTGATAAATTCTGAAACGCGGGACAAGATGATGAGCTCGTCATATTGCTCCGGACAATTTGTTTAAAAATATTCGTTTTTATTACCACGAAGGAAGGCGATGTATTGACATTTTTTTTTAGATAGGTAATGTTTAAACTAAGTTACTCATAAATATTAAAGAGAAACGATTATATATAGTCAACCGCAAAAAAAAAAAAAAAAAAAAAAAAAAAGACACTTGCGATTTTAGATGTTATTGTTAAATATCTAGAAATATACATACAGAATAACTCCGAAACTCCAAATGTATAAACAAAATAGTACAGGTCATATAGTTTCGAGAAGATTTTTTCCAAAATCCAATAGGGGACCGTCAACAAATTGAAAAAGAACGAATATATTTTGAATAAACCTATCAAAACTAATGTAGTGAAAACGTTCAAACAGCAGATTATAATTAAGTGGCTTATGGTAATACACTGTGTTAATTTTTATGCGGATAGCATGTATACTTGTAGAGAAATTGAGGTTTTTATAAAAACGGTCCCAAGTTTTGCCAAGTTTTTTGCTTTTAACTTACAGATTTCTTAATAAAAACAATGTTCTTTTCAGAAAATATGAGAAACGAAATTGTGCATAATACAATGTCATCAAAATTAAAAAATATTAATAATTATAGGAAAAATGAGCAGGTTTACTAAATACATTTTCACTGCGCATGCGCCATTTATATAAAAATTTCATTTGCATATTTCATCATTTGCATAAAAATTTCATTTATGTAAAAATTTCACTTACATATTGTGTTAGCTAAATATATAGAGCAACTTTTGTTAAAGTTTCAAAATCATAGCTTGAAAATTCTAAAAGTTATCGTTGATAGAAGATGATCAAAATCCATTATTCCAAAAATGAAACAAAAAGATGAGGAGCTGTATCCAAATATAGTAGTACGTGCAATACTGTGTCGACACTAATCAATGGAATATGGATACAGCCCCTCATATTTTTGTTTCATTTTGGGAATATCGGATTTTGATCTTATTCTTTAGACGATAATTTTCATAATTTTCAAGATATAGTTTGAAACTTTAACAAAAATTTCTCTATACGTTTATCTAACACAATATGCAAATGAAACTTTTATAGAGTTGGCGAATGCACAGTGAAAATTTATTTAATAAACATGCTTATTTTTCCTAAAATTGTTAATATTTTTTAATTTTGATTACAGGGTATTATGCACAATGTGTTTCTTATATTTTATGAAGAGAACATTGTTTTTTATTAAGAACTCTGGAAATTATAAGCAAAAAAAAAACTTGGCAAAATTTGGGACTGTTTTTATAAAAACCTCAATTTCTCTACGAGTGCACATGCTATCCGCATAAAAATTAACACAGTTCATTACCATAAGCCACTTAATTATAATCTGCAGTTTGAACGTTTTCACTACATTAGTTTTGACAGGGTTATTCAAAATATATTCGTTCTTTTCAATTTGTTGTCTGTCCCCTATTGGATTTTGGAAAAAAATCTTGTCGAAAATATATGACCTGTACTATTTTGTTTATACATCTGGAGTTTCGGAGTTATTCTTTATGTATATTTCTAGATATTTAACAAAAGGTCTGAAATCGGAAATGTCAAGATTTTATTTTGCGTTGACTGTATATATAAATATATATCTGATCTTTGTCATGCTGTAATTATATCGTATTTATCAACTGATTTAAATGAAACTTGGTGTGTACATAGTACATACTAATGTATCCATCGAGTTTGTTGGTCAACATCATCCACCATCTTGTTTCGAAATGGCGGCCATTTTTTAAATCTAAAATTTAAAATTAAGTGAAAAATAATTAGAAATTAAAATATTTTTATATTACGTGCTTGACCTTGCCACAGAAATTCCAGAGCATTTTTGCTTTATCTATATCTTTAAAAATTACTGAGTTATAGTATTTTGAATTTCTACTGTGGCTGACATTTTAAAACGATCTGATTTTTGTCACGTGATAACATGTGTATTTATGAACCGATTTGGATGTAACTTGGTGTGTGCTTATTATGTTCCGATGTCTGAGCCCAGTTCGTTGGACAGTCTCACCCGCCGTTTTGTTACAAAATGACCGCCCTTTAAATAAAAGAAATTAAATTAAGAATTAAAAAAAAACCTTTTATGTGTTTGAACTTGATACAAAGATTCCAGATCATTTTATGTTTTGTCTATATCTTCAGAAATGGCTGAGTTACAGTACCTTGAATTTCGAATGTGGCTGACATTTTCAAACGGTTTGATTTTTGTCACGTGATAACATGCGTATTTATGAACCGATTTGGATGTAACTTGGTATGCTTATTATATACCGATGTATGAACAGAGTTCGTTGGACAGTTTCATTCGCCATTTTGTTTCAAAATGGCAGCCCCTTAAATTAAAGAGAAATAAACTAGGTGCACAAGAATTAGAAGTTTAAAAAGGTTTTTCTACTATGTGCTTGACCTTGATACAAAGATTTTAGAGCATTTTTTACTTTGTCTATATCTTTAAAAATGGCTAAGTTATAGTACTTTGAATTTGGAATGTGGCTGACATTTTGAAACGGTCTGATTTTTGTCTCGTGATAATACGCTTATTTATGAATCAATTATGTAACTTGATGTGTATATATTATTTACCGATGTCTGAACCGAGTTCGTTGACCAGCTTCATCCGCCAACTTTTTTCAAAATGGTGGCCATTTATTTTTTTTAATTTAAAATTTAAACTTAGGTACACAAAAATTAAAGGCTAAAAAAGATTTTCCTTTTATATGTTTTAGTTTGATACAAAGATTCCAAAGCATTTTTTGTTATGCCCGTATAAAATTGCTGAATTATAGCATTTTCAATTTCTAGTATGGATGACATTTTAAAATAATCTGATTTTTGTCACGTGATAACACGCGTATTAATGCACCAATTTTGATTTAATTTGGTGTATACTACCGATGCTTGATCCGAGTTCGTTGGCCAGTTTCATTAACCATCTTCTTTCAAAATGGCGGCCATTTAGTATATTTTTATTTAAAATTTAACAGTAGGTATACAAAAAATAGAAGATAAAAAAGATTTTTTTTATGTTTTAGCTTAATATAAAGATTTCCGAACATATTTCGTTTCGTCTGTATCATAAAAGTGGATGAATTATAGCATTTTGAATTTCTGCTATTGCTGACATTTAGAAATAACCTGATTTTTGTCACGTGCTTACACGCGTATTAATGAACCATTTTGGATGTAATTTGGTATTTATATAGTACATACAAATGTCTTGATTGAGTTTGTTTGTCCCCATCATCCGCCATCTTGTTGCAAAAAGTTGGCCATTTAATTTTTTCTCAATTTAAAATGTAAAGTTAACTACAGAAAAAAAAAAAAAAAAAAAAAAATTAGAAATTGGAAAGTGTTTTTTTTCTATATCTTTGACCTTGATACAAAGATTCAAGAGCATTTTTTATTTTGTCTATATCTTTAATAATGGCTGAGTTACAGCATTTTGGCTTTCTAAAGTGGGTGAATTTGAAAAATCTATTTGCCAGTGACAACAATCAGATATATCAATCGATTCCGTTGTTAGTGATCGTGTGCATAGGAATTACTAAGAACTCGATCAAGCTCATTGGTTAATTTAATCCATCATGTTGTTTTAAAATGACAGGCTCTTCATTATAACGTCGAATTTGGCCATCGAATATAAATAGCATTAAATAAAACCATCTTGTACAAAGTTGATTAATTTCTCGAAATTTCCATTCTCATTCAGTATTGATAAAACCAACTATTGAATCTTCTATTATCGTATTCCACTAATTTGTATGGATGAAAGTATGCCTTGAATTTTTTTAAAAATAATTAGTTGAATATATATATATTTAAAAGTAAGGGATACGAAAAGTACCTCTTCCTTCCGGAACTGGCATGGGGGGGGGCCTTTTTAAACATCAGCAACCATTAAATTCATTGCGATAAACCATATAACCGATAATTGGATTGGCGACTTTTTGTTTTAATTTTTTGTATAAACAGGATAAATATATGTATATTTTTTATTTTCTTGTCGATCCAGTCTTAACCGATCTTTTAAAATTATATGTAAGAAAACAAATGTGATGAAAAATAAATAAATATATTTTTGTAAATATAAGACGTTAAAAAAATGAATCTGTTACTTTTTGAAAAAATCTTTTTCTACAAAATAAAATGTTTGAACTTAGAAAATGATCATCCATCTAACTTACGGCTGTCACAACAATAAAGATAGCTGAGATCGAACTTTTATTTTTAAATTGGAAGCTTTGTATTTCGTCTGGTATATTTTTATATTGTACAAATTAGGGAATTTTAGTTGAATAAAAAAATGTTCGGTAATACCATTTTAGTAGCATTTATTTTAACCACCCATAGCATTTATTTCGAATAGAATGTTGTTATAGGTTTTTGATTAAAAAAACTATAACAATAATAAACACAATAATAATAGTAATGAATGATACTATTATATTCTATATAAAAAAACACTTCGAAATATGAGGTTCCTCATATCACGTTACATATAATTAAAAATATCATAATAAACAAAATTTAACATTCCAACTATAAAAAATTTTGTATCTGTGTCAGCATTACTAGTTTGAGCTTATAGTATTTAAATTAATCATTAAATAAGCATACTGTTTGCAAATGTTGAAGAAGATCAAAATGTTCATTGACATAACATGAATTTAGTACTGTGTGCACTTAGGGGGAATTGGGCACATTGATACACCCCCTCAACTGCGCACAGGGTCATTATAAGAAGTTTCAGAACAGCTTCAAAAGGTGAAGCTAGTGTACACAACTATACACAGAACGTCTTGGCATGATTCAGTAGTTTGTTGAAATGGGACGGGTGATTTATTGTTTTCGTAGGTCAAAAGTAAATTTGAGTTATACAATTCAATACAACTGTTTGAGCATTTTCAACCGAAAAGAATGTTCTCACTGGCAAGTAAAGCTACTCTTTATAAGTTCATCATTCGTTATTGCTAGGTAAATTATGAAGTGTTGGATTTGAGACTCATTTTATTCAAAATGGCTGTATGGGGCACATTGATACTGTCTATGTCGGGGCACAATGATACAACATAAATCTTTTTCTAGTTCATTTTTTCATTTCCTTTTACTATTTTTTTACCATACACTCCTTAATCGAACTATTTTTCGCCAAAAATTTCTAATATTATTTTATATTGAAGTAAAATAGCTCTAAATTTTTATATTAGAACACTTTATAGTATTTTTACAAACAGAAGACGTACGAATTTATCCAACATCTAGTACTAGTAGAATTAACAAAAGAAAAGAATGGCAGCCTGAAAAATCTCAAATTTATATCGATTCTATAGAGGAAAAAGTATTTTCGACATGAGAAATATTAAGTAAGAGAAACAAGCTGCAGAACAGCAAAGAATAATTATATTATAAATAAAATTTTTAATATAATTATACCTTATTTTCTATTTATAAACCGATTTATAAACAGAAAACCTGGTAATTTTTTCGTCTTTCCTAAGAAAGAAGATAATGCTTGGGTTGAAGTACCCAAAATGACAAAGTTACCACAGCCAACAATCAGACAAGGAACAGCCAGAACATTAAGTCATTATTCATTTAATTTTGATCGCTTTAATATTACTTACAAATAAATTGTGGGTGATTTGAATTTCTATAAATAAATATAGAAGGTTTGCAAACTAATTTTCTATGAAAAATATGCATTGCTGTTTTTTTTGTCTCGATTTTTCCCAAATGTATCAAAGTGCCCCATGAGGTGTATCAATCTGCCCCGGGGATGGGGCACATTAATACAAATGACTTTTTTGATTTTTTTTAATTACAAGAAAAATATTATATAAAAAACGATTGTACTATTTTATAGTACACTACACAAGTTTTGCTGACCCCATTTGGAGAAATAATTTGAAATGTCTGCTTTCTGGACACCAAAAAAAATTGTTAGAAAAAAACAGTAACAATGTGCTTCAGTTCCCCCTACATGCAAAATATTAGTTTAATGTATGACATAGGAATAATAAAATCAAAGGAAACATATTAAAATTTGTTAAAATTTAAAATCCTCTTTTTAAGTTTTATTACATCAGTAAAAATGATCAACTACCGAAGTTCTTCCGGTTTATAGTAGTTTAATGTCACTGTCAGTACCCTTAATTACTGTGCATTCTAAGAAATGAAGTTTCAAACGTTTCTTTAATGTTTAGCTAAAGTTATTTTAGAATTGAAACTGAAATAGAAATTTTAATGTTTAATAAATAGTGCTGAAAGTAATGTTGCATATATTTTTATATTCTATAGTTTGTGTTTCTTTATATGGCATATTTATTTAATCGTTTGAAAATATGCTTTGGATTTTTTTTTTTGAAAAACAGCCTATCTATATTACTAGCAAAAACCATCTTCTGAATTCGCGATGCATTGTTTCATAAGATAAATATTTGAAAGTAACAATGATTTTTTTGTATTAATTTTGCATATTTATTAAAGAAAAACGTTATTTTATGTTTTAGCGCATTTAAATTTTAGAAATGAAAATTCAGCCAAATTCCATAAATTGTTTTTAAAGGGCAAATATATATATTTTTAAAAATACTAATAGTAAATGCTTTTTAATAATAAATATGTGGTAGATTTTTTCCCTGGATGGTAGTTTTATTAAAAAAAAACTACTATTAAAATTGAAAAATGTGCATAGTTACCTGGGGGATTTTAAAAAGAACGTTCTTATATCTTCAACATTATTTTGCATCTGTATAAGCGTTACAAGTTTAATTTCATAAATATTTCAATTAATTATGAAATAAGCATTCTTTTTCTAAAGCCGAAGATGTTCAGCATTTTGATTGATATAACACGATTTAAGAAGTGTGTAAAAACTCTCATGGAAAATTTAGTTAATGTATGACATAGGTATAAAGAAATCAAAGAAAAAATGTTATAACTTTGTGAAAATTCGAAGTTCTCTTTTTTTCGGAATATTTAATTCCGTTTTCAAACTTTTTTTTTCTATCTTTCAGTTTTATTACGTCAATAAGGATGATCAACTACCGAAGTTCTTCCGGTTAATAGTAGTTTAATGTCACTGTCGGGACCCTTAATTACTGTGCATTCTAAGAAATGAAATTCCAAATGCTTCTTTAATGTGTAGCTAAAGTTATTTTTAGAGTTGAAACTGAAATAGAAATTTCAAAATTTAATAAATAGTGCTGAAAATAATGTGAGATATCTTTCAATATTATGCAGTTTGTGTTTTTTTACGTGGCATCTTTATTTGATCATTTAAAAATATATTTTACAATTAATTTTCGTTTAGAAAAACTATCTATCTATGTTATAAAGACCAAACATGCATGTGCTTAACGCTGGCGTTATTTTGACAATCGGAATATTAGACGATTTAGATTCTGTTTTTCTGTAACTATTAGATGCGTTTTTAGTTATATAAATACGTAGCAATAAAGTTGACTGGTTTATAGATAAAATATATGTTATGAAACTCAGTGTAAAAATTTTCGCGTTCGCTTATTTATTTTATTCATGAATTTATATAAGTTTTTAATAAAAATGTGCATTATATGGCCAAAGGTGATCGGCCAATTGCGATTTTAGACGTTTTGTTATACATTCTAAAAAAATTCCACCAATTTACCAAAAAAGCTTGCAGCAGAGTTGCCATTATGTTTCCGTTTTTTGAGGAAAGTACCGTCTTTGTAGTCTCCGTTTTTTTCAATAGTATTTTTAAGCGCATGAAACGCATGCGTGGTAGTCATAAATAGAGCAATCTCATTGGATGATACATTGTTACAACAAAAATTCCGTATATGAAACTTTTTATTTTTAAAATGGCAACAGATATAAGGCGATATTCTCTTTTTCCAAGAAAACGGAAAATTTCTGATCAAATTTCACGCAAGAAAATCAGTCAGGAAACGAAAATATCTAACAGTGTATAAAAATACACTGTTAGAAAAATAAAATACAATAAAATAAATACACTATAAAAATACATGAGGTATTAATCTGAAATTCCAGGAGTGTAAAGAGAATAGTACAGGTCATACATTTGCGCAAAAATTTATTCTCAAAAGTGTTGAAACTGCAGTATTTTGATTAATTGGCTTCTTGCAGTAATTTGTGTTCATTTTATGAGGATAGCATGATAGTGGAAATTAATGATTTTTATAAAAACAATCCAAAATTTTGCCAAGTTTTTTTGCTCTTTTTTGCAGAATTCACAATATAAAAATGGTTCTTTTCAGAAAATATGACAAACAACATTGTACCTAATAACCCTGCAACCAGAATTAATACATTATAAAAATTGTATGAAAAATGAGCAAATTTACTAAATAATATTTCACTGTACATGCACGAACGAAAGCAAAATCAAAATTTGCATAATGTGTTAGTTAAATATATACAGCAACTTTTGTAAAAGTTTAAAAAAAGAATATAATTCGAAAATTCTAGAAGTTATTGACCATAGAAATGTGTTAAAATTCGTTATTCCCAAATTGAAGCAAAAAGATAAGGGACTGTATTCATATCCATTGATTAGTGCCATTATAGCATACACAATATTGCACGCTGTACTATATCTGGATACATTCCTCATTTTTACTTTCTTCTATCTTCAATAGAAGAAAATATTGTAATCGGAATTTTTTTGACTTCTGTTTTTCGACGGATTTACACGTTTTAGGGGTCAGAGATTCCAAAAAACCTGTTTTTACAAAATATCTGTCTGTCCGTGTGTCTGTGTGTGTGTCGCCATTCTACCATCAAAAAGTGTATGAAGTTATGCATGTAAATGAACCAAATTTTTCGTGAATGTTTCTGGCTGTAGCAAGCAGGTCCTCCATCAGTTTTGATATATTCCGCCGATAGGGGGCGCTGCAATCACGATTTTTGTGCCATTTTCAATATTTTACCGGCCAAAAGTATATGAAGTTATGCATCAAATTGAACCAATTTTTTTGTGTAAGTGTATGACCATGGCTTCTTGGTCCTCCCTAAATTTGAAAAAAATCCGCCGAAAGAGGGCGCTGCAATCGTGATTTTTGTAATATTTTCAATATTGTACGGGCCAAAAGTATATGAAGTTATGTATCGAATTGAACCAATTTTTTTGTGTAAGTGTATGATTATGCTAATTGGTCTTTCTTGAATTTGAAAAACATCCGTCGGATACGGGCGCTACATTCGCGACTTTTGTACCATTTTCAAAATTGTACCGACGAAAAGTATATGAATTTATACAACAAATTGAACCAAATTTTTTGTGTAAGTGTACGACTATGGCTAGTTGGTCCCCTCTGAATTTGAAAAAAATCCGCCGGAAGGGGGCGCTGCAATAGCAACTTTTATACAATTTTCAATATTGCACAACCTAAAAGTGTAAAAATTAGTGAAAATTAGTATAAAAAAAGTGTAAAAAGTGTAAAAATTAAAAAAATAATTCTGCGTATCATTCTATTGTTCATCGGCTCGTGTAGAGACGGAAATTCGTTTTTACTCCGATTAATTGATTGAATAGAAATTTAAGATGAAAACTAAAGTTTGTATGGTATTGAATTAAAATTATTAAAACATTAAAATGAGTAACTATTTTTTAAAAATATTAAAATGTACGTATGAGATAGAAGAAAGTTTAGGGATTGGCACATCCAACTAGTTTAATTTCCATTTGTCAACAACGGATCTTGAGCTTATTCTATCGCCATAATTATAAGAATTTTCAAGCATTTTTTTTAGACTTTAACAAAAGTTGCTCGATTTTTAGCTAACACATCATACAAATTATATATTGACTGTGTTCAAGCATGCGCAGTGAAATATTTCTTTATAAACCAGCTCATTTTTCATATAGTATTTACTTTTTTTTTATTTCTGATTTTAGGGTATTATGTACAATGTTGTGTGGCATTTTTTTGAAAACAATTTTTTTTTTTATTAAGAACTCTACAAAATGCAAGCAAAAAAACTTGCCAAAATTTGGGACTATTTTTATAAAGACTTTAATTTCTATTCGAGCGTACATGCTATCCTCATAAAAATGAGCACAGTTTATTATAATAAGCTACTTAATCATGATTTGCAGTTTGAACGCGTTTGCTACCTTAGTTTTGTCAGGGTCTTAGTTTTCATCCGTTAACTCAATGAGGCTTGTCTGTATTCGGCCGCTTCCCGGTCTATACATATTTCAATATCATACATTTTAGATAATTATTAAAATGAACGGAAATTATGCAAATATGAAAATATATATGCAGAATTAAACGGATACGCTTCGACGTCAAAATAAAATGGTCTTGTATTATGGTCTTTTTTAACCCTTTCCGGCACAGGCAAAATCTGTTAGTAAAATGATAATTTATCGACTGACACCGGAATTCACAAACGAATTTTCTAGGTATTTCGAATTCCGTAATTTAAGCTTTTATTGTAAGAGCAAAATTTTATTAAAATATTATTGGTGCCATTTGCAAGTTTGTTATTAAAATTAGGTATCCCAGACCGGGCACAGTGTGCCGGAAAAGGTTAAAAAAAATTATTATCAATACTTGGTAGTTTATCATAAGCACATAGATATAAAAAAGATTTAACTTTTAATTTCAAATCGAAATAAATATAGAAAATATTTAACAAGTAATATAAAAATAGTTTTTTAACTCAACTACTATTGTCAAAAAAAAAAAAATATATTTTAGTTATATTTTATTAAGTAATTACAAGTAATGTAAATGTGTATATACATATGACATAATCACAATATTAGGAGGCAAAATAGAAAGCAAATTTCCTTGCAATATTCCATTTTCCTTTATATATGTTGTGTTGGATTATTTTTTTTGTTATAATTTATTTGCTTTCTATCTTTTGAAGCTGTTGATGGTCTATATTTTCTCAATCTAACCAACACTTGTAATGCTTCATTATTGCATGGAACATTTCTAGTGAGTTTCGCGCAGTCCAGTTTTTCAATGAATAGTCCATGAAATAATTACACACAATTCAAAACGACATATGCTTGACTTGCAGAGTCTAGTACTAGATATAGGCGTTTTTCTTCTGTTTCATTTGCAATCTTTTTTTTTTGGGGGGGGGGGGGCTTTTGTTAGTTTGTAGGCTATCAAAGCCTGGGAATTTATATGCCCGCCCGTTTTATATATGTATGTGCGTACGTACGTAACGCGATAACTCAGAAAAAAGTATCCGATTCACTTGAAATTTCGGATATAGGTATATTCTGATAGGGCGCTTCTTTGATTAGTTTTGGGACTTCATTCACTAAGTATAAGAGGGAAAACCCCAGCAAATGGGTATTTCATGCAGAATTATCAGTTTTCGTTAAAAATTTAGATATAGTATTATTCTGATGTGGCACCTTCGTGAGTATTATTAGATGTTCTTTGGATAATCATAAAGAGGGGGAATGGGAGGATAATGCCCCTTTCCTTACTTTATATAGTGTTTTTTTTATGCAAAATTATCAGTTTTCATTCAAAATTAAGATAAGGATCATTTTGATGAGGCACCTCCGTGATTAGTATTAGGTGTTCACTAGATAAGTATGAAGAGGGGAAGCAGAGGGCTAATGCCCCTCCCCTTTAATTTAGATAACTGGATTGTTCATGCAGAATTACCAATTTTTGTTCAAAATTTAGATATTGGGTACTTTTGATGAGGCGCCTCCGAACTTAGTATTAGATGTTCATTGGATATATAAAGAGGGGGAACAGGCGGCCAGTGCCCCTACCCTTAATTTATACAAATATATATTTCGTACAGAATTAGCAGTTTTCGTTCAAAATTTATATATAGGATCATTCTGATGAAGCGCCTCCGTGACTAGTATTATGTGTATATGGAAACGGGGGTCTATTGTCCTTCCCCTTAATTTATATAAGTGGGTTTTTCATGCAGGTTTATCAAATTTCATTCAAATTTTAGGAATAGGATCATTCTGTTGAGGGAACTTCCATGATTAGTTTTGCTACTTTATAGGATAAGTCTGGGAAATGGGAGGTAACCCTCTTCCTTAATTTAGGTTAATGGGCTTTTCATGCAGAATCCCTCGATTTGCTTAAAATTTTTGATATAGGTTCATTCTGATAAAGCGTTTCACTGATTTGTTCGGAAATTTTTTGGACAAGTATAAATGGGTGCGGTGGGACTACCCCTCTTAATAGAGATGTATGTTTTTTCTTGCAAAATTAACGGATTTGCTTCAATTTTCGGATACAGGTTCAAAGTGATAATATGCTTTCCTAATTAGCTGTAGGGTTCTTTTGTTAAGTATAAAGGGGGTACGGGCAATTACCCCCCCCCTCCCTCCTTAAATTTGATGAATGGGTTTTTATGCAGAATTATCCGATTTGCTTTAAATTTTGGATGTAGTTCTGTCTGTTAAGGCTAATCTCTGATAGTTTTGGTTGTTTAATGGTTAAGTATACAGGATGGGAATAACTCCACTTAAATTATGTAAATGGGTTTTTAATAAGAATTATCCGATTCACTCTGAATTTTGTAAAAAAAAAAAAAAAATCTACCATAAAGTATATTTTTTATTAGTTTAGGGGGTTCAATGATTAAGTATAAAAAGGGTAAATGGGGGAAGCTATTTTCCCTTTAATTTGACTTTCGAATAGGATTAACCCTTGAAAATATAAGGCTGTAATATACAAGTAGTATGCGTAGCCTGTACCTAAATGCCATCAGTTTAACTGGTCAATATTCTTCTTATTTTTGATTCTCTTATCGTCGCTTGAGTTATGTTGTAACTTCTTTTCCCATAAAAATAAAATTAATAAGTAAGCTTAAGTAATGAATTAATATTTGAAAAACTATATTGACATCAAATGTCATTCACTACAAGTTTTAAAAAATGTATTTGAATTTGAGTGGTCAATAAGAGATATTTTATTAACAATTGAAAAATTGAACGAAAATTTATAGGTACTTGGTCGAAAAATCTGTAGGAAATCTGTCGGTATTTGGCCCATTATGAAGATATTTTTAAGATAAAGTTAAATCTGTAAACTTTCTTCAAATTTCTGTAGAATTCTGTAGAACTCATTATTTTTGAAGATAATGTCGATTTTTTCAGATAATCTTAAGATTATTTTTAGTAGGTAGTAGTACTGCCCGCAATTGAGTAATACAGCATTACTATGCACTAAAAAATTTTAATTATACTTTTAAATTGCGAGTCATTTCAAAAAATAGTTTACACATGTTTTATTTTCATATTTTATATTATGCATATTTATAATGGGTTACGGTAGCCCCCAACGACAAGTTTTCATTAATCGTAGTTTCATTTTTTCTTGATTGTTTAATGTTAATATTATATGGCGCGAATTTTCACTTTTTTATGACTGAGTTATGTCAAGGTGGCAGTTAATAAAACAAAGCGTATTGCTAACGACAAAATAGGATAAAGTGTTGATTAGTTACATATGATTTATACTACCGGTAGGGACACGTGTTATATAAATGACGCATTTTTTAACACTTAAATACACAATGTTTTTCTATTCTTATGAAAAAAGTATTTAAAATCAATATCTTAGTTAAATAATTGAGAAAAAAGCGAAAAAGATAAAATTTCTAAATTTCTGCTAAAATATGATAATTTATGGTATGAGCCAAATGTACACAATTAAGGTTTAAAAATATTGCATTGTTCTATTTTGAAACTAAACCAGGTTAAAATAATTAACTTAATCTGCTTAACCCATTGCAACTGCTTTATATTAATATTTCTAACTATAAGGTAAAAATATTGAAAGTAAATCTTAACATAACACCTTGATCGATATTTCTTTTTTTTCGCAAAGAACAAATTCTATTTTCTTTGTCCAGTGCAGCCATGTGACATAGTCAAAATGAGTATTATTCCATTCTTTTAATAGTTATTGATCATGGTCAGAGATCCAACTGACAGTCCACCATCATGACACATAATAAAAACGACATTTTTTTAGATATATGCCAGATATGGCACATTGTGTAGTAAAGTGTTTTGATTCTACGAGAACGACGTCAAGCGTAAAACCACCTATTTCTATACATATAAGGAGTTCTAACCCGAGCCTTCCGTCTTATAGACTGCAATTGAAAGCTTGCATTTTTTTAATTGAAAACTGTTATATATTTTTTAAACATTTAATGTAGATTTTTTTTTCATTTTTCGCTCCATAACCATTGCTTATTTTCGCATGTTTGCCATAATATATTGAAATAAAATTTTGAATTTTTTTTTTCAAGCGATACATTTGTATTGGATTTTATCCCAGTAATTAAATCACCAATGATAAGTTTTGTTCTGACAAAGTTTGTTCTGACAATTTCAGTGGTTTATACGTGGTTCGTTTACCTATCTGAAAATTGTGTTTTGTTTATCTATCTATATTATAAAGGCCAAACGTATCTGTGCGTAACGCATACGTCATTTTGCGAATGGCAACACATTCCCTTGCAATTTCGGTTTTTCAATTTTTGCTACTGCAAATATGATACTTCTAAACATGACATATTTTAAATTTTTACACCGTCGTATAGAGAAAAAATATACTTTTAAATGCAATTTGTTTCAAAGCTGTATTTCAATTTATTTTTGAGATATTAATTTTTTTTTATAGTTTGTAGTACCAATTTTGTAACAGTTGCAAAAGTTCATTTTCTTCTAAAATTGAAAGAAAAAATAAATTTATAAAAATTAAAATGCGTATACTGTGTGAAATATATCGTCTGTGATCGTGTTAATTTGGAATATATATCTTTTTTTTTTTTCCGATTTGCATTTATATAAAACATAAGAGCGTCAATTGATAACTTCATCACAATAACTTATCTTTATTATTATTTACTGATTACTTATGCAATATAAAATTTAATTGTAATAATTTGGACAACTGAGTTTTATCGAAATAGTATTGTGTTACTAAATATTGTGTTACTTTTAGCTTAAAATAATATTTGTTTGAAAGTTAGACAAACCAATATAAGATGTATTTTTTTACTGTAACTAATTTTGTAGATTTATTATAAATGAATTAAACAGTTCCTTCTGAAACATTTTATTTCGTCGAATTTCGACGGGTTCCACCTCGTACTAATAAAAGAACAAAACGCTCTGTCTGTGTGTGTGTGTGTGTGTGTGTGTCTGTGTGTTCGTATTTCAGGGGAAGTGCGGACAAAAACAGGTTTACACACCGGGGGTGTGAGGACACACACGGAACCGAGGACGTCCTCGGATAGAAAAAAGTCATTTTCTTCACTTTTAAGCAGTTTTTATGCTTTCTACAAATTCTTATTGTTTTCTAAAATTTGTCCTCTGTTGGAGGTTTTTGCTGTTTTCGTGTTTGTGTATAGTTTGTGTTCGTTTTTAAGTGTGTATCAGGTAGAGAAAGTGGTCCTCTGTACCATGGCAATAAAAATCAGGTGTGTGTCCTCGGATTACCTTAAAAATAAGCGTTAGTGTGAGTCCTCTGAATCCGTTAAAAATAAGTGTTCTGTGTATGAGTCCTCGGATTACCTTAAAGTTACGTGTTAGTGTAAGTCCTCGGATTACCTTAAAGTTAGGTGTTAGTATAAGTCCTCGGAATCAGTTAAAAATATGTGTATGTGTGTGAGTCCTCAGAATACCTTAAAATTAAGTGTTGTGTGTATAGGTCCTCAGAATACCTTATTTTAAAGTATTATGTGTATGAGTCCTCTGAATCCTTCAAAATTAAGTGTTGTGTGAATAGGTCCTCAGAATATTTTATTTTAAAGTATTATGTGTATGAGTCCTCAGAATACCATCTTTTAAAGTATTATGTGTAAAAGACCTCAGATTACTTTGTTTTAAAACATTCTGTATATGAATCCTCAGAATACATTAAAAAAAAGTTTTATTTGTATGAGTTCTCAAAATACACTAAAATTAAGCATTTTGTGTGTAAGTACTCAGAATACAATAAAATTAAGCATTTTGTATATTAGTCCTCTTACTTCTTTATAATAATTAGTTCTGCGTTTTTCTCCTCTAAATAGTTTAAAATAAAGGGTCATACATTTAGATTGTTAGTTCTAGCTAAAAAAAGGACAATTTGTAAATATTTCTCTATTTTTTAGCGAAACTTGTGTCCAGCAATAAAATGAATGTTATTTTTAATTATTAAAAGTCGTAAACCCATAAACATTTTTAAATTTATGCAAAAAAAAGAATAAGTAAATAAATAAATTTGGAATTGTTCAATTGCTTGAAATTCATTTTAAATAATTTCACTTTAACGAGAATTGAGCAACGTTTAATTGAGAGGCACAATATGTCGGGATGCGTAAGAGTCCTAACGGACAAAAACCACTCTTTGCGGTAGAATTGCTTGATTTCGAACAAGACTCTTTTACAGAAAGAAATTTGAAACATTTAAAAAACCTATTTCACTAATACGACTTTTACAAAAGAATTCTTCATCTCTCCCCCCTCCCCCCGCTGTCAAGTCTAGAGTAGAAGTTTTGAGTAGTGTGATACATATTTTCTATTTCAATTCTACAAGTATTAACCCTCTCATTGATTATCCCGCGACGTTGCATTTTTCATATTAATTAATCCCCCATGATTATTTTCACCATTTATTTTTTTATGTAAATTTCGCTCTCTTAAAGCAAAGCATTTTCCCGAATAAATTAAACAAAAAGTACTGTTTTGAAAATCTGGTGTTAAAAAATAAAAAATTCTGCAAATGCACAATTTTTGATCAAAACATTTAATCAGTGAGGCACAAAAATTTGCACGGGTTTTTAATTTTAAAAAATTGATGTTTTTGTTTGTTTGTTTGTTTGTTTTTTACTTTTCATATCTATATTTTCTGTTCATCCCTCAATCTTTAAAGAGAGTATATACATTATCACGATGCAATGTAATATAATTTTAGAGCAGTCAGATTTTCAATAAATACACCAGATAAGAATTATTTTTTAATTTATTTTGAGATTCTTGCTCTTCTGCTGGGAGAGATAGGGGGCATAGTTCAAAATTTGTCATGATAAAATTTTATTATTCAAATTAATAGAATATACCAATACTCCAGATAAGAATATTTTTATTCTAAACTCAGTCGACTCTATCACTCTGGTGGATTGCAAGTATGTATCATAGAAAATAAAATTTTACTTCAACTATGCTAAAAGTGTTAAAGTGACAAGTCGATTGGGTATTTTGATTAATGTCATTTAAGGCCCCAAACTGGTCACCGAAAAAGACATTGGACCGGATGATAATATAAAGTGTATGAGGACGCTCTTTTTAAATATCTGACTCAAATTTTAATATTTTTACATGATTTTTTTTGCATAGAATAGCTAAGGGTGATCTACAACCGGGCTAGCTTTTACATTACAATTTTGGCTTCTGATTAAAAATAAAAATACTTTAATTTTCAAAACCGGTTAGAACCGGTTTTGAAATTTAAACTTTCCATAATATTAAAAAATATGTAACCAAAATCGAAAAAGTAAACATTAGCCCGGTTGTAAATAATCCATTTCAATATTTTTAGATCGATTTCAGTTTTCGATTTTTTTCATTAGACAGTTGAAGTCGATCTCTGCTAATGCCGCTTCTTACTTTTGCAAATTTGTGCCATACTTTTTTTTTTTTAACCCGAAAGCAGTTTTATAGATTAGAACATCTTCATAAAATCCAGCAATCAAAAAAAAAAAAAAAAAAAAAAACAGGAAACTGTTTTTGTAGAGACCTATCTCAGTTATCCAATGCATTTAATAAATAAAAAATAAAATTAGAAATATTAAAATGCAAATGAAATATCTTTTAAAAAATCTTCATATAGGATTAACATTCACAATCGGATGATTTTGCGTGAATAAGGTAGCTTCTTACAAGCACATGCAATAACATAAACAGTCTTTCCGATTTACACAGTGAAACTCTTAATGATGAGGATGGTTTTAGGCCACACATTACCTCCCATCCCCGGCACACAGAAGAGAAAAAAATATTACTTTTCTCATTTTAAACAAATATTCATTATAACTCAAAACCTACGAATTTTACTGCTCATGAAAATGTCAACACAAAATTATCAAGTTATTAGAAATTCCTATAGGTTGAGTTACAATAAAAACAATGAATCTGAATGAATGAAAATGTGTGAAAATATCTATGTGTATATTTTAAAATACAAATAAAGTAAAAATTCTATCCTAAAGATTCATAATAGGCAATAATGTATACAAATGTATTACATATTTTAAAATTAATATTATTACTATTATGTAATTTGCAAAGCAAAATCACGTTGACAAATGATTGATTAAATCCTGAGAATTCAATTGCTAAATTTTGAAATCATCAAATTATAGGGGATCTAATATGCTTTTTTAAAATAAAATTAAGGTTTTTTTTTTTACATAAAAAATTTTTATAAGTTACACAAAATTCTTCAATTAGACTAATTTTATTTTATTAAAACATTTATCACTAAAGTTATGTTTTCTAAGAAAGTATTACAACTCTAAATGGATTTTATCCGTGAGAATTTTGTCCTGGACCATTTTAAAACAATTCAACCGAAATCGAAAAAGTAGAAACGCACAAAGATTATGCATCGATCTCAAGTGTTATATGGATCTGATTCTTCTTATGGATTATGGATCTTCTGATTCGGAATCTATATGTACATATTAATTCAAGCTATAATTCTGAAACGAATAGTGTCGTGGGTTAAATATTAGCTTAAGCGTATTTTCGCAGGAGTCAATACAAAGACCGCAACGCTAACTAAGAAACGCTTTTAAAATTTCTCTATTTGTCGCATACATTTTACTAGATTTAGTATTGTATACACTGACGGTACTTTTAAGTATCACTGAAGAAATTTCAATTAAAAAAAAAACTTATGTAATCAATCTATGATTTTTTTTTATTATTATTATTAACACACAATATATTAACACACAATTATTATTAACACACAATTTTGTCCTGGACCATTTTAAAACAATTCAACCGAAATCGAAAAAGTAGAAACGCACAAAGATTATGCATCGATCTCAAATGTTATATGGATCTGATTCTTCTTATGGATTATGGATCTTCTGATTCGGAATCTATATGTACATATTAATTCAAGCTATAATTCTGAAACGAATAGTGTCGTGGGTTAAATATTAGCTTAAGCGTATTTTCGCAGGAGTCAATACAAAGACCGCAACGCTAACTAAGAAACGCTTTTAAAATTTCTCTATTTGTCGCATACATTTTACTAGATTTAGTATTGTATACACTGACGGTACTTTTAAGTATCACTGAAGAAATTTCAATTAAAAAAAAAAAAAACTTATGTAATCAATCTATGATTTTTTTTTATTATTATTAACACACAATATATTCTGCTCGATCTAGTTTAAGTAGAATGGACGATTAGTCGAAGGTAAATAATTTTAAAGTGTGGTAATTTTCTTAATCATTTTCATTAGGTATATCTTTTGTTTCTTTAAAAAATGTTATATGAAACATTTTCTTCTGAAAAAGTCTATATATTTTACGGGACATATGCCCCGCTCTCAAAAATATTTTCCTACTCTCACCAGCTTGAAATTTTCTGATACATTTTCAGACTCATTTTTAAAAGTAAAAACATGAAACTTGCTGAGATGATTTTTGAAGAGTGTATAAGATGTTGTGTGATTTCATTTTTTCTCTCAATTAATTAGAATTTGATTTATAAACAATTATTTTCTGATTATGACCTTTTTTTTCCGTTTTTAGATCCCTCGCTTCGGAAAATTCTGTTCAAAACGCCCACTTTGACATCTTTGTTTAGCAAAAATTTTTGCATTTATGAAAAAATGGATAAGCACGACACATTGTGTAGTTTCTAAAAAAAAAAAATTGGCAGCTTGATACGTTTGAGAGCAGAAATGAATTTAAAAATGAATCAGAAAATAAGCAGTTTGGATTGGAATACACCTTTAAGGGTGTTCTCAATTGCTCCATTCAACAAGCGCAAAACGTTTTGACACATTTACAAATTCATGTTTTAGCAGAAAAATATAAAATTGGAATGCCTGACTATGGAAGCGATTTCGAATCGAACCTATTTTTGCATTTTATAATACTTAAATTACTTATCAAATTCTAAGCTATTTCGATCGCGTGATCACCCGTTTTTATCCTGCTTTTCGACCGGTTTTTCTGCTATCGTCGGAAAATGTGCTCAAAAACGTCAACTTTATAGGCTTGTTATAAAAGATCTATTGTGTTCCGGGGCCTCGCAAAGGGGGGGGGGGTAAATAAGGGGGAGCCTCCCCCTAAACGTTTGCATATGCTGTTACAATTGGAAAATTTACAAACTGAACTGGCAGATTAGTTCAAATCTTTAATAAAAAACTATAATACTTTTTCTTTTTCTGATAGATTTGATGAAAGCTACCAATATAATTAGAAATATTATTAAGCTTTTTACAAAAAAAAAAAAAAAAAAAAAAAAAAAAAAAAAAAAAACTATTTTACATTTTTAATTGTGATAACTTGGTAAAATTATAAAACTAGTTGGCAAACATCGAGAACTATTTATGTTTGCTTTTCATTCAGTTGGCAAATACGGAATTTTGACTTGGCAATTTTAAGTTCTCTCCCCCACCAATAAAAAGTTTTCGCGAAGGATGATTATGTTTTTTTGAAAAACTAAAAATTGAGTGCAATTACACAGTTTCAGAATAACAACACCTGCTAGTTTCATGCATTTCCGATAAAAAATAAATTAAACCCCTAAGAGTAAACACCCTTAAGGGTGTTCTATCATCAAAAAGGGCAAATTTGTGACGCATGCTTAAATTTATTTTGATTTGTCTGTTTGTTTGTCCACTTGACTATGCGCTCTCTAACAAGATCAAACATACTCGGATTAAAGTATAATATATTGATGTATGTTATTTACATTCATAATGGAATGTTCGGTATTGAAAATGAAGTACATGTAAGTTATAATTCCTCTACAGGGACATTGAAAATAATTACGTTAGATAACGACCTATTAGAAAAAATCATTTGCAGGATATTTCATTCATGTTAAAGAATTTGAAAAACTATGAAAATTATATGTATCTCTGAGGTTTAATTCAAGTTACATAATAAAGAATACTATAAGCGTAATATTCATAATTCCTGTACAGGGATACACAAAATAATTTCAATTATATGATACTCTCTATGAGCAATAATTTCTTCAACATGTGTTTTACGGTGTGGTACTCTTATTTTTCATATTACTTATTGTTTATAAATTCTATAGATTATTTACAAGGTTGCATGAAACATCTATTATACAAGATGGCCATAGTTAAACTGACGGCACTCAGAGTGTACGTGACCTAATTGCGGGAATGGCACCAAACTTTGCAGGAAGACGGGGGACGAAGGATTATGCGAAAAAAATGCTCCAAAAGTCACCGCCAGGGGAATATGTGGTGCTATGTATTTGAAAGAGAAGGTTTCAAAAATGAAGAATCGATAGTGAAATAAATTTGCCGTTTTTTTCACAAATTTAGCAATTTAATCCAGGCTCAAAATGGTAACAATTTATATAAAGGTAAAAATTTGCATAAATATTGCTAAAGTTTCTTTATCTGAAATTTCACTTACAGAGCCCCAAAGAAAAAAACAGCAGAAGAAAAAGTTCTTTATTAAAATATAACGTTACATCTAATGTCCCAGTGCCAGCTTGTTACGTTTTAAAAGGTAATCTGCTACTGTTAGAAGCAATTTCATTGAAAGCTATCTTTCATAATATCTCCTTCTTTAGTGAAGCGAGTTCTATTAGTCAAATTATTTTACCTCAATCAGTGCAATGCGCCAGCCGCTCTTCGTGCTTAGAAACCGCAAAAAATGCATAAAGATTATGGTATTTCGCCAGTTAATGGTTTCAAAAAAATTCTTGAGAAGTTTAAGAAAACAGGTTCTTTAAATGCTCAGTCAGGCAGGGGACGAAAATCCGTATCATCGGATACAATCGAAGAAGTGGCAGCGGCTATTGTCGAGCACCAGACAATATTGCTACCACTTCCATCGCTCGTGGGATAGCTCGGAATTTGCATATACCTTCTTGTACAGTATGGAAAATCCTACTAAAGATTTAGTGGGGAACAATTTTTTTCTGTTGAATGAGATTTTTTAACGCATTTGAGATATTTTCGCATCGCTTAAGCAAATCTGAAATCAGTTTCTCTCTGCAAACTACAGTTTTTTTTTTCAATATAACAATATAGTCGGTAATAAGAGTTTTGCAAATTCACTCTAGTGACCACTACTAGAGGGTTCCACTTCTCAAGTACGTTGGGCGTGGGATTTTTGAAGAGTGTATAAGATGTTGTGTGATTTCATTTTTTCTCTCAATTAATTAGAATTTGATTTATAAACAATTATTTTCTGATTATGACCTTTTTTTCCGTTTTTAGATCGGAAAATTCTGTTACTTCGGAAAATTCTGTTCAAAACGCCCACTTTGACATTTTTGTTTAGCAAAAATTTTTGCATTTATGAAAAAATCGATAAGCACGACACATTGTGTAGTTTCTAAATAAAAAAAAAATGGCAGCTTGATACGTTTGAAAGCAGAAATGAATTTAAAAATGAATCAGAAAATAAGCAGTTTGGATTGGAATACACCTTTAAGGGTGTTCTCAATTGCTCCATTCAACAAGCGCAAAACGTTTTGACACATTTACAAATTCACGTTTTAGCAGAAAAATATAAAATTGGAATGCCTGACTATGGAAGCGATTTCGAATCGAACCTATTTTTGCATTTTATAATACTTAAATTACTTATCAAATTCTAAGCTATTTCGATCGTGTGATCACCCGTTTTTATCCTGCTTTTCGACCGGTTTTTCTGCTATCGTCGGAAAATGTGCTCAAAAACGTCAACTTTATAGGCTTGTTATAAAAGATCTATTGTGTTCCGGGGCCTCGCAAAGGGGGGGGGGTAGATAAGGGGGAGCCTCCCCCCTAAACGTTTGCATATGCTGTTACAATTGGAAAATTTACAAACTGAACTGGCAGATTAGTTCAAATCTTTAATAAAAAACTATAATACTTTTTCTATTTCTGATAGATTTGATGAAAGCTACCAATATAATTAGAAATATTATTAAGCTTTTTACAAAAAAAAAAAAAAAAAAAAAAAAAAAAAAAACTATTTTACATTTTTAATTGTGATAACTTGGTAAAATTATAAAACTAGTTGGCAAACATCGAGAACTATTTATGTTTGCTTTTCATTCAGTTGAGGAATACTGAATTTTGACTTGGTAATTTTAAGTTCTCTCCCCCACCAATAAAAAGTTTTCGCGAAGGACCTGATTATGTTTTTTTGAAAAACTACAAATTGAGTGCAATTAAACAGTTTCTGAATAACAACACCTGCTAGTTTCATGCATTTCCGATAAAAAATAAATTAAACCCCTAAGAGTAAACACCCTTAAGGGTGTTCTATCATCAAAAAGGGCAAATTTGTGACGCATGCTTAAATTTATTTTTGATCTTAAATACATGAAATTAGTAAATGTTGTTGTTCAGAAACTACCTAATCTCACTCATAATTTTTTTTTTCAAATTCAATAGATATATCAGAACAAGCTGTCAAAAGGACGTTTTAAAGGGCATTTCCCGATGAAAGCAAAAAAACCAATCTTACAAAGGGAGGAAAGGACGTGATCACGTAATCGAAATCGCTTATAACTCGATGGGTAATTTAATTATCATAAAGTTGAAAACAAAGTGCGATTCAAAATTGCTTCCATAGTCTAGCTTAGAGATGGGAATGCTCGAAAAAAAAACGGAAAATTTGGGGAAAAAACGGTTTTTTTCAGTTTTTTTTTCCGAAGGCTTATTTTTTAATTTTTCCGAACTGGAAAAATTTAAATTTCATTTATGAAATAATATAGTGAAAATTTTGTAATAGCTACATTCTCATACTTTTTATTTTATTTATTTTTATGTTGGGTGTCCCACATGAAAACTTTAATATGAGTAATCTGATCTCTGAGCAGAAATCTGTTTGAGAAAGACTTGAAAAGATCCTTCACATTTTTTTTTGTTTGAAATACAAGACCCTTCGCAAAACTTTTCTTGAAAATAGACATTTCAGAAAAAAGTTTATTCTACAAATTGAATCTTTCCTAATTAAAAATGTCTAAATAGGAACCTAAATATAGTAATAATTTCTTGTTCTCAAATTCTGAATATATTTTGTACAAGAAGTTCACAATTTCCCCAAAACAGGATTACATGAAAAAAATCTAGATGTATAATTAAATGCAACTTCTCTTTTTAAAAATTAATTCATGTGCAAAATTATTTCAATAATATGCATATTAATGGAAATGGTAAAATTAAAAATTTAATATAAAATTTCAAGCATGCATTTATTACTTTAATCTATCTTTTCAAGAAGTAAGTATTGAATTCGTGAAAAATTTGACTTGCAGTTTTTGGTGTATTTAAACGTTTTAGAAAGTCCTGAACACAATTTGATGGTTTTTGGAAAATATCTGTAACTCTGTGAGTCTGTATGTGACAGAAAGTTTATGGGTATTCGATCTCAAGAACTGATGCACATAATTTCACAAAACTTTAGATTGAGTTACACCTTGATATAAACTCGAGATGTTTAGTTATTAGTGTATATCGCCCAACCGATGGCGCTGCTATGCTGCATTATTTATAATTTCCACAATGGTTCTATCTCAAGAATTATTGTATGTATTATCATAAAACTTCAGAGTAAGTTAATCTTTGATATAACTTTTGTGCTCATTACTTTTTGGTGTAAATCGCTCAACAGATGACGCTGCTATGCTGCATTATTCATGATTATCGCAAAAGCTCTATCTCAAGGAGTAAAGGATGATTTTTTTTTATCAAACTACGACTTCAGACAGTTCCTGATATATATTAATGTTGTTTAGTTTTTTGGGTGTAAATTGCCCTATAGGTGGCACAACTATGCTGCATTTTTCAAGATTTCATTATAGCTGATTAATTGAATGTTTTTTCAAGGTATTGAATCTAAAATTGACCTCCATATTACCTCCATAATGTACAGTAATGTTGTAAAAACGGGCATTTTGCATTAGAAAAGTACAAATGGGATGCGAAAAAAAAAAAAAAACAAAAAAAAACATATTGCAAGTAACTATGTTCCAAATTATACTTTCCCTCTTGATTAAACTTTGAATTTTTGTAGTTTTCTAAAGCACAGTAGAAGTTTATCTCTGTATGCAACTGCTTTTATTAATTCCTCAAATAGCGAGCATTTTCTATTTGTAGTGTTCTGTTATAACTTTTAAGTTCCATTCTTAGAAATATGAAATTACCATATGGAAACATTATTGAATATGGTTTTTTACTCAAGAATAGAATACCAGATTTCAGGATAAAAAGAAAAAAATTACGTTTAATTAAACTTTAAAAAAATATATTTTTCTGGTTTTAGTGAGTAAAAATCTAACAGTCAATAAATCCTATGTTTTTTTTTTAGTTGCAGACCTTAGTAAGCCAAACTAAAACTTAGTTTTGTTTGAATTTAGATTATAAAACTAAACCAAAACTTTGAATTGAGATTGGAAAGCTATACCAAAACTAAACATATTTTTTAAAGGAAATAATATTATAATCGTAAGAAAAAAAATGTAACAATGTAAAAATATACATTTTTTAGGTAGATTTCGTATGAAATACTACCTATTGCGATCGCTCCCATGTTAGAATTTCTGAAAAATTTTTGTAGATCTACACCGATCACGACCCCTAGACCCCAAAACTACCATTAGTAAAAAAGTTTATCTATCTATCTATCTATCTATCTATTGGTGTATATCACTTTCTTCTGGACACGATAACTTCCATAATTATGCTCAGATCTTCTTCAAACTTTTACATAAAATCAAGGGGCATAAAATCTCGGTAAGTTCGTTATTGGGCAAAATCGGACCAAGAGGTTGGAAGTTAGGAGGTTTTTTGTGAAAACAGGAAAAACGCGATAACTTCTGTATTAAAATAGATATCGAATCAGTTTAAAGTTTATATTACTTTTAAAGAATGTTCCAAAAGTTTATGTATGCCAGATTTTTGATAAAGTTAAAAATGGGCTCAAGGGGCGAAAAAAAACAGGGTTTTGAAGAGAAAAAAATCATAACTTCGTCAATTCATTAGATATCAAATCCAACTAATTTTTTTTTATAAATGTTCTCAAAATTATCTAAAACTTTTGTATTTACAAGTTTCTGATAGGAACAACTTTTACCGATGAAAAAAATTAAAAACGAAAAGAAAAAAGGGGGGGGGAGTGGAAAATGAAAAAAAATCCATAACTTACTCAATTCTTAACCAATCAAATCTAATTAAATTTATTTTACATCTTCTCAATAATATCTACGACTTTTATATTAACAAGTTTTTCATAGGACCAATTCTTATAGCAAAAATAAATTAAACAAAAATAGGAGTTGGAGAAAAAAAACTCAAATCCAAACTGCTTATATTGTGAATCATTTTTAAATTCACTTTTGATTTTAAATGCATCAAAATGGCAGATCCTCCTATTTAGGAACTAACGTGACATATTAGCCAGTTTTTTGATAAAATCAGAATATTTTTCAAAAAAGACTGCCAAAAACGGTATTTTGAACAGAATTTCCCAAAGTGATAGTGATTGAAAAAATTGAAGAAGTATAACAAATTGCATTTTTTCTGACTCATTATTAAATTCATTTTTGTTCCCAAACGCATCTAATTTACAAGTCATATCTTATATAGGAACTATATAATGTGATGGATTTGCCAGTTTTTTGATAAAGGCTGAATATATTTCAAAAAAGGTTGCCAAAATGGGCACTCGCACAAAATTTTCCAAAGCTATCATGATTAAAGAATTGAGGATGTATTCAAATAACAAATTGGTTATTTTATGACTCATTTTTAAATTCAATTTTGCTCTCAAACGCATTCAATCGACAGCTTTTTATTATTTAGGAACTATATAATGTGAGAATTCGTCGAGTTTTTGAAAAAGACTAAATATATATATATATATATATATTTTTTTTTTTTTTTTTTCTTTTAAGCTGTCTAAGTAGGCATTTCGCACAAAATTTCCCAAAGCGATCATGATTTAAGAATTGAGGATGTATTAAAATAACAAATTGGTTATTTTATAACTGATTTTTAAATTCAATTTTGCTTTCAAACGCATTCCATTGACAGTTATTTGTTATTTAGGAACTGTGTAATATGCCGTATTGGTTAGTTTTTTGATAAAGGGTAAATATATATATTTTTAATGCTGTCAAAGTGAGCACTTCGGACAAAATTTCAAAAAGCGATCATGATTTAAGAATTGAGGATCTATTCAAATAACAAATGGCTATTTTAACTAATGGTTTTGTTGTGTCCATTTTTAAATTCGATTTTGCTCTCAAAAAGCATTGAATTGACAGTTTTTTGTTATTTAGGAACTATATAATTTGCGTATTGGTCGATGTTTTAATAATAAAGTCAGAATATATTTCAAAATATGTTGTCAAAATGGACATTTGAGCCGAATTTCGCTTAAGATGATTTTGATAAAAACTGGTTCTTACATAAAAATAAATTGTTAAACTGGATTTATCTCTAATCATATTTTTTGTTGCTGAAATGAGCACTCTTCGAAATCTACCTCCGCCTATAGGCCAAGCCGACAAGGATTTTTAAACAAACAATGGAACTTTTGAATATTGATATTGATAATAATGACAAAACTGCAACAATTTCTTTAAACTAGCATCATTTACTTAAAAACTATATTTATGTAAATGGAATGCATAATTTATTTTTTCCAAAATGCAGACATATTGGCTCAAGTCATGCAGACACATTAGGTCAGTTGGCAGCTAAACATGTAACTGAAAAATCATTTCAACAGAGATGTGATATAACAAACAATAGCGTTTAATAAAAATTCTTAGGTTGTGGGAAAAAAAGGAATAAATTTTTAAAAGCAGGCTTTGCTACTTCATTTTTATTTTGTAATATAAAGTGAAAAAATTTTCATTTAATACAAATAAATGGGGAAAAATGTTTATTATTTAATATTCTCTAGGAAAATATAATTTATTTGGAAGAAACAGTCATAAAAAATAAATTTTTCCAACTTTTATGTTTTTTCCGAAAAAAACCCGGTAAAAAACCAGTTTATTTTCTGCCACTTATATTTTTCCGGAAAATTTATATCTCTAGTCTAGCTTTCAAATTTTGTATAGCTGTGTTAAAAAATGAATTAGTAAATGTGACAAAACGTTTTGCGCTTGTTGAGCAAAGCATTTGAGAACAACCTCAAGAAAAATTAAAAAAGTTCACTATCTTATCCGAAGACAAACATACAAAGGCTTTTATCCACGTATCTTGCGGTGCGATGGTGCAATCAGGTCCTTTTGTTGTGTTTCGGGGAAATTCTTAGAGCGAGAGGGGGTCTGTTGGCAGGGAAGTTAGCCCATAGCCGAGATACTGAACAGGCGACTGACCAAAAAATGATTAAAAAATAGCTTTCGTTTGTCAAGCCAACAACTAAGAAAATATTTATTTTTTTTACAACGGTAAATGCAATACACATAAATGGGAAAAATACAACGTACTTCCCTCTTTAAAAAACAACAACAAACAAACAAATAACGCTCATAATTAGCTTTATAAGCAAAACTTAAAATGAATAATGTCTATAATTTTTTAATAATATTAAGGTAATTTTTCATTTTTTCATTAAAGTAAGAACTTTACAATTTTTGTTGGTGGTCATAAACTTCTTTCAGCACTGTACTTTCAATATAGGTAATTGTTCACTTCAGTAGTTTTTAAATAGAGATTATTCACTTTATAAAATTAAATAACAGTTTAAAGGGGATGTTTAAATTGTCTATCGCTCGACTTGGATCTATAGTGTAATAAAACATATTGAATATTTGTAATAACATAACATAAAAATATAATTTTAATACACACACAGAAATATACTTATACAAGTAATAATGTATTAAATTTAAGTAGTTTTATTAAGTTATAAAAGTTGGCCTAGAATTATATTATAGAACATTTGAGAATGCGAATTTATATTAGCGTATTTAAATATTTTAAGTAAATAAAAAGAAATTATTTTTTTAAAGAAATCTTTTTCTGTAATTAATACCTAAACATTTATTATAGAAGAACTTTAATAAAGCTGTAAACTTGTAAAAGTTGAAATACAAATAGGAATTACTAAAAAGCAAGTCACTAAAATAGGAAAAATGTTTTAGATTTTATTGATAGATTATTATTTATTATAATTTATCATTATTAATTATTGATAGGAAAAACATATTATGGTATTTTATGAAATAAGAAATGGTTTATTAATTAACTTTAAGTTTTAACTCAGTTTACAATATTAATAATTTTAAGTATTTATCATAAACTATCTGTAATACATGAATTTTCGTTTCTTTTCTCATGCATGCAACGAATATTAAAAATACATATTTGTATGAAATCCCATTTTACATATAACTGAAAATGGTAATCTCAAAAGGGGATTTTCCCCCCTTAAAAAGATGTTCTACAGAAGATTACAGTAGAACTTCGCTAATTCGGACCCCGTTAATCCGGATCTCCGGATAATCCGGATCATTTTGGACATTTTTTTTTTCAAGTTTGAGAAGCGATTGGCTATTTTCCATACCATTAACTTGTTTCATCATCGTATCCTAAATTAAAAAAAAAAAAAAAAAAAAAAAAAAAAAAAAAAAAAAAAAAAAAAACTTTTTCTTCAATCTTTTGCGAAGAATTAAACAAAGTAAACGTTTTTACTGACTAAATATTCAATACGTTTAACATGACGGTGATTTTCTCTAAGTATGTTTCATTTTATTTCATTTTTCTCTAATTCTCCGGAAAATCCGGATTTTCGATAATCCGGATTGGGTCTGGTCCCAATTAATCCGAATTATCGGGGTTTTACTGTATTTTTAAATGCTATTTCCATACGTATTGTACATATTGTAAAGTATTAATCATTTGGAATAAAATTAGTGATTTATCTCCAGTAAAATTTACACCAAACTAACCAATATATAAAAAAAAGTATTTTCACTGAAAACGCGTGTGTATCTTTTTTTAATTCATCCATATAGCAATAATTTTTTATTTAAGATTAAAATTATCATTATAAATGAAAAAAAAAACATGGAATGAAAATATCAATACAAGAAAGACATTTTTTCAAGGAAATTGAAATGCATTTCTGATGTATTTTTATACTAGTTTTAGGAAAAATTAAATTAGAACAAATTGAATATTTCTATTTGAATTGTATATTAAAAATTCCCATCAAAATTTCTGTAACAAGAAATAAAATAAAATAAATAAATAAATAAAAATAAAATAAATAAATAAAATAAAAAAAGGGTGCTGGTTTGAAATTTTTTTTAACAACCGCACTTACATTTTTGCAGTCATATCTCTATAGTATTATAATGGACTTTTAATATATATACTAATTATTAGTGCATAAATATTTAATTTAACAAATGTAACAATCTATTGTTAAGGGTGTATTAAAAAAAAAAAAAAACGCTTTTCCACCTTCAACAGTTCGAAATTTTCCGATACAATTTCAGGCACATTTTTAAAAGTAGAAACATGAAACTTGCTGAGGGGATTCTTGAAGAGACGTATGAGGTGCCATGTGATGTCCTTTAACGCTCAACTCATTAGTAATTCATTTATAAACAATTATTTTCTCAGCGTGACCCTTTTTTTCGTTCACAGATCTCCCACTTCGGAAAATTTGGACCAACACGCCATTTTTAGCAGCATTTTTTCTAACATTTTCTACATTTATCAAAGAATCGACAATCATGGTACCTTGTGTACTTTCCAAATAAGAGATTTTGAAAGTTTGGTGTATTTGAGAGCAAAAATGAATTCAAAAATAAATCGGAAAATGTCCGTTAAAACTAATAGATGAAATTCCTTAACTTCAAGTGGTCCCCATAATCTTTATTTGCAGTTTCATTATTCTGGTCCTGTATTGCGATATAAATAAAAAAAAAATTAAGACAATTCATGTATTTTCCTTTATAGAGTATTAAAGAATATTTATAGAAAATTTTGGATTTAAATATCTGGTATTCAAAAGTAACTGAAAAATACGTAACGCAACTCATATACTTTACTCCTTGTACCTCAATTACAGAGCTAATCCTCCGTAATCAGATTTACAGCCAAATTTTGTCACAGGCATGAGCAATCAGTGGCGCCAACCTTTATGAGCCCGTGAGGCGCGAGAGAGCACCCAATATCTGATCGCCGTGCCTATTTATTTTTATTTAATCGTCTCGTGTATATTTATTTTTTATAATATTTCGTGTTATTTATTTTTTATTTAATCGGAGAAATCAAATTTGATTTTATTGAGGTTCTCAAAATAATTTTGTTCGAAAATTAGTAAAATCCTCAATTGAACTTACAGGAGAACTGAAAATTTTTTCGAGGATGTATAATTAAATTTCTTTCAAAGATAGATTTCCTGCATATTTTGCATCAGATCTGCATTGTATTATAATTTCCCTTTATATTATATTTAATAGCCTGTCATTTTCAAGTTTTAGTTATTTATTTAAAAATAAACAATTTTTTTGCTACTTATAATAAATATTAATGTGTTTATAAATAAGAACTTATGTTAATTCAATTTAATTAAATTATAATAACTTTATATTTTACTTCGAAAAACTATAACTTGACGTCGGATTATTGCTTTTGTTCATTCGCTTCTCCCCCACTCTTTTCTACATACACTCCTAGTAAGGATGAAAAACTCTATTTTATTCTACTAAAAACATTTTTAAGTCCATCCTATATTTTACAAAAGTTGGCGCTACTGTGAGCAATCCTAGCAACGTTTATTTTCAAGTATATCAGAATTACAATCCTTATTCACCAAAAAGGAGCGATTTTTACATAATTTGAGAAAAAGTTTTTCATTTTATTTTTTAATGCATACATTTTTTCCTTCTTTAATAAAACTGAAATTTATGAATTTAATTAATTATTGTAACAAAATTTACGTCCTTTTATTAAACAATAATTCTTAAGTGTAAAATGAAATGAGACACTATGAAAGACAACGCTTTATTGATGGGAGTACGCAGAAAAAGAAGTGCAAAGGAAGTTCACACTTGTGAATTGTTGGGAATAATGATATATAATAAGAGAATTTTCTTCTTGTAAGTACTTCTTTCTAAATGCCATCTACTAAATTTTTCATTAATCCTTACTTTTTTAAGGTCTTCGCAGCACTTTATTTTTTGTGCTGTTATTGGAATGCGCAATACTACCTTCACCATATCAAAGCTTTCGAAGATCTTAATCACGGTAAATAATGAAAAAAAAAAGTTTATTATTTACATTTGAAATCCAACAGATATATTTTAAATTACAGCTGAGTATTTTTATTCTTAGTTCTTAGTGTTTAAAATTTAAATGAACAGTAAACAAATGAGAAACGTATAAAAATGCTGTTTCTTACAGCAATTTTTTGCGTTTGTCCTTTATAATATAGATAGTTTGGACCTAGGAAAAAAAGTGACCGGAATAAAAGTTATCGGAAAAAAGTGACATAAACTTCAGAAGCGTAAAAAAGGTGACACGGAAAAAAAGTTACCGAAAAAAATGACAAGGAAAAAGTTATGGGGAAAAAGTGACAAGGAATTGATTTTAGGTAATTATAATTGATTTTGGAGATTCATTGGTTAAGTATGAAAGGAGGATCGGGGGAAGGTTCATAATTTAGGTAAATGGGTTTTCATGCTGAATTAATTGTTTTGGTTTAATTTTTGGGTATACGTTCATACTGAAAAGACGCTTGCCTGGTTAGTCTTTGGAATGGACAATTACCCCGCCCCCTCATCCGACCTAAATAAGGTAAATGGGGTTTTATATAGAATAATCCAAAGTGTGTCAAATTTTGAATATAGGCTCTTTCTGATAAGGGTTATATATAGTATATAATGCCTGAAGGGATTTGGGAGCTTAATAGTTTAGCATAGAGGGACGACAGGGAACAATCTCTATCTCTCTTAAATTAAATTAATAGCTCTTTGCGCAGAATTATTAGATTTGCTTGGAATTTTGGACATAAGTTAATTACGATAAGAATATCTCTGATTAGTTATGGTGTTTTTTTTCTGCTTATAAATATAGGGGGGAGGACGGACAATTATCTCGCTTCATATTAGATAAATCTTTTTTATGTAGAGTTACCCGTTGTATTTCAAATTTTAAATGTAGATACTTTCTGATAACATGAATCCCTGAATAGTTTTAAGTGTTTAATGTCTTAGTATAGAAAAGGAATGGAATACACCTCCACCCCTTAAATTAAATAAATGGCTTTTCACGCAGAATTATCGGATTTGCTTCAAATTTTGGATTATAGGTTCATTATGTAATGATAAGGTGCACCCATGATTAGATATGGGGTTCTTTTTCTAATTAAAAAGGGGGGGCGGGTGATTATTACCCACGCTTAAATTAGACCACGTGCTAATCACGGTCATTTATACTGGAAACAATTACGGTATTATATACACATCGTTTAATAGTAAAACCTCCATATTAAATAAGGTCCTACTTCAATGATTATCGCAAGGGCAAACAGGGAAGCTGCCCATGCTCTCCAAACTCAAATTTTGAGCACAGATGTCATATACGCACCCCATTTTCACGAACTTTTCCCACCTCCAATTTGGCATTGCACATCTGTGCCAAGGAGAAGATCTTTAATAAATTTATAAGAATTTTAAGGGAAATAAAGTGAGAAAAATGAAAGATAAGTGTAATGTGCTGATTAAATGACACAACTGCATGCATTCAATATGGCTAAAAGTATTAATATTTACGATATATTCTGAAAATCATATTTACTGTTTTGTTTATATTGCCTGTTTATTTATTATTTCCTTTTTTATTAAATTCATGTTTATTCATAGTTATTTTGTTAATGCTTTATTTTTTTATTATATACTACATCAATGATTATTTGTATCAAATTATCATTTATTTATTTTTATTTCATTTTAAGAACTTTCCAACAAAGTTGAAAAGTGCTTATGCATTCGGTTTGTCTGGCCGTATGGCTGTCTGTCCGCGCTTTAACTCCCGTAAATATACTCGGATTGCTATGAGATTTTTATACGTTAATGATGTTTATCCTAGCACGAACCCTATTGAAAATGAAGTTTCCACCATGATTAGTTTATTTACAGGGAGAGTCAAATTTTTCGATTACATTAAGGCGTATGGGGGAAAATCATTTAAATGAATTTTACAGGTGTTACTCCCTGTCAAACATACTCATATTCATATGGAAAGTACTAAAATATGAATTCTGTAATGTATGCAGAGAAAAGATAGCTATTATTCATTTACAGGGCCGCACAAAAGAATTTCATTAGATAATGGTAAAGGGGGAATTGTGTGCGACATATTTTAAATATATTAAACTGTTTCATGTATATTAAAATTGATATATGTCACTGAAGCTTAATATAAATTATAGGATACTGTCTTGCATAATATGAAGTACATAGCAATTACAGGTCCATACAAAAGATTTCAAATAATATATTCTTTCCGAACTACCGTATATGTGTTCGATGATGGCTGATGGAGGGATGTAATGCATTTTAATTATGATATGCGCGTTTAGGTTTCACTAAATATATGCACATTATATGATGAGTATAAATGTTATAGTTGATATACAGGGCTACCTAAAAGAGCTCACCAACGTTACTGAATACGAGCGTAAATTACTTAAACGTGGTACTTAAATAAGTTATGCATTTTTATCCTGAACTGCATTCAATTTACTGAGAAATATTTGCAGAATATAGATAAAAGGATATACAGGGCCACACAAAGAATTCGGTACGTGGACGCCTATGAATGATAATGTATGAGAATGAGATTTCCGTTGTTTTAAAAGTGTTTTAGTTTACAATAAACTTTAGTTAATGCCAACGTATAATAAATGTACAAGCTAAGTTACAGGGCTGAACAAAAGTATTCAAGTATGTATCCATCTCATTTCAATAATAATAATAATTGAGGGATGAGTTGCATTGAAGTATATGGTATTTTGAAATGACTTTAGTGAAAATTAAATTAACAACACAAAGGGCTGAGCAAGTAAAACGTTATAAACTTTTTCGTAATATTGGACCCCTCTCCCCCTTTCGAGATCATTCGCTATCATACATCTAATCCCCTCCCCCCGAGGTAAATATCGCTATCGAAATGCTTATTTTTGTTTATTTATTTTTCTTTAGAATTTATTTCTTTTGTTTGGAATTATAAAGAAAGCCGGTTACATATATTTTTCGCATGATTTAGTGATTCAAATGATTCAATATTAATCAAAGCAACATTATGAAAATATTTCTGTGTCATTTTATTAAAGGTTTTCACAAATCCAAAAGAGATTCGGAAACGCATAAGATTAGCAGGTGTTTTTATTAAGAATCTATGTAATAAATAGAATGGCGTTAACCATTTTTTGATGTAAGCAATTTAAGAATATACTGTCAAAGTGAGCGTTTTGAATCGGATTTCCAGAAGCGGTAGCATGGGAAGAGAGAAAAATCTTTAACCACGTGACAAGAATGCCTTATATCTCATCAAATCTATATAACTATCTTATTTACCAAAAATGGAAAACTCTATTCGATTCCAAATCTCTTCAATAGTCAAGCTTGTCAATTTTATATTACAGTTAAAAACTAGTCGGAAAATGTGTCAAACTTTCGCGTTGTTGAGAAGTGAGTTTAAAAGCCACCAAGAAGTATATTTCCAATGATTAAGTTAACATAAGTTCTTTATTTATATTAATACTTTTACAATCATGTTATCTACCCTAAATGTCTTGAGAACAATTAAATTTGGTTCCGGCCCGGCTCGACTATATACAAAAAACGATTCAAGCCTAATCTCGGCCCAGCACGAATCTGCTAAAAAAATATTATGCCTGGATTAGACACAAAGTAACTCTCCGATGCCAATCTCTTCATCTTACAAGTTACAATTTTGTATTGATGTTTTCAAACACGTGATGCGCGTTTAAACTTATTCACGTTAAAGCCATGTTCTTTGAAAATAACTCATGTTTCATCGTTTTTATTAAAATATTTTTAACGGATCGGGAGCCCTGCTAAATTTTTTTATTGGTCCGGCCCGGCCCGTATGGTCTGTTCATTTTTATTTTTACTGGTCCGGCTAGCTTATTTTGTTTGTCGGCCTGGCTTGGGCTCCGCACGGGCCTCTAAGGCTCTAAGATTTATGATTCAAGAGTTATATCAAAAATTAAGTATATTGAAAATTGAAAATTTAAATATTCTAAAAAATGTTTTGAGTTTGTCAGTACTTCTTTTTTCTTTTTAACATTATATAATATCATATAAATACATGTTTCATTAAAAAAAAAAAAAAAAAAAAAAAAAAAAAAAAAAAAAAAAAAAAAAAGAGAGAGAGAGAGAGAGAGAGAGAGAGAGAGAGAGAGAGAGAGAGAGAGAGAGAGAGAGAGAGAGAGAGAGGGGGGAGATAAAGAATTATTTGAAAATACCTGCAAATAATAAAAATAATAGTAAAAGAATCTGTATTTCGTACCTTATATTAGTAGGCTTCGTTAGAATATAAAGTTGCTTCATAAAAGCTCTGAAAGCTGATTATATGTATATATATATATATATATATATATATATATATATATATATATATATATATATATATTATCGGTTTTAAAAATATTTTTTGGGTTTTTTTTTAATCTTTAGAATGTATCGTCCCTTGATTCCAACAAGTATTTCTTAAGACAACGAAACCCGCCTCCGCATAGTATTTATTTTTATTTATTTATTTATTTCCGAAAAAAATCAATTTTAGCACATAGTGGCTGCTCAATACTGTTTTTTAATTTAATGGCGCCTTAGCATCCAAAACACAAAACAAATTTTAATTTATCATTTAAGTGAATATTTCTTTCATAAAATAAATACTGCATCTTAAATAATTTAAAAATGGGATTTTTAAGATTAAAAATAATTTAAACTGCTAAAAAAAAAAAAAAAAAAAAAAAAAAAAAAAAATCTAAATTTTCCAAAATTATTATGAAAATCACACATTATACTTATTAAAAGAAGATTTGTATTTTCTTAGACGAGATTCTTTAGAAGAAATCTTAATAAAAAAAAACAACAATAATATCTTTTTAGGTGCGCTCGTCATTATGTAAATACGTTGCACCTATGGCCGTCGTTCAATCCGTCCGTCTGCATATAACTGAGCAAAATCCACCCAACCGAACCATTTGAAATTTAAAATATATTGAAAATTTGAAATATAAAATTGTTGCATAATTTTGTCGAGTCATTATAAATTTTATGAAAATTGAATTCATAGTTTAGTCACAGGAGCAATAAAATATTTTCCTTTACACTAAAGGCAATGGGAAAAAAATAGTTTCAAGTGCAACTCAATGGTGTTACGTTCATTCGAACATGGAATTTATGTGTATCTATGTAAGTATGTACTAAAATATATATTCTGCACAATCTGCGATGCAACGAATATTTATTATTAATTCACAAGGCTACGCAAAAGTATTCCTTAACATGTAATGGTAGGGGAAACATTGTTTAGGGCGCGTTTTAATATTAAACTAATTCACATTTTATGAAATTGATATACGTTGCTACGGTTTACTACAAGTTACTTCCAGTATAATGGGAAACAGATAATATTTATAGGGATACACAAAAAATTTTGGATACTCTATTTCATCCGAAGTTCTGTATACTATTACACCAAGACCTGAACATTTTAAAAACTTCCTTAGTACGAACGCACATCATTTGCTGCGCTTGACGTACAATTTTCAACTTGTTTGTCACTAAATTGACAAATATACGAGTTTAAAATTATTTCATTTTATTCCGAAATAATAGTGTTAAAAGGTGAAACAATTAAAATAAAATAAAGAATTCATTTAATAATCCTCTATCTTTATCGATTAGCATGCTCTGGTGTCAAATATACAGCTTTACAAGCTTTATTTCGCTGCAAAAGTCAAAGTAGTAGTGAAATTTACTTAGGTACTTACCTTAGACTTTTCGTGTTTTTTAGTACACTGTTTTTCTATTTTGATTATTAATACTCGTTGAAATGATTCAAAGTAATAATAATAATAATGCTTTTTGAAAACAAACCTATTTTTGTTTGAATGACTGACTTGTTGTAATAGGAAAAAGTAAATAAATAAAAATAATTTTATTATAGGTTTTTTTTTTCTTTTTTTTTTTTTTTTTTGTGAGTAATATTTGATTTATTTTCATTCATAATTATCAAAAATTTCATTTTCTATTGAAAATGAAGTGTAGTAAAATTCATTAAAATTAACTTCTAAAATTCAGCTTCTATAATACACTCAATTAGGACATTAACATTTTTTATGAAGCATTTTAGACATCACACCTTTAGCTATCAATTTATGCATTCGTATAACGAAAAAATATATTTCTAATGTAAATTTTTAAAAGAAATATATGATTTGTGCTTTTTTATCCCTTCGATTATGAAATGCTAACGAAACACAAAATGTTATGTTATAATATTATACAAAAATTGTAATAGTTTAAAATTTGTGTTTTGCAGAAAATTCACAGAACTACGTAAAACATATACGAAAAATAATTTTGTACGAATTTAGAGTGAACAAAATAGGCTGGCTGTCGAATACAGGAGCAAGATTAATTATATCCTGTAAAGAGCCAGTCGCGGGGGTATGAAAATGCTTTGTTGCAATCGGCGTCGACCCAAAGAGAAGAAAAGCAGAGATTCGCCCCAAGCATTTTTTGATGCACCCACAGACTTCTTTGTAAGAAAACAACATTGACTTTCTCATATACGCAACACAACCACAGAGGGTTTTATGTAAATAGTTTTTGTTGTGTTTATCCCCATCAGCATTGTGAACAGAACTGCGTGTGACAAGTGGGGGTTTACATATATATCTATTTAAAAAAATAAAAAAGCGTTAACTAAATTTGCGGAATTTTGCTGTTTAATGAAGACGGAGGTTAACTTTGAATTTTGAATACAGTATTGATTGCGAAGCTCTTTTCTTATTAATTTTACATTTTCAACATTAAAATTATAATTTAGACTATTTTCTCATTTAAACTTGTTATTTTGTGAAGTATTCATTGAATCATTTTTATTTTTAAACAGGTCAATTTTATAGACATTCATATAATAATTTGAGAAGCGCTTTCTTTTATACTTATATGGACAAAACTTCTGGGAAAAGAGATAGAGAGAGAAAGAGCATTGAAATAGACATTTTGAACTGATTTTACAGACAGGATTGCAGGAAGCAATTCAAGAAAAAAACTATTCAAAAAAGCAATTAAAGATGCCATAAATACATTGCTAAATTAAAAACACTATTGTTTTAAAAGCACGTAAATAATAATTTCCACTAATTCTATGCTTTTACATATAAATTTGAGAGAAAGATCAACTTTGTTGACTGTAAACTTTTAATTTTTTTTATATTATTATTGTTATTATCAGAGGTCACTTTCATGTTTTCACATGCACAAATACAATTTTAATATAGTAGACTCACTAATTTATTGTATTCTCATTTAAAAATACTTATTTCCATGGATACACTAATTTAGACATCACCTGAACTATATATTTTTCAGAAATCGTTCTTTACTGTTAGATTAATAAAACTGTTGACAAGAAATATTCTTAAAATATATTTATTTATTTCCCTGAAAACTTTCCTACCGTCTTGAAACTTATAAAATTATAGTAGCAATATTACCGCGCCTTAATTAATTTTAAAATTCACATCAAATCTTTTTTTATGTAAAAAAGGAAAATATTTGAATTATTGTATATATTTAATATTAGCTTTGTTTTTAAACCAATTCTAACAAATAGTTTGATTTTCTGATAATTTTTTAGTGATATTTAATAAAGTATCAAAATTCTTATGCAACGCATGTTATTGTTTATTTTGCTAAGCAGATAAAAAGTATCTTTTAGCATGCTTTTATAAACAAAAGAACAAATAATATTTAAAAAACTTTTTTTTTTGCATCTAAAAAGAGCTTTATATATAAAATGATAATGTATTTTAAACTTCTAAATGCAAGGATACATTAAAGTAACATATTTCTAGAGGTCGAATAATTCTATAAATATCGAGAGAGTTTTTAAAAAGAAATAATGCGCCATGTAAAACTTACTGAAAGGTATTTAAGACTAAAAACAATTATTTGTAAAATTAAAGCAATTTTGTTTAATGTAATCTTTCTATTTAAAAAAAAGTCGGGAAAGTAATCCCCAGGGGGGGGGGGGGGCTGAGCCACCCATAGCACCCCCTTAGCTACGGCCGTTCCTCTAATCTAACCATACATTACTCGAATGTCACCGAAAATATTTTTGTAGTTTACACATATAGAGTGGAGTTGAATTTACGTTTCTCTCAACCTCAAAAAATATCTAAAAGAAATCCTTCGCGTTCTGTATTTTTTCTGGAGTCGTTAAAGTATTTAACTTCTCAACAACTTTTCAAATTTTTCACAAAATTATTGTGGAAAATAGTGGAATGGTTTTTAATTAAAAATCTGTTCTTCATATTTTCAAGATATACGTGCGTATCTTGAAAAGGGGGGAAAATATTTTTGAAACTTATTATTATATACAATCCAACCATGTCAAATGCATTCAAAATATTTTAAGTGCAAAAACGAATCTTTGATGTTTATTCCTCCCACAAAAATTGCTTGCACGAAATCCTTAATATTTTTCCTGAACCGCATTAAGTTTTCTGTTAGTGAGTTTTCAGTTTATAAATTAAAGAAATATACCAGAGAACAAGCTTAAAAAAAAAGAAAAAAAAAAGGAAAAATCAAATTTTTGGGACTTGCATACCTTAAGAAAAAATTTTACTACAGTTTTGGAATTTGTTTGCTTATACGAATCAATTTATATTTCGGAAAATCTTTTTGAATGGACGTTCCCCTTACAGTTTTAACTATACCATTTATTTTATATATCAGTGCTAAATAACTTATTATTCTCTTCCTCTAATTTTTTCACAATTCTGCACAAAAATCCCAATTTTTCCAATCGCGGCCTAAAAATTCGACATTATTTTTACCCTTTATTAACTAGTGAAAATTTCGAAATTGAATGTATGAATTGGAACTTCTGCCTTGAACCCCCACTTAGAATTTCGTAATTTTACTTGAATTTTTAATTCCACTGAGTTGCAATACTTGTTCTAATATACTGGCCACCTCAAAGGGACAATGGATAAAATATCCCTAAATCGAGCGTTTGTACACACTGCTTGCTTCCTGTAAGAAATGTACGCATGAAATTACTTTTCAGAAGCAAGTACGTAGAAACGCGGAGTACTTAGCCCCAGTAGGTTCACTTTGGTCACCATCCTTTAATTTTTTCTGACTCTGAGTTATTCTGCTTCAAAAATTATGAAATAATTCACCGACACCAGAATTTACAAACTGATTTAGAAAAAAAGTACATGCTTATTTTCACGTGCGCTAAAAAAGTTAACTTTTTATTAAATTTTCTGAGTGGCTGTTGAAGTTATTGTAAACTCAAATACCAATATGTGTACCAATTGTGCCAAAAAGACTTCGACAATTTTTAAATTTTTTTCTTAATCAATATCTACTCAATATCGGGATATTTAAAAATTGTATGAATTAATTTTTGGTGCGTTTGTTAGTTCAGATCTAAAAATCTCATTGAAAACCTGACTCATAAATATGCTACCTATGATTTTTATAAGTCTTACGTTTCTATTTAGATTGTGGATATTTAAATGCGAGCAAGCGAAATCGAAATCCTCGTACGTTTAGTTATCATAAAAATTTTAAAAATTATCCGCCAATATGTATGCGCATATCCAGTAGATATCTACACCGGCCGAAATTTCCATGCCTGGTCTCGGCCTGATCTGTAGAAAAATATTCGGCCTGCCCCATATGAAAAAATTATTGGCCTGACCGATATAATGTCTAAAAATTCCGCCCGAACCGGGCCCAGGCCAGAAAAAAGTTAAAATTTCTGCCCGAGCTCCGTACGGCCCTTCTCGAATGAATTTCTACAAAACATTGATTATTAAAGAGGAGTAGTTTTGACCAAAAAAATAAAAACTTAGCCTTTTTCCCCCCTTTTTTTCTTGTTTTTTTTATATTCATAATTTTCATTTATAAACAAGTGCCGCAGGCTGCAATAATTATATTTTTAATGAAACTCTGTTTATTGTATGTAAACGTTTCAAATATCATTAATAACATTAATCTCTATTCTATGTAATAGTGACAAGAAAAAAAAAAAAAAAAAAAAAAAAAAAAAAAAAAAAAAAACGGTACATAGTATAATCTTTTCAGACGGAATCGCATTAAAAAAATTGTAAGCACAAGCTTTTTTTAAGCATGTGTAAATGTATTGCATGTTTCTCACATATTACTGCATTCATTTTGCATGGATGACACATTTTTCAGTTTAAATAAAAATTCCGTCTTAGGCAGGTTATTTTTCATACGTTTAGCTATATTTTAAAGTAATGATATTTTAATATGCCAAGAAATCTGCGATCCTTTAAAAATAATAAATTTTAATGTTTAATTGTAGAATAATAGCGATTTAAAAATGTAAGAATTTTTTACAAAATTTCTTGGGCCAGGCCAGATTTTATTGATCTTTGAACGGACATAATCACGCCGAGAACATGATTTTCATACGGACAGGCTCAAAGCCGGAACTGAATATTTTGATCCGTGAAGTCTTGAAAGAATGAAGTCAATTCCGGCGTCGTACAAAAAAAAAAAAAAAAAAAAAAAAAAAAAAAAGCTAGCACATAGGCATCTGGGCCGGCGACCGGCCTTATCATTCAGGAAGAAAGTAAGCCCGTGTCCAGCCCAGCTCGGAAACTGACTAGGTCCGACCAGTTCCGAGCCTTAAAAAATAAGACCCGAGTCCGGCCCGAGTACAGTAAATGTGAACAGGTCCGAACTTGGTCTGCGGATCGGGCGGGACTCGGGCTCAAGCTGGGGCTTCGGGCAGAGGTCCGGCCCTTACAGATATCTAATGTCCATTGTCATAAAAGTATGTCCACTGATAGATGTATGTATAGGCATGTCCGCGGATATATGTATGTATGCATATGTCCTCGGATACATGTATGTATGCATATGTCCTCGGATACATGTATGTATGAATATGTCCTCGGATACATGTATGCATGCATATGTCCTCGGATACATGTGTGTATGCATATGTCCTCGGATACATGTGTGTATGCATATGTCCACGGATAGATGTATGTATGGGTATGTCCACGGACAGGTGTATGTATGAATATGTCCTCGGATAGATGTATGTATGGGTATGTCCTCGGATACATTAAAAAAATACCATTTTTAAAAAATTAAAATTTTAAAATTTCAAAATCAAATACGTATTGTTAAACATATACTTATTTCAAAAATTAAAAAAATCTAGCTAAATACACATTTTCTGTGATGTCCTCAGTGAACCGGATTCTGACCTAGTCCGCACTCACCATGTTACACGAGACTGTGTGTGTGTGTCTGTGTGTCTGCGATGGCTAGCAAAATCTACAGCACGTACGAAGCTCAAAATTTTTTTGAGAGTAGCCCAATGTCTCTCCTGATGCACCTGAAGCTCAGAATTTCAAAATTCTATTTATTAACTGAGTAATTAATTAAATTCCAAAGCTCACTCTTATAAAAAATCGTCTTTTTTCTCTTTTTTCCATTTCATTTTCTTATGGTTGATTGGTTGCATAAAATTTTCGCAGAAATAATTAAAAAAGCTGGGACAGACCTTTAAAATTCATAAGACTGGCAAACTGGCAGTTTAAATGAGGATTTTTTTTTAATCACAGCTGCTGTACACCATGGAGAAAAAGATAGGTAGAGGCGAAGTAAATCGAAAAAAGGTTTGCAACACGGAATAAGAAGTGTCTTACTCCGTGGTTAGCAATATTAAACCATTTATCGCTGAAATTTTAATGTCTCAAACAAAAGCACGAGGAAGGAATTTTGTATTAATAAAACGAATTGAAAGAAACGAATTACAGCTGAAGCATATTTTACGAATAAATAGTATTTTTTTTAAATTGTTTTTTCTTTTATATTATTTAGGTTAAAGTTAGGTTAAAGTTAAATTGCATTTATGTTATGGTTAGAATAAGGATATGTTACAATAAAGTGAATACATTTAGGCTAGATTACATTTTTGTTATATTTAATTTACGGTAGGGTACTGTTAAGTCGCTGTTAGGTTACAGACAGGTTCTGGTTACGGTATAAAAGTTTAAGGTTAGGAATTTATACACAGAGTGAACCTATACGCAAGATTTGATTAAAAATAACACTTACTTTTGTTAAATAGCTCTGAAATTATAGTACTATATACCAACCTTTTAGCTACCATCGGGTATCGATTTCATTCATGGTATAGTAGGATTTAAGAGTGATATAATTAGTTTGAAATTCAAAATATTTCACTTGGGATTTGTATGTGAAAATAATAATTAGTTACGTGACTTAACAGTGATTTTTACGGGTAATATCAACTTTTTTACACGAAAATCATGCAATCGTTGGATACATATTCCCTCCCGCGTTTTTCATTGCTCATTTTGAGTATTTTTAGAGCTTAATATTAGTTGTTTTTAAAACCGATTTTTCACACAGTCAGTGGCTACGTATTTCAGACAATGCATTTCTGCATGTAACGAGTTAATGATAAAATCATACAAATTTCAAGTTCGTTTAATATTGTTAGTACGGACCCGGGCAACGCCGGGCGGGTCAGCTAGTGAATTCATAAAAATTAAATTTAATTACAGAATATAAGTTTCAAAACAAATGTCTAAATATTTTATTTATATTAAATTAAGTGCAGATGTATTTATCGCTTGTAATCGTCTGTCTGCATGTGTCGGAAATACATTTTAAGAAAACAATACTTAAAATCTATTTTAAGTCATTAAAAACATAAAACTCGTATTTTCAATTGATAATAAAGTCTTTCTAAGATTTTTTTAAATTTTTCGATGAAGGTATACTAATATTTTTAAATTAAAAAAAAAGTGGGTAGTTATATTTTTTTGTGATTTAGTGTCAGATTTATTTATCAAGTATGTAATAAGTATATTGTTATCATTTATTTATATATCTTTGATAAAGTAGTGTTTCTAAACTATTATCTGTTTCAGTCAAGTATCTATACTATTAACCGCAGTAAATGTCTGTCTGTCTGTACCGCTAAAAACTTTTCTCAACGGCCGAGTGGAGTGGCGCTCTGGGTGTCTATCAACTCGGGACGATTTGGCCTTTTGTGATAATGAATTTCGAGAAAATTGCCCGGTAATTATTCGAAATATTAATTAAAAACTACCCGGGAAACGTGACAAAAAATCCAAGTTCCGAGACGGTTCTCTGACGGAGCTCTCCGGTCGAAACTAGCTTTCCGCGGATGAAGAACCACGAAGGTGTCGAAAATTAAGGAGTTTTATATAACGTCGCATCCGCGCTGCAGATTCACGGATTTTAAAACAAATTACACATTCTTGAAGGAAATTTAAAGGCCTTTCTGACGGTTTATTCGGTTTCAAGAAATACGAACATTAACCTTTTGAAAAAAAAACGTTTTCCCGAAAGCTTTCATTTTCCATTTTTCTCCGCAGAATTTTCGACCGAAAACTATCGAATTTTAAAACGATTCCATCCTTTTTAATTTTGGAGGCACGGCAAAGAAAAAAAATACCCCCTCAAAGACGCTTCTGTCTAATTTCCAACGGTGTGTTTATTTTTGAAATATTCTAGTATTAACCCTTTGAAAAAAAATCGAGAAAAAGAGTCTCCGATCGTACAATTTTATTTGCTTTTTCGACACTTTTTCCGCTTATATTTATATGAATAAAATCCCTAATTTTCAATATTTCTTTTCCATCTTTATACACCTCTTAGTGAATACATCGTTTTGAGTTTGTGTCAAAATTTCAAAAAGATACAACGGTTAGAAGTATTTTTAAATAAAAACGGGCAACGTAAAACGGGCGATTTTTTTTTCTGCCATATTTTTAGGTAAAAGTAGCCCTTAAATCCTGTATTCTTCAAGATCTTTATATGTGTGTTTGGGGTACTGGTTTTACACCATGCATAAAATTTTTGAAAAAAATCGGGAGGCCGCAACTGTATTTTAAATAATATAATAGGCGAATTTTTTGATTTAAATTATTAAATGTGAAAAAGGAAAAAACTAAAACTAAAAATTGTTGTACAAAATATGCATATTTTTACACGAAAATTATACTCGAGGTTTTTTTCAAAGTGTGTAACAGTAATACATTGCGACCTCACTAATCCGACACTCGGTAATCCGTATATTTTTAAAATATCGTTAGAGAACATTATTGCAAATAAATACATTTTAAAATTTGACATTTCTTTAAAATCTTCATAAAAGCAGTTAGAGAATACCGTGGTACAAGTTGCATCACTATTTTGAAACGATACAACAGTTAGAAGTATTTTTAAATAAATAAAAACCGCGAAATTACGGGGAAAGAACGAACTTCTTTTTTTTTGTTTCATATTTTAGGAACAACTTTTACTTAATTTCAATATTTCCTTAAAATTGGCTAATACCATTCTTGGTAATTCACTTTTAATGAGGTATGAAATTTTTGGAAAAATATGGCTATTAAAACTATCTTTTAAATAAAATAATAGGTGTAACCATTTGCAGAACAACAAACATATTTTTATAAATATTAAATCTTCATCTTTTGTACAAACAGAAACAATGTTTTTCGCATTGCGCATGCGTGCACTTAGCCAAGCTACGCCTATATGAAAAAATCAATGGTTTTTTTTTATATCTGCATAAAAGAACAATTTTAAGTAATGAAAAAACAATTATGAAAATTAATAAGAAAGTATTTTTCTTAATGTACTTTGACGTACGGGAGGAATATTTACGAGCACGAACAAAACTAAGATTTGTATTCGACATTTTCCCGCACGAAATTGATTATCATGTAGGGAGCATTGAAACAACTCAACTCTTTCCAGTGTTTCAACTCGAAACTTTATACGAAGCGCCTGCTTTAAAAATTGTTCCTGTTGAAATATCATAGAAAACTTAATTAAATTTCTACTAATAATAATGTGAATATTTTTTAACATTCAGGCATATTAGTGAAGTATATGGACTAAAACGGATTAATAATACAAGTTGTGTAAGTAGATTTATTTGCATTTAGTGTTTCTACCATTTGTTCTATATGCATTGATTTTTATGATCAATATTATCTAACAAATTTCTTCTTAATTTCTTCAAGTTTTTCTTCTTTTTTATGACTGATTTAATTAAACAAATCTTTCACAGTGCGTTTTTTTTAGCATAGTGCATATTTCAAAATTTTGGCAACGCATTAAATAAATGTTTTTAAATGCAGAGATTTTGGTTTCATTTTTTTTGCCAATGATTGATGGTTTGTGGTCAGCGGTTAGAAAACGCAAGTGTGCACCGGGCCTTAGAGAGATTATTTTTTTCAGAAAGGGGCCGCTAGCGGGTGAAGATCGCTAGTACTCTTATTAATGATATGAGTTAAAATTCATGCATAAAATACTGAGTACTAGGATTCTACACTTTTATCTTGCTTGATAACTTGTGGATTTTCTTTTGATACATATATATATATATATATATATATGATATTTACTCTAATTATATTTGAAAGGGTTTTTTTAACTATTCGACAGCGTAAAAATTTGAAATTGGGTTGCATTTAGAAAAAAATCACAATAAATGCAAATCAAAGTTACACTTCATTGTGTACTACAGTCATTCACATTATGACATTTGTTATATACAGAGATACGCTTGTCTTTTATAATACAGATGAAGCATTTTAAAAAATTCTTCGAGATAAAAGTAGATTTCATTAATACGCTACAAGTGAAAATATAACTTTAGCAATTTAGCACATTTTAAAATCTTTAAATATACATTATTTTTTTACGTTATTTCTTTTTTAAACTATAAATTGTGTTTTCTTGGAGAAGAGGGAAAAAGGATAGAGCGACAGATTTTCTTAATGGAAACTTAATGTCTCTTTAAGAGCTTCCAAACAATCCACAGCTGTGCTGAATTTGTATCGTATGGACAAAATTGAATATTTTTATTTTTCTATTTATAAAGAGATGAGTAAATTCTTTTATGCCTTTCTACAAATTTCCAAATAATATTATTTTTATAGCAAGAATAAGACATATATTTATTTTAATAATTCTACCTACGCATATCACAATTTTTTATTGATATTATTTTACATTATATTTTTATTGTTGATGATAGATTTAGACATTTAGAGAATTTTATTAATGTTTTATATGATAAGATTTAAGAATACATAAAACAGGATTCACGTTTATTGATTACCTCATAGACCAAAAAACTGTCGTCAACTTGTAAGATTATATGCCAATAATGTAGGATCGAAAATGTTACAAACACTTGACGTTCAACATCTTACACGTGTTTGCTACATCACGAAGTCTTTAGTTTGACGTTTTATTTTTATTTTTATTAATATTCTGCTAATTTATTTGTTCTTTCGACATTTAAAAATATTGAATTTAAAAATGAATTGATATAAAGATGTATCTGTTCGAAAAATTTTACAGTACCACTTGATTAACCAGTCGACCAAAAATCTGCCGCCAAATTGTAAGATTATATGCGAATAATGGAGGATCTTAAATGTTACATTAACTTGATGTTAAATACCCCACTAAAAATAATGTTAAGTTTATCTGAAGTAATCGCCACTTTCTACATATATTCTACAGAAATTTGAAGAAAATTTGCAGACTTGGTTTTATCTTTAAAATATCTGCAGAATTTTTTAAGATATTCTTTAAAATATCTGCATAATGGGCCAAATACCTTCGGATTTCCCACAGATTTTGGGCCAAAAAGCTATAGATTTTCTTCAGATTTTTTTTAGTGGGGAATATCTTACACATGTTACTTACATGGTAAAGTCTTTAATTTGGCATTTTACTTGTATCTTTATTTACATTTTCTTAATTTATTTATTCTGTCGCCATTTAAAATTGTTGTTTTTCCGTCAAAATAATATCTAATATTTACATACATTTTATAGTAATATGCATCGACGTTTTTTGCGTTATTAAAGAGCTTCAGGTACTATACAATTTTCCATTATTATTACTTATATACTCCTTGTCTCCCTTCTTAAATTCAATTATTACATTTAAAATACCTTTTACTTACAAACACAATATCTTAAAAGTATCTGTTTGTATATGGTTTAATTTAATAATTCTGTATTTAAACAATTAAGCTATTTATATTATCTTGTCTGATATCATTTAAATAAATCAAATTCTATATTTGGGATGTTTCTACGCTATAAGTAAACGTCGTCATTAAAATAACCTTATTCGATAACGATTTCTTCAATTTAAGTAAATTAATTTTCTTATCTTAAAATTTTAGAATTGCAATATAATTCTATTTATATAATTTAGCAAGCGGTTTAGCAATTTCTATATTTTCACTAAAATGGTCGACGGGATAACTAATACCAAATATTAATATCACATATAATCATTTGAGTGAAAGAAAAGCGTGATTTTTTTACGGTAATTGTAAAAAACGCTATTAAAAATGTGAGATAAGGCAGAATTACAGATTTTATTAATGATATTCCAGAAATTCCAAGCAAATGGCAGCTTTACTAAATGCGTATCGTACATATAAAATGGAATTTTATTATCCTCTCATGAACAGCTGAGTAAAATACTTTAGTAAAATAAGAACTTTTTCCAAGTAGGTAAAGCAATAACAGTTTCATTTGAAAATATATAACGAATATAATTATACTTTATTATAATTAAATTGTTTATTATATACTTTTATCACATATTTAATACAGTAATAGCGCTATATTAAAGTTCCATATAACAGTAACTTTTAAAAATAGATATTTAATTTCAGCATGAAACGGTATAAAGATGTAACTAATTGAGATATATCACTATTACGTATAACCATTCAAGGTAACGAAACATATTATATTTTAAAGATAACTTTCTAAGATATTTCATGCAATCAACAACTGCGATATATTTGCATTCTATTGATAAAATTAGATTTTGTCATCTACTTAGAAGCAACAAGGCACAATATTTCAGTAAGTAAGGATTTTCGCCAAATTGCATATTAAAAATGAATTAATTAGCAAAATTATAATGAATATCTTTTCAAATTGTTTTATATATACCCATTATACTTGTAATTATTATTATTATATGATTGTATCACAGATTTAAGACAGTAAGTGCATTGCATTAAATTTTTATACAACATTAACTGTTTACAAAAAGGTAACACAGAAATGAATATAAGTATGAATCGCAACTAATTGTAATTCACGATTGTTACATATAACCATTCAAGACAAAGAATGACATGAAATATTAATGAAAATTGTGTGACTTTTAATAAAATACACTAGCCTCACTATAATTGTATCTGTAATCCGAATTGCAGTTACATAAAAGTTTTAGGCATCCCATTTTCCTAAATAAATTCCCATTAACCTTATTTTTTATTATTTATATTATTTTTTTATTGTTACATGTTTGTTTTTGTTGTTGCCATAAGATCAAAAGTTCTAGGCATCCCAGATTCTTAGAAAAGTTTTCGTTATTTATAGATTTTTCTTTACAGTGTGCTTTGTACCAGATATCAAATTATATCCTAAGAGTCATTCTTAGTAGTATAATACACAACTGCATGAAAATAAATTAATGTTTTTGAAGATTCAGCCTTTCTTCTGAAAAAAAAAATCCGTTAATCCTTTAGTTCATTTGCTTTATTTAAAAATATTTACATTTTGTCTGAAATATTTAAAAAATCTCACAACATACATACATTTGTACACTAAAAAGTAATTTTTACTTGGTTAGAAGTCAATTAATTCTTATGAATTTTGCAAATATTTCCAAGTAAATGTTGTTGAATAATATTATTTCAATATTCCATATGTAATAAAATTTTTATCGTGATAATGCTTTCAATTTTTGTTTCAGAAAAAAGGCGAAGACGATGAATGAAATATTGCAAAAGACATATCAAGATAATGATAGTATATATAAAGGTTAAAAGTTTGCATTTGGAAAAGTTGCTAAATCCACAATTAATAAAAATTGATTGTATTATATTGCATTATATTCTGTGCATTTCAGATCATATTTCATTATTATACTGAATTTCTAAATCTTAAATCGTAGAATTAGATATATTAAATACGATGAAAATGCATTTTACGACATGCGTTGCGGTATTAAATCATTTTCTAAAAATATATTATCATCAAATTATCTTTATAAAAACTTTAAATGTATTTCCTATATTGCCGGTAATTTTCTCACTTTTAATGATATTCAACTAAATTTTTATATTAAATGTTTTATATAGTTGACAATTAAAATGTGGAATAAAGTGTATTTTTCAAATAATCTGGCGCCAGTGTTACATAAATATGTATATATACATATGTATATATAAATGTATACATATATATGCATATGTACACATACAATCTTTTACATATACACACACACACATTTATAACACTGTCGTCCGGCTAATCAAGAATACCAAAAAAGTGTTTTATCGCACAGGTGCAGTTAATATTTATTTCACACAAATGTTTTTATGCTCTAATTGTACTACATTTCTTTCTGTGTTTTCTCAAAGCTATAGAGAGTAGCGTTAAATTTGATATACATGCTGAATACTTAACAAAAACATACTTAAAATACTTTTGTTTTTTATGAACTTTTGTATTTCCATGGATATATACGCAGTGCTCTTGCACAAATTAATTGTAATTTGGGATAATTGCGCATAGTTGCCTGCAGAGTTCGCATTGTTTTGGAAAGGTTTTATTATTTATACCAGCATCCTTAATACATCCTCAATAAAATTTCTTTAAAAAATATAATAGAAATATATTAAGTAAATATTTGCTTCATAATAATGGCAATAAAAATATTCCGATGCCATGCAAATCAGCTACTGATACGAAACATTTCAAAAAATTTTTTTACAGTGTAATCGCAAATATGTTTGTATTTTAATTTGTTGTTAGTCACTTAAATTCTTTTGCGAATAAAACTTCCCTAAAAATATCAAGCGAAACATGTTCTTTAAATTAACGAAGCAAAAGAAAAATTCGCCGAATATTTATCTAGACATACCAAAAAAAGTTTCAAAACGTAAAGGTGCTGTTACACATGCGCTGCTGCAGGCGTCAAATCGCAGGCGTCTCCGTGTATCCTATGGGACCAGGGGAGTCGCTTGGTAGCGCGCGATTCTCTTTTGTCGGAGTGTCTTTGACGCGTGGAACGAAGCTAGTCGCCGACAACAGCCAATCAAATGCTTGGAAATCCAAATGATGGTAAAGACTCTTCTCGAACAGCCAATGAAATGCTAAGAACACGAAAAAACGCAGGCGATTTTTGTCGCTTGCAATTTTTACGTGTAATAGCACTTTAAGTTTCCGGATACGTTTGACCACATAATGTAGCACTAAAAGAAGTGAAATTGTATGCAAAACGTAGACTAGGGAATTTTCATGCCCCCCCCCCTTCATCTCGCGCATTAAAAATGAACTCAGTTTTTAAAACTATTTGTATTCATTACTTTTTGAGAAAGAAAATTTTGTAATAAATAATTTTTGATTAGAGACTCTATTTATCTTAACAGTAGTAAATTTTTCCATTTTTCATTTTTGGGTGAAGAAAGTCCGGGCCAGGATTCGAACCAGGGATGTATTGGCTGAAGCCGCCAATTCTCTAACCAACTGAGCCATCCTGGACACGAATACAGGAGGACTATTTCACCCAATTAACCTCAACGATCACTTAATCTGGTCTGATACTCTGGTCCAGCTCAACAAAATAAATCGAAGGTTCTGAGAATCTGTTTACAATCTGCTTACAATCCAAATATTGCCCAGTTATATTTGAGAAACAGTCACATAAATTTACATTTTCTCAAGTTTTTTCATAAAAATGCCCCATCCCAATACAAGCAAAATTAAAATTGAATTTTTAAAACAACATGTATGTGTTATTTTGAGTGCAAGATAACTTTGAAATGAATATTTTTTTAACCTACGCTTTTAGAAATAAAACTCTCATTTTTGACGATTCAGAAATCCTTGAGCCTTATTTCGTCGTTTTTGATGATCATTTCGTATCAAAATCACTTGACTTTTAACGAAAAACGAACTCTCAAATGTTTGATGAAAATGCTTTCTTAATCACGGCCAGACTTGATGAATTTTAAGGAAACTGTCACGGTAGCTTTTTATAGAAGGACCTCCTCAAATCTTGCGATTTTGCAAGTACATATTTGCTTGTTTATGTTAGTCCTCTAATAATTTATATTAAAATAGCACTTTTTAGAGCTTTTCAGAAAATAATGAAATGTGGGCAGTTATTCTTTCTACATTATTTTTTAAAAAGTTTTTAGGGACGTTTATTACTATTTTTATTTATTTATTTGTTGTTGTATTTCGATATGATTTAAGTCGAAAAAAATTTACTTCGTTCTATAAAACCGTTCAAAAGGTAAATTTGATCAATAAAATTTCAAAATTCCAGGATCTATTTTTACTTTAAGAAGTATATTCTTTTTTTAATGAAATTAAAAGTATGCATAATTTTTCTCTCTCCCCTCTATAAACAGTAAATTGTTAAAATCTGATCCGCCTACTTAAAGTAGTAAAATCTCTCCCAATAAGCACTTCATAATTCGGTATTTCTGAGCAAAAAATTAACCAGTCTATATTTTAAGAATTTCTTGAGCAAATAAAACTTATCTAACTATCATTTAATCGAGCTATATTATAATTATTCATTAACCATAAAAATATCATTATAATAAATTCGTGTTATTAATTAAAACTTGCAAGGTTTATAACAAAATCGATAAAATTACAATCCCACTATAAAAATCTAAACACACCACTATAATTCACTATAAGCCTTTATGATCACAATTGCCTGAGTAACCTGTGGTGTGACGCTAGAGCGTTGGGCTACAACACTGAGTTCGAACCTCACCTATGAAATGTCTTTTTTTGCTTCTTTCAATGAATACAGGAGCTTCTAAAATATTCGATAGATGGCAGTACTAGCCTTTTTTGACGAAATTTGTGATGAAACTGGTATCGTCTAACTAGTGAGGAATCTAATTTCATCAATTTGACGAAATATTAGCTCGGAGCATTTCCCAGGACACGATTTCTTCAAAAACGAATAAAATTTCTTGAAATATGAGTATTCATTTTTGAGTGTGTATTTATGCTTTTTTTAATGTAATTATGGTCTCTACAAATCTTATATCATTTCGAAATGTACAAACTTGTAAACTAATTTATAACGAATGATACAGATAAATAAACGGTCAAGTGAGAGTATTACTCGCGCTAAGAGTGTTCCGTATAATAAATATATGTATTATTAACCTTTTGGAGACGAGCGGCTGGTATACGTGCCATTTATAATTCTCAGAATCCTTCATTATTCTCACCAGTTATTTTTTATTGTAAAGTTTATCTTATATTATTGAAGTATTTTTGGGATTCAAGTACAGAAAATTTTCTGTTTTGAAAAACCGGTGATTAAAGATTAAAAATTAAGCAAAGATCAAGGATTTAAAAACTGTATTAATAAAAAAAAAAGATGCTGTTAAAAGTATAATAAAATTTTTGTAAAAAACTATTCAAAGTAGGGTTAGTTACAGTTGTCTATACCAGAAAAGTATGAATGTATGTACCATAAAATTTCAACGAGATATGGGGCAAATAATATCAAATATTGTTTTCTGTATATTTTTTTTTATATTAACCTTATCTATTTATATGAAACTTAATTCGGTACTGAGGATGAAAGTTGGTGCATATTTAAACTTCATTTCACATTTCATAAAACTAAATTCAGCGTAGTAAGAACCTTGTCATTAATCGGTGTAGCTAACATTAAACCCTTGTTCAATGTTTAAACTTAGCATTGTGCTAAAACAGCTTGTGTAGAAAGGAGCTCGCTAATCTCCAAAACCGCGAGCCCCGTAGTATTTATAAATGGTTCGCATGCATTAGCAATTAAAAAAAATTAGACGTTTTAATATCAGAAATTTCGTATCGCAGAAGGAAAGTTTTGCATTATACAAAGAAAATAATACTTTAAAAACTCCTGGTACTAAAAAGTATATATTTTTTTTAATTTCGTATTTGTACGAAACCTGATTTATGTGATTAATTTTAATTAAATTAGAATGTATGCAACTGCATGAAGTTTACTGTTTTTACATTGGTACTAGATATTGCATTACACGAATATATTATTAACAAATGCTATATATGCTTTAAAAGCCAATGGTATACAGAGTAGGCCGCCATCGTCGTTATTTATGTCCAAACAGCCCCTTTCTTTAAGGGTTGATATCCCGGCTAATTATCGACGGTTTTTTTCAAAAATCTTTATCAACAATGCTTTCATATTATGCTACAATTGGTGCCTCCAACTCTCCTCAATACCTTTACTCAATGTCCAGCAATCAAAATTTGTGTGTAACAGAAAAATGTGCTTTTCCCAAAAACTGTGTGATCGAGAGTAATCGCTATAGTTTTCCTGCAAGATTTAAAGTTACATCTACTACCTCGAATTTTTTCATAACTTTAGTCTCAGTAAATTCAAAATTAGGAGGGGGAGGGAAAATATTTCTGCACTGTATTTTCGTTAATATCTCTAGAATTATAGTACCTAATTAAAAATTTTTTTTTGAGTTCAGCATGAAAAACGCTTTTATACGATACCCCACACAATATACAAAGAAAAGATGTTTACTCCAAATAACTGAATAAGCCTGACTACTCCCTCTTAAATATGTTTAAATGTTTAATAATCTATAAATAGGTGGGTCAATATTCATTATTACATTTCCCATTTTGAACTTTCCACGTTTCTCAGTTGATAAGCAAAATGAATGTGATAGACGGACAGACACACGCGGTGGTGTTCTTATAATGATTCCATTTTCAGTACAGAGCCCTAAAAGTCTTACTGGATTTAAAAGAAACCGCTAAAATCAATAAAAAAGTGGAATAAAAAATGGCTTACTCTATCTAATGTACTTAACAGTCTTCTACTGTATTTAAAATTAAATGAATAACACATCCTCTAATACAAGCCAAGCATTGCCCAAAATTATTTAAAAAAATTATCCATAAATTTTCATTTTATTCAGATCCTAAAGATTACTTACATCTGTGGATAAATAATAAAACAGAACATCTGTTTTTATGTCACGATTCCCAGATACTGTAATCACACGAGATAAGAAGCCATTAATTTGTAACTAATGTAATAGACTTGGCATAGCCAATGAAAATATTTCCAAAAAGTTCGTTTTGTCTTAATTAAGTGATTTTGTTAGGCGGTATTTTTATCTCCATAATAATCCATTATTCACTAATCCTTTCAGACAGTTTTTCAAAGTCCTTTTTAGTAACTGAATATGACATTAAAAATCTACAAAAGTATCTAATGAAAAATAGACGTATGGAATAATCAGACAAAATAAAGTATAATAAGACAAATTTATGTTATTAAAAATTAGAAAAAAAAACGATGTTAATAATAAGATATATGCTTGTTCCATGTCATATATTAAACTTTAAAGAAAGACACTATTTAATTTAAAGTTCCGAAATATACAAGCATGTAAACTATTCTATATCGAATGGTATATTTAAAAAATCTTTCTGGATTTAAAGAAAACCGCTAAAATCAATAATAAAGTGGAATAAAGAAAAGCGAGTATTAAATATATTAGCTCTATTAAATATTTAACTGTTTTCAACTGTTAAAAATTAAATGATCAACACATTCTCCAATACAATCCAAGAATTGTCCAAATATATTTGAAAAATCGACCCATAAATTTCCATTTTATTCAGATCCTTATAAGATTACCTACATCTATTGATAAATAATGAAACATAACATCTGTTTTTGTGTCACGATTCCCAGATCCTGTAATCACACGAGATACGAAGTCATTAATTTGTAACTAATGTAATAGACTTTGACATACCAAAGGAAAATATTGCCAGAAAGTACGTTTCATCTTAATTAAGTGATTTTGTTAAAGCTCTATTTTTACCTCCATAATAATCGGTTATTCAATAATTCTTTCAGACGGTTTTTAAAATTAATTTCTGATAACTAAATAAAAAATCATAAAAAATCTAGGTAATATATGGAATGAAAAATAGACATAATAAATTATAAGACCAATTTATGTTATTAAAACTTACAAAACAGGGTGTTAAATATAAAATTTCCCCATTGTGTTTTGAAAGTTTTTTTTTATCTATAAATTTAGATAAATGCTATACAATTTTTTATACCAACAATACTTTATTTAATATTATAAATTATTTATTAGTTATGATAGTGTACAGAAATGCATCTTTATTTTGTCTTTTAGTACTAATTAAATATGATTATAATAGTTGATACAATAATATCTACGAAAGCGTTAAAAATTTGAAATTTCGCTTATGAATGACATCTATTTTAAATATGAATGTCTTGATGAAAAACTTATTAATAAATAATATATCTCTTGAAAAACATTTAAAAAAGAAACAATTAATTTCTGCTTTATAAGCATATAAAGCATTTAATTAAAATGTTTGAAAATTTTTAAAAATACATGGGGCATTATCCAGAAACTTCAGGCGCGTGAATAGAATAGTACAGGTCATACATTTCTGCGAAGATTTTTTTCACTGAAACTCCATAGGAGCCCGTCAACAAATTGAAAAAGAATAAATTATATTTTGAATAATCCTGTCAAAACTAATGCAAGAAAAGCGTTTAAACTGCAGACTATGATTATGTGGCTTATTGTAATAACCCCAGTTCATGTTTATGATGGAATCATGTATACTCGTACAGAAATAAATGTTTTCATAAAAAAGTCCCAAATTTTCCCAAGTTTTTTTGCTTATAATTTGCAGAATTCTAAATATAATAAAAATAACCTTATCCGAAAACATGGCAAATTTATGGTACGCAATACCCTATAATTAATATTAAAAAGTAACAAAAAATATAAATAATGTGCAGGTTTACTAAATAATTTTTCACTGCGCATGCGTGAAAGCAGAAAAAAATAATTTGCATAATATGTTAGCTAAATGTATAGAGAAACTTTTGTGAAACTCTCAAAAATTCCAAAAAATTATCGTCGATAGAATAAGTTCATAATCCGGTGTTTCCAAAAGAATGCAAAAAGATGAGAGGCTGTATCTATACATCCATTAATTAGAGTCAATACAGCATACATAATACTGCACGTGCTACTATATTTGGATAGAATTCCTCATCGTTTTACTTCCTTTTGGAATCAACGGATTTTGAGCTTTTACTATCGATAATAATTTTCAGAATTTTAGAGCTATGTTTTTGAGATTTTTACAAAGTTACTCTATAAATTTAGTTAACACGTTATGCAAATTATATTTCGATAGCTTTCACGCATGCGCAGTGTAAATGTGTTTAGTAAACCGGTTCATTATTCATACATTTTTTTAAATTTGATTGCAAAACATTGCGTACAATAATGTTGTCGATTTTTCTAAAAATAACATTGTTACACAGTTAAAACTACAGGTGACACATTGCACCTTTTAGGGGTGAAAGTCTTGTCTCACTGGTGACACCCCTACGGGAGCCAGAATGGCACCCTTATTTAGGGTGAAAAGATGGTAACCCTAATCCAGGGTGCCAAATAATAAAAGGAAATTATAAAACGCCTTTTGGCCCGCGAAGAATTCGAACCCGCAGCACCTGGTGGCAAGCTCAACGCTCTAACCGTTTGGCCATCAAGCTTACCTTCAAGGTCTCCCCGAAATGTTCAAATGACTTGAAATTCAAAATTTTCTTTAAATAAAAATCTTGCCAAAAGTTAGCCATCCGAATTTCTAAGCGAAATTGGGATTTCGTTTACAATATGCTCGGCGATAGTCTTAGTAGGGAGAAATTGCTGTTTTGATGCACCAATGACGACAAGTTGAAGTAGAAGTACACAGTCACTGAGCATATGCAAATGACTAAGGGGTGAAAATCAACGGTATGCACTGCACGGCACCCTAATTAGCGTGAATCACCCAGTGAGGGGTCTAAAGGCACCCCAAACACATTTTCAAGCCCGCGGGTGTCAAATGGTAACACCTTTTCACCCCTGGGCGCCAAATGCAACTGGTTTGTCACCTTTATTTTTAACAGTGTACGAAGGTCACTCTGAAATTTTTGAGATAGAACTAAGTTTTTAAAGTTATATTTACAAAATTTAAGGTGTGTTCAAACTAGTCTTCTCCAGCATCAATGCACTTTTGTAGATGAATTTTCCTCAGATTAAATGCCTCAAGTCATTCATTTCTTGGATGAGATGAAAAAATGCATAGCCACAAAAACGACGAAAACGACGTCCACATATGTTCTTTTTTTGATTAAAGAATAACCAAAAGTCACGCATAACTAGATCAGGTAAATACGGCGGATGTTCAATCTCTTTAATTCGTTTTTGTTTAAGAAACTCAAATGTTAATCCGGCTGTATGTAAAGATGCATTGTCATGATGAAGCATTAGTCCCGTAACATTCACTTCTTGTAGAATTTCTGGAAGACATTTAGTGGTATACCAGTATGCTGTTACTGTCTTACTGTCTTCTGGCCTTTCAACTTGATGACTTTGAACAATCCCGTACTTCTGAAGAAAACGGGATACATCACTTTTTCCGGTGCGCGTTGTCTTTTCACAAATGTCGGCGTGGGATCATTTCAAAGACGCATACTTTGCTTTATTGTCGTGTTGGAACTTCAAAAAACGGTATGTACGTTTTATCACCCGTTACAATTTTAGAAATGATGCGGTATCAATTTAAAAGTTTCTTTACTGATTCTGTCACGCTCCTCTTTTTGGTGCTGAGTAAGATTATGGGGAAGCCAAAGGCAAACTACTTTTTACATATGTAATTCTTCATGAATAATTTTGTTTATGGCTGTGGATCCAATGTTAAGTTCCTTCTGTATCATTTGGTAGGTAGAGCGATTATCATCCATTAACATTTTTCGTAAGACAGACACATTATCCGGGATTACTGCAGACGGCGGCCTTCCTGTATGTTCTTCATCCTGATTAAAATTGCGACCTCTGCGTAATTCTTTAAACCGTGTATGACTATGTAAACTATGAACAACTTTAAACATGTAAACTATGAACACAGTAGTACGAGCTGGATATTCATCACCAAATCCTAATTTCAACCGTTGAACGCATTCTTCTTGATTTAATCCTGCCTTAAAATAATAGAAAATCATAACGCGAAAATATTCTCGCGACAACTCCATTTGCTCTCCTGTTTAAAATAATTTTGCACTAAACAAGTTGAAGTAAGCCAGTAAAAAATCGTCTGCTGTGTTACAATACTTTGTATTTTAAAATTAAACCAATTTTTTTATTTTGGAAATTCTCGTCTGCACGTGTCTCAATAATTTCAGCGTAATCCTCGTATATGTTATAATAATATACATAACATAAAAAAATATGTTTCCTGCTCCAGTAAAGATAAAAACATGATTTGAACGTCATTTTAAGCAGAAAAATGCAAAATAAGTTTCAATGCAATGTAATTATTTGAGAAAATTTGAAGATTTTTGTGTCCCGGATTCCCTTAAATGTATTTTTAAAACATCTGTCTTTACATTTTTCATTTCATACAATTATTAAATTTAAGCAATTTATTTCAAGGAAAATTTTTAAAATAACATATTTCATTTTACACACATACATAAAACAAATGCTTTTACCTTTAAAAGGTGTAAATCCGTCGAAACCCAGAAGCTGAAAAACATTTGGATTACGAAGTTTTCTTCTATTAACACGTTCGCTGCCGCTTACGTGAAGATATGATGATAGTTAATGCCGCACTGTAGAAATGGGTTTTTCCCAGTAGCCGATTTACTTTTTATAGCAAAGAATCAGTGAAAGATTTTCCCTCGCCAGCTCTTGACTGGCTATTGCACATCACTCCACATCCCGCGCTGGCGCGTGAGTGGCACCTTAACGTTGTCGCCATATCCCGCGCTTTCTCGTGAGTGGCAGCGAACGTGTTAAAGATAGAAGAAAGTAAAAGAGTCAAAATTTTATATTTCTCGTATATATTTTATTAACAAGCACTTTAATATATATGCATTACCGTTCCTTTGTAAAGTGTGAAATAAATTATGCAATTTAGTATTATTGAAATATATTACCGTCTCTTCGTTTCATTTAAATGCAGCAAATTTTGAGTAACATCTTTTTTTCAATAAAAATTATGTTTATCCTGCTAAAATTAACAGATATTCAGTCATGGTATCCATGCATGAAACAAAAAATAAATAAAAATAAAAACTAGTGAGATGTGGCAATTTCAAAACTTTCTTCTGCTTCATTTATGTTAACAATTTCAAAATTTGTTATCACAATGCGAAAATTAAATGGCAACCTATGTCCAAAATGGGAATTCTCATGGCATGAAATTACATGCATTAGTTATTAATGTAGGACTATTGGGAATAACTTTAAAAAATACAGAGTAAAAGTGCCACCCGTTGTGAGATTTACTGTAAAACATAATCAGGAATAATATTTATCAAGGTAAACACGAAGCTGTAGTTTGATAAAAATTCATCTATTAGTTCAACATATGGAGCTATTGCGGGAATTGGGAAAAATTCTGCATTGAAGCGCCATCTACAGAGGGAATGATATCATATTGTAAACAGAATTATTTCATATCAACTAATAACTGAATTTGTTTTTTGATGATAATCCGTGCATTAATTTTTGAGTTAGAACTACTGCAAAAATCGTGAAAAAACAGCACAGGACCGCCACCTATTAAGCTATTTACAACAAAATACAAACAGCATCCATTCATGTCAAGGACTAAGTGAATCTGAAGTTTGGTAAAAATTCGTACATTAGTTTTTGAGATTAAGATGTGACGGAAATCGTGAAAAAGGTAGCATATTTGTGCCACATGTTGAACAATTTACACCAAAACTAATCGCATCAATTTATATCAGGGAATACCTGAATATAAATTTTTATTAAAGTCTGTGCATTAGATCTTAAGGTGCAGTGCCCCAGGAAATTTTTATATGTACGGATAGATAGACCGACTGACTGACTAACAGACATAAATTTTGTAAAAACATGTTTTTCGGTTTCTTTGAACCTTAAAACGAGAATATCCGCCAAAAAACAAAATTCAAAAATTTTCATGTATTCAATAAACCTATTTAAAAGCATAAAACTTAAAATTAAAAAAGAATTCAACTACATCTTATACTATAATGCGAGCAAAAATTGTGTGTGTGTGTGTGTGTGTCTGTGTGGGTAAATTTTATCTCAAAAACGGCTCTAACGATTTTCGCAAAAATTTGGATTTTACCATTTTCGAGCACGAGAAGACCATTGGGCTAGGTCACATGTTCGAGAAAATTCGATTATTGGGTCATTTCGGGTCATAATGGGTCAGGATCAAGTTATTTATATCTAGAGAACGGCTGGATCGATTTTAAGGAAATTTTGTATCCAATCGTTTTTTGGCACGAGAAAACAATTGAGCTGGGTCACATGTTCGAAAAATTTTGATTAGTGGGTCATTTTTGGGTCATTGTGGGTCAAGCCATTTTTATTTAAAAAACAGCTCTAAAGATTTCGACCAAATTTTATATTTTATCGTTTTGGATTACAAGAAGACCATTGGGTTAGGTAACATGTTCGAGAAAAATCGGTTAGTGGGTCATTTTTGGGGTCATTGTGGGTCATGCTATTTTTATCTAGAGATTTTCTGACGCAATTTTGACTAAAAATTGCATTCTATGGTTTTCGGGCACGAGAAAAACATTGGGCTATGTTACATGTTCGAAAAAAAATTTTAATGGGTCATAATGGGCCATTAAGGGTCTGGGTCAAGCTATTTATATTTAAAGAACCGCAGAATCAATTTCATCAAAATTTTGCCTGTAATAGTTTTTTTGACACGAGAAAGCTAATGGGTTAAGTCACACGATCGAGAGATTTCGATTATAAGAGTCATTTGTGGGTCATGATGGGTCATAATAGGTCATGGTCAAGCTATAGCTAAAGAACAGGTGGATCGATTTTAGCGAAATTTTGTATACAACATTTTTTTGGCACGAGAAAACTATTGGACTAGGTCTCAATTCGAGAAATTTCGATTACTGGATCATTTTGGGTCATAAAAGGTCTGGGTCAAGCTATTTACATATAAAGTACGACAGTATCAAATTTAATGAAATTTTTTATGTAAGTTTTTTGACACGAGAAAATTAATGGGCTATGTCACATGTTTGAGAGATTTCGATTATAAGAGTCATTTATGGGTCATGATGGGTCATAACGGGTCATGTCAAGCTATATCTAAAGAACATGTGGATCAGTTTTAACGAAATTTTGTATACAACATTTTTTGGCACGAGAAAATCATTGGGCTAAGTCACATGATCGAGAAATTTCGATTAATGGGTCATTTTGTGTCATAAAGGGTCTGGGTCAAGTTATTTATATTTAAAGAACGGCAGGATAAATTTTAACGAAATTTTGAGTGTAACAATATTTATACACGAGAAACGTAATGGGCTAAGTCACATGTTCGAGAGATTTCTATTATAAGGGTCATTTGTGGGTCATGGTCAAGCTACATCTAAAGAAAAGGCGAATCGATTTCAACGAAATTTTGTATACAACATGTTTTTGGCACGAGAAAATCATTGGGCTAGGTCACATGTTCGAGAAATTTTGATCAGTGTGTCACTTTTGGGTTTTATCAAGACAATAATCTAGCGCAATCTTGACTAAATTTTATATTCTATCGTTTTCGGCCGCAAGAAAACCATTGGGTTAGGTCAGATGTTTGAGGAAAATTTGATTAATGAGTCATTTTGGGTCATAATGGGTCAAGGTCAAACTATTTATACCTAAAAATTGGCTCAATCGATTTTATCTAAATTTTGTATCTAACGTTTTTCGGCACGCAAAAATTAATGAGCTAGATCACATTTTCGAGAGATTTCGATATAATGGTCAATTGTGGGTCATGCTAATTTTATCTAGAAAATTGTTCTCGCCATTTTGAGTATACTTTCTATTATATCGTTTTCGGGCAAGAGAAAACCATTGATCTAGGACACATTCTCGTAACAATTCAATTAGTGGGTCGTTTTAGGTCTTAATGGGTTCGGGTCATTCTAATTATATATAATAACGACTCAATCAATTTTACCTAAATTTTGCAACAAAACGTCTTTTGTCACGAGAAGACTATTGAGCTGAGTTGCATATTAAACAAAATTATATTAGTGGGCCATATCGCTTCATTGCGGAATGCTGTCAAGTTAATTTTACTTAAGAAATGGCTTAAACGATTTTGATTCATTTTATACTCTACTGTTTTTGATTACCTGAAGACCATTGAGCTAAGTCATATGTTTGATCACATTTGATTAGTGGATCATATGGGTAATAAGGGTCAGTATCACGAGACTATGGCAAAATCCAATAAATTGGCGATATTTGACAAAATACTGGCTAAATTTGGCCGAAAAATCCACTATTAAGATTACGAAACCGAAACACGTATTTGGCACCAAATGAAAGAATGTATCCAAATTTGGATATATCTGGCAAAAAATATAGTCTTTCAGAATGTGAAGAAATTTCTTATACATTCTTAATAGTATTCGAGATGCATTGTTAACTAAAGTGAGTCGAACTAAAAAAGTGATTTGGATTGATGTCCTTTCGTTGTAAATTTTAAAATAAAGTAAAATTTATAAACATGTGCATACAAACATACTTTTCTTATTAATTATTTTTGTAAATAATACTATTATTAATAACATGTTTTACAGTAATAATTCAGAATGGCTGATTCAGGGAAAATACTATATCGAGTTGAACACAAAGTTAATTTTGACCGAGTTGAGCTCGGTCACCCCTGCTAGTTTTTCTTTATTTTATTAAATTTCAAGCATTACAATACAATTCATTCAAATGTTTAAATATTTATTTTACTCTTTTCTTATAATGAACCATGGCATATGTCTTATTAAAATGTTTTTTTAACCCTTTCAGCTGCCTGCAAAATATTTCATTCATGTTTACAATTCATAAAATAGTATTTATAAAAGATATTGGTATGAACATTTTTATTTGACAAACTGACATATTTGTTTATCTTATTCACTTCAAAAAATTAATTTTAATATTGATTTTGTGATAAATCAGCCATTGTTCCTAAAAGTTACATGACGGAAAAACCCGGCTAGGCCGCTTAAAGGGTTTTAATAATCGTTTTCAAATCTTTTCTAATATGAATGAAGTTTTATTAACAATATCATTCTGAAATTGAACAAACTTTAAGAAAGAAACTTTATACATAAAATGGAGAAATTTAGTCAAAAGAACAAGGTGTGTACATGCAGTTTTAATAATCATGCCAGCATATTATTTTCTTATTCATTCAAATCAGTATATAAAAGCTTTCCATCAACTTTTAGTTCGATTTTCACCGAAATTGTTGGAAGCAAAATAAGTTGCTTTAAAATTTATCTGAAAATGCATTAAATTCGTATTTGTTGTTTTAAAAAATATTACAATACAAATCTATTTTCATAATGATACACTTTGAAATATAATAGAAAATATAGTTAATTATATTTATTCACATTTAACATAAGTTACATTAGTTTTGACTAAATGTTTTTCTTGTAGATATTGTATTTGTATTATTAAAATGAATATTAAATCTGTTATAAAGAGAGGAAATTGAAACAAGTCGTAAATTGCACGTCAAACATAGCAAAAAAAAAAAAAAAAAAAAAAAAAAAAATGTTCGTAGTATAACTAGGGGAGTGTGGGGATGAATAGGACAATTTTTATATTTTTACTAATAACTTACGCTGTATACAGTTGTTAATTTAAAATATATTACTCAAAGAATACTTCAACATTTAGCAACTAATTGACATATTAATTCCAATAAACAATTGATTTTTAAATTTTTAATAATTCTTTTAATATTCATGCATACTGTCCCATTCATCCCCATAGTGGGGATGAATGGGACAACTTTGGGATTGAATGGGACTGGTAAAAAAAGATATTCCAAACATATTTTATTTGAAAGTTGGAGTGATACATTATATTTTACTAGATATTGACTGAAGCTAATATCATATGACAACAGTCCTTAGCTTCTGGCAGTTCCCAGAGGTCTGGGGTTCTGGTAGTTTCATAACAATATCCTCCAGATTAACGAAATAAATTTCTGGTGGATCCGTATTGTAAAATAAGGAATTATTAACCTTTTTTCTCAATAATTGTACTTGAAGGTTATCATTATTGTTCTTTAAAACCCTAGCAACGTAATGATAAGTATTTTTTCCACATATCTTTGTTAGGAGAAGTCGTCTTCTACGATATTATCCAAGCTGCAAACTTGGTGGTCCATATCACTTGAAATCATGTTCAAATCACTTTTTTCTTTATCCTGTAGTGATAAATTGTCAGGTTAATCACTACTGTCCGTACTTTTACTAAAAATATTTCTTGAAGGCAGACGATTCATTTTTCTTATTAGTTTCTGTTTTTTACATTTTTTTTCCAAATTGTTTTCCTGGTGTATCGGTTAGAAGACGACAGTGGCCCCGTTTTCTCCTCTTAACATCTGATTTCTAGGTAATGACAAAATGTAATTTTGTCTATTATGGAATAGCCCTGGGAATGAATGTGACAGTCCCATTCATCCCCATAAATACTGTCCCATTCATCCCCATAGCCTCATGGTTATATAAAACAGTGATTATGCTTAGCAAGCATTGCCAATATTGTTAATTTGCATCATAAGTATAACAAGAGATTATATCATTTTAAATTAAAAAAATTATAAGGTTTTGAGAAAGTTAACTATCAATTAAATACTAAAAAAATTAAACAGATTAATTTACTTTGGTTCTTGAAAAAACACTTTGTACAATAGGTAATCTTCTGTTATGGATATTGCTTTGAAACTATGTCTGTTGAATGACCTCAGTACTACCATCTGTTAGGTAAATTATCAAATTATTTATGTTTGTGGAACATATGACAATTTCTGTTGTCCCATTCATTCTCTCCCCTAAGTTTTAAAAATACTCAGGATTTGGTGTAATAAAAAAGTACTTCGGATACAATAGAATATCCCAAATCTTGTGTGTATCCCAGTAAATTTTATTAGTCTTTCATTATACTGAAAGTAACTTGTAGTAAACCTCAGCAACGTATATTAATTTCATAAAATGTGAAATAGTTTAATATAGTTGAAATGCGCCCCAAACAATGTTACCATTATGTAAATGAGTATTTTAGTTTGAACCTGTAAATGAATAACAAATATTCCTTGCACCACAACTTGTACACATTGTATATTTATACAACGTTATCTATTCTTTACAGATGTATAACAATTTCATTATGGTCGAGAGAGTGTAATATCACTAAAATGCACTTAAAAATATTTTTTCCCATTGGTCATAATGCAACGGGATACCTTTGATTTTCTCTGTAACTCAACTATGCATCCAGTTTGAATAAAATTTGAAATGACTCGACCAAATTATGCAACAATTACATATTTAAAATTTCAAATGATTCGGTTCTATTGTTTTTGCTGTATGATATGGAAACGGACAAACAGATGGGCGGACGGAGTGAATGACGACTTAGATGCTGCGTATTTATATAATTACGAACGTGCCTAAAATGTAGCATTTAGTCAATACTAAATACTGACAAGAAGACATTTTCAAGCATTCTTCTAAATTTTGTTTTAATCTCATCAGTCTTGATGTCGGCTGTAAGAGACACTATAGAACATCCTTTAAATTATTTTAAATCCTTCCACAATTGTTAAAATTAGTTCTTGACTTTTTTTTAAAAATACATGTATGTCATAAGCATAGATATATAGACTTCTACACTTTTGAAGATGATTCATAATAATTTCAAACTAGTTTTTATGGTCCCTCCTAATATTTGTCTCAGGACTGAGGAGGTTAAGCTTTCAAAAAAGGAACATAAAACGTCTATCGATTAACTTACATATAAAATATTCAGAAAACATTTAACAATACATTCTTGAAAAAAATGTAGCTTCATTGAATAAAGAATTGTATTACTTCCGCGTACCTTGATTCATAATTTAATATTTATTTCCATTTTTACTTTTCTTTTTACATATAATAATTACATATATTTTTACACATATTACACAAATTGTACTTGTCTAAAATATTTTGTTTTTATACAGTGCAAAAGTTTTGATATTTCATTTCTCCTCAAATATTTTCTGATACTTTTTTTATAAATGAAAAATGGAATCAATAGTTATTTCAATATTATGTAGAAAATAGAGAATTTAGTCTGTATCAAAAGCTTAATAAAGTTTATATAGAGTGGCCTAAATTTTATCCTTTCAAGAGAGTATATAAAATTTATTTATGCATTGTCCATTGGAAACACTAGGATATACAAATTCCCCAAAATTGAATAACTGCTATAAAGTCCTACTTTCTCCAGATAAAACAAGTAAAATCTAAAAACTGCAATTTTTTTCATTTTTTTTCTTTTCCTCTCGGCAAATCATATGAATTAAAAATTTCTCGTTTTGCTAAATACGTTCTTAGGTAGCTGCATGCCTGCATTTTGTATAGAATTTCAAAAATTTTATTTTTTTTCTAACTTTTTGATGTTAAACTCCTATATTTTCCGAACATATTGTTATATTTATTTCTTTAAAATTCCATTAATTCATTATACACGATAATGAAAAATGAATCTACTAATTAACCCATTACCAGTCGATGCTGTAAGAAAGAAATATTTTGATTTGAAAAAAAAAAAAAAAAAAAAAAAAAAAAAAAAAAAATTAGCCACCACAAATTTTGAAAAATAATATTCATTTATTTAGTAGTAATTTTTTTTTTGCAATTAAAGCAAAATTTTTATATAATAAATAGTGGTTGTTTGATAGTTAATTTGTGAAATATACGTTTATTTTTAATGGTGCGTAAACACACCGGAGCGGGTAATTATATAATGCTGCTGCCATACATTACAAAACAAAGAAGTTCAGATAAATGAATACGGATATGATAAACCAGGATTATACAGAATGCACTTTATTTACCTTAGAGAAATATTCACTTCAAAACATTCTGAATAACTATAAAAGAAGTTATGGGGTTTATGTATTATTTTGAAAGCAGAAACACGCCACGCTTGCTAAAATATGCGTGCAAGCATCCAGTACTGTTGAATAAATTCTGTATTTTGATCACGCATTCGCTTTCATAAATTATTTTTCTTTACTTCAACAAAACGGATCACAAATTTACTATAAAAAGAGATATCTAACCATATTTGTAGCGATTTCAAATATATACTTACCAAATTCTTTTCTTTTTTAAATCACATTACAATCTTTTTTTTAATAGTTGACATTTGACAGGTAATTGCTTTGAGGTGTATAGGAACTGTGGCTGTCGCCTCGAATGATTTATAATAATACACACAGAAACAACTACAAACCAATATTGGGATGTACCAGTACAAGAAAGTATTGGGATGGAAAATTTTTCAACTTCCAGTTTTCGACAAATTTACACGTTTTAGGGGTCATATATTCCAAAAAACTTGTTTTTTAAAAAGCTTTGTCTGACCGTGTGTCTGTGTGTGTGTCCGTATGTCGCCAATCTACCATCAAAAAGTGTATGAAGATACATATAGAATTAAATCAATTTTTTTTGTCATTGATTTTGGCTGTGGCAAGTACAATCTCCTTCAATTTTGAAATATTCTTCCGGAAGGAGGCGCTGCAATAGCGATTTTTCTGCCATTTTCAATATTGTACTGACTAAAAATGTATGAAGTTATGCATTGAGACGAACGAAATTTGGCGATAGCTAGTTGGTCTTTCCTGAATTTAAAAAAAAAATCCGCCGGAAGGGGACGCTGCAATAGCGTGTTTTGTGCCATTTTCAATATTTTACCACAGAAAAGTGTATGAAGTTTTGCATAGAACTGAATGAAATTTTTTTGTATAAGTGTTTGGCTATGGTCAGCAGACTCTCCTTGAATTTGAAAAAAATCCGCCGGAAGGAAGTGCTATAACCGCAATGTCTGTGCCATGCAATTTTTTATTATTTTACAATTCAAAAGTGCTTGCAATTATGCTTAGAACTGAACTAAAGTTCTTGTGTATGATTTTTTTATGGTATGGTTAGTAGATCATTCCTGAATTTGAAAAAAAAATCTGCGTATCGTTCTACGGTTCATCAGCTCGTGCAGATACATAAACTCGTTTTTATACTAATTAATTGATTGAAGCAGAAATTTTAGATGAAAATCATTATAGTATTCAATTTCTAATATTAACGCATTAACTTGAGTAACTAAATATTGAAATATTAAAATGAACTTATGATATAAAATAAAGTTTTGTGATTGGCACATCTAATTAGTTTAATTGATTTTTAATTCGCAGATTGTACTATTATGTGTTAATGTGTTTTCTTACCCTACAGCCCTTCTAATTAAAGGTATATGAAATGACAATAAAAGAATTTTCCTTCCATTTAATGAAAATAATTTTTCTTTTTTTCAATATTAAATCTTTATGATAAAGTTAATTTGTCTGATACATAACGACATTTTGTGTTACCTTAATGGTAGAAATCTGTGATGCGTCAATAAAATTAAATGGGAAAAAATAATGCCGTATCATAAAAAGTACCATGAAATAACTCTTAAAACAAGTGCTAATTTCAGATGTAATCGTTCCATTTTATTTACCTCAATGCGTATAAAAGAATTTCTTCCACTGCTCTGCATTCATTGTGAATATAAGAACCACAAAATCTTGATTTATGACTGCCCTAACTGAAAAAAGATATCAAATTCAGCATGAGATTTATTTCATACATTATCTTCTCTTGCGCTAAGTTTAATATCGCTTAAAGATGAAGTGGGTAGTTTCAGAAGTCTCAAATATCAAAACAATTGTGCTGAAGAAAATAGATTTATTATATCAGAAAACTTATTTCGTACTGTATTTATTTTTGAGAAAAAAAATTTATCATGTATTTATATTATTTACGTATAAAATGTACATCAATAATGTACATAATATATAAATGTATATAAATAATGTAGTACATTATTTATGTATAAAATGTTGATTGTCATTCAAATGATAATCTCAAAACATGTTATGCATACTTTCCATCTATCTAGTAGACGTATTTTTATTAAAAATTAATTTATTTCTTGACGTATTTAATTTACATGATGGTTTTCATTCATGACAGTTAATGTTTCTTGTGTATTAATCAAAAAACCTTCTATTTTTTGTATGTTCTATATGTTTTTCTGAATTCTAAAAAGCAATCCTTAAATATTTTACTTCCATATAACTTAATGAAAATAATAAATGCGCATATGTGTGATGATTTGGAAATATTATTCGACGATTATATGCGTAAATATCTTATAATTGATTAGTAATTATTTAGCTTGAGTCCAAATTCATTGCTCAAATATCTTTCTGCAGTTCCTAATTAGGATTTTTTGTTAGTAGTTTTAATAATGACCTAGCTGCTTTATCATTATTTTCGTCAACGATATATTCCTATGTGGAAAAGATGATGATATATTTTAAACTGCTATAAGTTGCGATAATTGGCATCCAAAAAAATATTTTAGGAGTATTTCTTAGTGCAGGCCATAGCACACATACTTTTATTTACTGAAAATACTTTACATTACAATCGTTTTCATGTTATCATCCCATTTTATATAAGACCAGAAATGTCTATTAAATATTTTATTAATTCTAATAACTATACTTTTATTAAAGAAATTTAAATTCATTTTGCCCCTGATGACCTTTATTTTCCATGATTATTAGAAGATATATTAATTTGGATAAATTTATTTGTATAAGAAAAATTATATGTCACTTAATATCAAAATATAATAGAATATCTGTTCGAAATTGCACTTGTAATTCATCAACTAACTGTGGAAAGTTGTTTTGAATTAATGAAAAATTTAGCAGAATGTATAAGATTTTGAATTTTTTAATCCTTTTGAATTTAGTGTACTAGTAATAGTACATGTCATAACAATTATTTAGTTTCTTTCGACATATAGAAATCATAATATACAGATATGCCTTTCTCATTAAGACTTCATTTAGTTTTTGACATTTGGTAATAATAATAATAATAAAACTTTATTTAATTCTCTAAGTACCGTTGGCTATTCATTTATTTTATAAATGATATTTCAGTCTTTAAATTTTAAATATAAGTTACTTATCTGAGATAATCGGGTGTAGTAAAACGCAAAAAATATTAGAACCTCTCAAATTCAGTTTGTAATACTTCATTATCCAAAATTCTTTAAAAAATTCTTTTTAGCCTACTATCATGTAAATATGCATTGAATTGTACGCAAAATAAATATCTTTTTGAGTAGCTATGATTAATGTCCTTAAAAAATCGAATTTTGCTCTGGAAAAAAAATCGTACCCGAAAGATTTAGCCCGTAATCACAGGCATCGGGTATTTTTGACCCGACGTCCCCTATCATGCTCCGAATTTTCAGGTATTTCTCAAGACTTTCACCTGCCACTTCCGGTACCTTACTGGGTGGGTACCGCAAGAGGGGATTCTTGGAAGAGAAACTTGAAACACGAATTTTTTCTATAGTGGCTAGTGTGAGTGGGTCAGTTTTACCCAACATACAAAATATACAAAGTAACAAAATATACAATTTTTATACAAATTATTGCTTGTAATGCTATTTAAATATTTTTTTTCAAGAAAAAATCGTTAAAATTATGCACTAAATGTGTAGGCGTTTCAAAACGTTAGAAAACGAATGAATGCCGAAAAAAGATTCAATATTAAAGGTAAGTTTTTTGGTGTTTTTTTTTTTTTGCTATGAAATTCGATTTTTAAACCAAATAATATAATTTGTTACTTAAAAAACGATTCAAAAAATAGTTTTGACTTTATTTATTTTATTTATAATGTTCCTATTTTACCGAGAAGTTAAAGAAAAAGTTAGTGTCATATTGACACAGTGCGTGTGGTTACGTCATAGAAATGGGTGCGTGTGCTGAAGGGTTAAAACACATTTTTTTCAGAATAAGATGCGATATGTTCTACAAACTTCTCAATATAGCTTGGTTATATATAATATAAACATTGATTGTAAGCTAAACAACTTTGTCTGCAATATTTTCTGGAAATTTAAGATTTTAAAGCTCTGAGAAAACTTGTTTATAAAAATTTATATAAAAAAATATGTATATATACATTGAATAAAAGTTCACATAAAGCAAAATTGCAAATTGGCAGGAATTTTTTTTCATTTCAAAACATGTCATTCAAGGCATTACAAAGTAGCTTCATTAGTTGTGCCAACGTAGCAAAATGAAATAAAGAAAACATGATTTCTTTCCGCATAAGATGCAATTTTTTTCATTTAGTAGTTTATGTTAAAATAATGAAAGTCCCGAGTGATTAATTAACTTTTCTCAAACTTAAATGTGAAATGTAAAAGAAAAGAAAAGTAACATGTCATTAATTTTCTTTCAAAAAAATGGCGTTTACGTTCGAAAGATCTGCAGTTCATTTTAAAAGTTGTATCAGGTATCTTTTAAATGTTTTAACAGACAACTAATTTCAGTAAGTTTTAAAAAAAATATGTTGGTTTTATCCATTCAAATTATTAAAATTTTTTAAAGAGAACTATTACTTTATACATGTTTGTATACGTAATCATTGAAAAACTTTTGTTTTATGTCAAAAGCTTTAACAGAAAATCCTTTGATTCTAAACTTATGATGATTTATATTTCGTTACGTACAAAAAACATTATACCTGAAATAAAATGACTAAATCAACATTTTTTCTGAGTATGTAATTAATGTTACATTCTAAAAATAAAAAGATCACATTTATATTTGCATGCAGTTTTTGCGTCTTCTTAAGCACTACTACACTTAAAAAAAAGTGTAAAGTTACTGAAATTTTTCTTCAAAGCTGCGATTCCTACACTGTTAAAAATTTCTGTAAAAACACAAAAAAGCGATACTCTCTGTAAATTTATATTAGTTCTCGGTTAAATGCATTCTATCGAGATTCTCGGTAATCATTTTATAGCCAATCCCCTTGTATTACATCTAATTCCCTGTAGGAATTTCGTCTTTATTTAAAGATTTTTTTTATATTTGTCACAACTTTATGAAATTATTATGAAATTTTATTAGAAATATTTTAAAAAATGTATTTTAATTTAATTTAATTTAATTTTTTTAAGTTAGAATAATGTAGAAAGGGAAAAATTATCTTCTCGGTGTTAGCAGGGATTGTTATCCATTTTTCGCTCCTTTAACATTATTTATTTAAAAATTAGGTAATACTAGGTGATCCCGTCGACCAAAAAATTATCGCTAAACTATAAGATTAAATGCCAATAATGGATGATTGTTAATGTCACATTCAATGACATTAAATACGATTCACGTATTTAAAATGTCCTTAAGTGATTTTTATTTCGACTTTTTATTAATATTTTTATTAATATTCTACTAATTATTTGTTTTTTTCGTTATTTAAAATAAAAATTATGTCAATATGTATAAGTTGGCGAAATTGGTCGACGGGATAACAGAGTAGTAACAAAAATTACTGTTAATGTACAATGGAACTGATAGCTAATTTTTTACACGCATTTATTTTGACCATTGCGTCAACGCAACATCAGCGGTTAATGGATTGAGATTAAAGTATATTATCAACTTAACACACTTTGCTTTTCAGTTTTATCCCTGCTTGGTACAAAATAATTTCACTGATTCTACAAATACAAAAGTAAAATTAAAGCAAACAACCAGCTTTAAAAATTATGATGTAAGATGAAAGTCAAAAAATTCACAAGAGAGATATTAAAAGTATCAAAGATAATAATGTGTATAGGCTCTATTTTGTCTCAAAAATTGGAAGGAAAGTAATAACACGCTTTTCCTTGCAGGATCTACGAATAATTCCATATTATATTTTTAAGAGAAAAGTTCAGCAATTTCCTTCTAATGATAATATAATGTTCTTTAAAGGACATTAAATATTACCTTTTCTGAGTTGAAAGTTTCTGTGTATTATACAAGTTTTTAAAACTTGAAAATGTAAATAATAAGTTAGACTATCGCACACTCAATTAGATTAACATTCTTATTATTCTTATTATTATTATTACGAGGTGAAACCCGTCGAAATTCGACGAAAGGAAATATTTAAGAAAGAACTGTTTCATTGATTTATAATAAATCTACAAAATTAGTTACAGTAAAAAAATACATCTTATATAAGTTTGTCTAACTCTCAAACAAATATTAAGCTAAAAGTTAACAAAATACTATAAAACTCAATTATCCAAATTATTAAGCTAAATAAAACCGAAATTAATCGGATTTTATAACAGAGGATATTTTTGAAATAGTATATGCATTTTATTTTTTTTTTCTTTCTTTTTTTCCAATTATAAGAGAAAATGGAGTGTTTCTGTTGCCACAATTACAAAATTGGTACTGAAAGTTATTAATATCTCAATTAATATCTCAAAAAAAATGAGATACAGCTTTGAAACAAATTGCATTAAACAAATTTTCTTTTCTCTTGTACAACGGTATAAAACTTTAAAATCAGCGATGGTTAAAATTGAAAAATTTAGAGTAACGAAAATTGCAAAACGGAAATAGCATAATTTCTTTTTTTTTCACCCTCAATTTTAAGAGAAAATGGACTGATTTTGTTGCCACAATTACAAAATTGGTACTAAAAACTATAAAAAAATTAATATCTCAAAGATAAATTGAGATACAGCTTTCAAAGAAATTGCATTTAAAAGTACATTTTTTTCTCTATACGACGGTATAAAAATTTAAAATTTGCGATTGTTAGAAGCGTAAAATTTGCAGTAGCGAAAATTGCAAAACCGAAATTGCAGGGGAAAGTGTTGCCATTCGCAAAATAACGCATGCGTTACTCACAGATACGTTTGGCCTTTATAATATAGAATTTAATGTTTTTATTTTTATTTTCGGTAATAAAAAAATAATTTTAATATTAACAAAGGAAATAAATAAAGAGGTTTCATTTTTAAATATATGTCTGGACTTACATTTAGTGAAAAGGATACACAAAATTATTGCATTATTACATGTTGTATCGGCAAATATTTTTCACAATCTGTTTTATAGTTATTAAAATTCTAGAGAAAAAATATATACATACGTTATTAAAATGCTCAAACAAATTCTTTGCGTAATGAATAAAGGTGTATAGCATTTATCTTTTATTTACATGACATGCAACCTTTTCCTATTACGATATTGTTTAGGAAAGAAAAAAATTGAAATGTGTTTCGAGTATTAACATGCGTTTTTCAGCAAAAATAAATTTTACTTCATGTGACTAGTTACTGTGTCATAAAATACTACTATATCATATAGGGATCTGCATAAAATAATTAAATCATTTAACTATCAGTTACACTGTAAAAAATGTCAGATGTTTCTGAATAGACAAAAATGTACTGTTATCAAAAACGAAAATATACAGTGACCTCTTCTAACTTACCTAAGGTTTCAAAAACCGTTCCTTTATCTTTAAAAATCCCAGAAAACTATTTGTTTTCGAAATTTAAAGAAGAATTTATAAAAATTAATTTGTATTAGCTGCCCGTCCATTTCGGAAACGTTTCTAAGTAGCTTTTACAGTACAATAATCACTTTTCTCAAATTAAAATATTACTTTTTCAGATTCTATCAATTCTCAAGTAAACGTTTTCAGCTGAATAACTGATTTTGTGCATGCAATTGTAGCAAAATAATGTAAATTTTCATATTAATGTTAATACTGTGAATATTGTATGTTTGTCTATTAAACATGTTCTCTGAATATCAAAATATTTTCGTATGAATTGATAGCTCCGAAAAAGTGATATTTTGATTTGAGAAAAGTGATTATTGTACAGTAAAAGCTACTTAGAAACGTTTCCGAAATGGACGAGCGGCTAATGAAAGCTAATTTTAATAAATTCTTCTTTAAATTTCGAAAACAAATAGCTTTCTGGGATTTTTAAAGGCAAAAGAACGATTTTCGAAACCTTAGGTGAGTTAGAAGAGATTACTGTATATTTTCGTTTTGATTAAAGTGCATTTTTATATATTGAGAAACATCTGATATTTTTTACAGTGTATGATAATTGATGAAACCGCGTTTTCGAATGTATTATACTTTTCTCAATTGATTATTTCGGTATTTTTTTTCTCGCTGAAGAATAATTTCTGATAGCTTCAATTTTAAATTACGTTAAAAGTCTGTAAAAAGTAAAGTGTAAAAAAATTCAATGTTAATTAAAAATTAACAATTGTTTTATGTATGTTTTTTAACACACAAATCTTTTTTTTTCATTTCTTCTACAAAACCAAAACAAAATCTGCATATTATTTCTGGAAACTGATTGTTATGCTGCAATTTTTTTCTAGAAAAAATATGGATTTTTTTCTTTAATTTTTTTTTTATTGTAAGAAAACTTTATATTTATTCTGGAAAACATTTGAATCGTATCACAAGAATCGTATCAAGATTAAAACCCTCCTTCTTTGAAATTTAAAATTCATTTCAATGTGAAAAATAATTTAATTAAGATTAAATTCCTGGTTCTCCGATATTTAAAAAATAATTTCAGGGTAATTCACCTGATTTAAGGAGGGTAATCTCCCGTTCTTGCCTTTATACTTAATAATTAAACCCTGAAAACAATTCAGGGATTTGCCTTATAAAGAAAAAAACTACATTCAAAATTTACGGCAAATCGGATAAATCTGCATAAAAACCCATTTATCTAATTTAAGGAAGGCGATAAAACGTCCACTATTCCATTATACTTAACCAAAAGAAAATACCCCAAATTAATTGAGGAAGTGCCTGATCAAATGAATTCGTGTCAAAAATTTTAATCAAATTGGATAATAATGTATTATAACCAATTTATCTAATTTAAGGAAGGAAATAAATTGTAAGTTTCACCCTTATATTTAACCGAAGAACCACCAAAAGTGAAGCGCTTCATCAGAATGAACAAATGCAAGATTTGGAGCAAATCGGTTAATTCTGCATGTAAAACCAATTTGACAAAATTAGGCGGGATCCCCCTATTCTCCCCATTGTTCTTATTCAATTAACTCCCAAAACTAATTAGGGAAGCGCTTTGCCAGAATGAATTTATTTCTAAAATTGAAGAAAATCAGTAATTCTGCCTGAAAAAAGAATTTATATAAATTATGGAGTGTTATCCCTATTCTCCCTCCCTTTATACTTAAACAATGAACCACCACAACTAATCATGGAAGCGCCTCAAGAGAATGCTACTATATCTAAAATTGAATAAAATATGTTACTAATGAATGGAAACCTATTTATTTGAATGAAGGGAAGGGACGAATCAGCCTCTCACCCCCCCTTCTTATTCTTCGCCAATGACCTCCCACAATTAATCAGAAAAGCTCCTCATAAGAATAAACCTATATTGAAAGTTTGATGCAAATCGAGTATTTCTATCAGGAATTATTAGCGTCACGTACTAACGTACATACATAGATACAGAACCTACTGGCAGATTAGTCCTCAGGCTTTGGTAGCCTAATGAGATAAAAACACGTCAAGTTACATTATTTCTATCAAGAGTTATCGCATTACGTACATACGTACATATATACGTACATACATGCGTACATACATGCGTACATGCATATACAGAAACTGTTAGCCCATTATTTCTCTGGCTTTCGCTCCCGTGAGCTAAAAACACATAAAACTACGTTGGCCTAGGATAAACTAGATCAGCCTAGGACAAACAAGAATGTTGGCGTTGATGCAGTCATTGAATTCAATAAAATCAAGCCAAATTGAATTGGCCTAGGATAAATTAGTTCAGACCAATAAAAAGCAGTCTAAAATAGTTTATCTTATAAGAATTAGGCCAAACTAGTTTGGCCTAGGAAAATCTAGTTTGTCCTATGGGCCTAAGGATTGACTGATTTGCCCTAGGAAAAACTAGTTGATCCGATGGGCTTTAGGATAGACTGGTTTGGCCTAGGAAAAACTAATTTATCCGATGGGCGTTAGGATAGACCGGTTTGGCCAAGGCCAATCTAGTTTGCCCTAAAATCAGGTTTGGCCTGTAACATATATAAATGAATGATTTATACTAAACATGTAACTATTATAAACTTTTACATTCGTAAGTATCCATATGAATATTATAAACAAAGCAATCATATGAATCGTTGACATATTTTTTATCGGCTTTACGGCACCGCGTTTTGTTGGGTTTGTATAGTATTTGGCGATAGTGACGTCACATGCATATTTTTCTATAGATGTTGTTTAAGAAAGAATAGTAATTTTTTAATTCTTCATCTATTGCAAATAACGTCTATTTGTATAAAATAAAAGCATGTATTTGGAATCCTAAACTGAAATACATTTTAATGCTGGTCGGTTTTTCAAAAGGAATCTTGAATTAAACGAAATATATCTAGTAATAATAATAATAATAATACACTTAATATCTAATCAAATATCCTTAATTGTTGTCTTATTTGAATAATTTTACATTATCTTGTTCAAAGTCGATGTTCACGATATAACAGACAAAACAGCTATGTTTAACTATTTTTATAGTATGTGTGTTATCTTGAATTTCTCACTTCTACCTAAACCTGCTGCTGAGATATAGCAAAATGTGCCAACAGTGCGATCATACCATTAAACCTGCTTAGGGCTCAATCTTCAAAATAGATAAAATAAATATTTAAGTTTGTTTTAGTAGATTAGATAACCTCACATTCAGGTCTCTATCTGAAAGTGTGTGGTTCGGGTTTGGCGGAATGATTTAAATTTTCATACAGCCTGTTTATACTTTTGGACAGAGGAAATATCTAAAATTGCTAAAATAAATGTTTAATACTTTTTAATTGGCTTGTTCTTTTGGATTTCATGCTTCTACCTAAAACTGCTGCTGGTATATGGCTAGTGAGAACCTCGAAAAATTACCAATCAATCATCATAAAAAAAAAAAAAAAAAAAAAAAAAAAAAAAAAAAAAAAAAACAGTTGATACAGTCAACGATTACCTCTGAGAGTTTATTATCAATATGTCCTAAAATCGATCATTCAAATAATTGTTTTTACATGCATATTAAGAATTTTAGTAAATGCATGGGAACTGAAAACAGAAGAAATTGAAAAACACCTCACCAAAGAAAGGCTAAAAGAAAGCCACAATAGTCAAAAAGTCATGCGTCCTTATCGCCTGTTTGTAAAATGTTGAAAAGGTACGAGTAAGTATAAAACCATTTTAAAATGGAAGTTTAAGTTTTTAAATTACAATTTTTCGACAAATAGCAAAAGAATATTGAAAAAAAAAAAAATAGGAATTAAAGGTATTTCTGGTGGTAAAAACAGGAATTAAAGGATGGTAAATGGGATTAACATTTTTTATTGATTTTTCTACGTCATTGAGATCAGCTCTATAGTTTTCTCATTATTAGAAGATCGCCTGGAATACTGTAACACTTCCAAGAAGTGCAAAATGGAGGAAATGGCACGGGAAGTGTATAACATGAACAAGTATCCATCAAGCTTTCCAATGATATATCACATGAGGAATATCGTCTACATTTCGGAAAGGCGCCCTCCGAGGAGGCAAAGTAGGAGAGGAGTCGAGGGAGGTATATAATTTGAAATAATGGTCAGAGAGCTTACCAGTGATGCATCACATGAGAGATGTAGGCCAAAAAGAAGAACAGAAAGTTAGAAAGTTAAGTTAACCCCTAGTTTAGAAAGTTAATCCCTAAAGATCCACCTAACTTGCCCCTTCCCGGGATTGACCCTTCCACTATCTTTGAAATCTTCACTTATTATTAATGGTATTTATCAAAAGGCTTCGCAAAAAACCGATATAAAATGATAAAACTCTAAGATTTCAAAAAATTTCGAAATCTGCTCCCGGGGGGGATTAGGGGAAAAAAAGGTCATAATAAGAAAGAGTGATCTGAGGACTTTTCGTTGAAATATCACATGATGTGCCCCCAAAAAAGTTTGGAATTTTTTGCCGCGTAATTTAATCCCCTCAGAGGCGGACTTTAAAATCGCCGAAAAACGTGTTTAATTATTTTTCTATGAATCTATTTTCTGCCATTTTACCTTTCTTCTTAAAATGATTGCTGAGATGTTCCAAATGTTCTAAATTGTCCGATCTCCCCTTTTGTTCTTTTCAGGTTGGGGGGGGGGATTTATAAAATCGCTGAAATACGTGTTTAAATTATTTAGAAGATTTATTTAGCATGAGATTACTGAGATTTAGCAAGATGTTCCAGAATTTTCAACCCCCCCCCGTCTGCCCTTCCAAGGAAGGGTATTTTCAAAAAGCCCGTCTTTGTGTACGCTTATATCATATGAAGTATGCCCAGGTTTCATTCTTCTAGGTCCAATACTTTGGACTGTCTGTTGATAATCAGTCCGTCAGGAAAAACTATTTTATATATGTCTAGATAGATATAGATTATGGAATGCAACCCATGGTATTTTCACCAAAATACTGTACACTGCTATCATTTCCATGATGTCACAACATTTTATCTGAAGACCACACATCTGTTCAATTTTTATATTAATGAAAAACCTTTATTTTTATAATATTACAACAAATATTAAGTTCGTATTGCATTTAAAATCCACATGTTTTTTCTTAGATATTAATATGGAATAGATATTAATAGGGATAATAAAAAGTGCGTGATTTAATATAAAAAAATACGTGTGGCACTCGGGGACTGCCGCGGTAAAGCTATTGCATAGCATTTTTTATCAACTTATGTAATTATAATTATTTATTTTTTTTTATTTATGCAGTTTTTTTTTTTTTTTTTTTTTTTTTTTTGTTTTTGATATTAATTTAAGTTAAACATTTTGAGCGTGATGACCGATAACAATTTTTTTTTCTTGTATTGAACAAATGAGAAGTTAATATCGTTTAAAATATTTTTATTATCTTACAATACATGTAGGTTAATCAGGAATTTTTATCATTGAAACTATACGTTTATGGTAGTTGAAATAAAAAACATAAGTTTAAGACTTGATATTCTAAAAATATCTGAAAAATACCGCGTCAATGTCTGCCGAAGTCTACCGAAGGATACCGTGCCGAAGTCTGCCAAAGTGAAGCGACGTTAGCCGGAGTGTCAGGTTTTTTTTTTCTCGTTACGGAATTTCTAGATTCTTTCGCCGCGCTCAAAGCCCGCGATAAAAGCTATGCAATACCTTAATAAACTACAAACAAAATTTGGCCGCGCTGCGTGAGTTATAAGCATTTTAAATTTTCCGAACCTAACCATGCGGGTCTCCTCTCACAAAAAATTAACACTGTCTCATAATAAATTACAAAACAAAATTTGGCCGCACTACGAAAATTAGATCGCGAGTTGTAGGCATTTTAAATTTTTCGACCCTCACCATGGGGGATCTCCTGAAACCAAAAATTAACACTGTCTCATAATAAATTACCAAACAAAATTTGGCCGCGCTACGAAAATTGATCGCAAGTTATAAACATTTTAAATTTTTCGACCCTCACCGTGGGGGGGGGGGGGGTCTCCTGTCACCAAAAATGAACACTCTCTCATAATAAATTACCAAACAAAATTTGGCCGCGCTACGAAAATTAAATCGCGAGTTATAAGAACTTTAAATTTTTCGACCCTCACCATGGTGGATCTCCTGTCACCAAAAGTAACACTGTCTCATTATAAATTACCAAACAAAATTTGACCGCACTACGAAAATTAGATCGCGAGTTATAAGCATTTTAAAATTTTCGACCCTCCCCATGGGGGATCTCCTGTCACTAAAAATTAACACTGTCTCATAATAAATTACCAAACAAAATTTGGCCGCGCTGCGAAAATTGATCGCGAGTTATAAGCATTTTAAATTTTTCGACATTCACCGTGGGGGGTCTCCTGTCCCCAAAAGTAACACTGTCTCATAGTAAATTGCCAAGCAAAATTTGGCCGCACTACGAAAACTAGATCGCGAGTGATAAGCATTTTAAAATTTTTGACCCTCCCCATGGGGGATCTCCTGTCACTAAAAATTAACACTGTCTCATAATAAATTACCAAACAAAATTTGGCCGCGCTACGAAAATTAGATCGCGAGTTATAAGCATTTTACATTTTTCGACATTCACCGTTGGGGGGTTTCCTGTCACCAAAAATTAACACTGTCTCATAATAAGTCATCAAACAAATTTTGGCCGCGCTACGAAAATTATGTCACGAGTTATAAGCATTTTAACTTTTTCGACCCTCACCGTGGGGGTGGGGGGAGTCTCCTGTCACCAAAAATTAACACTGTTTCATAATAAAACACCAAACAAAATTTGGCCGCGCTACGAAAATTAGATCGCGAATTATAAGCATTTTAAAATTTTCGACCTTCACCATGGGGGGGGGTCTCCTTTCACCAAAAATTAACATTGTCTCATAATAAATTACCATACAAAATTTGGCCGCGATACGAAAATTAGACCGCGAGTGAAAAGCATTTTAACTTTTTCTACCCTCACCGTGGGGGTCTCCTGTCACTAAAAATTAACACTGTCTCATAATAAATTACCAAACAAAATTTGGCCGCGTTACGAAAAGTAGATCGCGAGTTACAAGCATTTTAACTTTTTCGACCCTCACCGTGGGGGTCTCCTGTCACTAAAAGTAGCACTGTCTCATAATAAATTACCAAACAAAATTTGGCCGCGCTACGAAAATTAGATCGCGAGTTATAAGCATTTTAAATTTTTCGATCCTCACCATTGGGCGGGTCTCCACTCACCAAAAGCTACATTATCCTACCTTGTTTTATCTTAAGACGATTCTTTTCTATACACATTCTATCAGGAATTTTTATTATTGAAACTATAGATTTATAGTAACTGAAATAAGATATATAAGTTTGAGACTTGATATCCTCTAAATATCTGAAAAATACCGCGTCAATGTCTGCCGAAGTCTACCGAAGGATAAAATGCCGAAGTCTGCCGAAGTGAAACGACGTTAGCCGAGTGTTAGGTGTTTTCGTTACGGATGTGTTAGGATTTTCCTCGTTACGGAATTTTTGGATTCGGTCGCCGCGCTCAAAGCCCGCGATAAAAGCTATGCAATAGCTTAAAAAGAACTAAATATGCAATAAAGTATCTATTAAAATAGCTTGCGTATTTACTAAAATATCTGCGAAAAAATATTTTGTATTCATGAAGTTTTAAAAGAATATATGAGCTTTTGAGATTTTAAAGATAGGTAATTTTAAAGAAAAATGGTGTAGCTTCTAAATACTTATCGATGTAGTTTTATTTTCTTACTTAATTCACAACATTAGCTTGTATTTAAAAGAACTCTTGTTACATTATTTTTCCAAGAACTAAATGTCAAGATTTTAAAGCGCTGAGAAAGACTTTTAACCTAAATTTATATAAAAAAAAATATATAGAATGAAAGTTTGTATAAAACATAATTGCAATTTGGTAAGAAATTATTCAATTTGAAAAATGACATTCAAAGCATTACAGACTAAGCTTCATTAGATGTGCAAACTTAGTAGAAAGAAATAAAGAAAACATGAAATTTATTTGCATAAGATGCAAATTTTTTATTAAGTCGTGTACGTTAAAAAATGAAAGTCTCGAGTGATTAATTAAATTTGCTTAAACTTAAATAAAGTTTAAAGAAAAGAAAAAAGAACATGTCATTAAATCTTTTTAAGAGAAAAAAAAAATAACGTCACCAGTTTTAACACCAGTTTTAAAGTAGTATCAGAATATTCGTTTAAATATTCTGGTAGACAACTAATTTTACTGTTTGAAAAATAATAATCAACGTTTTTCTTTATTAATAATAAATGTTATTTTTAATGTGAAAAGATATTTTATATACGTGATCATTGTACAATTTTAGTTTTACGTCAAAAACGTTACAAAAAATCCCTTGATTCAAAATTTATGATGATCATTATATCACGTTATGTATAAAAACTGTATTGCTGATAAGAAATTTCTGAGTCAACAATCTTTTTTTGTGTATGTTTAATTAATTTTACATTTTCTAAATGAAGAGATCATAGTGTTTCTTCTTTTTCATAAATGAAAAGACCGTAACCATTCTAGAAAATATACTTTCTTTATTAAGAATCATGTGTTAAAAAGATCACATTCTTTTCATTCTTTCGAAACTTAGGAACTAACTTCTGGTTTAAAAATAAATACTTATACAGGGCTGCCACAGGCGATTATTTAAATTACATTTCAAACTAATTTTCTAAAACAAAAATTGTCAGTGTTTGCTAGGAAAATATACTACAATAAGCATTTTAAAAGATATTTCAACAAACAGAATGTAATAATAGCTGTCTGTGGCAGACCTACTTCTAACATAAAATGCTTTTGAGGTGTTTATTTAATACATCACGTTATTAAAATTACTACTTTATTGTAATGAAACCTACCCATATACCCTAATACCATGAAAACAATAAGAAAAGCCAAAATGTGTTAATTTTTAGGCTTCCGTACTTATAAAGAGAAAAAGAAACCATTATATGATCACGCCCTTATTTGTCTTACTGTCTGTCACAGGCATTTTACTCGTAAACTATGAAATGTGGAAAGCTCAAATTGGGAAACGTAATAAAGGATATTAACCTACATATTTACAGATTATAAAACATTTAGAAATATATTTATGAGGGGGGGGGGGGTAATGTGCTAATTAAGTTACTTGAACAGAAAAAAAAATAGTTTTTAGTACATCGCGTGGAGTATTTTGTGACAGCTTTCGGTATGGTGAACTGAAAAATATACTAAATGTCGACTTAAGTCGAAAATATAGGGAAAACTTTTCCCCCCATCTAATTTCGAATCTACTGAAACAAAAATTATGATAAATTAGAGGTTATAGATGTTACTTTAAACCTTCCAGGAAAACTATAATGATTAGGTCATATAGTTTTGGAGTATAGCACATTTTTCTGTTACACACAAATTTCGATTTCTGGGGATAGAGCAAAAGTGATGAGGAGCGTTGGAGATATATATCGTATCAGAAGTATAAACGAATTGTTTATTATAACTTGTGAGACAATTTGTCGGTAATTTTTCGATATATTAACCCTTAAAGACAGAGACGATTTGGACATAAACTATGACGGAGCCGGCGACGTAATCTGGATAACATCGGTTTTTAAAACCTAGATAACAACTTTCAAAATATATTTGTGTAATGCAATACTTTACATAGTAGCAGTATAATAGATATATATTCCATACTGTTGCAAACATACTAATATAATTAAAATAAAATCACGGTTCACAAAAATCACGGTTCGTACGCATAGGAAAAAAAAAATCCATTTTTGTACTAGGATTTTTTTAAAGTATTATTTGCATTTTTTAATGCGAAATATTCCTTACTTCGGATATAGCGACCTTTATTTACGAAATTTAAGGTATTAAAATGTCATGCATTCGAACCGCTTATAAATAGTATGGGGTTTGTGAATAGTTTGCATTTAATGGGTCTTCCATTACGACTCTTGTGTATTTAAAAATTTATTAAAAACATGTTTGGAAAAACGCGTCAAGGACAAAAGCGGTTTTGCATGTTTGCGAGTTCATTTTTACATAAACTCTTTTAGCACAAAGCGGAATTTAAACATTGAACAAGGGTTTTTTGTTAGCTAAAATCTAAAAAGAAAAGATTATTACTAGGCTGAATTAAGTTTTATGAAAAGCCAAATGAATTTTAAATATGCATTATCTTTTATTCTCAGTACCGAATTAAATTCCTTATAAATAGATAAAGGTAAGGTAAAAAGAAACGACTTATACAGAATTTCAATATTTGATGTTATTTATGGATCATAATCTCTTTGAACTTTTATAGTATATCTATTGATACTTTTCTAGTAAAGCTATAACTGAATTTTCAAAAAAAAAAAAAAAAAAAAAAAATTACGTACTTGAATCACGATAAAGCTCCAATCAAATAACATAAACTTTACAATATAAAATTATTGGAGGGAATAATTAAAAAAGTTAATTTCATTTGGCTCGTATATTAGTCGGACGCGTTTAAGGGGTTATCAATACAAATTTTTATTGTACGGAACCCTCTGAGCACGAGTTATGCTTGCACTTGCCCGTTTATTTAATGCAATGTGCATTACAATTTTAATAAAAATATCAGTTACATTTATTCGCTTGACTGTCTACTTTAAAATATCACTTTTAGAAATATAGGCATACACACTGCAGCTTTTCTACAAATACAGATGGAAATTTAATGCAAACATTTAAATACACTTCAAAAATACACAATCGAAGTTTTAATATCTTTTGAGCATAACATTATGTATTATGAACTCTAAAATCTTTCCTAATTACCCATAAGGTCAATAAAAGCATTTTTAAAACAACATATTCCAAAGACTAATTCCTCATTACATCGTTAAAAGAAAAACAATACATCTAATTAAAATCAAAACTGCTGAATTAAGCTTTAAATATTAATTAACTCTGTTTTGACAAGATCGTCTTTAGTTTGAAAAATCGCTTTCAAGACAGTGAAAATTAGCTTCATTAGTACTGTACACCAAAATAATAATTTTTTTAAAAAATAAGAAAAACACGATTTTTTTTTTCATTTTTTTAATTAAGCGTTTTACGTTTAAAAAACGGAAGTTCAATGTGATTAATCGAGTTTACTAAAACTTAAATGTTAAAGCTTAGCGGAAGGAAAGAGATTCTGTAATTAATTATTCTCAAAAAAGAAAAAATGAAGATCTTTTTAGAAGTAAGATCTATATTTTGTTTAAAAAAATTCACCAGGATTTTTGTATGCTTTGGCAAAAAAGATTATTTCTCTATAGATGAAAAGAACTAAAAAAATAATAAATGGTTTCTCCTATTAGAATGTGTATGTTTTAAAATGAAATGATGTTTTACACAAGTTGTAATCAGTTTCTTTTTTTTTTCTTTTTCTTTTTTTTCTTTTTTTCTTTTTTTTTTTGTATTACGTCCGCAAATTTTCAAAATTGATACATCATTTAAAAATCTTTAATGAATGTCAAATCTAGTTGAAAAAAATACATTACAAAATAACAAACGTATTGAATTTTAAAGAAATATATTTTCATTTAAATTAATTTTGTAACCAAATTATCTAGACACACGGTAACGTGTTACTCAAGTTTATCTAATACAGTAGTTTGTTATCTTACACGAATAAGTTCGAGCTATTTTAGCTTAATTTCGACCTTTATTACTGAAAATTTATTTGACCTACGTACTTGTACACCCCCCCCCCTATTTACATAGAATCTAAAATCGTATAAAACATGCATAATTAGTTCCCGAAAGAAGCTAATTGAAAATGTCTGATATGTTATATTACATGAATCATTCCAAGCTGTTTTCGTCAAATTTCGGTATTTTATTACTGAAAATCTATTTAACCTACTTACTTGTTATACGTAATGCGTAGTAAGCTCGACTTCACCAGTTACCTAGATTATAAAATTGTATAAATAATACGTAATTAGTTTCCGAACTAATGCTATTTGAAAATGTATGGTAATCGACTATTTTTTCGCCGACACACTCGTTATAAAGATCTTATATAGTTTCTGTACTTATTGTCGCTTCGATTTTGTCGCTTCGATATTGTCGAATTCGATTAATATTTGTAATTACTTTGGTGTCCATACTCTCATAGTGACTCCATGGCTCCAGTTTTATTTTCGCAGACGATCACGAGAAATGAAAAAAAGTAGTAATAGAATTATTCTGGAAAAAAGTATGTGTTAAGTTTTTATCTGAAATGTTTGAAGTTTCGTTTTTTGTAAGATATTTAAATTATTTTTCACACGTTTTAAATTAAAACGACGATGTTTATATTTTCGGGTAGAATTTATGACATCGGCATCGCATTGTTTGCGATATTTGGCGCCCGAACTAATAGGGACGTGTGAAAAGTAACTTTTATTAGTTAAAAAAAAACTTAAACTTTTATTAGTTAAAAGAACTTGGGGAAAAAATGGATGCTTTAAAAATCAAAAGAACTCCTCTTAGAGCTGGATTTACGAAATCTGATAATGCTTTAAGTGAAGCTTTAAACGACGCAACTCTTGATGCTAATTTAATAGAGAATTTAATGTGTCAATTGGAAAATAAAAGCACAAGGTTGCGAGCTGTAGATGAAGAAATTTTGAATTTTATGTTGACAGAGCATATTATAGAAAAAGATTATACTAAAGAATTTGAAGCATGCGAACAGTATACGGAAATATTGCTATAAAGTAAAAAGTAAAGACATTTTTTGTGAAGCCTATCGAAGAACAACTCCGATCGCAGAACTATACAGATGTTGAAAGAACGCTGTCACGACCACTTCGCTTACCAGAAATAGGTTTACAGCCGTTTGATGGTGATGCAAGATTATGGTTAACATTTTGGAATTCGTTCAGCAAAATTCATGAAGACACCACTTTAGATGACCATGTAAAATTTATTTATCTTTTACAGGCGATAACGCCGAAATTGAAAGCTGCACAGATTGTTAATAGTTATCCGGTTTCTGCTGATAATTATCCAAAAGTAATTCTACATCTTAAAGAAAGGTTCGGCAGAGAAGATACACTTATTGTGATATATGTTAGAGACCTCCTTCAATTAGTTTTAAATGATAATCGAACATCAAGCAAGAACGTTAATTTATCGTCGTTGTATGATAATCTAGAGATAAAACTTAGGTCTCTAGAATCCTTAGGTGTCACAGAAGAGAAGTATGTCAGCATACCTTTTCCACTTGTAGAATCTTGTCTACCTCATGATGTACTAAAGATCTGGGAAAGACAACGCGAGAAGACTGCTCAAGATAAAAACGAATTAAATTCTAGCCTTGATTTTTTTTAAAAATAAAGTAATAGCGGAAGAGCGGGTTCTTTTAACTCATTCTAGTCTTGGTTTTGAAAACTCAAAGAAATATAGTAAATGTAATAATGAATATAATCCAATGCCAACTGCCATAGATTTATTTATAAGTAATAAGAAAAAAAACGTGAAGACTTGTGTATATTTTTGACAAGTGTCACTTATCAGAAAAATGTTTGAAAGCTAGTTCGCTTTCTTTTGATGAGAAACCTAACTTAATTTTGAGAAAAGGGGCTTGCTTTGTTTGCCTAAAGACAAACCACATTTCACGCAATTGTAACTCTAAAATTAAATGCACGAATTGTGGTAAAAGACGTTTTTTTATATTATGTCAAAATGTTTATAATGAAGGTGGTAATACGGCGTTAGAAAGTCACAAACATGAATCAGGGTCAAACAACACTGTTTTAACTACTCAAGGTTCGGATCCAACTGTTTTACTCCAAACTTTGAGTGTCCGTATAAAGCACAATGGAAAAGAGAAAATCGTGCGTGGAGTACACAGAAACGCAGGATCAGAACGCTCTTATTTATCACGAGATGTAATTAAATATTTGAATTGTAAAGTATTGGCGAAATTAAATTAATTCACACATTATTTGGTAATGTTGAAACAAGTGAAACAAAGCATAATAAATATAGAATTCACTTAAGTAGTATCGACAATAGTTATAAATGTGATATGCATGTTTTAGATGTTCCTGTTATTTGTTCTAAAATACGAAAAGTGCCAAATGGGCCTTGGTTATGAGAATTAAATAAATGTGGTATTAAAATTTCTGATGTTGAAAATAGTTCATGGAAAAACGAAAATTAAATGAAATTATTGATTGGTTCTGATGTGGTCGGAAAATTACTCACCGGAAATATTAAAATTTTAGAAAGTGGTCCGGTTGCGGTAAAAACCCAATTGGGATGGACTCTAATGGGAAAAATTCCAAGTATTAAATCAGAAACAAATCAGGCTGTTATGATTATTTCATCACTATGGAACAATTGTTCCGTTGCTGATTTGTGGAAGCTGGATATTATGGGTATAACGGATCCAGTTGAATCCAAAACTAAATCTGAAATTCATGATGAAACTATGCAGCATTTTAGCAGTAACATAAGAATAGATTCAGAAAAGAGATACGAAGTAGCATTGCCATGGGTGCTAGATAAAGCTTGCTTACCTAACAAGAGAGAATTGGCCGAAAAGCGGCTTGCTACAACGAGGAAAAAGTTAATTACTTTAAATAAAATTGAGGTATAACGAAGTATTTGATTCGTGGATAAATGCAGGAATGATTGAAAGGGTGGTTGATAATAAAGAAACTAAAGTACATTATTTGCCACACAGACCTGTATTTAAAGAATCGAGTAAAACTACTAAAGTTAGGCCAATTTTTGACGCTTCGGCTCATGTTAAAGGTTCCCCTTCTCTAAATGATTGCCTAGATAAGGGATTAAATTTGATTGAAATGATACCTTCTACATTGCATCGTTTTCGGAAATATCCTGTTGGTGCAGTATCTGATATAGAGAAGGCATTTCTACAAATTGGTATTAGAGTAGAGGATAGAGACTATCTGAAAGTTATATGGGAAAATGACGTAATTTATAGACATAAACGTGTTTTTTTTTAATCAATTGTAGCCCCTTTTTATTAGCGGCTACATTGAGACATCACTTAGAAAGGGCGACTGATAACAATGTTGCTACTACAGTAGAAATTTTGAATGAATCGTTATATGTATATAATTGTGTTTGTAGTTTCAACACAGTTGAAGAATTAAATAAGTTTATAGTTGAATCCCAAACGTTACTATTCTCTGCATAATTTAATCTCAGGGGATGGTTGTCAAATTATCCCATTCAATTTATTTCTGAAAATTCAACAGCCAATATAACCCCAGTATTAGGTTTAAACTGGGATCTGGAAAACGATACCCTATCTTGCAAAATCGGTTCTATTGAGGAAAAACAAATTATTCCCACAAAACGAACTGTACTTTTATTCGCTCAGAAAGTATTTGATCCTCTTGGATTTACCTCTCCTGTGACTTTGCTCCCTAAACTTATTCTACAAGAATTTTGAAAGTTAAAAATTAAGTGGGATGAATTACTCCCAACGAATTTAGCTAAACAATTTTTAAAATGGGTGCAAGGATTGAAGATGATTTCTGACATCAAATTGCAGCGATGGATGTATTTTGATAATTATGAAAGTAATGATGTAGGCCTTCACTTATTTTGTGATGGAAGCAAACATGCGTATGCTACTTGCATTTTTCTAAGAGCAAAGAGAAAAGATAAAATTCTGGTAACTTTCATACAGTCACGCGCAAAAGTAGCTCCCCTTAAGAACATAACGATACCCCGGTTGGAGTTTTTAGCATGCTGCATCGGAGCCAGGTTGGGAAGTCGAGTTATATCTGATCTACGAATTCCAAATTTAAAGATATTTTATTGGTGTGACTCAACTACAGCTTTTAAGTTGGATAAAGCGAGACGAAAGATGAGAAACATTCGTTTGGAATCGAGTAGAAGAAATTAGATCCTTAACTCAAAAGAACCAATGGCGACACATTGCAGGAAAATTTAATCCGGCAGATATCCCTTTCAGAGGTTGTTCGATCGAACAATTTTTACAACTAAGATGGCGGGATGGACCGGTTTGGTTGGCTCAACCTGAATATTTTTGGCCTTAAAGTGTCGAAATTCCCGATGAAGAAATTATTAACACTGAAAAATAGAAAAGCCTCATTTCAGCAGTGAACAAGAACACAGAATCTAGTGATTGGTATTATCGACGGTTTTCATCTTTCAAGAAAATTATAAGATTGATCACCTGGATTTTAAGATTCTTAAACAATTCAAGAAATCCTAATTCAAAAGAAGTTTCTGATCTTACGTGTATGGAATTAGAACAATCCGAAAGAAAATTGATAATTTTGATTCAGAAAGACAGATTCAACGAGAAGAATAATCAGAAGATACGTAACTTAAGACCAATCCTAGATGAAGATGGTATTATAAGAGTGAAAATGCAAGTTATTTATAGAGAAGATGCTTTCAATTTTAAATACCCTGTTCTTTTGCCTTCTGACCATCCTGTAGTACACCGCCTGATCTCCTGGAAACACCAAGAGCTTTTGCTTGCAGGAGTGGCACTTATGATGACATCGTTACGAGAAGACTACTGGATCGTAAAAGCTAGGAAAACTATTCGAGCAGTAGTACAGAAATGTGTACGATGCAGAAGATTCATTGCACAAAAGACAGAATTGATTTCTATTGCATTACCAGTAGAAAGATTTGAAGACACAGCAGTGTTTCAGATAATTGGAGTTGATTTAGCCGGCCCATTATATTTAAAGAATGAGAAAAAGGCTTGGATTGTTCTGTGCACTTGTGCAGTGTATAGGGCTATACATTTTGAATTAGTTACGTCATTATCTACAGATGCTTTCCTCCAAACTTTCAGATGTTTTATAGCGCGAAGAGGAAGACCAACCACTGTGTATTTTGATAACTTCGGAAATTTTGTCGGGGCAGACACAGCATTTTCAGCCATAGATTGGGAGCAAATCTCTGCCGTTGCAGTAACACAAGAGATTCGCTTGAAATTTAACCCACCTACGCGGCCTGGTGGGGAGGTTGGTGGGAGTGATTGATACAAATGGTGAAACGTATCCTGAGAAAAGTTCTAGGTAGAGCTTCATTATCCTACGAAGAACTGCTCACAATTCTCTGTGATTGTGAACAAGTTGTGAATGCTAGAAGTCTAACATATGTTACTGAAGATGTGAACGATCTAGCACCGTTAACACCATCAATGTTTTTACAGGACATAAGATCTTCAGATGTGAGAGATTTCGATGCAATTGACGCACAAGAATTAAATAAAAGAGTTAAGTATAGGCAACACGTTCGAGAACACTTACGTAAGTGATTTCGTATTGAATATTTAGGACAATTGTACCAGCAAAGTTCTTTGCAAAAGAATGTCAAGCAATTGACCATTGGTGATGTCGTACTCGTAGAGTCTGATAAGAAACGTGCCCACCGTGACTTTAGCCCGAGTGCAAGAACTTATTTCTGGTAAAGATGGCCACCCAAGAGTTGCACGATTAAAAACTGAAAATGGTGAACTTTTGAGACTTGTGCAAAAGCTGTACAATTTAGAGATTCCAAAAGAACTTTCTAGTGATCCAGTATTAAGAACGAGGAGTGGCAGAATAGTGACTGTCCTAAAACGTTATTGACTATAAATACTCTTTCAACTAAAAACTTTATTCTTATTTTTTAGTATATTTCATAGTGTTAATTTGAATTTGTAATAATATGTTTAATTTTATTTGAATTTTGCAGAAGAAAAGTTATTTACCTGTTTTGAGAAAAAGTAATATTGTAAGAATTGTGTCTTTTCACTGTAATGTAAGTATTAGTCATATTTTATTTTATATTTTGTTGTACTCGTTGAGTTTATCTGTCGAAAACTCAAGGTGGGAGAATGTCGCGAATTCGATTAATATTTGTAATTACTTTGGTGTCCACACTCTCATAGTGACTCCATGGCTCCAGTTTTATTTTCGCAGACGATCACAAGAAATGAAAAAGTAGTAATAGAATTATTCTGGAAAAAAGTATGTGTTAAGTTTTTATCTGAAATATTTGAAGCTTCGTTTTTTGTAAGAGATTTAAATTATTTTTCACACGCTTTAAATTAAAACGACGATGTTTATATTTTCGGGTAGAACTTATGACATCGACATCACATTGTTTGCGACACCTACAGACTCCAAATTTGGTATATTATTTTGCACCATGAAACAAAAAAATTGAAAATCGATTAATTACCAGCCTCGGGTGTCCGATTTCATTTTATGATTATGTTTATTATGGGAAATTTTATTTGCCAGAAAAAAGGCCAAATCTGGTACCCTGGTTGACCATGGATAAATACACCCCGAATATTAGTCATCGTCGATTAATGTCATATAATTCATTCTTATAATGGTTCGCCGTCTTTTACCTTTTTAGACACATTGTGAAAAAACAGAAATATCTTGTGAGTATCTATACATTAAAATATGTATATATTTCGTATATATGTATATATTTATACTTTAAAATATGTATATACAGGGTGTCTGTAAAAGAACTCCGGGGTTTTAAAAATTCATATCTCACTAACTATAAAATATAGCAAAATTTAGTCTATTTCTCTGAAAAGAGTAGCTCAAAAAGTTTTACTCATACGAATTGGGAATGTTTGCATCAACTGTTGGCGGAGCTGCAGGGCGTTGACCTTGAAATGATGGCGACTCCTCAACAAAAGGCTCAATGTGTTATTTGGCTCATAGAAACGAAGTCTGTAGTTACCGTACGAAGAAACTTTCGACGTAATTATGGTGTTAACCCGCCTTCTGTCAAAACCATTCGTCAATGGTTCAGTGCATTTAAGGAAACAGGAAGTGTTTTGAAGCAAAAGTCGCTGGGTAGGCCGAGTGTGTCTCAAGAGAAAGTGGACAGAATCCGAGCTTCATGCCTTCGAAGCCCTAAGATATCGTTGACAAGACGTAGCCTGAAGTTGGGGTTACCAAGATCAACTGTCGGTAAGGTACTTCATAAAAGACTACGTCTTAAAAGACGGAAGAGGTAGAATGCAGTTTAGACGTCTGCCGTGCCACTAACGGGGCTCATATAAAACTTTACTAAGTCTTAAAAAAAACTTGAAAATGTAAGCTTTTCAGTCATATATAAAACATGTATGTACGTTTTTTATTTAATTAAAATATTTTGCCTCAAAACCCCGGAGTTCTTTTATAGACACCCTGTATTTCGAGTTGCCCAAATTTGAAATCCACATATATTTACAATTAAAAATGTAAACAAACGAAAGTCGATCATGGATGAGTGGCCACCATGGATCAAGGCAGTCTAAATGTGGACAATCATGCAATATGGTGGTCCTTCTGACAATTATGACAGGTAATTGCTTTGAGGCTTATAGCAGCTATGGTTTTCGCCTCGACTGATCCATATAAATACACACAGAAGCAACCAGAAATCAGTACAATTTTTATTTCTTGTATGCATTACATATAGATACAGGGTGATTCTAAATTGTTTTTTTTAAATAGGGGTGATAGTACTCATCAAGACAAACAGTATTAAATAGGAAACCAAGGGTCCCAAACGTTTTCCGAAGGAGATAGCCGCCATTATAGTTTAGGGTCCAAAATTTCAAATAATTGTAAAAAACAGAAAAATTTGTTGATTGATTTGCAGTTTTCTCTAAAACTATTCTTTATGCCAGTATTGTCTTTAAAATAAATTATAACGATACATTTCAAAACATGCCGATAGAGGGCGTTTTAGACTTTGGAGTAACGAACAATAATTTCTTGCCGTTATTTTTGCATCTCATTAAATGTTTTCGGAAGCTTAGACTTAAACTTAAATTTTGAGCTAAAAATCTGAATAGTTGGGAGTGGTTAAGTAGAGCAAACTGAACTGTGTTCAGAGGTTCAAATTTCAAATGATTGTAAAAACGGAAAAAATGCTCGATTCGTTTGAGGTTTTAGCTAAAACTACTCTTTAAATCAGTATTTTCTTGAAAATAAATTTTAATGATAAATTTCAAAAAACGCTGACAGAGGGCGCTTTAGACTTTGGAGTAACAACCAACTATTTTTTGCCGTTATTTTTTGCATCTCATTAAATGTTTTCGGAAGCTTAAACTTAAATTTTGGTCTCAAAATACGAATAGTTGGGAGTGGTTAAGTAGCGCAAACGGAACTAGGGGCGGAGGTTAAAATTTTAAATTATTATAAAAAACGGAAAAATTAATCGATTCGTTTGCGGTTTTCGCTAAAACTACTCTTTAAATCAGTATTTTCTTCAAAATAAGTTTTAAAGAAAAATTTCAAAAAATGCCAAAAGAGGACGCTCATTAAATGCTTTCAAATGCTTAGACTTAACCTTATATTTTGTGCTCAAAATATGAATCGTTGGAGTAGCTCAGTAGCACAAACTGTACTGTGTTTAAGGGGAGGGGGAGAAAGGTTCAAATTTTAAACTATTATAAATAACGGAAAAATGGGTCGATTCGTTTCCGGCTTAAAATAAAAGTATTTTTTAAGTAAGTATCTTCTTGAAAACAAATTTTAAGGTAAATTAAAAAAATATAACCTTAGAGGGCGCCTTAAACTTTGGAGTAATCATCAACTATTTTTAACTGTTATTTTTTGTATCTAATTAAATGCTTGTAAAATCTTAGACTTAAATTTTGAGCTGAATTTCTGAATCGTTGGGAGGGGTTAAGAAGCGCGAACTGAACTGTGTTCAGGAGTTTAAATTTACCCCTCCCGCCCTTTGAACACAGTTCAATTTTGCCTTGCTTAACCACCAATGATTCAGAACTTGAGCTCAAAATTTAAGTCTAAGCATTTGAAAGCATTTAATGAGATTTAAAAAATAGCGGTTAAAAATATTTGTACATTACTCCCAACTATTCAGATATTGAGCTCAAAACATAAGTTTAAGCATCCGAAAACCTTTCATGAGATGCAGAAAATAACGGCAAAAAATAGTTTTTCGTTACTCTGAAATCTAAAGCACCCTATCGGCATTTTTTGAAAATTATCTTTATAATTTATTTTCAAGAAAATACTGACATAAAGAACAGTTTCAGTAAAAACCGCAAATCAATCAACTAACTTTTACGTTTTTTTATGTTTATTTAAAATTTTGGACTTTGAACTTTAATGTCGGCTATCTACTTCGTAAAACGTTTGGGACCCTTGGTTTCCTATCAAATATTGTTTGTCTTGATGTGTACTATCACCCCTCTTTTTTTTGTAAAAATAATTTAGAATCATTTTGTATATCACTATAAACGGACAGCACAACATATGTTATACCCGGATTCAAACCAGGACCACTTGGCATGGCAGTAGCTGCCGCTACGATCACGCTACTGGGGCGACATCTTGGTCCTTCAATATCAGTACTTCGAGTAATCTATCGACTGCCCCTGAGTATAATGATGTTCTATCGAATGTTGTTAAGTATGAAGGTGCTTACTGGGAATTGCCAAATATCATTTCGATGACTTTTAATAGCGGCACAAATTTTTAAAATGTTGGGCACGGAGAATTTTGAAGATGTAGCTTCTTGCTGTCTGAGGGAAACGAAGTCTAATATAATGCACAATATTCTTTCTACACCTAAACAGCTACCAACTGTATTAATAGTCAACCATAACACTTTCGTCAGGTAAATCTAAACAAATGTTTGCCGGTTTTCGATTCTGATTGTACCAGAAGATACCTATGAGAGTAATTGATTGAATGCACCTACCGTGAAAAATAAGCTTAAAATACTTTTAAAATTATATTAAAAATACTGATATAAAAGCACAATTTTTCGACATAGGTCACAAAAATTTAGTGTGCGTCATTTTTTAATTTTTACACGTTTCTGTTACCAAAAAATGGCAGAAACAACAAACTTTTTAAAAAAGCCTTTGAATTTTTTAAAATTACGTTTCTATGGAATAACAGAAAATTTTTAATCTATTCCAAAATTAATATTGGCAAATTAATGGTCTCAGTCACTGCTTCAACATAGGCATTTTAAGCTGGTGTTACTAGCCTTAGAGATGATACTAGACGTTGAAAAGAATCTTGGATTTCGTCACGATGGATAATTTTAAGATGTGAATGCGTGCTAAGAAAATGGTTTTTAAGTCATTCTAAGCTTCAAATGAATATTTAAATACACGTATACTGAAAGAAATGTGTATATTGTGCAAAAAAGTTTATAAATGTTTTCTAAATTATCATTCATTTAGAATCAGCTTTAGTTCCTTCTTATTCATTTCATTTCCGCGTAATGCAGTGAAATGAATTAGTTTAGTCAAACTGTGGCCTAAATTACATATTTTAAATTATTCCTTAAAGTATGATTTTTTATATTAAAATTTAAATAGACAAATATCACTTGTCATATTTCAAATATTACGAGAGCAAAGTCGCAGTGTTTGGCATAATAGCACGTTATTTTTTTTATTTCAGTATAAAAATAAAATAAAGTGATAAAGTAAATATTCTGTATTATTAAAAAAAAATAAACAAGGAACAATAAATTCTATCTTAAAAGTATCAATATTGCATTTGGTACATGATATGCGAAAACAATGAAACAATTTTCTTAGAACCACTCTTAGTACACATGAAATGGTCAATAGCTTCCTTTGCATCTTGCTCTTGACCTTGCTCTTTGCATCTCATTTCAAAGGATTGAATTCCGATATACGATAATTCGTTTATTTTCTGTGTTACTTCTCACGTATAGCGTACTTCCAATTTTATACCAATACATGGCTGTCTTGCATACTTCGCTGTCTTGTTTTTGAAAACAAAGTATAAGAATTTATATAAGATTTTGTAGTTCTACGTTTCAGTTTGATCATTTTCATCGTTTCAACTTATCGTAATATATGGTCGTAAAAGATAGCATTTCATATTCTTTACTTTTTACAATTTATTAGATTTATGTTCTCAGCAATATCACTCACAAGGAACGTCCTCATAGTGGGCATACACTGAATTTTTTGAAAAAAATGCTAACTAAACAAATTATGTATGTAATAAAGGATCAGTCAAAATTAGCGGCGGAATTACATTAGAAATTATGTAAAAAAATAAAATATTTTCGAATATTTGGCGTGAAAAGACGAAAGCATCAAGCGATTTTACGTGCTGCACTTTTCCTCGCCAAAAGCAAACGATTTTAATGTAACTGAAAAAGTTGGATGTTTGGAATACGTATTAATGGTATTTAATGAATTTGAAATAAATAATGAGAGAGTTTAATATATTATATGCATATATTGCAATACATATATATGTATATATATTCCCAGTTGGGAGTAATTATTTGAAATATCATTCGAAAAAATATTTTAATAAATAAAAATAGTCATAGAGAACATTTATTTTCATGCATTTAAGCATATTAAAAAAAAGCCAGCTGTTTCCATGGGAACAAAATTGAATCGACAATGTTCAATTGGACTTTGTGCTTGAAACAATTTTAATTACTTTAAACTATGAATTTCGTTTTAAATCGAAAATTTTGATGATTGAATTTGAATATAAATACATATAAATAGCGTTGCAAAGGTTAGAAAAAACCCGGTTTAAACCCGGGAATAAACCGGGTTTTTAGGAATAAACCTGGAAAAAACCCGGGATTTTTTGGAATAATTCGGTTTTTTGGGAATAAACCTGGGAATAAACTTGGTCTATTGGAAATAAACCCGGGTATAAACCGACTTTTTGCAACTCTACATATAAATATCAATATAACAAAATTATGCTTAAAACAAACTTAAACTATCAAAACTAAAATCATTTAAATTAAATTTATCTAAACAAGTTCAACATAACACTTTTTTTTCCTTTAAATATATTTGACGTGAAAAAGTATTTTTTTGAAATTGCATTCTATCGCCAACCGAGGATAAATCACCAAATAACGAAATTTCCATTTTTTTTTTTTTTTTTTTTTTTTTTTTACGGATACTGCAATGAAGTTCCGCCGAAAATTTTTTTATAAACATAAATTGCCTCATGAGAAGAACATTCTGTATTTTTTTCAGATTTTTTGGAGTATGCCCGTATGGAGACCTTCCTTGTCAGACATTTCTCTCTGAGAGGTCTTAGTTATTCTGTTGTTTGTGTGAATAAAATGTTAATATAAAAATAATTCTAGCAGACGGGTGTTACATTTCACGAAACATTTGGAGCTGTTTTTGCCAATTTTCCATTGGCAATCTTTCTAACCTACGACGTTGTATACGGCTGTACTCTTTTATTGATAGTCTAAAGGTAAAAAAAAAAAAAAAAAAAAAAAAAAAAAACAGCAGTAAATGTTTTCAAATTTTGTAAAAATTTTACTATGATTATTGTTGTTCAGAAAGAATAAAAACTTCGATTTGATACATCTGAATGTCATAAAATGTGTGAATTTGAAAATGTAAATAATTTCAAATATTGTTATTATTTTTTTTAAATGTTAGTTTATCAGCTCATATTTGATATGTTTCATTTTGTTTTCATATGGTTAATAGCAGTAAAGTTTAAGAACATCTGCTTATAGAAATATTTTTCTAGAAGAAAAAAATATTTGATGCCAGGATAATAAATCGGTGCCAGGAGAATGACAAGTTTTATATAAGCATAAAAATTTTTGATTTAAGGGGGCTCAGGGGTTGAAAACTTTTCATAAAATCAAATTTTTTATGATCTAATTTGACTATTCATTTAATTCTTAACTCAATGCAAAAAAACCGCATAAAAATATTTCCATTTTTAACGGAGTTATAAGCATTTATGTATCAACACTTTCATAGCCGCATTCATATAATTTCAACTTTAAGTCGCGTTTTCTGAAAACTTGATTTTTTGACGACTAACACCAAAATAAAAAAAAATCTATTTGATGGAATGGCTTAATTTTTTTTGCATCTATATAACATCATTATCTAGGTTATGAATTAATATATTTTAGATAGTTTAATATTTTGAGTATTTTTAATGAAAAAAAAGTTGTATTTTTTAGGGATTTTTTAAATTTTCAAATTTATGAGTTTTTTTAATAATGTTTTTTTAGGGATTTTTATATCCTTAATTCATTCTCTAGAGTAAAGTTTCCTGATCATTTTAAAGCAAAAATTAGGTTCTTAAGTCAATTCAACGTTAAGATATTTTGGTGTTGGTGATATAGCATATAATTTTTTTTTCGAAAATTGTGTTACATACATTTCGCTATATTTTTTATTATATTACATTGAAATACTTCATTTTGTAATTTTATAAGACTACAAACATACCTTTAAAATATCAGAATGTTTAAATTAATTATATTGAATACTTCTGTTTTTATATGGGCTCGAAGCGAGAGCTCTGTTTACCTGTTTTTCCGTATTGTTCAACCCCTGAGCCCCTTAATTTTTTTTTCTTCCGATAGTTTATTTCTTTTTATTTAGAAATAGTAAATAATTTTAAAAATTTGTTGTATCATCTTTCACATTATTTATGCACAGCAATGCAATAATTACATGAGGAGAAATAAAGATAATAAAAGAGGAAAATAATGTAATACTTGGAATATAAATATGCTTTTCAATCTATTGTAAATATCAGACGAATATTCGAAATACAGTGAGTGATTGGTTAATGGACGGTTTGTTCTACACACAGATCGTTTAACAAACACCTTCTCGAGAGTTTTTTTTTGTTCGGATATCATGTGTAATTTTTTCAATGATGTCCCATGACAGATAATGATTCTAGGTTATCCTGGGGATGACGTCTTACTTAAAAGGGAATCATATTATTTCTATATTACTGAATTTCATATACAAAGTGATAAATAGCCAAGTTCCATAAAAATAGTGCAAAATTTGATGAGATAAGTAGCAACTCCTTAGAGGGGGGGGGGGGAGGGGGTCTATTTAAGAAAATACAAAATTAAATTTTAATACGGCCGTCGTAGGGTCAAATTTCTAATCAGGAAATTTTACTTTATCCATTCCTAAACTAAACAAAAAAAAATCATCTCGATGTATTCAAATCTCACAGAGGTATTAAAATACAAAATACTCTAAAATTCGTGAGTTCCACCACTTAACCATTCCTCTGAGCGACGAGCTTTTGACTCAATTTAAAAAGAAAATGGATAATCCACAATTTGCACGTTATTAAAAGTCATTTAAGAGAGTGCGTTTTCTTTGGAGATAAATTAGAAGCAGAAACATTTTATGTTAAATCTGCTTTCAAAATCTGCTGATTGCCTTCACTAGTGGTCTGCACGGTTCTAAATGTCTGAGTCTGGTCTGATACCAACCCAGAGGGAAAAAGTTTGGCCCTTCTTGAAAATATGTTAAAATCATAGCCCGTCTCGGTCATAATTTTCTAGATATTTTTTTACTTGGATAGGTTAAAAATTGTTTCGTATGGAAAAGTTCTAACCAAGAATACTTATTACAGCTTTTTGTTTTTCATGTTTATAATTTTCTTTATAAAAGAAGTGCCACAGGAAGAGATATATTTGTTTTATTAATGAATCTCTATTTATGTGTAACTGTTTCACTTACCGAGTCAATATATCTTTTCTCTTTTCAATTTTTAATTCCGACTGATTTTTAAATGTGTCACCATATCTGCATTTATAGCGTACCGAAACAAATAATATTGATCTATTGCACAATTATTATTTCTAAAAGTAAGAAACTTTGTATAAAATTTGCATTTTATTAATTACTTATAGCTTGTTATAACGGGAAATATTGTTATATTATCTTTTTTTCAGTCGAAAGTAGCTCGTAAACAATTTATATCATTCTCTGACAAATCGTTTTCATATTATGTCATTCCTCAGAATAATACGCCAATGCTTATCTACTTTAATTATATTATGTCAGTCAAATGATATGATAGATTTATTTATTGCATCTTACATGAGCACATGATGAATTAATCATTGTTCAGAATATATATATATTATTATATATTTAATATTACTGCGTTACTTTTTTGATAAAACTACCGTAATTTTGTAAGTACTTGTGCAAGCTTCATCATAAGGAAGATATATAGTTCTTTCTCGTATAATTATAATGTTTATATATTTAATTATTATTTAGTTAACAAACGATTAAAGTATTATTTGAATACCATTATTTCCCAAATTTTATTGCTAATTAAGTATGCTCAACAAGGAAATTTTCAGTAATTACAATTTGTTAGCTATAATTCTTTTCTTTTCTTTTTTCTTTGATTATTCTAATAGTTTTATATACATTTAAGGGGGTCCGGGTTACATTTTAAAATATTTTTTATTTATCGAGTTAAAATTGTGATTGAACTTTTTGTGATGTTTTACCATATCATTTGTAAACAAAATTACACGATAAAACTTATCATAATTCTTTTTAAATTTTAAAATTTAAAATTTATTAAAAAAGTGACATAAACTAAAATCGCTATAAATGAAATATCATTTGTAGGACTTCAATTTGTTTTTGTATAAATAATTAGAAATATAAAGGCTTTAATTTTGATTCAGCATTTGAAAAAATAATAATCTAAATAAATATTAAAAAAAATTTCAATTGAAAATTTGAAAAAAAAATATATATACCGTGTGATCCAAAAGTCAGAACAAACTTTAAAACGAATAATTCGAAGGCGAATTATACAAAGATACGGTTTGCATTAAACGGATGGAAAAGAAACCGGGTTTTGTGTGCCTAAGAAAAAAATTGTTCTGTTGGCGACCAACAGATGGCGCTCTCGGATTTCTGAATTGCAAGCACAACTGGTACTCCAGTCTTCTTTATGCAAGATGGAGCACCATCTTGCATTACTCTGCCTGTGTATCGCTTGCTACGCTCAATAGAATCGGAGATAATTGCACTATCAGTCGCTGCTTTAATTACGCAAAGCTTCCAAGATCTCCCGATTTGACATCTTGTGACATTTGGCTATGTTGATTATTGAAGTCATAAGTGTACCGCGACCAACTGGCATCACTAGCAGTATTGAAAGAGGCCTTTTACCAAAATATGTCTGCCATAACGCAAGAAATCGTACTAAATGCTGTGGACGGTGAGGTGCCCCGTCTCACAGCTGTACTTCTGAATGATGGACACTACATCTAACATTTACTGTAGTACTAATTAACTGTAACTAAGCTGACTTGTAAGTTTTTATAATTTTTTTTCATTTGTAAATCATCGTTTGGTGCAATAAATCTCTATAGCGCCATCTGTTGGTCGCCAACAGAACTATTTTTTTCGTCGCCACACAAAACCAGGTTTTTTTTTTCCATCCGTTTGGTGAAAACCGTATCTTTGTATCTTAATTCGTTTTCAAATTATTCATTTTTCAAGTTTGTCCTGACTTTTGGATCAACCGGTATATACCGTAATTTCGGGTGTATAAGCCGCGGATCAAACAATTCTTTTTGGACCCAGAAATCTTATTTAGTGATTGAAAACATATAAATACGGCGATCTAAATAGTTACACTTATTTCCCTCTAAGCGTTTGTCCCGTAATATTACGTACACTAAGCTCCAGGTTTCGCTGCAATATAAGCAATGTTTAAGATATCATAATTCTACAAATTTAATGAATTTTCAAAGCATTGAAGAATGATTAAGACCTTCAAGGATTACATTTATATTCCTAAATAAGATTTTTTATGCAATATTGAAAGAATCATATTTTATTAGCATTTAAAACAAAATGTAGAGAAAACAATTTTACAATTTTACCCATTTGTAAGACGCTTGGAGGGTTAAAAAATTTTGGGTCGAAAAAGGATTGTTTGACCCGCGGCTTATACACCCGAAATTACGGTATATATATTTTTCAAATTTTCCATTTAAATATTTTAAAATTTTATTTAGATTATTATTTTTTCAAATACTGAATCAAAATTAAAGCCTTTATATAATGCCAGTATATATATTTTAAATCATATTTTTTAAAGTAAATATTTTTTTGAAATCTCCTGAATCAAAATTAAATTAAAAGGACTAAAAAGTACATGGTTCAAGTTTGAACAATTTATCTCAAATGGTTCTTAAGTTATAACAATTTAAATAGCAGAAATGGTGAAGAAAAAAATAAATAAAAAGTTGTTTTCATAACAACCATTGCCTGAGAGCTAAGTTTCGAAAACAAACTAAAATATGAAAATTTATATTTACTGTTCTAATTAAGATAGAAACTTGATTTGAAAGTCATGTTAAGTGTAAAAAAAAAAAAAAAAAAAAAAGCAATTTTTAATAAAGTAAAACTTTTTTTTTACAAATTAAGATTTTTTGTGTTGCAGATACCCTTAAGATTATATTTGCTAGAAAATCAAACACTTTCTTATAAAGTTAACAAGAAAAATGTTATAATTTACCTGCATAAAATAAAAAAACATTCTTCGTTTTCACCTATTTAAATTTCACGGAAACATTTTAAAACCAATTTTTCTTTTGAAATAGATGTTAGACTTGGTAACTGTTTTCTGTTTTTAATTGTCCGATTTTTTCTTCATTGTTATACATGGTAAGTAAAATTCTCTCAATATTAAATAGTAAACTTAAGAAATATTTTTGTAACATCTCATTCAAATTTTCAAAAGCATTTTAACTATTACATTATAATGCAAATGCCGACAACATAAAAACCTAAAATATCATTCACAAGAATAAAAAAATAAAAAATAAATAATTACTTAAAAAAACATTTGTTTTATTGGAGTGTAAAAATATTCGGAATCTAATTCGAATTCCATGTTTTTTGGACGTGAAGTGGTACATAACCCAAAAATTAGTTCCACCAGTGGTTGACTCGTAGGTTTATCGTTGTGTTTTTCTGCTCCAACTCTTCCATGTTTTTAAACCTTTGACTGTAAGAAAAACGCAATGATAAAGGAATGGTATTAAGATTGTAAGAAACATTTAGAAAAAGTAGCAAAATTTATAACAAATAAAGAAAACAGCAAAATGAAATAAAAACACGTTAATATTAAAAGTTTTTTTTTAAATTTATCTAAGATATCTTGAATCTTTATTACACTAAGCTGAATACTTGTCGAGGTTTGCTAATCTCGTATGCAATTATACTTGATTATTTCGGCGAATATAAAATTATTTTATGAATAATGAAATTTAATGAACATTTTACAATATTTGGTGTTAATAAAATAACTTTGCATTTAGTTAAGTTTAAATAAAGAATTATTAGGTTTGTTTTAGTTTTTTAACATAATTATAAGTTATACATTATGTAATTATGTTTTTTTTTAAAAGAAAAGAGTAGTGTTCAAAATTTTAGTGCTATGTTTGAAATTAAAACATCAAACACAAAACAAAATATGATTATTTAATGAAAAAACATGCTATGAAACATAAACTATATCTATGAACAGTCTGGAAAAATCTCTGAATGTTTAAACATTTTCAGAGAATTTAACAGAAAAGAAAAGAGAAGATAATTAAATGAATATTTTTACGAGTGTTGCCTCAGAAATTTTTTTCTTTTAATATGCACTAAAACTTTAAGTAATTTAAAACAACAAAATCGTCATAGATTTTCGTAATTGAAAAAATATATATATATATATATATATTTAATAAATACCCTTAAAGAGTAATATGGGATAAAAAATAAACATAGCACATTTTATATTTTTTAAACATAAACATCGTTGTCTTAAAAACATTCCTATATATTTTTTAAGTATTAGATGAATAATTAGTTGAGTATGAAAGTTAAATTAAAATATATGTTTAAATATATTGTGTTCTAGATCAGTGGCGTAGCTAGGATGGTTGACACCCGGGGCGAATGTGAATGGTGTCACGCCCACCAAGATGATGTCCCCCCCCCCAATCCGTCTTATTTTTTTAATCAGAACCCTAAGTTATTATAACAAATTATCACATCATTCCTTATTTAACTTTCGTCCTCCTACAAAAGAAAAAACGCAGGTGCGGCTCATCACTCATCCCATAACCCATAGTCCGCATAGCTTAATGCGGTGTCTATATCTAGAAGAAAAGTTTTTTTTACAGTTTGTATTTCGCTACCCACTCGTTATATAGATTGGTTTTTGTTCCCTGGTGTATATTTTATTAAGACGCCATATTCTGTATAAAATTTCACATTCTCAATGAAAAGAAAATTATCTCTTATGCGTCGTTCGCCAAAAATTACATTTTATTCCTGAATTTTTTTTTCAAAATCTTATAATATTATGTGTATATATTTGCAAATTAAGATTGGGTGTCACCCTTTAGAGGGTGGCACCCGGGGCGGACCACCTCCCCTTTCCGCCACCCACTATCTAAGCCACTGTTCAATATATTATATTTAGAAAAAAAAATCGATGTATTCCAAACTTTACAAAATGCTACTTCACCTGTAATTTAAATATGGTAAAAGCTATACATTTTTTTTCAAATATACAAACAACACACTATAATATTCTTGGGTGCAGGATTATGCCAATACAGATTTTCCAAATTAATTTTCCGGTCCCTAGAAAGTTAACTTTTCTTTTTTTATATATAAAAATAAAATGTCTCTTTCATATTCTAATAATATGTTACGTTCGTTAAGAGGATTAACTTTTAAAGTTCTTCCTTTTAATGCATCTTTGGAGACCATTTAAGATCGTAAATTTTGAAAATCTAAGTTTTAAAACCTTATAAAAGTTTTTATATATTGAATTTAAAATATTATGTTTCCAGTTGTGGCATCTCTAAGGAATTGCTTGAAATAAAAGCAAAATGTAAGTAATTAAAAGGAATTTGAATTTTATAAATCAACATACATTAAATAAATAAATAAATATTGTATGTATATATATCTATGCTAAACTCAATAATATTACAAATATAAAAGAGTGTGCGAATCCAGTTTCCTTTAAAAAGTTTACCAACTTTTCTTATTTTTTTACAGTGTGCATTTGATTTCAGATTTTATAATCATTATAAATATTTTTGTTGTTGTTGTTGTTCTGCACCTCTTGTATTTCCATAACTAAGCATGAAATTGTTCAAAATAATTTAAGAATAGCTATTGGAACATAATTGTTTCCGCATCTGAAACGTTGATAAAGCTATATAACTTACGAAAGAATAGATCTCTCTTGAAATAAATCTATTGCCAATCCATTACATATAAAGCAATTTTTTTATCCTTCTATCGTCTCGCTTCTTTTGAAAATCAATATTTGTAGCGAGAAACTTATTTAAAAATCACCATATTTCGACTTTTTATGAAGTGTGGAAGATTTAAATTTCTTAATTTCCTTTTAAAATGGACTTAAGATGAAATGTGACGCATAAAAGAAAATTTGCTTAAAATCCAGCAAATCAAAATGAAAATTTTCATAAGAAAGACCAAATGCTTCAGAAAATATTTTTAAGATTTTTGGAAAACATTACAATTCATTAAAAAAAAGTCCCGTAAAATTAAATGAAATAATTTGGTTATTAAAGATAACTTGGAGATATTTTTTAAAGCGTCAAATAAATGTTAAAAGAAATTGATAATGAAATGACGTTTAATATGTTTGTATTTGACCTTCAAAATGAGCCAATGGTTAAAATTTAAATCTTTGAATTTACATCCTAATTAAAAAAAGGATTCACCACGTTATGTATATATATGCCATATTTTTTCTGATTAAAGCGTCTCAAAAGCTTGAACAGTAATTTTATTGACTTTTTACATTTTACTATTTTACAAAAACTATTTACATTTTAAACATTATATAAAAGACTTGATATCCTAAATTGAATTACTTATTTTATCCACTATTATATTACTACAGCATTAGCATTTTAATGAAAATGGAAATAGCTGACTTCACATAAAACATCTTTTCCTTTTACATGTAAAAAAAAAAGTTTTCATTACTTACTTTAAAACTAATAAAAGATAAAAGAAAATGTCCGATAGCGCAGCAAATATTTTCTTACAGAAGTAATACCTGAACTGCACCTGATACCTTTAGATTCTTTATAGACTTTATGTACATTTGTGAAAGTATTTCAAAGTAAATTTACTCTCATACAATTTTTTCCATTAAATCTAATCTTTTAACATACCAAAAAATATCTTCATGTTTTTTTATCTCTAATTTTACAAATGTTCCATAAAATATAAAAATATCTTTTTTGTTTAATTATTAATGTAACAGTTAATTTCTGTAAGAATAATTTTGTCAGTTCTGCAAATTAAAAATGCATTTAACAATGGTTCGAATATTTCATTTTATATTACGTAATAAACGAGCACTTTTTAAATATGTAGCATAAATTCTTCTGAATTCTTGCTTCAAGAATATAAAGTTACAAAAGAAAAATTCTTTCAAAATCGAAATTCATTTAACCCGTTCGACACCATGGCTGCATATATGTACCCTTAAGAATATGACACAAATTTCGCAATTATTTTTCGCACGTGTAAAAAAGAAAAATAATGTGTGTATGTTATTATACCATTAGCATTTTAGTGAAAATGTAAATGGCTGACTTCACATAAAATATCCTTTCCTTTTATATGTAAAAAGTTTGCATTATGAATTTTAAAACTAATAAAAGGAAAAAATGTCCTGTAGCGCACTGAAAATTTTAATGTATGTAAACATCACCCGAAACCATAGATTTTTTATAGATTTTAAGTAAATTCGAAAAAGTATTTCAAAGTAAATTTACCCACACACATTTTTAAATGCGTTCGTAATTATGAAACTATGTTGCACCTATAGTTGTCGTTCAGTCCGTCCGCATGTAAGAACGCAAAAACTACCCGACCGAATCGTTCGAAATTTAAAATATATAATTATTACATAATTTTTTCGAGCCATTTCAAATTTTATGGAAAGCGGATACATAGATCAATTACAGGGACAATCAAAATTATTCCATTACATTACGGTCAATGGGAAAAAAAAGTTTCAAATGGATTTTAATCATTTGAAATTTAAAATACATAATTATTACATAATTTTGTTGAGTTATTTCAATTTTTTTGAAAATCGGATGCATAGATCAATTACAGGGGCAATCAAAAGTATTCCATTACATTAAGGTCAATGGGGCAAAAGAATTTAAATGCATTTTACACGTTTGAAATTTAAAATACTTGATTATTACATAATTTTGTCAAGTTATTTCAAATTTATGAAATCCGGATGTATAGATCAATTACATAGACAATCAAAAGTATTCCGTTACATTACGGTCGATGGGGGGAAAATGTTTCAAATGCATTATAATGGTTTTACACTCATCGAATAAAATAAAATTGATATGCATCTATAAAGCACATATTATAATATACATCTGTGGTGCAAAGAGCATTTGTTATACATTTACAAGGCCACACAAATGTATTCCATTACATAATGTTAATAGGGAGAAAATTGTTTGGTGCGCATTTTAATTGTAATTAACTATTTACAATTTTATGAGATTCATATATGAAAGCGATATTTTAAAACTTCGTTACCGTACGAACGCACCTCATTTGCTATGCTTCACGTGCAATTTCAAACTTGCTTCCATTTAATCTAATTGTTTCTGGTGAAAAGAAAATGCTTATGTTTTGTCTCAGATTTTACGAATATTCCATAAAATACGAAAATATCTTTTTGTTTATTTATTAATGTAGCAATTTACCAATGTAACAGTAATTTTGCCAATCCTGTAATTTAGAAACGCATTTAATAATAGTCCGAATATTCTGTTCTATCTATCCGAATATTTTGCGTTTCAAACAAACACTTTTTTATATTTAGCATAAATTCTTTTGTATTCTTGCTCGAAGAATATAAATCTACAAGAAGTATATATATATATATATGTATATATATATACTACATTCATTACATAGAGAGAGAAACACTCTTTTTCAATCGAAATTCATTTAACCCATTCGAGACCTTGGCTGCATATATGTACCCGGAAAAAGTGGATACAGACATTATTTTTCGCGTCAGTATAAAAAGAAAAGTAATATTTGCATCTTACTATAGCATTAGCAATTTAGTGAAAATAGGGGTAGTGACTTAACATAAAGTATTCTTTCCTTTTATAAGCAAAAAAAAAAGTTTTCAGTATTTACTTTAAAACTAATAAAAGAATAAAGAAAAATGTCCAGTGGAGCAGAGAGTATATTTTTCTAGGAGTAATACATGAGGTTCACTCGATACCATTAGATTCTTTACAGATTTTATGTAAATATGAAAACGTATTTCAAAGTAAATTTACTCTTATACATGTTTCCCGATAAATTGAATCATTTAAGATAGAAACAAAATATTTATATTTTATTTGTCTCAGATTTTTCAAATATACCATAAAATATGATAATACCTATTTGTTTATTTATTAGGTACTATTCTGTTATCCCATTGACCAATTTCGCCAAATTATACAAATTGCCAAACTAATAGCACAATTATATATATTGATATACTTATTATTTTAAATATCGAAAAAGCAAATAGCAAATAATTTGTATAATATTATTAAAAATACAAATAAAAAGCCGAAATAAAAATCCTTAATGACATCTTAAGCATGTGAATCGTATTTAATATCATTGAATGTGACATTCACGATCATCCACTATTGGCATTTATTCTTATAGTTTGGCGATAATTTTTTGGTCGACGGAATAACCTAGTAGTACCATTTATTAATGTAACAATTAATTAATGAATGAATAATCGTGTCAATTCTGCAAATTTAAAATTCATTTAATGATGTTCTGAATGCTTTGTTTTATTTTAAGTAATAAACAAGTACTTCATTGTATGCGGCATAATTTCTTCTGTATTCTTGTCTTATTTAAACACACTTAAATTAAAACATACTCAGCATAAAAACAGGAAGCCCTTCATTTTTATTTTGTTGAAATAAACTTTTTATATCGATAAGATATTTTTGTTGCCACTTTCTACCTAATTACGTGTTGAATTTACGTCCAAATTTAAAAAAAGAAATAAAAATTAATCACGTTATGTATATATATATATACCACATTTACTCTGATAAAAGCTTCTAAAAATTTAGATCAGTAATTTTATTGGCTTTATATATTTTATTATTTTACAAAAACTATTTACATTTTGTACGTGATATGAAAGACTTGATATTCTAAATCGAATTACTTGATTTTCAACTATTATATTACTAAAGCATCGGTATTTAAAATAAAATGGAAACAGTTTGCTTTACATAAAACATCCTTTAATTTTATAGGTAAAATATTTTTTCAATTCTTACTTTAAAACTAATAAAAGAAAAAACAAAATGTTCTGTCGCGCAGCGAATATCTTCTCTAAGGCGTAATACATGAATTTCACCTGATACCATTAGATTCTTTATAGATTTTATATAATTTTGTGAAAGTATTTGAAAGTCAATTTACTCTCATACATTTTTTCCGTTAAATGTAATCGTTTAAGGCCCAAAAATATCTTTTTTTTCTCGGATTTTATAAATATTCCATAAATATGGAAATATCTTTTTGTTTATTTATTAATATAATACTCAATTAATGTAAGAGTAATTTTGTTTATTCTGTAAATTAAAAATGCATTTAAAAATGGTGCGAATATTTTGTTTCATTTTACGTAATAAACAAGCACTTTTTTGATACGTAGGTTAAGTTCTTCTATATACTTGCTTCAAGAATGTAAATTTTCGATAAACACACTCTTTTTAAATCGAAATTTATTTGACCCGTTCGAGTTCATGGCTACATACATGAAATCTCAAAAAGAAGATATATCTCTTATTTTTTTTGCACCAGTGAAAAAAAAAATAATATTTGCATGTTACTACAGCATTAGCATTTAAGTGAAAATTGAACTAGCTGACTTCACATAAAATATCCTATCCATTTATCTGTGAAAAAAGGTCTCCACTATTTACTCTAAAACTTTAAAACTAACAAAGTAGCACAGTAAATATTTTTTCACGTAACTAATACAGCTCATATCCAAAATAGAAAATAATAATTCCTTTACCTTTCTTTTTCCTTTTAATTCCTTTAATTCCCTTTTTTTACAAGTTAAAAATATTTTTGGTAATATAATGTCTTTTAATGCAAATAAGCAAACGATATTTTTAGTAAGAAATTATTGTTGATTAAACTTATTTATCTTTTAAAAATTTATCTCAATTTTGAAATGATTAATTGATAAAATATTATTTTGAAAAGTCAAAATAGTAGAATATTTATTCGAGTGGCTCAAAATATTGGAGCACTTATTCAAGAGGTTTAAAATATTCGAATATTTCACATTAATTCCCCTTTAATTATCATCGTTTCATAACTGGTGGCATCATCTATTAAAATTAGACAATTTTATTTAAAATCAGTATTCTTTTTGCAGTTTGTTTGCTTTTCGTCCTTAAATGGGGTCTTTTGAGTGATATTCCTGAATCTAATTAATTTTGTATGGTTGATTTGTATCGGTATGTTAAAAATCAATGACATATAGCGAATTATTTACACTGTTCACAACCATTAGTTAATAACATACTAGCACGATATTAAAAAATGGAAAATTTCAAAATAATCGCCAAATTGACGACCTAAAACCAAAGACACCTGCTAGAGATGGTAGGAAACTGAAGCATATAGTTATAAAAAAACTTTATAAATGTTTACGATTTTCGCATTGAAAACTGAAAGAAGAAATTCAAATTTCTTCATTGAAAACATTAAGACGTATCCATAAATTTAAGTTTGAATCTCGTTTACCATAAAGAAAACTTCTCATGACTGAAAAAAATGAAAAAAAAAATCGTAAATGAATAATATGATGTACATGAGGACAGCGATATGGGTAGGATATATGGAGCGAAAAAGTTTTGGAAAATAGAGAACTTAGTCATGAAAGTATGTTTTGTGTTTCACATGGTAATCAAGCTATTTGAATTTCGAGATTGAAGCAAGAAGCATTTGATTATATAATGCTTTAAATGTTCCTTAAAATTTGCTGGTACTGTCATGGTTTGGCATTTCATGAATGCAGAAAATCTAAGAATAACTTCCGTTATGCAACATTGTGGTACTTCCTTGGCCAATAAACTCCCCAGACCTTAAATCCTTCAAAAACGTACGGTATATAATGAAACAAAAACTCCAAAATATAGAAATGTTTGAAAACACCTTGTGAATAGTATGCAAAGATCGATTGAACGCTGTTATGATGTCAAGTGGATGCTACAAAATATTAGTTACCATTAATTTCATGTTCATAAGGTAATATTATTGAGTCAAATAAAATATTTTACTATTTTGAAGAAACTTAAATTTAATTCTAATATTTTGATGTGTTTCAGAATGCTATATGCTTAAATTATTGTAATGTATTTTACATTTTTTAAATGTTAATATCTTATCTAAGCATTCTAAATGTCATTTATAAGAAATTTAATTGCATTTACTTCATATAAAAAATAAAGAAATGAAAAAGATTGTTTTCTGCTAAATTATTCTAATGTTTTCAATATGAGCTATACATGAAGTTCACTACATACCAATAGATTTTTTATAGATTTTAAGTAGCTTTGAAAAAGTATGTCTAAGTAAATTTACTCTCATATATTGGGTGATTCATAAAAGATGGGCAGAACTTTAAGGGGTTATAGTACACTTAAAGACAAATAATATTAAATGGGAGACTAAGGGTCCCAGACGTATTCCCAAGGAGATAGGGGGCATTAAAGTTTAGGGTCCGAAATTTCAAATGATTGTAAAAAATGGAAAAATTGGTCGATTCGTTTGCGGTTTTTGCAAAAAATTTTCTTTATGCCAGTATTTTCTTGAAATAAAATTTTAAAGTTCAATTTCAAAAAATGCCGATAGGAGGCGCTTTAGACTTTGGAGTAACAAACAACTATTTTTTAACGTTATTTTTTGTATTTCTTTAAATGATTTCGAAAGCTTAGACTTAAACTTAAATTTTGATCTAAAAATCTGAGTCCTAACGAGTAGTTAAGTAGCGTAAACTGAAATTTGAAATTTGAAACCCTTCTCCCCCCAGAACCAAAATCAGTTATTCCCGATCTTTGTGTCGTAGATTAGGCTCTAACTACTGCCGCGTTTTGCTAAAATTATTCTTTATGTCAGTATTTTCTTGAAAATAAATTTTAAAGAAAATTTTCAAAAAATTCCGATAGAGGTCGCTTTAGACTTTGGAGTAACGAACAACTATTTTATACCGTTATATTTTGTGTCTCATTAAATGCTTTCTAAAGCTTAGACTTAAACTTAAATTTTCAGCTCAAAATCTGAATCGCTGAGCGTGGTTCAGTAGCGAGGGGAGGGGGTTCAAATTTCAACTTCTGAGCATAGTTCAGTTTGCACTACTTAACCATGTAAAACGATTCTGTGCTGTGATACGAGGCAAAAATACAACTTTCGTTAAGGACTGCATAGTCGGAATTCACTCATAAAGGCACTGGCACAGTTGGAAACGTCGCTCATGCAAACGTTAAAGCTCCATTCCTGACGCTAGTCACCGGGTGAAGAAGGAGACAGAAAGTATGCAAATGTCAAATGGGGAAGAAGAAGAACACGTATGCAAAATTTCGAAACGATTCAGGCATAAAAACCACTGAACGGTGAGTCAAGTGTAAGTCGCTGTAGTAATGAATCGGAAGATGGTGCCCTTCACGAATAAGGAAAAGGCTGGATGCATTTAATTTACGGAGAGGCAGATGGAAATGGTGCAGAGGCACAACGAATGTACGGAGAGCGATTTCCCAACAGGCGGTTGCCTAACCGCAAAACTTTCGAGCGCTTGCACAGACAGTTGTGTGAGACGGAATCATTTCTCGCTTCCCGGTCGAATGCAGGTCGTGCAAAAAAGGACGAATCAGTAGTTGTTGCAGAAGCCATTCTGGATGTAGTAGCGGCGCAGCCAAGTACAAGTACACGAACAGTGGCTAGGCAGGTGGATACCTCACAGTCCATGACTTGGAGGGTACTGAAGGATGAACATTTGCTCCCGTTTCATGTGCAACGAGTCCAGAAACTGTCTCCAGGGGATTATCCAAATCGTATTGAATTCGCCCGCTGGTTTCTGCAGCAGAACGCGCTAAATCCACATTTTGGACGAACTGTGCTTTTCACCGATGAATGTACCTTCACACGTGAAGGTACATTTAACACACACAATGCACATGTATGGGCGGATGTCAATCCACATGCTACGTATCCACATGCTCATCAGAGACGCTTTTCCATCAATGTTTGGGCAGGAATCCTCGGAGACCACCTAATCGGACCGTACCTTCTTCCTGAACGCCTCAACGGTAAAACATACCTCACATTTCTGCAACATGTGCTGCCAGACCTGTTAAACGTTGTTCCTCCACGCATCCGGCGGGTCATGTGGTTCCAGTACGATGGAGCGCCAGCCCATTACGTACGAGACGTCCGCAACTATCTGGACATCACATTTCCGAACAGATGGATTGGTCGAGGTGGTCCTGTTGCTTGGCCTGCTCGCTCGCCAGATCTTTCCCCCCTCGATTTCTTTTTTTGGGGACAATTGAAGGCTGTTATGTATGAGACACCCATTGAATCCCCCGAGGTCGCCAGACTTTCCGCCGCTGTAGGGGAAGTGCTCGAAAAGCCTGATGTTTTCGCGAATGTTCGCCGTTCCATTCTTCGCCGTTGTTCTGCGTGCATAACCTCTGGTGGTCACAATTTTGAACATTTATTGTAATTACATGTTAATAAATATGCTTTGGTAACATAATCATAATTTGTGTCTTTTTACCTCATATCACAGCACACAATGTGTGGACATGGTAAACTGAGCTGTGCTCAGGAGTAGAAATTTCAAACCCCTCTCCCCAGAAACTTAACCACGTCTAACGATTCAGATTTTGGGCTGAAAATTTAAGTCTAAGCTGTAGAAAGCATTTAATGAGACACAAAAAATAACGGTATAAAATAGTTGTTCGTTACTCCAATGTCTAAAGCGCCCTCTATCGGAATTTTTTGAAAATTTTCTTTAAAATTTATTTTCAAGAAAATACTGACATAAAGAATAATTTTAGCAAAACGCGGCAGTAGTTAGAGCCTAATCTACGACACAAAGATCGGGAATAACTGATTTTTGTTCTGGGGGGAGAAGAGTTTCAAATTTCAAATTTCAGTTTACGCTACTTAACTACTCGTTAGGACTCAGATTTTTAGATCAAAATTTAAGTTTAAGTCTAAGCTTTCGAAATCATTTAAAGAAATACAAAAAATAACGTTAAAAAATAGTTGTTTGTTACTCCAAAGTCTAAAGAGCCCCCTATCGGCATTTTTTGAAATTGAACTTTAAAATTTTATTTCAAGAAAATACTGGCATAAAGAAAATTTTTTGCAAAAACCGCAAACGAATCGACCAATTTTTCCATTTTTTATAATCATTTGAAATTTCGGACCCTAAACTTTAATGCCATCTATCTCCTTGGGAATACGTCTGGGACCCTTAGTCTCCTATTTAATATTATCTGTCTTTAAGTGTACTATATCCCCTTAAAGTTCTGCCCATCTTTTATGAATCACCCTGTATATACACTATATTGCCATTGATTATGGGACACTTGCGATTTTAGACATTTTACTAAATATCTAGAAAAATTCATGAGGAATCATCTCGAAACTCTTAGTGTATAAATATAATAGTATACGCCATACATCGCCGTGAAGATTTTTTACCGAAACTCCATAGGGGACCGTCAACAAATTAAAAAAGAATGAATATCTTTTGAATAACCCTGTCAAAACTAATGTTGCAAAAGTGCTCAAACTCTATATTATGATTGAATGCCTTATTTTAATACACTGTGTTCATTTTTATGCAAATAGCATGCATACTCGCAGAGTAATTAAGGTTTTTATAAAAATGGTCCCAAATTTTTTCAAGTTTTTTCTTTATAATTTTCAGAGTTCTTAATATAAATTAATATTTTTTTCAGAAAATAGGACAAACAACATTGCACACAGTACCCTGTAATCAGAATTAAAAAATAATAAAAATTGTATGAAAAATGAGTAGGTTTACTAAATAATTTTTTACTGCGCATGCGTCAAAGATATCAAAATTTCATTTGCATATTATGTTAGCTAAATGCATAGAGCAACTTTTGTAAAAGTCTCAAAATCATAGCTTGAAAATTCTGAAAGTAATCGTCTATAGAAAAAGGACAAAATCCGTTGTTTCCAAAATGAAGCAAAAAATTGAGGGATTTTATCCAAATGTAGTAGTACATCCCGTATTGTGTATTCTATATTGACACTAATCAATGAATATATGGATACAACCCCTCTTGTTTTTGCTTCATTTTGTGAATAACGGATTTTCAACTAATTCAATTGACGATTATTTTCAGAATTTTCAAGTTATGATTTTGTGACTTTCACAAAAGTTGCTCTATACATTTAACTAACATAATATGCAAATGAAATTTTGATATCGTTGACGCATGCGCAGTAAAAAATTATTTAGTAAACCTACTCATTTTGTACACAATTTTCATTATTTTTTAATTCTGATTACAAGGTACTGTGTGCAATGTTGTTTGTCATATTTTCTGAAAAAAATATTATTTTATATTAAGAACTCTGAAAATTATAAGGAAAAAACTTGAAAAAATTTGGGACCATTTTTATAAAAACCTTAATTACTCTGCGAGTATGCATGCTATTTGCATAAAAATGAACACGACGTATTACAATAAGGCATTCAATCATAATCTAGAGTTTGAGCGCTTTTGCTACATTAGTTTTGACAGGGTTATTCAAAAGATATTCATTCTTTTTTAATTTGTTGACGGCCCCCTTTGGAGTTTCGGGAAAAAAATCTTCACAGAGATGTATGACTTATACTATTATATTTATACACTAAGAGTTTCGAGATGATTCCTCATGTATTTTTCTAGATATTTAGTAAAATGTCTAAAATCGCAAGTGTCCCATAATCAATGGCAATATAGTGTATTTTCCGTTAAATCTAATCGTTTAAGGTACAAAGAAAATTTTATGCTTTATTTGTCTGAGACTTCACAAAGATTCCATAAAATATGAAAATATATTTTTGTTAATTTATTAATTTAACAATTAAATATTGTAAGAATAATATTGTCGATTTATTAAACTAAAAATGTATTTAATAATGCTATAAATATTAAAGTGGTTTTTTTTTTTTTTTTTTTTTTTTTTTTTTTTTTTTTTTTTGAAATGTGATAAACATAGCGGGTTAAATTATGAGAAATTGTGAGATAAACATTTATCTAAATATTTGAAGTTTTCTTTTAATATAATCTGACCTCTCAAAATGCTTAAAGATTTCATAATATGCTTATTTAAGCTTATTATACGATAGAAATAATCGCAAAAAGCATTAATTTTTCCCATAATTTCTTTTAACCAAAACACACACTGGAACACACAATGGAAAAGTAGTTTATTAAAATTTTTATTCTCAATCACATAAAATTATGTAAGAATAAAAAGTGCAAAAAGGAAAGTGAAATGAAGTTAAGCAACATATCGAGTATTTTCTGAGAAATTTTTTTAGTTTTATGTTACAGGTTGCAACTATGCAGAGTGGAAATATGGCTTATGAAAACCTTTTTTGTGAATTAAAAAGTCAGATTATTTGTAAAAAATTTCAAAAATAAAATTAAGTGATGTATCTAGTATTTTTAGAGAATGGATATTTTTTATTTGATGTTGTATTAATTTTTGTAAATGTTTCCTCATATTCAACGCGAAAATTGATGTTATACAAAACATAAACTGTTAGTCACAATTTTGTAAAAAAGAGTTACAGAAGAATTTAATTAATTTTGTTAAAGAAGATGTGCGACATATCTTCATTAAAAAAAAACTAAAAATGAAGTCTTCTACCAGTGTTCGAATACAACTAATAAAGTGTATCAGTTAGGAAAGTTGTTAATATTCCAACAACTCAAACACCTAATACTGTTGCAAAATTTAAAGAAGGTTTATTAATCCCTTAAGTGCCACAGACGTATATATCCGTCGCGCATAGTCGATGCGTTAAGTGTCAATGACGTATATATACGTCAGTCCAAGATACTGTATACTGCACTGTACCAGTAAAAATACGCCTTCGGCTTTGGAATTAAAAAAAAGAAAAAGAAAAAAGACTTTGAAGGTGTTTTTGAGAGACTGACTTACTTCAGAGGAAAAGGGGTAGAAGGAACTACCTTCATAAAGGCTATCGCACTGAGCTAGTGACTTGAAAATACAAACGAATTTTTTTCTATATTTGACAAGGATTCGCCCTTTTTGTACACCACTATTATTTTAAAGAAAATATTGTTTGGTTTGCCGTTTACTTTTCGACTTTCTATCGCGTGGCTATTTTCCATCTCTCAATGATTATTTATAGAGTTCGCACGCTCTTAAGCCACGCCCCATTTTGTAAGACCGCTAAGTTCTAGCTGTGGCACTGGGGAGTGAATCTCGTAAGTTTTTCTCTGCACTTAAAGGGTTAAAAGCATGTCGCAATTTTGGAAAAACCGAACTAGATGAACAAAAATACAGTTACAATTAAAAAAAAGTAGTCAATTAGAAAATCTGATGTATCCCATGCTGATTCGATAAAACTTATTAAAATATCTGAATATTGTGCATATCTTCAGCATCAACTAAAAGCACGAAAAATGATTATGTTTGGTGAATAAGATACACAACGTGAACAATAGTAGCAGAAACATATGTATCACAATCGTCAGAATAAGAAAAGACAATGTATTATGCATTGCATATTCATCATTAGCAAAATACTTTACTTCAATCTCTAACGATGAGTAAGAAGATTCATAACTTTTCGATTCTTTTAGACGTGAAGTGCAACTTGAATCAGAAATAAGTAAATATTGAGTTTCAATGACTCTGTAGCTGTGGAGTTTTGTAAATAAATTACTTTCTAATTTTTAAGGAACTAGATTTTGAACTTGACAAACCATAAGATCAGAAGAACCCTATATACGCTACAATACGTTTTGAAGACTTACAAAATTATTCCAAAGCATTATCAGAATAGATCATTTATGGATTGGTTTTTATAGTGAACAATTTATGTATGTTCTGTAAATTACTTTTTTATTATATTTCTAGTTTATAATGCTATTTTGAAATGCGTTTGAATTTTTTTGGGACAATCCGAATACACCATACTAAATAAGTTGTTAGAAGAATTGATTTTATACGTTCATGAGTGAAAAATTTTAAAATCCAGAATGTATACATTTTTTAAAAATTTCGATTAATAAAATTCTATAAGCAATTCAGCGTAAATCAATAAAATTTTAATTACTTTTTTACAGAAAAAATAATCATCAATGAACACCTTAAAAATAACATAAGGACATTAAAAAAGAAATCAATAATCTTATATTACTACGTGCAATAAAGAAAACACTAAAAATAATATCTTTTTCTTATTTTCTTTTCGAACAAACAAACAAATAAATTATGTAACACAAATATATTAATGGTTATGAAAAATTTTCATGAAAGAAATTTTTTAGATGTTTTTATTTCAAGAGTATTCTTCTAACTTGCTTTTTAAAATAAATTCAAAAGAAAAAATTTCCTTGATTAGATTGTTCTTTTAAATCTAAAAAAAGTTTGGAAAAATATTTTCTAAAGGAACTGATTTCATTATAAAATAAATGACTTAGTGTAATTAAATACTTTTCTTTCCTTTTTTGGTTTTCCTAAAGTAATTAAATACATTAATTAACTGAGCTTTTAGTGTTAGTTTACTGAAATGTTATCTCCAATTTCATAATTTCTTTTGAAAAATTTTTAGTTGCAAAGAATAAAAATAAACAAAATTATGTCTTAAAATCTTCGCGTATATATATGCCTTATTTTCTTTTTCTTTCTTTTCTTTCTTTTTTTACTTTTCTCTTCTTTTCTTTTTTCTTTTTTTTTTTTTTTTTGAATATTTTTTACATTTTATAATTAGATGGATGCATAATGAATAATATTTTGCAATGTTCTCATACAAAAGATAAAAATGTGCTTTTTAAAAGTATAATATAAAAAATAAAATATTATTTAATTATTTAGATATAAATGGCAATCAAATGAAAACGAAAGACACTAAATAACGACCATGACACGGAAATTGGTAACGGAGCTTATTGGTCATTGCGACCATAGAAATTGCATCTACAGAGAATCAAAACGAACAACGTGAGTTGAAAAAAATGTGAAACGCCTGATAGAAATTTGATAAAATCTGAAACGCAAGCGGTCAGCGCAGCTCTGTACTATTTATGTATTTGAGTTACTTAACACATTCGCTGCGGATCACGTGCTTCCGTGATATGGCGCCAACGTTAAGGGGCCACTCACGCGCCAGCGCGTGATCCCTCAGTAGCCAGTCACGCTCTGGCGCGGGTAAATCTTTCACTGAGTCTTTGTTCTAAAAAGTAAACCGGCTTCTGGGAAAAACCCACCTCTATTGTGCGGCATTAACTAGATTCACATCTTCACGTAAGCGGCAGCGAACGTGTTAAGAGATTTAAGCGAGTGCATTCGTTATAACTATGGAGGCTAGGAAAAATAATCAGTGGTTTGCAGTGTTTTTTTTTTCCTTTTTTCTGACTATGGAAAGAGTGTCAGGAGTGAAATTCATTGCCGAATGGATGCTATGTAGGACGAAAATAGTATGTTAAATATGCGTATGTTTGAATCGAATGAATGATTTCAAGAAGTTCTGGGTTTCATTGAAAAGCAGCAGTCGGCCAGGGCAGACGCATCGGGGAGTCCAATAATTTGACGGAGGAACATAAGTTAAACAGTTTTCAAAAGTACCTAGCACTTGAAACGGTACCACATTAAAGAATATTGATTCATTTGCAGTACTGTTATATGAGAGGAAATATCACATCATTATGTTGATCCTGAGAGCAAGTGTTAGAGCCAACAATGGAAATATATAAATTTAGCACCGCTTATTTAAATCACCATTTATGTTTTTTTTTGTTTGTTCGTTTTTCTTTTGCCTAAACCAGGGGAAAAGGCGAAACAATTGATGGTAAAACATATTGTTTCTTTTTCAACGAATCTGTGAGAGAAACATTATTTTTAATAATTCCTATTAAACCTTTCCCGTGGGGCGTCCTTGAAAATGGACCCCTATATTTAATTAAGGTAGTCTGTGTTTTTTTTTCTAATTTTTTTCTTTCATGGCATACTTAAAAATAATCAAGTTCCTATTTTCTAATAGATTTGCTTATAAATTCTGGTTGAAGCTAATTATTTCAAACAGATTTGCTCCGCGCCGAAGAGGGTTAAATTGTTTCACATAAATGTAACTGCACTTTTTAACATACCGCAAAATATTCAATTTTTTTTTTTTGCATAGTATTCGTGATTATCCAAAGTAACATTGAATTTTCACCAATAATAATTGGATATAATTAAAAAAAATACTGCAAAGTATATGAACACCATACAATTTTTTAAATCAACAATTATATACAGGACTTTCATAAAAAATATATAGGGACTTTTAGGACCGGTTCGTTTAATTGACCGACATGTGATTTGAGATATAATTTTTCAGAGATATAAGAGGCTGATATTGCCAACAGTAATAAAGTAGCGCTCATGCTTACAAGTAAAAAAACTTGAAATTTCTGAGTGGAAATACAATTTTTTTCCGTCACAAACTGCTTAGTGCACGTGAGAAACCTACAAAGTGTTGAAAAGGTATGTTTTATTTAACTCTTTCCGGCACACTGTGCCCGGTCTGGGATACTTAATTTTAATTTCAAACTTGCAAACGGTATCAATAATATTTTAGTAAAATTTTTCTTTTACAATAATAGCTTAAATTAAGAATTTCAAAGTATCTAAAAATTCGTTTGTAAATTCTGGTGTCAGTTGATAATTCCGCATTTTTCTAGCAGGTTTTAACAATGCGGGAAAGGGTTAAAAAATGAGCGCAATTATGCACGCACAAAAAACAGCTTTGTAAACGGTCAGACAAAAAACGATTAAAGTACTCGGCGGAAATTTGCATATGCTAGAGACAAGACACCAATCAGCAAACCTCCGCCGTTCGCTATATGTTAAGCTTTAAAAACGGATAGAATGAGTGTTGGGAATGTTGTATCTTCAATCGGGCACTCGCATATGCTGAAAAAATGTCTCTGCCAACAAAAGTTTTGTTGAATTGGAAAAAAATATAATTATGACTGCCGCAAATCCTTACATGTTTACCTTCAAAACCATCGTGAGATATTTTCCCACGAAACCCGCAGCTTTGGGTAATTTAGTAAAGAAATAAAAAAAAAATGGTTACTACTGTTGCAAACCTTGATTCGGAAGTGAACTGTTTCTGCGGAGAATGTTTTGGAAGAATATCACATAACTTCAGAATACATACAAAGTGCAAGAAGTGTAGCTCCGGTAATGGATCTAATGAATGGTTCTAAAGCTACTGCTCTCTATAATCCGCATGTATCCATAACGTTAGAAGAGCTTCCTGTTATTGGACATTAGGAACTATCGACACGATATAGACTTTACATATAAATTTCTGATATGATGGCGATAACTACTGACCTCTTCACATATTACTGATGGGCGAAACATATATCTACTTAATTGGCATCGTCTATACACTGGGCAGTCACGAATTCGCACTTTGTGGCACCACTATCGATCACGACAAAAATATTGCGTGGTGCGCCAGTGCAAGTGTTATTGTTCTGGAATAGAATTTTGTCAATCGCCTCATTTCACGTCATTTTCCATGCCCGTGGACTCTGCGATCTTCCGTCTTCACTTGTAAGACTTTCAGGCTTTTGGTATAACTCAAATCTAAAGTTTACATTTGCAGTCCAAAAATTTTACTAATTTGAAAGACTCTATGAAACGTGAGATTGCAAACATCTTTCATGCTATGTTACATTCTTCTGTATTGTACACAGTCTTCCGCATGCAAAATGAAATATCTGTAATGGCACACATATAGAAAATGCATATAATCAAAATAAAAGTTTCCTTTTTTATGATCTTTGAGACACCAATGATTGGTGTCTGGCCTTTATTATATCTAAATTTGAGTCATACTCTCCAGTCTCCAATCATGGTCGTTTTACATTTTTTTGAGAGCTGTTTATATGCGTGCATAACACGGCCATTCTTTGTTATACACGTACCACATAAATGCACTTTAGTGTTTTTACAGCGCTATGTATTTTGCGACCATGAAAAGTGGGCGTTGCCATTTGAAAATGTCAAAATTCTGTATTGAGTTTCTGAATTTCGCTCCATTTTATTGCCTCTCTCAGAATAATTAATAATATATACACATATAATAATAATTATATGTGTGTCCCTCTAAATACTAAATGTTTTTATTACTATACAGGAATTCACTTGTAGTAAATGTCAGCAGCATATAACAATTTCATAAAATGTAAAATAGTTTAATATAATTAAAGTGTCACCATGCAATGTTTCTCCCTATACCGTTATGTAATGGAATCCTTTTGTGTGGCCATGTATATTGATAAAAAATATTTTTTGCGCCACAGATTATACAGAATGTATATTTTAGCATATTTTTCAATAACACATGTGATTTTTACTATGTTCTAAAGAGTAAAACATCATTAAAAAGCACTTTCCCTTTTCTTCCCTTGACCGTAATGTAAAATAACATTTCCTTCTAAATTAATTATTCGTTCGATTTTCATAAAATTTGAAATAACTAGACAAAATTATATAATAATAATTATACATTTTAAATTTCATACGATTCGATTGGATAATTTTTGCTTTATTATATACGGACAGTCGGACGGATTGAATGATGACTATAGGTGCTACATATTTACATAATTACGAATGCACCAAAAAAGGAGATTTTTTTAAATATTTCTCTGTAATTTATTACAACCCATTTTTAATACTTCCGTTAACTGAAATTTATAATTTATAAAATAAAATTGCGTTTCATTTGTCCTGTGAATAAGTTCAAGTATGGTTCGGCACGGCCTGAATATGTAAACTTGATCTTGATACGGACTGAGCCTGCTGCAATCAATTCTGGTTCAGACGTAATCGAACTATCCGATGCTAAGTGGACAAATTATGTTTCTGTATTGTTTTTATCAAACTCGTCCAGCTCGGGTTCCGAAAAACCTGAGGGAAAGTACTTTATGTATTAAATGTAAAATATCTCTTAGAGTTTTGAATTGAAAACATCTTTCATTTACTATGTACAACAGACAGTATTTTGGGCATGTTTAACCTAGGTAACCTGGAATTGTCCCAAAAATAACAACAATAATTGTTTTTATACATTTAAAATTACATACATTTGATTTAATTTCTCTTCAAACACAATAACAAAAAAACCTGGAGTCGGAGTCGGAGTCGACTCCGACTGTGACTCTTTTGATCAAAAATGGGTGCGACACCAACTCTGACTCCACGACTTCGATTCCTACTCTGCAGCTCTGGTTTTAGTGCACATGAAAAACTTTATCGGCTTCATTAGGTTTGTAAAAGAAATATCACTACAGGAAGCCGCAAATAATTTTTCTTCATGGAAAATAATTTAACGAAACAATTTTCAGTTCCCCTGAACAAGTACTGTTACTGCTGAACATAACATATTTCATAGTAACAATCTCTAGTGAGCAGCTCAATAATGTAAAAAAAAAAAAAAAAAATTCTGTTTAAAATTGCGTAACATTATTAAAATACACTGCAAGTGATTTTCACTACAGACCACGATGTTAACGAAATACTTTTGAGTGTATTTTATTTCATAGTTCTAAAATATGAAACGACTTTTCAAAATTATAAAAAGATCATGTATATTAAATTACAAATCCTTCATTTCAATAGTTTTAATATCATTACATGTGGATAGTCGAACATAGAGACTAATGGACAGACCAGAGAAAGGTTATTGGTGCTACATATTTATATAAATACGAACACAACTAATCACTTAAGATATAAATGTATTCTATGAAAAGCCACGTTTTCTAATTAGAAGTCACACCAGAATAATTAAAAAAAGTACAGAAATTTTATAATAAATTCTCAATTTCAGTATTAAGCAAAAACGAATAGTGTTTTCACACAAAATTCTCATATACATGAGTTCTATATTGTGTTTTTTATTATATTTTAGTTTCTTTCACTTGCAATTCCAGTAAAAATTAATAAAAGTATGCTTCTGAAGAAAAGCATGTAAAAATTTTAATTTAAATGCTTTTCTATTTTTCTCTGAACATGTTTTCTGCAAGCTTTAAAACTCTTAATAACTTTGCCAGGTTGTTTCCGGATTTAAAAGGATTCTTTCACGGCAAGTTTTTAAATTGAATTCGCTTTCGCTTTTTTTCTCTATTTGCATTTTGAAGATGGCAACAAAAAAGGGAACTCACTTTTTAATTTAATGAAAATTCCTTATTGAAAAAACAGCTTATTCATAGAAATTATTTAATCTTAAAAGTAGAGGCGTGCCTCTATTTTTTTTATCGTGATGTAGTCTACAGTATGTAAAATTGTTCATCTTGCTTATGAAAGATTTTTAATATTGAAAGGAAAATATGCTAGAAATTTTAATCTTCTAAAGAAAAAAGATATTTCTATCAATTATGGACTCATTTTAAACGAGTTCAAATAACAAAATAAAGATAGGAAATTATTACTTCAAACATTTTTTATATATTTATATATTTATGTAAATTAAGACATAATTTAACAATGTTTGTTTATAATTCATTGTTATTTAAATTTAAAATTGTCATCATTTTTCTAGTAACTTTACATTTTTATTTCTGTAAATTATTATAAGCAATAAATAAACAATGAAAGATCAAAGTTTTGAGCCATATTACGTTAAACAAAGAAAAGAAACGTATTCTGTAATTGTGTATTAAAAATACGATTAACTGATTATTTAGTAACTGACTGCTTGTGCTTTGTTTCTGTCAACATAAAATTTATTGATGTTTCCCTACAAAACATAATTAATCAACTTTTTCTACATTAGACTTAAAAAAAAATGTGTTTCATTATGTATATTATTTTGTAGACAAAAAATTCAAATACCATTATATATATATATGTATATATATATATATATATATATATATATATATATATATATATATTGTAATTATACATCTAGTTGCATACCTCGCTGCGCTAAGACACTTGGGCATCGATGTCGATGACCAGGCCCCCTATCTGCCGGGTTACCTCAGCTTAACGGATTAGATACCTGATATCGGGGATGGTAACCGCTTAATCGCCACGTAGCGGCAATTAACTGATATCTTCGCTTCGCATGACATCATATCTATAGCAATTTCTTCTCCTTTGAGCATATTTTGCTTTGCCGGTTACTTAACGTTACATTCTAATTGTTTGTACTGCAAATGGTTATTCAGGTTGGTCTCGTAATTTAGAGCCTTGATCAGATGACGAGACAAATTTTTTTAATTTATTTATTTACAGGGAAATATTTTCGTTGCAGAATGGTACAGGGAGAAACATTGATGTTTGAGTATTTTAATTTAGTTAAATTATTTCACATATAATGAAAGTGATATATGTTGATAAAGTCCACTACATGTTGCTTCTTTTATAATATGAAGTGCATAATATTTACGGGGACGTACAAATTATTTTGGATACTATACACTGTAAAAAATTTTGGTCTCGAATCACGGTGGTTATACCGTCAACTTTGTGACACTTCCTTTTACCGTAATTTTACTGGACGGTATATATACCGTAAAATACTTAAAGTACATGTACAGTAATTTAACTGAACATAAATTTAAATATTTTGGGGTATATGTACCGTAAAATATTTAAAGTATATGTACCGTAATTTAACTGGACGGTATATGTACCGTAAAGTATTTAAAGTACATGTACCTTAAAAAAATATCGTTACAGTATATGTACCGTAAATTAAATATATGGTATAAGTACCATAAAAAATATTTTTACAGCACAGATACCGTAAATTAAATGTACGACATATGTACCGTAAAAAATATTTATACAACATATATACCGTAAATTAAATCTGCGGTATATGTACCGTAAAAACATTTGTAATCAGTATGTGTACCGTAAATGAAATATACGGTATATATACCGTAAAAATACAGGATGATCCAAAAAAACCCTTCCACATTTGACAGGTTAAAAAAAACAAAAACGACTCTAATGAGAAACTTATTTGTTAAAAATATAGAATAGATATGACGAGAGTTTAAAATGACTATTTTTCTGAAATGACTTCTGGAAAGTGTCTTCCATTGCGAGCAATATACATTTCAAGACGGTGTCTGGAATCTATCATCACGAACGCATCGTCTTGTGGGAGAATTGCTGCTTCCACTTTAATTACTCTCTTGAGGTGAGAATGAGTGAGGGTCTTGTCTCAAGATGAGGTAGCCGCTTCCACAAGACATAATATGTTAGGGGATGATAGATTTCAGATATTGTCTAGAAATTTATATTGCTTATAATGGATAACACTTACCAAGCATCATTTCTAAAACATAGTCATTTTAAACTCTTGTCATACCCATTGCATATTTTAAAACAAACAAGTTTCTCTATACAGTCCTTTTTTGTTTTATATTATCCTGTCAAACATGGAATATTCTTATGTGTTATTCTGTAATCAGAATCGCCGAATATACATGGTAAGCATGAAGTCTTACTTATTATAAAAATTTATTTTGGCGGAAAATATTAGATATGTGAGGATACATTTAAATATTTTGATAAAAATTTTAATAAGACCATTTGTTGGTCATCAAGTTGTGCAAAGATATGTATACTGCTACAAAAACAAAAAAATACATTTTATTTTTATTTTTTCTAAATATTAAATTTTCTGTATTTGTTAAAGAAGTTTTTTTTGTCATTGTGTATAGTTGTTGAAAAAAAATATGGTAAAATGTAACTAAAAACAATCAATTGCGCAATCACACTTACATAGCTGTCAACTCTACATCTTTTTAGACATTTATTTTTTATACCTCTATTTTAAAGCAGTTATTGCTGTTACATTTCAGGTTTAAATATATAGCGAAAATTATTATTTTAAAATAGAGGTATAAAGATGAAATAAAAGTAGTATGCACTTAGAGAATAATAATAAAAAAAAAGTATTTACATGCGACCGCTATGATAATGTGAGATGATCTCTGATAAAGTAAAATGCTAATATTAAATTTCTTTTTTACATTTCTATAAACTATTAAAAATTTAAATAATTAATAGATCTTATATTATTTTTATTAAATAGTAACAATTTATTAAATTTTATAAAATATTAACAAATACTTCAAGAATATTGATTGCTGAGAAATTGTTTCACACTTCTTTTGATGTTTGAAAGTCATAATTATAAAAACTAAAGGATCAGAAGGACGTGAAGAGAATACAAACACATACAATTTCAAAAAATAAAGTAAAATTAATAAAAGTGGTCAAATTTATGTACATAAATATACATATATATTTTAATATCCTTGTTAATTACTTGGAAATTGTTTTTTTTCTTTAATTTCTTAATATACAAATCTAAATTTTCTTACATTCAGCTAAAGTTTTAAGAATGTCACTGTCTAGAAAATCCCCACTTTAGTATTTATTTATTTATTTATTTATTTTATTTTATGGAAATGTGGTATTATATTATTCTTACAAGAATTGATATATAGTTTATAGCTTATAATTTTAATAACAAGCTTTAATTTTCTACATAGATCAAGAAAAGTAAAAAACTAGTTGTCGTGGGCAAAATTGCTTATAACGCGAAAAATAATTAATAAAAAATGAAAAATGTATTTTCATTCCAAATTGCTAAATAATGAAGACTAAATTTATACATCCATGCTTAAAAATAAGTTTAAAATTGTATCAAAGCTTTGCATTGTTAAGGAGATGGTTTGGGAATCACATAAAAATTCAAAATATAAATGTTTTAGAACATTTACAAAATAAATTAATATCATTATGATTCAGACATATTTAAAACAAACAATTAAAATATAAAAAACATATTTATTACAACGATTAAATTACATTAATACACTATATCATAATACATAGTTATAATATTTATGTATATATATTTTTTTTTACACAGTGTGTCATTTACTCTTACTATACAAATTCTTATAGCTTTGCCGACTTTATAGCATTAGGATTTTCCGCCAATTGATTTGTTGTAGTTTGTACCACACACAGGGTTGATCAACATCAAGCACCTTAAAGAAAAAGGTTCTTTCAACATGGGTATAAGCATTAAAATAAATCATCAAAGAAAATACAAAAGTAATTTGTAGAAATGGTTTCACAAAATCATTTTAAAAGGTTATTTCAATATTCAAAAGAAGGAACAATATTGCTAATATTAATCCTATGGGAGCGTTATTTACAATTTTCTCGCTTTGATATATATATATATATATATATGTATATTACATAGTATAGATGAAGATGATCTACAACTGTGGGCTAGTTTTCTTTTTCCTATTTTAGTTATACATTTTTTATTCATATTCGGGTAGTTTCAATTTCAGAATCAGTTCTGCAAATGAAGGAAAACTTAAAAAAAATAAAATAAAATAAAATAAAATCGAAAAAATAAAAATTACCCCAGGTAGATCGCTTTCAGTTATCCTACACAAAAGTCATTTTACAATATTAATATCCAAGTTAAATATTATAAAATAACGCTCCCATAGAATTTACATAAGTGTTTTCGTTTCTATCCATGACTAGTGTGGGACTTCCCACGACTCTTAAGAACCTACAGAAGTCCCATGTCTAAATGTCAATATCAATGTTAAAATAACGGGAAAATTTCTTACAAAATTCGCACTTGTATTTTAATATTTTTATAGAAGGTGATTCTAAATTGTTTTTACAAAAAAAAAAAAAAAAAAAAAAAAAAAAAAAAAGTGTTAGTACACACCAAGACAAACAATATTAAATAAACCAAGGGCCCCAAACGTTTTCATAAGGAGATATCTGCTATTAAAGTTCAGGGTCCAAAATTTCAAATAATCATAAAAAACAGGAAAATTGGTCGATTGATTTGCGGGTTTCACTAAAACTATTATTTATGTCAGTATTATCTTCAAAATAAATTATAAAGATAAATTTAAAGAAAAGCCGATTGAGGGCGCTTTAGACTTTAGAGTAACGAACAACTATTTTTTGCCGTTATTTTATGCATCTCATTAAATGTTTTCGGAAACTTAGACTTAAACTTAAATTTTGAGCACAAAATCTGAATAGTACGGAGTTGTTAAGTAGCGCAAAGTGAACTGTGTTCAAAGGGGGGGGGGGAAGGTTCAACTTTCAAATAATTATAGAAAACGGAAAAATTGGTCGATTCCTTTGCGGTTTAAAATAAAACTATTCTTTAAGCCAGTATCTTCTTGAAAATAAATTTTGAAGATAAATTTCAAAAAATTACGTTAGGGGGCTTCTTAAACTTCAGAGTAACCACCAACTAATTTTAACTTTTATTTTTTGTATCTGATTAAATGCTTGCAAAAGCTCATTAAATGTTTTTGGAAGCTTAGATTTAATTTTAAATTTTAAACTCAAATTCTGAATCGTTGGGAGGGGTTAAGAAGCGCAAACTGAATGCATTCAAAAGTTGAAATTTAACCCTATCCCACCTCATCGAACACAGTTCAATTTTGTGCTATTTAATCACTCCAAACGATTCAGAATTTGAATTGAAAATTTAAGTCAAAGCATTTGAAAGCATTTAATAAGATAAAATAACGGTAAAAAATAGTTGTTCGTTGCTCCAAAGTCTAAAGCGCCCTCTATCGGCCTTTTTTGAAATTTATCTATATAATTTATTTTCACGACAATACCGACATAAGGAATCATTTTTTTAAAAACCGGAAATCAATAAACCAATTTATATATATATATATATATATATATATATATATATATATATATATATATATATATATATATATATATATATATATATATACAGGGTGTCCGAAAAGTCTGGAAACGGTCGAATAACTCGAAAAATACACAAGAGATTGAAAAACGTAAATATACGTGTTAAATATTTTTAAATAAGCTACTCAGTGATACCAAATTTGACCTTCGTAACCGACCCCCTGGGGGTCAGAGGGAGTCCAACTTTGAAATCTTAAATTATAACCCCCATTTTTTATTGCAGATTCGGATTCTACGGACAAAAATACGTAACTTTTGCATTTGATGTTTATTTCGAATCCTCGTTTATCACGGTGTAATTGAGCATATTAAATCGATACATATTTCGGCTTTTCCAACGGGATTTTCCCTAATCGAAACTAATTGGGGAGAATTTATGACATCAAATTCCTCGTCTTTTGCAATAATAGCGTTTCCTGAAAATCCCCCGTGCCGATTATTTCGGTAGTGCTACACAGTTAAAAATTTGATCCATTTGCTGTAGCGTCACTCCACAGCTTTTATAGAATATCTCTTTCATGACCAATGAGAATGTTCCATAACACACTAAAGTACACTGTAAAAAAATGACTCTTTTGCTGCATCGTCACTCCACCGCTTTTATAGAAAACGATTACTTTACTGTGTTATGGAGCATTCTCATTGGTCACAAAAGAGATATTCTATAATAGCTGTGGAGTGACGCTGCAGCAAATGGGTCAAATTTTTAACAGTGTAGCACTATTGAAATAATCGCCACGGGTGATTTTCAGGAAACGCTATTCCTACAAAAGACGAGGCATTTGACGTCAAAAATTCTGCCCAATCAGTTTCGATTAGGGAAAATCCCGTTGGAAAAGCGGGAATATGTATCGATTTAATATGCTCGATTACACCGTGATAAACGAAGATTTCAAATAAACATCAAATACAAAAGTTACGTATTTTTGTCCGTAGAATCCGAATCTGTAATAAAAAATGGGGGTTGTAATTTAAGATTTCAAAGTTGGACCCCCTCTGACCCCCAGGGGGTCGGTTTCGAAGGTCAAATTTGGTATCACAGAGTAGCTTATTTAAAAATATTTAACACGTATATTTACGTTTTTCAATCTCATATGTATTTCTCGAGTTATTCGGCCGTTTCCAGACTTTTCGGACACCCTGTATATATATATATATATATATATAAATCATTTGAAATTTGAAGCCTTTGAACACAGTTAAGATGGTACTACTTAATGTGTGTACTACTTAACCACTCCCAACTAGTCAGATTTTGAGCTCAAAATTTAAGTCTAAGCTTAGGAAAACATTTAACGAGATGCAAAAAATAACGGCAAAAAAAGTTGTTCATTACTCCAAAGTCTAAAGCGCCCTTTATCGGCATTTTTAAAATTTATCTTTGTAATTCATTTTCATGAAAATACCGACATAAAGAATAATTTTAGTAAAAACCGCAAATCAAACGACCAATTTTTCTGTTTTTTCTGTTTATTTGAAATTTTGGACCCTTAACTTTACTAGTGGCTATCTCTTTTCGAAAACGTTCAGGACCCATTTTTAGGTGCGTTCGTAATTATATAATACGGAGCACCTATAGTGGTCGTTCAGTCCGTCCGTCTGTCCGTCCGTCTGTCCGTCCGTCCGTCTGTCCGTCCGTCCGTCTGTCCGTCCGTCCGTCTGTCCGCATATAACAACGCAAAAACTACCCAACCGAATCGTTTGAAACTTAAAATACATAATGATTACATACTTTTGTCGAGTCATTTCAAATTTTATGAGAATCGGATAGATAGATCAATTACAGGGACGATCAAAAGTATTCCATTGCATTACGGTCAATGGGGGAAAAAAGTTTAAAATGCATTTTAATCGTTTGAAATTTAAAATACGCAATTATTACATAATTCAGTCGAGTTATTTCACATTTTTTGATAATCGTGTGCATAGATCAATTACAGGGGCAATCAAAAGTATTCAATTACATTATGGTCAATGGGGAAAAAGTTTCAAATATATTCTATACGTTTGAAATTTAAAATACATAATTATTACATAATTTTTTCGAGTTATTTCAAATTTTATGAATCTCGGATGCATAGATCAATTACAGGGGCAATCAAAAGTATTCCATTACATTACGGTCAATGGGAAAAAATGTTTCAAGTGTATTTTAATCGTTTGAAATTTAAAATACGCAATTATTACATAATTCTGTCGAGTTATTTTAAATTTTTTGATAATCGTGTGCATAGATCAATTACAGGGGCAATCAAAAGTATTCAATTACATTATGGTCAATAGGGAAAAAATTTCAAATGCATTTTAATCGTGTTACACTCATGCGAACTTAATAAAATTTATATGCAACTATAAAGTACATATTATAATATACATCTTACATAATTTGTGGTGCAAAAAACATTTGTTATTGATTTACAAGGCCACACAAAAGTATTCCATTACATAATGGTATAGGGAGAACATTGTTTGATGAGCGTTTTAATTGTAATTCACTATTTACAATGATATGAGATTGATATATGAAAGTAATATTTTTAAAACTTCGTTATCGTTCGAACGCACCTAATTTGCTACGCTTCACGTGCAATTTCCAAATTGTTTTTTAATGTTATACTTTAAATTTATATCTATTGTTGTGTGTATGTACTTTTTCAACTTTTGTAACAATTTCTTTATGGGAGAATAGTTTTATTTTCAGAACTGCTTTCAAAGTAGAAGCATCTGCATATCAAAAAACTGTAACAAACAATTGAAAAAGTAGAAATGCACAGTAAAAAATATGTACTGCACCCTGTGTGAAAAAAATTCATTTAAAAATATTAAAAGGGGGCCAAGAGGTCTGTAAATAACACTATTATAGGATTAATATTTAGATTGAACATTTCCTACCGAGCCGAGTGTAGGCTATGTGTTTAAACAAAAATGGAAACGTCGGTGCTGAAATCGTTAATATAATACATTCTCTCAACAACGCAAACATTTTCAAGTAATTGTTATTAATTGAGTTAAAATTATGAATTTTTTTCTGATGGTTTATCATATAATTTGGAAACAAAACACGTGACAGAATTTCTCATAATGTTTTTTAATTTTTAAATTTAAAAGTAATTAAAAAGTGGGGTAATTTAAAATCGTTATAACTCGAAATACTATTTCTAGAAATTCTTTTCATTTATGTAAACGGAAATATACAAGCTTTAATTCTGATTTAGGAATTTTAAAAACAAATAATTTGAATAAAATCTAAAAATATTTAAAGCAAAAACTTGAAAAAAAAAATTTACTTTTAAAAATCATATTTTGAAAATTAAATATATATATATATTTTAATTTGCTGAATCAAAATTAAAATAAAACAATTGAAAAAGACTTGTTCCAAATTTTAACAAGTTTTCATTTATATAAACAGAAATATATAAGCTTTAATTCTGACTCAGGAATTAAAAAAAAAAAACATTAATTTAAATAAAATTAAAAATATTTAAAGTAAAAAATTGAAAAAAATGTGATTTTTTAAAATTATATTATCAAAATTAAAAAATTAAATTAGAAAAATATATAGAATATTATCAATATTATTATCAAATATAAGTTGCTGAATCAAAATTAAAATACAACAACTGAAAAGACTTGTTCCAAATTTAAACAAGTTTTTTAACAGTTCTTGAGTTATAGCAATTTAAATACAAGAAATGGTGAAAAAACTCACGAAGAAAAAAGCATTTTCACAGAAAGTCATTTCTATGAGAATGATTGCTTTGACAGCTAGATTTTAAAAGAAACCAAAACGAAAAAAATAATATTTCTTGTTCCAGTTAAAATCGAAACAAGGTTTTAAACGTTATTAAGCAGAATTTTTTTTATGCAATAAAACTGTTTAATAAAATGTGAATATTTTTGTGTCCCACACCCTTTAAACACCGAAAGTTACAGGTCGCAGAAAAAAATTAGCCATGTGTGGCATCTGGTGACAGTGAATCTGTAATTATAATGAAGAGCAGGGTATGAAAAAGAAATCAATTAAAAAATTTGGTTCACTTGGTGAAGGGAGGAGTGGTTAAAAAGCTTTTTATAAAAAATTCTAACTAGAAATAAATAAAAGTATGCGTTTAATAATAATAATAATAATAAGACGCTATTTTAGCTAAATTATCTGTGAATTAAATGTACCGACAAATAAAATTATGCTAATAGTAATAACTGAAGGTCATTATTTTATTATTAGCTATGTGTGTTGAAATATTATAAGAAATGCATCAAGCCGTTAATTAAAAAATAAAGCAAATATCGATTTTAGTTTGTGTTTGATTTTATTTCTTTTTGAAAAATTAAAAAAAGAAACTATGATTAGTATTTGTGCAATAAAAAATATGCTGATATTCAGTCATATCCACTATTTGTTGCAATCACTATTCATATTGCAAGCCCTTTAGCAGAATGTTAAAGAATGGAGACAGGTGTTACAGATTTTCTTTTCTTCCTTACAGATTATTTTTTCATCAAACATCTATTTTGCTTTGTATTATATTTAACACTTTATTACTTAATGCAAAAACTTGAGTTAGTTATTAATAGAAGTGAATAAAACACGTAAAATTGTTGCAAGTAAGTGTTTAATTAACGCTGCAATTGAAAACATTTTACCTATGGATTATTTTCTGCCTCTGTAGTATCTGTCGCAGACCATCGAGAATATTTTGTCACTGGGTATTAGCTAGTTCAAAGTCCACTCTTCCACCATACTTCAAAAATGAAATTAGGTAGCCATATTCCTCCATTCCAAATTTTCTGTTATTGAAAATAAATTTATATTATTTCTTATCTAGTTAAATATACCAAAAGAAAAAAGTCTTTATACCAGCCATTTTATTAGTAAATATCAATATTTCTTCTAGATTGCTTGTCAAAAACTGTGAAAACATGTTTTAATTTTCAAAACATTTTGAACAGTTCGGGCGATAATGATTATGAAAAAAATAAATAAATAAATAAATAAAATAACAGATGAAGACCCCTCCCTTTTTCGTCATATTATAATTATTCATTATCGAAAAGCAAATGTATTTTCATAAAAAACGAAAATATAAAAACCAAATTTTTTAAATTCTCTAAATAATCAATTTGGAAAAAAAAAATCACACAAGGTTTTGACGTGTAAGAAACTAAATAGTTATGCTGTAAATCAATGGTTTTTACAGTTATTAATATTTTATCACTTAAATTACGCAGGCTGATTTCGAAGATGTCAAATAGAGGATAATTATAATTTACACTTCCCGTAAAACTTCTAATATTGAGAACATGTGATAAAATATGGATTGGAAGGTACACCTCTTTGGTTTAAGACAGGGGTGCAAAAGTCTTTGCACCAGTTTCTTCTCTCCAGTTGCGCCTATGTACTCACTAATAAATTTATTTCGTTTCGTATCATCTAATAGTTTCTATAAATTTCTTGCTAGAATGCTATTAAATTTTAGTGGTGAGTGACTGCTAACGCTGCTGGTGCGTTGATTTTTGCACCCCCGGTCTAAGATCTATATGTGTAAAACTCTAAATTTTGAGTGTAAAGTTACGTAATCAGGCTCAATCAAAGCAACATTTGGGGCCGATTTAAGAAAAAAAATCATTTAATAATAGGCCCCTTTACAAAATCAGTCACTTCATTATTTTTACCATCTCAATTTAAAGAAAAAAACCTTTAACACAAAGACCGATTCAATAAACCGATAATTCGATTCAATAAACTCTCTGTTTGTGCAAAAAAGACAAATTAAAAAAATATTACTCCAGTAATTTGATTTTAACTGGCTGCTTTTTTTTCTAAAGAGAAGGGGGGGGGGGTCAAAATTGGCCGTAATTCGCATTTATTCAGCGAAGTATTTGAATTATAAACTACAAATTTTTAAGTTTTTTTTTATTAGTTTAATGACACTTATATTCGTATAACATGCCAAATCACAAAATACCGAATCGACTATTTAGTCAAACATTAGTTTTAATGAGATTTAATTGACTTAGAATTTAGTAAATAACCCTGTTTCTAATTAGTGAAAACATAAGTGCTATAATAACACGTAGATATGAACTGCCAGAGATTCCTAATCAGAATTGCAAATATGCCAGCTGAATTTTAAAAGGGCCATAGGAATTGGCTAATCCTGGTTTACGTTGAATTAAATCCACTCCTCCCCTCTTTTTTTCTGTGTTTAATAAAATTAAACATGACGATTACTCTAATTTTCAGAGCAATTAATGTACAAGTCTTATTTTATATTTTAGAAACATTTAAAACCAAAGAAAGTCTTAATATAAACACCATTTCTCACTCTTTTAAAATCCAGTTTTATGAGTGGCATATACATGAATAAGCACGCTTTTAAATGGCAACTAATGTGTAAAACAATCATGGTTTTAAAATATATATATGTATATTTTTATTTAAATCGGAATATTTTTATTTAAATCGGGTTTTATGATTTTTTTTTCGTGTGTTAATATACTATGTTTTCAAGTTTTAATTAATAATTGTTATTAGTAGTACGGGATATATTAGTTAGTACTAGTTCTAATATTATTTCTATTAATCTACTATTTAGTAATAAATAGTACTAAAATTTATTACAGTATTAGTAAGTAAGGGAGAATGGGATGGAATGGGACAGAAAATTTTCCTCGTTACGTATTATTCTAAACATCAATCACATACTAGATGTACGCAGTGATGTAGCTAGTGGGGGGCGGAGGGAGTGGTACGCCCCGGGTATCACCCAATATTTATTTGCAAATAGATATATAATAATCTAATACAATTTTGGAAAAGAATTCTGAAATAAAGTTAATTTCTAGCGTAACGACGAAATAGAGTTAATTTTCTTAGAGAAGTCGAAATTTTATGCAGACTGGTGTGTTTAAATAAGATATATGCACCACGGAAAAAAAACTAACCTATCCAACGAGTGGGTATCAGAAGTAAACTTTAAAAGAAAGAGAGAATCTTCTAGATACAGACACCACATTGATCTATGCGGATTATGGGTTAAGTAAAAAATCGCTCCTCTGTTTTTTTTTTTTCCTTAAAGCAGAGCAAAAGGTAAATGAGGAATGATATGGGTCATTAGTTATAATAGCGTACAATTGTGAATAAAAAATATAATGGATCGGCACGGGGGAGGATAACACAATGGGGGCTGGGGGTAACACAATTTACATCCGCCCCGGGTGTCACCCATCCTAGCTACGCCACCGAGATGCAGCAACCAAATCTTCTGTTGAAAAAAGTTGCTGATCAGCATAAACTTGGATTTGTATAAAAAATTGTTTATTAAAAAAAAATTAAATTTGCTTCGTATAATTTAATGCTTTCGCTGTACATTAATGACTTGTTTACGTGTAGCTGTAATAGTTTCCCTATTTAGAAAACCTAATATTACATATTATCCATAATTTAAACTAAACTTAAAAGCAGCACTGTTGTTTATGTAAGCAGTTTAACATAAAATAAGATAAGGACAGAAATGGGACAAGCTAGCAAAAGGAGTAATGAAATAAGTCGAATTCCTTCTTTTGAATAAGATAAATGTAAAGTACTAATACTATTCAAAAATTCTAATAAATTTAAACAGAAATAGTTGAAATATTGAATAGAAAATATTCTAAAACTTACAGAAGTCAGTTGCCTATTTTTAACAAAATCTAATCCAACGCGCACTTTTCATAAACTAAGTGATTCTTAGGTAATGTAGACAAACAAATGAATTACATACTTTTAGCACAAAGAAATTTAAAATATATATAGTTCAAATTATTTATCTAACTATGTAAGTTAAAGGAAAACATGAAATATAACCCAATAACTCACTTTAGTTTGATTAACTCGCGGATCGCAAGTTCCTCCATTGCCCACATCAACAGTTTGACGTCATAGATTGGTTGGTTGGCAAATACTGAAACTTATGCTACGGAGGCTTTTGTCTCGAAAATCTAACAACATTAATTCCGTCGAAAACAACTTTTATGTGCTGCATTATCTTACCTATAATTTAGATATTTTCAAGGAAAATGTTTTGATTAGTCAATAATTACGATGGTTTTACTTGAAACAAGAATGATAATTTTTTTATTAGGTGCATATATAACATTATCATTTTAGGAGGGAGGGGTTGTCTGACACATGATATCGTACGATATCTCTAGGGGGAGGGGGGATTTGCCTTTTGATATCGATATCATTTTTGACCCAATCAAAATTATCTCTTTCTTTGTAACATGGTTTTTTGTTCAAAATAGTAAATTACGTTTTTTTCTTATTCTGTTATCTATTTTCGCGAAAATACAAAGCTATCATTAAAATCACTAAATTATAATGAAATTATCTAATTCTAAAATATGGTATACCCCAACGTTTGATATTCCTATTCATCTTCATCTGTGTATGCATATATGTATAATCATGGATCGAGAAACCTTATGTGAAATTTATTTGAAATGCAGCTTGTATTTTCTAATAAATAAAAGAGAAAAAATGTTATCCACTTGTTCTGTTGATAAGAATTTCTACGTCTCCCCCCCCCCTTTTCGTTCGGAGGGCAAGTTCGAGTAACGAGAGACCCTTCTATTAACGAAAATAGCAGTCTTGCCATATCAGTGGTGGATTCATGGGGTGGCCCGGGGAAAACACCCACCCCCCTAAACAATCAAATGCACCTCCCTCCCAGAAAAATAGAGTTTTTGTGTTTTCACTGGTGAAAAAGTGTCACCCCCCCGGTATTCTATAATGTCCCCCCCCCACGGAGCCACAGAAGTCCGTCTCGAAGAAAAATGTCTGAATTCAACACTGCGCCGTATGGCGAAATAGCGTTATTGTCAGTACGTCGAGTGAGATAGGTTCTAAAATTTTGATTTAAGAGTTTTAGAGATTTTAAAATTTTACCACATTTTTAAAAATTAGAACAAAAGGATTGTTAATTACTAAATCTATGAGCTCATCAAGATTGTGGTCTGAGGTCGTTAAAATTCCAACAACGTATGCGAAAAACATTTTTGAATTTTAGTTATTTATGAGATTGGTAGAGGAAAAGGGACCGGTATTTGTAGTTTTATAGATGGATTATCCGTAAATCTAAGCCAACTGACTGTTTCGTATTTTATTATATTTTTCTAATAAGCATGTATTTTTTCTACTTTTATGATAATTTTGTCTAAATTTTGAAAGGGGGTGATTCGGGGGGTGGTGGTATTTATAGTCTCCGAAATTTCACCATCTGCGCACACACGATACGTTATACCATTTCGTTTTTTTTCTTAAACAGGCAACGTACTAGACGCCGATCTTCAATATTTGGGCGATGCGACTTTTGATGCATTAGTATTGTAAGGAACGTTAATGAACTGTGTTGCTGAATACTGAAAAAAGAAATGGTAAAACAGCTTGGCGTGCTGCCCAGCTTGGAATTTTCGAAAAATAAGAAATACCATTTTTCGGTGCTTCTCTTTATTTTGCTTAATGGATTAACTCAATTTTGAACGGAAATTTTTAACATTGTATTATTAGCTTTTTTCAATGAATTTTGAATTTTAAGTAATTTTTAGCTGGCAAATTTCGTATTTGTCATACCTAAAAAAAAATGTTTTTTAGAGCTAAAATAAATTAATAAGACAGATATATAACATTAAAGAAGAACTTTATTAAGAATTTATGCAAGTTAAAAATGTAATAAAAATACTTGCATACTAATTACTTTCACTTAAATATAATTAAAATGTTACATACTTCTTTGTCTCGCACGTCCGGTAAAAGGATCCAACTGAATGAAACACAAAGAGCACACAAAGATGAATAAATCCTTTTAACGTATACCACTGGTATATATTCAATGGTACACAATATTATAATTTTAATTACATGACTTTGAATAACTGACTAATTACACTATTTAAAATCCTAGAGTTTCACTTGTACGAATGCAATAATTATTCAATAAAAATTAAGGATTGGTTGAACTCATTCAATATATTAGATTAAAATTTCGCACTAGAAAAACGACATCTATCCAGGCTGTCGAGAGCCGTGACGTGCCCAGGATCAGTCACACATCCCCTTTCCTCTTATACAGACTCTCAAGATACATAAAAAGCATGTGAATCTTTAATAATACCTCCTCGACTTTGAAGACTACTTTGTTCGTCTCTCATAAATTAAATTATTTACTTTCCTGAATTTAAAGATACTAATTAGATATTAATACTATTTAAGAAAAGTAATTATAGACCTTTCCTTTTTTATTATTGTTATGTTATGGTATACGTAAAAATTATAATGTACAATGTGTATTGTAACTATTGGGCTCCTTTGAGCTTCTTGGTCCTCCAAACAATTTGCCGGCTGACCCCCCCCCCCTTCTCTCCTCAGATCTGCACTCATTAAGCAGCAAGAACATCATTTTATAGGTTGCCGTACACCGAGGAGAGAATACCATTTTTTCCCTTACTGAAATATATGTATTTTACAGTATAAATGGCGTATTCAATGAAAAAATATTATTTTATGGTGCAAATACTGTTTATAATCGAAATAGCATAGATACTGGATTTTTTTATACCTAATATACCTTAAAAATACGGTACTCATATCGTAAAGAATGAAAGCAGTAGAAACACCGTAAAATTTAGGTACATCTATTGAAATGCTACGAAAATGTTTAGAATGTCATTTATCTTACTGAAAAATAATTATTTTACGGTATAAATACCGAGTTTTTATTGAGAAACAATCATTTTACTGTGTAAATACCGTTTTCGATCGAAAGAGAACAAAATCTATTTTTTTACGCTTTATATAACTTAGAAATACGGTATTCATACCGTAAAGAGTGAAAATGGTAGTAATACCGTGAAATTTACGGTACATCTACTGGAATTTTACAAAAAATTTTTACAGTGTACTGTACCCCAAAAACTGTATATTTCAAATGATTGTTGGAAGTGCATTAATGTATGCGACATTTTAAGTTTAACTAAATTTTTGCATGTTACATTGTGTGTATAAATTCTGTAGATCATGTACAGTGTAATAAGAGAAATAGTAAGACTTACAAAGTATGAATTAAAATAGCTTAAAGGTTATTTTTAAAAAATGAGTTATGCATTTTTCGCTGAACTACACTAAGTAAACCAAGATATGTTTATAGAATAGAAAAAGAAAATACTGCGCCACGCAAAAAATTACACAGATGGGCTGTCTATAAAGGATAATATCTTAATGTGTGACTTCAGTAGTTTTAAGCGCCTCTCTCTTTTGTGATCACCAAAAAATGTAGGGCGAAATAATCCTGGAAAAAATCCCTCCCTCCTCCACGTCAAGTGTTGAAATAAAGGGGTGGTCTGAGAGTGAATATACCATCCCCGCTCCCTAAAGCACTGAAATTTCTTCAAGATGATTTGAAAGTTTATGTTTTTAATGGTCAAAAAGTGCAATTTCCTCCCTGGAACAGATCCTGGAACGGATCCCTGGAACGGATCCTGGATAAGTTGCACCCGAAGCCACATAAGTCCCTCCCGGAGAAAAATGGGCGACTTCAACAAGAAAGCGTCCGTCTTTGAAAGATTTGGAATTTTCTGCTGATATCTAGAAGTACAAATTTTGCGATCTGCTGAGTTGTATTTCAGTTTTATTGATTGGGGGCAAGCGACACGCATAAGTGCCGTAAAAAGTCTTAAGAATCCATGTTTATCCCCGCCAGTAAGATTTTACGGTAAAATATTTCTTACTTAACCGGAACATTTTGTCGATTTAATAAAGTAAGATTTTTGTTTTGAAAAACGGGTGCAAAATATTAAAATTTTCGTAAAAAAACTTCCGTCGTGAAGGGGTTAAAACAGTAATTTCATTTTATGATTAATCATAAAATAGATATTTTAGGAAATATAAAAGTCAATTAAGGAAGCATTAAGTATTTCTTAGTAATTTTTGAATCTCTGAGTGTTTATCAATAGCGGACAGTTCACGCTCTCCCGAGATCTATGTTATGTAGAGGTTTTATTACTTTAGTAATTATATTAAAAGAAACTGCTTCCAATTGATTGCTCTTTAAAAATTCAAAAAGGAGGATGAAAGATTATGAACCATGTTCTCGGCGCAGAAATAATCAAAAAACCGATGTAAGCACATACCTTATAATATTATCCAAAATTTCTTTTTTTATGAGAGAAATGTAAATTTATGATGTAATTTCACATTCAAAGAAACGTAATGCCGTTTAATATATGATTTTTTCAGGGCTTACATGCTCACGGTTATCGCAAATTTTGAATTGCATGCGAATATTTTTTAATGCTACCATACTCAATTATTTCCGAAACAAAAATCTTTTACATAAGCATTGAGAACATTTGCAGGGACGAATGTATTTTTTAAATAGTAGTGCTAATAGAATATAATAATATTCGCCTGCAATTGCAACTTTGAGATACCTCATGTATATGCATTATCCTTCTACAGTAACTGCAAAAATTAATTTTCATAACTTCCTTGAATAATATACGTATTATAGGTATCTAAGAAACTTACAACTTTTATCAACAAAATATGTAAAAAAAATGTATTAGAAAATATTTAAAGGCAATTTTTTTTTTATTTTTACTTTTTTTATACAAAAAAAATATACCTCCTTGGAACAGATTAAGGTTTTATGGATTTTCAAAATTACTCATCACAACATTCTGAAGCCTTTGTCAAATGTCTCTATTCTAACCTAATTGCGTATTACATGGGTTAATAAGATCCAATTTTAAACTTCTCCCTTTTAATGGCCCTTTAATTCCACTTTTGAGACACTCAACGTTGAGAAATGTTGATAATGTAAACTTTAAAAGAACATAAAAATCTTTGAAGTTCAAGGATTAGGAAAAGAAAATTTCATTTGTAAGATTTTAAGACGAGTTTAAATTAATTTTGTGCTGTTATTTATTTTAAAGAGGTGATTATTCTGTTTTTTCGGATTTTATAAATTATAATAAATTCTTTCGTAGCACTATTAATTTAGAATAAACGCTATTTTAAATGCAATATGTCGAGTTGAAAACTTTCGCTTGATTTTAAAATTATATGCAATGTATTTTTTTAGGATTTTATTAAACGATAATCTATGTTTTAAAGTAAGACATAGACTTTGTACAAATGTAAAATAAAAACTAAAACGACATTAGAATTACCAAAAATTAATAATAATATTTTAGATTATTTTCCATGGCGTAATAGCTAATCTTTTCTCACTGTATATAAGAATAAGAAAAGACTAAGTTCCGAAAATAACCCCCCCCCCCCCCTTCCTTGATAGCATGGAATACCAGCAAAAGTTAGGAGGTGGCTTATGAATAGAATTTTCTCTAAACTTTTCTGAATATAAGAATCCATTCATATCTCTTAAACACAAAACTTTTAAATAAAATTTTTAAATAAACAATATATATTTTGTGAATGATTCATTCAACAATGATTTTTCCTTATATAGAGAGAGGAACTACACATAAAATATATATTCTTCTTACCCTCATAGCATGCATGGTCACAGTGACGTCACTGTGAGTCATTTTGGTCACATCACATCTGTGACCAAAATGCCACCACTCAGTGACGTCACTTTCTGACTGAGATGTGACATTTTAAAAAATGTTTAAAAAATTATAAAAAATTCTTTAAAACATGTTATTTACTTTAAAAATCATGTTTCTGGATATTTAAATATTGTTGCTTTTGTCACAGTTTCGTGACAATGTTAATGTCAAATTAGTCACAAATGACACATTTTTTACAAATTTGTCACATTGTGACCACTTTGTGAAACGTCACAAAAGAGCTCTAAAACGGCCATAACGACTTCACATTTTAGTCACTGTGACTTCACATCGACGTCACGTGACGTCACATCGACAATCGATGGTCACAAAGTCACAGTGTGACTTCACTGCAACGTCGTTGTGAAGTCACATTGTGACTTTGTGACTATCGATTGTCGATGTGAAGTCACAGTGACTAAAATCACAGTTTTTTATAACTAAAGTGTAGGGTTTAGCGGACAAACAACAGATCGGAAATTGTACGACAAATGTGGCAAACAAGGTGCGTTCGTAATCTAAATAGTTTTAACACTTAAAATTCTCTAATACGAACTCCATCTTAAATATGAGGTAATATTTCAACAAACCAGAATCATTATTTATCATGGAATTGAAATAATTAAATATGATAAGGTTTAACGGGAAATGTAAAGCTTTTATGGACATATTTTTATGTTTGGCTTTGATTTTCAGAAATTTTGAAATCAAATTTTTAATCTGCAACGATTAAATTAATTGAACTTCAAATCATTTGATTCGTTTATTATAGTTATTAATTAATTTTAACAAACTAAAATTTACTATTCAATTATTATTTTCTTTACCTATGCAGTAAAAAATCTTTCTTGAAAATGAAAATAGTTACTTGGACATTGTTAATATCCAAACGACAAATATTACTTGTTGATAAAAGTGAGCAATACACTGAAAATATGTAGTTGGAAATGGTTCCGAATTTTAGCGACAGAAAATGAATTTTCTTTTCATAAATGTGTCTTGAACAGTTGATATTATATTAATTTTTAGGTGCGTTCGTAATTATATAAATAAGTTACACCTATAGTCGTCGTCTAATTCGCCCTTCCGTCTGTCCGTCTGTCTTTCCGTCCGCATATAAAATAGCAAAAACTGAATGCTTTGAAATTTTAAATATACAATTAATAAAGAGTTTGTCGCGTCATTTGAAGTTTTTTGAAAATGTGATGGATAGTTCAGTTACAGGGACAATCAAAGATATCCATTAAATTATGGCCAGTGTGAAAAAATACATTCAAATACATTTTAATAATGTCACACTCTTCCGAATGTAATAAAATTTATATGCATTTACGAAGCATATACTAAAATATACATTCTGTACTATATATGGTGCAAAAGATTTTTCTTATTTATTTACAGGGAAAGATTTCCGTTACATATTAGTACAAGAATATTGATTTCAGAATATTTTAAACATGTTAAATTCGTTCACATATAATGAAATTGATGTACTGTGGATCAGGTTTACTACAAGTTAGTTCTTCTATAATATAAAGAGCCAAATACTTACAAAGAAACACAAAAGATTTTCGATACTATGTTGTACCCGAAATACTGTACGTTTGAGATGATTGTGGGAAGTGAAAAGTCAAAAATTTTCCATTACATTATTGTCTTTGGGAAAATGCAGTGACTATATAGCAGTGAGCACCAATAATCGTTATATGGTCCACCCGTCTCTATATGTCTATGCGGCATTAGCAAAACTACGAAGCTGAATGGTTTGAAATTTGATGTATAGAATCGTTGCTAAATTTTGGCAAGTCATTTCAAATTTTATAAAAATCTATTTAAAGCTTAAAAAAGATAGGACAGAAAAATTTCTTCTTTCTATTATATTCTATATTACATCAATAGTTTAGTGATAGCTCATGATAGGTAATGATTCTATGTTGCAATGTTGATTACAGCTATTTAAGATGAAGTCATATTACTTCCGCATTACTGGATTTAATGTATAAAATCGTAATACATTTTGTATTCATGCATTTTAGTACAAAATTACAACAGATAATGCGTCCAAATCTAAATATCTAAAAAACTTCCTTGTAATATGACGGTATCTCATTTGCCACGTTTTACATGCAATTTTTAGTTTTTTTTAAAAGTTGGTGAAGATATAAATTGTTTTTAGATTCGTAATTAACTGTGGAAAAGCAATTGAGTATTTCTATTCGTAGAACATTTTTGCATAAAATGTATTATAATCGGGTATTAACCACTTAACTGATCAATATTTTTGAAAAAGAATGAAATAATCCCTATTTTTTCAAGTTTTTACAGAATTTTTAATCTTTTTTTCATAAGTTTCTCAAAGCAGAAATTATTGTCTTATTGAATTACAAAAATGCTAGGATTAAAGAATGCAAAAGTTACAATAGAAAATTACAGCTGAGAATAATAAATCATGATTGAAATACGGATGCCCGGACGCATTTTCAGAAAGAATCACGTTTTGAGCACCTTATCGTCAGAACAACGATTGGCGCGGAGATGAAGTCAATGCTACTCACCCTTTCTTGTTTGTGACGTCAAACGCCTAGAGAATAGCAACCCTTCCTTCTGCAAAGAAATCGCGTTTATTGTTCATTTGTTTTTCCGTAAATATTATCAAGCAAAGACTATAATATGAGGAAATGTTATTCACCGTTGTTTACGATTAAAACATAATTTTAAACAAAGAACTTTTTCAGATTAAAATGCTTTAAATTTCACAGAACTTCTAAACATAGTTATTTTTTCTCAATTCAAAAATATTATTTCCTCAACTCGCTATGTTCGAAAATATTGAGAAGTTAATTAAAAACAGTAGTAAAGATTTGCTTGTAATAAATATAATTCTATTAATCATATGTTTTATGACACATTTGAACTTAGTTTATTTTGTGTTTAGCGATGCAGCTAGCTGAACGTTCTCGCTTTTGCCAACTCGCCAAGGCTGGTGCTCAAAACGTGATTCTTTCTGAAAATGCTGCCCGGACGTGGTATGTTCAAATCATGATTGGCAAAATCACGTTGCCCGTATTACGTACGGTCTAGACAGGGAAGCGGTTAATATCGTATCACAATATATATCGCAGTAGATATTTGCATTTGGCGATAAAAGTTACTTCTGAATATAACTTGTTTCTCGGAACTGAGAACTAAGTAGGATATTGGAATACAAAAACGAGCAACGTTAAAAAGCACCAAATATTTTATATAAACAGCAGACCGGTTTCGGTAGCATTTAGCATACCGTCGTCAGCGCTAGCGGAAGTAGAAATCTGCTCATATATATAGTAGAGACGGAGGATTGAAGGCAACCAATAGGATGGCAGAGTACAGCAATTAAGGGCCGATAAGAGAGCGCACATAGAAAGAGACCGGAGGGTAGAGAAAAAGGTCAAAAGGAGCGGGAAAAATAATAATAATAAGCATTACAAAATAGAGGTTTTAATGTAATATTTCCAGCATTTCGAAAGAGGGGGAATAGCGAATTCACAACTGACAATTTTGTCAAAATTTTTATAAATGTGAAATGCTTCAAGGAAGTCCTCCCATTGGCCCTTATTTTCCTTCGTCTGCCATCCTATCGGTTGCCTTCAATCCTCCGTCTTTACTATATATGAGGACCCCAGAAGCCAAGGGGTACAAGCGACAAAACTTCGATTTGGAGTAAATTGAGTTTAAAGATAATTGATGTTAAATTGGAACATCAATAACAATTGAGTGAATCGAAATAGGAAATTTCTGCTTGTTGCATTCTGGCCTTTAAACTCTTATTTCAATAACTGTTAAAAAATAAAGTACAATTTTCTTTAAATGTATAATTAATCAACATTGTTTGTTTTTCGAAAAAAGTGGTTTGCCTCTATAACTCAGCAAATAATAAGAAAATCACTTATATTTCTTTACCTGAAATGAAAAAAGCATATTTTTAAGTCGTCTGTGTATTTAGTTTATTTTTTTCAATTTTGTCCCTTATACCCCTTGGCTTCTGGGGTCCTCATATATGAGCAGATTTCTACCTCCGCTAGCACTGACGACGGTACGCTAAATGCTACCGAAACCGATCTGATGTTTATATACAATATTTGGTGCTTTTTAACGTTGCTAGTTTTTGTATTCCATTGCATTGCACCAAGCTCTATCTGAATACTAAGTGGGATATTTAAGTGTTAAAAAATTGTGTATTTAAGGTCATTGTGTATTTAAGTGTTAAAAAAATCTTACAGAACGTAAAATTTTAATCTTTTGTGACAAATAATGTATTTTATTACCGGAAAAAGCTTATTTAACAATACATTACAAATTTAAAATAGTTGTCTTTTTTTACAGCCATACCAGCATATAGGGTGATGTAAGTTTTAAGAATTAGAGAATAGTTAGTCTGCTAATACTATAAAACTAATAATGATGTAAAACTAATGTATCTTGAACTTATACTGCATTTGAAAGCAATTTATTTATTTATTTATTTGAAATTTAAATCTAAATTATAAAATTTTGAAAAAAAAAATCGAAATTTATGAAATAAAAAATATAAGTATTCAAACTTTCAAAATATAATTTTTGGAAAAAAAAACTGTTTTCAAAATTTTCTTTTTAATTGAAAAATTGCCGGTTTAAAATAATTAATGCAATTATATTGCTTAAATTAAAGCATAAGTTATTCTTTAACATAAAATTTACAGCAGAAGTTATTCTTTAACTGATTTCGTGCAAATTGCTTTATTAGGTTTTGAGAAATTTTGCGCGCATTGGATACAAGTCAAATAACAGTTTAATTTCCTTTTATCAAAATTAATCACAAGTAAAATAAAATAAATTTCTTATATATATATTAAGGAAATATTTTAAATATAAAATATATAAAATTGTCTCTATTAAAAATTTTATTCAACTATTTTTAAAATTGTATCACAATTTTTTTGTTATTTTTTTTAAAAAATGTCAAAATTTTTTTTATGAGTGTAACATTTGAAACTTTTAAAGAAGATGCATACTTTTCATTTAAATAAAGTAAATAATTGAGCAACTGCTAAGTGTTATATTCTCTAACTAAATATACAAATGAAATTTAAACATTATTTAAATATAAAATACGAACTTACCAGACTTGCAACCGGTCTCTATAGTTAAGTACTGTGAGCTTTCAAATAAAAAAAATGCTGTCAATATTTCGCATTTAACCGCTGGCATACCGCTATTATGGAAGTACAAAAAATGCTGTTGAATAATCTAAGAAATCATACTAAATGAAAAAAAAAATCTATTAAGTATTCAATTAAACCATATTTTCTCTTATCTTTTGAAGAGTGGGAGATACGTTGTGTATCCCCCCCCCCCGTTGTGTGTGTTGTAAATTATGTATTCATGTATGAAGATATCATCAGCTGAATGCTGGTGTACAACTGTGTTAATTTTTTAAGAGTATTTACGTAAAACAAAATTATACAATGAATCACGCCTAAACTGCCAAGAAAATAAATCCAAGAACGATTACTTTTAAATAGATACAGCTCCTATGATCTATCCCTTACAAAAAATTCTTATAGAATTCTATAAAAAAATATAGAAATGTGTTATAAAATCCTACAGATTTTAAAGTACAGATAGTAACTATAAAAATATTCGGAAGTATTCTATAAAATATTGGAATTCATTCTATAAAATATTCGAATTATATTATGTACGAAAGCATTTAGAATTGGTCAACACATAGCTAAACCTGTCAAGTACTAACTGAGCTCGATGTCGCCTGGGTTCTGGGATCGGAGGAGTATTGGTAATTTCAGCGAATGCTATGACTGTTCACAATTTTTCAGCTATAATTAGATCTTTTTAAATTTATTTGTTATATGATCTGCGTTTTCAATCCTTAAACCCGTATAGAAATCAAATACAGTCGAGTCTCTATCTAACGAAATCCACCGTTCCTGTAAAAAATTCGTTATATAGAGAAATTCGATGTATAGAGAATAATGTTAAAAATCGTATTTAATGTGTAAAATTTAAACAGATATTAGTTTTGATCTTTTGAATTAAGAATTTTAAATGTTTAAAAGTAAATATTAACCAAACATTTTATTTCTTAATTATTTAAGCTGTTTCAAAAAAGAGAACAGACATTTATTTAAAGGTGTATTTCGATTCAAACTGCTTATTTTCTGATTTATTTCTAAATTCATTTTCAATCTCAACTGCATCAAACTGGCAAATTGTCTTATTCAGAAATCACTCAAAGTGCCGTAATTGTCGATTTTTTGATAAATGCAGAAAATTTTGCAAAAAAGCAATCTAAAACGGCATTTTGAATTGATTTTTCCGATGCGGGAGATCTGGCAACGAAAAAAAGGGTCATGCTGAGAAGTTAATTGTTTATAAATCAAATTCTAATGAATTGAGCGTAAAATGACATCACACGGCACCTTATAGTCTCTTCAAAAATCCCTTCAGCAAGTTTCATTTTTCTACTTTTAAAAATGAATCTGGAATTGTATCTGAAAATTTCGAGCTGTTGAAGATGGAAAAGGATTTTTTCGAATAAACCGTTAAGCTTAATAAAAATCAAATAAGGAAGACTTGCATTAATTTCACACGAAGAAATCTGTAATTTTTTGTTGTTTTAAAATTGTTACGCTCTCAAAAAAATGCTCAAATTTTACCAAGGAATGAAAAATTGTAGTTAACATTTTCCTCCATTTGAAGGCCTCTCTTATGTGCCTCTCATTGATTCTGAGCAGCACTGAAGATAAATCAAAAATAAGTGATGGAAAATTGACTCCATATGATTTCGAAGCTTTTTTAAAACTGAATAAATTAAGACCAATTGATAAAAAAATTCGTTATATGGAGATAGATATTTCGCTATATATAGACTGTTTTCCATGTAATATTGGGAAAAGGTGACCGTTCCTACTAATAATTCGTTATATAGAGAAATTCGATGTATGGATTTTGTTATAGAGAGACTCGGCTGTACACAAATATAGAAATTATACACTGATCTCAAATATGAATGCTAATTTTCAATTACGTGTATTATGAAAACTGAAGACATGTTTAACGGAAATTTAGCCTATAAATCACTAAAGATTAGACAACGGAAGCATTATCTAATAATTAAATGATAGAAATTTTCGATATCAATCAATTTTCCCAACCATATACAACTTTTCGAACTGCCCAAAAATTGAGAAAATCAGATTTTAAAAGAAGTCCATTAAAATAAGGAATTTAATTTATTGTTCTTGATGAAGGTGTATTATTTACAGTTTAAAAAGAACTTCGCAGCGTAAATCCTGTTTCAATAATCACTTCATATTTCTGTTAAACGGGCTCAGGGGTTGAAAACTTTTCAAAAAATTGATTTTTTTTTATGATTTAGTTTGATTATTCAATCAATTCTTAACTCAATACAAAAAACCGCATAAAAGTATTTGCATTGTAAACGGAGTTATAAGCACTTATGTATCAACACTTTCATAGCCGCACCCATATAATTTCAACTTTAAGTCGCGTTTTCTCAAAACTTGATTTTTGAGAAGTAACACCAAGATTTAAAAAAAAAAAAAAAAAAAAAAAAAAAACTAATTGATGGAATGGCTTAATTTTTTTTTTTTTTTTTTTTTTTTTTTTTTTTGCATGCATATACCATCATTATCTGTAGAAAAAATTAAAATATTTTAGATAGTTTAATATTTTGAGTATTTTTAATGAAAAAAAGTTGTATTTTTTTTTGGGGGGGGGGGTTAAATTTTTTAATTTGAGAGATTTTTTTAAAAATGTTTTTTTTTAAGTGATAGCTATATCCTTAATTCATACTATAGATAATGATGTTATATGCATGCAAAAAAACTAAGCCATTCCATCAAATAGTTTTTTTTAAATCATGGTGTTAGTCGTTAAAAATCATGTTTTGAGAAAACGCGACTTAAAGTTGAAATTATATGGGTGCGGCCATGAAAGCGTTAATACATAAATGCCTATAGCTCCGTTAAAAATACAAATATTTTTATGCGGTTTTTTGCATTGAGTTAAGAATTAATTAAATAATCAAACTAGACGATAAAGAATCGATTTTTTGAAAAGTTTTCAATCCCTGAGCTCCTTTAAAATTCATTAATCAGACGGCGTCAGATGTGGAGTATTTAATAAAAAGTATTTAAAAGCTTGATAAATTCCTATTTGTTAAACTTGAAATATAAATGTTTAAATATTTGTATACTTCAGAATAAATTACTCCAATAAAAAATATAATATATTAACAAAGTTTATTAAAGTAGATGAATGTTTTTAGTAAGTTAACAGCAAAACATAATTTTAAAATTGAACAACAGGTTAATGAATCACGAACAAACATTTTTACAAATCATAATTTATATAAAGTATTTCGATTGCTATATTATTACATTAACAAATGAATCACGATGTATTGGTGTTTTTAATTAAATTCTAAAAGCGCGATCACACACACTGTCTAAGTGAAACTTTAAACTCATCATGCAGCATTAACTGCAACAATTTCTCGGAAAGCGGCGTGTGATTGCGATTTAGTACGTGAAACATTTCGTGCAACTCTTTCCACTCGAAGTAGAAAAAGTTGCGCTTAGCTCTGTGCTGCACGTAATCTGACCAATAGCGTACAAGCAGATTGTCTACGTCACTCCTCAAAATGGCGGTCGAAAGTAAGATGGCGACTGTTAGTGTATATGCACGCTCGTTTGTATTGAAAAGAAATAAAGCATTTAAGAAATTAGACGCAAGAAATGGCTTTTTATAAGCGATAAGGAGTTCAAATTATGAAATATTTTAATTGAATTTATGATGTCCCACACCCGCACACACACAAAAAAGGATCGTTCGGATATTACAAATAGCAAACGCCGTTCATTTTAGACGAGAGTAAGGTACAAATGTTCTAAGTAGTAAGTAAACATTCATAAAATTTAAAAGTTTTTTTAATTATTAATCTTACATTTTGTTTAATAATGTGATTAATTGCAGTGTTAATGAGTTTTGAATATATATTTTACTGTTTGTGGAAATTTGATAGTGTTTTGTTTATATTTGTCGCCAAATTTGCCAATGTTAGTAAACAAAGGCTTTTATCTTGTATGCACGTATCCTGTTAAATTACATTAATTTACTAATCGTATTTTTAACAAACGAATTAGTAACTGGAAAACATTTATCAGTTATACTGCTTAAATCTCTTTCTAAAAGTGTTTTGGGATTTTATTAGACGAATTATTAATGTAAACATTGACTTAATTTCTTTATTATTCGGTACTTTTCTTATGGATTATTGTATAATATTAATATTAAATATTGTAAATATTAAAAAATAAATATTGTAAATTATAGAACATTTACATATTGTATTAAAAATTAAATAGTGTAAATAATATAATAGTTAAATACTGTATTAAAAATTAAATAGTGAAAGCTCTTTAATCATTTAAGCAGCAATTATATTTTCCAATCAGTTTTATTCATGCAGTATATCCAAAATTTCTGAGAAATAATTCAGCTATTCTAAATTATTTATCAAAGATACTTTTTTTCTGTGTGAAGCAGACGTGAAATATATAATGTTCTTTATTGCACTTTCATGCTATATATTTTCAAAATCATTTTTCTTAAAAAAAGGAAAAAAAAAAAAAAAAAAAAAAAGACGTCTTTAAAATATGACTATTATATCTTATTTTTAAAAATAATTTTTTGAATTACAATTATTTGAAAAAGAATTTATTTCTGATGGGTACAAGATGAATCATATAATTTTCATCTAATTCAGAGTTCTTTAAATAATGTGTTTTAGTAAAATGAAGAAGTCGTGGAATATCCCTTATCTTTCCTTTTTTTCTGTTTAAAGTCCTTTTCCAGAATAAGTGGAAATATGACTGGTGTATTTTTGCCTAGTTGTACAGTAATATTTTATAAGAATAATAATTATGTTTTTCAAATTTCTGCCAATGGTTAGATACAAATAACAAATTTGCTATTTTTAACATATTTTTAGAGATATGAAAATTGACAAAACACTATCAAAGTTCATAAAAAAGTAAAAATTATCAAAAATCACTTGACATTGCAATTAATATTATTGTTAAATAAAAATATAAGATTAATTATTATAAAACTTTTTAATTTTATAAAAAAAAAATATTTACACAATTGATATTAAACATAAAAAGTATATGAATCAAATTTACTTTTGATTCTTGAAATAATCTTTTTCTTCATACAAATGCAAACTTATACAGATCAAAAACATTTTTGAACTGAAGATTGGGTATCATAGCTTCATCTTGTGTGTAATTGATAAAATATTTAGAATGATGCATAAAAAGAAAAACCTACTGCCCCATTCCCCTCCATTGTCCCACTTAACCCCACTCTCCCCTATATATCCTCTATATATTTAAACATATATATACATTAACAATATATATAAATATAAGAAGTATATATATATAAACACATATATTAACTGTAGTAAAATCCATCCAATATTTATTACATTTAAAGTAAAATACTCAAAAATTATCTATTGACTTAAAATCAGCATATGCATTAGCATTTTTTAAAAACTAATTGAAGCACTCATTTTATCTTTAAATACGCAAGTTTTAATCCTTTTTTGTCATGTTTTCTTCTTTTTCTGAATTTTTTTCTTTTACTATCTTTTGAATTTTAAATAAAAAATAGAATGCCCAACTATATAAGAGGGGGGGGGGGGGATCGTGCTAAAAACTGGATGAGAAGTTACTGTGAAGGTTAGTAAATATATTATTTAGGGGTTACTTATCACGCGAATAATCTCACTTTCTAATGCTAATCCTATGGAAAAAAATTAAGATATATCGGTTGCATTTCAATATTTTTAATGATTATTTATTTTAATCAATAGCTGAGATCTGTACATAGGCCATTTAATTTTTTTTTAAAATTTGATTGCTTTAAGGACATTTTTACTTTTGAAACCGGTTCCGAAAATAACAATGCGCCTATTAAAAAGTATCTTAAAAAAAAATAAAATAAAATAAATGGCCTATGTACAGATCGATCTTAGCTATCCAATGAGATATTTTCATATTTTTTTTTCCATGGAATCAGCACTAGCTAATGGGACTTTTCTTTTGATTGAACTAGATTCTTAATGACGAAGTATAAATAAAACAATACATCAGTTTTTAATTCTTGCAAAGTGTGGTAACACCACAGGTTTTCTTTTAGCTAAAAAATAAATAAATAAATATAGCTGTTATTAAGGAAACTCAACTTTTTGTTTGACACTTATTCATAAATTAAGTAAATCTTCAGAAAAGTATGTCATATTTTCCATACTATTCCAGCTAGCAAAATGCGCCAACTGAAAAGCGGTCGACTCGACTATTTATTGTGGTAACCCTGCTTCCCAAGCTGGGAGAAACTTTCTACACATCATCCAGCAACCCTTCGTGGCTGACTCTACCTCTTTTGCATCAGAAAATGTTGCAAGTTGTGTCTAAAGTTGAGCTTAAAAACTGAATGTGATCGTGCCTTAATAATATAAAATATATGTTATACTACCGTATTAATATGGACGTGTTACATTAAAAAAATCCCTGTCGGCTGGGCTTATAGGCGGAGGTAGATTTCGAAGAGTGCTCATTTCAACAAGAATATATATATATATATATATATATATATATATATATATATATATATATATATGATTAGAGATAAACCCAGTTTAATAACTTCATTTGGCCGTTTATGAAAATTTTTTTATTTCATTTTTCTGCAAAAACTGGTTTTATCAGAATCATCTTAAGAAAAATTCAGCTCAAATGCCCATTTTGACAACATATTTTGAAATATATTCTAAATTTATTAAAAAATCGACCAAAACAGTACTTTATACAGTTCCTAAATAACAAAAAACTGTCAGTTGAAAGCATTTGATAAAAAAAATTGAATTAATAAATGAGTCATAAAATAACCGATTTGTTGTTTGAATACATCCTTAATTCTTTAATCATGATTGCTTCGGAAAATTTTGTGCGAAATACTCACTTTCACAGCATTTAAAAAAATATATTCTATCTTTATCAAAAAACTGGCCAATGCGTCACAGTATATAGTTCCTAAATAAGAGGATCTGTAAATTGGATGCATTTGAGAGCGAAAATGGATTTTAAAACGAGTCATAAACACCGCAATTTGCTATGTGAAAACTTCCTTAAATTTTCAAATCTCGAAAACTTTGGGAAATTCTGTTCAAAATACTCTTTTTGGTAGCCTTTTTCAAAATATATTCTGTCTTTATCAAAAAACCGATCAATGCATCCCATTATATAGTTCCTAAATAAGAGGTTCTGAAAATTGGATGCATTTGAGAGCAAAAATGGATTTAAAAACGAGTCAGAAAAAAACGCAATTTCTTATTTGAACACTTTCTTAAATTTTCAGTCACAATGATTTCTGAAAATTCTGTTCAAAATACACTTTTTGGTAGCCTTTTTTGAAATATATTCCGTCTTTATCAAAAAACTGACCAATGCATCACATTTTGTAGTTACTAAATAAGAGGATCTGTAAATTGGATGCGTTTGAAAACAAAAATGGATTTAAAAACGAGTCAGAAAAAAACGCAATTTCTTATTTGAATACTTCCTTCAATTTTCATTCCCGATGAATTTTGGAAATTCGGTTCAAAATATCCTTTTTGGTAGCCTTTTTTGAAATATATTCTGTCTTTATCAGAAAATTGACCAATGCGTCACTTTATACAGTTTCTAAATAAGAGGATCTACCATTTGGATGCGTTTAAAATCAAAAATGAATTTAAAAATGATTCAGAATATAAGCAGTTTGGATTTGAGGTTTTTTCTCCAACTCCTATTTTTGTTTAATTTCTTTTTGCTATACGAATTGGTCCTTTGAAAAACTTGTCAATATAAAAGTTGTAGATATTTTTGAGAAGATGTAAAATAAATTTAATCAGATTTGATATCTTAAAAACTGACGGAGTTATGGATTTTTCTCTTTTTTCAGCACCCTTTTTCTTTTCGTTTTTAATTTTTTTCATCGGTAAAAATTGATCCTATCAAAAACTTGTAAATACAAAAGTTTTAGATAATTTTAAGGACATTTATAAAAAATTTAGTTGGACTTGATATCTTGAATATTGACGAAGTTATGAATTTTTTCTCTCAAAATCCCTGTTTTTTTTCGCCCCTTGAGCCCACTTCTAATTTTATCAAAAATCTGTCATGTATATACTTTTGGCTCATTTTTATGAAGTAATATAAACTTTAAACCGATTCGATATCTACTTTAATTAAGAAGTTATGACGTTTTTTCGGTTTTCACAAAAACGCCCCCTATTCCGACCCCCTTAGTCCGATTTTGCCCATTAACGAACTCAGCCAAGATTTTATCCCCATTGATTTTATGTAACAGTTTGGTGGAGATTGGTGAAGAATTATAGAAGTTATCGTGTCCATAAAAAAGTGAGATATATAGATAGATAGATAGATATATAAATTGGTGCGGTTGCAATATGTAGTATTTCTTACGAAATCTACCTAAAAATCTTAATATGCAGATATAAATAATTTAATACACAAAAATTTTTAAAGACCAGAAATATATATCTTAAAAAATCTATACATTCATTAGTCTATAATATTTAAATGAAAATCAATTAAACCGCATACATTTTAAAAGACGAAAAATATTCTTTTTTATATTTTTAATATCTATAGAATAAAGTCTATAGAATCAAAATTCTACAGAACTTCTAGAAGTTTTATAGTACTCCATAAAAAATTGTTCCATAAAAAATAATAAAAAAAATCTATAAAAGCATTTTCTTCGAAAAAGATTGTGTATAATTCTTTGAAACTCTATAAAACAGTATTCTATTGAAATGCTATTGTTGTAAAGAATTTGTAATAAACTTGTAAAGAATTCTCTAGAGTTCTAAGCAGCTCTATGAACTATTTTCGTGAGGGATGTCTCTTCAATTTAAAATATTCGATGTAAAATTTTCAAAGGATACTACATTCTTATAAACTTGATTTTATTTTAATTCCCCATTAAACTGTCATATTATCGCCAATGTCTAGGGCTAATAATTAAATTATTCTTTACACTTTACACAAAACTGCTAATATTATTCTAACAAACATGGTTTTTGAATTTTTTATCATACCCATTTTTATTCTAGAAAATATTTTTTTTCTCTAATTTTATTTTATTTATGTGCAGGCGTAAATAATTTTTATGCCTGCGTATATTCATTTAAAGAGTATATAATATGTTTTATGTAATATTTTTAAAAGACTTAAATTGTAATATGCTTAACTTTCGTTATATTTCGGATACATTGTCGTCTTTGTTCCTACATCTAAGCGCATATATTAAACATCATTTTACTTGCTACTAACTAATATCATTGTAACAGTCATACTTATAGAATTTTATATTGCTCTCTTTTCCTTACACAAAAAAATAATTGTTTAGGGAAAATATTTAATTTATTTGCAGATGTAAGTCAATATTCATAATATATGAGAATGGTTTTTTTTAAAGGGATACAAGGAAAAAATTAAAAAAAAATGTTTTTTAATTACATTTTACAAAGTATTCAAGGGCACACTGTATGACTTTGCAAATCGGCATAAATTTGGGACACTACATGATTTTGTCATACATTTATCACACAAGCAAATTTTGAAATATAAATTCATCAATTAATACATAATCTGTAGTTTTTAATAAGTTGCTGAAACTATAACCCAAGCACTACAAAAAGATTTAAATTTTAAAACTTTACAAAAATAAATGAATAAATAAATAAATAATGAATTTTATTTTTCATATAGAGCAAGATTTTAAATACGTTTGTAGGGTTTCGTTCATCTGTCGAAACCCTATTCATCTCTGTACTCTGTCTGTCACAGAGTCCGTACACAAATCTTTACAAGTCAGTACGTTCAAATTTTGTGTACTTACCTCTGACTATCACTTGTCACTCAAAAAATCATAAAAAATCGAAAAAGACTATTATTTTAATTTAAATATTTTTTAAATATCATCACTTCATTTTTTGCTGTTGTTTTCTCTTCTAATTGTTGCCAAAGTTTAAAACATATAAACATTATTAACACAATTAACATAAAGTAATGGATTAAATGAATCACGTGAAAAACGTGTATTTGTTTTTATTTTTATAAATGGTTCCGGAAATGATTTAACTTCATTCTCGAACTCTTTTCTCGAGTTTTGGATCCCTCGAGACAACAGCCTCAGCTGCTATACGTCTAAAACAACCCCCCCCCCCCCTCCAAACCATATCCAGAATTGTACTTTTTGCCACGGCCAACCACGTAAAACGAAAGAATTTTTCTTTTATTTATTTTATTTTTTTATTTTTTTTAATTTTTTTTTTTTAACTGGGATTTTATAATCGCAATTTTTTTATTGATTGATTTTATCAATTTGGTACTTACGCATGCGGATGTTATTTCATGTGCTGATTCATAAAATATAAATAAAAAAAAGCGAGATAACACCATTCCAATTTATGAAAAAATAAATTTTTAAACCTATAGGAAATATACTTTTACAGACAATTAACGGGAATTTATTCAAATTATGAAAACTAAATGATCACTTTTACACTTTGACATAGTTTCACACATAATACGAATTTTATAAATTTAAGATAAATTTAATTTTTGTTGGGGGAAGAGCAATATTGTATTTTTATTTTAGATAAGCGTGTTTATTGCAATTTGAATGCGTTTTTTTACTGAGCACTAATGTAAATATTATTTATTAACAATAAATATTTGTAAAAGTGAAAAATTCAGTGGGAGGAGAGGGTCGTCAAAGGAGGTGTTATTTTTTAAATTTTGTTAATTTTGGGATAATTAAAGAATCAATCGCTTTAAAGTTTGACGTATAATTTATAAAACATATTAAGGATAAAGTTTTTTGAAAGATATATTAAACGAAACCCTCTGTGCGATCTGTGATCACACTCAACCACTTGTTTTTACCTGACCTATCAATCTAAAATCTATCGTTCAGACGTAAAATAATGATCAGCTGTAAAAAGAGTCAATTTGTAGATAATTTTAATAGAAAATTCTCTCATAAAGATATTCTTGTGATTCATTTTTATGTTAGACAAAATATAATTTAATTAATGCATTCTTTTCGTTTGGTAAAATGGTCACGATTATTATGCGCAACAAATTGCCAAATATCTCTGTACGAGTATCTCTGTATTTTACTAATATTATATTTAATATTTTCACTCTTCTGTGAAATAATAAAAAAATAAAAAATTGCGCAATACAACAGCAGATTTCCTTCTGATATATATAACCTTTCTTTTATAATTATATATGGCCTTCTATTTATATAAAAAAATATATGAGGAGCCCAGAAGCCAAGGGGTATAAGTGACAAAATTGAAAAAATTGAGTTAAGTGCATAGGCTATCTGGAAATATGTCTATTTATTTGTAGGTAAAGAGTTAAGAGTGATTTTTTTCTTTATATACTGAGTTATAGGGGTCAGTTAACCTCTTTCCGAAAACTGTGAATCGTGTGGAGGCCAAGGGATATAAGTACAGTTGTGTCTGTTAACGTCTATATAGCAGAAGCGCGACCAACGACATACAAAGCAATTTGCTTTCTTATGCATTAAATAAATGCATTTTAACTATTATCAAGTAAGAAAAATCATGCGTTAAGCATGGATTATGAAACACTTTCCAACACTCCCTGAAATCTTCAAAATATTTGCTATTTAGAGTAATAAAGAATTACTATGCATTTCCAAATATGCATTCTGATACTTTTGAGCAGCCCTATGCTTTATTGGTCGGTTGATATATACTGTATAACGGGAAAAATTAGTTTAGCAAGAATACACATATTAGTTTGAAATTTCTCTTTCAGCAGTTTATGCTAATAGATGGAAGCATACTTGTATTCTTTTGTTTATTCTGTAGTTTATCTTGAACGTTTATTATACGCCAGTATTTAGCTGAAATTTACTTCAAACTAAAACCCACTTAAGACTTCTGAAATCACATTTTCAGAACTTATCATCCATCGATGACCATGTATAAAATTTTGTGTGTGATCCTATATATCATTTTATCTATATTTTACAAGCATTTCTTGATAAACTGAATGCAGTTCAGCATAGAAATACATGACTTATTTAAAAGCAATCTTTAAGAAAAGTACGCTCATATTCTGTAACCTTTACGAGTATTTTTGTGTAACCCTGTATATGAACTATAGCGTTTATACAAGTCATATAACATGTATAAATTTAGTGAAACTTAAAAGTGCAATTCATAATTAAAATGGCATTTCGTCCATCCATCAATCATCATTGATAATATATACAGTACTTCGGATAGAATATACTATTTAAAATCTTTTCTGTGTGAACTGAAAATACTGTATACTTCGTGTTATGCGCAAAATAACTTATATTAAGCCTCAGCGATATATATGAATTTTATTATACATGAAAATAAGTCGCAAACAATTCCTCTTTATCATTAGGTAATGTAAATCTTTTGTATGGTCCTGTAAATAAATAATAACTATTCTTTTCACCTCAGATTTTATAGAATGTTTCTTTTGGGGCATTTCGTAAATGCATATAAATTTTAATATGTGACAAGGTGTAACATCTTTAAAATCCATTTAAAACGATTTTTCCCATAAACTGTAATGTAATGGAAAACTTTTGATTGTCCTTGTAAATAAACTCGTGTTAGAAACTTCATTTGCAGTAGGTTTTTGCTGAGATAAACATGAATAATTCCCAAAAATTTATGGGCAATCCGAATATATTTACGAGAGTTAGGGCACGGACAGATGGACAGACAAATTAAAATCATATTCACCTTTCAATTTTGTTGGAAAGTGTTAAAAAAATAAAATTTCAATGTTTCAAAATTTAAAATAAAATTTTAAAACTTACATTAGAACAAAACTTTTTTTTTCATTTATTTTTATCAACATCGTTCATATTTTTTTTCATAAATTCATTTTTTATTTCATATTTTTTCCTTCTTTATAAATAATATTAAAACAAAATTTTGTCCTTTCATTTATTTGTTTAAACATTGTTCTTAATTTTTTCATAAATACAATTTTTTATTTCATAATTTTTCATTTCTTGTGCTCATTCGGCACTTAAACATTTTAGTTTCCAAGCACTTTTTATTACTGCTTGGAAGCCAAGGGGTACAAGTGCCGAATGACGATAAACATTGCTTAGTTATAAGTAAAAAGGAAAATTGTATTCCACTTTTTTTAAACAGTTTTTGAATTAAGAGTTCAAAGATCACTAAGAAGTAAGCAAAAGTTTCATAGCTTAATTCGTTGAATTACAATTGATGTTTAACTTTGAACTCAATTTACTCGAAATCTAAATTTTGTCACTTGTACCCCTTGGCTTCTGGGCTCCTCATATATAAACGGTATATTGTAGCTTAGTATATAGCAACATATTTTATTATGAACAGCTTATTTTGTAAAAAAAAAGACTATACTTCTTTATTCCGTAACATTTAATTAAGTTTTATGACGAAGAACATAAAAAATTTGCATTCCTTAATGCTTTATGTAAGAAATTATAAAAACGTTAACTTGCAGTAGAACTAAAGTTTAATAGCCCGTCTTCGTTAATTAAGGCTATAAAACTAAATTGATTTTGTCATGAACTAAATCTTATCTGCAGTGATTTCTTTTTTATAATATTTTTTCTTAAATAAGCTCTGCTTTAGTTTTGACATATAGCGCTAAAGTTCATACTTTCATTTTCTTTATATTATTATACATATTATATAAACACATTTTATTTATGTGCAGACGTAAACAATTTTCATTATATCTGCATATATTCTTTTAAAGGACATACAATATATTTTACGTAAGATTTTTAGAAGACTCTAAATTCCAATATCCTTATTTTCGTTCTGTTTTCGATAAAACTGTCATCATTGTTCCCATATTTAAGGGTACATATTAAACTATTTTTTACTTACACTTTCTAGTACTATTGCATAAGACATGCTTACAGAATTTTATATTGTACCCTTTTCCTTCCAAAAAAGTAATTTTCTGTAAAAATGTTCAAATTATGTGCAAATGTAATGCAGTCTTCATAATATATCAGAATGTATTTTATAGGAACAAAGAAAGAAATTGAAAAACTTTTTATTATTACATTATAAATAATATTCAAGGACACACTATATAAATCGGCATCTTGGCATGTATTTTGAACAGTATATGATTTTGGTGTAAAATAAATTTCAAAACATAAGTTAATCATTTAACATATAATAAAGTCTTTCATCAGTTGCTGCTAACTATAACCCAAGCACTACATAAAATTTTAAATTTTAAACTTTCAGACGCACACAGAAAAGAAATAACTTAAATGGATTTCATTTCTGATATAGAGCAATATTTGAAATTTTTTTTTTTACTTACCTTGTCCATCTTAGGTCAGTAGTATAGATGTAAGCCATTGACAAGCGTTAAAAGGAATGAGTTTGAAGATAAATTTAATTGCAATTTCTATCATTAAGATATTGTTGTGATTCATTTTTATGTTAGATGAAGTATAGTTTAATATACCCTTTCTTTTCGCTTAATAAAAAAAATCGATTACTATGCACATGAAATATAAACGAGTACCACTGTATTTTGTTAATATTATATTTTATATTTTCAATCTTCCATAAAAGTCAATATAATGAAATACAACGAAAGATTTCCCTCAGATATACATAACATATTTTTCTAAAATTATATATGGCCTTTCATTTATCTAAAGATAATATATAAACAGTACACTGTAGCTTATTATATAGCAACATATTTTATTATGAAAACAGCTATTTTTGTAATAAAAAGACGTTTCACCTTTATTCTGTAACATTTAATTAAGTTTTATGAAGAAGAACATAAAAATTTGTATTCCCTAATGCCTTATGTAGGTAATTATGAGAACGTTAACTTGCATAGAACTAAAGTTTAATAGTCCGTTTTCGTTAATTAGAGCTATAAAACTTAATAGATTTTTGACATAAACTAAATCTTATCAGCAGTGATTTCTTGTTTCTTATAACACTCTTTTCCTAAAAAAAAGAGCTGCTGTAATTTTGATATGCAGCACTAAAGGAAATATAGTTAATACTATAAATTTTAATGTTATTGTTCATGTTATATAAAAACTATTTTATTTATTTGCAGACGTAAAACATTTTCATGATACCTGCATGCATTCCTTGAAAGAGTATCCAATAAATTTTACGGAAGGACTCTAATTTGCAATATGCCTAATTTTCGTTCTGTTTCGGATACAACTGCCATCATTGTTCTCTTGCTTAAGGGTACATATGAAAAAATATATACATACATTTTATTTTTGCTTCTCCTATCCATCGAAAATCCGCAGTTGTGACGTGAGCTACTGCTCAGCAGCAAAAGGAGTCAGCTTGTGGATACTTGCAAATTCTCCTAAAGGTGTTATTGTGATTCATATTAATGTTAGACTAAATATAATTTAATTAGTCCTATCTTTTAGCTTAACAGAAAAAATTTTCAATTATTATGCACTCGAAATATAAGCGAGTACTTAAGTAAGCGATTATTTAGTAAGCTGTATTTCTTTAATATTATATTTAATATTTTCAAACTTCTATGAAATTAGTAAGAAATAAAAGAAATATAAAATTGTGAAATATAACGACAGATTTTTCTCTGATGTACATAATATATTTTCTAAAATCATAGCCTTCTATTTATATAAAAATAGTATATAAGCAATACATTGTAGCTAATTAGGAGCAATATATTTTATTATGAAAACTGCTTATTTTGTAATACAAATACTGTTCATCTTTATTCTGTAACATTTAATTAAGTTTTATGAAGAAGTACATAAAAATTTGTATTCTTTAATGCCTTATTTAAGAAATAATGAGAACGTTAACTTGTACTAAAACTAAGGTTTAACAACCCGTCTTCAGTAATTAAGGCTTTAAAATTAAATAGATTTTAGCATAAAATAAATGTTATATGTAGTGATTTCTTTCTTCTTATAACACTGATTTTTTACTTTCTTCTATCTTTACAAGATGAAAGTATTGGATTTATGAAAATTTTCGACTTCCGATTTTCGACGGATTTATACGTTTTAGAATATCCTGAACACGTTTTGACTATTTTTAGAAAATGTCTGTCTGTGAGTTTGTCCGTCTGTCTGTCTGTGAGTCTGTCCTGTCTGTCTGTTAGTCTGTCTGTATGTAACAAAAAAATTGTGGGAGCTCTATCTCAAGAACTAATGCTCGAAATTTAATAAAATTTTATATTCAGTTAGACCTTGATATGAATTAGTGCTTATTAGTTTTTGGTGAAAATTAGCCAGCAGGTGGCGCTGCTATACTACGTTTTTCGTGATTTTCAAGATTGCTATATCTCAAGAACTAATGCACAGAATTTCACCAAACTTCAGATTCTATGACCCCTTGATTTACATAGATGCTGATTAAGTTTTGATGAAAATTGGCCAATAGGTGGCGCTGCTATGCCACGTTTTTCATGATTTTCATGATAGCTGTATCTCAAGAACTAATGCACAGAATTTCATCAAACTTCAGATTCCGCGATACCTTGAGATACATAGCCGCTGATAAGGTTTTGGTGTGAACTGCCCTATAGGTGGCGCTACATTTTGCACGATTTTTGCGATAGCTATATCTCAAGAACTAATGCAGAGAACTTCAAATTTTAGATTCTGTTACACTAGAATATGTAACATAATTAGACGCTGATTACATTTTGGTATTAACCTTGCTGCAGGTGGTGCAGCTATGCTGCATTTTGCACGATTTTTTCAATAGCTATATCTCAACAACCAATGCACAGAATTTCATCAAACTTCACATTTTGTTACAAAATGACATATAACATAATTACACGATGATTACGTTTTGTTATAAATCCTTCAACTGATGGCGCTGCTGTGCTATATTTTACACGGTTTTTTTTAACTAGCTATATCTCAAGAACTAATGCACAGAATTTCATCAAACTTCAGATTCTTTTACACCACAACATAATAAGACGCTTTTTTAAGTTTTGGCATAAATTGTCCAAGATATGGTGTTGCTGTGCTACGTTTTGCAAATTTTTTGTTATAACTATATCTCAAGAACTAATGGACGAAATTCCATCAAATTTCAGATTCTGTTAGGTCTTGACATAAATAGATGCTTATTAGGTTTTAGTATAAATTGCCCAACATGAGGCACTACTAAGCTCATTTTCTCAAAATATTAATTAAATTTTGCGTTTTAGGCTTTTCGGATACCAGAATCTCATTAGGCTAGGTCAAATGTTCGAGGAAATTCGATAATAAATAACTTTGGAGTCACCACGTTTTTTTTTTTTTTTTTTTTTTTTTTTAAATATTAAAATGTACTTATGAGATAGAAGAAAGTTTTGGGATTGACACGTCCAACTAGTTTTAAATAAAGCGCTGGTCTAATTTTGATTCATAGCACTAAAGAAAAAAGTTAATATTTTCATTTCCTTTATTCTCTGTTATTATTGTTAGGTTGCATGGACTCATATGCATAAACTTTAGAAGATACGGAAACTGTTAGACGCGATTCTAGCATTATTTCTTTCTTTACATGGAAAATAAATGTAGTAATTAAAAAAATGTAGTAAACTGAAGTATGATTATTTTTGTAAGGAATATATCTATAAGGGTTAACAACTCTGGTACATGAAATAAGTACATTTGATAATTATTATAAAAAAACGCATTTTTATCATATAGTTCATATTTTCATAGCATTTTGGTTCCGTTTTAAAATTCTTTTCTGGGCGTGATTGATTTAACAAAGTAGGTTAAAAAATTGCGTATTTAACTCCTTTTCCATGATCTTGTTTTACGCAATTATTAAAGTTTCATCACCGATTTTTTTAAACAAAAATTTTTATAAATAAATTAAACTGATCAATGTCCAAAGAGGTCAGTTTGTAGATATATTTAATTACAATTTTTCTCATTCATTTTCATTTTTCTCATTTCATTATTTTTATTTTTTACAATTTTTTCTTATTTTCATTCATTTGTTATTTTGATTCAGTTTTATGTTAAAGGAAATATTATTTAACTGTTCCTTTATTTCAAAGCTATGTTAACACGTTCATTAGTCTCCAGGCTTCACTGCAATACAGGCAATGTTTAAAATAACATTACTTATATTCATTTAATATATTTTTAATATATTATATAATTTAGCTTTCAAGAATAACATTCATATTCGCTTTTAAGTTTTTTATATAATTTTGAAAGAATAGTCTTTGTTTAGCATTTTTAAAACAGAATGAGAAAAACAACATTAAAATTTTGCCTTTTTGCAAGACTGTCAAAGTGTTAATAAACTTACGCTTGATTATTATGCGCACGAATTTAAACGAGTACCAGTGTATATTGTTAATATTATATTTTATATCTTTAATCTTCGAGGAACGTAAAAACAAAAAAAGGTGTAATACAACGACAGATTCCCTTCTGATATACATAACCTATTATCTAAAGTTATATATGGCTATCTATGTATAAAAAAAATTATATACAAGCTGTACATTGTAGCCAATTATATAGCAGCATATTTTATTATGAAAACATCTTATTTTGTAAAAGAAAAGTTTGTTCACATTTCATCTGTAACATTTAATTGAGTTTTATGACGAAGGACATAAAAATTTGTATCTCTTAATTCCTTATGTAAGAAATTACAAGAACGTAAATTTGCACAAGAACTAAAGTTTAATAACCCGTCTTCTTTAATTAAGGCTATAAAAGTAAATAGATTTTTGCATAAACTAAATCTTATCTTCAGTGATTTCTTTTTTTTTATAACACTATTTTTTTTAAATAAAGCGCTGCTCTGTATTTGATTCATAGCACTAAAGAAAATATAGTTAATACTTTCATTTCTTTTATTCTTAATTATCGTTGTTAGTTCCATGGACTCATATGCCTAAACTTTATAAGTTGCGGAAAATCTTTGACACTATTCCCGCATTTTTTTATTTCTTTAAATTGAAAATAAATGTAGTAATTAAAAAAAAATGCAGTAAACTAAAGCATGAATATGCTTGTAACAAATATATTCATCAGGGTTGACAACTCTGGAACACGAAATAAATTAATTTGATAATTATTATAAAAATAAATGTATTTTTATGATATAGTTTATGCTTTCATAGCTTTTTGTTTCTGTTTTAAAATACCTTTCTCTCCGTAATTGATTTAACAAAATAGGTTCAAAAATTGCGTATTTAACTCCTTTAACATGAGCTTATTTGAGCATGATTTACCCAATTTTTAATGTTTCATCACCGATTTTTTTAAAGAAATTTTCTTTATAAATAAATTAAATGGATCAGTGGCTAAAGGTGTCAGTTTTTAGATGCCCTTAATTGCAATTTTTTTCATTAAGATATTATTGTGATTCAATTTTATGTTCGATGAAATAGAATTTAATTATTCCTTTATTTTCGCTAAATAAAATTATGTGTGAGTATTATGCGCATGAACTATAAACGTGCACCAGTATATTTTGTTAATATTATATATTATAATTTCAATCTTTGAGGTACATACAACGACCGATTTCCTTCCGATATACATAACCTATTTTCTAAAGTTATACATTTCTTTCTATGTATACAAAAACTGTCTATAAGCTGTACATTGTTTCTAATTATATAGCAGCATATTTTATTATGAAAACAGCTTATTTTGTAATAGAAATGACTGTTCACATTTCATGTTTAACATTTAATTAAGTTTTATGACGAAGAACATAAAAATTTGTATTCCTTAATGCCTTATGTTAGAAATTACGAGAACGTTAACTTGCAAAGAACTAACGTTTAATAGCCCGTCTTTGTTAATTAAGGCTATAAAACTAAATTGATTTTCGAATAAACTAAATCTTATCTGCAGTGATTCCTTTTTTAACTATAACACTACTTTTCTTTAACGATAACTCTACGACTTTCCTAACGATAACACCAAGAACTTTTAACGATAATACTATTTTTCTTAAATAAAGCGCTGCTTTAATTTTGATATATAGCACTAAACAAGTTGTCATAAACACATTCATTTTCTTCATCCTTAATTATCGTTTTTAGGTTCCAAAGACTCATATGCCTAAACTTTTCAAAGTACGGAAAATGTATGACGTGATTCACGCGTTATTTATTTTTTTACATTGAAAATCAATAGAGTGGTTTTAAAATAAATATGCGGTACACTTTGTTGGCTAATCAGCCGGTTTTACTTGTCACTTATGGCTACTTTGAGTTTAAAACCTTACATAAACTTAGATTAATTTAATAGATTTTCTCTTTATATTTCAAATTTAAAAGACTTCTTTATTTTAAAAGTAATACCCTTATTATCTGGATTATAATGTTAGTTTTTTCTGAAACATAAATTAACTAAAGTTGCGACATAGGGCTTCGATAGATAGCATTAGGTGTTCCGTAATCGGCTAGTCTTGGACCTACCCTTTTTCAGAAGTGGAATCGTCCAGTTCAGTTTCTGAGATAGTATAAATGCCGTCCTCTGATCGAGTTCATGGCTCTCTTTTCGCTTCTGTGAAGTTCTCGTTATGATTTAAGTTATTATAGTTTAAATTCGAATAAGATATTTAATTTTTCGTTTATGATAGTTATTTTTCAAAAAGCTGCTGGTGTACTGAAATTCAATACTCTTAAAAAAATTATGATTCTCTTAATCATTTTTAAACAAAGTTTGCTCTTAATAGTAATCAATTAAAAGCTGTTATGAAGATATTTTTAAACAAGTTTACATGATTGATTGAAGTTTAAATAAAGAACTGTCGTCATCAAAAACCTGACTCTTCGATGACCCAACTCTCTTAGATTAAAACACAGCTTTTATTCCAGGTGTCTTCCACAGCGTTGGTATAGTTTTTCTGCTTATAGCAGTATAATTATGTATTAGACCTGTATTGATACAGGCTAAGAGATTTTAGTGTTAAAAATCTCTTTAAAAACGCAGAAAAAAGCGAAGATCTCTTTAACATGTTATTCCCAGTTAAATAAATTCGAATATGGTTCTCGGTTATCCTTTTATACACATTTACTTCATCTTATATCTAATTCCTTTTAGAAGATTTCCAAATCTTTATTTAAATACTAATTTAAAAGAAAGATGCATGCGGATTTAAATTTGCGAATGCAAATTTTGAGAAAGTGAAATTGATGTTGGGAATGATTTCATAGAGGAAAAATTCTACCATCACATCAAATTGGATTAAATTTTACATTTTTTGTTCCGGAATACCAAGCATAATATAAGAGCCTCAAATGATAATTTCAACATGATAACTAATCCTTTTTGTGTTTCAAATATACATCAAATTTAATTTTAATAATTTAGAAAACTGAGTTTTATAGAAATAGTATTTTGTTAATTTTAGGTCAAAATGACATTTGTTTGAGAGTTAGACTAGCTAATGTAAGGTACATTTTTAATGTAACTAATTTTGTATATTTATTAAAAATCAATGAAACAGTTCCTATTTAAGCGTTTTCTTTCGTCGAAATTCGATGAATTCCAATTTGTATTTATAAAAAAATCCTTTTTTAAATGCAACCTTTAACATAATAAACGATTGTTTTGTAATATATATTTTATTAGTAAACGATTGTTTTGTAATATATATTTTACTCACCTAATACTATAACTCAAAAAGAATACTGAAACTGTCTCCAGCAGGAAGATTAATAAAATTTTTCGGGTTTAATTGCCGTTTTAATTGCACAGTTGTCAGGCTCCTTGCATAGGCATACCGGAGTAAACGATCGACAAAGTGCTTAAGGGTGATTTATTCTGTACTTGTATACTTGCAAATTCATCGAAGAAACATTATACATTTTAGTACGAGTGACAAGAAAATAATGCTCACCAACAAAAACATAGTAAAGGAGTTTAAAATTCATGTCTACATCTGATCACTTCAACGTTCTATATCATACACAGACACAGAGATGAGACAGAGGCCACTCATCAGGTACATGTAACATTGTCCAATGTCACCCATCCAGGTAACTAAAAATACTTCCTTTTACATTTTGTAAAAGTGCTGCACGTTAAATCCAGGATTGTGTCTTTAAAACTATTTCTCCAGTTATTGCATACTCAAATAATACGAACAAACATGAAAACGAAGTCACACAATAAAAGATAATAAACTAATGAAAAGTCAAACAGAAAACAAAAATCAAATAAAATTTTAGCAAGAATGTGAAAGAATGTAAGCTTGATGTGAAAACTAACACATCAAACTTACATTCTTAAAAAAAAAAAAAAAAAAAAAAAAAATATCCGCTAATTCTACAGACATAGTGTTGCAAGAAATATGTATACTTATTAATGTTTTATCAGTACACAGTACAAAAAAGATATATATCTGCGAAACTAGTTTTATAAAGCTATATAGATCTGTTACTTTATAGACGAATTCAATTATATTTATACAATTTTTTCAAATGCAACTTTATTCAAAATTTGATTCAATTAAATTTATTCAATTTTTTTTACGTATAACTCCTATGAAAAATAACTGTAATATTAGCATACATATTTTTACTTAAGATACATACAACTTTTTTAACAGGTATATGTGTGTAATTTTGTTTTTACAGTTGTATGTATGCAATTTAACTTACATACATACCACTGTATTGTAAACAATATTTAATTAAAAATAAAAAGTTTTATTTAACAGTAAGACACGACTACACAAGCCTGAGTAAAGAAATGTAGAGTATGATTTTGAAAATTTTTGAAATTATGAAAGAAAAAAATTATTTTTTTGAAAAATACTGTATTATATTGATCTGGTAGTGATATTTTACTATTTACGAAAAAATAAATATTTTAAATATGAAATAATTGTTATGCATGTAAACGGAGAATACATATGTTTTTCAGTTACAGGAAAAATAATACCATGTAGAAGATTCTTTTCATATAGAAATTACCGATTTTAAGAAGATAATCATTATTACTTTTGTTTATTAAAACTGTTATCACTAATAAATAAATTAAAGTACTATTATGGTTCACTTTAAAATGTGCTATGTAATATATATATAGAAATTCTATATCACATGTTGAAACGACGTATTTATCTTAATAAAATGAATAAACAATATGAATACTTAAAACATAATAAATTTATTACTTAAGATGTTTTAACATCTTAAAATTTTTTATAGGTTTTACAAATCATATGTTTACTTCGATTAAGTAATAAATGTATTGTGAATTAAGTATTCCTATTGTTTATTTAAACTTTGATAGCTATTGTTTTTCTGGGAAATTTTAAATCCAAACTAATTCACAAGAATTGGAATTCAATTTTTTGAATTCACATATATCATTGTTTTATTGAAATTAATTTTTATTAAGTTATATAAAAAAACCTTTGATTTTAAAAAGTTCATTAGATACTACAATTGAGGAGATATTCAATTACAGAAATAAATTTGACATTGATTTGCCAAGAGATTTATTTGTTACAATTAATTTTTAAATAAAACCATCTTTCTGAACATCTATATGCTTTATTGACACTCCGGCAGGAAGCTAACCATATGATCTACTGATGAAAATTTAAAAAATACTTATTAAACAGATAATAAAAATGCTAATAAACAAGCTATTGTAAATATATCTGTAATCTCGTAGTCACTGTTTTCTTATGAAACAAATTAAATATGAAGAGCATAAATGTAAAAACTGATGAGCTAAAAATAGTAATATATATATATATATATATATATTTCTAATAAAATAAAAAAAAATTGCGCCATTTTTTTGTTCTCTCTTAGCTTCAATTCTAAATTTGTGGAACATATTTCAATCTTAGTTTCGTAACTTGTAACAGCTAAAATTCTTTTTCTTACTTTAGTTATTAATAAATTATTACTTGCTTCTCAAAAAGGCGGGAAGTATTTCGTAAGCTTTTTACTTTCTGGCATATTCCTGCGATTTTAATTTTATTTTTTATTTTTAACATCGCATGACAGGTGTTACTACGCGTTGCTAAAGGGCTTGCTCTTCCGAGGAAAAAATATAGTTCTTGCCAAGGACCGACTGCTACGACCAATTAGAATTGATCATTTTTGTCCGTTTGAGGCTAGGTTCATCCTGATTGGTTTTCTAAAATGATTGACGCGGAGTAGGAGGGCGCTAGTTTTGTCGTGAAAATGATTTTTTCATTTGGCTTTTCAGGAGAACAGAATGCACATTTTCTTTAAACTACCAAGACGCGCGTTTCATTGCTCCGCTGAATTAGAATGCATTTTTCTTAAAAACTACTCGGAAGCCATGTCATGTTTCCCGAGAATGCGATTGACTTTTAAATTATTAGGATGCTGTTTCTTTTTTCTCCCCAAAATTCTAATATCGTGGAATGCAGCTTAATCACGAAGTTGGAATATTTGATGATCAGGCCAAGGTGAATGTGGGGAAGAACTTACGTAGTTTAAGAGTTAATAAATAAAGGAAGTGAAAGACTCATGGATTTTGTTTTTATAATGGGGAAATTCCCCAATGCAACTCTTCCACTGCTTGCCAACCGCCGGAGCGACTACTCTGCTCGTGCTGCTGCTGATACTTAGAAGTAATATTCTTAGGAGTTTACGGAACATAGCCTTCGTCGAATTATTATTACACTGAATGGTCGAATTATCATTACACTGAAAGCCGGCAGGATTTTTCAAATGAACCTGCATACGTCTCTAGAGAAACCTTTTCGTCACAACGCTAATTGTGTACGCGTCATTTTCGCAGAGTTGGAGACTGGTTACTGAAACGTCTGACTTCTTTATCTTCAACCTAGACAATCACTAGTCATCAAAGTAATGTCACTGGTGTTGCAAGGAATGCTGTCGAAAGAAAAGAAAAAAAAATCATAGGAAATATGTTGTGAAATTTTATTTGTGATCATTGTTGGCACCTACAGGAGGGAAATTCTTTGTTTGTGAAATGTGTCTCACAGTATTTTTTTTTTCATAATTAACATCTACGAAATCATCTACTGATTATTACTTAATCCAAAGAACGACAAAATTCAACATCATTTTCTTTTATATATTTATTTATGTATTTTCTAGATAACAGTACTGAAATATTTTGATAAACTTTCATTTCATAATAAATGAACACCTGCAGCATGATTGCAAAACTACGATTGATTCCATCGGTAATATTAACTAATTGAAATTTGCACCTGTGAGTCGTATCTACGAAGTGCTTTATTTTTTGTTTATTTTAATAAAAAATTAGGTATTTGAACAAGGCCACATCGAGCATGCCTGTAAGTTATTATTTATTATTTTGTTTGTTTATTGATTAAGAAATTTTAATAATAATTTCTTTGTTTAAATTCTTGATTTTTTTTCTTTTATTACAGATATTAAAAAATAAATTTGTTCTTAATTTATAATTAATTAACATTTTCTGCTCATATAAACTTTATTTAGTTTTAAAGGTGTTTTTTTTTTAAATCGAAAGATGGATTAATTTATTGTTAAAAAATACTCTGTTGCTAAATTTATTTTCCATAAGTAAAGAAAAGTATTTTTGTTCTTAAAATTATTTGTTATTTCCCATGTATGGAAAACCGATATTTATTATTTTATTATTTTATTACTTATTTATTTATTATTTATTTATTTCACATGAATTCAAACAGAATTGATTTATTTATTATTTATTATTTTTATTGTTATTTATTGAAGTATTTGAAGTATAGTAAATGAATTTTAATAATTGAAGTATAGCGTTTAAATATTTTCCATATGAATTATCCTTCTTTCATGTTACTAAGATCAGGATTAGTAAAAGAAGAAAAAATGTCAGAAAATAAACTTGATATGGTCCCTTTTGACTTTGAATCAGGCATGGACATTTTTAAGTGGTTTAAACACTTTGATACTGAATGTTCTGGAGAAAAAAAAGATAATGAGTGGAAAAAACAAAATCTTTCAAAATATTTAAAGCGGGAAGCGCTAAAAGCTTATATAAATGATTGTTTGGATTGTGCTACTTATGAGGAAATTGTCGAGATTTTAAGTGAAAAATTCATTCAAGTTAGAGTTCCAAAATTTTCTGAATTTACTTCCTTAAAGTTAAATGATCTAAGTGATTTGGATTCTTATTTTAGAAAGAAAGTTGAGATTGGAAGGCAACTTCAGCTTGGGAAAAAATTAATTATACAGGGATTAACTGATGGACTTCAGCCGGAGTATCAAAATTGTTTGATGGTTAACCCTCCTTCCAATACTCGTGAATGGTTTCGCATTGCTAAACAATTAGCAACGATTCCAAATCATACCTCTAATAAAGGCAATAGAAATTTTCAACAAACTAGACCAATGCACAATCCCAATCCTCAGCCCAGACATTGGACTCGACCTACTCCAAACAATCCATTCCAAAATTTTAATCCTAGGTTTTTCACTCCTAGAATGCCTGCAACTCATTATCAAAACAATTACCCTAGTCGTCCGTGCAGAATATGTTTAAACAGAGGCATAGGAAATGCATATCATTGGGAGAGGAGTTGTATATTTAACACAAATTCCTTTCAAGCTCAAACTCCTGCTCATATTCAACCACGCCCTACTAATAATGTCTGACAATTATTTATCCCTGGATATGTGGGCAATAACAAAGTGTATTGTGTGGTTGATAGTGGATCAACTGTCTCAATTTTACCCCTCAAATTTGTTCGATATTTAAATGGTAATTTACATAATGTTACCCCTATTACTATCAGACAGGCACAAGGAACTCTTACAATTAATAAATCTTGTCGATTATGTATTAAATTTGGTAATATAAAGAGATATGTTAATTTTTTAGTAAGTAAACTTAATTTGGACTATGCTATTTTAGGTTTACCTGATTGTGCCAAATTTAAATTGAAAATTGATTGTGCAAAAAGCCAGGTGTTACAAGACAATATTTCGTTAAACCCATATGTCAACATATCCAGTGATAACTTAGAATTGCTTCATTTTGATATTATAAAAAATGATACTACTGTGCAACCCGATTATGGAAATACCATAACTCCTCAATCCTTGTCGCGAACTAATAATGATGATTATAATCTATTGGGGGATCTGAATGCTATTCAAAATAAAAATGTAAGGGAACTTTTAAGGGATTATTTAGATATTTTTGCAAAAAATAAATATGATGTAGGGAGAATTAATATTGAACCTCATCGTATTTACCTTAAATCTGACCTACCAATATCTTTGAGGCCTTATCGTACATTCACTGCTGATGAAAAAGAAATATCTCAGCAAATCCAATCCTTATTAACTGCTGGGTTAATTAAAGAAAGTTATAGCCCATACTCTTCTCCAGTTACATTAGTAAATAAACGAGATGAAGGTAAAAAAACCCGAATGTGTGTTGATTACCGAAAATTAAATTCTATCATGAAAAATGACGCTGAACCTTTGCCCCGAATAGATGAAATTTTAGACAAATTAAGTGGTGCCCAATATTTCTCTACACTAGATTTAGCCTCAGGCTATTGGCACATACCTATTCACCCAGCCGATTCCGAAAAGTTAGCCTTTACTACTAATTGTGGGCTCTGGGAATGGAATGTTCTCCCCTTTGGTGTAAAGGTAGGCCCCCCAATTTTCAACAGGACAATTAGAAGAATTCTTACAAAATATAAAATAGACTTTGCTTGTTATTATTTTGATGATATAATTATTTTTTCTAAATCAATAGATGAACATATACAGCATCTTATTCAAATTTTTGATTTATGCCGAATAGAAAATATTAAATTAAAATTATCTAAATGTACTTTTGCTCAAAAACAAATCAATTTTCTAGGGTATGAAATCCAAAATGGAAATTTAACTCCAGCTAATACTAATATAGAAACGATTAAAAAATTAAAACCTCCTACTAACACTAAAGAATTACAAAGATTTCTTGGTTCTATAAATGTGTATCATAAATTTATTGACAAATATGCTGAAATTAGACACTTCCTAAATAAATTACTTAAGAAAGATACTATTTGGGAATGGAATACTGAATGTCAAAACTCTTTTCAAAAATTAAAAGATGCCCTCATTGCTAAACCAATTTTAAAGATTTATGACCCAAAATTACCCCTACACATGTTTGTTGACGCTTCTCAGGTAGCGGTAGGTGCAGTTCTTAAACAACCCGACCATAATAACTTTTTACATCCAATTGCTTATTTTTCTAGAGGATTGAGAAGTTATGAGAAAAATTATTTCATTACCGAACTAGAGTGTCTTGCTATCATTGATACTTTAGATAAATTTTATCATTACTTTCACGGTGTACAATTTACCATCCATACTGATCATGCATCTCTTGTTTGGTTAAAAAATGTCAAACATTTAAGAGGTCGATTATTTAGGTGGTCATTGAAGTTAAGTATGTTCGATTACAAAATAGAGTACTTAAAGGGATCTACAAATGTCAAAGCCGACATGTTGTCCCGAAACCCTATTTCTCATTTTTGTAAACCCCTTACTTTTCTTTTTGACGTTAAAGAGATTATTGAGATGCAAGAAAAAGAAAATGTGTGTGGATCAAATTATATTAATGACAATGGACTGATTATAGTTAAAAGAAAAGGTTTTCGTAAAGTGGTAGTTCCCATGTCCCTAAGAAAAAAATTGCTTAATGTTGCTCATGAACAGTTTGGTCACCCTGGTGTTCAAAAAATGCAAAATTTAATTTCTCCTAACTATTATTGGCCAGATATGACCCAAGACATTACTAACTTTGTTAAATACTGTGATATTTGCCAGAAAAATAAAAAACCTAGACAGAAAAAACTTGGCTTATTACAAGCTATGCCCACTACAGATCAATCTTTTGACTGTCTGTCTGTTGATACTGTAGGAGGGTTCAATTATTATAATTCTACAAAAAATATCTCCATATTATAATAGACCATGCCACAAGATATGTTTGGGCATTTTCTTCGAAAAGTGTCACTACAGAAACTTATACAAATTGTCTGAAACAAATCTTCAATATCAAAATCCCTCAACAATTATTCTGTTTTAGTAAGATTTCAAGTGTACAGTCCCCTCAAAAAATACTTAGTGACAGGAATGCTGCTTTTACTTCTTCAAGATTCAAAAAATTCCTGCGAAATCATAATATTAAACAACGTTTGACCACTGCCCATCATCCACAAACGAATGGGAAATGTGAAAGAGTAAATCAGACAATAGTAACTATAAAATGTAAAGTAAACTCCACTACCTCTAAAATTCCCTGGACTAAGCTTTTAACTGAGGTAATTAATGAATATAATAATACACCCCATTCTATTACTAAATTTTCACCTGCTTACTTGCTTTTTGGCCAATTACCCTATGACTCCCCCTTACAACAAAATTATTATCCCCTTGTTCATGAAGCACTTAAAATTGCTAAAACAAGAACTGATGAATTTCATTTAAAAAATAAAAGATATTATGATAAAGATTATATCGAACCAAAATTTAAAATAGGAGATCTAGTTATCTATGAAGAATTTCAGTACCCTAATACTAGAAAGTTATCACAAGTATTTAGTGGCCCTTATAAAATTCTTAACAAATTATCCGAAGTAAATTTTGAAATTGATAGGCAAAACCAGTTCAAAAGTTCAGAAATAGTACATGTATCTAAATTAAGGCCTTATTATTCCCCTGATAAATTTAAATTAAGTCATGAGCAACAACCCCCTAATCAACAACAACAAACTCAAGTAAAAACTGTAGCTTAGACTATATCTCTAGTTTATCATTTTATAATTTTTTTTTCTCTTAAACAGTAAATTTCTTTCCATATTTTAATTCAGATAATATCTTGTAATTCTTACAGAATGGCAATGATATCTCTTGACTGCAGCGAGAGTGTCACTTGTCTGGAAATTTTTATATTTGTTTATTTATGCCGGCGTAGACGAACAAAGTGGAAATTTCTTATTCTGTACTGAATTACCCTACTTAGAATAGTATAATAACAAATAAATATTTAAAAATATACAAAATTTTTTTTTCAACTGAACCTATTTGTAATATTAAATTTAAGCTATCAATTAATAAATTAATTATTTGCCAAGTAACAAAATTTTTATCACTTTATTTTAATTTTTTTTTCTTTCTCTCTTTCTTTGCTTCTGCATTCCAGTCCAAGTACATGTCAATTATAATATAATTTTGTTTCTTTTTCTCTTTTCTACTTGTATCTTGCAATGTTTTATCACACCGAGAGAATATTTATTGAGTAATTATTTGACATGAATAGATCTTGTTTTTTATTTTTATCATTTATTAATATTTCTTTTTAAGAATCTTAGTAGTTTAAAGGTCACGTGCATTCTCAAACATGAACAAAATTTTTATTTATCTTTATTTTATTTTAATTTATCATATTGTATTTTAATTTTTTTTTGTACATATTCCTACTTAATCCTGTACTCGAATTACCAGATTAAGTAAATGATTTCATAATTGATTGTATTTTTTATTTTATTTCACTTCTCTCTATATTTCATCCCAAAAATATGAGATGAGATAAACGAGATTAAGTATTTAAAGAATGTCTTTTGTGATATTTATTATTACTTATTAAGAGATTTACTTATACCCATTATAAGATTTACTTATACTTATGATATTTATTATTATTGATATTTTTCCTTATTATATTTCTTACTTATAGTGTTTATTATTTACATTGTTAAAGTTTATTATTACTATATTATAAAATGTCTTACTATATTGAATTTGGACAATTAATAATGATATAATTAGACCTCCTTGAAAAGAGGCAATGGACTATACCACTCCAAATATGACTCTTGGACAAGTAATAAGATATAATTAGACTTCCTTGAAAAGAGATCATGAATACTCCAAATATGACACTTAAATGGATTTTTGAAACAAACTTTCAACATTGATTTCAAGAAAGTTCTATTAAATTCCTTCATTTCTAGATTTGACATTGTTAAAAAAGAATTCAACGTTATTGTTTTTCATTTTTATGTTATTACTATGGGTAATTGCTTATATTTTCAAATTACTTTATGATGTGTACTTTAAACAAGATTATATCTTGTATTTGTATTGATGCCTATTTTATTGTATTTAAATTTGAAGTTATTCCACGCATCACCTTAGTGTTTTTAAATTTGAATTCTATATTTATATAAAAAAGAGAAATTAATTTAAATTTTTTTTATTTAGTATCTAATTATTATTACTTATATCAACAACTTCGTGAGCTAAGTCTGCATCATCTCCCTTTCTGTGAAATTGCAGGTCTCAGACCTACTTTTTCACCCGTCTTTCTGGGAGGGGGGATTTCTAATAAAATTAAAAAAAAATTTTGCGCCATTTTTTTGTTCTCTCTTAGCTTCAATTCTAAATTTGTGGAACATATTTCAATCTTAGTTTCGTAACTTGTAACAGCTAAAATTCTTTTTCTTACTTTAGTTATTAATAAATTATTACTTGCTTCTCAAAAAGGCGGGAAGTATTTCGTAAGCTTTTTACTTTCTGGCATATTCCTGCGATTTTAATTTTATTTTTTATTTTTAACATCGCGTGACAGGTATTACTACGCGTTGCTAAAGGGCTTGCTCTTCCGAGGAAAAAATATAGTTCTTGCAAAGGACCGACTGCTACGACCAATTAGAATTGATCATTTTTGTCCGTTTGAGGTTAGGTTCATCCTGATTGGTTTTCTAAAATGATTGACGCGGAGTAGGAGGGCGCTAGTTTTGTCGTGAAAATGATTTTTTCATTTGGCTTTTCAGGAGAACAGAATGCACATTTTCTTTAAACTACCAAGACGCGCGTTTCATTGCTCCGCTGAATTAGAATGCATTTTTCTTAAAAACTACTCGGAAGCCATGTCATGTTTCCCGAGAATGCGATTGACTTTTAAATTATTAGGATGCTGTTTCTTTTTTCTCCCCAAAATTCTAATATCGTGGAATGCAGCTTAATCACGAAGTTGGAATATTTGATGATCAGGCCAAGGTGAATGTGGGGAAGAACTTACGTAGTTTAAGAGTTAGTAAATAAAGGAAGTGAAAGACTCATGGATTTTGTTTTTATAATGGGGAAATTCCCCAATGCAACTCTTCCACTGCTTGCCAACCGCCGGAGCAACTACTCTGCTCGTGCTGCTGCTGATACTTAGAAGTAATATTCTTAGGAGTTTACGGAACATAGCCTTCATCGAATTATTATTACACTGAATGGTCGAATTATCATTACACTGAAAGCCGGCAGGATTTTTCAAATGAACCTGCATACGTCTCTAGAGAAACCTTTTCGTCACAACGCTAATTGTGTACGCGTCATTTTCGCAGAGTTGGAGACTGGTTACTGAAACGTCTGACTTCTTTATCTTCAACCTAGACAATCACTAGTCATCAAAGTAATGTCACTGGTGTTGCAAGGAATGCTGTCGAAAGAAAAAAAAATACTGTGAGACACATTTCACAAACAAAGAATTTCCCTCCTGTAGGTGCCAACAATGATCACAAATAAAATTTCACAACATATTTCCTATGATTTTTTTTTCTTTTCTTTCGACAGCATTCCTTGCAACACCAGTGACATTACTTTGATGACTAGTGATTGTCTAGGTTGAAGATAAAGAAGTCAGACGTTTCAGTAACCAGTCTCCAACTCTGCGAAAATGACGCGTACACAATTAGCGTTGTGACGAAAAGGTTTCTCTAGAGACGTATGCAGGTTCATTTGAAAAATCCTGCCGGCTTTCAGTGTAATGATAATTCGACCATTCAGTGTAATAATAATTCGACGAAGGCTATGTTCCGTAAACTCTTAAGAATATTACTTCTAAGTATCAGCAGCAGCAGGAGCAGAGTAGTCGCTCCGGCGGTTGGCAAGCAGTGGAAGAGTTGCATTGGGGAATTTCCCCATTATAAAAACAAAATCCATGAGTCTTTCTCTTCCTTTATTTATTAACTCATAAACTACGTAAGTTCTTCCCCACATTCACCTTGGCCTGATCATCAAATATTCCAACTTCGTGATTAAGCTGCATTTCACGATATTAGAATTTTGGGGAGAAAAAAGAAACAGCATCCTAATAATTTAAAAGTCAATCGCATTCTCGGGAAACATGACATGGCTTCCGAGTAGTTTTTAAGAAAAATGCATTCTAATTCAGCGGAGCAATGAAACGCGCGTCTTGGTAGTTTAAAGAAAAGGTGCATTCTGTTCTTCTGAAAAGCCAAATGAAAAAATCATTTTCACGACAAAACTAGCGCCCTCCTACTCCGCGTCAATCATTTTAGAAAACCAATCAGGATGAACTTAGCCTCAAACGGACAAAAATGATCATTTCTAATTGGTCGTAGCAGTCGGTCCTTGGCAAGAACTATATTTTTTCCTCGGAAGAGCAAGGCCTTTAGCAACGCGTAGTAACACCTGTCACGCGATGTTAAAAATAAAAAATAAAATTAAAATCGCAGGAATATGCCAGAAAGTAAAAAGCTTACGAAATACTTCCCGCCTTTTTGAGAAGCAAGTAATAATTTATTAATAACTAAAGTAAGAAAAAGAATTTTAGCTGTTACAAGTTACGAAACTAAGATTGAAATATGTTCCACAAATTTAGAATTGAAGCTAAGAGAGAACAAAAAAATGGCGCAATTTTTTTTTTTTTTTTTTTTTTATTACATATATATATATATATATATATGTTTGCTATCAGTATGTAGAGTATAGCTACCGTAGGCGCCATTGCAGCACTTATCAATTGCAACATACATATACAATTTAAATTTCATGAAAATATTTATTAAGCACTAGGTGCATAATGTATAAACATTATTTAAAAACAGTAAACATTAAAATAACAATATTAAACAATATAAAAAGTCACCCGCAGAATAAAAGCCACCACTCTTCAGCAGGCTTGGGGGGGAAAGGCTTTAACCTTCCCCCCACTATTTAAATAAAGCTTAATAAGCAGGTTTCGTGTAATATGACAGTCTTGCATTAAATATGAAAATGACATACTCAAAAGTCACTCAAAAATCATTTCAAAGGTCACTTAAAAATCAATTCAAAGAAATAAGCTTTACTTATATATTGATGTAATGCAATCAATTATTTACACTCAATATTTTGAATCATAATAAACCCATTTAAAGAATAAACTTTTATATTTATGAAATCTTAATTGATTATAGTATAAAATGCAAGCAACTGCCATACTTCCGCCTGTACCCGCTTATTAGCATAAAAGATAGACTTACTGCATAAGCACGGCTCTTTAATTCCAGCAGGTGACAAAAACTTTTAACTCAAACGAAGACCAGTCCACATTTCCATTATCATAGCCTTTTCTGTCCGGTCGTGACATCTTTCTACATGTTTTTTCATCCAAAGTCATCCTTTCTACATTGTAGACTTTGAGAAGACCGCTTCATGTAACAATTCCTTTCAGCTACGTCTCTAATCCAAAGAGTTGCCATTTATTGAAAAGTAATTTTACGTAATATCTCAAAAATTTACTCGGATAATTATTTTTATAAAATAAATTACCTAAAAACTTATAAACCTGTTTATTTACATTGAAATCATTACTGCATATTTTTCTAAATCTATAAACTCATTTATAACTGTATTAATAAAAACTTTTTTATTCAGATTGGGAAACCAATGGGGTAAATTTATAGTATAAAAATCAAAACTGTTTCTTTTATCATATACATCGATATTGATACTATTGACTGAAATATTAAAAGAAATATCAAGGAAATCTACTTTGTTATCAATATTGTTAGCTTTATTTAATTTTAAGAAATCAGGATAAATTTTATTGTATTCATTAAAAAAATCAAAATTATAAATTAATATGTCGTCAATGTATCTATACACATGTAAATAAATGCTTATTATATTTAACTGTATAATTGTATTCATAATAAAATAAAAACAAGTTGGCAACAGTGCTAGAATAGTTAGTTCCCATTCCGATTCCATATGATTGATTAAATATATTATTCCTATAAACTACATAATTATTATAAAAACAAAAATGACATAAATTCAAGAAAAATTCCCGATTAATATTTAGCTCTTCATTGATACAAAAAGTGTCAAAAATATCTTTTAAAACATTGTATAATGAATCTATTGGTATGTTATTGAACAAATTTTCAAAATCAAAAACCTGCATGAAAAGAGGAGTGAAGTGTTTTTTGTCCAAAACCTCATAACTATTATCGATTGACCAAAAATGGCTGTTGTTTTTAAATTTATATTTAAGAAAACCGTATATACTTTTTAATAATTTTTGAAGAACAATGTTAAAATCTCTATTGATACTTTTGGTTGTGCTACAAATATATCTGAATTTCTTTGAATTTTTATGAAATTTTGGAGTCATAAACAAAAAAGGTAATCTGTGATGACTAGACAGATTGAAATTATAAGAGTATAAAGTTTTACATTTCTTTTTAAATGCAATAATTTTTTTATGAATGGGGTTTAAATTTTCATTAATTTTAGTGTAAAAACTATCATTTTGTAATTCATTAATTACTGTATCAGTATAAAATTTTTTACATATAACAGCATAATTGTTCGCAGCTTTATCCACTGTTACAAAAACAAATTTATTCAGCAAATCCTCAATATCTTTATAATCATTTTTATTAAGCTTTTGGTATTCATATCTATCACTATTTAAAAATGTAGATAAACTTGATTTAAAATATTTAACTATGTTATCTTTCCAATCAAAAAAAGCTTCCAAAGGTAAACTATTCTTATAACTTTGTTGTTTAATAAAATTATCAATATCCTCATTAATCCTCATTAGTATAAAAAAGGCTTTGGTAACTTTTAATGATTTTTTTGAAATGATTTTTGAGTGACTTTTGAGTATGTCATTTTCATATTTAATGCAAGACTGTCATATTACACGAAACCTGCTGATTAACCTTTATTTAAACAGTGGGGGGAAGGTTAAAGCCATTCCGCCTGCTGAAGAATGATGGCTTTTATTCTGCGGGTGACTTTTTATATTGTTTCATATTGTTATTTTAATGTTTGCTGTTTTTAAAAAATGTTTATACATTATGCACCTAGTGCTTAATAAATATTTTCATGAAATTTAAATTGTATATATATATATATATATATATATATATACCTATAATAAAATGCGACTGGAGAAATGTGTAGGAACGGTTCCGGGACGAATCATTCTGATATCGACAGTTGCTAAAGCCACGTTAGGCTTATAAAACATATAAACCATGTCATATAAAACATGTATACCAAACCTAATTATAATGCATAAAGATAACAGCAGAAGTGTAATCTGATAATTTTTAATCATGTAAGACTACGATTATATTATATTTATCGACTCCAGCGACTTCTAACAAAACTTTAGTGCTACCATCTATGAACTATTTTAGAAGCCTTTTTGGGAATATTATAAAAGATTAAGATGAATTTAAATTTAGTTTATTAAATTTTTCAAGATGCTAGCATTTATCCGCTTATTTTTTTTATTTTTTTTCAATTATAAATAAAATAAGCTCTTTTTTCTTCAAGTTGTTATGGATATATAAGATATCATCATGACTGCTTTAGTATAACTGAAAATGATTTTTTCACATACACTTAGATTGAAACTTTATCTGCTTTAAGGCATGCAAATAAATAAAAATTGCTCTTAAATAAAAATTTCATGATTTTTATTTAGTTTATGATATTATATATTCCTTACACTTAAATGACATTTGGTAAAAAATATAAATTTCATTTACAATGCAAGCAAATTTTGAATGGTTATAATCTAAACTTTTAAAAACTGGTACGTTTAATTTAAAATTTTACAAAAGAAATAATAATTTTGGTTTTCATAATTTACAGATTCAATTTTTAAAGTTGCATAGCTGAAGTTTTTAAAAATTGATTTTGATTTAAATTAATGCCTCCTGCTATAGAAAATAGCAGTATTTTCTATAAGAAACTACGATAAACAAAAGTTATTTTGTTTATATTAAATGCGTATAGATGGCACCAAATCCAAATTTATAAACAATACACAAAGCTTTATAATAAATGTCTAAAGGCATCGAACTAAGAATCTATCATATAACCACGACTAAAACTGCTGCCGAATAATACTTTTAATAAAGATAATGTATTTTAAAATTTAAAAAACTTCAACATTTAATTAAAATGCTTTTTGTGAAATCTTCAGAAATTCAGTTTTATTTTGTTAATTATTATTATTTATGTAATAAATACTGTTCTTTTTTTTGAAATTAAAATTTGTTCAAAAACTAAATATCAAGTAAAAAAAAAATCTTCATCGTTTGTATTTGTAGAAATTTATTGCTATTTTAAAAATTTGCTTTTCTACAGTACAAACTCTTCAATAATAAAATCTGCATTCTGTTTGTTTGTATGAAGTATTAAAAACATGAACCGCAAGTGAAAGTTCCGTCATTTTACACGGGGTTATATACTAGTACATAAATAAAATGAGTATTTTTCTATTTAAATAGCTTACAAAACACACGTTTTAAATAGTCTATTAAGTTTCTTTACAGATGAATCTTATTTCCTCTTTTTTCTTATCAAAAATCGTTTATGAACTTTTGAAAGTTACATTCTTAAAATTTATGATCATTCAAGTCTCTAAAGTAGTATTAAAAAAACATTTAAAATAAGAAGTTCAAAATTTGTTTTTCTAAACTCAATTGATATGTAGTTAGGTTATAAAAGAGGCATCTGAGAAAAACAAAAACAGAAATAGGTCCTGTGGGAGAGACTAGGAGTAATTTGGAAAATTCATAAACATATAACATTTATTGAACCGCTTAATACCGTATTTGTAAATTTCAGAAATATTCTCTTAGGAGATTCGAGATTTATATTTTATCTTATGCCTCATTTTAAATATATGAATTTTGATTTTTTTTTCGATTAAGACAAAATCATATATTATATTAAAATAAATAGTGAAATTTAATATATTAAATACATTTCTTTGAGTTGAAACGTTTAAAATAATTATAAATATAAAAAATAAATAAACATCCTTTCATTAACCCTTTCGGCTCTGGTGTTCTAGTAATAGAACATGTCTGTTAATGGAGTGTTATTTTGTTCTAGGAAATACTTTTGCTACTATTGACATGTAGTAATGTTAGTATATGTCTATGCACTTACTATATGACTTCATTTATGTTTCTGCATTTAGTAATAATAATAATTATTATTATTTTTCGAATTCTCTTTGCGCCGCTTTTGATTCTTTAATTTTAAATATAAGTTTCAGTCATTAAATTTGAAATAAAAGCTATTTTCCTGACAAAATTGTGCATAATAAAGCGCAAAAAGTATTAGAAAGTTGTAATATAAGCTAAATCTTATTGCAATACAATATTTTCCAAACATCTCCAAAAATATTTCCTTAAAAATTTGTCATATAAATATTAATTCACAGTACGGGAGACAACAACATACGTTATCTCTCAGATAATGAAATATTCGTTAAACACTAATTAATCTATATCGATAGCTAGTGTTAAAGTTATTAACGTAAAAATAAGTTTTTCTAAAAACTTGAAAAAAATTCGGACACGAAAGGGTTAAAATTCACAAAAAATTCATATAATATATATTTAATGCAGTAAATTTGAGTAAGTTTATTATTTGACTCTAAGTTACCCTCTGGCAGTTTTGTATAAAGGCAAATCTGTAACATTGCTTTCTATTTATATGTTTTAAATTCTACAAAAATGTATATATATTTTTAACATTATATTAAAGAACTTAATTCAGAATATGAATGTAATATTTGACAGTATGGATCTTTATTTAATGTATTCAAATTCATTAAATAAACAAAGTCTTATTTGTTGCTATTAACGTTAAAAAACGGTAAACATTGTCTGTGCTTTTGTTCCAGGGAAAAGTTTTCTTACAGGCCCAAAGGACGTCAAAAGAAAGCTGAAGTTCCCGAGAATCTCAAATTGAATTTCGAGAAAATTCCGTCTTATGAACAAAGTAGCGGGTGAAGAAATTTAATCTTTTATCCGAAACGCAGAGATTTTTCGAAAAATTCAAAAGTAGGATTCTAGAAAGCAGGGTAGCTTCCCAAATAACAGAGGTTACTGTTACCAAATGCGCACATAAAGCAAAAAAAAATAGTTGGGCATTTAAAAGAGGCGTTCTACACCAAATCTAACGCGGCAAAAACTTGAAACCTGCAGAGATATATGCTAAAAAATCCCCATTTAGAAATTAAAATTTATATATTCTCATATCTTAATTTATAGCCGAGATATTAATTCCTATTTCAAAAATTAAATATTCTTTGATTAATTGGATTTACTTTTAAATTTAAATTGAGGGTTAAAAATTAGTACTAAAAATTTCCTTTTATCAATGTCAGAGGGTACCAGAGTAAAATACGTACTACATAGTTTGCACTTTATATTAAAATTCACAGAATATTGTATTCTGTTGTATTCCATTGTATTTCATTGTATTCTATTGTATTCCCTATGTTTTATAAACAACAAACATTCCCCTCCTGTAATTTGTTATGCAAGGCATCTCTCTGTCCATCTTCTTGAAACAAAAACTCAGAAAAGAAAAAAAAACGTTATGGTTATGATTTCGTGCATCAATGACACATTGTGGCTTTTATTTGAGTATCATTAACATACTAAATGGGATTAAACTTTCAAAGACGATAAACAATGAGACGAAAATATCATTATCCCCATAAAAATATTTTAATGTAAGTTCTGTTTGAGTAAGCTATACGTATTACAAAATAATAAAAATATTTTAATGAACTAAATATAAGTAAAATATAATTACATAACTACATAAATATATACTAATTACATAACTACGTAATAAAACTACAGCATAATTTAAGCATTATCTTAAAATTAATTTTCAAATTAAACGTTATTAAACACTTTTGTTATTATTTTAATTATTAGCATTTTAATTATTCTAAACATTATATATTTTTTCTTTCTGTAAAACCAAGCATGCTTTTTTAAAATCTAAAATATCATAATAAATCAGAAATATGCACTTAATATACATTTTACTCTGTGGTTCTTTCATTAAAATTTTTTATTTAGGATAATTTTGATTTCAGATTTTGTATGTAAAATATCTTGAAAAACACACAATGCTTGCTAAAAAATTTTGAGATACATTCTAATATCTCCACAAAAAGATAATACATGTGACATTTTATAAAATTTGAAATAAAAATAAAGATTATCGTATTTCGAGAAGGAAAATAATCGATTTTTACTTTTGACTAAAGTATTGGAAAACAGCAAAATCTGATATAGCTAAAACTTATTTCCTTAATGGAAAAACTTTTTAAAGTAAACTAACTTTTCAAAAGAAAACCATAAAATGATTGTGCCACGTCGTCTTTAAAAAATGTCTAAAAGTTACTCAAAAAATGTTTTTACTTATTATATACCAGACAAAATGAATTTAAAAAAGATAAAGGCTTTAAAGATAAAATTATAACACATTCCAAATAAAATTAACTAATCAAGCTAAACCACCAAAATTTGATTTTATATAGGTCACCGTACAGTACATATATTAAGTTATCAATTTTTTAGTAATTTTAGAACATCTTTGATTTTTATTGCATCATATGTTATTGACCCATAAATATCGTAATGATATCCCCCTCTCTAATGATATTATTATCAATATCTAAAATTTATTTTTATTTAAATTTAAAATGTATGGCGGAATGAAATTTTCGCCCTGCTTTTAACACAAAATATATGAGGAGCCCAGAAGCCAAGGGGTACAAGTGACAAAATTTAGATTTCGAGTAAATTGAGTTCAAAGTTAAACGTCATTTGTAATTGAATGAATTGAGATATGAAAGTTTTGCTTATATCTTAATGATCTTTGAACTCTTATTTCAATAACTGTTTTAAAAAATGTGGAGTACAATTTTTCTTTTTATTTATAACAAAGCAATGTTTATCATCCTTCGGCACTTGTATCCCTTGGCTTCCAAACAGTATTGAAAAGTTCTTGGAAGCTAAAGGTACAAGTGCCAAATGAGCACAAAAAATGCAAAAATTATGAAATAAAAAATTATATTTATGAAAAAAATTAAGAACAATGTTGATACACATATGAAAGGACAAAATTTTGTTTTAATATAAATTCTAAAAACGGAAAAATTATGAAATAATAAAGAATACTGCCCAGTTAAACTGATGGCATTGAGCTCACAGGCTACAAATACTAATTGTACATTAAAGCCTTATATTTTCAAGGGTTAATTCCGTTCGAAAAAAAAAATTAGGAAGGGGAAACAGCTCTCCCCTTTCCTCTTTTTTTATACTTAATCATTGAACCTCCTATACTATCAAAGACATGCTTTATCATATAAAAAATCTATATCCAAAATTCAGAGCAAATTAGATAATTCTTAATAAAAACCCATTTAGCATTTATATAATTTAAAAGGAGTTATCCCCTTCTTTTATACTTAACCATTAAACTTCCAAAACTATTCAGAGATTTGAACGAAATCTGAAAATTCTGCTTGAAAAACCTATTTATATAAATTAAGAGGGGGGGAGGCATTAGAACCCCTGTTGCCCCTATTTATACTTATTCAATGAACACCTAATAGCAGTCACGGAATCGCCTCATCAGAATGATCCTAATCTAAATTTTGAACGGAAACTTAATTCTGCATGAAAATCCCATTTATATCAACTAATGGGGGGGGCATTAGAACCCCTGTTCCCCCTATTTATACTTATTCAATGAACACCTAATAACAGCCACGGAATCGCCTCATCAGAATGATCCTAATATAAATTTTGAACGAAAACTTAATTCTGCATGAAAATCCCATTTATATCAACTAACGGGGGGGGGCATTAGAACCCCTGTTCCCCCTATTTATACTTATTCAATGAACACCTAATAACAGTCACGGAATCGCCTCATCAGAATGATCATAATCTAAATTTTGAACGAAAACTTAATTCTGCATGAAAATCCCATTTATATCAACTAACGGGGGGGGGGGATTAGAACCCCTGTTCCCCCTATTTATACTTATTCAATGAACACCTAATAACAGTCACGGAATCGCCTCATCAGAATGATCCTAATCTAAATTTTGAAAACTTAATTCTGCATGAAAATCCCATTTATATCAACTAACGGGGGGCATGAGCCCCCCGTTCCCCCTCTTATACATATCGAATGAACTTCAAAAACTAATCAGGGAAGCGCCTTGTCAGGATATACCTACATACAAAATTTTAAGAGGATCGGATATTTTTATCATGAGTTATCGCGTTACGCACATACGAACGAACATACAGAACGGGCGGGCACATAAGCTCTCAGGCTATGATAGCCTGTGAGCTAAAAAGTGAATTTACGAAAAAAATGAACGATGTTGATATAAATGAATGAAAGGAAATTTTTTTTGTTTTAATATAAGTTTTAAAATTTTATTATAAATTCTGAAACATTAAAATTTTATATTTTTTAACTTTCTAACAAAATTGAAAAGTGAATGTGATTGTAGTTTGTCTGTCCGTGCCTTAGCTCTCGTAAATATACTCGGATTGCCCTGAAATTTTTGGGAATTATTCACGCTTACCTCAACACGAACCTATTGCAAATGAAGTTTCTAACACGATTAGTTTATTTACAAGGTCAATCAAAATTTTTCCGTTAAATTACAGGTTATGGGAAAATCGTTTCAAATGAATTTTAAAGAAGTTACAACCTGTCAAACACATTAAAATTTATATGCATTCACGAATTGCATTAAAATAAACATTCTGTAAAATATGAGATAAAAAGAATAGATATTTTTTATTTACAGGGCTACACAAAAGATTTATATTACCTAATGATAAAGATGAAATTTTTTAAAACATGTTTTAATTATATTACAATTTTCATGTATAATAAAATACATTGCAGACGCTTAATTTAAGTTATTTCGCGCATAATACGAAGTACTCAATATTTACAGGGACACAAAAAAGCTTTCAAAGAGTATATCTATTCGAAGTACTGTATATTATCGATGATTATTGATGGATGGACGAAATGCATTTTTAATTTTGATTTGCGCTTTTAAGATTCACTAAATTTATACATATTAATATATATGCATATGTTTATATAAATTCTATAGTTCATATACAGAGCTATACAAAAGATTTCGTAAAGGTTACTGAATATGAGCGTAATTTACTTAAAGATTGCTTTTAAATAAGTAATATATTTCTATGCTGAACTACATTCAATTTGCTAAGAAATGATTGCAAAACATTGGTAAAATGATATACAGGGTCATGCACAAAATTTTATGCATTGTCATCTATTTATGATAATTTCTGGAAGTGTGATTTCAGTAGTCTTAAGAGTGTTTCAGTTTTAACTAAATTTTAGCTAAATACTGGCGTATTATAAAGGTTCAAGGTAAACTACAGGATAAACAACAGTATACAAGTTTGTTTCCATCTATTAGTAAAAACTGTTATGCGTTTTCTTACAAAACTAAATTTTCCCATTATGCAATGCAGAGCAACCGACAGATAAAACCGAGGGCTGTTCAAAATTATTAGAATACATACTTGGTTATGGACATTAACAATCTATTACCCTAAATAGCAAAGATTTTTAACACGTTCGCTGCCGTTACGTGAAGATGTGATGATAGTTAATGCCGCACTGTAAAAGTGGGTTTTTCCCAGAAGCCGATTTACTTTTTATAACAAAGAAACAGTGAAAGATTTTCACGTGCCAGCGCGTGACTGGCTATTGAGACATTACCCCACATCACGCGCTAGCTCGTGAGTGGTCCCTTAATGTTGGCGCGTGATCGGCAGCGAATATGTTAAAGATTTAAGAGGGTGTTGGAAAGTGTTTAAAAATCTACACTTAAATCATGATTTTCTCGCATGTTAACAGTTAAAATGCATTTATTTAATGTATACAAAAGCAAATGGCCTTGTATGCCGTTGGTCACGCTTCTGCTGTAGACGTTAATCGATACAATCGCACTTATACCCTTTGGCCTCCAAGCGTTTCACACTTTTGTGAAAGAGGTTAAGTAACTGACCCCTAAAACACAGTATATAATTAAAAAATCACTCATAACTTCTTACCTACAAATAAAGACTTATTTCCAGATAGTCTGTGCACTTAACTCATTTTTTTCAATTTTGTCACTTATACCCCTTGGCTTCTGGGCTCCTCATATAATATGAACTTTAAAATGTTCGGGTTTACTTAAAAGGCGATTAAAATAATCAAATATAGATGTTAATTTTATTTAAAACATCTTAGTACTCTCAAGCCTTTAATTTAGACTCTTCCTCTGAGAATATTTTCTTTATTTATACAAATACATGATTTCGTTTTGAAAAGGAACGAGACTCGTGGCTTGGGATTGAGTTAGTAGTATTTTCAGGTGAACGGTAAAAAAAAATATTTAATTGTTGTACCGTAAATTTTAATGCGTCAATTTCTGAAATTGTCAGGATTTTATTTTCAGGATGTTAAACGATAAACTCGATATATTATACGAGATTATCGTACCTTTAACCTTATTAAACGTTGATGTTTTGGAACAACATTCTTAATATGTTGAAGGTTCTTCATAATCTATATTTTATACTTGATATTTATTCTTTGTTTCTTCTACTTATTGCGGAATTATATGAGAATCAGTATCGTACACTTTCTTAATATATTAAAAACAACTATACGCAAAATGATGATTTTGATATCACAAAAAAAAAAAACCTTTATCTCAAATCCTGTACTTTCTCTCTTCTTTCATACGGACATCATATATAAATCGTCATCGAACAACTTCGTAATATGGAAAACTATGTGAAGTGATACACTGAAGTCACACACTACCAATCACCGAAAATTCTAGACTTTTTCCTTCATGAGGTATGGACATCATACCTCAACATGCTCAAGATATAGTACTGGTTAAAAAGCAATATCGTATACATTCTTTAGTTTGCAAACTCTTCGTAAAACTCTTATACAGGTTTTCCTGAAATTCATGGGCCAATTTGAAAGTAATGTACACATAAAGAAACATTTTCAACATACCAACTTTGGTAATTTTTTTGGAAATGAAATGTTTTGCGGAAAAATAAGTGCAAGAAATGTGGGGGGAATTCAGAGAAGCGTTTTATTGATATAATAATTACAATGAATGCTCAAATGTATCATCAACAACATTGATACAAGCGTAGCACTGTCTAGAAGGTCGTTAACGTGTCCTTTGGAATATAACAGATGTCTAATCTAAAAGGCAGTTAATTGATTATAATGAGCACCTCATTGCCAGGTTTTTGCGAGGTCACTGCTGCAACTTTTCGTAAAACAGCAGAAATTCCCTAAGGGGTACCCCAATCACTTTCTGGCCTGTATCGATGTCAGTGGTGCCACATTTGAATGCTTATTGCAACTATTATATGAATGAAACTGTTACTTTCATTTCCCCGTCATATCTGGCTTTTCATTGACACTTTTCATCTCTGCCTCAGATTGCTATACGAAATTATTATTTTTTATGTGTGCTTTAATATCACTACACTTTTACTCATTACTTCAGGAACATTCTATTTTGTTATCCATAAGGTTTTTCGCGGTTTGCACAAAAGATTCCATTTTTAATTTAATAAAAATCTCATGATATACAGAGATGCAATATAACTTTTTGTGTATTATGTGCGATTTATGCAATAAAACATGCGCGGCTTATATGATGAAATACACGGCTTATGCAATGAAATCCGTACTTTACACAATGAAACAAGCTTAGCTTATGTAACAAAACAATAGAAAAATGAAGTCCTCGCCAAGTTTCTGCCTTTTCAGGTATAATTTATGGTATGGATTCACATGCGAATAAACAAATATTTAATTTAAACTAGAATTTCAGTATTAATATGAATCATTTTGACATGTATAATGTATAAGATGTCAGGAGTATAAAGGATATTCATCAGAGTATACCGAGTTAGCTATTCTATATTCGTAAATATTATAATGAGTTCATTTTTAAAAACTTATCTTGACGTTTTCTGATGAAGAAAACATTTTTTTAAAGAAAACAAACGTAAAAAAATCCCAATTCAGATAAATAAAATGAAAGTTGTTGAAAGAAAATTAGATAAGCAGAAATACTAGAAGTTTTATATGCTTTTTTATGGCGCTATAAAATAGTAGCATTTGTTCCAAATTTTATATATTCATGATGCTACTTCTATTTTCTACTGGCATGCGTCCACTTAAGGTAATTAAGACGCATGAATTTTGTTTGTGTTTCAAAAGTAAATTTTTTTGGTGATAAGAATGTTATTTTTAACATTTGAAAAAAATGTTGTTTAAATGTTTATTGATTACGTCCTGTTTTTACGATTTTTAGCGGATAGAAAAAAAATACATCATTATTAACATATTTTATGTTTATATTAGCACGATTGTATATATATATATATATATACTATTACTATATATATGTTATACTTATATATATATACTATAACTTGATATACTATTACTTATTGAAAGATTTATTTATACCCATTATGAGAGTAACTTATACTTACTATGATATTTATTATTAGTGATATTTTTTCTTTATTATGTTTTTTTATTATATTATTTGTTTATTACATTGTTAAAATTTATTATTACTATATTACTACACTATAAAATGTGTTACTATATTGAATTACAAGTATAAAGTATTTTCACAAAGATACCCAAATATGGAACTGTTATGAATGTGCAGGGACTCAGTCACATAAAAACTGAACTGTTGTTATAATATCAGCTGATGAAAATTAGATAATTAATAAAGATATAATTAGACCTCCTTGAAAAGAGGTATGGCCTATACTAGTGCTCGCGATGGGATACGTATAGCAGCTATACGTTTAAACGATATACGTATATCCGTATAATAAGCTTTTCTGCTATACGGATACTTTCGAATATACGTTTAAACGTATCCGGATACGTATAACGCGTATAATCTAAACGTATATTTAAGAATACGTATATTTAAAGTATACGTATATTCCACGTATCGTATCTAATTTAAATAGTAGACTTCATCAGTCGTATGTCACTGAATTAAGAATAATTTCGAAATCGGTGGTGTTACGACGACAGGTATCCGCATAGTATGTCTTATATATAAGAGATCGAGCAATAAAAAGGGTATACTTTACAAACATTTTGCAAAAAGTTCACAAAAAATCAGACTCCTGATTGGCCAATCTCGTTTCACTAACAGTGAAATATCTATCTGGATTTCGACCAAGATTGTAGAAATCGTAAAAAAGACAGCCTAGTAGCACCACCTGTTGAACGATTTACGACCAAAACTAATCAGCACTAATTTCTATCAGGCACTACCTGAAAATATAGGGGAGACTGGGGCACATGTGAACATAGCTTTTTTCTCATAACTGGGTTAATTTCTATAAGCAAAACTACTCAATATAGTAAACAGTACTTTTTACGCATGGTAATTTTTTTAATTATTTTTATAGCTCTTCTTAATTTTCTTAATAGTTTTATGAATTCAAAAAATGTTCATATGTGCCCCAACGAAGGGGCAGCTGCATAACACAAGGGCAACATGTGAACACAAGGAAAAATAATTATTTGACACGTTTTTTATTATCTTTTCCATATATTACCATAATCATTAGTTGTACTATCTGTTAAATTCACCATAAAGAAAAATATATGTATATTTATTTAGTTTCTGAGTGATATGTTTAAGCAAAATATTATAAAATAAAAATAAATAGATTGTTTTTAAAGAGGGGAGGGGGGGTTAGATAATTGATAAAATATTGTTGCAATAAAATAAAAGCTTAAAGAAGTAAACTTGAGAAAATAATAGAATTTAAATTTTGCTTAGGGCTTTTTGTTTGAGAGAGGTTTTAGGGAGGGAGCATTTGGATAATATTTGTCGGAAATCTACCGAAAGGCGAAAAATTTTCATTCCTATATTTGCCTATAAATTAAGGATAAAAAATTGTTTTCCGTTTATAAGCTTCCGCCAAATTTAATTTCTTTTGCTTTTAAAAGATAGGGGGGGGGGGGTGGAAGTCAATCATGAAGATTTCACAGTAGTTTAAAAACTTTATTTTCTTAAAATATAATTTTATTTTCAAAGCACCAAATAACATATCTGTTTAAGAAATGAAAGTAAACTAATACTACAAGTTTACAACAAATGAAATAAAAAAATTTTCAAAGGACAAGGGACCTTGAAATCCTTAAAAATATATTTTTTTTATTTTTTGTAAATTTTACCTAAATATTATTCAAGGGTACATTATATGCATTATAACATGCATTTATCACAAAAAAAATGCAAAAAAAAAATATTTTTGACAAAAAAATGGCATTTTACGCAGCGTCTTCGAAATCTTCGAAATGCGGACTGCGCATTCCATATCAATGAAAATCCCTAATATTTTTTATGAAAGTTTGTTTTATATATATAAACAAAATTGTGCATCGAATTTTGAATATTTGAATTTAAAAGTTAAAAAAAAAATGAAATTTTGAAATTTTTTTGAAAATTTTTTCAAAATTTTCAATTTTTTTTTTTTACTTCTTAAAATTCAAATATGTAAAAATCGATGCTTTATTTTGTTTATATATATAAAACATACTTTCCAAAAAAATATTGGGGATTTTCATAGATATGGAAAGCGCAGGAGGCATTTCGAAGATTTTGAAGACGCTGCATAAAATTCCATTTTTTTCTCAAAAATAATATTTTTTTTTAAATATTTTTGTGATAAATGCATGCCATAATGCATATAATGCACCCTTGAATATTATTTAAGATGAAATTTACAAAAAATAAAAAAAAAATTGAAAAAATTTGAAAATTTTGAAAAAAATTTCGAAAAAATTTCAAAATTTCAATTTTTTTTTAACTTTTAAATTCAAATATTCAAAATTGGATGCACAATTTTGTTTATATATATAAAACAAACTTTCATAAAAAATATTGGGGATTTTCATTGATATGGAATGTGCAGTCCGCATTTCGAAGATTTCGAAGACGCTGCGTAAAATGCCATTTTTTTGTCAAAAATATTTTTTTTTGCATTTTTTTTTGTGATAAATGCATGTTATAATGCATATAATGTACCCTTGAATAATATTTAGGTGAAATTTACAAAAAATAAAAAAAATTATTTTTAAGGATTTCAAGGTCCCTTGTCCCCTTAAACGTAATATTTTTTGCATTAACGATGCATAAAAAATAGTATTGAAAACCGTTAAATAAAATAATTTATAACATTTATTGCATTTTAGAATACATTAAATTTATTTAAATTACAATTGAACATAAACGAGCTTGTTGCTTTTTATGTATTTGCTGACAGATATTTTGGAAAAGTTTCTATACAAAATCAAGTTTATAACACTGAAATGTCTTTTATTTCAATAAAATTATAGATAATGGAGCTGGCATTATTTTCATGAAGTTAACTAAAAGGAACAGAATAACTGAATGATTATTGGAGAATTTAATGTCATTTTCAGATCTGCTTCAACAAGACTCTTCATAAGAGCCCCACACTCCCACAAGAGTTGAAATGACAAATCTTTAATATTTTTAAATTTTAGCAAAAACAATTATAAAATATTTATTAGTATCCACAATATATGTTAAAACATTAATTTTTTTTTAAAAATGAATAAATAAATAAAATTATTATCTTCGCAAGTTGGAGATTTTACTTTTGAGTTCATTTAATCAGTATTTTGACTCCTGGGGACAAAGAAAATGTCGAAGAGCTTCAACAATTTTTTTCCAAATGTCTATAGGTGCTACTATCTTTGGTAATTTTTTTGAAATAATAAAACATACAATAACTTGTGAAAAATAGCAATGTTCTCATATGCCCCATTTACACACGTGCCCCAGTCTCCCCCATATATATTTCTTATTTCTGTGTATTAGGTTTTGAGATAAAGCGCCCACAAATCTCATGTCACACACAGACAGGCAAAGTCACAAACTCACAGGCAGATTTTTGTAAAAACATGTTTTTCGAACTCTCTTACCCTTAAAATGTGTAAGCCCGGCGAAAGTTGTCCCTTATTAATTAAATACTTTCTTCTTGTAAAGATACAAGAAAATATAAAAAAACTAAGTACTGCGCCGCAGATCTTCTAAAGAATAGTTTGATTCTACCACAACTAATGTAAGACATTTCATAATAAATAATTTAGTTTTTGGGGAAAAAAACCAAAATCTAAACTGAGGAACGTATTCAGATTTTTTTAAGTGCCTGCAAAATAAGTAGTAGTTAAGTAATCACATCGTAGTTCTTAGAACAAAGAAACGCGATGGGGATACTCTACCGGATATTTCTTAATGTCGTTAATCCGCAGAAAAACATTAAAAAATCAAATTTCATACCTTGAACGAAAAACGTTTAAACGTTTATACGTTTAACCGCTTGCATAAGATCCGTATATACGATGTACCGTATATGCACTTTTGTGCTATACGTATAATCGCCGATGCCGTATTATACGTATAGCAAATCCGTATTTCGTATAATACATATTATACGTATACTCGTATAAACGTATAATCGAGAGCACTAGCCTATACCACTCTAATTCTGAGCCTTAGAGGATTTTTTGAAATAAACTCTCAATATTTATGTCTAGAACTTTCTAGTAAATTTCTTCATATTTAGATTTGTCATTATCATGAACGAATTCAACGTTATTTTATTTTTATTTTTCATGTTAGTATATTAAGATTAGTTGTTTATATTTTCAATTTACTTCCTGGTATGTACTGCTAAACAAGATCATATCTTGTATTTTTATTGATGCCTATTTTATTATATTTAAATTTAAAGTTATTCCACGCATCACCTTAGTGTTCCTAAATTTGAATTCTATATTTATATATAAAAAAATTAATTTAATTTTTCTTTTATTTAGTATCTAATTATTATTACTTATATCATCAACTTCGTGATCTAAGTCTGCATCATCTCCCTTTCTGTGAACTTGCAGGTCTCAGACCTACATTTTCAGCCGTCTTTCTGAAAGGGGGGATTTGTAATAAAATAAAAAAAAATTGCATCTGTGAAATCGTCTGCTGATTATTAAAACAAACATAAAATAAAGCACTTCGTAGATACGACTCAACAGGTGTATAACCCGTACTAATATCCAAATTTCACCTGAAAAACAAAAAACACAACTTGGAAATTCATTCAAAAATATTTCACTGCAGGTATTCTCTATCTTTAATAATCAGCAGACGATTTCACAGATGCTAACCTTGTAAGAAAGACACCGTGAGACATATTTCACACTGAAAAGTTTATCCTTCGAAATGTACGAAAAAAATGTGTCTTCAGATTATTTTTTTTGAGAAAATTTTTTTCCTTATCGATAGCACCTCCTTCAACACCTTGATGACTCAAGGTGATTTCAGGTGAAAACAAACAAAAGCAGAAATTCCAGCAATTAGTTTCAAGCTCGACGATGGCGCGCGCACAAGCATCGCTGCGACGAACAGGTTTCTCTAAAAAGGTTCAGTTTTCAGTTGGCAAGACATAATAGTTTAATATTTCTCCAGGGATGCACACCGGCTCATTTCAACTATCCTGTCGACTTTAAATGTAATAATAATTTGACGAAATGCTATGTTCCATAAACTCTAGGAATCCGCAGCAGCACGAGCAGAGCAGTTGCTCCGCAGTAGGCGAGCAGTAGAAGAGTTTTATTGGGGAATTTCCCCATTATAAAAACAAACACCATCAGTCTTTAAGTTCTTTATTTATGAACTCATAAAATCAATAAGCTATTCCCCGCAGTCACCTAGACGCTGTCATCAAATATTCCAAAACGTCGTGATTAAGCTGCATCCCAAGATATTAGAATTTTTCGGGGGAACAGAAACAGCATCTGAATATTTGAAACGTCAATCGGATTCTAACGCTCCTAAAAAACGAAATGCGAAATCCACATTTTCACGACAAACTAGCCCCTCCTACTCCGCGTCAATCATTTTAAAAATCCAATTAGGATTAACTCGAGTCTACACGTCAAAAAATGATCACCTCTGATTGGTCTTAGTAGCCTCGTGTAGGGACTATATTGGCCTCGTGTAGGGACTATATTTTGCCTCTCAAATAACAAGCCCTTTAACATACGCGCATTAACACAGATCACGCGATGTTAAATAAAAAATAAAATTAAAATCCCGAGAATAGTCCAAAAAGTAAAAAGGTTACGAAATACTTCCCGCCTTTTTTAAGAAACAAGCAATAGATTATTAATAAGTTAAATAAAGAAAGAAAAATGACTTTAGCTGTTAAAAGATTAATATATTACGAAACTAAGATTAAAAATATGTTCCGCAATTTTAGAATTAAAAACTCAGAGAGAGCAAAATGGCGCAATTTTTTTTATTACAAATATATATGTATATATATATATATATATATATATAGAGAGAGAGAGAGAGAGAGGTCCATTAATTGTAATCTATGAAGTCTGTAATAAAGAGCCATCAATATACATTCTTAAAACATGAAAAAATAAATTAAAAGAAATATCATCGTAATTTTTAGAATCACAGTAGATTTGTCAGACCCCAAATATTACGGAACTTCCAATAAAGTGTGTGATTCATCTTCGTCTCCGTCATAAAAAAAGCAAAATAATACGAATTTTTACCAACATGCACAAAAACGCTGTAAAGCGGAGAAGACATTAACAATAATTCATTCAAAATAAATATAAAAATAATTTTGTTAAAAACAAGATTGAAATGGATAGGATTGGATAGACAAATCAAATACTAAAGATATCCTTCAAATAAAGTATCAAATCGTCATGATTATATTCAACTGTTGCTAAAAAAAGAAAGATACTTTAATATATACATACATATATTAATTTCCTTTATTTAAATTAATTTTATTGATAAATTTATAGTAATTGCTGAAAAACAGGATATACGTTAGCCTCCTATAAGCTTTTTATGTGATTTGTCCAAAAATGATAACGCTCCAAATCGTATGTTTTTTCTCCGTTTCGTCGTAAAAACATTCTGTTTTACCTGTAACAGCATACGTTAATTAATTTCAGTTGCTGACATGTAATCCTTTAATGAATTTTCACAAAAACTGTTGCTTTATATTTTAGTACTCTCGTTATATTACTAGATAAACAAATCCGTTGATCTAGTGTTGAAAAAAAATATCATCATTAAAAAAAGATTTCATTCGAAGTTATCAAGGTCAATTAAATCTTAATTATCTATGCTAATCATACATAATCTATAAAAACATTCTAATTCAAATGTGTTGTCTATCGGATAAATACACAAGAAGAAATAATGCGTATCAAAGGGAAATCGAAACAGAAACAAATCTTCTTCGAACGCTTCTTTAACTAAAAACGTTTAATGAAATAATATTAAATATTTACAGTTCTTTATATACAATTTACAAATCTTAAAATCATTGGGAGACATATTGCTCCACTTTCATATCTACTTTTGATTATAATAGTCACACCTTTTAACGAAATCAAATCATTCTAATCAAAGCAACATATCGGCTGCATTCTGTTTACAAAATCAGAGTGTTCTAAAAGTGGAAGTTGAATTTAAGAAATTGCATAGCGCGTAGCGCCAATCTAATTAATTTTTTTTCTTCAGTGTAAACGCTTTTTTCGAAAAAATTACCTAATTGAGAGCACTATTGCAATTAACTCAGTAGAAATTAAGTTCTAAACTTTTAAATCAATACTGATTAGTAAAGTTATTGAATCGATCTCATCTCACTTGATGAATATAAAACAAGTTACTAGCTTATAGTAACTGGATTGGCCTTTTGCTCGATACTAAAGTTATCGCCTTCTGATCATGTGATCCCTACATCGAATACAACCGGCGCCAATCCATACACTCTCCTCATTGGTGATCCGAACAAACATGCAACTTTAAACAACAACCATAACAGCAATCATCTTTTCTCATAACCAACAGATGGCAGCACCAAACAAATCGCACAACACGAAACCTGTCATCCACGTATTGCACACACGTACAACAGCATCATTCACGAGTGCATATCGCTAGTCAGACGGCAACAATAATACATTCTTACTGGGAAGATACTCTTTTAGAGATCTCATCTCACTTGATCAATATATAGCGAGTTACTAGATCAGATCACCTGATTTGGTCTTTTGATCGACGCTAACGTTTTCGCCTCCTGATCTTGAGATCCCTGGATTGAATATAATCCGAGCCAGTACAAACAAACCAATATCAACAAAACAAACAAAATCTAGTCTCCTAATTATCGTGGGAATTAAAAAAATTAATATGAGCTAAAAAAAGGACCAAGACTTGGCTCGAATCCAGAACACCTTTGACTTGCATGAGCGACATAGGTCGCGATCAGTAGTTCAAATATCTCAAGTGATAAAGAATTGATTGTTTAATTCAAAGGTTCGGTGTTCACGTTCCGGTCTAGGCCTTATTTTACTTATTTAGACAAATTGAACTGATATCAGTTCTAAAGAAGTTGAATATCCGATAAAGGGAAAATAGAAAGGTTAAAAAATAGGATAAAAGAAATACAGAAAGACTAAGAGACAGAAATTTTATGAAAATAGTCAAATCGCTTTTAAGACCTTCTAAAATACATAATTCCGTCGAAAACTGTCAGTTGAAACTTTTCAAAAATCCATTATTTTATTCTTGCAAATAAAGAGGAAAGTATTAGATGTTATTCAATATTTATTTAACAAAAATAACACAATTTATCACGATATATTTCAGTTTGTGATTATGCGTTACCTCTAAATAAATAAATAAATTTACATCAATATCTATATCTAAATATATATATATACATATATTTTTTTAATAAAAAAGTATATGTAAGAAATGACTTTGTTGAGGCAGATATATATACAAAAGCCGAACTTTCTTTCCATTGAAAATCGCAAATCCTCATAATAAAAATGCAAACGTATTCAGAAAATGTGCACGAATAATTTTTTATTTCTGAAAGTAATAGACGAAAGATATAGAAATGCATTCAAATGTCTTCTATGCATGATCAACCCGTTGTAGAAAGACATTTCATGCGTGTAATTTTGGGTTTTTGAGGGAATTGTAATTTCTTACTTTTTATAAATTTTCATCTGCAGTGAAAATTTTAATAATAAAATATATCGTTATTGAATACTTACAAAATTAGAAACTTGTTTTTATTAAATTTATTTTATAAGTTTTGTTTTATCTTAATTTAATAATGTGTTTTTCTAAAATAATAAAAAAATAAATGAAACAAAAAAAAAATCGTAGCTTAGCTAGGTGATATGCTTAGCTCAGATTTCAGAGTCTAGTAAGTAGTAGTATCGTTACAATAGTAAGTTTAATAGTAAGTAGTACTATAGTATTTATAGAACGTTGTCAGCAGTACGATAAATTTAATTTTATAGAATATTTTAACTATTAAATACGTTGTTTTGGAAAAAGTACAACCTGCACTAGTAACAGTTTTAAATTATATATTTTCAATTAAGTTGATACAGAAAAATGTCTGTTGTGTTTAAAGAAATAATCTTAGAGGCTCATCTTAATACTAAAATTGTGCAAAAGTAAAAAAAAATCATTGTCGTATCATTAATTAATTTCTATACATAGTTTAGAAGGTTGATCTATAATGCGATTGCCAGAATTATTTATCTGATACAATGCTGTTTAAAACACTAGAAAAAAACAGAATTTGTTTCATTTTCTTACAAAATGTTCGTCACTCATGGAGGGCGTTCAACAGGGATAATCTCTGAATGGAGGTAAAATTAATATTAATCCTATTGGAATAACCCGTAAGGCATAGTGACGTCACTGCGACGTCGTTGTGAATTTACACTGTTACTTTGTGACCATCGATTGTCGATGTGACGTCACGTGACGCCGATGAGAGGTCACAGTGCCTAAAATATGAAGTCGTTATGGCCGTTTTAGAGCTCGTTTGTGACGTCACATTGTGACCACTTTGTCAAGTCTCGGTGTGACAAATTTGTGAAAAATGTGCATTTTGTGACTACTTTGATATTAATATCGTGATGAAACTGTGATAAAAGGGACGTTGTGACAAAAGTGTTTTTTTAAGTAAATAACATGTTTTGAAGAATTTTTGTACTTTTTAAAGATTTTTAAGAAAGTCACATATCAGTCATAATGTGATGTCACGGAGTGGTGTCATTTTGGTCACAAATGTGATGTGACCACATTGACTCACAGTGACATCATTGTGACATCACTGTGATCATGCATGCTATGAGGGAAATTTCGTTCCGTGAAAAAATGGTCGTTAAGGGAGGTGGTCGCTTAATGAAGGTAGTCGCACAGGGAGGTTTCAATGTATTTCAAAATTAACTTTTGTTTAACAAGAACTGGAATAATTTAACAGTAATAATTAAATGCGGCCAAATATGATAATCATAATTAAAGCTCATTTTGAGATATAGATTTTCGTGCTACGCAATGCGTGAAGAAATTATGAACAAATATTTTAAAATTACGACTAAAATGACTAAATTATAATTACTAAGCTATTCCATGGAATGATTTCTTTTTTGCCTTGGAGGTGCTGAGTTCGATCCCAATCACGGCCGTCGGTCTAACTGTTCGGTGTTTTCGTGGTTTTCTTCGAATCTTGCGTAAATACGGATTAGGTTCCCTTGGAAAGACCCCGACGAAGGGCAGTCCCCTCCTGGACCTATATCCCTTGAGCAGATAATCCGCCGATACAAAATAAGGCACAGGTGTCATATACGCACCACATTTGCACGTGCTTTTTTCCCTCGCCAATTTGGCATTGCACATCTGTGCCATGGAAAGATCCGTTTAATAAGTTTATAACAACTAAGACTGTATTTGTTAAAAATACAAGTTAATAACAATAGTTAGGAAAATAAAATGGGAAATGTTCAGTAAAATGTGCTGATTAAATGATACAACTGCATGCAATCAACATGGATATTAGTATTACTATTTACGATTTATTGTGAAAATTATATTAATGTTTCGTTACTTAATAAGTTTGTTACTTATAATTGGTTAAGTATTGTTTTTTTTATTAAATTCGTGTTTATTTATTGTTATTTTTTTATTTTAATTCTTTAAATTATTTTCATTACCATATTTATTCGTGTATAGTGCGCACGCGTGTATAAGGCGCACCCCTACTTTACAGCTAAAAATGGCGATTTCTTAAAATCTCGTGTATAACGCGCACCATAAATTTGATACGCTAATGAAGAATGACCAAATGAATTTCAGTAAAAAAAAGGTCGAAAAAAACATTACACCAGACCAGAAAACAAGACGAAAATGCACTTTTAGACTTCGGGTTGTAACAGAATGACGGGAAATAGGAATGAGTGACGATGCTAATGAGTGAATTGCTAATTAGCGTTTAGATAATGTCACTAGCTCTGTTGTATAAAAAACTGCAAGGAGTGAAATAAATATGCAGTAATACATCAATTAAAATTTTTTGAGTTTTAATACGTTCTTTGAATAATTTCTTGTTTCACATGTATGTAGTTCGACTGCAACCAACAGTAAAAAATTATTCCGTGCTTAAGGCGCACATAGGAGTTTTGCCCTATTTTTTTTTAAAGTGCGCCTTACACACGAGTAAATACGGTATATACTATATCAATAATTATTTATATCAAACTATCATTTATTTACTTTTATTAATTCTTTTTTCAAAATAGTAGAATCTCTTTCATTTGTTTCACTTTATTTAATTTTATATTGCAATAAAAAAATCGCGCCCTGTTATTGCATATAATTTGTAACTTATATTCAAAAACAAATTTTTCACCAAATTAGCGAGAGAGAAAAAGCACAATGCGTCTATGAACGTCATGCGTGTATGACATCTGTTCCCAAAATAAATCTTTTTGTCATGCATGAAAACAGGGAATTGTTTAGGGATTATGTTTCTTTTTGACTTAATATTTCAAATTAAGCTTTAGTTGTCATTTGAAGACAAAATGTGTGGTGAACTGAAACTGCTCTAGAGCCAGTTTAAAAAAAGTGGATCCCCAATTTTAAGGGAGGAACAAGGGATTTCCAATTTTCTGAGGAAACCCTACACGTCTCTATCCTCTGTCTGTCTGCCCGTCAAATATTCCATACAAACAAACTATATAAAACAAAGACCTTAAATTTGTGTACTTTTAGCTGAATATCTCATGTCACACGACAAACCGTAAAATTTTGAAAAAGGCCTGATATTTTAATAAAATGTCATCCATTCATTTCCGTGATTTAAACTTTAAATAAGACCTTAATTTCAACGTTTATCGTACAGACATCATAGGTTGTTGGTAAAGCATCTCTTTAACTTTTAGTAAACAGAAGGTTCTGAGTTTGATTCCGCAGCTGGAAGTTTAAGTTTTTCTATTAAGATGAGTGTAGTTAGAAGAAATTTTGAATTATTTTGTCAATTAAAGGTTTAAATTATTAGGGTTTTTTTTTAATCTGTAATTAATAATATTTTTTTGGAATTCAATTTTTTCTATTTTAAAAAGTATTGAAAATTATATTTGATTCAGCATTTTAAATTTGATTTAAACATTTTTTTTTCGTTTATAGAATTTTAAAATTTTATATACATCTACGGTAAGTTTTTTTTAATGTTAGATTTTTTCAAATAATTTGAAATCTTGGATTTTATTTAAATAGTTGATTTAAACTTTTAAAATTTAATTTAAACAAATAACATTTTTTATATTTATTTTAAAAGTTGTAAATTTGTTGTAGTTTAAATGTTGTTTTTAATATTGTTGGTGCTACCATCTATGTAAGAATATACTAATTATAAAAAAAACAATTTTGATTCATTAATTAAATGATAAGATGCTTTGAAAGAAATATTGAACGAAACCCTCTGTGTGATTTACAATCACACTTTGTCATTGCTTTTTAAAATGAATTAAATACATAATTCCTAATTGAATGTCTATTGTTTCTGCAACAATTTAACGGCTATGTTTTATGTAAGGTATATTTTGTTGATACAGAGTTTAAAATAAGATCATCTTAATGTAAAAAAATAACTCAAAAATGCAATGCACTTGATATATCGGGGAATCTAAATGGACGTTCTCAAAAGGTGGTCACTGTACATACATCACAACTTTAACTTTTTGAAAAAATTAATTTAATAATCATTGCCTTTAAATTTTATTTTCACTGAATTCTTATATCTTTTCAAAGACAAAAATTGATATAATTTATATTGAAAGTTTTTTATAAATATCTTAAAATTTTAATTTTTTTTTACTAAACTGGCCAATTTTGGACATTCATAACGTTAACTGTTGCAATGTACCAAGAAAAAAGTTTTAAATTTTTTCCAGGAGATTCTTATGATAAACAGCGAATACATGAAAGAAATGGATGATTGTTTTATAATTTTGTTAACAAATGGCACAACCAATTTATTGATTTTTGAAGTTAGAAGGACTTTTCTAGAAAGATTTTTTCTGTATTTTCTTATTTCCAAAAGAAACGATCGAAACAAAGCTGTTATTTTCACCCAAAACACGTTAAGTAAGTACTTTAATATCTTTTATCTATCTTCAAAATCATTTTTATTTAATTTGAAAGTATCTATATGTATTTTCGCAACATTTTTTTTCAATAAATGCACTCCCAAATAAGAAATTAGAATTTCCGAATTGCATATCGAAACGCCGATTTTTTTTTCCCGTAATTTTATTTTGAAAGTCTGATGTCCTGATACGTATGATAAGATACTTATTATAATGTTTTATCATAAATAATTATGTGTTTTGTGTAAATAAAGCGTATTTAGTACCTGTAATAATATAATTTGCCTTAGAAGCACGCTCAACTTTCACGTGTAGATTGACTAATAAATGCTCTAATGATTAATTTTCCAGAATAATTGCTGTATTTTAATGTTTGTATATAAGTTTATAGACTTATACACTGTATTGTAAAAAAATTGGCCTTAAATTGGAAAATTTTAAAAATCACTAAAAGTTAACGTTTAATGATCCCACGTTTAGAGAATTCACCTAAAATAAAACACAAAATTGCTATATTTCAGATAGAAAAAAAATCAATTTTTGCTTTTGACAAAAATATTGAAGTTAGAAGCAAATGTAACTAAAACTTATTTTCCTAATGGAAAAACTTTTTAAAGTAAACAAAGTTTTGAAAAGATAGTTATAAAAAAATTGTGTTACGTCGTCTTTAAAATATGTCTGCAAGTTTTTATAAAAATGTTTTAACTTCTTGGTTCTTACATTAAAAGTTAGATGTTGGATACTTTCAAAACTAAAATATAATCCTTTGAAAATATATTACAGAAAAATCAGCATTTAAAAATCTTTCAACAATTTTTTAATATGAAAAATAAAGACAAAATTACATTATGAGTTTTAAAAAAGTATAATATAAGCAATAAAACTTACGAAATAATGTTAAAATTCACTTTGTTTAGTGTGGTTTAAATATTAGGTGATTAAAAAAATGAAACCTAAATAGCCATTTCATGTTAAAAACATTAAAAATTTAGATTAATTGATTTATTCATTTACATATCCATTCTTTGTATTTTTTTACCTATATGTACTAAACCATAAATATCTTGGCGAACAGGTTAAGAATTATGCAAAATATATGTTTTCAACTTATAATGTTCAGCATTAATTTTTTATGAGTTGAAATTTAAAATTAGCATGTTCGAGACTTCTACAATTTAGGTATGTGATAAATATTTTTTTCTGTGATTTCTGTGATAAATAATTTTAGATAGATCTAGTAAGAAATATTGCCTATTAATTCCTCTTCCATGTTGGAATTTCTCAAAAATATTTTCAGATCTGCTCCGATCATGACGTCTAAACTCCAAACCGCTCCCAGTTAAAATCTCTATCTATCTATCTACAATATTACTTACCCATCATACGTAGCATAGGGTAAGTCTTGCAATCGTTTTGAAAATCGAAACTTTTTTTGAAGGATTTACACGTTTCAGATAGTGGAGATTCCGAAAACATATTTTTAGACAAATAAATTTGCCGTCCGTCTGTCTGTCTGTTGTGTGTCTGTAAACGTTCTATTTCACGAACAAATTGAGATAGAGACTTGAAATTTTGTATGTATTTAGTATGTAAGAATGGTAGAAAGCCTATTTAATATCAGTAACCTCGATTACACGGAACTGTTTTTTATCGGACTCTTGAAAAATTCGTTCTGATGAAAGGTATACAAAAATTTTCAATTTTTTTTTTTTTTGTTTTAAGGAGTGGATGTTAAAGACAATAAAAAAACACATATTTCGCATAAATTACGATGTCAATCGGATTATTAGTTGCCTAGATATTTGTAATCCTGTTTTCCACATTCTTCGATTTTTCATGACCCTGTGTTTCATTCAAATTTCAATTCAGAGATATGTTTTAATTGGAAATGAGACGCGTAATCCGACGCAGTAAACTGTTAGTTAATATAATTATTATTTTTGGAGTTATAAGGATATTTCATTTACGCAGTTTGGAGCTACTTGAGTAGTTTGACTTTTTTTATATAATTTGTCGAAATTGGTCCATCAGCAATTCATTATTAAAGCATAACTATCTATATTAACAATATTTAAATATACGTTGAAATTTTGTTTTGGAATTGCAATGCATTGCATAAATAGTTTTCGCATGTTTTATTTTCATATATTATAGTATGCATATTTATGATGGGTAAGTATCACGGTGGCCCCCAATGACTAGTTTTTTTATGGACACGGTAACTTTAATAATTCTGAACAAGTCTCTTTCAAACTAGTACATAAAATCAAGTGGCATAAAGACTCGGTCAATTTTTTTAAATTTGATAATCGGTCCAAGGGGGTAGAAATATAGACGGGTTTTAAGAAATGGGCAAAAGTTGTAACTGTTTGATTATAATACGTATCTCATCAGTTAAAAGTAATTATTATTTCTTGAAAAAGGATCCAAAATTTATGCATGACAGATTTTTGATAAAATTAAAAAAGGGCTCAATGGACGAAAAAATTAGGCTTTTTGGGAGATAAAATCCATAATTTCTTTAATTCTCAAGTTATCAAACTCAATTAGATTTTTAAAAACAGCGAAGTTGAAAATCTCTTATGAGAATATTTTTATTTTATTCTGTTGTGGTATTCGATTTCTAGATGCATCCTAAAGTGTGCGAGTTTAGAGATTATGGATGCGGGGTGGAGATATGGGCTGCTGTTTTTCGTCGTTGAAATTCAACTGCTGTCATCCTGTTAGCACTAGATGAGATGTGTCTGACGACGATAGTCCATCTGTGTTCATTGATGGTACATTCAAAGTCTTGTGTGTGCACTGCTGTATGTTGTGATAAATTGGTCGCATGGTTTTTGTGTGTGTTGATGAATTGGACTGGCTAGCAGCCGACATGCTGGAGCCATTACTAGGTTATATATATATATGTATATAAACAAAATCTTTAAAACATTTTTAATAAAAATTCTTTAAGAAATAATCAATTTAGAGGTGTAACATTATAGTCAATATATTGCGCAAAAACTAATCAGATTTTTGCGAAAGTAACCGGAACAAAATTTCGTGTTGCACATGATATTTTCTTATCAGATGCAATTTTGCGGTTACTTTTTCATAAGATAAAAAAACATTAATCTTCTTGTATGATTAAGGGGCTCTGCCACCTACGAACTAAGCTCGTCAATCCCCGTTGAAACACCGCAAATTCAAAAAATGCCGTATTTTGAACAGCTTTTAAAAGACTGTGTAACACTGATCTATATATATATGTATATATATATATATATATATATATATATATATATTGAGAAAGCTAGCAATGTCTTTGAAAACGGTTTGCCATTCATTTCCCTATGATTGAGGAATTTCACTGTTAAATCAGCTGCTGTTAAACATCTAATGACCATTTACGTTACTGATTAAAAAAGATCAATTAAACAGTGAAATACAGGGAGTTTTGCCTCTTGATAGTTTTATATATATATATATATATATATATATATATATATATACATATGTGTGTGCAAATACATATATATATGTGTTTCAAAAATGACCGGTATATTTGAAAAAATAATAAAAATTTAACGGGCAGCGATAGAAATACACCGTTTGATGCAATATGCTTAGGACAACAGTAAGTTTGCAGGCAGGCAAACTTTCGAAATTAGTTACAATTTTCTACAACAGATGGCGCTGTAGGTGATTTGGAAGCTATAGAAGATTACACAGTCTGTGAGTTTGCCATTCTGTAAGTCGCTTTCCTGCTGTAAATATGTGCTACTCACAGATTGCAAGTTTGCTGTAAAAAATGGTTTATTCCTTAGAAAAGAGGATTTTTGACTTGAAAGACCAGGCGTACCGTAACAATCCAGAAACAATTGAACAACTGAAGCCACATATCTTCTGCATGTAAAGCCATCCCGCCAGACAATTTTACAAAAGTTTCTGGTAATTTCTTTTAGAGACTATGCTATATTATTGTTCCGAAAAATACCATACTTCAGATTTTCCCAGACTGCAGCGCCATCTGTTGTTGAAAAGTGTAAATAATTTTGAAGCTTATCTGCCTGAAAATTTACTGTTGTCCCAAGCATATTGCATTAAGCGGTGTATTTCTATCGCTGCCCGTTTATTTTCTATTGATTTTTTAAATATACCGGTCATTTTTGAAACAGTATATAAAGTCAGACTATATAAAGTCAGTATATATATACAGTCAGTATATATATAAAGTCAGACACTTTAAATATATCTAATATAACTTAAGTATAAATTTGAGTAACTTTATTTTTTCCTCTTTTTACAATTCACATGAAAATATTTTTGTTGTTAGAAAGAAAATACTATTTGTGCCGTCTTAGAACTCACGATGATAGTTAAAAAGACCATATCAAAATATAAGATAATTGTCTCATCTAAATATATTTTTTAATTTTAACTGCTTTTCAATAAAACTTGCTATTTTTAAATATTATGTAATTTATTTTACTTGTTGATTTTAACACACGTTTCACAGACTAACTTTCATAACTTCGTTAATTCTTAAGATATCAAATCCGATTAAGTTTGTTATACATCTTGTCAACAATATCTACAATTTTTATTCAGATATGCTTTTGATAGAGCCAATTCTTATAGAAAAAATAAATTAAACAATAATAGGAATAGCAGAAAAAATCTCAAATCGAAACTTCTTATATTCTCACTCATATTTAAATTTATTGTACTCTCAAACACATCCAGGTGGCAGGTTCTCTTATTTCAGAGCTATATAATGTGACGTATTGGCCAGTTTTGTGATAACAGCAGAATACATTTTTAAAAATGCTGTTAAAATGGCATTTTGAACAGAATTTCCCGAAATGATCTCGACTGAAAAACTGAGTAAATATTCAAATAACAAAATGCTTATTTTCGGTCTCATTTTTAAAACCATCATTTTTCTCAAAAGCTTTCAAGCTTTCAGGTTCTGTTATTTAGGAACTTTGCAATGTGCTATATTGGTCAGTTTTTTATATATAAAGAAATAATTAAAAAAAACCATGCCAAAGGGAATATTTCGAACGAAATTTCCCGAAGCTATGGTTATTGAACTATTGAAGATGTATTCTTTATAACTCATTTTAAAATTCAACTTTGCTCTCAAACGCATTCAAATAACAGTTTCTCTTATTTAGAGTATATAATGGGCCACATTGGTTGATTTTTTTCATAAAGTTAGAATATATTTCAAAAATGCTGTCAAAGTGGGCATTTGAGCTGAATTTCGCTTAAGACGATTCTGATAAAAGCAGCTCTTACATAACAATGAAATTAAAAATTCTTCAAAAGTGACCAAATAAAGTTGTTAAACTGGGTTTATCTCTAATCACATTTTTTTTGTTAAAATCAACATTTAAGTTCGAAATCTACCTCCGCTTATAGGCCAAGCCGACAGGGATTTTAAAACAAAACATGATTTTTTTTAAAAATGCACATTAGTTTGTTTATTAAAGCTCTGATCTTTGTTATATTCATATTTTTTTATTATCTTAATATCAAGTAAGTGCACATTATTGCATCTAAAACATTAAAGTTACATTTATTTGTCCCATAACGTTCTATACTACTTCATACAAACTATTGTTTACATTAAAACTTCAAAATGCATGTTAGCCTTGTGGTAAGATCAGGGCTGCGGAGTCGGAGTCGGGCCCATTTTTGAGAAAAAGGAGTCGGAGTCGGAGTCGTAAAAAACAACCCGACTCCGACTCCGATTCTGGCTTTTTTCTTAGACAGTTTGAAGTGAAATTAAACCAATAACATGTAATTTTAAATCCATAGATCCAATCCATTCTTATTGTAATTTTTGGATTATATCGGACTACCCAAGTTAAAGAATCCCAATAAACTGCCCAACGTACACAGGAGATGAAAACTGTTTTTAATTAAAAGCTCTAGTAGATCCTATATTATTTGCGAAATAGTAAAATTTCCATCTTCAATTTTATTTTCTTCTATCTTTACAAGAATAAAGTATATGATTCTTGAAAATTTTCGATTTCCGGATTTCGATAGATTTATACGTTTTAGAAGATCCTGAACTGAACATGATTTGATAGTTTTTCGAAAATGTCTGTCAGCGTCTGTCACTTCGTGAGTCTGCATGCGACAAAAATTTTGGAGCGCTCTATCTCAAGAACTAATGAATGGAATTTCACAAAACTTTAGATTTTGTTAGATCTTGATAGAAACTGGATCTGATTAATTTTTGGTGTATATCACTCGACAGGTGGCTTTGGTATGTTGCATTATTCACATTTTCCACAGTAGCTATATCTTAAAAATTAATGCACGGATTTATATAAAATTTTAGAATCAGTTAGTCCTTGATATAATTAGGTGCTGGAATTTTTTGGTGCAAATCGCTCAATAGGTGGCGCTGCTATACTGCATTGTTCATGATATTGCAACAGCGCTATCTCAAAAACAAATGCTCGAATTTTCACCAAACTTTATATTTAATTAGTTTGTAATCTAGATTAGTATAGTTTAGTGTTTGGTGTAAATCGCCCTTCAGGTAGCGCTGATTTATTTACGATTTTGAAATAGCTGTGGCTCAATCACTAATGCATGGATGTTTATTAAACTTTAGGTTCAGTTAATATCTGATAGAAATTGATTCTGATTCGTTTTTGATATACATCACTCAACATGAAGCACTGTTATGCAGAATTTTAAAATTTCAGCAATAGCCCTTTCTCAGAAATTAATGTACTGATTTTCACGAAACTTCAAATGCAGTTAGAAGTTGATATAACTTGTTGACTAGATTTTTGTGTAAATCACATAAGAGGTGGCGCTGCTATGCTGCATTTTTCAGGAAGTATTAACATGTGTGATATAGAAGAAAATTCTAAGATTAACACATCTTACTATTTTTTTTTCCTTTCCATTGAAGTTTTCTGCTCTGGAGAGCACTAGTTAACATAAAAATTGTACAGATTTCCCCTTTCTGAGGCCACGGATCTGAAATAGTAAAATATCCGTTTTGTTATCTCTTTTAGATTTCGGTAATTTAATTTTTCAGGTTTGTGGTACGTAAAATTAAAGAATTTGTAAAACGGAAAATATTTTTTTTCCAAAGCTCTAAGAACTGAATACCGAAATAATGACTTTTTGCCTTATTTTTCTATTGTTCCATCATAACTTTAACCAGCATCAACATTAGTATATTAGCTAGCCAGGAAGCCAGGAGTCGGAGTCGGAGTCGGAGTCGTTAAAATTTCCGGAGTCGGAGTCGAAGTCGTTAAAAATTCCGGAGTCGGAGTCGGAGTTGGAGTCGGCCATTTTTCCCACCGACTCCGCAGCCCTGGGTAAGATGACAAAAGGGTAGCATTTGCAAAAACAAAATTTTCATTAAATGAATACAAACTTTTACAGGAAATCAATGACTAACAAATAAAAACAATACGCGACATTTAATTAAAAAATTATGGCATCTTCACCCAATCTACCCTAATTAATTCGATGCTTTCTATTATTTGTAAGCAGATGAAACCACAAAATTTTCCTAGCTTTGAACAATTTATCACCTGTGGATGGCAATGAGAAGAAGTTTCAAAATAAAATTATTATTTTATAATCGTGTTCTAATAATATTAAAATACTGTTTTTCTAAATATAGAGTAGAATTATATTTAGTATAAAAAAATTAATTAAAATCAAACATGTTAGATTTAATTAATATAGTACGGATAAATTTATTTAAATTTACATTATTACCGATTATTTTTAACTTTTTTTTCAATTTATATTATTATTTTTCTTTTTAGTATTAATTAATTAAAACATACAGTAGTTGGACAAAAATATATAAACACCTGACAAAAAATATTACTGTTTCTAATACGGTGTAGGAAAACCATTAGCATCTAAAACAGCTTGCAGTCGTCTTGGAATGGATAAGTACAGGTCTTGTATAGTTTTCAAGGGAATTTTGTACCATTGTACCATTCTTCCTGGAAAATGGAGGCAATTTCAGCTAAACATGATAGAGAAGGATAGTGATCAAGCACCTTTTTCTCCAAAATTGACCACAGAGAGTTAAATATTAATAGTACTAAATGCGGGATCGAGGGTATATGCAGTGGATCGCCCTCATGCACATAAAACCAATCCTGCACTATCCTGAATGTATGAATACGAGCGTTGTGGTCTTGGAATATTGCATCATCGTTTGGTAATAAATATTGTTCATCGGATGGATATAACTGGTCAAAATGGTCTCAAAAACATTACAAGTAATTCGATCTTGAAAAATAATCATATGGACCCGTGGTATACCCCGATATGGCTGCCTAAACCATGACCGAACACCCACGATGCTTTACTCTTGGCAACAAGCAGTCGGGATCATTGGCTTGGCGTGGCAATTGCCAGACGTAAACTCACCCAGAATTTACAAACTGTGTAAACAAGACTCATCTGACCAAATGATCACCTTCCATCGCTCCATAGTCCAGGTTTTATGCCTTCAACACGACGTTTACCTCTTTCAGGAATTTGTGTCACTGAAGAGTGGTTTTGGAATATACGTTCGCTCTGAAAAACCTACCTTAAGGAGTTTCTTTCTTATTGTACTTTTGTTGACAGGCTTTATAACCTCGACATTCACAGCAGCAAATTTTGTAGCTGTTGTCCTCTTATTTTTTGACAAATCCTTTTCAATGACCGTTTGTCTCGATCATTCATTAAGCAATTTTGAACAATTTGTGACTGAGCAGATGATAATTTTCTTTTTTTTTTGTATGCGGTAAAAATCTTCAATACAGTGACTCTTGAAACATGGAATAGTCCGGGTAACTTGCTAACGGAAGCATTGATGATACGAGCACCAGCAATTGGTCCAAGTTCGAACTCACTTAACTCTGACAATGCTTTCGTAGCTGCACAAAGTACTGTTCTAATAACGATTAACACTTGTAACATATTTAGGATATCATGTAAGTAACGTTAGTGTACAAATACGGCATTGAGATTTAGAGTTTGCCTAGTACCTACATTTATGTTAAAGAATGCATTTCACGAAGTGTTGTCTTATTTTTTTAACACCTCTGTTAGTATTTAACAAATTCGAAAGATTTTATGTAATGAGAATGTAATGCTGAAGTGGCTAATCACAATCAGTAATATAATATAACATTATAATTCTTTAAAATGAAAAAAATATTTTTTTAAATTTAGGTATTTATCACTGTTATTAAAATAAAAATATTCTTCGAGTGACATGAACTTTGTAAAACTCACTTTGTAGTTATAAATAAATTAAACATGTTTTGCATTAAACACAATTTTTTAATATTTGTTTGTAAAAATAATTGTTGCATTAAACTTGTTGCATGAAAATTATGTGTTTTGTCTCGAATAAAAAAATTTCGTAATAAGGTACCCTGGGGTAATAACGCCACGTTAAGGTTCTACCAATTTTCACGGCTTAGTTTTAGATTGTATTTTTCAAACAAATATAGGATCTGATACAGCAACTCATTGACTATCTATATAAAATAAAATAATTTAACAGATATGTATTCATAAAATGTAATGCCGTTTTTTCTTGACCAATGCTATTTGGCGTTAATACCCACCTATATGGGTAATAACGCCATGCAAACAAAACTATAAAATAAGATGGAATAATGGCATGTAGATTGCCCAATTCTAAAAATACAAACTCTACAGCTCTAGAAATTGACAAATTGCAATCTAAGCTATTGAAAATGTACAATTTTTTTGTGACTCTGAAAGAAAAAGAAAGGTGTGCTGGTGGCGGGGGGAGGAGGCAAAAGAATATCAGATTCTAAGCTACGTTTTGCTTAAAAATGACCATTTAAATAGAATTATTAGAAACATTGCACGGATTATTTGAATCAGTATTTATATTCCCATGTATGCATTCTATGCGATAGAAAATATTTATTTTTTTGTGAAAGTGAAAGAAAAAGGAGTGAGGGGGAGCTTCAACAGAATATAACACCCTGTGTCTCTCTTTGCTTAGTTCCGCTTAAATATGATTATAAGAAACATTGCATGGTTTTAACCATTCATAATGTAATATTTTAATCATGTGAAGTTTTATAATAACTAGAGTTATATGTAATAAAGATTTTTGTTAAACCTTAACTGCTGTTAGCGTCTCACATACCGCTGAGTTTTTCAAGTTTCAGAGTTTAACTTGCAATTTTTAGTTTAACTATAGATACCGGAAAAATTTTGTTTCATTTGGAGTCCTATTACTATCTCTAGAGACTTTTGAATTGCTGAATTTTATTTATAATAGTCCTGTATATAAGGTTCAATACAAAATAATATTCTAAAAGTTAATTTAACATTTTATTCATCATTAGATTAAGCGGTCTGACAGGCCGCTCACAGTAAGTTATGAGACAATTTTTGTCACAGCAGTTAAGGGTTAATACTATTATCGTAATCTAGTAAATAGTTTTTAACCCATAACTCCACACTAATACGGATTCTCCAAACCTACAGTTTAATTGTCGACGTTTTAAAGAACATGCTTTAATAAATTTTTAATAAATTGAATAAAATTTTTGATTAAAAAATATTATCCCAAAGAGACATCTTATTCAATTTTATAGATAATTCATATGGTTATATATCATTATCTCTATATTAGCAACAAAATTAACCTTTAACTGCTGTTAGCAATCTGACTGAACACACTGAATCCCCCCCCCCAAAAAAAATAGCGTTTAACTTGTATTTTCCAGTTTAACTATAGTTACAACTGAAATTCTCTTTCTTTTGGAGTTATCCTAATATTGTTAGAAATATTTGAATAGATTAAATTTAATTAGAATTAATTCTGTACAAAAAATTTAGCACAGGAACAGTATTCTATGATTTTTAATCATGGATCGCCTTTTAACCTTTAACTAATGTTACCGATCTCGTAGACCATTATTTTTCTTTTAAATTTTTAATTTAACTTGTAATTTTCAGTTTAACTGCAAACACTACCAAAATTTTGTTTCATTTGGAATTTTAGTACTATCACCAGAGACTAAATGGGTGAATATTAAGTATAATACTCTAGTATAAAAAGTTTAGTACAAAAACACAATCCTATGAGTTATTCCCGCCTTTTATTCATCTTTCAATTTTGCGGTCTCACAAACCGCATCACATTCATACGTTACAATTTCTGCCACATCAGTTAAAGGTTAAATTTATAAAGTTTTGAAAAACCGAACGCCTAGAAAGCGGACAGTTAAAATTTCGAACTCAATTCAACAATTCATTGGAAATTTAATAGAAACCTGATTTTGAAGATGTTCGAATTTGAATCTCGAAAACATTTTGATATAGTTTTATTTACAAAAGTTAAAAATTATTTTTTACATTAGTAAAAAAATATATATAATATAATAAAAAATAAAATAGAGAGATTATTTTTAAGTATTGGGCACCCCCCCTCCCCCCTTAATCTTACCATTTCAACAATGATGATAATGCTGTCCCATATTAATATATAAACCCTCTTCGGATATAGTTCGGCCACTGTTGGGAATCAACCGGTGTAATAACGCCAAACCCTGGCGTTATTACCCCGTATACTTATTGCGCAGTAAATCCTAAACTACAAATTATCTCGAGAAGATATCCAAAATCTTCTACAACAATTTGAAAGTACATGAAATACACTACAAGTTTATGTAATAAACAAAGTATTTCCGGATAAAAAATATAGTCTTGAGATCAAAAACCTTATCTCGCAAATTTTAGATCAAGCGTTAATTTTAGTTGCTTGTAAAAACAATAAGACCTAAAAATGAAACAAATTAACTTGAAGCTATTTTTTGCGATTTATATGACTCAAAACCCTTCTGCGCAGAGCACATGGGTGTCATTTACCTGATTATTTCATAATTATGCAAAATATAAGCACTTGGCGTTATTACCCCGCCTGGCGTTATTACCCCAGGGTACCTTAGTTTTGATATATAATAACGTGTATGGTAATTTTATGTGTACAATAATCTGTCAATATAATAATCTTGTCTCGTATATGGAAAGGTCGTGCATGAAAGCTGAGAGTATATATATATATATATATATGTAGAGATATATACATACATATATTACAGGAAAAAAATTACAGTTAAAAAAATCTTTTATTTAAAGAAATAATCCCCTCAGAAGAAATACAATGTCCAATCGCTCAACCAACTTTTCAAAACCAGTAATATAGCCTTTTTCTAGAAGCTGCTTCACAGAGTACTGAATAATTTCAAAATATATAAATAATATTTCAAAATAATTTCAAAATGTGTATTAATTTTTTTGCCCCTAAAATTCTCCTTCAATTTCGAAAACAATCCGAAATGTTCAAAATTAATCAAACAAAGAAGAAATTTAACATGGTGTTTCTTCACTACATCCATAATTAACTAACCGTAACATTAATTAAAACTTATGACGTCAGTTCATTTTAAAATGTTCCGTAACAGTTGGTATGAATAATAAAATGATGATATTTATCTGAAACTAAGCATTAAAGAAAAGTATATTTCAACTGTTAAAGTTAGTTTTGTAAAACTTCATTTTTTTAATCATAAGAAATAAACCTTTAAAATAGGTTGTATTTTAGATAAATACAACCTACAATGAAGATAAATTAGATAAATAGAACCTCTTAGCTTAAGAGAAGAATTTTTATTACACTATAAAATGTAGTATCTTCACAATCTTGTTTTAATCGTTTAATGACTTCTCTTCCACATTATGTTGTCTTTCAGGAACTTTATTTTTTTTACATTTAAAGAATTAAGATCGATTCTCCTCTTTTAAAAATTTAAAATATTTTTTTAAAGGATAATGCAAGCAATTTCAACTTTTAATGTTTAAGATATTTCTTAATGTTTATTAATACATTTCAATAGCAAACTAGTCTTATGTGGCAACCTAAAAACTTTCTTCTGCCTTATACAAGATTATATTTATAGAAAAATTACTCATAGCAGCGTTACCAGTTACGTAATTTACAGAAAAATCCAATATGCTACAACATATTTCAAGTTCTAACAGAATCTGAAGTTTGATGAAAATCCGTATATTAGTGTTTGAGATAGAATCATCGCAGAAATCGTAAAGAAACTGGATAGAAGCGCCACCAGTTGAGCGATTTACTCAAAAAATTTATGAATACTCATTCATATCAGGGAATAACAAAATCGTAAGTTTGGTGAAATTTGATTAGTTCCTGAGATAGAGCTCAGAAATAAGAGAGAAAATCATGCATAATGCTACATAGCACTGCCACCTGCAGGGCGATTTACACCAAAACGTTACAAAAAAGCATATTATATTACGTACTATTAAAATCTCAAGATTTATGAATATCCGCGCATAAGTTCTTCAGATATAGCAATTGATGAAATCTTAAAAAATCAGCATATTAGTGCCACCTGTAAGACAATATACACCCAGACATTAATTAGAACCTGTTTATATTATGGTCTAACTTAATCTACGGTTTAGGGAAATTCCGTGCATTTGTTCTTGAGATAGAAGTCAACAAATTTTATGTGACATAGATACAGAGAGACAGATCGATTGACAGACACACAAACTTACAGACAGACATTTTGTAAAAAAATGTTTTTTTTATGTTTCTGACCCCTAAAAATCAGTCGAAAACCGAAATTTGAAAATTTTCACAAATCTTATACTTTCTTCTTTTAACGATAAAAGAAAGGAAAATATTAATGGTATCCAAAATAATCCCTAGTAGCAAACCAATATTGGTCCAACGTTGCACCAATATTTCATTTATTGGAAATATTACTAATAAAATGCCAATATTGATAATATATATGTATTTCATTGGAAATATTTCCAATTAATTCCCAATATTGTGCAAATATTGGCGTTACATTGGAAATATTTCCAATGAATTCCCAAAATTGTACAAATGTTTGCGTTACATTTGAAATATTTCCAATAAAACCCCAATATTTAGCTAATATTGGCTTTTTATTGACAATATTTCATTGAAACCCCAATATTATCTGCAAATATTGGCTAAATAAGGGTAAAAGGTAAACATCTCAAATTGGAGCAATATTTCATACCAGTATTGCGCCAATGTGCCAATATTGTTCCAAGATGTAGTCAATATTGACCCAATATTGTTTGGCTACTGGGGATGTATCTAAATGGAACACATTTTCTACAACTTATTATATTAGACATTTATTTAAAGAAATTAGTGCCAGTTAAGGCTTTTGGAAGGGCTATTCTGATATAGGATATAAAAATGATTTACCTGCACAATACATTGAAACAAGCAACAATTTTTATTCAGTGCTATCTACAGTAATATGTTATGAGTTCATTAAAAACCCAAGTATATTAGCTAACAAGTTACTTTCATAACAGAAGTTTTAGTAGAAAATTATCTAATTATTTGTCATAAACCTCAAGATATTTTTAATAATTGCGAATTATACATACACAAGCATGTAAACCGTTTAAATATATTTTTATTCGAGAAAATGTATCCGTTTTTTGAAAAAAAGAAATATATACTCTATAAATATAACCTTTTTTAAGAAGAAAATTTGATAGAAAAGATTTTAGAGAAATTTTTTTGAAAACATTCTTTGCATTTATTGCATATTTTCTGACTCAGCAACATTTTCACATTTTTCAAGGAACATGATATTTAATAATATTATATTTTCTTAGTTACACGCAAGAATTCTTTTTGAATTAAAAATGATATTGTCATACTGATATAAAAGTCACGTCAAAATAAATATCATCATCACCAAAATATAAATAATAGAGAACACAGAATACGTTTTGATTGGGAAAGAAAATGTGACACATATAACATTTATGTCACATCTTGTTTATTTCATTGAACATATCTGGATTGTATTATAAGAAAATGGGGTACAGTGTCTATACATAAAGAGTACTTTTCTGGGTATGGGCGATATAGAAATATAAGGTCTTGACAAGAGAAGGAAATTTTCCAAGGCATTCTCTGCCAAACTATTTCACTGTTTAATATACACAATAATATATTCTGCTTAATGAAAAAAATCCATTTGTTATTTATATATATATATTGAATAATACATTCTATGTATAAATAATAACAGTAATAATAAAAATTATATATATATATATGTGTGTGTGTGTGTGTGTGTTTAAAATGAAAGTAAACATATTACAGCATTTTAAATGAAAAGTTAACTATTTAACAATAACTATCATTCTTTTCCACAAAATTTTTCTTCCTAATTTTTTTTCAAAGATATTCTGCTTTATCCGAACTTTGTGTTATAGTTAGAAAATATCAGGTATACCATACTTATCATTTGAGTATGTGTATCATTAAGTATACGCCACAAATAAAATTAGAAAATTAATAAGATTAAAGTTATATTACTTTAAAAATTAAAATTAAAGAAGGCACATAGCGAGATAAAAATAAATAAGGATGGTACGACCAGCTAGTTATTTAAAAAAATCCTTTTAAATTATCATCTAAAAAGTACCTTATTTACTCATGTATATACAAATACACACGCGTTTTATAAGAATAATGGCGATTTTTTAAAATCTCATGTGTAACGCGCACCATAAATTTGATATACAAATGAATGAATGACTAATGTGATTTCACTAAAGAAAGTCGAAACAAACATTGCATCAGGCTTAAAACAAGACAAAAATCCTTTTTGAGACTTCGTGTATTGAGTAAATGATGGGGGATAGGAGTGACTGATGGTAGTGAAAATTGCTAATTAGCGTTTATTTAATGTTAATGTATAAAAAATGCAAGGAATGTAATAAAGATGCTGTAATACTTCGATTAATTGAGATTTTCTGAGCCTTCTTGGAATACATTTCTTGATTCATATCTATACTGTGTCATTACATCCTGCAGTAAAAAAAATTATTCCGTGTATAACATAGATCTAGAAGTTTTGCTCTATTTTTTTTATAAAAAGTGCGTGTTACACACGAGTAAATAAGGTAGAAGATAAAAAGTCAAGTTCGTAAATAATAAGTCTTTAAATTTAGTTTACCATCTTCTCAAATACAAAGACTCTTTTATAGAAATTTATTTTTAAAAAATCTATTGTGATTGTTTGATATTCCCAGTTAATTTTCAGAATCGAACTGTGCCAACAACTAAGGCAACAGTGGGTATTCAAAATCACGAATCTTGACAAAGAAATTGTCTGTTTTCTTTTAGATAATTATGAAAATTGATGCTCAAGTCTAACCGATGCAAAAAGAATTTTTCAATCATGAAGCTTCTTAGTAGAGGTATAAGCTTTTACATTTGTAAAAATTGTATACATTTCTACAGTTTGTTATACTTAAAATTCTATTTTTTTTTAAATTGAAAAATTTGCACATTTTTTAACTTTTAAACGTCCTACGTGTATTCCTAATGATCAGAGTGTTTTTAAATTTATTCTTTATATTCTTTGTACAATAATAAGCAAATTTTAGCATAAAAAGTAACATTTTACGAACATTTTAATGTTGGAATTTAGGTGAATATGAAAGTATATAGCTACGTTTTTGGAAAAAAGAAGCATAATCGATTTTTTCTACATCCATATTCAGTGAACATTTACAGTTCGTGCCAATCTCCATTGTAATTTATAAAAAGTATCTGATAAATAAATATTGTCGTATTTTATGCAAAAGAAACGCGCATGGGACATTTAAAAATATGACAATTTTTCGTTATTATAAAAATTTAAAAACGCAATAATTCAAAATTTTATTATTATTCAATCACCAAATTTTAAATATAACTGTTTGGGCTTGCCATTAACACGTCTTTCACTTTACAAATGAATCCATTGAAAATACAAGAATTTGATTTTTAATGTTTACTGTCCTCTTTACAGTTTTCTATTACTCTGAAACCAAAAGTTTTTTTTAAAATACTTACTGTATTTCCTAGAATTAAAAACAAAATTAAAGCTCCCAAAAAAGCAGTTAAGTATATTATACGTATGAGAGCAAATTATTAAAATATCAATAAGAAGCGGTACTGTTGAATGGTTATTTTAAAACAGCAATTTTTATAAACGATAAATGACTCCATAACTCAGAAGTGACATTAATGAAGAACAATTTAATATCATTGTTTATAAAACAAAGCATGAGTAGAAAATGATTGCCCATGTTAATGAAATAACTTTGATTGCTCCAAGGACATTTTATGTTTAATTTTTTACTGTTAGCGAAATTACCAGAGAGTTAAGTTTCTTTTAGGATTTAGAAAAGCACACATCGTGTTTTTATTTTCTTATATCGCACATCGTACTTTAGTTCCAATTTGTTCCACACTTGAGTACAACGCAGCAGGAAAATGCAATCCTGTTTTGTTTGTTTGTGAATCGCTATCTCTGAGATTTAAGTTGTAATATAATTCATATATTAATTTGTGTGTCCTGTTATTTCTAATTAAAATACGTGGACGAACTTTGTAGTGAAAAATAGACAGGTACTTTGTACTGAAATTAAAAATTTGAACATGAAATGTTAATAAAATTAGGTAATTAATATTTAAGTTATAAATTATTAGTAAAATACATTTGTATTCATATAAAAATATGTTTACATTTTACGATGTATCATAATTTTTTCACATAGCTTTTTAAAATTTTGCGAGGTACGAATTTTATTGTACCTACTGTGGAATGAACTGGAAAAAATCAGCCTTATGGTTTAAAAATTTAATAGATTTTTTTTTTCACTTAAAGATATACATTTAAATAAGTTAAAGAATTTGTTAAGAAATAAAATAGAATACTGACCAGTTAAAGTGAGGGCATTTTCTCACAGGCTATTCACACTAACAGAATATCACAGTCCTATTATTTAAAGGAATAATATGTCCCTCAAAAATCAAATTAAGGGTCGATTAGCTGCGCCATTCTAATCCTTTAAACTTAATGATAGAACCCCAAAATTAATCATTGACCCGGATTATCTTAATGAACTTATATCCAAAATTCGAAGCAAATAGGATAATTTTGCAGAAAACCTCATTTATTTAATTTAAGAGGGACTATCTCTTGTTCTTCTCTTTATACTTAACTATTACACCCACAAAAATATTCAGTGATTCACCTTATCAGAAAGAATCTATAACCAAAATTCAAAACAAATTGTGTAATTCTGCATAAAATCCCATTTATTTAATTTAATAGGGAATAATCGCTTTTTTCCCTTTTTATACATAACAAAAGATTCTTTTATACATAAGCTCTATTCCTTTATACATAACAAAAGAGCTCCAAAACTAATCAGAAAAGCGTCTTATGTGTATGGACTAAGATCTAAAAATTGAGGCAAATCGGTTAATTTTGCATGAAAAATCCATTTAACTAAATTAAGAGGGTAAACCCAAGATCCTCCCTTTAAATTTAATCATTGAATCCCCAAAACAAATCAGGAAAGCGCCTCCCAGAATGAATCTATCGCCAAAATTTGAAGCTTATTGGTAAATACTGCACGAAAAACTCATTTATCTACATTAAGGGTGGTTACTCTTACTTCCCTCTCCCCCTTTAAACTTAATGAACACTCAAACTAATCATAAAGGTGCCTCGTCAGAATAGTCCTATATCTAAAATTTGAAGTTAATTCGTAAATTCAGCGTTGAAATCCATTTACGTAAATTAAGGGTGAGGGTTATCAGCTATTCCCTTCTCCCTTTATACTTAACCAATGAACACCCAAATTTAATCATGGAGACGCCTCGTAAAAATGATCCTATATCAAAAATTTGAATGAAATCAGATAATTCAGCATGAAAAGCCCATTTATCTAAATTACGAGAAAGGATTAGTTCCCCTTCCCCCCGTACACTTACCTAATCAGAAAAGCACCTTATCGCAATAAAACTATATCTAAACTTTGAAGCAAATCGGATATTTTTATATTGGGTTATCCCATTACATAGATACATACATGCATACATACAGAACGGGCGGGCACATAAGCTCTCAGGTTTTGATAGCCTTTGAGCAAAAATTTGATAATTTTACTTTTTTTTTTCAAAATCAAGAAATTAAACAAATTCTTTGTTCGATACATCTTGATTTACACAAATATGCACATACATTTAGGAAAATTTTTAAAATTTTGTCTATTAATATTCATTTATTCATTATAGAAATATAGTTAGTAATATATAAAGATTTTATGATAAACGAAATATGATAAATAATTTTTGCAAGTTTTTAAAATATAATATTTTACTAAACAATAAAATTAATAACTTTATTACTATGACTGAACTGTATAAATAAATGTACATTAAAAAATTGTAACTTACTCATAACTGTTATTCAGACAAAAAGTGTTATTCAAACCGAAGCTTGGAGAAGAAACATTATAGTATAGACTACTGAGTGTTGTTTCAAGTACTTTGGAACATAGAAATAGAGTCTAATTAAATTTCAGTCGCTGGAAATAGAAAACGCCAATATTTAATCCTCTTTAGCAATGATTAAAGTAAACTTGATATGTATTATTTATTTCGATAAAGCTGCAAATTTATGAAGAGTATTATTTAAAATATTTTTCAATATAAATTTAAAAGCAAATAAAAGCTACCATCAAAGTAAAATACATTACGATGATTTTAATAAAACTGTAGTTGTTCACTATGTAAAGTAATTAACGTCAAGTGTGTCAACTATAGCACGATAAACAAGGCTTCCTTATATATATGCATTTATATGTATATATATATACATATATATGACATAATGATAGAGGGATCCAGAAAAATCGTCGTAGCATACGTTTTGTTAGAAAGAAGATGGTTTTCAGGTTTATTGCTCAAAGGACTTGACTTGCAAAAAAAATACCTTGACAGCTGCAAATTAATTTATTTATGCCGTCATATCAACAGAAAAATGCTCTTAATTTCCCAGCGAAATGAATACGATAGAAAATACAACGCCCCATTCGAAAGAACAGTCACCCGTCATCACATTCCGACGACTGGCTGGAAACCGACTGGCCACCTAATTCTCCAAACCTCCTGTCTAAAAAAAAAAAAATCTTTTTAGAACTTTTGATTATTTCAGATGTGATTATATAATGTAAACAGAAAAGAGCATCTGGGTCCGAAATTAAAGCAGCGAAATCGAATGTCTTCCGCAAAAGATAATTTTATAAAAAATTATAATTTAACTTATTTAATAATCGAAACTAGTTAAAGTTCGAGTCTATTTCACACACAATTATTTCATTAAAAATGGAAAAAGAAATGAATCAATTGATACGCAGTTAATGTAAAACGCGAAGAAAAAAAAATAAAAGAAACTGTTATGTTTTGCAAGCTTTTTTGGATGAATTTAATAAGACTTTTTAAAAAGGGTTTGATAAAAACAGGAAAAAAAATAAGTTTTATTAAAAATTTTAAGAAATACAATTTATTTAAGAATATTTTTTTTTAATTTAGAGCATTTTTTTAGATTTACGTGTATCGGAATAAATATTTTTCAAGGCAAATTAAAAATTTATATCAATTCTATACAGATTATTAGATTAGATTTAATAATAGAATTTTAATTTCATCAGTCGGAATAAATATGCAATATTGTTAAAAGGAAATTAATGTAGTATAAGGTTTTTTTTGGTGGAAAAAAGTAAATTTTCTAAGATATATATGTATGTATATATATATAATGTCATAAAATCCTAGCGTCATATAAATATACAGTAGCATAAAATCTAACTTAAAAAATTTAACTTAAAAATATATATACAAACAAATTAAAATAGATTACGATTATTTTAATAAAACTTTATTTTTTCACGATGTAGATTAAATAATGTAAAGTATTTCAGCTATGACAAGATAAACAAAGCTTCCTATTTATATAAAGTATTTTAAAAGTAACCAATGAAAACTAAAAAAAATATATATATGCAGCCAAGTTTCTATATTTATCTATAAAGTTATTGTTATATCACAAATCATTTCCATTTAATCATATAGTTCTTTGAAAAGTCTGTTATATATTTGTATCGCAAAGTCCAATATATAGTTCTCTGAGTTTATGACAAAGTATAGATTGTAAATGTGTGGGTGTCTAAGTATAACTACAAAGAAGTAAAAGGGATATTTCACAACAACTACATATATCTACCATAATAAAAAAACAGCATTATTGCAAAATCATTTAAGCATTTTCGGCTTTTAATTCTAAAAGTCTTTCCTTATTCGTGCATGGGCAAGATTTTTGAAAAAGAGAATTGAAATGCATTTTTGAAGTTAATTTTTTATTCCATTAACTGAATTATAAAGATATAGACATTAATGCATCTATATCCTTTTGTACAATCAGTTGTTTTCATATTTACACCAGAAAGTATAGTAAAATACAATTCAATTTAAAAACAATTACCGCATTAAAACAATTAAAACTGTACTGTCAAAACTGTTCAATAATGCTGTTTTATTTCAAATCGCTTTGAAGTCTTGTGTAGTTTTTTTAGGATTTATGTATATTACATATATTACTAGATTTAATGAAGTTTGGTAACGTATAACGTATTTGAAAACTGATCTCCTATAAATATCGCTTTTGACGAGTTGTAATTCTGAAAGTATTCTATATTGTATTGAAAAAAAGTTATATGCTATATTGTCTCTACGCATCCTATTGCATTCTAATATTGCTAAGGGATTTCATAAATCGTAATTTGTTCAGATATTATTTATATTTTTAATTTTACGCTACACCGCGTTCTTCACGGCCGGCTAACATTCGTCTAAAGTGCTGATAACAAAATATTGGTCCAAAGTGAAAGTGACCGTCATAGGGAAACGTTAAAAATAGTAGAAATTCTTAAAGCGAATGGAAAACAATTGCAAGGTGATTTGGATTAGTTAAAATGAACGATGCAGAGGGTTTTATAAATTAACTGAGAAAATAATTATAGGAAGAAAGTATGCTATTGACTAGCTACTGACTATTTAATAATTGATCCATTTTAAAGCTGATGGCTACAGGCGATAAAAATTAGATTGAATAAAAGTCTTACTGGTTGAAGTGGATCAAAACAGCAATAGCTCCCGAAGAAGACTATCGGTTGAATAACTTTTGGCGCTGCTTTTTAGATAAAGCAACCTTTGAATTTCAGGACATGTGAACATTTCAGGAAAACTTGGAAGGTGAACTCAATAGCCGAGCGGTTAGAGCATTGACCTTGTAATCAGACGTTGAGGGTTTGAATTCTTCTCGTGCCAAAAGTCGGTATATGGTTTCTTTTTATTATTATTGGTTGCTTTTTTATTAATAATTAAGACATTTTTATTAAAGATAGATTTTAATTTAATTCTAAATTCCTTTTAACATTCTAAATATCGTTCAAAATTGATTTATATATTAAGCAAATTAAAAAAAAAAGTATTCTGCGAAAATATCCGTATACGTGTAAAAATAATTTCTTAATGTTTCTCATTTTCTTTCTTTCTTTCTTTTTTTTTTTTTTGAAAATTTTAGAAGTGAGCAAAAATATATGCAAAAATTGAAAAATCTGGAGCTAAAAAAATTCTTCATAAATCGAAAAATCGTAAGCTAAAAAATGCTGCATAAATCGAAAATTTCTAAAATTTTGAATAAATCGAAAAATCTGGAGCTAAAATTTTTTAATAAATCGAAAAGTCCGGAGCTAAAAATGTTGTAGAAATCGAAAAATTCGGAGCTAAAAATGTTACATAAATGGAAAAATCTGGAGTTAAAAATTCTGCATAAATTGAAAAATACAGAATTAAAAATTTTCAATAAATTGAAAAATCAGGAGCTAAAATTTTTGAATAGATCGAAAAATCCGGAGCTAAAAATATTATATAAATGGAAAAATCCTGAGCTAAAAATGTTATATAGATCGACATCCGATTCGCTTGTGTACTGGGCAATTCTTTTTTAAACTGTACTGCCAATCCTAATTACCACTTTAGCACTAAATGAGCATGCGCAGTAAATCTCCATAGGTAGCTTATTGCTGTTTCGATCCACCTGTCTTACTGGTTACTGGAACAGGACTGGTCTCTCACTCCTGTTTAAACGTTCCAATAACAAGGTACCTTTGAAACATTTTTTTTTTAATTTTAAATAATGCTGTAATATATCTGGTACTTACTTAATATAAAAAAAATCTAGAACATACAATTTTATCAAAATTTATTTTACTTTATTTTTAAATTTAATTTAAAAAAAACCCCTATTACTTTTATAAATAATAATAATAATAAAAATTCTTCATTCCTTAGAATATACTACATAAAACTGTGCAAGAAATTTTAGATATATTGGATTTTATATTTAATATGATTTTATTTCTCTCGCGTATATTAACTAAACGGTCAAGTGCGAGTATTACTCGGGCTAAGAGGATTCCGTACAGTAAATATATGAATTATTGTACGGAATATAAATGTTGAATACAATTGTCCTTGGGAACGAGCAATCCATATTAGTTTTTTCAGATAGGTTTTTAACTTTTAAAGACACGAGTGGCATATTGAGAGATTTACCCAAGACATACTAGTAATGGATTCTATGGTATTAATGACATTATTTCTAATTAAGTTAGTTTGTTTTTAGCAAATTGAATTTTATTTATTTTATATATTGCTTCTAATTATTGCATTACTCAAATATATCTTTAAAAACTGTTACATAAACTTTAAAGGCTTATAATAAATGTAGTTCACCGCCTCTGACATTATGTATGTCCAAATTATTTAAGCCTTTAATGGTTAATATCTCGGTTAATTATCTATGATATTTTTTTTGAAACAATGCAACAATGCTTTTATATTTCTGTTATAACAGGTACCTCCAGCGCTCCTTATCACCTTTGCTAAATGCCTGTAAATTAAAATCGGTGTGTAAAAAAAAAAAAAAAAGCTTTTCTTAAAAAAATATGTAATCTAGGGTGAGAGAGTTCAGAAGTGGTCACGCCTTAATTTCTTGCATGGAAGGGGGAAAAATTCATCACTACCTAAATTAAAATTCAGAACTCACATACTATTATAGTGGTCGGGATTAAAAATTTAATAAATAATTTTTGTTGTTTTTGTTATTTTGTTATCAAGAAATATAAATTAAAAATTTTTGATGCATCTCTTTATTTATTTTCATATATTCTAATAAAATTTTATGAAGTTTGCAAAAAAAATATTTTAAACACGATTTAAATTTTTTCAGAATATTAAATAATTCAAAATTCAGTTTGTTTCATTGCAGGAAGTGAAGCATATTCATTTATATTTTATAATAAAAATATCAGTACTAAAAATTAAAGGTAAGCATTTTGTAAATTGTAAATAAACTTAATGAATATACTTGCACTAGCAGTTAATAAAATATTCATATCAGTTACGCAAACATCTCATTGTAAGAGAAAACTTGAATGAAGTACAGATCAGTGAATGTTGTTTCAAGTACATTCAAACTTAGAAGTAGTTCTAATTAAATTTCAGTCATTCGAAGAGAATTTTTAATACACTTATGTAATGATAAACACAAATTTGCTAAGCAATTTTTATTTAGATAAACTATGATATTATAAAGAATGTTCCTTAAAATCATTTTTTTTTATTATTCGATATTCGAATAACTTATTTATATGCAATTAAAAGTATTTTCTCATAGAAAAGTATATAAAAGGAACAATCTAAAAAAGCGTGTTAAGATTCTTATGAAATTTTAATTAATCACTATGAAAAGTAATTAATGTTAAATATTTTACCTATAAGATAAACAAAGATACTAATAAGTATATGAAAAATATTGATTCACCTTCCATAATCTGTCGTTGATAAATTCTTGTTATTATAATATTCTTAAAATGAAAGCAGTGAAGCAAAATTAAAACAAAACATTAGCAAGATATTCAAAACTTTTATATAAATCTATAAAGTATTATTTTTATAAAAATCTTTTTGTGTTCCACTAATAAAGGAACCACTTTTGATGTTTCTCACACTTAGTATCGAGACCTGGTGCATTCTGTAACCGTGTACACAAAAGTTATAGAACCGATAAAAATTCAATGTTAAAATCAAATTTCATGCGTTATTTTATATTTAAAATTTTTATTACTGGATTTTTCTTCATGCCAAACGTTAATTAAGTCACCAAAAATGGTACTACGCATTTTTTATTTGCCTTATTACAAAAGTTACAGAACCGATAAAAATTCAATGTTAAAATAAAATTTCATGCGTTTTTTTAGCTCACAGGCTATCATAGCCTGAGAGCTTATGTGCCCGTCCGTTCTGTATGTATGTGCGTATGTGCGTAACGCGATAACTCATGATAAAAATATCGGATCCACTTGAAATTTTGTATATAGGTATATCCTGATAAGGCGCTTCCCTGATTAGTTTTTGGAGTTCATTCGATATGTATAAGAGGGGGAACGGGGGGCTCATGCCCCCCGTTAGTTGATATAAATGGGATTTTCATGCAGAATTAAGTTTTCAAAATTTAGATTAGGATCATTCTGATGAGGCGATTCCGTGACTGTTATTAGGTGTTCATTGAATAAGTATAAATAGGGGGAACAGGGGTTCTAATCCCCCCCCCGTTAGTTGATATAAATGGGATTTTCATGCAGAATTAAGTTTTCGTTCAAAATTTAGATTAGGATCATTCTGATGAGGCGATTCCGTGGCTGTTATTAGGTGTTCATTGAATAAGTATAAATAGGGGGAACAGGGGTTCTAATGCCCCCCCCGTTAGTTGATATAAATGGGATTTTCATGCAGAATTAAGTTTTCGTTCAAAATTTAGATTAGGATCATTCTGATGAGGCGATTCCGTGACTGCTATTAGGTGTTCATTGAATAAGTATAAATAGGGGCAACAGGGGTTCTAATGCCTCCCCCCCCTCTTAATTTATATAAATAGGTTTTTCAAGCAGAATTTTCAGATTTCGTTCAAATCTCTGAATCGTTTTGGAAGTTTAATGGTTAAGTATAAAAGAAGGGGATAACTCCTTTTAAATTATATAAATGCTAAATGGGTTTTTATTAAGAATTATCTAATTTGCTCTGAATTTTGGATATAGATTTTTTATATGATAAAGCATGTCTTTGATAGTATAGGAGGTTCAATGATTAAGTATAAAAAAAGAGGAAAGGGGAGAGCTGTTTCCCCTTCTTAATTTTTTTTTCGAACGGAATTAACCCTTGAAAATATAAGGCTTTAATGTACAATTAGTATTTGTAGCCTGTGAGCTCAATGCCATCAGTTTAACTGGGCAGTATTCTTTATTATATTTTAATTTTTTTTATTACTGGATTTTTTTTCACGCCAAACGTTAATTAAGTCACCAAAAATGGTACTACGCATTTTTTATTTGCCTTATTTTGGATCTTTGACATTCGACTAGGGTTGTTGAAAAACTCTACTTTTAAAATTATACGCCAGCTTTTTCCTTGTCAAAAATGCGAATATAATGTCGTAAACTTACAAAACGAAATTTGTAAGTTTTTGAAGGAATTTTTAGACTTTTTTCAATATTTTATGTTTATTATAAACTAATTTATATTTTAAAATACTTTTCCTCAAAAAAATAATAGTCCGATAAGTGGAATAAAAATAGCATTTTCAGAAAGTTATGTTGCTGCAAAACCAAAAAATATGACTTTAATAGATTTTTTTTATCGATTCTCAAACTTCCTAATATAGGACTTTAAAATGCGCCAGGTCTTGATGCTAGGCGAAGCCATCAAAAGTGGTTTTCTTGTAAGGTAATCTTTATTTAAATTATACATTTGGCAACTTGCTTTAATTATCATAACATCATTTAATATTATTAGTGAAAGATAATATCAAAATGGGCAAAAATGTTAAGTTTAAGTAAAGGCTGTGCCATAAATCTCCATGCGAATTCTGAAATCAGTAATTTACGTTTAATTTATTAATACAAATGCTATCATACTATGATTTTGATGTGACAGGATATGTTCAAATGTCTCCATTTATGTCAATACTCAATGACAATTGTTCTTATATACAGGTTTGTCATACAAAATTCTATCTTCCTTGATCTATGCACCTCTAGCGACCTAACCGTTTATCCAACCGAGAAGAAATTTCAGATTTAATTATTTGAAGGTGTGCGCTCGAGATCGTGATGATTTTAAATCATCGATTGATCAATCAAATCATCACTTATTGATTTTAAATCAATACAGTTCTATCAGTTACAGTTATAGTGAAAAAGTTTGCTAAATTTCGAATGGCAACACAATTTTTTCTGCGCAAATTTATCAGCTCATTAAAAAACTATAAATGGCATTGGAACAATACACGTATGACTAAAATTAAAGGTATAATATTGTAATACTGATTCCTAATCAATTCCTACATTATCTAATATTCAGTACTCTAAATCAAATGATTAAATTTTTATTTTCACTATTTGTACGCAAACATAACTCAAAAACACATTTTAAATGAAACTTGGAACATTAAGAGCACACACTAGTCACACGCCAAGGCAAATCAAGATGGCGACGCGCTTTTTCAGCGGATTCGAAGGATGGGCTAAAATAACTTTGATTGACATGCAATCATCCAATTAGGAAATAGAATGCTCTTAACCAATTATCTGCGACGATTTTTCTCTTCAAAGGTGTGCAATTCCAGCCGATTTCATGTTTAAAGGATTTTTTTCAACTGATTTCCCAGTACTTTGCGTAAATGCATTCGAATCGGAGCTCAAAAGAATTTCAATCTCTTTACGATTAGCGTTCCAAAATTAAAATGGTTTGATTTTCAGAAAATAAACGAATGATTAATTTAGATAGATTACTATAAAATAAAAACTATTTTATTTACTTAACGCAATTAGAAAAAAAATAAAAAATAAAAATAAAAAATTAATATTGAATGAGGGGGGGGGGGGATATCAGGTACAAGTAGTTTAAATAACTATTTTTTTGGGGGGGGGGTAAGAGGGGAGGGGATTCTTTTTAGAATACGAAACTTATCAAGATAAATAGATCTGAAGGTTGATGAATGAATTAATAAAATTATGAGAAAAATATCTAGACAAATTTAAATATTTAAACATTGTTTATTTTTTGCGGAAAGGCAAACAAGCAAGCAAGGGAGAACAGGAAATAGAAATTTTGAAGAAAGGGGAAATAGGTGTTAATCCCAGCCTAGTCGTTTATAGACATAATACATAATTTATTATTGTTTGTAGTGACAAATGTAACAGAAAAAGTGTAGCAAATTTTAAAAACTTTGTGTTATGTTAAGTCAATAAAGCAAAATATTTTGTCAATATTTCAGGTGGAAGAAAATTTAGATTCTTGATGATTTTTACAAGCATTATATAAATGCCGCAAGAAGCTCTAACAATTTTTAATATTGAGCACTGACATAGCAGTAAAGTCTATAGGAGGGAGGGGGGGGGGTTCTGAAAACTGTTTTTTAAATGATACAGTCAGTTAAGAATGGTTTTTGTTGTGAAAATCCAAATATTTTATTTAAATATCTCTCTAAAGATATTTTACTGTATGAAATGGACAAACACAATACGCAAAAAATGTAAACATGTGTTTTGTGCAGAATTTAATGCATATCTATCGCTTTATTTTTAACACTTTTGTACATAGTTAAAAAGATATTGTTAATATTATAGTTAGCAGAGATTTATAATTAGCACTTAAAAAAATTAAACATATTTAAGACTTAATTATTTGTGCAGAAGGAGGATTTCAGGTTTTAATTATTTTTTTTATTAAAATACGGAGAGAAAAAAGAAAGAATTTAATTTTGTAAGCTGAGAAGGGGGGGAGGTAGAGGGAAAAAAACGGATTTTTTGGGGGGGGGCGGGGGGGGGAGAGATAGTAGGATAGTTTTATAGATGACAGCTTATTTACCTTCTTGAATATTTATTAATCGGACGAAAAATGTAACTTAAAAGTGTTTTAAAGATTTTTAATTTTGTGTACTTCAAAAGAACGAGGTGGGGGGGGAGGTATACAACGATATTTATGGGTTGTTTACGATTAATTATTTATTTTTAGAATAAAATATGTATAAACCTATGGAAAAAAACAAACAAAAAAAACTTTCAAAGATTTTAAATTTAGTGACATATGGGTAGGGGAGAAAATAGTGCAATGCCCCCCCTCAAAAAATGGTGGAATTTGTGTTTGTTTAAAATTTGTGAGCTGAGTAAAAAAAGAAGTAAGCACATTATTTATTTATTTTCGTGTGTGTGTGTAGGGGGGAGATGTTATTAGATGACTTATTATTTATTTGCCTTTCAAAATATTTATAAATCGGTTTAAAAAAATAATAAAAGTGGGAATTATTTAAAGAACTAAATTTTCTGCACTTAAAGGAACAAAATGATAAATCCTAATTTCAGTCGTGGGGAGGGGGGGAGGAAATTTTGTGATTGATTGTTTATTGATATACTAAAGTGACTTGTATGCTACAGATATGGGTATTGTGGAGTAGACTACAAAAAGAAGTGATATTTTTGTAAAGTGCAATTTAGAAGATAGTGACAGATTCAAAAGGCGAAGCGAAATTTTGATATAAAGGGAGGCGAAGACCAAGGGCTGATCTTGAGAGTTTTCAAGGGGTGGCAGGAGGATTTTAGAAATTTGAGTACTCCAGTGTAATGCACGGGTCGGAGCTCATTTTTTTATGTGGGTCGTGTTTTTTTTTTTTTTTTTTTTTACTTTTTTGCTGTGGGTCGGGTTTGGGTCCGGTTGGCTTCCATTTTTTGCTCCTGTCTGTGTTAATTCCTACTTGGGTCGAGATTGGGTCGGACTGAGCTCCACTCTTTGCTGCTGTTCAAGTTAATTTCTGATTTTTTTTTTATTATTTGTCAGATTTGGGTCTCGTTGACTGCTACATTTTGTTTTTAATCTGGTTGACTTTTACTTTTTAGCAGTGCTTAGCGCATTTGGGACACTTTAGGATTTGTTTTTTGCACTTTCCAACAAAGTTGAAAAGTGCTTATGCATTCGGTTTGTCTGTCCGTCTGGTCAAATGGCCGTCTGTCTGTCTGTCCGCGCTCTAACTCCCGTAAATATACTCGGATTGCTATGAAATTTTTATACGTTGTTGATGTTTACCCTAGCACGACACCTATTAAAAATGAAGTATCTACCATAATTAGTTTATCTACAGAGAGAATCAAAAGTTTCCCATTACATTACGGCGTATGGGGAAAATCGTTAATATACTCGGATTGCCATGAAATTTTAGGACGTTATTGACGTTTACTCTAGCACGAATGCTATTGAAAATGAAGTTTCTACCATGACTAGTTTATCTACAGGGCGAATCAAAAGTTTTCCATTACATTACGGCCTATGGGGAAAAATCGTTAATATACTCGGATTGCCATGAAATTTTAGGACGTTATTGACGTTTACCCTATCACGAACGCTATTGAAAATTAAGTTTCTACCATGATTAGTTTATCTGCAAGGAGAATCAAAACTTTTCATTTACATTACGGCCCATAGGGAAAAATCGTTTATATACTCGAATTGCCATGAAATTTTAGGACGTTATTGACGTTTACCAAGCACAAACCCTATTGAAAATAAAGTTTCTACCATGATTAGTTTATCTACAGGGAGAATCAAAAGTTTCCCATTACATTACGGCCTATATGGAAAAATCGTTTCAAAAAAATTTTAAAGATGTTATACCCTGTCAAACATATTAAAATATGCATTCTATAAAATATAAGATGAAAATTTTGCTATTATTCATTTACAGGGCCACACAAAAGAATTCCATTAGATGATGGTAAAAGGGGGAATTGTGTGTGGCATATTTTAAATATATTAAGCTGTTTCATGTATAATAAAATTGATATATGTCACTGAAGCTTAATATAAATTATACGCTACTGTCTTGCATAATATGAAGTACATAGCATTTACAGGGCCATACAAAAGATTTCAAATAGCATATTCTTTCCGAAGTACCGCATATGTGTCCGATGATGGCTGATGGAGGGATGAAATGCATTTTAATTATGATATGTGCGTTTATATTTCGCTAAAAATATGCACATTATATGGTGTGTATAAATGTTATAGTTGATATACAGGGCTACCCAAAAGAGCTCACCAACGTTACTGAATATGAACATAGATTATTAAAACGTGGTTCTTAAATAAGCTATGCATTTTTACGCTGAGCTTCATTGAATTTACTGAGAAATGTTTGCAAAATATAGATAAAAGGATATACAGGGCCACGCAAAGAATTCGGTACATGGACGCCTATGAATGATAATTTATGAGAATGTGATTTCAGTTGTTTTAAAAGTGTTTTAGTTTACAATAAATTTTAGCCTAATGCTGACGTGTAATAAGGGTACAATGTAAACTACAGGGCTGAACAAAAGTATTCAAGTATGTTTCCATCTGATAGTATGAAAATGCTGAAAAATAAATTTCAAGCTACTGGGTATTTTCTTGCTAAACTAAATTTTCCCATTATATCAAGTGACATATGAAATACAGAGCTGTTCAAAAGTACTGGAATACATATTTGGGTATATTTGGCTATACACTATTATTTCCCTAAATAACAAAGTTTTGTTAAAGATTTCATTAAGTGTTGGAAAGTGCTTCATAATCAATGCTTAACGCGTTATTTTTCTTACTTGTTACTTTATCGAGAAGGGTTCGGGTTGACCCGAATTTATTGGGGTGAATTCTTTGGTAAAATGTTCGTTCTTTTTTGCAATTTTTGTACAAAATGTGCGTCGTTTCACGATATTTTGAAGAAATTCGTGTTTTCTCCGCGATCATTTTACAAAATTTGTTGTCCGGTTCGCTTCTGTCTTTTGCTGGTGGTCGGGTTTAATTTTTTACTATTTGTTGTGGGTTGCGTTTGAATCCGGTTAACTTCTACTCTTTCCTACAAACACGTGACGTTACACACAGAAAACACGTGGGTGGTTTACAATTCTCCATCGATATACAGAGTGATATTGGCTCATACAAATTGCCCTCACCTCCGGGGAAAAAAACCACAACGAGAGTGAAACAAAGAAAAAAGGAAGACAATAGAAATCAGAGGAAAAAAAAAGAGAAAGATCATTCAGGTGGCTTGGGTTAGGAAGCCCGTGAATATTTAAAGAAAGTATACTCCTGGGGGCGATTAGTTTTAAGAATTCATTGAATAAGTATAGGGGGAGAAAGGGTAGCTACTCGCCCCCCCTTTAAATTTAGAAAAAGTTTTTTATGCTGAATTACCACATTTCGTTCGAATATCGTAAATCATATAAATAATTGGTTTAAAATTTCCTTTATATAATTGTTGGAGATTTCTGAGAAGGAAAAAATGAAAAGTATTTATTTATTTATTTTGGAGGGGGATGAAGGGAATTTGTTAGATGACTTACTTTATATGACTAAAGATTAACAAATATGGCTAAACACAAAATAAAGAGATTTAAAGACTAAATTTTATGTACTTGGTAAGGAGAAATAGGGGGAAAACTTAAATTTTTGTGGAGTTAAGAGTAAAACTATGTTTGATTATTTATTACTACAGTAAAAGTTTTAGAAAAATCGATGACTTTAAAAGTATAAAATTTGTGAGCTGGGGGGGGGGGGGAGAAACAATTTATTAATTATTTATTTTGGTGTGTATGTGGGATGGAGAAGTTTTTTAAATGACTTACTTTTATTTGCGTTTTAAAACATCAACAAATGGGCTTAAAAAAAATGTGGGAAAGTTTCAATGAATAAATTCTAGGCATTCACTAATAGGATGAGAGGGAAAAATCTCATTTTTAGTTAGTGGGGAGGAGTTTTTGTGATAGATTTTTTATTGTTACAAAAAAGTGGCAATATTGTGTAAACATGGATACAGTGAGATAGACAGCAAAACAGCGAAGTGATACTTCTGGAAGGGATAATATTAAAGCTGTGATGAGAGCAAAAGGCGGGAACGAAATTTTGATACAAGGGGGGGGGGGGCAAGGGTGATATAAATTATTTTTCTAAATCAGAATTTCAGAGAACTCAGATTTTCATCTCCAATTAATAAATAACAGAAAACTTAAATATTTTAAAGGACTTTTTGCAAATTCTGCATAACACTAACAACGTTTTTTAAGGAGCAAAAATTACTTTTAAAAAATTAAACACTTTTTGAAAAATTGAAGAAACATAAGAAATGTGTAGGATCACTTAAAATTATTCCGCTACATTATGATATATGTAGATAAATCATTTGCGGTGTTTCAAGGAGCGCTATACTAATTTAAAAGTAATGAAATTCATATACATTACAGAGGTACTCTGGAAGACAATTATAAAAAAATATGTCATGTATAGCACTTACAGTATACACACAGAGGATCTCCATAGTAATCTATTATACTCTGGTCTAAAAATAATTTCGCGATGTATTGTTGTAATAATGTTACTCTTTTACAAACAATGAAATTTATACGAACTTCTGAAATGGACTTAAGAATGCTTGCGGTATAATATTTGGCGAAAAACATTTGCCATTCAATTACAGAGTTACACAAAAGAATTCGGTTGTAAAAAGCTCTTCGGAGAAAAACTGTCCCTAGCGTATTTAAATTATGTTCACTACTTTGAACATGAAATGCAATGAAATGCTGTTTCGTGTATACTTTGTGTTAAAAAGAATTTCCATAAAAACATTCCATTTTATATATAATCATAATAAACCTGTTAAAATTGGTCATCTGTTTCCCGCCGTCCTTTTTTTTTTTTTTTTTTTTTTTTTTTTAAGGAAGGTACCGCACACTCAGTTTAGCTTTATTAATGTTACAGTGTTTTAAAATTAAGTTTTCTTTCAAAATTTATTATTCATTGCAGAACAATGTAATAATTCCCACGAACCATCTGTCGACATATAAAAAGATGCGATTCAATAGCAAGATTTCAATATGATGAATACCAGAAGCGATGGGGCGATCGCCCCCCTCCCCCTTTGAGCCCAATGAAGGGTCTGCAAAATGATATTAGATGTCCATAGGATAAATGAATCGTGTTTAAGATTGAGAACGGTGCGACCTGATCGGACTGGACGAAGCTGTCACTGCTCGGGTTAGCCCGGGCTAGTTTTAACTCATGAGACTAGGGCTTGCTTAGGTATAGAGATCTGCATCGGCCTGTATCAGACTGGCAAAAAAAAAATAAACAGGCCGAATGGGCCAGTCCGATAAAAAAGTTTAACGGGCCTGCCGGCGTGTTATAAAGATTTCGGTAAAAACGCTAAAATGAGGTCTATTTTCAATGAATATGAGTTTAACGACCATAAGTATAAATGTGCGTCACGAGTAGATACTAGTTTAACAACATCAATACATAAATGTAACTTATACAGCGTAGAAATCAGCATCGGACAGTTGCTTTGAGTCTATACGGGTATAATAATTTTTTGGCAAACTGGAGCCGGGTCAAGATCAGGTTTGCACTGTTTTACTGCATATAGTCGGGGTCAGAACTAGACTTAATTATTCGTAAGCCGTGTAGGGCAGACAACATTATTTGTAAAAAGGATAAAAACTATTAACGTACTGTTAATGTACTTTTTGGAAATATACTCCTTGGTGTTTCTTAAATTCATTTCTGAACAACACGAAAGTTTGACACATTTTCTGACTAATTTTTAACTATAAAGGTACGAAATTGACAAGCCTGACTATTGAAGGGATTTAGAATCGAACAGCATATTTCATTTTTGGTAAATAAGATATTTGTACATACTTGTTAAGGTATAAGAGATTCTTGTCACGTGGTTTCAGATTTTTCTCCTTTTGCATGTTGTCGCTTCCGGAAATGCTATTCAAAACTCTAATTTTCACAATATTTTCATAAATATCATGAAAATTAGCGTTTTATATAGTGTGTTTGCGCATTGTATTTGCTTTTATCAAAAAATGGACAACGCCATTCCATTACATTGTTTCTGAATAAAAACACCTGTTAAAGTCATGTGTTTCCAAAAAGAAATGAAATCAGAAATGCATAAAAAATAGCTCCTCTAAATTTGAGAAAATCTTTGATAAAATGATAAAGAAGTATTTTCATAAATGTACTTTTTATTACACAGCTTCAAAAGTTATGATAATTTTAACTTCCTTTTTTTTTCTTTTATTCTAAACCATATTAATTTTTCAGTGCATCTTTATTTGAATGTTGAAAGTCTAAGAACCTAAGTAATCATTAATGTTCTTATTGTGTATTGTCAGTAAAAATTTTCTATAAAATCATCCAATAAATATGAATGCAGTAATCTTTAAAAAATCTTAATTGTATGATAAAAATCTGATTTTGTTTCGAAATAAAGATGCAGGCTGATTTCGGCCTGGACTGTTTTCACTGATTTCTGTACGGCCCGGGCCTGGCCTAGAAATGTAAAAGTGTAAACGAGCGGGCCAGGCTCGGGCCGAATATTTTGTTTTATACCGGGCCGGGCCAAAATAACAATCATTCGGTCCGGGCCGGGGCGAGACTGGAAACGCCAGCCCGTCCAGACCTCTACTCAAGTCTTCACTCTTTCGGAAATCTTACTTTTTTTCTGCAAAACTTGACCACACTATATTTTTTCTTCCACTTCGGGCCTGGCGTGGTCTTCGTTCTTTTAGAGGTCTGCCCGAACCTAAATTTCCATGCCCAGGCTCAAAAAGCAATTCAATTTTAACCTAACCCAAGCTCGCTAAAAATAAATAAATAAATAAATAAAAGAAAAAAATCTGATTCAGTACCGAATAGCCTGATACAAAACAGATCAACAAATCTAAAATGAAACAAAATCAATCTAATATTTGAAGGAAATTGGGAAAGGTATCCCATATAATTATAACAATATATATATATTTTTTTGTTATGTAGAAAAATGAATATATATATAATGTACTCGTCAATATTCAAACATATAGTTTTTCATATAAAAAATTGTCTGATCTATTGAAAAATCCAGTCATCAACCAGTTTATACTAGATCCGAATTTGTCAAAATCCAAAAGAAGAAATGTCCCGAATCCGAAACGTTTAAAGTCAACCCGACCTATAATATATCAATCCGAACTCAAAAATTACAAATTATGTCAAATCGAGCCCTTACCCGAACACCTGAAATTGAAATGAAAGAAAATAAGTTCATGTATTTTAATAGAATAAAAAAATGTGTTTTACATCTTCAACTTGAATGTTATAATTTATAGAGAAAAAAAAAATCTAGTATTTGCTCTTTAGTGCAAAACCTATTCCTAAGTCAGCCTGCTCAAACTTGGTCCGTTGCAAAAAAGTATAAATCTATCCGGCCAACTACAAAAAACAAACTCAAAAAAAAAAAAAAAAAAAAAAAAAAAAAAAAAAAAAAAATCCCTAACAAAACTTTCTAATTAACTCGAATCCCCACCTTGTTCTTTGCGCAGCATATCCTGATGTAACTTTGCGCCATAAAACCCCATTCAACCAACCAATCAATCAACCTGAGTGCTACTCTCAGAAGTGAAATTTTATCCAGAACAGAACCGAATTTGAAAAATGTAAGTCAAACTGACCCAAATCCGACCCACAGCAAAAATCTCAAGCCGATTCGAACACGACTCACTGCAAAATTTAGAAATAATCTCCACCAGCAATGAAAAATATCACCTCCTGCCCGAACCTCCAAATTTTGAAATCGCTCCTCTTGAGGATTCTCGTGTTCCCCCCTTGAAACAGAAAAGAGCGTTCCTCTAAGAATTGCACTTAAAATAACTTCATTTTTCAAATATTCGACAAAAAAAAAATATATATATATATATAATATATTTGACCCCTGAGCGTATAGTATTGCCCTGCTTCCGATCCGAACGCAAAAATACCATTGGAAATCAAATCAAAACCCGACCAAAATTTTTTTTGTCAATTTAGAATCGAAATGAAAGAAAAACAATTCATGTTTTAGTGGAATTATAAAATGTCGACATTTATATTTCTAATATCAATTTTATCTTTTATATAGAAAATAAATATCTAATATATACTCATAACGGAATCAACCAAAAAAAGATGGCTAAATTGTTGAAAAGTGTTCGTTAAATAGAGGTATCTTCTATTCGAGACATTCCGTATGGATATTTTAATGTACATGTTAACACTTGCGAATAGCAGTGTTAACATGTAAATTGAAATGTAAAATCTGAAATATTCATAATTAACTATTTGGAAATGTCTGTTATGGCGTTTATATAGTTTCATTTTATAGTATCTTCGATATTTTCTTTTATAATACTCTTTAAACTATTTTCGTCCATAACGGAGAAAATATTTAGACTTTCATTTAAAATATGGGGTCGAATCGAATCCTTCTTGCGAGATTGAAAATTCACTATGAATCAGATCAGAACCCAAAATAGTGTAAATTAATTTCACCCCAAAACAACTACAGCAACAAAAAAGAATGCAGAGAAAAGCAAATAAAAAGTAGAATTCCACTCTGTCCGTAAGAAAAACTTAAAAATCCACTCGACCAGTAGCAAAAAAGTAAGAATTCAACTTGACCGAAACCAAACCAGCGCTAATAAAATAGTACTCAACTCAACCCCCACCCCAGGGCCGTAGCCAAGGGGGCGCCATGGGCGGCTCAGCCCCCCCTGGAAAAGATTCCAAGGTCAATCAATGAATTTCTGTTCCGAAAATTCAAATGAAATTCTGTTCAAAAATCTAACTTAGTCTTGAAAATCTTTCACAATTTTGCAGGATTACTAAATTGTATCTAAAATAAGTGTGTTCAACACCTCCCTCATCCTATTGGCACATAAGAAGCTAGCATGATGTTTAATTTTGATCAGCTATACACTCAAAATTTTCATCATCCTATAATTTTCTTAGTATAAAATGAAGTTATTAGAACACTTTTTAATAAGAAACATAGTACCTACAATATGAATATGCATTACTTTATCTTTCTGTGGCAATGCGAGAGAAAAAAATTATGAGCCCCCCTTACATTCTCTTGAGCCCCCCCTTACATTCTCTTGAGCCCCCTACATTCACTTCTAGCTACGGCCCTGCCCCCCCCACACACACAAAATAGAAATCAACCACACCCAATACCAACCAGCAGCAATAAAGAAAGAGAACCGGATCCCAACCCAACCCGCAGCGGCAAAGTAGAATTGAACCTTACCCAAACACGACTCGCAAAAAAAAAGTATTTAACCAGAACAACGGCAAAAAATGAAAGTAAACCGGACCGAAACCCGACCTGCAACGAAAAAAATTAGCCCCGATCCTACTGATGATGAAAAAAAATTGTCCCGACACGATCTGCAGGTGCGATTGGAATCTCCAAATTTCTGAAAAGTCCCCCCCCCCCCAATTTTTTGAGGAGTCTCGAGATCTGCTCTTGTACCAAGACAAACAAAAACTGCTAAAAACTGCAAAATCGTCTAAAAGTTTTACAATGTTATATTGAATTGTCACCCATTAAATATATACGAACTTGTAAAGTTTGTAAGTATCTCGACAAATCTTGTCCACGATACTTTGTACGATGATGTTTTGGAACATGCAAAAGCCTTCTGCTCGATAGAATCTGCATTAGTTGAACGTCTTCAAAAAACTCCAAAGAAGAAACAATTCTGAAAAGTATTAGAGAGAAAAATTTGCTGAATAGCAGACTTTAAAAAAATTGCTATATTTTGCCTTACAGTTTCATTGTTTTTACTTTTATATTATAACTAGCGGCCCGCCCTCGCTTTTCTTCGGGTAGAGCAAGTCTCCCAGACCCCCGACACTGCTGACACCGCAAATTGTTTCTACCACTTCATCTCATTAAATTCAACTACTAAAAACATTACCCTCATTTTAGGTAGTCGGATAAAAAATAGCTTATATGTTAATCTAAGGTGTCAGATACCTCCATACAAAATTTCATAAAAATCGATCCATCCGTTCTTGAGTTATAAATGGTGTAACTAACACGATTTTGCTTTATGTATATAGATTATAGCAGCCCGCCCCGACTTCTCACGGATATTTAAGAAAAATTTCAAGTTATAAATTTTTACACACACACTCATAACCTAATAATTAAAATGCCGTCTCTGACAATGACTCTCCTCCCGTGCCCCACTGACGCCTATATCACACATTATGATGCAGCCTAGTCGAGCGGGGTAAACGGCAACCATTAAATCAGTCTTGATTTTAAAGTAATTTATTTTGATAAGAATCAATACCAAAGTAACAATAAAGAGCTTTTACAGAAACGCATTTTAATTATTTTTTAAAATAAAAAACACTTATTGTGACATAACTATAACAGTTAGACATATGCTGTTGCGACATTTTTTGTAGATAATTACATGTTAACAAAGTCTTAGTACATTATTTTGTTCTATAATCAATAGTATTCGCAACGCACCCGATGTAAAGATTTTTTAAGTTCATTTTTCTACACCTTGGGTTACAATATTGCCATTTTAATAAGGATTTGAAATATTTTTTTTGAAAATATAATATAGCCTATGTTCACCGGAAATAGTGTAGCTTTCATACGGTGAAAGAATTTTTCAAATCCGTCAAGTAGTTTTGGAGCCTATTTAATTCAATTCAAACAAACAAACAAACAAATCTTTCCTCTTTATAATTTTATATTAAATTAAATAAGTAATATTTATCCCTAGGCTTATTGAAACAGTACGCATTTGAAATTGTAGAAAAGTTACAATTTTAAATATTTGACTGCTCCTCCTAAAAAAAAAAAAAAAAAAAAAAAAAAAAAATCCTCCCTCCCCATATTTGATGCTCACTACTCTTTAAAATATTTACTATCTGTTATAACTTTTTTGAAAACTCCAAAACAATCGTTTCGTGATTTATTTTTAACTTTAATTAATTTGCCTTTCAGCATTTCTTTTCCTTTTTTTAGTAATTGCTAAATAGTTTTAAAAATTAAAAAACACGGTTTTATATCAGGCCGGTCTAAAAAGTTTAAAATGTTTTTTTTTTGGAGGGGGGGAGGAGGGGGGTGCGTAGTTACGATTTTCATATGTGTTTCAGTGATTGTCATGTGTCTAGTGGGTCACGTAACCTTTAGTTTTCCAAATTGCTTTTGATTCGTTTATCCGGCGTTTTATTTTTATCCTTTTAAGCGGCGACTATAGCCTATGTTCACCGGAAATAGTGTAGCTTTCCAACGGCGAAAGAATTTTTCAAATCCGTCAAGTAGTTTCGGAGCCTATTCAATGCAAACAAACAAACAATCAAATCTTTCCTCTTTATAATATTAGTATAGATAAATAATGATAAATATTTGCAATTCGTTGTCTTTGCAAATAGACCTTTATGTTATATTAAAATAAAATGTATTACGCAGGATAAATTCCCCATTTTTAACGACTGTTAAATGTATATCGTTTTCCTCAAAAGTAATAAATATTAAAAAATATTTCTTTAAAGTTTGAAACAAGTTAATTAACAATTTTAAAATTACCAATCTTTAAAACTTTCTAACTTTAATTTCTGCTTATTTTTGATAAAACTGTTTTTCGAACTGAAAATGCTTATTTTTTTTTACTGTTTTACTTAATAATACTGGACTGAAATTGGGCTGCCTAGTATCGTATAGTACCAAACACAAACACAGGGAAGAGAAAACTGCGCCCGGGGCAAAGTTTCAATTTGGCGCCCCTTTTCCCAACTTTTTCTTGTAACAGCCCAAGAATGATGTTGATAGTATAAATGTGGCGCCCCCCCCCCCTCGGACGGCGCGGTGTTGAATAAGCCTCCTCAAAATGTACTCCTTGCAGCGCCGTTCGAAAAAGAGGGGGACGAAGGGGGTGGTTGCCCCGGGATCGAAATTTAGGGGGAGCCAAATTTTTACTACTAACGTAATTTTTAGTCTGTCACAAGAAAAAGTTCAGGGAATGGGGCGCCAAACTGAACTTTACTCCGGGCGCAGTTTTCTCTTTGCACACCCCTGCCCCCTCCCCCTGTTTCATGTATTTTACAAGCTGTATAAGGAAATTTATAAATTCCAAATATAGCTCCTTGTCCTTTTAATGTTACCTATGTATTTCACAAAAGTTCCAATTATATTTTAAAATTATCAGAATTTCCTTTTTGCTAAAAAGGAGCTTACTGTAATTTGTATCAAATCTACCTTGTTTTGTATGGACTTGAAAATATATATATATATACAAAGAAATGTATAATTTTCTTCCTTGGAAGTTAGTTATAGTTATATAATAATAGTAAAATAGCGTTAGTTTTATAAAAACAAAAAATTAGAAGTCGTTGATTTTGATTTTTTGAAGACTATTTTAGCTAAAATTTATCAATAATTGTAGAAAAAATAAATCAAAACCTTGAAATGAGGGAGGTTATTGTAACACGTTACTATAAACCAATAACAGAAAGGAAATACAATGAAGGGAAAAAAGTTACTTTCATTTGCTAAAATGGATTGGTGTTAACCAATTGTAATTTTCAAAAGGGCAGGAGAGGCGGAGACTGGCTGAGGCGGAGCGCATATAATTAAAACGCTTTTTTTATTCCATTTCTGATCAAAATATTTCCAAATTTTGCTCAGCCTAATTGCAGTAGAAATATGGAAAGCATATCATTGGAAAGCTTAAACACTAATATTCCGTGAAGCGTTTTTAATTTTTTCTGAATTTTGCTGAAATAGATTTTATAAGAGTAAAAAGGGCACAACACCTCGAATTTCACTGAATCCAAAATTTAAAGGGTCCTCAGAATTAAACTACAACGAAAATCAGAAAAGTACAAACTATCCCGGTAATAGAATGTCCTCAGCTATCCTGAGAAAAAAAAATCATTTAAAAATATTGAAAATTAAGCGAGATATTAGAAAAGAACGCTCCCATAGACTTTACATTAGCGCTCGGCTTTTGCCGCGTGACTAGTGTGTGCTCTTAATCAATTCACAAGTTAAAAAAAAAAAAAAAAAAAAAAAAAAAAAAAAAAAAAAAAAAAAAAATCGGCTACTGAATAACATTGTTATTGGTCCTTTACAATGGTCTTTTTTACAAGTGTTTTACGACAGGAATTTTTATCGTACACATAAAAATCCAAGCCTATTCTATGCGCATATAATTTGCGTATGAAAAAATCAGTGTTACAATTCGAAAACTTCATTTTTTTACTTATTTTTTCACATATCTTTATATAAGTAAATTTCTGTTCGATTGGTTGAGCAGTTAAATCCTTAGGGGTTTATATGTCACGGGTATTATAAATCTTTTTATGATCTAATAGTCTTTTACATCTAATTTTTTATGACTCCTCTATGTTTTGGAGAATACGCAAAATGTTATTTGTTGGCAAGCTATTGTGATTCTCCTTAAATATGTTTCACATTACGAATTTACTATTGATACACAATAAACTTTAGGTAGCGCCAAGAAATTAGAAAAATGCGCATGATACTGTTTTGGCTGAATAGCATTTATGCCAAAATACGTCGGGTTTCTTTTGTTGGACCACTAGTCATCGCTGCTGTCAACTCCATTCACGTATATTCATCTGTTGCCGTCTTTGATCTTCCAGATATTTTTGCATTGGATACACAATCTGTCTCATTTGGATTTCTTGACTAGTTTTGCCATGGTCTTGCGGGTTACATGCGTTCTGTGCGTGAAATTGCAGGTATACATTACATGAAGGATGGTACTACTTTTAGCCATCAGAATAATGTCAACTCGTACTTTTTTCATTAATGACACTAAGATATCCTTTTATATCCCCGTTCCTGGAGCAAAAGTGATGTCGATTCGAGTTTTCATGCATTTTTAAATACAATAAATATGTAAATTTTTTATTCATATTACACAAAACTTTTTTATGTATTTAATAAACATTTAGGCTTTATAAAATATAAAAATAAATACTTATAATATAGTATAATAAAAACTATATTTCAGGTAATGTTCAAACTTTTTTTACATCGTATGTCTTAATCCACAAGATTATTTAACTGTCAAAATATATATGAACATAAAATACAATACGATACATTAAACTAGATTTTGCAAAATAGATTAATCATATATATAGTCTTCGACAGAAACTATTTTTAAATACATTTATATTAATAAAAAAAATAATAATGATTATTGGATAATGAAAATAGTCACTCATTTCAATAATATCAATTCATCCTGTGACATGTTGTTAAGGATACTTTTAAAACATGTTTTATGTTTATATGTATATTCTAATTTACGTTGGCCTACCGACTGTGAAATAAGACAACATTTTGTGATATTAACTAAACTGTAATTTTTATTATATTATATTAAACGCATTTATTTTTACATTTTATAAAAACTGTCAGTATGACTTTAGCATATTACAGAAATTTGTATAATTTCAATTACTATTTGGAAAAGTATGAGAACATGAAATTACATCAGATTAAAAAACATGAGACCACTTGACCATTTGTACGGAGATGTACTGTGTATAATTTTAAATGCACTAAAATGGAAAATTTAACATCTGATTAAAAATCTCTCAAAACTCGGCAGGGGGGGGGGGATAATATAATGCAATGTAGTAGGATTTTAAAAAATATTATTTGATTGTTGCTTGATACTTTCCGCCGTTCCCAATATGTCGAAAATAAAGGGGAAATTTTCAAGTGTTACTGGATGACGAAAACGAATAACATTGATAGGAGATGCTTGTTTAACGTCTTTGGTCACTGGGTTCTCATTCTCAGACCTCCGTTGCTTTACTTATACAAACTAGAATGTCTGACTATTTTATATTTTACATCACTTCTTAATACCTGAATGATTTCTTCGTTGAAAGCAAACTGATAAATGTCAGCATCGAGACTGAACCTTTCAAAAAGCACATGTCATTTTCATCTAAGTTTGCAGAACGCTAAAAAATGTCCAAAAGACAGTGTGACCAAGAAATGGGTACATTTTTATAAGTATTTAACTTAAATCTTTTTCAATAGTTATTTTTTTTTGTATTTCGAGATTATTTACTTGTTTAAAGCTTTTAAATTTATGATTGCAATAATTTAGGTTAATGGTTATTAAATTGTCTTTGTAAGGGAGTTTAAAGTTTTATATCTATATTTTCAAACCTAAATTTCTAAAAAACTAAATAATCAAATTCAAAAAATCTGTCATTTACAAAGTAATTTTGATTTAAAAACAATGAATAAGTATTCATATTTTTAATTTAGCTTCGGAACTGAAGAGGGTAAAAATTGCTTTTACAGAAATTGCTACTTGTTTTATTTAAGCATTCAGCTAACAATTAAATAATTGTTTTTAATAACTTTCTTTGCAAAATATTTTTAAATAAATATTAATAAATAAGTTGATTGAATTTTGGATGTTACAATAAATTCAAATAACACTAAATTTAAAATTATAAATTAAAATTTATTATAAAAAATCGTTTTTAAAGGACGAGACCGCAGGTGGTTGGTCTTGACGGTGGTCAACCAGTAGGAGTCATTTAAATTTGAAAAGGTTACATCATATATTTAAGTAAATTAAATAAATAGTTGTATATTTTGGGACATTATCAATACTTTAAAAAAAGTTAAAAAATCTTACAAATATAATTATAAATATTGTAAATACAAAGTGTCTTTTAATTAACCTGAAACTTTAATATGAAATAGCACAAGAATCGTTGCAGATAGCATTGCATTTTTTTTTTATTGAAACGGACGTCGAAAAGGTAATTAATGCACAAGGTTTTTCAAAGTAAGAACCTTCAGAGGCGATACAGTAGCGCAACCTAGTCACAAAGTTATCCGTTTACTTGTTCAAGTATTTTTCTTTTAAGAGCACACACTAGTCACGCGGTAAAAGCCGAGCGCTAATGTAAAGTCTATGGGAGCGTTCTTTTCTAATATCTCGCTGAAATTTTAATATTTTTACATGATTTTTTTTCACAGGATAGCTGAGGACATTCTATTACCGGGCTAGTTTGTACTTTTCTTATTTTCGTTGTAGTTTAATTCTGAGGACCCTCTAAATTTTGGATTCAGTGAAATTCGAGGTGTTGTGGCCTTTTTAGTCTTATAAAATCTATTTCAGCAAAATTCAGAAAAAAATAAAAACGCTTCACGGAAGATTAGTGTTTAAGCTTTCCAATGATATGCTTTCCATATTTCTACTGCTATTAGGATGAGCAAAATTTGGAAAGATTTTTACCAAAAATGGAACAAATAATGTGTTATAATTATATGATCTCCGCCTGCGCCAAATCCCGCCCTTTTGAAACTTTGATTGGTTATCACCGATCCAGTTTAGCAAATGTAAAGAAATCACTTCTTTTCCTTGCGTTTTTTGTGGTGATTGGAGTATAGTAAAGCGTTGAAATAAACGCCTCCTTTCGAAATATTGGATTTAATTTTTTCAACGATTATTGGTAAATTTTAACAGTATTTATTCTTGGAAAAAAATGACGATTTCAAATTCTTTATTTTTATGAATTAATACTATTTTTAAGTTTTAGCTAACTTCCAAAGAAGAAAATTATGCATTTCGTTTGTATATATATAGTTTTTCAAGTTCTTACAAAAAAAGGTAGATTCGATACAAATTACAGAAAGTTTCCCTTTAGCAGAAAGAAAATTTTGATAATTTTAAAGGCTGCTTATAATTGGAACTTTTGTGAAATAGATAGGTATCTTTAAAAGGACAAGGGGCTATATTTGGAATTTATAAATTTCCTTATTCACCCTGCAAAATATATGAAAGGGGGGGGGCAGTGGTGTGCGAAGAGAAAACTGTGCTCGGGGCAAAGTTTCAGTTTGGCGTCCCATTCCCTGAACTTTTTCTTGTGACAGACTAAAAAGGACGTTGGTAGTATAAATTTGGCACCCCCTAAATTTACGCAGCTGGGGCAACCGCCCCCTTTGCCTCCCCTTTTTTTTCGCACGGCGCTGCAAGGGTACATGTGGAGGGGACTTATTCAGAGCCTTCCGAAAGAGGGGGGGGCGCCACATTTATACTATCAATGCCATTTTTTGGACATTACAAGAAAATGTTGGGGGAGAGGACGCTAACTTGAAACTTTGCCCCGTGCGCCAATTTCATGTGCCCCTGAGCTTGTTTTTGGTACTATACGAAACTATAGGCACCCGATTTTAGTCTAGTATTATTAAGTAAAATAGTAAAAAAAAAAAATGCGTTTTTTTCTACGTATTTTTACAGTTAAAATAGTTAACAATTAATAAAATTACATAATCAAAAAATACTAGTACTTGTTTATGTTATATATGTCCTACTTTTATACATGTATAAAAAAACTGACAAATTAGCATTTTGAGTTTGAAAACAGTTTTTATCAAAAATAAGTTGAAATTAAAGTCAGAAAGTTTTAAAGATTTAAAACTTTAAAATTATTGATCAACTTGTTGGAAACTTTAAAGAGATATTTTTAATATATATTACTTTTTAGGAAAAAGATGCACTTTTAACAGTCGTTAAAAATTGGAAATTTATCTTGCGTGGTACATTTTATTTTAATGTAACAAAATGGTATACTCGCTAAGACAAGGAATTGCAAAAAATTATCATTATTTATTTATACTAATATTATAAAGAGGAAATATTTGTTTGTTTGTTTGTTTGAATTGAATAGGCTCCGAAACTAGTTGACGGATTTGAAAAATTCTTTCACCTTTGAAAAGCTACACTATTTCCGGTGAACATAGGCTATAGTCACCGCTTAAAAGGATCAAAATAAAACGCTGGATAAACGAATCAAAAGCAATTTGAGAAATTAAAAATTACCTGACACCCTAGATACATGACAATAACTGAAACACATATGAAAATCGTAACTATGCAAACCCCCCCCCCCCCAAAAAAAAAAAAAAAATAAATAAAATAAAATAAAATAAACATTTTAGTTGGACCTGATATAAAAGGGTGGGTTTTAATTTTTAAAACTATTTAGCAATTATTAAAAAAGGAAAATAAATGCTGACACGCGAATTAATTAGAATTTAAAAAAAATCACAAAATGCTTGTTTTGGAGTTTTGAAAATAGTTATAACAAAAAAAAATATTTTAAAGAGTAGTGAGCGTCAAATATGAAGCAGGAGTATTTTTTTTTTTTTTTTTTTTTTTTTACGGGGAGCGGTCAAATATTTAAAATTGTAACGTTTTCTACCATTTCAAATGCGGACTTTTCACTAAGCCCAGGGATAAATATTACTTATTTAATTTAATATGAAATTATAAAGAGGAAATATTTGATTGATTGTTTGTTTGTTTGAATTGAATAGGCTCCGAAACTACTTGACGGATTTGTAAAATTCTTTCACCGTTGTAAAGTTGCACTATTTCCGGTGAACATAGGCTATATTTATATTTTCAAAAAAATGCAGGGATTCTTACTAAAATGCCAATAATGTAACCCAAGGTGCAGAAAAATGACCTTAAAAAATCCTTACATCGCGTCCGCTGCGAATACTATTGATTATAGAACAAAATAATGTACTACGACTTTGCTAACATATAATTATCTACAAAAAATGTCGCGTCAGCATATGTCTAACTCTTATAGTTACGTCACAATAAGTGTTTTTTTTTATTTAAAAAAATAATTAAAATGCCGTCTCTATAAAAGCTCTTTATTTTTACCTTAATATTAATCCTTATCAAAATAAATTACTTCATAATCAAGACTGATTTAATACCTTTATATGACTTTTTTAATTATTCGATTTGGACTTTCCATTCGAAAGATATCACGAATTTAAAAATGTAAGTATTAGAAAAAAGTCGCGTGGTTGTCGTTCAACCGGCTCGGCTAGGCTGCAGTATAATATTTGATGTAGGCGTCACTGGGGCACGGGAGGGGAGTCAATATCAGAGACGGTATTTAAATTATTTGGTTATGAGTGTGTGTGAAAAAATTTATAACTTGAAAATTTTTTTTAATACCCGTGAGAAGCCGGAACGGGCTGCTATAATCTATATACATAAAACAAAGTCGTGTTGGTTACACCATTTATAACTCACGAACGGCACGGATAGATCGATTTTTATGAAATTTTTGTATGGAGGTATCTGATACCTTAGATTATCCTATAGGCTACTTTTTATCTGACTACCTAAAAGGAGGGTAATGTTTTTAGTAGTTGGATTTAATGAAATGAAGTGGTAGTAACAATTTGCGGTATCAGTAGTGGCTGGGGACTGGTCGACTTGCTCTGCCTGTAGAAAAGCGAGGGCGGGCCGCTAGTTACAATATAAAAGTAAAAATAATGAAACTGTAACGCAAAATATACCCTTTTTTTAAAGTCTGCTATTCAGCAAATTTTATTATCTAATACTTTTCAGAATTGTTTCTTCTTTAGAGTTTTTTTTTCGACGATCAACTAATGCAGCATCTATCAAGCAGAAGGCTTTTGCATATTCCAAAACATCATATAAAGTATCGTGGACAAGATTTGTCGAGATATATACAAACTTTACGAGTTTGTATATATTTAATGGATGACAATTCAATACAACATTGTAAAATTTTTAGACGATTTTGCTGTTTTAGCAGTTTTTGTTTGCACTGGTACAAGGGCAGATCTGGAGACTCCTCAAAAAGAGGGGGGAGGGGGGACTTCAGAAATTCAGAGATTCCAATCGCACCTGCAGCTTGTGTCGGGATTATTTTATTTTTCATCATGGGTAGGGTGGGGGTAAATTTTTGTTGCGGGTCGGGTTTGGGTCCGCTTTACTTTCATTTTTTGTCGTTGTTCTGGTTAAATCCTAATTTTTTTGCTGCGAGTCGTGTTTCAGTTAGGTTCAATTCTACTTTGCCGCTGCGGGTTGGGTTGGGGTCCGGTTCTCTTTCTTTATTGCTGCTAGTTGGAATTGGGTCTGGTTAATTTCTATTTTTTTTGTGGGGGGGGGGGGTGAGTACTATTTTATTGGCGGTGGTTTGGTTTCGGTCAAGTTGACTTCTTACTTTTTTACTACTGGCCGAGTTGATTTTTACATTTTTATTGCGGACCGAGGGAATTCTACTTTTTATCGCTTTTCTCTGCATTTTTTTGCTGTTGTTGTTGTTGTTTTCGGGTCAAATTAATTTACATTATTTTGAATTCGGATCGGTTTCATACTGGATTTACAATCTCGCAAGAAGGATTCAATTCGACCCGATATTTCAAATGAAAGGTCTAAATATTTTCTTCGCTATGCGAGAAAATATTTTAAAAAAGTATTATAAAAGAAAATATAGAAGACACTATAAAATGAAACTATATAAACGCCATAACAGACACTTCGAAAAAAATTAATTATGAATATTTAAGATTTTACGTTGAAAATTGCTATTCGTAAATGTTAACATCTACATTAAAATCTCCATATTGATTGTCTCGAATAGAAGATACCTCTATTTAACGAATACTTTTCAACAATTTACACATCTCTATTTGGCTGTTTCCGTTATTTAGAGGATCTACAGTTATTTTAATATTAACGAGTGTATATTAGATATTTATTTTCTATACAAAGGATAAAATTGATATTAGAAATATAACTGTCGACATTTTATACTTTCATTTAAATTTGGATGTTTTTTTCTTTCATTTCGGTTCTAAACAATGAAAATTGTTTGGTCGTGTTTTGGTTTGATTTCCAATGGAATTTTCGGGTCTGGATCGGAAGAAGGACAATACCATACGCTCAGGGGTCAAATAAATTATTTTAGTCGAATATTTGAAAAATGAAGTTGTTTTAAGTGCACTTCTTAGAAGAAAATTCTTTTCTGATTCAAGGGTGCTGGAAGAAGAGAATCCTCAAGGGGAAGCGATTTTAAAATTTAGAGGTTCGGGCGGGAGGTAATGATTTTCATTGCTGGGGGGGATTATTTCTAAATTTTGCAGTGAGTCGTGTTCGAATCGCCTTGACCTTTTTGCTGTGAGTCGGGTTTGGGTTAGTTCACTCAAAGAACCGAATTAAAAGAAATGTAATTCAATTACATTTTTTCAAATTCGGTTCTGTTCCGTTCCGGGATAAGGTTTAACTTCTGAGAGTTGGATTCGGGTTGATTGGTTGGTCGGTTGAATGGAGTTTTACGGCGTAAAGACCTTTTAGAGATATGCTGCGCCAAGAACAAGGTGGGGATCTGTGTTAATTAAAAAGTTCGGTAAGGGGATTTTTTTTTCTTTTAAATTGAGAATCCGGCTATTTCCACTTGTTTTCAGTAGGCCGGGTAGATTTATATTTTTTTGCTGCAGACCGTGTTTGAGCAGGCTCACTTACGAATAGGTTTTCAGTAAAGTGTATATACTAGATTTTTTTTCTATATAAATTATGACATTCATGTTAAAGTTGTAAAATACATTTTATAATTGGATTGAAATACATGAATTTATTTTTTTCATTTGAGTTTCAGAACGACAAAAATGTTTGTGCCGTGTTCGGGCAAAGGCTCGATTTGACATAATATGTAATTTTTGGGTTCGGATTGATACATTATGGGTCGCGTTGACTTTAAACGTTTCGGATTCGGGACATTTTTTTTCTTTTGGGTTTTGACACATTTGGATCCGGTATAAACTGGGATTACCTTTAAATTACCTTTAAATATCGATCGATTTTACGGCCAATTACCTTTAAATATAGATTGATTTTGTTTTAATTTGGATTTGATGGTTTGTTTTGTATCAAGTTATTCTACGGCAGATTTTTTTTTTATTTTGGCGAGCTTGGGTTGGATTAAAATTGAATTGCTTTTGGAGACTGGGCATGAAAATTTAAATCCGAGCAGACCTCTAGAAGAACAAAATCCACGTCAGCCCCGATATGGAAGGGAAAAAAAGTCTTGTCAAGTTTTGCATAAAAAAGTAAGATCCGAACTCGGAACGGTTTCCGAAAGGTCTGACAAGAGGTCTGGACGGGTTGAAATTTCCAGTCTCGTCTCGGCCCGGATCGAATGAATGTTATTTTGGCCCGCCCCGTTATAAAATTCAAAAGTCGGTCCGAGCCCGGCTCGATCAGGCCCGACATAATTTCTATTATTTCGAAAAAATTCAGATTTTTATCATACAACTAAGATTTTTTTTTAATATTATTGCTTATATATTTATGGGGTGATTTTACAGAAAATACACTTATAAAAACATTAATGATTACTTAGATTCTTAGACTTTCAACATTCAAATAAAGATGCAGTCAAAAATTAATAAGGTTTAGAATAAAATTTTAAAAAAAGTCAAAATTATCATATTTTTGGAAGCTGTGTAATAAAAACTAGATTTATGAAAATACTTCTATATCATTTTATCAAAAATTTTCTCAAATTTAGAGGAGCTATTTTCTTATGTATTCCTATATTCATTTCTTTTCGGAAACGCATGAGATTAACAGGTGTTTTTATTCAGAAACAATGTAATAGAATAACGTTGTCTTTTTTTCTTCTTCTTTTTTTTTTTTTTTTTTTTTTTTTTTTTTTTTTTAAACAAGCAATTTAAGAAAATATTGTGAAAATTAGCGTTTTGAAAAGAATTTCCGAAAGCAAAACATTGAGAAGGAGAAAAATCTGAAATCACGTGACACGAATCTCTTATATCTCAACAAGTATATACAAATATCTTAATTAACAAAAATAAAATGTACTATTCGATTTCAAATCTCTTCAAAGTCAGGCTTGTCAATTTTGTACCTTTACAGTTAAAATTAGTCAGAAAATGAATCAAACTTTCATGTTGTTGAGTAATGAATTTAAGCAACACCAAGCAGTATATTTCCAAAGGGTACGTTAACAGAAATTCTTTATCCCTTCTAATACTTTTTACAAATCATCTTATCTGCCAAACACGTTTCATGAACAATTAAGTCTAGTTATGACCCATCTCGCTTATATTAGAAAAACACTGCAAGCCTGCCCTTGGCCCGGCTCCAGTTTGCCAAAAAATTATTAATCCCCTATAAAAAAGTAACTGTCCGATGCCGATCTCTACGCTATAAAAGTTACATTTCTGTATTGATGTTGTCAAACTAGTATCGAGTCGTGACACAGATTTATAGCTACGCTCGTTAAACCCATATTCATTGAAAATAGTTCACATTTTAGCGTCTTTGCTGAAATCTTTATAATAGGACGGCAGGCCCTTTTTTTTTTTTTTTTTTTTTTTTTTTTTTTTTTTTTTTTTTTTTTTAAATCGACCCGGCCCGTATGGCTTTCTCATATTTTTTTTCCTGGTCTAATTTAAAATTCGGAAATATTTTGCCAGCCTGGTCCGATCCGTGCAGATCTCTAGATCTAACCCAAACCTTGTCTCATGAATTAAAACTGGCGCGGCCCGATCCGGACTGCGACTGCTTGGTCGAGTTCGGTCAGGTCGCACTTTCTCAATCTTAAATACGATTCATTTATCCTGTGGACATCTAATACCATTTTGCAGACCCTTCATTAGGCTTAAAAGAGGGGGGGGGGGGGCGATCGCCCCATCACTTCTGGTATTCATCGTATTGAAATCTTGCTATTGAATCACACTTTAGCTTTTTATACAGTTGGCAAAAAAAGTATTTGTACACTTCATTTTTTTAAATTATAATGAAATTAAACAAAAGATTTAAGCAAAAAATACTGCAAATAAATAACGCAAATTAGATTAAATGTCAGAAAAATATAATATGAAGTTAAAAATTATTAACAACTTCTGTATAAGTAGTCCTTTGAACCATAAACACTATAAAACACAGTCCATATCAGGATGGAGAAATGTACAAATACTTTTTTGCAAGAAATTTTTAAACTTTTCCTATTAGAAAATTATTTTACATCTTTATCGAAATTTTCTGTTGTGTAATTTAAAACGCACGGTAAACAGACTGTATTAAAACTATTTTTGACAAAATATCTGTTTTTATTTAGTTAAAAAATAAACATATTAGAGTGTACAAATAATTTTTTTGCCAACTGTATGTTGACAGATGGTTCGTGGGAATTATTACATTGTTCTGCAATGAATAATAAAATTAGAAAAAAAAACTTAACCGTAAAACACTGTAACATTTATAAAGCTAGATTGACTGTGCAGTATCTCCCTTTGAAAAAAAAAAAAAAAAAAAAAAAAACGAACAGTGAAGAAGAAGAGATTTTGTAAGTGATAAAAAAAGCGGGGGCGGCGGGGAACAGATGAGCAATTTCACCAAGTTTAATTTGATTAAGTATACAAATAGAATGTATTTATGATTTTTTTTTAAAAACAGAGAGTATACAAGAAACAGCATTTCATTAATTTTAATGTTCGAAGTAGTGAACATAAATTAAATACGCTAGAAACCGTTTTTCTCCGAAGAACATTTTACAACTGAAATCATTTTTGTAACTCTGTAATTGAATGAGTAAATGCTTTTCACCAAACATTATACCGCAAGCATTGTTTAGTCCATCTCAGAAGTTTGTATCAATTTAATTGTTTGTAAATGCGTAACATTATTACAACAATACATCGCGAAAGATTTTTAGACTATAATGTAATAGATTACTATGGAGATCCTCTGTGCGTATACTATAAGTGTATTATACCTATGATATTTTTTAATAACTATCTTCAAGAGTACCTCAGTAGTAGAGATGGGAATGCTCGGAAAAAAACCGGAAAAATTGGGGAAAAAACCAGTTTTTTTCGGGTTTTTTCCGAAGGCTTATTTTTCAATTTTTCCGAACTGGAAAAATTGAAATTTCATTTATGAAATAATATAGTGAAAATTTTGTAATAGCTACATTCTCATACTTTTCATTTTATTCATTTTTATGTTGAGTGTCCCACATGAAAACTTTAATGTGGGTAATCTGATTTCGGAGCAGAAATCTGTTTGAGAAGACTTGAAAGGATCCTTCACATTTTTTTCTTGTTTGAAACACAAGACACTTCGCAAAATTTCTCTTGAAAATAGACATTTCAGAAAAAAGTTTAATCTACAAATTGAGTCTTTTGCAAATGCAGTGATTGAAGAAAAAATAATCTCATGCCATATAGCAGCTGAATCTTATCAAGTTGTATATATGCATATATAACCTTATTAAAAATGTCTAAATAGGACTCTAAAAATAGTAATAATTTTTTATTCACAAATTCTGAATATATTTTGTGTAAGTATATACACAAGAAATTCACAATTTCACAAAAGCAGGATTACATGAAAAAAATCTAGATATATAATTAAATGCAACTTCTCTTTATGAAAATTAATTCATGTGCAAAATTATCTCAATAATATGCCGATTAATAGAAATGGTAAAATTAAAAATTTAACATAAAATTTGAAGCATGCATTTATTATTCTTTTCTATCTTTTCAAGAAGTATTGAATTCATGAAAATTTTGACTTCCAGTTTTCGGTGTATTTAAACGTTTTAGAAGGTCCTGAACACGATTTGATAGTTTTTGGAAAATATCTGTCACTCTATGAGTCTGTATGGGACAAAAATTTTATGGGCACTCGATCTCAAGAACTGATGCACATAATTTCACAAAACTTTAGATTCAGTTACACCTTGATATAAACTCGATGTTTAGTTATTAGTGTATATCACCCAACTGATGGCGCTGCTATGCTGCATTATTCATAATTTCCACAATAGTTCTATCTCAAGAATTAATGTATGTATTTTCATAAAACTTCAGATTAAGTTAATTTTTGATATAACTTTATGCACATTACTTTTTGGTGTAAATCGATCAACAGATGACGCTGCTATGCTGCATTATTCATGATTTTCGCAATAGCTCTATCTCAAGGACTAAAGGACGATTTTTTATCAAACTACAGATTCAGACAGTTCCTGATATATATTAATGATTTTAGTTTTTGGTGTAAATTGCCCTATAGGTGGCACTACTATGCTGCATTTTTCAAGATTTCGTTCTAGCTGATTAATTGAATGTTTTTTCAAGGTATTGAATCTAAAATTGACCTCCATTTCACCTCCATAATGTACAGTAATGTTGCAAAAACATGGGCAGTTTGCAGGGTTGGTTTAAAAACCGGTATTTTTGAAAAAAACCAAAAAACCGGGTTTTTTTGGTTTAAGCCAGGTTTTTTTGGTTTAAACCGGGTTTTTTTCAAATCATTATTTAAATAGCATTTGCAAGAAAAATAACTTGAGTTTTAGAAAGTCATGAGGATTTTTTGTAATTAATAGTTAATTAATGTTAAACATTCACATTAGTATTTATTTTTTTGATAATTAAATAACTAAAGCATAAAAATTTATAATTAAATTATCTTATAAGTTTAGGTTTCTATAGAAAAATATTCATTGTGTAAAAAAAAAAAAAAAAAAAAAAAAAAAAAAAAAAAAAAAAAAAATTATTAATTTATTAGTATACTTATATAAACCTTTTACATAATAATTTAAGAAATAATTATATGCAGGTTGATAATGAAGAACATAGTAAAGGGCAAACAAACATATTTTACTAAATTAACAGAAATAAGCTGAAATAGAAAACATTTTCTTGTGCATAATTTAGAAATTATTTACAGTATTAACATCAACAAATGATTATTAATCTCTTACTACATATATTTACTTAAAAAATATCAATATGCATTTTATTAATGCTAAAAAATACATGTGTATTGACTTACTTGATACATCAACGAATGTAATGCTTACACAAATTGAGACATAGGCTTAGAAAAATTATTATTATTATTTTTTTTTTAAATAGAAACTTTATTTTTTCTGTTTCTGTGTTCTTCAAAAGGTAAAGATTTAGCATTAAATTTTATTATCTGTGCAAGCATAGAGTTACATGGATATTTTTGTTTTGTAAATTTTAATGTATCCTTTTTTTCTTGTTCACATAGTTCACTTTGACTGTATTGTGGTTCAAGCATGTATACGTAAAAGGGCATGGGTGTTAGGGCTATTTTATACCTGGACTAAAAAACTATGAGACTTCTTTATTTACATTTTTTTTTCTCTTAATATTTTTTGAAGACCTGTCCAATTATAAACTGCATTAGTAATGGAACTTATTACTTTAGATATTATCCAGGACAACTGCAATAGAATTTAATAGTTTAAACATATCTTCAACATTTCTTTTAAAATAAAAATTAGACAGATACGAGCTTTTGAATTTTTTTATCAATAACATTCCTATTTTCTACACAAATTTTAAATAAAGTGGGGCAATTTTTAAGGTAAACATCTAAAGCACCTGAAAATGAATCACACCTAGTATTATAAGGAAGAGCTAATTTGACAGCATTTACATTGCATGCAATTTTTACATTTGGCTCTTAAACATGTTTTTGATGTATTTCTTATTCCCTCAAATGAAAACCAGATTATATTTTCCTTTTTTCTAGTTTTAGACATTCTTTTATTTTAATATATATAAGTAGCTTTCTTAAAATAAAATACAATACAAAGTAACTAGAAACAGAAAAAAATAATGTAAAAACTGCAAATCCAATCTAAGAAAAACCAAAGCTTACTAAAACCAATAGCTATGGAACAGAGAAAATTCATAGCCAATCATTCATTAGCATACAGAACAAGAGTAACCAATGGAAAGAATGACTTATGATTATGTCATTATTGATGCTTTGATACATGATGCAATCCTTAGTAAATCATAATCAAGCTATCTAAGCAGTAAAATTGCATTTTTGGCTGGCATATGCCATTTTTGCATTTTAAAAAAATAAAAGGTTTAAAAAAGAATTAAAACTAAGTACCTTTTTTAAATCCTCCACAGTTCACTGTAGAAAAATATTTTGACATTCAATTTATAGCTAGTAAGAAAAATTAGATTGATTAAAGATGTTTGTCACTTTAAAAATTTAATTTGTCTTTAGCTTTGCTTGTAGCTCCTCCATAACTTTGATTTTGCACATTTTAATAATGTGTAAAATAAATGAAAACATTAGGGAAAAGGAAAAAAACCAAATAAAAAAAACCAGCATGGTTTTTTTAAAAAAACCACTTGGTTTAAACCATGGTTTAAACCAAACAACCCTGGCAGTTTGTATTAGAAAAGTACAACTACGATGAAAAAAAAAACCATATTTTATTACAGGTAACTATGTTCCAAATTATACATTCCCTCTTGATTAAACTTAGAATTTTTGTAGTTTTTTAAAGCACACTAGAAGTTTATCTCTGTATGTAACTGCTTTTGTTAATTCCTCAAATAGCGAGCATTTTCTATTTGTAGTGTTCTGTTTTCATAACTTTTGAGTTTTATTCTTAGAAATATGAAATTATCATATGGAAACATTGTTGAATATGGTTTCTTACTCAAGAATAGAATACCAGATTTCAGGATAAAAAGAAAAAAATTACGTTTAATTTAAAAAAAAAAAAAAAAAAAAAAAAAAAAAAAAAAAAAAAAAATTCTAGTTTTAGTGAGTAAAAATCTAACAATCAATAAATCCTATACTATTTTTTAGTTGCAGACCTGAGTAAGCCAAACTAAAACTTAGTTTTGTTTGAATTTAGATTATAAAACTAAATCAAAACTTTGAGTTGAGATTGGAATGCTATACCAAAACTAAACACATTTTTAAAGGAAATAAAATTATGATTGTAAGAAAAAAGTGTAATAATGTAAAAATATACATTTTTTTAAACAAACAGTGGAATTTTTTCAATACTGACATTGATAATAATGACAAAACTGCAACAATTTCTTTAAACTAGTATCATTTACTTAAAAACTATATTTATGTAAATGGAATGCATAATTTATATCCTTCCAAACTGCAGACATTTTGACTCAGGTTCTTACATTAGGTTAATTGGTACTTAAACATGTAACTGAAAAATCATTTCAACAGAGATATGATATAACAAACAATAGTGAAGTTTTAAAAATTCTTAGGCTGTGAAAAAAAAAAAAAAAAAAAAAAAAACTTTTTAAAGCAGGTTTTGCTACTTTCTTTTTATTTTGTAATATAAAGTGAAAATAATTTTCATTTAATACAAACAAATGGGAAAAAATGTTTATTATTTAATATTCTCTAAGAAAATATAATTTATTTGGGAGAAACAGTCATGAAAAATCAATTTTTCCAATTTTTCCGTTTTTTCCGAAAAAAACCGGTAAAAAACCAGTTTTTTTCCGCCACTTATATTTTTCCGGAAAATTTACATCTCTACTCAGTAGTATATATGAATTTCATTACATTTAAATTAGGATGACGCTCTTAAAAACACCACAAATGATTTATCCACATAGACCATAATGTAGCGGAATAATTTTTATTGATTCTACACGTTTCTTATGTTTCTTGAATTTTTTAAAACGCATTTACTTTTTCAAAAGTAATTTTTGCTCCTTAAAAAAACTCTTAGTTTTATGCAGAATTTTAAAAAAGTCCTTAAAAATATCTAAGTCTTTAATTATTTATTAACTGAAGGTGAAAATCTGAATTCGCTGAAATTTTGATTTAGGAAAAATAATCTATATAACCCTTGCCTCCCCTTATTATCAAAATTTCGTTCCCTTCTTTTGCTCTCATCACAGCCTTCAATATTACCCCTTCCAGAAGTATCACTTCGCCGTTTTGCTGTCTATCTCACTTTATCCATATTTACAAAATTTAGTCACTTTGTTGTAATAATAAACAATCAATCACAAACATTCCTTCTCTCTAACTGAAATTGGGATTTATCCCTCTCACCCTATTACTAAGTGCCTAAAACATATTCATTGAAATTTTCTTACATCTTAATCTTTTTTTAAACGTATTTGTAAATGTTTTGAAAGGCAAATAAATAACAAGTCATCTAATGAACTTCTCCCCCCCCCCAACACACACCGAAGTAAATAAATAATAAATCTGCTTGTTTCCTTTTCCCCCTCAACTCGCAAGTTTTAAACTTTTAAGGTCATTGATTTTTCTAAAACTTTTACTGTAATAATAAATAATCAGACATATATTTTTACTCTGAACCCCACCAAAATTGATGTTTTCTTTCTATTCTCCTTACCAAGTATATAAAATTTAATCTTTAAATCTCTTTATTATGTTTTTAGCCATATTTGTTCATCTTTACTCATGTAAAGTAAGTCATCTAATAAATTTCTTGCATTGCCTTCAAAATAAATAAATTAAAAAAAAATGCTTTTTATTCCCCCCCCCCTTTTATATCTTACGATATAGTATACATAGTATTTCTCACGAAATCTACCTAAACCAGGTAATATAAATAATCATGGTACTGTTCTTTACAGGTCTAACATTTAAAAAATTTTAATGTGACACCGATTATCGATTGTCCTTCTACTGGGGTTTGATAATTAAACAAGTTAGAAATTGCTCGACAAACATGGAAAATGGGGTGCTTTCGTACTATAATTATTTTTATAGTTATATACGTAAAAGTCATTAAAATACACAGTTAAAGTTTAAAAACAAAATTTGAAATACGATCTATATAACATAGTGCTGTGTTTCTGAACTACAAGTATATGTATATGTAATAAAGCGTGACATGTGACAAATGGGAGGGAAGGGGTTAAAAATATTGGACAACTGTGTGGCATCATTTATGAACAGCCCCATAAATGAACAGCCCCTCCTTTCTTCGAAATTTATGTTTCCCGTTTGACACCCCCCCCCTCCTGCTTGTTCTATAGTATAAAATATGCAATGTTTAAAATCGTTTAATTTGTTAAATATTTTTTTTTCCTCATTTCATGAAGATCCTATCTTATACTTTAATATCATTTAGCTTATGTAATTCTCTTGATAAATCTCGAGTTCTGCAAAGAATCTTCAAAATACAGTTATTTTAATATATTTCTACATAATAATTTTCGCTTCTTTCAAAATTCTTCTTTTAACTGTGTAACGTGAAAAAAAATCACGCTACAAGAATATTTTATTTGCTAATTGGAGGAGTTCGTTTGACATTTTTCAATCATTTGGAAAATGATCGAGCTGTGCGTCTTTTACAACCAAATGAAATCCATATTAGCAAAATTCAGAAGGAAAAAAACGCACAATAATCGCTCAGAGATTAAACTTCTAATAATATACTTTTTATAGTTTTACCATAATTAGAAAGACCAAAATTACGAAAGATTTTTGTAAAAATTTTAGCAATAACGGCCAATACTCTACGATTGATTCTAATCTCGTCTCCACTCGTACGTCAACCTATTTTCTTGAAACTGACCGCGCTACCTTTAAATATCGAATCTTGGTAGGTTGGTTGGATGACACAGAATCTTTTTCATTACGGTGCTACAATGCGAAAAATTTGTAGAAGTTTGTCCATCGATTTTAAAGGGCTTATATGGGTTATTTCCAAATGCTGACTTATTTTTCCTATAATCTATTTTTTAAATTTCAATAAATTACTACTGAAAAATGATTGAAGAGTATTTTCACAAATGAAATCTTGACGTACTGTTTCACTAGATTCAAGAAATTTCTTTCCATTCCATATCCAAGAGGAATATTTTTGTGAAAATAATAGACTGTGTATATTTATGGCAATCTTCAGAAATTTAATTTGGTATAATAAATTGCATAAGTAATTAATGGAGCGTTAAGTTTACTATTCTTTTTAAAAGCCGTAAAAGCCAACTAATAGCCCTCACCCGTTACGCTGGGTCGGTTTTTCTAAAGAATCGCAAATCCAACGAAATATATCTAGCAAATGTGAAATAAAATAAACATTTTCTTAAATATCTAATCATATAACCATAATTGCTGCCTTAATCTTACGTTATCCAGTTCAAAGTCGATGTTGATGACTTAATAGACACAAAAGGAATAAAATCACTGAAATATTAAATTGAAATATATTTTTAGTTGCTTTATTATTCTGATTTTCCTGTTTATATTGAAAAGTGCTGTTGATATATGGCAAAATGTGCTAAAATTTTCACCCTTCCCCCCTACACACACATATTTATTACCTTCTTAGGGAAAGAATTTCTAAAGCCGCTATAATAACTATTTAATTATATTGTCAAGAAGTTTGGTATCCTGAATTTCAGGTTCTTATCTAAAAAGGCTAATCAGATAGGCAGAATGTTCTATATTTTTTTTTACCTTCCTCCTTTGTACTCACTTTAGAGATCTGATCGGGGCAGGCCTCGGTGTGTAGCCCGAGCACGTCCCGCGGGCCGGGTTCGCGCCGATTTCCATTAACGGCATTCGGGCTGGTCCGAATTAGGTCTTTACTTGTGATTCGGGCCGGGCCTAGTCACTAATGTTTTCGGGCCGAGCTCGGGCCATATTTTTTCCAGGAACATCGAACAGGGCCTAACGTCCCAATAAATGATCTGCAGAACGACATTAGATGCCCGCACAGAAAAATTGTTGTGTCTTAAACTCTAGACCGGTGCGACCTCGGTCGGGTGGTGCCAACTTTAATTTATTATACTGGGAGAAGGTCAGGTTTTCGCACTTTCAAAACCAGGTCGTTACGGGGCTTATTTTTTGCTGCAGAGCTGGATCGAGCCACACTGTTTTTTCCAGGTCGGGTCTGGCGTGGACTTCCTTCCCACTAGAGATATACATGGGAAAAAATTTTTAAGCCCAGGCTGCATCTGGTATAAAGTCTAAACGGTCGATGTGGGATCGACACAGCCCGAATGCTGTGACGGTTCTCAGGGGTGAGGGAAAAGCGCGAAGTCCCCTCCTCTTGGGCTAATAAAGGGTTTACAAAGTGACATTATGCATTCTCACGAGAAATAACTTGGGGCGAAGTTCGAGCCCGTCACGGCCTGGCACAGGTCGCGCCAGTTAAAGTCCACGAGACTGGACTGGGTAAGCTTTTCTCTCATTTTGAATCGGTTCGTGTCCTGATCTTCTTTTTTTTTTTTTTTTTTTTTTTTTTTTTTTTCTTTGGAGATTCGGGTGGTGACAGGCTTCTTTTTCTTCCAGACCGAGCCTGATCTGGATATTATTTTTCTTAGAAGTTTGCATTGAACAAAATTTCCAGGTCGTGGCTCGTCCCGCGATAAAAGCTAAATATTCGGTCCGTCTCTTATCTAGGGAGTATGATAAACATTACTGTCCCGACCTCAACCCGCGGAGATAAACTTTCGGTACAACTCTCATTTAGATAGTATGATAAACATTACTGGCTTGAAAGCGACCCGTACACTTCTCAATTTTTTTTTGCCACGAGCCTGAATTGGATTGAAAACTTTTTTTACTTGTTAATCGTAAAAATTATAAAATAGAGAAAACGCGAAATTCATCATATAGCCGCAAATAAGGGCAAACTTCATTAAAGAAATGCGAATTTCGTTAAAGGTTGCAATAGAAACACGCATTTTATCAAATGGTCGCAAAAAACCCTCAAGTTTTGCGAAGGGATCACGGTGATAACGTGAATTTCTTCAAAGTATCCCGTTCACGCATAAAAGTGAATTTCGTTAAAGGATCACGGAAAAACGCACATTTTTTCAAAGGATCGCGATCAAAACTGAGGTCAATCATTTACTGGGCTCAATCCGCAAGAGTTAAAACGGAATCTGTAACTTAATTCCAAATCTTATCTATATTAATCCTAATATAATCTTAAATCCAAAATATTGAGACAATTTGCCCCGATGAGCTAAGCGCAGCTAAACAGTAAAAGTCAAGCCGACCATTTGCAAAATAGAGCTGTTAACCGGACCCAGACCCGACCCGACGCAAAAAAACAGAAATTAACTTGATCCGCAGAAAACAGTAGAAGTTAACCGGATCCAAACTCGACCCACAACAAAAAGTAAAAATTAATCCGACCAGCATCAAAAAATAGAAGCGAAACGGACATCAAATTTTGTGAAATGATAGCGGAGAAAACACGAATTTCTTCAAAGGATCGTGAAACACACGCACATTTTGTTCAAAAATTGTGAAAAAGAATGAAAATTTTATCAAAGGACTCACCCCAATCGATTCGGGTCAACCCGAAACATTCTCACAAAATTATAACCAAATCCTAAACTGCCCCAAATGCTCTAAGCACAGTTAAAAAGTAAAAGTTAACCCGACCAACTAGAAAATGTAGCAGTCTTCCAGACCCAAACCCGACCAAATTGCAAAAAATCAGAAATTAATTCTAACAGCAGCAAAGAGTACAAGTCAACCCGACCAAAGTAGAAATTAACTCGGCAAGGAGCAAAAAATGGAAGCCAACCGGACCCTAAACCGTCCCACAGCAAAAAAGTAGACGTAACACGACCGCATTAAAAAACTGAGTCCGACCCATGCATCAGACTAAGTTTCCAAATTTCTAAAATGCTCCCCCCCCCCCTCTTGAGGACTTTCCAGATAAGTTCTTAGCCTCCTTTTATATCAAAATTTCGCTTCGCATTTTTAACCTGTCACAATCTTTTAAATTGCACTTTTCGAAAATATCACTTCGTCGTTTTGTAGCCTATCCCACATTTCCCATATTTGTAGCATATAAGTCTTTATTGTAACTTTATTGTATCAATAACAAATCAATAACAAAAATTCCTCTCCCCCCACGAATAAAATTGGGTTTTATCACTCCCTTCCTTTTATTAAGTGCAGAAAATTTAGTTCTTTAAATATTTCCATTTTTATTATTTTTTAAACCGATTTATAAATATTTTGAAAGGCAAATAAATAATAAGTCATCTGATAAACATCTCCCCCTCCACACACACGAAAATAAATAAATTAATAAATAATGTGCTTATTTCTTTTTTCCCTCAGCTTTCAAATTTTAAACCTTAAAAGTCTTCGATTTTTCTAAAACTTTTATTGTAATAATAAATAATGAATCATATAATTTTACTCTTCACCCACCAAAATTGACGTTTTATTTATATCTTTACTTGCAAAGCATACAAAAATTCGTCTTCCTGTTTATTAATTTTTAATACTATTTTTTAATATTTAGTCGTGTAAATAAGACAAGTCATCTAACAAACTCCCTGCACCCCTTCTTCACAGGACTCAAAATTTCTTAGAGCTCCTTGCGATATTTACAAAATGCTTGTAAAAATCATCAAAAATCTAAATATCCTTCCACCTGAAATTTTGACAAAATATTTGCCCTACTGACCTACCGTCACATATTTTTTTTTTTAATTTGCGACACTTTTTCTGTCACATTTGTTACTACTAACAATAGGAAATTGTGTGTTATGTCTATAAACGACGACTAGGCTGGGATTAACACCTATACCTCCTTTCCTCAAAATTTCTATTTCCTGTTCTCCCTTGCTGTTTAACCTTTTACGCAAAAATATACAAATGTTTAAAATATTTAAATTTGTCTAAATATTTTACTCATAATTTTATAAAGATCTTATTTTTAACCTTCAGTGCTATTTGTCTTACATAAGTCTCTCGATAAGTTTCGTATTCTAAAAAGAATCCCCCCCCCCTCTCATTCAATATTTATTTATTTTTAATTTATTTATTTATTTATTTTTGTAATTGCGTTAAATAAATAAAATAGTTTTTATTTTACAGCAATCTATCTGAATTTATAACTCATTTATTTTCTGAAAATCAAACCGTTTAATTTTGGGACGTTAAAGCTAAACATATTGAAATTCTTTTACAACTTTTATAAACTTTAAATCATCGAATGTAATCAAAGTAATGGGAAGACTATTGAAAAAATCCTTTAGTGAAGAAACCGTCTAGAAAACACGCCTTTGAGGAGAAAAATCGTCACAGATAATTGGTTAAGAAAATTCTATTTCCTAATTGGATAATTACATGTCAATCATTTCAATTTTAGCCCATCCTTTGAATGAACTGAAAAAGAGAGTCGGCCATCTTGATTTGACTTGACGTGTGACTAGTGTGGGCTCTTAATGCTCGAAAATGTGTCAGTAATGGGTTTTCTTGAGACTATTAAAAGGCCTGTCGACTTTTTCTTCGACCAAGTCTTTTATTGCGTCTTCAAAGGTAGAAATTGCACGGATTTATATCCGGCGAATTAGATGGCCAAAGCAATGCACCAAGTTGGTTGTTTGTGTATTGATCAGCAATAACGCGGGTCCAAACACACTGTTAATGGTGTCAGAACACTCGGTGTATTCGCTGCTGAGGCACACTATCTTGCATAAACAAATATCTAATGGTATTCATACCATAGCACGAATCTGGGGGAAAAAACGATTGTCTCATTACTTTCTCATAACTTTCTTTCTCTTAACAGTTGGTGCAAAGAAAATTTGTCCAATAACTTCCGATCCACAAAGAGCAACCCAAACAGTTACCTTTTGTGGATGTAATGGTCTTACATTGACAATTTCAGAGCTTGAGTATTTCGATAAATGATTTTTATCACACAATTTTAAATAATGAATATACTGTTTTCTGTGGAATATCTCCCACTGAAAGACACTTTCTTAATGATGTTAAACCAATGCGAAACAGTTTCCTTTCATACCTTCCGCCACTGCATTAATAAATAGCGCCATCTACTGTGTCTCTGCGAAGTTATTTCATTTTTAAGTTATAGGTTAATTAAAAGACACCATGCACTTTTCTTCTTTATTTTTTATAGTGTATTCCTGGTAAATAGTGGTGGTTAGGGGAGAATTTTACAGTTTTTGTGATTTATTTTCTTTTTTATTAAATGAAAATGAACAAACCGTCCTTTTTCTGCTAATTTCAAGAATGGACATGGTCATGAATAACCAATCTAGACACGATTTCTGTGCATAGTTCACAAAAAAAGAATTTATTTAAGTTAAGTGTTTAACTGAAATACATTTCCGATTCTATATGTTTTAAATCCTGAGATGATTATATTATTTTAATAAATATGCCTGTTAAAAAATTCACTTCCATAGAACTCAGCACTTAATTAAAAATATTTAAATATATATTTAAATTTATGTAATCAATGATTCTCTTAAAACTTTTTCTAACTTTGCACATGAAAAACATAAAAATAGAAAAATATCAAATTTCTCTAAAATTATAGGCTCACAGAAACAACTTAGGAAAAGAAATTTTCACAAGTAAATTTGAAATTTCGATATACGTAAATTAGTTTGCGGAACAAAATCCGCGAAAATTATTTTAGTTGCTGTTCCAGCACTAACCGCCAACAGAAGTTAAAGGGATATAGAAAACCACGGTGTTTAATGAAAATAAATAGTCAATACTTCGTTTCAAAGTAAGCTACTATCATTGCAATTTATTTACTTCTAATAACCTTTATTAAAGCAGTAAAAAATAATTTCTCTGAAATTATAAATATGCAGCAATAATTTCCTTTGAAAGATTTTCCCTTTTATTTTTAAATTCTCTTTGCTCAGCTAATGAATGACAAAAATGTTACATTTGCTAGTATATGTCACCAGGCCTCCACTTTTAATAATAGAAAATCAGATTGGCCGCGGCATTGTGAAAAAATATGTGCTTTTGTTTACAGTAAGACATTTAAAAAATACCCAGCTTTTCTTTTTTACTTTTATAATATATATATATATATTTATTTTATTTTAAATATCCAAAAAACTGACTTTCTATGACCTCTAAATTATATTAGAAAATCCACAATATTTTGCCTCTTGGGAAAACAAAATACATATACGTTTTTTTGCAGATATACAAACTATAATATGAACGTTTTCGATTTTGCCTTATTTCACAAAACGACACCGATATTGTTGATGCAGTAAGTGAACAAAATTACTTGTTGGTAGAGTCAGCTCCTATTGTAAGAGTATTAGACAGTTTGGAAAGGGTATGATACAGGCTGTCTTTTATTACTTATATTGCCATTAGAAAGTCAAATTTACCATTTGAAGGATCTTAATGGAGGGGCCATTAAAAGCGCTTTTAAGCATTTTTCTAGCACCTTTATTTCTTTCAAAAACGTACTGTACATCACTCGTAACAAAAATGACACATCTCGCAAATATTCATTTTGAGTTTCATTTCTTTCAAAAACGTACTGTGTATCGCTAACCCACAAGAAAAATGAAACAGCTCGCAAAAATTCATTTTGTGTTTTAGTCGGTCATAGGTATATTTTGCTACACAAAATTTTTTATAAGTGCAGTTACATACAAAATACTTTATTGTACTATATGTACACTTGTGATCACAGAAGATGGGTAGATATAGTGAAGAGGATAAAATTACCGCACCAACCAAATCTAATCAAATGTCTTCACTATTAATGTTTTTAAAATTTTATGTATGTTCTTGTACCTGCATGCTGCTCTTAGTGCTACAATTTTATGTTACTGTAAAATCATGGAAATTTGCTTTTGCCTCTCTCGTGAAACTTACTTTTGTCGAGATGTGCCATTTTACTTCATAGTAAATGATACATTAATGATAAAAGTAAAATAAAATAAAAGATATATTCTAATGTATCTCATGAAGTAAACTACATCAGTAGTGAAAAAAAATTATTTTTAAAGTATTTGCATTTAACCAAAAAGACGAAAACTATGTTATTAATGTTTTATTACATAAAAATCATTAGAAGTATTTTAATGTGACGTTACGTATATAATAAGGATAAATTTACTAAAAAGTCTATCATTAACTTATAATGGAATTTAGTCATACCAGTTATACAAACAACACATTTTCAAAAAAATTTATTAAAGAATGAAAATGAGAATATTGTTACAAGTTAGTGTTTAAAGAAGCTTTTAATTAAATTTCCTTTACTGGAAAAAAATAACATGAATATTTATTACTCGTTGGTAACGATAAAACCAAACTTGGCAAACAATCTGCGTTTACATAGAAATACAACTGAAGATTATATTTAAAATCCCTTTAAGTATAGCCAGACTATCAAATAAGAAATTTAAAGCTAATTAGAAAGTATTTCGACGATAAACATTGGCCATTAATCAATATCATGAGGGCTTAGGAAAAATAATTTCGTCGTAAAAATTAAAAATATTGTTTCGAGAGATTTGCGTTTATTTTTAGTTATTCATATCATGAAGTAAACTAATTAATTATAAGTAAATATACTATAAAGTTGCAATGGATAATTATTGATGTAAGAAAAATTATTAATTTATGTGACACAGATAATTTTAGAAAAATCTTTATTTTGCATATAATCTTCAAAATTGAAGGTTTCAAAGATAAAATTTATCTTAATTATAAATGAACAAAAGAAATGTTATTTAATTGTAAAATACATATCACGCTAATTAAATTTATCGGTTTTACTTGAAGTAAACTTATCTTTTAATTTTTTCTTAATTTTCAACACAGTAAAAAAAGAAAAAAAAAAAAATCTGTAAATTTACGAAATTTTTTCTAGAAAACTAGGATTTCAAGAAATTTTTATGTAAATGTAACAGGAAGAAAAATCATGTAGTATAATCGATTACACGAGTTTTTGCGCTTCACGTTGCATGCAGTGATGTAAAAATTCTAGTTTACTAGAAAAAAAAAAAATTAGTAATTTCACTTTTTTTTTTTTTTTTTTTTTTTTTTTTTTTTTTTTTTTTTTTTAACAATGCATGAAAGTTTTATATTTACCATCAAAAATCGAGTGAAACATTTATAATTTATAAATTTATCAAAAATCGTTTAGCAGTAAAGTGGATAGAATACCACAAATACAAATATGTAAGTATAAAATTTTTTATATATTACTATATCTGTGGCTTCCGGTAATAACCAGGCAAGTCATAATTAAAAAAAAATTTGTGATAATTTGGGAAAATGTAGCTTTAAAAGAGTACTTTCATCTGCCATAGTACTGAAAAAAGAAAATCGAATACTTCCCGTCATAGGGCGACTATAAATTTTTATTTAAAAATTGAAAATACAGTAATAATCCGGTAAGTGCATAAAGTAAAGGTAATAACCAGATAAGACTTCTATTTATCTCTTTAAATTGTCTATAAGTCTGTGGCTTCGAGTAATAACCAGGTAAGGCACATTTTTAATATTTTGAGTAATTAACGTTTAAAATTTTCAAAAATGAATTTTTTATCATTACTTTTTTTAAATAGATTAAAACTTAAAATTTTTCACTACATTAAAGTAAAATTACATTTTAATTTTATTTACACTTTTTAAAAAATGTAAAACAGTAATAACCAGATAATAGTTACATTTTTAAATCATTCTCGATTAATAAAAACCATTTTTATGTAACTGTTTTGGCAAAAAAGAGGCTCTTATATCTTAATTGAATGTAGTGAAAATTATTAAGTTCTAATCTATTTTATAAAAGTAATGATAAAAAGGCATTTTTAAAATTTTTAAACGTTAATTACTCAAAATGTTAAAGATGTGCCTTTCCTGGTTATTACCGGAAGCCACAGATATACAGGGTGATTCCAAATTTTTTTTTACAATAAAAGAGGGGTGATAGTACGCATCAAGACAAACAATATTAAATAGGAGACCAAGTGTCCAAAACGTGTTCCTAAGGAAATAGCCGCCATTAAAGTTTAGGGACCAAAATTTCAAATAAACATAAAAAACGGAAAAATCGGTCGATTGATTTGCGGTTTTCACTAAAATTATTCTATATGTCGGCATTTTCTTGAAATTAAATTATAAAGATAAATTTCAAAAAATGCCGATAGAGGGCGCTTTAGACTTTGGAGTAACGAACAACTATTTTTTGCCGGTATGTTTTGCACCTCATTAAATGTTTTCGTAAGTTTACACTCAAATTTAAATTTTGAGATTAAAATCTGTAGTTGGGAGTGGTTAAGTAACACAAACTGAGCTGTGTTCAGAGGGTTCAAATTTCAAATGATTAAAAAAACCCTTAAAAATTGGTCGATTAATTTGCAGTTTTCACTAAAACTATTCTTTATTTAGGTATTTTCGTGAAAATAACTTATAAAGATAAATTTCAAAAAATACCGATAGAGGGCGCTTTAGACTTTGGAGTAACGAACAACTATTTTTTGCTGTTATTGTTTGCATCTCTTTAAATGATTTAGGAAGGTTAGATTTAAACTTAAATTTTGAGCTGAAAATCTGAATAGTAGGGAGTGGTTAAGTAGCACAAACTCAACTGTGTTCAAGGGGGGGGGGGAGGTTCAATTTTAAAGTAATTATAGAAAATGCAAAAATTGGATGATTCGTTTGCGGTTTAAAATAAAACTATTCTTTAAGTCAGTATCTTCTTGAAAATAATTTTTAAAGATAAATCTCAAAAAATTCCGTCAGAGGGAGCCTTAAATTTCAGAATATCCAACAATTCATTTTAACCATTATTTTTTGGTTCTAATTAAATGCTTGCAAAAGCAATTTAAATGTTCTCGGAAGCTTAGATTTAAACTTAAATTTTGAGCTCAAATCCTGAATCGTTATGAGGAGTTAAGAAGCGCAAACTGAACTGCGTTCAGGAGTTAAAATTTAACCCTCTTTCCTCCTCCAGCACAATGCAATTTTTCGCTACTTAAACACTCCCAAAGATTCAGAATGTCAGCCCAAAATTTAAGTCTATGCATTTGAAATCATTTAATGAGATTAAAAAAATATCAGTTAAAAATAGTTGTACGCTACTCCAAAGTCTAAGACGCCCTCTATCGGCATTTTTAAAAATTTATCTTTAAAAATTATTTCCAAGAAAACACTGATTGATCAAGAAAACTGCTGATTTGAAAATTAGTTTTAGCAAAAACCGCAAACGAATCGACCAACTTTTCCGTTTTTTACAATTATTTAAAATTTGAACCCTCTGAACACAGCTAAGTTTGTTTACTTAACCACTCCCAGCTATTCAGATTTGAGCTCAAAATTTAAGTTCAAGTCTAAGCTTACGAAAGCATTTAATAAGATGCAAAAAATAACGCCAAAAAAGAGTGTTTCGTTACTCCAAAGTCTAAAGCGTCCTCTATCGGCAATTGTTGAAAATTATCTTTATAATTTATTTTCACGAAAATACCTAAACAAAGAATAGTTTTAGTGAAAACCGCAAATTAATCGACCAATTTTCCGTTTTTTATAATCATTTGAAATTTGAACCCTCTGAACACAGCTCAGTTTGTGTTACTTAACCACACCCAACTACAGATTTTGAGCTCAAAATTTAAGTTTGAGTCTAAGCTTACGAAAACATTTAATGAGATGCAAAAAATACCGGCAAAAAATAGTTGTTCGTTACTCCAAAGTCTAAAGCGCCCTCTATCGGCATTTTTTGAAATTTATCTTTATAATTTAATTTCAAGAAAATGCCGACATAAAGAATAATTTTAGTGAAAACCGCAAATCAATCGACCGATTTTTCCGTTTTTTATGTTTATTTGAAATTTTGGTCCCTAAACTTTAATGGCGGCTATTTCTTTAGGAAAACGTTTTGGACCCTTGGTCTCCTATTTAATATTGTTTGTCTTGATGCGTACTATCACCCCTCTTTTATTGTAAAAAAAAATTCGGAATCACCCTGTATACTATATTTTTATATATACTATTTTATCATTATATTATTATACTATATTTATGTATATATTTTTAGATATACTATAATTAAAATATCATTACTAAAAAATAACATTACACATAACCATAATCAATCCGAAAAACAAAACAGGTGTTCATTAAATATTGACATAACCGATTGCAGTCTTTTGATATTCTAACTATGGAATTTTTCCAAATTTTACAACTTTGCATGCTTTGATTATCATAAGAGAAAAAAAAAATCATTTTCCCGATTATTATCTAATTTAACAAAACCGCGTATTCTGGTAGATTCTTTCGTGAAAATCCTTGCGAGTTTTGTCAAATATACAGGGTGTCCCTAAACAAATGGTATATACGCTAGGGGGTGATAGAACACATCAAGACGAGTAATTTCAGAATTTAAGTTTAAAATTTAAGTTTAAATCTAAGATTTCGAAAACATTTAACAAGTTTTGGAAAGATACAAAAAATAACGGTTAAAATTTGTTGTTGGTTACTCTGAAGTTTAAAGCGCCCTCTAACGGAATTTTTTGAAATTTATCTTTAAAATTCATTTTCAAGACGATACTGACTTAAAGAATAGTTTTATTTTAAACCGCAAACGAATTGACCAATTTTTCCGTTTTTTATTATTATTTGAAATTTGAACTCTCTGAACACAGTTCAGTTTGTGCTACTTAACCACTCCCAACTATTGAGATTTTGAGCTCAAAATTTAAGTTTAAGTCTAAGTTTACGAAAACATTTAGTCAGATTAAAAAAATAACGTAAAACGTAGTTGTTCGTTACTCCAAAATTTAAAGCGCCCTCTATCGGCATTTTTCGAAATTTATCTTTATAATTCATTTTTAATAAAATACCGACATAAAGAATAGTTTTAGTGAAAACCGCAAATCAATCGACCAATTTTTCCGTTTTTTATAATCATTTGAAATTTAAACCCTCTGAACACAGTTAAGATTGTGCTACTTAACCGCTTCCAACTATTCCAGATTTTGAGCTCAAAATTTAAGTCTAAGCATACGAAACCATTTAATAAGATGCAAAAAATCACGGCAAAAAATAATTTTTCATTACTTCAAAGTCAAAAGCGCCCTCTATCGGTATTTTTAAAATTTATCTTTATAATTTATTTACAATAAAATACCAACATAAAGAGTAATTTTAGTGAAAACTGCAAATCAATCGCCCAAATTTTCCGTTTTTTATGTGTATTTGAAAATTTGGACCCCAAACTTTAATGGCGGCTATCTCCTTTGGAAAATGTTTGGGACCCTATTTACTATTGCTCGTCTTGATGTGTTCTATCACCCCCTAGCGTATATAGCATTTGTTTAGGGATACCCTGTTAGGGACACCCTGTATATATATATATACATATATATATATATATCCGAGGTGACGATTAACCTTTACCTGGGGGCTCGGTCTGAATCTGTCTGGCACAGCACTGGTCTGGCACAACATATTTTAATGAGGTAAAACATTAAAAAGTTGGATCTAATATGGAATATGTCCAACCCGGACTTCCATGCATTGGCGGCATCGACTTTCCATGCTTCCATGCGACTTTCCTTTCTGATATAAATTGTCGGACATCGGAATAGGTAGCAGTGACCAGACATAGAGTAAGCCTTGTTCCAGCTCATTCAATGACCAAAAAGGCGGATTTAAAGCCACAACCTGTCTTCCAAGATAGTCCCAAACATGCTCTATCGGATTCAAGTCTGGAGCGTGAGCTGGCCATTCATTCTCTCCAAACCGTGATCCTCAAGAAAATCTTCAACAAAAACACAGTTCGGTTTGGTCTCTCATTATCATACATTTGAATAAAACCCTTGAAAATTGCCCAGGCATACGGGTACACAAATGAACCAAGGATTTCATCCTGATATCTCGCACCCGTCAGTGTTACTCCATGGAACACATTCAGGTCAGTGTGGCCTCCGAGTGAGATCCCTGTCCAAACCATGATTCCACCGTTTCTGTACCTGTGAGTTTTGACAGTGTTTGATTGATGGTATCGAGTGCATTTTTCTCTCCTTATCAGAAGACATCATGAATCGCTGTCTAATGTTAATGTGGGTTCGTCTGTGAAGAGTACAGAAGCCCATTGTTGCCTGGTCCACGAAGCATGTTCTCTTACCCAACATAAGCGGGCTGTTATCTGTCGTCTCTTGAGGAGGATACACACAACTGGTCTCATTGCATAATGGCCTGCATTATAAGGAAGTCTTCGTACCGTAGTAGCGGAGATTCTTCTCCCTGATTCTGCAAACTGGTCTGCAATGAGTTGCGCTACAGTAGTGCGTCTTCTCCATCGGGCAGATAAAGCTAGAAACCGGTCTTCTGCAGGTATTGTAACACGTGGGTGGCCGGGAATATGTAACTGGACACAGAACCTTCAGATTAATACTGAAATCAGAGTCATTTGATTACACTGCGATGCGCAGTGAGCCATCTAGTAGTATCGGCCTGTGACAACTTTATTTAAATCTATCCTACCGCTCTTTATCTTAATGAATCAAGCTAACGACTTTTCCTAGACATTTCTATATTCTACTGGTTGTTGTGAGCAAAACGGACAACAATAGTTCAAATGCAACAAAACTTACACTCGAAATTACAAAAGCTTCGTAATTGCATATTTTTCTCTCATTCACATATACCTAATCTTTTCTATAAAACAAAAGTGATAGCTGTAATTTTTGCGTACGTTTTTTAAAGCTTATTATTTTCATTCATATAAAATATGAAGTTAAGTCATTCGGACTACCATTTTTTTTCCTGGTGAGCTTCGAAAAACATGTTGTACCTTAACTTTTGGAAGCTAGCGTATTAAGAAAACGAAATAGGAACTGTAAAAAAAGTATGCTTTTTTTGTCGAAAATTGGAAATTATGCCTTTTCACTACTCATTTATTTAATACTTTTCATAATTATTATACTTGAAATTAAAAATTCAATTATCTTTTTATAAATTTGGAATTGTATTTTTTCTGTAGATTTCTAAATTGAAAAATTAAAATATATTTTTTTTATTTTTAAGAACGCAAATTAAAAACAAAAGAAAAAATACAGGCTAGGTAATTAATAAGTTTGATTTAAATAAATTAGTCCGTTGATAACGTTATTTTTTATCTCTATAAATGCGAAGTAATTACAATTTTTTTTTGATTGAAAAAAGAGGCATTGACTACATTTGTGTTACAATTGATAATATGAAAACAAATGAAATATAATTTTTTTTAACGTAGGAAGTGATTAATTCAGTGTTTTTTCTTTTTTCTTTTTAATTTCATGCATTTCAGAGCGTTTATCAATTTCAATTGCATCAAAAATAATTATAAATTGAATGATTGTAAAGTGAATTATTTTATACGAGTTTTAAAAAAATCATCTAGAAAAAAGTTGAAAATAAGGAACATTAACAATATATTTTTTTAATTATATTTTGCATAACGTAAGTAGAGAAAGAGTGAAAATATGTACAAAATCAAGATTTTGCATTTTTTTAAAAATTGGATATTATTTATGTAAAACTGTTTTTGTGTAAGGAATGCAGAAAGAACTCGTCTTTAAGGCGGAGCCTATGTTTTAAGTTTCAAAATATAATCTTCTTAAATTCTTAATTTCTCCCTTTTTATGAAAAAAAACAAAAATCAGGAAAATATTAATATATTTAAATCATATTTAGAGGTAACTGAATTATGGAGAATTTTCTTATGTATAGACAATGATAAATATACGTGTACTAATATGATATGGAATAGAAAATAAATTCCGCATTTTAAAAATGTATAAAAAATATACATTTAACAAAGACTCAATTGGTTGACAAGTAACTTTGAAATGAACTAAGAAATAAAAAAATACAAGTTTCACAGAAACACTACATTTTCATTCATAAGGCTTGAAAAATGATTGTACAATTTGACTGGAAAAAAGAAAATCGTTGATCGATTACCAATATTAGTTTCTGTGAAATAAGTTTCTCAAGTACTGACTGTTTCCAAGATTTCATCTGCTCCAGAAGAAGCTCATGCAGTAGCTGTCTTTGAACCCATTCAAAACTAAGTAATAGCAGATATATACATTCAATGTGCTTTAATATTAACCAGCTCAAACACTGGTTATAAATATAGTGCATGTGCTCTTATTGAGCAAAAGAAAAAAAAAGAGTTCTTATTACTAACTTGCAGGCATCGCATTATGGAAATGACCAATAGTATTGCGTTTGAAACATGTATAGAAGTTCACCTGAAAAGTTCACCTGAAAATGCGCTATTTAACAGTTTTTAAGAATATTGGAGATTTATTGTTGGAGACAAGTCTGAATCAGGAAATTCACTTGATAATTTTACAAATTCAGTAGAAGATATATAGTAAGATGTGATCAAATATGCAAAGAAGTACCTAGACCAAAGACAAACAAAGTGTAGAGATTATTATCAGGATTCTCGTTGCCGCTCGCCAATGAGCTCTTTCAAGACAAACTATTTCATTTTTAAGTATACAGATAATTAGACTCGCCAAATTGTGAGAGCTCTATTTTTGATCATCTCCTTTTTGTGTGTGTATGTGTTAGTAAAGGGGACCTTTTATATATATTATTCAACAATTTGTGTCGATTATCATGTTCAATTGTACGGCATCATCTACTTTATTTTTAGATATATTATCTAACCCAATATCAATTCAATTTAAAGTCAGCCAAACCTACTATAAGCAAAAATGTCATTTTATTGTGTGTTAATGTGCTTAATAAAGAATAGTATTAATTAGAAATTGCATTTCAGGTACGGGCTTGAATGAAAAGATAAAAAATTAAGAAAAAGAAAGTTTTTGACAGATTGTATTTTTTATTATATGAAATTCAGTACATTCAGAACATATTAAGAATATATTGAATGTAATATCTTAAAATCCTGAGTTAACAAGGAATTGAAGTTTTATCTAATAACAGTTCATTCCGTAAAATCCGATTTTAAATTTTTTCCTTGATTGCGGAAGACATTTAGAAATTAGTTATTTGTTTTTTAGTTTCTGTTTCGCACAATAAAATTTACATGAATTCCTGTTCTATAAGTAGTTATAAGAATCTTAGGTTATTTTAGAAAGTATATTGAAATAAAAGGCAGAATACATTAAATGGTTAAAAATCGAATTTTCAATGTTTCACAACGAATTTTTTTTTTAATTTCTATATCATTTAACAAATATTTTTTCTTTCTAATAAGCCAATTTGTTACATTCGCTAAAAGTCGGTGAAAACCTGATGATTATAAAGAATTGTTAGACCTTGTAATTATTTTTCTTCCTGCTGTTTCAGAAAAAAAGAGACAAATTCCCGTTACTAGGTGTAAAGCACCGTGCTCTACCGATGTCCAAAGTGGTTTATTGTATTAAAATCTGGGTGTATATGGTTGAAATTAAATTCATTTCAAAAGAGGAAGAAGGTGTACGAGATGTGGTTGTTTTCATAGTCCTTGTATATTTGAAAGATTCGATCTCTGCCACTCAAGTTTCATGTGCCTTTTACAATGATCTGTTGTTCCTCAAATCACCACTTTAATATTCATTAATACATTCAGCTATTTTCAAGTCATTATGATACATATTAGCTAACCATTTGTATTTGTAGGAAGGACTTCTTGGTTTATCTTTTTTTCTTTGATAACCGTATGAGTATATTAACCAAAAGGTGCATGGTTATTGTTTTACAGAATTAAGTTAATTTTGAAAAGCAACCTTAAAATTACTCCAAGCATGTCACTTGATCTTCATTCGTTTAAAAATAAAAAATAAATTAGAAGATTTTGTATTAGCCAAGGCAATGATATTGTTCCAATCGTTGAAACTTTCAGTTGGATGTCTTGCAGTTGATCCACACTTGACTAAGGCAAAAAGGAATAAGACTAAAGAGATAATAAAGCGCCTACAAATAGTAAATATGACCATGATTTTAAAAGGAAAATGTTAAAAAGCGACAAAAGGAAGTAAATTTTTTAATGTAAAATAAAAAGCTAATATTTTGTACGGTAAATAAAATATTTTTTAAAAATTAAAACATTAAAAACATTAAATGCATATTTGTAATTTGTATAGATAATATTCTAATTATTTTCTAATTTAACAAATTTTGAGACAATTGAGCTTTCTTTAAATATTAAAATTTTTATATATATTTTTTTTTGTATCAAAAGGAACAAAGTAAAACGGTGATAATTCTAAAATTGATAATATAAAAAAATCATGGTTTTAAGCTCACCCTGCTCAATATGCGTCAACCATTCGTTTCTCGGCCTACAATTTATGTCGAGGTACGTTTTAAATATCCAAAACAATATAATAAACACAGGTTCTTCAAAATTTACTTAATATATGCTTTTGTTAATAGGGATTATGTAACATGCAAAGTGATCCACGATACAAAAAATGAAATAAACAATTTTGAATAAATACAGCTACTTTCAAGCCATTATGATATATTAGCTGATCATTTGTGTATGACAGAAGGACTTGCTGGTGTACCTTTTTTTCTTTGACAACCTTATGAGTATATTAACCAAAAGATGCATGGTTATTGTTTTGCAGGATTAAGTTAATTTTGAAAAGCAGCTTTAAAATTATTCCAAGCAAGTTACTTGATCTTCATTCATTTTATAAAAAAATCATAAGTTTTTGCCTCAGCCAAGACAATGGTATTGTTCCAATGGTTACAACTTTCAGTCGGATGTCTTCCAATTGATCCTCACTCATTGAAGTCAAGAAGGAATAATACTAAATATATAATGATACCCCTACAAATAGTAAATGACCAGGCTGTTACACTTATTCACGAATACAGTAGACTGATATATCATGACCAAATGCAACTACAATTTCTATTTCAAATTTTTGAAGATTATCGCAAAATGCACTCAAATAGCTCAGTGCACTGGAAAAAGGCACTGTTACAAGCTATAAAAGGTAACAAAATTTTAATGTATAGTAAAAAGATAATAATTTGTACGGTAAATAAAATAATTTTTAAATTAAAACATTAAAAACATTTAATGCATATTTGTAATTTGTATAGCTAATATTTTTATTTTTTTCTAATTTTATGAATTTTGAATCAGATTAGCTTCCTTTAAATATCAAAATTGATATCATATTGATTATAGTTTTTTTTGTACGAAAAGGAACAAAGTAAAACGGTGATAATTCTAAAATTAATAATATAAAAAAATCAGGGCTTTTAAGCTCCACCCTGCTCAATATACTTCAACAATTTGTTTCACGGGTAACGACGTATGTCTACGTACCTTTTAGATAACAAAAAAATTATAAGTAACAAAGGTTCTCCAAAATGTATTGAACACATTCTGTTGTATATAGGGATTATGTAACATGCATATAACATTAGTAAAAAAGATCCACAATCTAAAAAATTCAATAAAACAGTTTGAAATAAATAAACAGCTTAATAAACTAGACTTTTTTTTCTAGCTTCCCCATTCGAGTTTTCTTCTTGCAAAAGGTGATTGTCTAACGTATATTCACAAAGAAATTGTTTCTGTCTGTGGGAACATCATGAATCGACAAAATGTAACGAAATGGTGTCGTGCCTTCTCTGAAAGTAGAATAAATGCTCATGAAGAACACAGAACAGATAGATTACATTAGAGCCCGGACATTATTCCTAGTGACTACTACTTACTCCTTTACCAAGAAAATGTTTTAGTAAAGGAAAAACTTACACGACAGAGATAGGTCAATATCGAAGAATAAATGTGGTTTTGACAACAGATGTAAATCTTCTATAAATGTGGTATATAAAAGTTTGTACTTCGATTTAACAAATGCTTGGACAACAGTACGCCACCTCAGAATAAATAAGTTCTATGTGTCTTTTTGGGAAAATGACTTATCGATATCGATAGGTTCTATTTGTATTTATGAAGTCATTTCTGCTTCAAAATGATGTTATATATAATTTTCATATGACCTTACAAGCATAATATGACATTATATCATATTTTATACAATCATATATTATCATATCATATATTATTATATATCATATATTATACAATCATAATATGACATTTCTATATCAGTAAGTAATTTTTTAAAAACACAGATGAAAATGCATAATGAAATGCCCCATATTATTCTCTGGTGACGATTAGTAACTATGTCGAAAAATAAAGCATAAAACATTATAAATATGAAATGTACATTTCAAATTTAAAAGTTTTGTAATGAGTCTGCGGTATTTTGTCTTTAATTTCAAAATTTCTACTTTTTGATTTTTATTCAAATATATTTTTGTCATACATTTAATATTTTTCCCCTGTTTTATCTTTTTCTAAAAAATGTTTTTCTGAAATATTCTTCGTAAATTGTGATGAGATATTTCAGAAACTTCCCACGTACCATTTCTTTTAGACGTGATGTCTTTCTGTCATTTGGAAACATAAAATAGTCTTCATGATATAAATGAGGGCTATTGATGCCGATACGAAAAGTTTGGTCATATTGAAAATAAAAAACGAAGACTGATTAAGAATGACTGATGAAGAAGAACAGTTATAATGAAAATAACTATTGCTGTTTATTATATATAATTGTAAACGGCACTGCTTTATAAATCTATTTTATGTAGAAGCTACAGATTTTGTTCTATATTTTATAAGAGAATGAAATATGTCTTATTGCTTTCTAAATTAAAAAAATTTATATATAATGAGTTTTATTCTCTGTTAGTAATATAATGATTGGCTACTTCGAAGTTTTCCGCATATCATTTTATTTTGACTAATATTTCTACAATATCAATTAAAATATTTTTTAAATTCAGTAAATTTAAGTGATGTACTTTACGTGTTTTCTTACTATACAGAAATACATTTAATACTACAATGCACGTTATTACGCACGTAACATATTATGGGTCTACAAAATTAAGATTATTCTGCGAAGAATAAGAAAAATAGATCAGAGCTATTATTCATTAAGCTTTAATTCGAGCGATCTCACTAAGTGGAATTAAAATTATATTAACTGTTAATAAAATAATAAACCAAAAATTATATTATTTCACAAAAATGGTACATTTTCTTAAAATTAAATGAACTACGGAAATGGAATTATCGTTTTTCTTTTTTTTGTGTGTATGTTACAAATTATAGTTTAGAAAATATTTGACGTTTGTTCATTCATAAAGATAAATAACAATGTGTATTAACAATTGCATTCTTGAATTTTTTTATAATTTAAAAGTAGTATACAGCAAGAATATCTTGATACTTTAAAATATTTGAAATAAATATTTCGCAAACATTCCAACTTAAAAGAGTAGTTTATCATACAGAAAAATAAAGTCGTTTTCAATAAAAATGCATCCAGCGAACTTGTAATATTTTTCCTTATATGAAAGAAAGTAAAAGATGTATTCTGTTTTTTTTAGTTAATTTTCTTAGCCACATATAATACTATGCTATTAAATAAATCCTAAATCTTGAAACTACATATATTTTCAATAACACAAAACTATTCACATAATAAAATTTTGAATTATATAATTTTCGTTTAACCTATTTCTGCTATTTTTTAGTATGACTATCGTCAGACAGAGTGGTTAAAAAGAATATATCCAAATGGCAGATGTGGGTGTTTCAGATCATGAGCATCACGAATAACATAATAACGGGGGGGGGGGGGTTGAAGTCAAAGTCGCGATCGTAACTCTGGAGTTGCTTAGTGACTTTCACACTAAAAAGATAACAAAAAGTGTGAAAAAAAATTAATTGAAGTATAAAATACAGCGTGGCTACTAAATACTGTAAGAAATATTTAGCCATTTTATTTTACAAGTAAAAAAAAAAAAGATGAATACACTAATATGCGGAACATAATACATCAAAGTTTACCTGGAAACAATTTCACACAAATCGAGAGCCATCTTTATTAATTACCAAAAATAATCTCTTATACCATTGTCCGAGAGCAGCGCGAATCAATTTAAGAGGTAATCAGTCCCATTTACGCAATATGAAAGTTTAGGGAGTCCAATGTTCTGTGTTATTTGCTATTTACTTTAGCCTCTAATATTCTTTAGACACAAAAATCTAAAGGATTTAGATCCGATGAAGAAGGTGGACAATCTGCGTGCGTGATGAAATTCGGGCAATTGACATTGATCCAAGCCTGTGTTGATTTAACTATCTGCGAAGGTGCAGAATCTTGCTGAAATATCCATTTTTATACAACCTGTCAGCATGTGGTAATAAATGTGAAATTGTTTTGAAACTGTTTGAAATATTCAGTATTGTTTTTTACACCCTTATCTATGAATTTCAAAGCCAATTTCGCATTATTTGACAGAGCAGCGCAAATGTGTATGCATAAAATCCAAATCTGAAAATATTTCATTATTATGTGGCAAATTTCGAAAAATTTAAAACTCGCCAAAATATTTACTGGTGTTAAGGCCAGTGGAGCAGCTCTAACCAAAGTAGACGAGATGTCATAAGTTATCATAGGTATTTTTCATTTGAACATTCTTTAGCATCACAAACAGTGTTAGTTTTCTTTTTGAAAGTTCATACATACTGCGATCTAAGATTTGTAGTTTATGGCTACAAAAAAGTGGGAATGACAATAAAGATAGAAATGGCATAACATGTTTATTAAATGAGCTTATTTTAGAAAATGGATAATATATTTTTATATATTTGAATTTACTTAGAGTTTTATGTTGGTAGCTTTACTTAAATGACTAAATGATCAAAAGATTTTGTTTCATACATGATTACTTGTCCGATGTTATTGTGCAAGATATACATTTTTGATACAACAAGACTTGCTCATTTAGGACGGGGTACGCTTTCCAACCAACACATATTCGAATGCATGGCCTATACGAAATTGGAATATTCGATCGTTGCCACACTGAAACTTCTATAAATTCTCGTCGAATAGTGGTTCAAGTTATTTGCAACATAAATGCATGGTTACATGAAGAAAAAAAGTTTTATAGAACATGCAATATGAAAACAGGAAATTTAACGCTAGTATGTTTTATTAAAAAAACTCAACTTCTATTCACTGTTTGAAAAAAAGCTCTACTGACAAAATGACAGTGCCTAATAAATTATAACTTTCATAAATATTGTGTGCTGTGTTAACTTCTTCAGCCAGTTCATCTGCTGGTATCATATAAAGCACAAGCGAGTTGAAAGGTTTGCTTTTATGAGAAATTTCCTAATTACTATTAAAAATTTTAATAAATTTGAAAAATAAATGTATTTAATGGTACTTTAAAATGCCGTCTGCGTGTAAAAGGACAGGATTTATATACTTGTGCAATTTGTTTTTTTATTCTGTTACAAAAATAGAAAAAAAAACTTTTTCAAGTGTTTGAAAATTTTCCTATCAGTGAAAAAAATATTGTTTAACATATTTTTTCTGTTTTACGAAATATGAATATTCTTATTGCGGGAATGTTTCATACTAAGTGTGCTATTGCTGCAATATTTTATAAATATCCAAAAAAGACAATTTAAATTTCAAGTAATGAAAATTGTGTCTTTTATTGAAAAATAAACTTAAGATATGCACCGGAAAATTTCTGAAATTCAATTTGTTAAATTTTAAAAAGTATGGATTTAAAATGGTTTCTTAGGTCATGAAAAATATATGACTACTGTGCCTTTAGAACAGTTATAAAAGTTAAAAAAAATACATAATAACAGAATGTATACTTCCATAAGTGTTCAAACATCTGAGAGTTAATTAAAATCATAACGTTAGTTTGAAAAATAGGCTGAAATTCTGATTTCTTTGGTTTAAATTGTATTGGCTTACAATGTTACAATATAAAATGCTACTTTTCTGAGTAATCCTATCTGCTTAAAGCTAATTGTAGCATCCAAATCATGTTGAAAAAATAGTTATCGGAATATTGTTTCAAAAACTGTTTATCGCAATGTATACGGAAATCACTAATGCTACTATAACAATAAAATATTTATTATTGAATGCCCATTTAAAAGTGCGAATACATTTTATACTTATTTTGTTTAGAAAATAGTGTATTTGGTATTGTTAGTTAAATATTAACTATATGTAGGGTTGGTACCTTTCACCGCAATTACCAGTTTATTTATGTAGAAAAACTCGGTTCTACTAAAATAGGATCTACTTTTTTCAATCTGGAAAGTTTTTGACACTGGAAAGTGTTTATGACTTTTTAATATTGTTCTCTATAAAAATTCTAGAAATGTTTAAAAAAAATATTTTCGTGTTAATAGAACAGAAAAAACTATATTTATTTCAAATTCATTAGATAGCATATAACTATATTTATTACAATCTTAATGTTTGCCTTTTATGTACTCATTTTTAATATTTAATCCTTTTGGACACTCTGTGCTCCGTCCAGGATACCTAATTTTAATTCCAAACTTGCTAACAGACCAATAATATTTTAATAAAATTTTGCTTTTATAGTGAAGTTTAAATTAAGGGATTCTTAATTTCTAAAAAAGTCGTTCGTAAATTCCGGTGACAGTCGATATAATTTCTCATTTTACTAACAGAATTTGTCCATGCCGGAAGGGTTAAAAAGAAAAAGTAACCACACCCTCCCAAGGAACAAAGAAAGAAAGGTACTGACAGGTCAATATGAAATATAAATAGCAAAAATGTAGCAAAATAATTACTTATAAATTCTTGCATTATCGTTTTAGAATGTATTATTATTATTACAGTCGATAATTTCTCATTTTACTAACAGAATTGCCCATGCCGGAAAGGGTTAAAAAGAAAAAGTAACCACATCCTCCCAAGGAACAAGGAAAGAAAGGTACTGGCAGGTCAATATGAAATATAAATAGCAAAATAGTAACTTATAAATTCTTGCATTATCGTTTTAGAATATATTATTATTGTTACAGTCGATAATTTTTCATTTTACTAACAGAATTTGCCCATGCCGGAAAGGGTTAAAACGAAAAAGTAACCACATCCTCCCAAGGAACAAGGAAAGAAAGGTACTGACAGGTCAATATGAAATATAAATAGCAAAATAGTTACTTATAAATTCTTGCATTATCGTTTTAGAATATAATATTATTGTTACAGTCGATAATTTCTCTTTATACTAACAGAATTTGCCCATGCCGGATGGGGTTAAAACGAAAAAGTAACCACATCCTCCCAAGGAACAAGGAAAGAAAGGTACTGGCAGGTCAATATGAAATGTAAATAGCAAAAATATAGCAAAATAATTGCTTATAAATTCTTGCATTATCGTTTTAGAATATATTGTTATTATTATTATTATTATTATTATTATTATTATTATTATTATTATTATTATTATTATTATTATATGGGTACTGACATCGTTGAACTGAGTTATGAAATGAGACTTTGTTAAAACCGTATCCTAAACAATATCACTCATTTTTTATGTCATAGTTGGACTCTCATAATGGACTTCAATAAGTTCATTAGATTAATTTTGAAACATGATTATTCAATCTGTAAATTAATTATAACAGATGTAATTTTTCCATTTTTCATTTTTGGTTGAAAAACCATTTTTCATTTTTGGGTATTTCTTCACCCAAAAATGAAAAATGGAAAAATTGCATCTGTAATAAGTTCATTCTCATTAGATTTGTCGTATTTAGAATGCAATGCGAGAAGTATTTTAAGCGTAACTTATACGTATCGCAACATGAGCTCTAAATTTATACCGCATGTTTAGTTACTGTAGAAAGCGATTTCTCTTTAAAAAGCCATAATATTAATTCATATTTTTCACTAAAATTAGTTTAAAATAACTTACATTTTTATACAAGGCGTTTCCGGTTAGTTAAGGTAACAGCACACCTTCGGATGTGATTTTTAAAAAAAAATTTTGGTTTTTTCTCTCGTTATCCAATTTTTTATAATGAATTTACTTTAAAACTTTTTAAAAATAATTAAAAAATTTAATAATTACACAGAAGTAATTTTTTAAAAATAAAATAGTCAAAAATATGTTTAAAAATTGACATTTCCTCAAAACGTGATAACTCAAAAAGAAAACAATGTATTGGCATTTTGGAAATTGCACAATAGGGAAATTAACTTTCCCTAGGACTTATACTGCACACATTATACGCATCTCTATCTCAGCTGATAATATTTCAGATGAAAATTTCGCAAAATTTGTCTCGCTTTTGTCATTTATACCAGTGTAAGTATAAAACTATTTATTATACAATGTGTTTATAAAGTCCCGGACCCATTTTGATGTTTAATAACTCATAAAATAATAAAGATAGATTAAAACTAATAACATAAATGGTTAGATAGACTCAAAATGTTTCATGACCCTTGTCAATGAACTTTCACGTGTGCCCCCTTTGTCGCACGGAAAATATCAAGTCGATAGTCAATTTCACGCCAGGTAGCGGGAAGCATGTCGGTATCCACAGATCATCGACTTGATATTCTCCGTGCGACGAAGAAGGCACACGTGTAAGTTCATTAACAAGGGTCGTGAAACCTTTTAAGTCTATCTAACCATTTATGTTATTAATTTTGCATTATCTTTATTATTTTATGAGTTATTAATCAAATTGGGTCCGGGACTTTATAAACACCCTGTATTATCATGAGTGTAATCTATTCCCTTAAACGATATTTGTAAAAGAACTATAGGAAATTTCAAGGCATTTCATGCATAATCTTTTCCTATATGATGTTTTTCGTATCGTAAAAATCTAAACAACTTCATTTTGAGACAAAGCTAAAAATAACTTTAAAACGCAATTCAAAAGCTGTAATATATTTCATTTTAAATGACTGTAACTCGGATTCTATTTTAGATACAAAAAAATTTTAATCACATCTCGTTAGATTTCAGATTCAATTTTAATATTTTTTGGAAAAATGAGAAATCATCATATTGTTTAAAATTTACTTTTAAAGGTGTTCGGATATCTCAATGCAAAGTCCATTCATTTTTTTCTTCCGCATTGCACTTCAGTTACATTGTAAAACACCAAATATTTTCACAGAAGATTTTTCAACCCTTCAAGTTGCAAAAATTTAACGCCACAAATGTGCTGAAAGTGTTTGGATCATGCAACAAAATTTCAATAGTACTTTGAAAGTTTTATGAATAGGTTATAATTTTTATATTCCGTTATCAAAGGGCAATTTTAAGCGTATAATCATTTATACATATAAAAAAAACACGACTGGTATTTTTTAATTACTTGTGACTACTAAAAAATTGATGGGAGTTATTTTGTATTTTTTTAACAGATAGTTAAATGAATTAATTATTATTTAAATTTGTAACTGAAGTTTTTCATCACACATAAAAAATAAGGAGAAGATGATTTTTGTTCAATTTGTGCAAAATTATGCTTTCAATTCGAATAAAGAAACGAATTATAAAAAAATAATAACAATTATATTTTATAAGTAAAAAAAAAAAAAAAAAAAAAAAAAAAAAAAAAAAAAAAAAAAAAAAAATTCTGCCATCCAAATGAGTATATGTAATTATTTTTTCGACATTTAATTGTTTTATGATATTAACTAGTTAATTTTTTTAACTTTTTTTTCTTCATCGATCTATTTTTATACATCAATAAAAATGCCTGTGTAGATTTTTTTAATGATTAGGAAGTTCAAGTAATTTAAAAATACTTTATTTTACAATTAATTGTTTTTCATTTGTATCTCATGTTTCTTATTTTTTTCTAGAAAAATTATTAAAAGGAAAAATGCAGTTTTTTTTAAAACAAAAACAGTTTTAATCTCCCATTAAAAACTTATATTTTGTTGAAAAAGAAATGCATAACCATATAATTATTGTCCAAAACTCGCAATAAAACATACATTAAAACACATACTGTAAAAAATTCCAATTACACAAAAAAGTATTTTGTATATCCAAAAATTTGGAATTTTGCGATTTTTAATATAATTTGTCTCAAAATTTCACTTTTTTATGAATGAGTTATGCCAACGCACTATAAAAGAGAAATACTGTATTGTTTCCTGTAAAATACTGCTCAGAGCTGTTTTATTTAATATATTTCTAGGGGCGTTCATAATTTTGTAAATACGTAGCACTTATACTCTTAATTCAGTCCGTCCTTCTCTCTGTCCGTCTGTCCATATATAACAGAGTAAAAACTAACCAACCGAATCATTTGAAATTAAAATATATAATTGTTGCTTAATTTTGTCGAGTCATTTGAAATTTTTATGAAAACAGATGTATATTTTAATTACAAGTATAACAAAAAGTATTGAGTTACATAACCCAAAATGGGTAAACAACTAGTTTAAAGCGCATGTTAATGATCTTACACTCGTTAGAACATAATAAAATTCATTTGCATCTATAAAGTATATACTAAAATATGCATTCTGTACAATGTGTGGTGCAAAGAATATTTGTTATTAACTTACAGAGCCATGCAAAAGTATTACGTTACATAATTGTATAGAGGGAAACGTTGTTTGGGACGCATTTTAATTATATTAAACTATATCATATTTTATGAAATTGGTATACGTTGCTAAGGTTTACTACAAGTTGCTTTCTGCGTAATATAATGGAAATAGCATTAACAACGAGACACAAAAGATTTCGTAACTGTTTGCTATTACGCAAATGTCTGAATATTTTAAAAACTTCATTATAGCATTTTTGCTAAGCTTTACGTGCAAATTTCAATTTGTTAATTATCGAAAGTAAAATGTATTGCTTAATTATTTCATTTAATTTTATGTAATGCTGCGTGAAAGATGTCACGAATAACAACTAAGTAATATAATTAGTTTAAAACTGCGCTTGAATGTTTTAGGCAAATCAACGTCAAAATGGATGAATTAATCCTTTTGTGACTTTCATGTAGGTAGATTATAACCCGTAAGTGAGCATAGGCTATGTTTTAATTATGTTATTTATATATTTCTCTTAATTCAAGCCTTCATTGTATTTATATAGAATCCATTAACTCCAATGAACTTTAACCATCGTTCTATATAACTTTTTCAAAACATAAAAACCTGGAGAAATAATTTTTGCACAAAATTAATAACCTATTGAAATATTTTCACGTGAAAAAAGGAAAATAATTTTAAAAAAAAAGAAAGAAAGAAAAAGAAAAAAAATAAATAGTTGAAAATTAAAGTTTCGTATTAAAAATGAAAGGAGTGGATCAGTTTTATTATAAATTAAATTAATCCAATACAATAACTGTGATGATAAAAATACTTGGGAATTTATCGTTTGAACATGGCTAATACATATATAAAGTATGTTTGATTTAAAAAATGAGAAGGAAATGAATAATAAATTCAATAAAATGAACGGATTATTTATCTACGGTTGAAATAACATGAAGACTAACGGAAATAATTATATTCGTTTTTAAAAACTAAAATAATAATAATAATAAAAAGATCAATAATCGGAATAGTCCGAAACAAATTACTAGTGGTAATTGATAAAACTGTTCATTTAAGAAAACCAGCATAAAATACCTTAATTGCATTTCTGTGTATAAAATTTAGATGATTTAATATGACTGCATTGGAGAAACTCAGCGTTCTTTCTGGCAGCAACCAATTTAGGCTGGAGGATATGAAGTACATTGGTAAAATCAAGACATAATCGTAAATCGTAGGCTGGCAATAGGATTTTACATTTTTTAACAGAGAAAAACTACTCTATGCTATATCAAGCTTTAAAATAACTTTTAAAAAATACTATAATACATCGATTTCTAAGATTCTACTTATTTTTTCTTTGGTTACTGTCTCATCTTCGAAACTGTTTATAGTATTTTCATTTTTTATTACTTAGTTATGTTAAGGCCTCTATAATTAAGAAAGTCGGTGTTGTATCATGTCCCTTTAAGCGGCATAACCGGGTTTTTTCATTACGTAGTATTTGTATTTAAAAGCTTATTTAAATCAAAATCAAAATTAATGTTAATTGTTTTAATTGCATATGATAAATAAATATCTAAGTTTATAAAATACAAATTTCTCTATCAATACTTTCCGTCGCTATTATTTTATTAATTGTTGAATTTGCACGTAAAATTCTGCAGGACGCTTAAAGAGTTAAAAAAAAAGTTATTATAATTTTGTTTATTATATATGTTACAGGCCAAACCCGATTTAAGTCAAACTAGTCTATCCTAACGCCCATCGGATAAACTAGTTTTTCCTAGGCCAAACCGGTTTATCCTAACGCGCATCGGATAAACTAGTTTTTCCTAGGCCAAACTAGTCTATCATAAGGCCCATAGGACAAACTAGTTCTTCCTAGGCCAAACTAGTCTATCCTAAGGCCCATAGGACAAACTAGTTCTTCCTAGGCCAAACTAGTTTGGCCTAACTCTTATAGGACAAACTAGTTTAGCCTGCTGTTTATAGTTCTGAACTAGTTTATCCTAGGCTGATCTAATTTAGTCTAGGCCAATTCAATTTGGCGTGATTTTTTTTTAATTCAATGACCGCCTCAGCGCCAACATTCTAGTTTATCCTAGGATAATGTAATTTTCCGTGTTTTTAGTTCATGGGTGTCAAATCCAAAGAAATAATGGGCTCACGGGTTCTGTATGTATGCATGTACAAATGTATGTACGTATGTACGTAACGCAATAACTCTTGATAGAAATAATGTAATTTGACATGTTTTTATCTCATCAGCTACCAAAGGATACTTTTACTCATCAGCTATCAACTAATGTGCCCGGTGGATTCTGTATCTATGCATGTACGTAAAGCAATAATTCTTGATAGAAATACTCGATTTGCACCAAACTTTCAATATAGGTTTATTCTTATGAGGAGCTCTTCTGATAAATTTTGGGTGGTCATTGGAGAAGAATAAGGGGGTGGGTGGGGACAAGAGGCTGATTCGCCCCGTCCCTTAATTCAAATAAATGGGTTTCGGTGGATTATTATAATATTTTATTCAAATTTTACATATAGGACTATTCTGTTGAGTCCCCTCCATTAGTTGCGGGTGTCAATTGTTTAAGTATAAAGGGAGAGAAGAATAGGGATAATGCCCCATAATTTATGTAAATGCTTTTTTCACGCAGAATTTACTGATTTGCTTGAAATTTTAGAAATAGATTCATTCTGGTAAGGCGTTTCCCTAATTAGTTTTGGAGATTAATTGAATAAGAACAAAGGGAATAACGGAGGGCCTAATTTTGTAAAATGGGTTTTTCATGCAGAATTAAGCGATTTGCCGCAAATCTCGGATTTGTTCATTCTGATAAAACGTTTCACTGATTAATTTTCGTGGTTCTTTGGTTAAGTATAAAGAGGAAACGTACAATTTATTTCCTTCCTTAAAATATATAAATTTGTTATAATACAGAATTATCCAATTTGCTTAAATTTTCGACATGAATTCATTTGATTAGGTGCTTCTTTAACTAATTTGGGTCTTTTCTTATGGTTATGTACAACGGGTTAGTGGACGATTTATCGACTTCCTTAAATTAGATAAATGGGTTTTTATGCAGTTTTATCTGATTTGCGTAAATTTTGAATATAGTTTATATTTTTTTCTTTAAAAGGCGAATCTCTGAATTGTTTTGAGGGTTTAATGATTAAATATAAAGGGAGGAATGTGGAATTACCCTCTATGAATCTAGTGAATGGTTTTTTGAGCAGAATTATCTGATTTGCTTCAAATTTTGTATAATTGTTTAATTTTTTAAAGCGTATCTGTGATTAGTTTTGGGGGTTCAATGGTTAAATATAAGTGGAGGAAATGGGAAAAAGTAATCCAACTTACTTTATTTTTCGAGGGTGTAAACAGCCTGGGAATTCAAAGCCATCAGTTTAACTGGGCAATATTTTTTTAATATTTTTCCCGACTACTGATCCATTGTTAACCTTATGCAAATTCATTTTGTCATCACCACTATATAATGTATTTTATTCGACGGGTTTTATAATAGTGTTAGAAGTTTGCATGGGCCAAAATTTTGAGTTTCGGGCCCCGCCTTTCCCGAAGGAATGTTATTTCGCCGTGACCCGGTGTAAAAATTAAAAGTTCAACCCGAGCTCTGCCTGTATAAAAATATATGAAAGAGACTCAGTCTCGCTCAATCTGGCCCTACTCAATTTCTGCAATAAAATTCAGATTTTACTTAACATACAATTAGGATTCCTTTAAAAAATACTGCATACATATATATTGGATAAATTTACAATGTATTTTTAAATTACGAGATGTTCACAGAATAGAAAATACACAATGTATTATTGATTATTTAGATTTTTAGACCTTTCAATATTGGAAGGGGATTCATTAAATAATTTATGTAGTTTAGAACAAAAGAAAAAAAAAGGTGAGTTATAATCATCATAACTAATCTGTTCAGTAAAAAGCAAATTTGTGAATATGTTTCTCTGTCATTCCTTAAGACTTTTTTTAAATCCAAAAGACCTACATCCTCACACATTTAAGAAATAATTCATTTTCGGAAAGGCATAAGATTAACAGGCATTCTCACTCAGAAAATATGTAATCGAATGGCGTTAACCATTTTTTCATAAAAGCGATGTACCTTTGAGAAAATACTATTAAACCTACGTTTTGAATCGAATTTTCGGTTACGACTTCGCGAAAAAGAAAAACTTGACGCTGTGGCAAGAATAGCTTATATGTCGACAAGTAATTAATTTCTAAAAAAATGGAAAACGCTGTTCGATTCCAAATTATGTTCAGCTTGGGCTTGAATATGCAATATTTAGCTTGAATATGCAATAATAATAATAATAATAATAATAAATGCAAGCCTTATCTCAGTTGGCACGAGTCTGCAGAAAAAAAACACCATGTAAAATGCATTATGTCTTTACGGTGGACATGTGAAATTCCTGTATTGATGTTATAAGCAATTATTCTTGACACACATTTATACTTATTCTAGTGAAAGACAAGTTTTTTACCGGCCAAACCCGATTTCTAGCCACATTAGATTAGCCTGCGCTAAACTATTTTATCCTAACGCCAACTATATAGACTAGTTTTTCCTAAGCCAAACTTGTTTATCTAAATGCCCGAAGGAAAAACTAGTTTTCCTAGGTAAGTGGGTAATCCTTCATTTTCCCTTCATAATTTACCATTAAACCCTTCAAAACTATTCAGGCAATTGCCTTATCAGAAAGAACCTATAACCAAAATTTGAAGGAAATCCGTAAATTCTGCGTTAAAAAAACATTTATCTAAATTATGGGAAGGGGGGGGGTTACTTACATTGCCCTTTCTTTTACACTTAAACAATAAACATCCACAACTAATCCCGGAGGCACCTTGTCAGACTAATCTTATATCTAAAATTTTAAATGAAAACTGATAATTCTGGATAATAAATGCATTTCTTTAAATTAACGGTGGGGGATTAGCCTCCTTTTCTCTCCCTTTATTCTTATCCAGTGAATGTCCAAAACTAATCAGAAAAATATCTTAACAGAAGGAACTTACATATACATTATAGCGTTACGTACATTCGTACGCACACACGTACATACATGCGTACGTACATACATACAGAACTTGTGAGCCCTTTATTTCTCTGGCTTTGATGCCCGTGAGCTAAAAACACGTAAAATTACATTGGCCTAGGATAAACTAGATCAGCCTAGGAGAAACTAGAATGTTGGCGCTGAGGTGGTCATTGAATTCAATAAAATCACGCCAAATTGAATTGGCCTAGGATAAACTAGTTCAGACGAATAAACAGCAGGCTAATGTAGTTTGTCCTATAAGAGTTAGGCGAAACTAGTTTGGCCTAGGAAAAACTAGTTTGTCCTAGCGGCCTTAGGATAGACTAGTTTGGCGTATGAAAAACTAGTCTATACGATGGGCGTTAGGATAAACTGGTTTGGCCTAGGAAAAACTAGTTTATCCGATAGGGGTTAGGATAGACCGGTTTGGCCTAGGAAAAACTAGTTTATCCGATGGGCGTTAGGATAGACTAGTTTGGCCTAGGCCAATCTAGTTTGGCCTAAAATCGGGTTTCGCCTGTAACATATACATTTTTAAGTAGCAGCGGGAGTTTAGTGTTTATGTGAATGACGTTACACGTAACAACTACTACATTATAATTTTTTTTTACAGTAAATGAAATTCGTAATCCATTTCCTATTTAATTATAGTTTATTTAAAAAACCGTCATAAGTTCTGCAAATAGTATCGGGTATTTTTTAATATCGGTAGATTAATGTTTACGTTAACGATGTCACTCGTGAGATCTATTACTTTATAAAATGTTTAGAGAACAAATTAAATTTGTAACCCATTTTGTATTTAATTATAGTTCGTCATATTTATAGTTTCTATTTAATTATAGTTACAAATCTTCACATTTCCAGCACTAAGAATCGGGAGTTAACTATTTAAGTGAACGATGATGCACGTTACAGCGATTACATTACAATTTTTTTTTCCAAAATAAAAGAAATTCGTAACCTGTTTCCTATTTAATTATAGTTTGTTTCAGAAATCGTTTTATTTCTGGCACTAAATATCGGGTATTATTAAGAATTGGTAGTTTAATGTTTACGCAAACGACGTTACACCAACGTAACACCAACTACATTATAAAATTTTTAGACAATAATTGAAATTCTTAACCCATTTCTATTTAATAATAGTTTGTTTAAAAGATTGCCATACTTCAAGTACCCTACATGATAGAAAGTATACAATATCTACATTTATCATTTTTTATTAGTTTTGTTTTAACATTTAAGTTTCTTTCTTTTCTTCTATCTTTCTTTTAAACTGATATATCCGTTAAACTATTCAGCAGGTTTCACTGCAATAGGAATATCATTTAAAATAATATTATTTTACCGATATAAGCTAGTTCTAAGAAATTAGGTTATTATTAATAATCTCGAGGCTTTTATGCCTATAATAATAGTAATAATTATTATACCCATATATATATATATATATATATATATATATATATATTACAAATTTAAATTTTATTTCGCCAAAATTAACCTTTATACTATATTAATTTCCTTTTAACAATATTCCGTACTTAGTTCAAGTTATTAAATTAAAATATCCTGTTACTAGATCTAATCTATTAATCTTTATGGAAACGATATAAATTCTTAATTCGCCTTAAAAAAATATTTATTCCAATATGCGTAAATTAAAAAAGATGGCTCTAAATTAAAAATATTCTTAATTAAACTTTATTTTTTAATATTCCAAATAAAACTCATTTTTCCCTGTTTTTATCAACCTTTTTAAGAAGTCTTATTAAATTTATTCCAAAACTATACCTTTCAAAAAATATCATTATATTTATTTATTTATTTATCCCCCCCCCCCTTCAACGTTTGATATTTGTGCGTATCAGTAATTTCATTTCTTATCTTTTTTTGTTTCAAAATATCGTCTGCAGGGTGTCGAATTCAGTGTTAAATAATATTTTTTAAAATTAAAAATTATCGTCTGAATGAATATAGACGATGGACATGAATTCTGTTTACATGTGAAAATCATGATTAGAGATTAGAGAAAGTTCTAGAAGCTTTTTATTATTGACTGGATTGAAGAGGCCCAGAGATGGATGGAATCTTTTATTCGATGGTTTCGGGTTTGAACGATTTAAAAGCTAGACGAATGTTTTTTATGGAATATTGCTTCGGAAGGAAAGAGCATTTTCCCTCTGCATATGATTGCATTTAAATAAATCTTTTGGAGCAGCAATTGTGGAATTAAAAAAAGTTTCTACGTTTATTATTTTACTTACATTTTATCGCCTCGACTTGTGTGACATAACACGGGCAAACTTGCAAATAATATTAATGGCTCCTATCTCAGAATGTCATACATGTGAGGACCCCAGAAGCCAAGGGGTATAAGTGACAAAATTGAAAAAATTTAATTAAGTGCACAGGCTATCTGGACATAAGTCTATTTATTTCTAGGCAAAGAGTTATGAGTGATTTTTTAATTATGAACTGCGTTTTAGGTGTCAATTACTTAACCTCTTTCCCGAAACTGTGAAACGCGTGAAGGCCAAGGGGTATAAGTGCAGTTGTATCCGTTGACGTCTATATAGCTGAAGAGCAACCAACAACATACAACGCCAGTTTATGACTCTGAAAATGCCCCTGGAATTTGATCATTTTTAAAGGACGATCGGTACAAAAAGACAATTGCATGCCAATTTGTACCAACCACAGTTTAAAGATTATGTACTCCGTGTAACGTTTTAAACCTTATGAACTGGAGTTGTATGTCGTTTTTCAAAATGTTTTTCGTTAGTTTATTTTCTATTTAGAATTTGCTTTTTAATGCATTAAATATTACATGAAATAAGTGCAAAATTTTAACAAGTACGAAAAATCAAACATTAAGCATAGATTGTAAAACGCTTTTCAACATTTCCTGAAATCTTTAACAAACTTTCGCTATTTAGGATAATAAAGTGTTACTGTCCATAGTCAAATATGTAATTTAATACTTTTGAACAGCCCTGTGTTTTATCTTTCGGTTGATATATATACTGTACAATGGAAAAAATTAATTTAGGAAGAAAACGTGCAAAAATTTAAAATTTCTCTTTTATGCAGTTTATACTAATAGATGGAAACATACTTGTATACTTTTGTTCATCCCTAGAGTTTACCTAAAACCTTTATTATACGCTATTATTTGGCTAAAATTTAGTTCAAACTAAACACCGAATCTACCGAAATCACATTTAAAGAAATTATTATCAATAGATGACCATGTATCCATTTCTATGCGTTGCCCTGTAAATCATTTTACTGTATTCTACAAACATTTCGTAAGTAAACTGAATGAAATTTAGCATAAAAATGCATAACTTATTTCAAAACAATCTTTAAGAAATTACACTCATATTCAGTAACCTTTACCAGATCTTTTGTGTAGCCATGTATATCAACAATAGCAATTATACATACCATGTAATATGTATAAATTTAGTGAAAATTAAAAGCGCATATCATAATTAAGAAGGCATTTCATTCATCCATGAACAATACTGCTAATATGCAATATTTTGGATAGAATATACTACACTGCTCAAAACAATTAAAGGATATTTGAAGTTTTATATAAAATAAAGATATAAACGAATTTTTTTTGCCGAAAATAGAAGAAGAGAATCACAAATGCAAAATTTTCGGGTTTTCAAACTGGGAGTATGCAAATTTTGAGTTCGACGTCGAAAACGTCGCTTCAGCGGTAGCGAATGAAATTTGACTTTCAACTGGGAAAAAGAGAATCAAGACAAGGATGATAGGCATTCAGTGATTGCTTTGTTTCGATGAGTACGATGTCTCAGTGAAGTCATTGACAGATTCAGAAGCTTGGAAAATTGTTAGTAGGTTAGAAGGGGGCCAAACTCAAGCCGAAGTAGCACAAGCCATTGGAGTGCCACAAACTGTCATTTCCAGGATCTGGAACCGCATTTTGGAGAGTGGATGTGCAGGCCGAAGACCAGGGCAAGGTCGTAGACGGGCAACAACGCCCAATGAAGATCGATATTTAGCGTTAACAGCTCGGAGACACCGAAACATGAACGCTACTCTTGTCCAACAACACCTTCGCTCGGCTACAGGCACCACGATTTCAACCCAGACTGTCCGAAACCGGCTCCATGCTGTAGGTCTGTATGCTCGCCGACCGATGGTATGTGTTAGATTAACATCAAGGCATCGTTGCGACCGCAGGGAGTGGGCAACCGAGCATGTCAACTGGAGGAGAAATGAATGGAGCAATATTCTGTTTTCTGACGAGTCCCGTTTTTCTGTGCATCCGGATAATAGGCGTATTTTCATCTGGAGGGACCGTGGCAGTAGGAATAATCCTGCGTTCGTGCACGAAAGTGTCAGAATTGGTGGTGGAGGAGTGTTGGTGTATGGTGGCATCTCCATTGACGGGCGCACTGACCTCTACATCATGCGAGATGGAGCTCTGACTGGTCGCCGATATAGGGATGAGATCCTCAGACCTATTGTAGTCCCTTACGCTGCAGCAATCGGAGATAACTTCATTTTAATGGACGATAACTGCAGGCCACATCGTGCAAACCTGGTGGAGGATTTCCTTTTCGAGGAAGGAATCGTTCGAATGGAATGGCCAGCGTGTTCTCCAGACATGAATCCAATCGAGCACGTTTGGGACGCTCTAGGAAGACGAATTTCTGGCCGCCAACAACCTCCACAAACTCTCCAAGAACTGGAAAGAAATCTTCTGAAAGAGTGGAGCAGAATACCCCAACTCGTCATTAATAGCCTCATTGAGTCCATGCCTCAAATGTGTTCAACGTTGCTGGCTGCCCGTGGAAACCATACCCCCTACTGAAACTGATTTTCTTTGAAGAAAACACCTTTTCTTATTCTTTTTTTCTCATATGCAAAAAATTGTGTTTTTTTCCTTTTGTACACAAATGCGCAATAAAATGCATTTTTTTCTGCCAAACATGTGCAATTTATTCTCATATAACCTACTGTGTCTGTCGACCATGTATCAATCAGCTAAAAAGTTTCCCAGATACAAAATGCACCTAAAACTGCAATATCCTTTAATTGTTTTGAGCAGTGTATTTCGAATCTTTTGTTTGTCCCTATAAATGCTGTGCACGTAATATTATGCGCGAAATAAATTATATTAAATCTCATCGACGTATATCAGTTTTAATATACATGAAAAGTTTAATGTAATTAAAATATGTCCTAAACAATTTCCACTTTACCATTATGTAGTTGAATTCTTTTGTGTAGCTATGTAAATGAATGTTAGCTTTTCTTTACACCACATAATTTACAGAATGCATATTTTAATGATCTTCGTAGATGCATATAAATTTTAATATGTTTGACAGGCTGTAACACCTTTAAAATTCATTTGAAACGATTTTTCCCCCATAGTCCGTAAATAAACGAAAAACTTTTGATTGTCCCTGCATATAAACTGATTATGCTAGAAACTTTGTTTAAGATAGGGTTCGTGCGAGGATAAGCGTATATTTCCAAAAATGTCAGGGCAATTCGAGTATATTTACGAAAGCTAGAGCGCGGACAGACGGTCAGATGGCCAGACAGACGAACAGATAAGCTAAAAGTATAGTAACTTTTCACTTTTGCTGGACAGTGTTAGAAAATTTCAATGTTTCAAAACTTATAATAAAATTTTAAGTCTTATGTTAGAATAAAAGTTTCTTTCATTCATTCGTATCAACATTGATCTTAAATTTTCCGTATATTCATTTTTTTATTTCATAATTTTCCCTTTTTAGAAATTTTATTAAACAAAAAATGCTGTCCTTTCATTTATTTATATCAGCATTGTTCTTAATTTTTTATAAATTAATAATTTTATTTAATATTTTTTTATTTCTCGTATTCATTCGACACTTTTACCCTTCGGCTTTCCGAATTTTGCATTACTTCTTGGAAGCCAAAGGGTACAAGTGCCGAATGATGATAAATATTGCTTAGTTATAAATTTAAAACTAACTTTACCCCACTTTCTTTCTAAACAGTTAGTGAAATAGGAGTTCAAAGATCGTTAAGAAATAAGCAAAAGATTCATATCTCAATTTATTTTATTACAATCGATGCTTAACTTTGAACTCAATTTACTCGAAATCTAAATTTTGTCACTTGTACCTCTTGGCTTCTGAGGTCCTCATATATATATATATATATATATATATATATATATATATATATATATATATATATATATATATATATATATATATATATATATATATATATATATAAAGGTAGAAAAAATAGTATTTTTAAAATTGAAAAATATATATACAGAAAGCAACATTATCATTTTGATCATTTGCTTGGTGGTCAGGAGATTAAATTTATGTGTTAAATGTTTTTGTTTTGTGCAGTATAATATTTAAAGTAAAGATTAGTTGTCTGTCCAATATATAGCTATATAAGGAAAAATAAATATTTAATAAAAATAGTTGGCTTCTGTATAACGATTTAAAAGATATAGTTATAAATATTTTTTTTCCAAGATTCCTAGCTTATCTCGACTTTACACGAATTACATTCGGAAGGCTAGTAATCTCCTATATTGACAGATGTTTCATGTTACATACTAGAATTCAGGAGATTAATTGATTAAAGCAGTCTTGGTTAGGTTCTGCGACCATTAACTAATAAGGTAAATGATTTATGCCATCTTAACCAACGAACGTGACATTTCGTAAATAAATTATGAATGTATCTCGGCGAAACTGGAATTAATGTGAGCTATGTTCCTCTTAACGTTGCTCTGTCATTGATTTTCGTTAGTTAATGTTCTTTTATATACATGTTGCAACATATAATACTTTTATATTTAAAATACAAAAATCAGTAAATCGGTCTTTATTGTCTACATGAAAAAAAAGTAGTCATCGGTGTACTGATCATTTTTTTAATTAGAAACTTCCAAAGTTTTTAATTATTAGCAATTGAAACTGCTTAGTATCGTATGTACATGACTTTAGACTAAATGCTTAAAAATAATTGTCAACCAAATCGTCATATTTCCAGAATCCTAAATGTATAGAAAGTACACAAAAATACCTGCATTCATTAATTAGGTGCGTTCGTAATTATGTAAATACGTAGCATCTATAGTTGTCGTTTAGTCCGTCCGTCTATCTGTCCGCATATAACAGCGCAAAAACTGCCGATTCATTTGAAATTTAAAATATACCAACCGCATCATTTGAAATTTAAAGTATATATTTATAACATAAATTTGTCAAGTCATTTCAAATTTTATGAAAATCGGATTAATAGTTCAATTGCAAGGACAATCAAAAGTATTTCATTACATTAGGTCAATGGCGAAAAAATTTCAAATGCATTTTAATCGTTTGAAATTTAAAATACATAATTATTACATAATTTTGTCGTGTTATTTCAGATTTTACCAAAATTGGATGCATAGTTGAATTATAGGGACAATCAAAATTATTCCGTTACATTACGGTTTACGGGGGAAAATGTTTTAAATTCATTTTAATAGTGTTACACTCATTCGAACATAATAAAAAGGATATACACCTATAAAGTACATATTATAATATACATTTAGCATAATGTGTGGTGCAAAGAACATTTGTTAGTGATTTGTAAGGCCACACAAAAGTATTCCATTATATAATGGTACAGGGAGAACATTGTTTGGTGCGCATTTTAATTGTAATAACTATTTACAATTTTATGAAATTGATATACGAGACTGATATTTTTAAAACTTCGTTATCGTACGAACGCACCTCATTTGTTACGCTTCACGTGCAATTTCCAACTTGTTTTTTATTACTTTTGTTTTATATTTTAAATTCATGCCTAAAAGATTTTGTTTAGTGTAGTACAATATTTAAAATAAAAACTAGTTATCTGTACAATATATTGGCAAGTAATGAAAATGAAATATTTAATAAAAAATATTTTTACTCTGACTAAAAGCATATAAAAAATATAGCTATAGATAAATAGTATTTTTTATTGAAATTAGAACCTTATCTCGACTCATAAAAAATTACAATTCATATTTCATAAATAAATTTTGAATGCATCTGGGTAAAATAGAAATTAATGTTATTACTATGTTCCTTCTAACGTTTAATTGTAATTAATTTTCGTTAGTTAATTTTCGTTTATATACATCTAAACACTTATTATACTTTTATATATAAAGTATAAAAATGAATAAATTGGCTTCTTTAATTTACATGAAAAATAATTGCTGGTGAATCGATCATATTTAAAAAAAAATGATCTAGAAACTTTAAAAGCTTTCAATTATTAGCAGTTCAAATCGTTTCGTAACACATGCACTTGCCTTTAAACTATTTAATTATAAATAAAGTTGAAGCTGGTGTTATATAATTGAAGTGAAAAAACTTCTTTAAAACACCATTAAAAAAATTAATTGCGCAAGGCCTTTCGAAAGAACTTAGTCTTTCTTCATCAGGCGCAAAAAAGACGTGTGTCTACTATGAATGTAGTGGCACGACTGAAGTGAAAAGGCGGGAAAGGCAGCAAGCTGAAGGAACAGACAATAGGAAGATAGAAGGCAACAGCCTGTTCCGTGAATGCTGTTCAGTGAAAAGCCGTCATATTTCCAGAACCATTAAATGTATAGAAAGTACACAAAAATACCTGCATTCATTAATTTTTTGTCACTTTTGTTTTAGCTTTTAAATTCATGTCTAAAAGATTTTGTTTAGTGTAGTATAATATTAAAAAAAACTAGTTATCTGTACAATATATTGGTATATAATGAAAATGAAATATTTTCACTCTTACTAAAAGCATACAACAAATATAGCTATAGATAAATAATATATTTTTTCATGGAAATTCGAACCTTATCTCGACTCATAAAAAATTGCAATTGATATTTCATAAAAAAATTATGAATGCATCTCGGCGAAATAGGAATTAATGTCATTACTATGTTCCTTTTACAGTTTAACTGTAATTAATTTTTGTTAGTTAATTTTCTTTTTTACATCTAACAATTTATTATACTTTTATACATAAAGTATAAAAATGAATAAATTGGTTTCTTTATTTTATATGAAAAATAATTGCTGGTGAATCGATGATATTTAAAAATAAATAAATAAATAAAATCTAGAAACTTCAAAACCTTTTAATTATTAGCAGTTGAAATCGTTTCGTAACACATGCACATGACTTTAAATTATTTAACTATAGTTTGTTTCAAAAGTCTTCCTAATACCAGCATTTATCATTTTGATATTAATTTTGTTTTAACCTTTAAATTTTTGTATATAAGATTTTTGTTTAGTGCAGTATAATATTTAAAATAAAAATTAGCTATCTGTGCAGTACATTTGTATATAATGAAAAAGAAATATTTAATTTAAAAAAATCTCCACTCTTATTATAAGTATTCAAGAAATATAGCTAAAAATATTTTTTTTCATTGAAATTAGAACCTTATCTCGACTCATAAAAAATTGCAATTGATATTTCATAAATAAATTATGAATGCATCTCGGCGAAATAGGAACTAATATTATTATTATGGTTCTTCTAACGTTTAACTGCAATTAATTTTCGTTAGATGATTTTCTTTTATATACACGAGCATTTAACAAATATAGCTATAAATGATTATTTTTTCATGAAATTAGAAGATTATCTCGACTTAAAACAAATGGTAGCAATGGGTAAGCCATGGTAAGCAATGGGTAGGTTAGTAATATCCGATAGTGACAGGTGTTCCATGTTACGTATAAGAATTCCGGAGATTAATTGATTCAAGCAGTCTTGGTCTGGTCAGCTACTACGACTATTAACAAACAACGAAATTGATTTATGCCATCTTATCCATGGGACATGAAATTTTGTAAATAAATTATGAATGTATCTCGGCGAATGTGGAATTGATATTATTACTATGTTACATCTATTTTTTCTGTGTAATTAATTTTCGTTAGTTAATGTTCCTTTATAGACAAGTTACAACATACTTTCATGTTTAAAATATAAACTAGTCTTTGTGGGCCACCGTAATACTTACCCATCATATATATGCATATATAATATATGAAAATAAAACATTTGTAAACTACTTATAAAATGCATTGCAATTCGAAAGCTAACTTTAAACGTGTATTTTAATATTTTTATTATGCATAGTAATGCTCTATTCATGAATTGCTGATGAATCTATTTCAACTAATTATACAACACGCCAAACTACTCAAGTAGTACTCAATTGCGAAAAAGAAACATCCGTATAACTCCAAAGATAATAATCTTATTAATTAACAGTTTACTGTGTCGGATTAAGCGTCTCACTTCCAATTTAAATATATCTTTGAATTAAAATTTGAATGAAATACAGGGTCATGAAAAATCGAAGAAAGTGGAAAACAGATATCTCGACAACTAATAATTCGATTGACTTCATTCTTTATGCAAAATTTGTGTTATTTTATTGCCTTTTACGATCATTCCTTAAAATAAAAAAAATGACGGATATTTTTATATACATTTCATGAGAACGAACTTTTCGAGAGTCCGAAAAATATAGTTCCGGATAATCGAGTTTACTGATATTAAATAGGCTTTGTCCCATTCTTACATACTAAGTACATACAAACTTTCAAGTATCTATCTCAATTTGTTCGGGGGATAGAGCGTTTACAGACACACAGAAAGACAGGCGGACACCAATTTTTTTTTTCTAAAAATATGTTTTTCGAAATCTTCAGTGTCTAAAGCGTGTATCTTTTCACAGAGACTTTTGTTAATTTTTATATTTAAAGTATAAAAATTAACAAATTAGTATCTTTTTCCCGCATGAAAAATAATTATCAGTGCATAAATATAATTTTTTTAAATCTAGAAGCTTTAAATGTTTTCAAATATTAGCAGTTGAAAGAGTTTCGTTACACATGTACATGACTTTAGACTATTTAATTTTAGTTTATTTCAAAAATTGTCATATTACTAGCGCCATACATGTATAGAAAGTATGCAAAAAAATTGCATTTATCAAATTTTTTATTCATTTTGTTTTAAACTTTAAATCTATGTTAAAAAATTTTGTTTATTGTAAAATAATATTTAAAACAAAAATTAGTTTTTCGTACAATATATCGGTAAATAGTGAAAAGGAAACATTTAATAAAAAATATTTCGTCTCTTAGTATAAACATTTAACAAATATAACTATAAATAACTAATCTTTTTTTATGAGATGAGAAGCTATTCTCGATTCATAATAAATTGCAATGGGTAGGTTTCTAATCTCCAATAATGACAGATGTTTCATGTTGCGTATTAGAATCCAGGAGATTAATTAATTCAAGCAGTCTTTTTTAGGTACTGCAGCCATAAAGAAATAACGTAATTGATTTATGCGATCTTAGCCACGGAACGTGACATTTAGTAAATAAATTATGAATATGTCTCCGTGAAACTGGAATTAAAGTTATTGCTATGTTCCTTCTAACGTTTCTCGGTAGTTAATTGTCACTATTTGATGTTCCTTTATAGACATGCTATACCGTATTATACTTTTATATTTAAATTATAACAATGAATAAATTAGTTTTTTGTCTACATGAAAAATAGTTATTGGTGTATCGATCATATTAAAAAAATCTAGATACTTCAAAAGCTTTCCATTATTAAAGTTGAAAGTGTTTCGTTATACATGTACATGACTTTAGACTATTTTAGTTTATTTCAAAAATCGTCTTATTTCCTGCACCCTACATGCGTAGAAAGTACACAAAATTATCTACATTATCATTTTTTTATTAATTTTGTTTTACCCTTAGATTTGTGTCTAAAAGGTTTTTGTTTACTGTGGTATAATATTTTAAAAATAGATTAGTTTTCCGAACAATATTCAGGGTGTATCTAAACTACTGGGCAAAACTTTAGGGGGTGATAGTACACATCAGGACAAATAATATTAAATGGGAAACGTCTTCCGAAGGGGATAGGCGCCATCAAAGTTTAGGGTCTAAAATTTGAAATGATTATAAAAACCGGGAAAATTGATGGATTTGTTTGCGGTTTTCACTAAAACTATTCTTTATGTTAGTATTGTCTTAAAAATAAATTATAAAGATAAATTTAAAAAAAATGCCGATAGAGGGCACTTTAGACTTTGGAGTAACGAACAACTACTTTTACCGTTATTTTTTGCATCTCATTAAATTTTTTTAGAAGTTTAGACATAAACTTAAATTTTGAGCTCAAAATCTGTGGTTAAGGGGCGCAAACTGAACTGTGTTCAATGGGAGTGGATAGGTTCAAATTTCAAATGATTATAAAAAACAGAAAATTTGGTCAATTGATTTGCGGTTTTCACTAAAATTATTCTTTAAGTCAGTATTGTGTTAAAAATAAATTATACAGATAAATTTCAAAAAATGTCGATAGAGGGCTCTTTAGACTTTGGAGTAACGTATAACTATTTTTTACCGTTATTTTTTGCATCTCGATAAATTGTTTTAAAAGCTTAGGCATAAACAAATTTTGAGCTGAAAATCTCAATCGTTGAGAGTGGTTAAGTAGCGCAAACTGAACTGAGTTCAATGGGGGTGGTGAGGTTCAAATTTCAAATGATTATAAAAACGGAAAAATTGGTCGATTCGTTTGCGGTTTTCTCTAAAACCATTCTTTATTTCAGTATTTCCTTGATAATAAATTTAAAGATAAATTTCAAAAAATGTCGATAGAGGGCGCCTTAAACTTTAGAGTAAACAACAACTATTTTTAACCGTTATTTATTTATTTATTTATTTATTTATCTAAATAAATGTTTTAAAAGCTTAGACTCAAATTTTGAGCTTAAAATCTGAATCTTTGTGAGTAATTAAGTAGCGAAAAATTGAGCTGTGTTCGTAGGGTGGGCAGGGTAACATTTCAACTCCTGAGCACAGTTCAGTTTGCGCTTACTAAGCTCTCCCAACGATTCAGAATTTGAGCTCAAAATTTAAGTCTAAGCTTTTGCAAGCATTTAATTAGATACAAAAAATTACAGTTAAAAATTGTTGTTAGTTTCTCTAAAGTTTAAGGCGCCCTCTAACGGAATTTTTTGAAATTTATCTTTAAAATTTATTTTTAAGGAAATGCTGATATAAATAATGGTTTTAGAGAAAACCTCAAACGAATCGACCAATTTTTCCGTTTTGCATAATCATTTGAAATTTGAACTTTCCCACTCCCATTTCCCACTGTTTAGTTTGCGCTACTTAACCACTCCCATCGATTCAGATTTTTTCAAACAAATTTTATGTCTAAGCTTCTAAAAAATTTAATGAGATGCAAAAAGTAACGGTAAAAAATAGTTGTACGTTACTCCAAAGTCCATAGCGCCGTCTACCGACATTTTTTGAAAGGGGGTAGAGGGTTAAAGGGGGTCTGGCGGCCCCCACCGAATCTGGTAAAATCGTTCCAAAAATCTTAAAGAGGGTCGAAAAACAAGCAGTATAAGCTTTTTACCGACATTACAACCCCAAACGAAAACACAGTAATGGTGAAAAATATGATTTTTGTGATTTTTATTTTTTTCAACCAGTTTAATTTATTTTTAAATGGTTTAAACGCAATTAAAAATTTGCTTTGGATGTGTGGAAGTCCCCTGAATTTTTTCAGATTTTTTGGTCATGTAAAAACATGTGAATTTTAGGTGTAAATGCGAAAAAATCGTGAAAAACGCGTCATTTTCAAGATTCAACCCTCTAATTTTTAGGGTTGTTTTCATTTTCCCGAGGGGTGCTGTATAGTATAGATAGCGGCAATTGTCCTCTTTCGAATGCAGGCAACGGGACTCAATTTGGTCAATTTTGGTAAGCAGGGCGATTTTTTGAAAAAAACTCGAATTTTCAACTTTCGGTAAATTATGGCGCGTACTTGGTATAATGCGTCTTTGCTATAAAAAATGCATCTCTCTAAGAGTTTTTGAGGTCGCTGATCACGAATTTGATGTCAAAAAAAATTTTTTTACAACAAATTCTTTTATAAATATTTATTAACACAGGTTTGATAATGTAAATATATTAATGAAAGATTTTTTTAATTTCTCTCAATTAACTGTTTTTTAGTTTTTATTCCAGAAAAAGTTAATTAATATTATTAATAGTAATATTAATAGTATTAATAATATTATTAATAATATTAACATAAGGTAAAAGGAAACAACTAACGACTCAAGAGGCGAATGACAGTCGATTTGTAACAAAACTAAGATGGGTAGTAGAGGCTAACCATCATTGCATCATGAGTTTGACAATAAACGTTTGCTATCAGCTAAAACTTGTTGCAAAATAGCGAATTTTCTGGTTAACTTGTTCAAAAAACGACTCAATTGTGATAGCGAATTACAAGATGAGATCACTAACGAAGTGTTGCTCAGAAAAAACGTTAATAATGATTTAGCGAAAGTGGTAGAAGAGAAAAACTGGAACAGAAAAAAAAAAGGATCTTCAGACCTCTGACGTCAAATGATGTTGTAGACTTTCCGGAGTTGACAGAAAGAGTCTGAAGATACTTTTTACAGGGTCTTACCAGTTATCACAGACCGTTTCTTATTTAGCAGAATTATGTACTGAAGATGGAGTTCTTAATATGCATTATTTGTTGGAAGATAAATCAATTTTGAAATGCGAAGTTCAATCGAGGCACATAAGTCGGAAAAAGCACAGGTGTTACGTAAAATACGTTCCTAACGCTATTGGAAGAAGTGGTATAGAAGAATACATATGCGATTGTGCGAATGGCCTCAGAACTGTCGGTTGTTGTGCACATGTGGCCACTATCATTTACTTCTTAGGGCATGCGAGATATTTGTCGCGAATTATTCGTCCAGCACAGATTCTCACAAATTTTTTCTCTGTTCAAAGCGTTGAACCTGTTATTGAAGAAGATAGTGACGAGGATTAAAACTGTAAAATTGTTAACTTAGCTCTGTAAAAAAGTATTATGCTATTTTATATTACTGTGGGACTATTACGTAAGCTTGAATAAAATATGATTTATACCAGAAAATTTAGTTTCATTGATTATATTAGTTGAACAATATATTAAAATTGTTTAAATGCTGTGATTCAATGATATTTTTTACATTATCAAACCTGTGTTAATAAATACTTATGGGTGAATTTGTTATCAAAAAAATTTTTTGACATCAAATTCGTGATCAGAGACCTCAAAAACCCCTATAGAGATGTGTTTTTTATAGCAAAGACGCATTATACCAAGTACGCGCCGTAATTTACCGAAAGTTGAAAATTCGAGTTTTTTTCAAAAAATCGCCCCGCTCACCAAAATTGACCAAATTGAGTCCCGTTGCCTGCATTCGAAAGAGGACGATTGCCGCTATCTATACTATACAGCACCCTTCGGGAAAATAAAAACAACCCTAAAAATTAGAGGGTTGAATCTTGAAAATGACGCGTTTTTCACGATTTTTTTGCATTTAAACCTAAAATTCACATATTTTTACTTGACCAAAAAATCTGAAAAAATTCAGGGGACTTCCACACATTCAAAACAAATTTTTAATTGCGTTTAAACCATTTAAAAATAAATTAAACTGGTTGAAAAAAATAAAAATCACAAAAAATCCTATTTTTCGCCATTACTCTGTTTTCGTTTGGGGTTGTAATGTCGGTAAAAAGCTTATACTGCTTGTTTTTCGACCCTCTTAAAGATTTTTGGAACGATTTTACCAGATTCGGTGGGGGCCGCCAGACCCCCCTTTACCCGCTACCCCCTTTATCTTTAGGATTTATTTTCAAGACAATACTGACATAAAGAATAGTTTTAGCGAAAACTGCAAATCAATTGACCAATTATTCTGTTTTTTTTTTTTTTTTATAATCATTTGAACTTTGAACCTATCCACACCCATTGAACACAGTTCAGTTTGCGCTGCTTAACCACAGATTTTGAGCTTAAAATTTAAGTCTAAATTTCTAAAAAAAAATAATGAGATGCAAAAAATAACCGTAAAAAGTAATTGTTCGTTAGTCCAAAGTCTAAAGCGCCCTCTATCGGCATTTTTTGAAATTTATCTTTATAATTTATTTTCAAGACAATACTGACATAAAGAATAGTTTTCGTGAAAACCGCAAAGGAATCGACCAATTTTTCCGTTTTTTATAATCATTTCAAATTTTGGACCCTAAACATTGATGGCCCCTATCTCCTTCGGAAGACGTTTTGGATTCTTAGTTTCCCATTTAATATTATTTGTCTTGATGTGTACTATCATCCCTTAAAGTTTTGCCCAGTAGTTTAGATACACCCTGTATAATTCCGTACAATATACAATTCCGCATATACTAATGAAAAGGAATTATTTAATAAAAAATATTTTGACTCTTAGCATAAACATTTAACAGATATAGCTATAAATAACTAATCATTTTTATCGGATAAGAAGCTATTCTCGAATTAAAACAAATTGCAATGGTTAGGTTAGTAATCTCCGATATTGACAGATGTTTCATGTTACGTATTAGAATTCAAGAGATTAATTGGTTCAGGATGTCTTGGTCAGGTTTTGCGGCCATTAACAAATAAGGTAAATGATTTATGCCATCTTAGTCAACGAACGTGGCATTTCGTAAATAAATTATGAATGTATCTCGGCGAAACTGGAATTAATGTGAGTACTATGTTCCTCTTAACGTTGCTCTGTCATTGATTTTCGTTAGTTAATATTCTTTTATATACATGTTGCAACATATAATACTTTTATATTTAAAATTCAAAAATGAGTAAATCGATCTTGTTTGTCTACCAAAAAAAGTAATCATCGGTCTATTGGTTAATTCTTAAAAAAATTAAAAAACTTCCAACGTTTTCAATTATTAGCAATTGAAAGTGTTTAGTATCGCATGTACATGACTTTAGACTAAATGCTTAAAAATAATCGTTAACCAAATCTTTCATATTTCCAGTACCGTAAATGAATAGAAAGTACATAAAAAATACCTGCCTTCATTAATTTGTATCCATTAACAAATGAGGTAAATGATTTATGACATCTTAGCCAACGAACTTGACATTTCGTAAATAAATTATGAATGTATCTCGGCGAAACTGGAATTACTGTTATTACTGTATTCCTCCTAACGTTTCTCTCTAGCTGATTTTTTGCTAATTGATGTTCCTTTATAGACGTGCTTACCATATTACACTTTTGTATTTAAAAACAAGTAGGGTAACACCCCCAGTAATTGGCACTTTAAGAGTTTGTCTTTAAACTTACTTCAATTTTCATTACAAAGAAATAAGATATTTACTTGGAAATATTTTTAAATCAAAAAATGCACATCTGTGCATCTATATTGCCTACTAAAAGCAAAAAAAAAAAAAAAAAAAAATGAAAAAGTATTTTTATAAAAATATACTTATAAAAAGTTGCTGAAATCACCGGTAATTGACACCTAGAGCACCAATGTATGGCACCTTGCGATCCAGTAATTGGCACATGTTTATATTTTTAAAAAAAAAACTTTATGCATTGGGTTTAATCGCTTTAAAGGAATTTACTGTAGATGAAGATGCCATATTTCAGGTTTTTGAGAGTAAGAAATCAGCATATTAGTCTGAAATGTGATCACTTTAAAATAATACAATATACTTATATTAATACCCAGTAATTGTCATGTTGTCCCCAGTAATTGTCATATGAAGCTTTAATGGATTCCAATTATTGATAATATTTCATATTTTCAAATAAAAACAAATGACAAACAAAATTAGTCTATAACTTTAAAAGTACTTCCAAAATAAATGGTTTAATCTCAAATTACGTGCGAATTCCTTGTAATTGGAATAGGTGCCAATTACATGGAACTAGCAAAATTGAAGCACCATTAATTGGCATTTATCATTAATTCAGAAATCCAAATATTTGTGTCGAAAATACTTTTACACAATAAAAGTAACCCTTTTTAACTAAACAAAACTGTTGTCAATTAAAATTTAAAATATATTGTAAATCAGATAATAGTGAATTGAAAAGCATGACTTCCTTAAGCCAAAAAAGAAGCATTTACAACAAAAATGGCTAATTTGATTCAAGCCATAATTGTTTCTCTTTCCTAGGCACAATTGTCATCTAGTAGCATAAATCAAAGTTATAATCTTTAACGTAAATGATCATATAACTGGTATATGGTCTTTCATTTTTAAAAGACTGGATATAAATCTTATTTTAGGACATGCTTGTAGAATGTGCCAATCATTGGTGCATGCCAATTACTGGGTATGTTACCCTATAACAATGAAAAATCTGGTTTCTTTCTGGTTCGTATACATTAAAAATAACTATCGGTGTATTGATCATATAAATAAAAATCTAGAAACTTCAAAAGCATATCTACATGATTTTAGACTAAGTAACTTTTGTTTGTTTTAAAAATAGTCACATTTCCTGCACCCTACATGTGTAGAAATTACACAAAAATTATCTGCTCTTATTATTTTTTATTAATTTTGTTTTAACCTTTACTTTTATGTCTAAAAGTTTTTGTTTATTATGGTATAGTACTTAAAAAAAAAGATTAGTTTTTTGTACAATATATCGGTATATAATGAAAAAGAATAATTTAATAAAAATATTTCGCCTCTTAGTATAAACATTTTACAGATATAATAGCTATAAAAAAAACTAATCATCTTTTAATGAAATTAGAATCTTACTTTCACTATTAACAAATTGCAATGTGTAGGTTAGTAAATTTCGATATTGACAGATATTTCATGTTACGTATTAGAATTCAGGAGATTAATTGATTCAAGCTGCCTTAGTCAGGTACTGCGGCCATAAACAAATAACGTAATTGATTTATGCCATCTTAGCCACGGAACGTGACATTTCGTAAATAAATTATGAATATGTCTCGGCGAAATTGGAATTAATGTTATTACTATGTTCCTTCTAAGATTTCTCGGTAATTAATTTTCGTTAGCTAATGTTCCTTTATAGACATATTACAGCATGCTATACTTTTATATTTAAAGTATAAACATTAATAAATTGGTATATTTTGTCTACATGACAAATAAATATCGGTGTATCGATCATACTTTTAAAAAAAAATTAGAAACTTCAGAAGCTTTTAATTATTAGCTGTTGAAAATATTTCGTAACATACATACATGATTTTAGCTGAGACAAGTTATAAAAAAAATTATGTTGTAGTCAGTGGCAGCACTAAAAAATATGAAGTACGCAAAAATGAGTAAATCGATCTAATCACATCGAAATGAGTATTTTTGGCCTGTATATCATTTTATCTATACTTTGCAAGTGTTTCTTAGTAAACTGAATGCTGTTGAGCATAAAAATGCATAAATTATATAAAAACCACCTTTAACACCCTGAACGCCGAGAGAAGAGGAAAATTGTAATGTTGTTTTTTCAGTAATTATTTTTAAATTATACTAAATAAAGGTAGATTTTTTTTCAAAATGATTCTTTTCCTTTTATTGAGGGCAAGCATATATTCTTTAATATAATCATAACTTAATTCTTTAAAACTGAATTACATCTATAGAATCATATTAATTTAAATAAAGCTTTCATTGCAGTGAAATCTGCAGGTTAGTGAACGTATATACCTGGCCGCGGCGTAAAGAAGTTTAAGTAATTTACGCTTATATTCAGTAACGTTTGTAAGCTCTATTGCATAGCCCTGTATATCGGCTATAGGATTTATACACACAATAGAATATGCATAGATTTAGTGAAATTTACATAAAAGGGCATACCATAATTAAAATGAATTTCATCCATCCATCAGCCATCATCAGGTACATAAACAGTATTCGGAAAGAATATAGTATTTGAAATCTTTTGCGTGTCTCTATAAATGCTAGGCACTTCGTATTATGCATGAGTAGATTATATAACATATATTAAGCCTCAGCGACGTATATCAATTTTATTATTCATAAAATAGTTTAATACAAATAAAATATATCGAACACAATTCCCACTTTACCATTATGTAAACGAATTCTCTTGTGTGACTCTGTAAATGAATAATAGCTATTTCACCGCATACTATACAGAATGCATATATCAGGGCACTTCGTGAATATACTTAGTTAGAGCGCAGCCAGACGGACAGATGAACAGACCAAACGTTGATCCTTTTCAACTTTGTTGAAAAGTGTTAAAAACAGAATGTAACTCAAATTTAAAGAAGTCCGACGCAAGTATCGACATTGATATTCTGATTTCTTCAAGCTTTTCTTTTTTGAAGTTTGATAGCTGGATTGCACTTTATAGATGGCGCTGAAATTTTTGAACACAGTACGTTCACTTTTGACTTTTACGCGTTAATAAGTATTGGTGTCCCTTGGACAGAAGTGCGACACTGATCATGACCACTGAGTGGCTGAAACTTGTCGGTTTTTGAATTCAAAAAAATTATATAATGTTTGAAACTTTTACATTTTTGTGTGTAATGTATGTCTTTCAATATGCTTTGTTATTATGTATGTGATCCTTATAACTTTTTTAATGGACCTCATAATTTGCGGTTTGAAAATTTCATTTTGAATCTTTAACGTATATTATTTATCAAAATCTGACACTTTTTTCAAATCTTTCATCTTGTGGATAACTTTTGTATATGAACGACGATAAACCTTAATTGTTAAAGTGTACATTTTAACTCTTTCGCGTTTAGATTATGAGTTTATTTGCTCAATTATTAAGTATATGTACTAGAATTAAATTTATCACATAATAATATTCATTAAAAGTTTTTCCAATGATTTATTTTTGTTTACTTAGTTCTTTTTCACATTGTCAAGTGATAACTTTTGTTTAATTGTGAACAAAATTGAAGTAAAAAGTTAGAGGGTCGACTTATACACTGTTTTTTATTATTAGCCTCCGATGCTATTTCTTTCAGACAAGCTAAAAATGTCGTGTCATCAGCCCTGAATTTTCTACTGAACCGATTTTGATAATTATTTTTTTAAATGAAAGCTATTTATTTGTAGTTGTGCCCAATTTAGCTATTTTTTAATTTATTTTCATTTTTATATTTTATTTTTAATTTTAAATGCTTTTTTACGATATTTCTTCAAAATGGTGGCAACTTAGTTTAGCTTTTCTCTCGATAATAAAAATTTATTTTCCACTATTACTTTCCACAAGTCAGAAACTTTATTTCATCAGTGAACAAGTCCTCGCATTTAAAAGAAAAAAGTTAATTGTTTTCGTAAAATTTAACCACAATAAAATGATTGCATATAATTATGCACTAATTGAGGTAAAAAAAATTATATTTAATGAGAAATAATATTAATAATGTAAATAAAATAACAGAAAAAAATTTATGATAAAAATTAATGTCTAAAGCAAAGTAAGAAATATTTCAAATGAGGAAAATGATGGCATTCAGCAACCAGATAAAATGAATTTACAATATTATTACGGACGCCTTTTTCATATTACTAATAACAGTAACTTTAAAAAAACATTTGAAGAGAAAATGACGTCACTATTTAAAACATCGCATTTTTACTCATAATGATATTACATTTCAATATTTCTTTTCCTTATGGACACTGAGATTGAGATTTTACTTTCAGATGACTTCAGTTAGTGAAAATAATGTCATAGTAAAAATAAAATTAGTTTTTTTTTTTTTTTTAATAAATCTATATTTCTGTAGTGCATATAAAATAAAATTTCTGGATTTCGCCGGCACTCAGATTACAATTTTAACTGAAGATGTGCAAATATTTGCATGCAAAATTGTAACTGGAAAACTTGACATTAAGTTTGGAAATATATTTATTATATATTGATTCAATAATGTAATTACTTTTTCTTTTTTTTAAAGCCAAATCGATCGGGTCTTTTAAAAATTTCATTCGTCGAATTCGACGGGATTCCACTCGTTTTATTGTTAAAATGCATTTCCTTTTTCCCAGAGTCTATAAAAAAGCGCTTAAACTAAAGAAAAAATCCGTTTTTGATGAATCTAGTCAATGAAGAAGTAGCACGTCAAATTTTATCTCTTTATTATTCCGCAATTCCAAAGTCTCAGAGAGAAATTGCTAAGCAACTGGGTATTTCAGGCTGTTCTGTTTGCTATAGTATTGATAAACACAAGAAAAATGAAGTTAGTTCATTACATTCTAAACGGGGTCGCCCTTCTAAAAAACCTCTATAGATTTTTTTTTTTTTTTTTTATCTAATCGGAGGCGAAACTGATTTCTGCAATGGCAGTATCTACATTCAACTTGTTTTTTTTTTTTTTTTTTTTTTTTTTTTTTTTGGGGGGGGGGGGGGATTTTTAAGCAGTAATTCGTTGTTAAAAACATCTTATATTGTAAATAAAGATATCGGTTCTTTTAGGCTTTTTAAATTGCCTAAAATGTTAGTTACTAAAATTACATTTCAAGAAATAAATAAAAATATTTCCCGTCGTTAATTAAATGAAAAATGGTGCCCATTGTATTTTTTATGCACATAAAGATTTCATAAAATTTTTAAATGAAGATTTAACTGTAAATTAACTTTATTTATAGCAATAAGAAAGTAAAATGGTTTTGTAACAGATTCAAATTTTATTAATAGTTTCTATTTTACCTATTGCACCTATTGTTGTCGTTCAGTCCGTCCGTCTGTCTGTCCATCTGTCTGTCTGTCCGTCTGTCTGTATGTCCGTCTGTCTGTCTGTCCGTCTGTCGGTCCGCATATAACAACGCAAAAACTACCTAACTGAATCGTTTGAAATTTAAAATACATAATTATTACATAATTTTGTCGAGTCATTTCAAATTTTATGAAAATCGGATGCATAGATCAATTACAGAGACAATCAAAAGGCTTCCGTTACATTACGGTCAATGGGGAAAAAGTTTCAAATGCATTTTAATCGTTTGGAATTTTAAATACATAATTATTACATAATTTTGTCTAGTTATTTCAAATTTTTTCAAAATCGGATGCATAGTTCAACTTCAGCGACAATCAAAAGTGTTCCGTTACATTACGGTTAATGGGGGAAAATGTTTCAAATGCATTTTAATGGTGCTACACTCATTCGAACGTAATAAAATTGATATGCATGTATAAAGTACATATTATAATATAAATTATGCATAATCTGTGGTGCAAAGAATATTTGTTATTAATTTACTAGGCCACACAAAAGTATTCCATTGCATAATGGTATAGGGAGAACATTGTTTGGTGCGCATTTTAATTGTAATTTTTTACAATTTTATGAGATTGATATATGAGAGTGATATTTTTAAAACTTCGTTATCGTACGAACGCACCTCATTTGCTACGCTTCACGCGCAATTTCCAACTTGTTTATAACTCAATTCTTTTTTGCATCAAGGGGTATCTTTTGTTTCATTTTGTACAAAATTGGCGTAAAAAGTTAGAGAGTCGACCTATACACAGGTTTCTTTCTTTTTTTTCTTTTTTTTTATTAAAAGTTAGGGAGTCCAGATATAAACGAGTATATACGGTAATTAAAAATTTATGTTATTGCACGAATTAATTTAAACATAGATGCATGTTTTTAATCGATTCATTATCACTAAATAAAACTTTGTTTAAAATATACGTATATATATATATATATATATATCGCAATTATAATTGTATTTTTTAATTTTTCCTTTTGCATAATTTATCGTTATTTGAGATTTATAATATAAAAACTAAATTACCTTTTAATTAATACGGAAATTCATTTTTCTTTTTTTCCAGCAATTAAAATATTTTTCCAGTTTTTTAAGTATGCAAAATTCTTTATGACAGTAAAAAGAAAAAAAAAGTATTTTTAAAGTAAGACTGTTTGATCAATTAAATTATTATGCGAATAAAATTATTTTTAGTGAAATTATTAGATAGAAATAATCAAAAAATACTTTTCATCGGAAAAAAAGATTCATTAAAGAAATTTCGTTTATAACTGATGAGATTGAAATTAATTAAGTTAAATTTAATAATATCAAACGAGTAGTTATTTTCATTTGATAATTTATTTTTAATTTCATGATTTTCAGAATGCTTGCTAATATGAATAATTATTTGAACATTTTAGCTTTCAATAATTAATTAATAAATAATATAAACAATGACTAAGCATTAAATAGTTTGCCATAAATTTTACTCCAAAAGATACTTATAGAGATAACATAAAACATTAAACCTTATACAGAATATACACTCAAGAGCCAAAACATTATGACCACCCCTACATTTTGCAATGAGCTCGCCTGGATGACGTGGAAGGCACGTGATCTGGTGGAAGTGGTACTTAACTACTTCTGGAGAGTCTGAAGAAACACTCTTTCACTTACTTCTATGTGTGATTGGAAAGGCTGTGGATCTAAGCGACTTTGATAGAGGGCAGATTGTAATGGCTCAAAAGCTCGGAAGAAGTATTTCCGAAACTGCACGACTCGTGGGTTGTTCGCGATCTACAGTTGTTAGTACGTATGCAATGTGGATGAATGACGGTGAAACCAGCTGTAGACGACATGGTGTTGGACTTCCGCACGCTATTAAAGAAAAGGGTCGTCGGAGACTGTCTCGCATGGTGAAGCAGAACCGGAGCCAGAGAGTGGCTCAGCTGATAGCCCAATACAATGCAGGGTCAAGTAGAATAGTATCGGAGCACACTGTTCAGCGGACAGTGTTGGATATGGGGCTACGCAGCAAGCGTCCCACTCGTGTGCCTTTGCTGACCAAGCGTTATCGCCAACTGCGCCTGCGCTGGGCCCGGGAACATCGCGACTAGTCCATGGATCAGTGGGAGAGAATTGCCTGGTCAGATGAATCACGGTTTGTGATTCATCACGTGTCAGGATACGCCTTCTTCCAGGCGAACAGTTGCTCCCTCAATGTACTATAGGTCATACACAGGACGGTGGTGGCGGTAATTATGCTTTGGGGGACGTTCTCTTTGGCGGCTGCGGGACCCGTGGTTGTGGTAGAGCAGACCATGAATGCTATAGGGTATTTGAACATCATTGCGGACCAGTTGCACACTTACATGGCCTCTGTTTTTCCAGCCGGAAATGGAATGTTTCAACAGGACAACACCCCGTGTCACACAGCTAAAATTGTGTTGGAGTGGTTTTAGGAACATGATGCTGAATTCCAGTTAATGTCCTGGCCGCCTATCTCACCAAATCGCAGTCTGATAGAACACATTTGGGATTTCATGGGACGGCAGCCCAGAGTTCATAGACCACCAATTCATAATATCTCGGACTTGCGTGACCGTTGCTTAAACATCTGGTACAATCTGTCTCCAGCCATCTATTAAGGACTTGTGGCATCCATGCCAAGGCGGAATGAAGCTGTGTTGTGCTCCAAAAGTGGGAAAACTCGTTATTGACCGGTGGTCATAATGTTTTGGCTCTTGAGTGTATATATATATATACATGAGGTTACTAAGAATTTTCTTGGGAAATGGGATGTATAGAATATTTTGTGAAAGAGGAAGTACAAAAAACGAAAAAAGAACATGTTAACATATTAAAATAGATTAATCGTTATGCTTTGAAGTACTATTAGTAGTATCTATTGTGAACTTTCGTTTTGACGGCTACTCAAAGCTAAGCGTTGTTTATCCGTATTAACGAAAGTCCACTATAACAGGAGTTTATAAATCTGATGTTTTACATTACAGTGAAAGTAACTTATTATACACGTATAAATTCTAATTCTGATAAGATTTAAAAAAATTCTCAAAATATTTTATGATAATTTACTAAAAATATCAAATCAACAACAACAAGAAAAGAATGTACAAGAACAATTAATTTCAAAGTGAAAAAAAATGAAAATAAGGTTTACACTGAAGCATACATACATTTTTACATAAAGATGCAAAATCATAGTGCATGGAAGACAAAGGGAAGGGGATTTTAACGGATTTCAGTTCAGATATTTCTGAAGGATGAGCCGAGCAGTTATTAGTACCATATCTTGTCTTTTTCCTTTAGAAAAATACCTGCCTAACTCGCGATATACTTTTCAAAGAACTGTATGGTCATACATGATTTAAGATTGATTTCCTGTTTCGAAGAAAAATTTTTACTTTCCGCAAAACATCAGGGTTTTTCAGGATTTCCGATTGTATTGTGCTGACGAATATCTGTCCATCGACACTTGAACCATACATATTAAACGATGTCCATAATGGCAAATCCATTTTAACAAAACCGTCTTAATGAAAGTTTATGTATATATGCATGTATATATATACATTGTGTATAAATACATGTATACATTGTAATATGATTAAGAGATTTCTTAGAAACTGGGATGCATAGAAATTATTATGTAAGAGTAACAAAAATATTTATCCAATAAAACCGGAGTATTGATAATAATCTATTAAGCACGAAAAGTACAAAGTAATTGTAGCTTTATTAAAACAAGGATTTTTTTTTACAATGTAAGGACTTTTATAAATATGCATTATTATCATTCATTGTATTTTACTTAACTTTGTTTAAAAGAAAAACTGTAACAAACGTGTCCGGACGTCCTGATAACCGATTCTGTAACACGAAATTTTGCTATTAACGTGAAAAGGTCTATATATTCTAGATTCCTAGAAAAAGTTTGGCGACTTTAAAGAATTTTTTTACAGTCTTTTGATGATGGAAATAGCAAAGGTTAAAACTTATATTTACTTTTTAAAATTTAAGCATCCAATTTTCAATTTTTAGTCCGTCGTACAAGGAAAAAAATTGTGCTTTCAAATGTAACTTGTTTCAATCTGTACATCACATAAAAAAATAATTGAAAGGTAAATAAAAAAAAATCAATTTACAGAATTTTTATTGTTTTAAAATTATTTTTCAAGCATGATATACATATTTTTAGGCTATCGTGTACAGTCGATTACAAAAGATAAACCCGTTAGCACTTAACCCAAGTAGTCGCATAAAAAAATTTTACCATTTAAATTATATTTTTTTAACTGATATTCTATTACAAATATAATGGAGAACTATCATGTAGATGATTCTAAATGTCTCTCTACCACCAGATTGAAGTAACAAGACATCTCTGGTCTTCCTTAAACAGCTCAAATTCGGTTTTAAAATGCATTATGCATTTCCATATGGTGAAATAAGACTGAATACTTTAGTATTTTAAATGGTGCAGTTTTGTTACATTATGCTAAATGTGTTAAAGAGTTTTTCACAATCTATGCTTGACGCATGATCTTTTCTTTCTTGTTATTTTATATTTTCTGTATATGGGGGGGGGATGGATTGGCAGCAAAAAGACCGAGCGCGATTAATAACGTTCTGTAAAAAGACGCGACTACTCTCAGTTTAAATTAAAATAATTAAATCCGCATTTGTTTCCAGCTTATATACTGGATAATGACTTTAAACAATTTGACACTTGTTTTCTTTTTTCAATTTTGGAAAATTATTATTTTTGCCTACCAAATTAAAAGAAGCCGTGAAAATCGCAGAAGTTACGGTTAAATGAAATTTAACCGCTCGTTCTTTACAGAAAGCTAACGAATATAATTATTTTGCTTATTTTTCATATAATAATAAACTAAGAAAATTTTTTTAAAGACGTTTGGAAAATGCTGTATTACAAATTTCGATTTACGGGCGTTTATCAAGGGTGTTTAGGAACATTAGAGGTACCAGTCGTTACAAAATTATAGAAGAATTTTTTATACTTATTTCCGAAAAAAAAATCGACAAAAATTAGTCGAGATATTAATCCTTAAATATATGCACAGTTCGGACAAAAATAATGACACAGGCGACGTACTCTACGTACCATCTGCTTTTAAAGACTAGTTAACAGCTATTAATAATGTATTTGTGTAATGCAATGTGCGGGAACAGTACAAAACAAATAAACGTCAAATTGTTAGTATCATATTAATTTAACTAATTAAACCGTTAACTGCCTAATTTAATATTTTTTTCGTTAAAATTTAAATTTTATATTTTCCACACTTTTAAAAGAAAAGTATTTTTATTTTATTTTATCGAGGAAACTACCTTGCGAAAGAAAGCATATATTTATTTTTATATTTACAGGTGCGAAAGACGCTTTCTTGAAACTAAATCTAGTAACCTAAAAATATTCCACTTAGTGTTAATGCGTTAATTAAATAAATATTAAGGGTACATATAGTTTAAATTCAATGAATCACACAACACACCTCTCGCATGTTTAAGAGTTAATTATCAGTAGAATGGCCGTGATTTATCATTTGATTGCTACCATATGAATACGTTTTGGTTCAAATCAGAAATTTAAGTAATAAAAAAGTAAAGATAAAAAAAGAAGAAACTAAAAGATTTAAACTATTTTAAATTAAATTTATGGTGTGATTTTTTTTTTAATAAAACGTGACTAGAATTTTTGTCTTTCCTAGTGTTAAAACCAATCTTGAAAAACTTGTCAGGGTCCATGGTAGTGTTGAAAATTTTCGACATACATTCAAAACGCGCTTAGTACTATGCTAAAGTTAAACCTTATGTTAGGGTTTTATTTAGTTATACTGTAAAATAAATAAATAAATAAATAAAATAAAATAAAATATTAGTACGATGAATTTAGATTTATGAAATAACAAATAAAGTTTAACATGCACTTTTTTTTATATTTATTATTATTATTATTTATATTACAGGATTAAGTTCATAAAAATTAAACAGACAATAAATTAAAATAAAATTAAAAAAAAAAGTTATACAGAACACCAATATCTGATATTACTAACACTTCATATCTCTTTAAAATTTTATTATATAAACATTCATAAGTTTCTAATACATACAGTTATACCTAAACCTACGTTGTATAGTGTTTTACATTCTTCCTTTTAGAAAAGATTACTTTCAATAATATGATACAGTTAATAATTGTTATATTTATTGTACGGAACCCTCTGAGCGCGAGTAATACTTGCACTTGATCATTCATTTCCCTATTCGACTATATAAAAAATAAAAAAAATTGCTATATTTATAATTTTAATAACTGTACACTAATTTAATCGTCTGGTTTTACCTCTTTTACAATGACTTCAGCTTTCGACACAGGCAATTAAAGTATGGATAATTAGTTGATGAAAACATACGAAATATTAATAAAGTAGTCGTTGGGGGCCTCCGTGATACTTAACCATCATGGTTATGCATATTATAACATATAAAAATAAAACATGCGAAAACTATTTGTAAAATGAATTACAATTCCAAAACAAAATTTATACGTATATTCAAATGTTTGTAATATACATAGTAATGCACTATTAATGAATTGCTGATGAACCCGTTTCAACAAATTATATAAAACGCCAAATTACTCATGTAGTACTGAATTGCGTAAAAGAAACATCCTTGTAACTCCAAAAATAATAATCATATTAAGTCACAATTTACTGCGTTGGATTAAGCGTCTCATTTCCAATTAAAATATATCTCTAAATCGAATTTTGAATGAAATACAGGGTCTTGAAAAATCGAAGAATATGAAAACATGAATAAACATATCTCGGCAACTAATAATCCGATCGATTTCGTTTTATATGCAAAATTTGTATCATTTTATTGCCTTCCACGTCCTTTCCTTAAAATAAAAGACATCGAAAATTTATATATACTTTTCATTAGAACGAATTATTCGAGTGTCCGAAAAAAATAGTTTGGGATAATCGAGGTTACTGATATTAAATAGGCTTAGTCCCATTCTTACATAATAAGTACATGTAAAATTTCAAGTCTGTATCTCAATTTGTTCGGGAGATAGAGCGTTTACAGACACACACACTAACAGACAGACATACGGCATTTTTTTCTTTCTAAAAATATGTTTTTCGGTGTCTCCAGTAACTAAAACGTGTAAATCCGTCAAAATTTTTTTTCGATTTTAAAAACGATTGCAAGACTTACTCTATTCTACGGATGATGGGTAAGTAAAAAGGCAGGGATGACGATGACGGGAAACTCAGCATGCGCTTTAGAATTTTAGTACAATCCCTGAGAAAAAGTATTAATTAATAAAAGAATTAAAGAAATATTAAAATTTAAGATAAAATTTCGAAGAGGAAAAGATAAATGTTTTGGTTAGACATAATTTTATATACATTTTAATATTACTGTGAAGACAGGAATATACGTAGTTGCAATGAAAATTAATAAAAAAAAGCTATGAAAACGATATTTTAAAAATGACTTTAAATAGAGCGTGTTTAAATTTTATTTGATGTTTCTTAGTTTAAAAAAATATGTTAAAAGATTTTTTAAAAAAAATTAAATAAATAAATAAATTATTCTCTAAATTATAAGATTAAATCAACCACTTTGTGCGAAATTTCGTGCATAATCTAATATCCTTAACAGCGTCTTGACGCAAAAATATGTACAAACATGACACAAAAAATCTGATATGGCCGTTTACGGTAAATCACGTCTTATTTAGGCACAATGACCTTATGTGACTTTTTGTGGCATGTTTGTAAAAAAAATAAAAAAAATAGCCTATGTATTACTCTTTAAATTAATGTTTAAAAAATTATTTACATCGCTTCTCTAATGACTATTTAACTCGGGGATGTCCTGTAATGATCTCAGGAAATCCAATTTTCGCTTTCAATGTTTAGTGAAACCCCCTACGAGAAAATATTATTTCAGCCATAAGAAAATTTCACGAAGTGAAAAAATGAAACAAATTTTAATATAACTCTGGAAACTTTAATATTACTCTGAAGATTGGAAAGATAAAATCTGGAAATAACAATAAAATTTAATTACAAAAAGTAATGAAAGCGATCTTCTTGTCTCATGTTTACACCCTTGTTTATTAGTTTGAAAAATCAGTCTATTATTCTAGGTAATTTTATTTAAAAAATATCAATATAACTTCAGAATAAAAATATATATATTCATTTCAATGACTTTGTTCTTTTAATCATTGTAATGTAATATAATTATCATCCGGTTTAAATATGTGATAATGCCTTAGAGGTTATTTCATTGCAATTAAGGTAATTAGTGCCAATGCCGAAATCAGATTAAAAAGGAAAATAATTTAACTTCGCCCAGAATGTTTCAGATCACATTTCACTGTGCTAATTAAGATAAAACTGCAATTAGCATAACTCTTTCTGAAATTATTTTGTCTAAATAGCTGTCGGTACAACGACCTAACTTTGCCATTCATATACATTTTCATTATTTGAATCATAAAATGAATATGCATATAATAGTTTAAAATTGTAAAAAAAATGGGAAAAAATTATGTTCCACCTGTTAGGATAAAAACGATTAAAAAGTATGATAATCTCCATGATTTTTGTTTTTTTTTTACTTTTAGCTACGTTTAACACCTTCGCTGCCGCTCACGCGGAACATATGATATAGCGCCAACGGCAAGGGGCCACTCACGCGCCAGCGCGTGATGTGGAGTGATGTCCAATATCCAGTCACGCGCTGGCGCGGGAAATCTTTCACAGATTCTTTGCTATAAAAAGTAAATCGGCTTCTGGGAAAAACCCACTTCTACACTGCGACATTAACAATCATCACATCTTCATGTAAGCGGCAGCGAACGTGTTAATTACAGCATCCTCTCTTTATTCTGAACACTCATGAGAGTGACCGAAAGTTTACAGTTTATGAAGGTGTTTATTATAGAGAGAAATGCGTAATACTACTACTATCTGTTCTATTGAGTTATAGAACAGATAGAATATTTATTCATGACAATGTGCAATGTCAAGCTAAATTTAGTCTGCCCTAAACAAAACCGTCTCATTTTCTTTTTTAATAAAAATGTTTTACAAAACTTACAATTATGTATACATACAATACATTATTTGCAAACATAATCGGTATATTACTTAAAAATTGAGCAATTTTTGTGTGTTTTTGCATTCTATATGCTCGTGTAAGTACATGTTATCAAATTATTATAAGTGGAAATGTTTCTGGGTAATGATCAGCAGCATATTTAAACAGGTTTTCGATGAGGTTCTTGATCATGTTCTTTGAAGGTAATCTTCAAAGCACAAATGCTTCTTGTTTCATCTATCTCTTCTGGTTATGCTTCTTCTTCACTTCCTTCTTCCTCTTCAACAGTGTTGCTGTGACAAACCCTAAGAATTTATTTTCAAAGTAAGCTCCAGGTTCAATTTCAGTATTAAGTTCGTGAAGAATTGACAGCAAGCCATTTCCAGCAGTTATTTCTTGGACCTTTATTTTCTTGATTGCTCATTCTTGCATAGGAATCCAGCTTTATAGAAGCATCTCTGCAAACATATGTTTACTTTGCGGAGAGGCGCAGTAGAACTCTGGATCAAAAGTAATGATTTTAATACTCGGATGTCCAGATTAGAGGTTCTTCAGAATACAGAGATTTGATGTTTTATAAAATCTATGGAGATTCGCCGGGTCCATCGGAATGTGTTAATAATAATGGGGTGTTCACGATAGTAAGTCTTCAGGCAGAGACAGTCCACTGTACTATTTTTACAATTGAAATTTATTTATTTATACGATCCTCCTGAAATATACAAAATTAGATATTGTTTTGCTATTGTAAACATGATTCAAAATTTTAGAAATATCACACCCTCTTTTAAAATATTGGATAGAAGGAAGAAATATGCAACAAAATACATGTTAATAAAATTTTTGAAATACAGTCGAACCCAGTTAAGACGCGTTTCAAAAGGGAGACTAAAAGTTGGTTCTTAAGATGAATCTCGCCTAAATGAACTTTAGAACAATCATATATATACTTTCGGTCGAAATTTTTGTTTTTTATAAAGATTTAAATTTAAATTTAACTTTAATTAACTTTATTTACTGCTTATTCTTATAGAATGGGCTGGAATGATAACTGAAAATAAATATGGATTGAAGCATGGCTTTATTAGGGAATAATACATTGTATTTAGCAATTTGTATTTAGCAATTTCCACCTTTCATATGATTGAATGTCAGTAAAACGTATCAGTGGAGCTCGGTATGTCATGGATTACCTTGGAATCTATGAAAACACGCCAGCAATGGCACGTTCACTTTCAAAATTTGTTTGACTGTTTAGAAATACTCTTTTTTTTTTTGAACGTCGAATATTTTTATTGTAAAAAAACCTCTTTTAATTAGGTATTTCGTCATCTGAAATGATTATTGGTCCATTATAATGAATAATAATGTTTGTTACTTTATATATGTAAAATAATCATACACATTGTGGTTTTAATTCATAGCGGTATTTATCCACAATTTAATAGCAATCTTACTTACTCATCATACATAGTATAGGGTAGGTCTTGCAATCGTTTTAAAAATCGAAAAAAAAATTTTGACGAATTTACACGTTTCAGATACTGAGATTCTGAAAAACATATATTTAGAAAAAAAATGCCGTCCGTCTGTCTGTCTTTAAACGCTCTATCTCCCGAACAAATTGAGATAGAGACTTGAAATTTTGTATGTGCTTACTATGAAAGAATGGGTTGGTGGTTTGGTTGGTTGATTTTTGTCGTCCGATTATCTACGCTAGGGATATAGGACCAGGGGGAGTGCCCTCTGTGGGGGTCTTTCTAAGGGAACCTAACCCATATTTACGCAAGGTTCGAAGAAAACCACGGAATACTCCGAACGGTTAAGCCGACAGCCGCGATTGGGTTCGAATCCAGCACCTGCCGTCTACCAGTTGAGAGGTCCCAACCTCTCGGCCACTGGTGGGGCATGAAAGAATGGGAAGAAGCCTATTTAATATCAGTAACCTCAATTATCCAGAATTCGTTCTGATGAAAGGTATTTAAATTTTTTTTTATTTATTTTTTAATTTAAGGAAAGGACGCAAAAGGCAATAAAATAACACAACATTTGCATAAAAACTAAGTCAATTGTATTATTAGTTGCCGAGATATTTGTAATCCTAATATCTTCATTCTTCGATTTTTCAAGACCCTATATTTCATTCAAATTTCAATTCAGAGGTATATTTTAACTGGAAATTAGACTCTTAATCTGGCGCAGTAAACTGCTAGTTAATATGATTACTATTTTTGGAGTTTTAAGGATGTTTCTTTTACGCAATTCGGTACTTGAGTAAATTGGCGTTTTATATAATTTGTCGATATGAATTCATCAGCAATTCATTAATAGAGCTATGTGTATTACATACTATGAATATTACAAACATTTAAATATACGTTTAAAGTTCGTTTTGGAATTGCAATGCATTTTATAAATAGTTTTCGCATGTTTTATTTTCATATATTATAATATGCATAACCATGATGGGTAAGTATCACGGTGGTCCCTAATGACTAGTTATTAGTGACTGATTATGATGTCAATCCTAATTCAAGATTTGTATATATGTATTGTACATAAATGAACTGTTTTTTTTTTATTAGAGACTTTTCGCATTATTTGACTATTTTTGCATTTACCTTTGAATTTCTTAATCATTACAGTCCATAATCGATCACTGCTAATTGAAAACAGCTTTATATTCTGTCTTCTAATTTTATTTGCTGTAAATAAGAGAGTAAATCTGTCTGGTACTTCTTTATAACTTGAAATTCCAGGTCCTGTTTTAGCCCCCCCCTTTTTTTGAGAAATTTATTAAGAAATCAGTTCGTTTCATTCACGATCTGCAGGATATTTCGTAATTTTAGTTCATTTTTTAAAAAGGCCGTTGAAGTCATTAAAAAAGACCCGGATGATAATATTAAGTCTATGGTGGCATTATTTTCAAATATCTTGCTCAAGTTTTAATACTTTAACATGATTTGTTTTTGCATATTACAGCTGAAAATGATCTACAAAAGGGCTAGGGTTTGCTTTTACGATTTTGGTTACATATTTCTTTTATAATATGATAGTTTCAATATCGGAACCGGTTCCGACAATTAAAGTATTTTTTTTAATCTGAAATCAACATCGAAAAAATAAAAAGTAGTCCGTTTATCATTCGTTCTCAGCTAACCTATGGAAAAGAATCATGTAAAAATTCGAATATTAAAATTTGAGCGAAATATTTGAAAATAATTCCCCCATCATCCTTTTTTTTTAATGACTACTGTAGACTCTTAACAAGCCATGTAGCCACGTATAGGCATATGGAGTTTGTTCGGTACGTAGATTTGTTGTGGTATTTTCATAATTTTATGAACAGCTTTCAAATTTCCTTTAACCGACACATTAACGCGAGGTTTAATAGCCATTACAAATAATTTTCTATGAAATAATAACAAAAACATAGGATTGCAGTTTGAGAGAAATGAAAAGATCGCATACAACTGTACGTTTAACTGTGTTTCCATCAGTCACGACCGTTTTTATTGTCAATTCATTTTCCTTGATTAGAATCCTAAATAATTAGACGATGGATTATTCCATTCAAATTTTAAAGGGGAACAAATGCCGCTCACCTTTTGCTTATACCCTTTTAATGGCGCACTGTAAATGCTTCGAGAACAATTAAATAAGGAAATAGCCAAAGACGCAAAATAGTGCATATAACCAACGATTTGTATATCGAAAAACTATTTTAAAGTGTTTTGCTTTGAAATCTTTTAAACAAAATGACATATTTACATAATTCTTTTTTTTCTGTGGCAAAATAAATTATTTATTTAAAATGTATACAATTAACTATAAAAGTATTCAAAAAATTAAAAAAAATTGTTTTCTGGTTACCTGAAAAAATATTATAATTTTTTAATAGATTTTGAATATTTCACAATATGCATATTGCTTTTTTCGTTTTCCTTTCTTCTTTTTAAATATAATATTGGAGCAATATAATAAATGGGAAAAATGTGTTTTTGACTGAAAATTATAGAACCTGGACTAAAATAAACAAAAAATAATCATGCATAATTAATTTTGTTGTAATTTTATTTACGATTTAACATCGATATATATTTTATTTTTATTTATAAAAAATATAATAAATGCAAAATGATTTCTTTTTTAAATTACTGGTTATTATTTTACATTCAGACTTTGTCAATTTTAGTCATTAAAACGTTTATAAGAAACAACAATAAAAAATGATAATTTGGAGAAAACTTTGGAATTTATTTTATATAAATTATATATATATATTTTTATAATTTATAGAATGTTAACATTAAATTAGTTATACAAAATTTATAATAAAACATGCACAACAAATATTATCATTATTAAACATCTAATCATAATAAAAAAAATCTGTAATTAACATTTTATCCTTCATCCAAACAACCTACCTTCGAAAGACACCTTATTAGAGAATGGAGATTGCTATTTCAAATACTTCTGAATTTGAAGGAAGCTTTTAAATTTCATTTTTGAAAAGCAGATTACATCTAATCTGTCCTTTCTCTAATCCTCTTGGATAATTATGAAACCAATTTTGATAAACAATTTTTGTTTATATATAATTTACGGCTGAATGTAAGATGCTATTTAATATCCTCATTAGTATAGTTTGACGCTCAAATAAGAAATTAAAAAACATGGAGAAAGAATTTTAACAAGAAATAAAGAATCATGCGTCAAGCATAGATTATGAAACACTTTCTAACACTTTCGAATAATGTAAATATACTGCATCGTTTAAAAAATAAAACTATTACGTCTCATTTCACCATGCGGAAATATATAACATATTTCAAAACCGAATTTCAGCTGTTCCAATCTACAATTGGAAAATTATTCGATTTTTTAGCAGCCCTGTATATGAAATAGAAATTTGAATTTATTAACAAAATTTATTAAAAAATTAGTCCATTTATGTAATATATATACAGTAATATTACGAACCTCGAATGCTAATTCGAACCGCGTTAAATCGGATCGGTTTGGTTAATTTTTTTTTCAAGTTTGAGAAGCAATTGGTATATTTCCATAACATTAACTTGTTTTATCGTCGTAGTCTGAATAAAAAAATACTTTTTCTCAAATCTTTTCTGGAGAATACCTTAAGAATTCTAATTTAAACTCTTTGATGTTGTCTTTCAAAAAAAAAAAAAAAAAAAAAAAAAAAAAAAAATCTACAATGTTTCACTAAGTTTGGCAATTCCAATTTTCTATTTAAACCACTTAAAAATGTCGTATAAAATCACTGCAGAATAATTTTTTACTTAGAGCATTGCAAGAAAGCAAAGTAAAATAGTCCCTATAAGACCCATTGTCTGATAAGGATCACTTTCCGATCTTTGTCAGCCTATAGGTCTGTTTCCTTGTTATTGTGACAAAACGCTTCTACAATATTACATGCAGAAATTTATTTATATGTATAAAGATGTAGCATTGAATTCAGGCAGTTTTCTCCGGAAGGGACATTTGTGACTCCGAGGAGAGGACATCATAGAGTTCAGGGGGGGAGAGGGGATTTGAACTTTTTTACCATTACAATGTAAATATTTTTACTGTCTGTAAATATTCAATAAGTTTAGCATGAAGGTGATTTTCTTTAAATAGGTTTTATTTTATTTAATTTTTTTTCTAATTCTCCGGATAATCCGCATTGGGTCTGGTCCGAATTATCGGGGTTTTACTGTATTCTAGTTAAAAATTTCCAGCTTCAGTTTAAAATTCAGTATTTTTTTCTAATAAGGAGAATGATATGTGAATACATTTTGTAGCCTTGTATATGAGGTATAGAATTTATATATAAAGAGTAATATGAAAAAAAAAATATGTATTAAATTGCAATGCGCATACCGAATTTTATTACGTATTTTACAACATTTATTATACAAAGACAGCACTGTAAACGATTTCTTTTGTGTGTCCTTTTAAATTAATAAAAAAATGCTATGGATGCTCTATTTCAACGTGATCGTAGTGAAATTCAGTGACTTATATCATTTTTAATATATATTTTAAATAACGTAATGTCATTAAAATAAATTTCAAACGATTTTTTTTTCTATATACCATAACGTAATCGAATTCTTTTGAATGTCACTGTAAATAAACCATTGATTGTACATAGTTCATATGCAAAAATAAACATGCTTTTTTAAATCTTAAATCTACCTTTTATTGCATAAAAATTCGAGTATATTTACGTGAGTGAGATTATGGATAGACAGACGGAGAGATGGACAGATAGACAAACGGACAGCCAATCCGAAATCAGAAGCACTTTAAAACTTTGATGGAAAGCGCTAAAAAATGCCGTTTATGCTAAACTTTCTATAGCAGAATCTATTCAATAGATATCCCTTTTGTTTTTCAATAGTATATTAGCGAACTACTTACCTTGTTATGAAGCAACGTACACTGCTCAAAACAGTTAGGAGAGCACATGGTTTTAACGAAATTACGCAATTGTTACACCGATAAGTAACATGAATTAAGTCATCCATAATTTAATGCCTAGCTGGAAACAGAAAAAGAAATTTCATGTGTAAATCAAAGTTCATGACGTCAAAAAAAAAAAAAAAAAAAAAAAAAAAAAAAAAAGAGCTGAAAGCGGGCTGTTGCAGAAACGTCTGTTTCACTGCCTTATCTGTGAAAAGTGGTTGCACAGCTTATTTTTTCAAGCAGGGTGACTGGAAAATGTCTCAACGACATTATTCGAGATTGCACTTCCTGAGTAGGGGAAGTGGGTTGCCAGTTTGCCTCTACTTTCAATTTAAACCTTCGAATTCACATCAGAAATTCTGAAAGAAAATATTTCACTTTAAATAATCATGAACCGTCTGTCATGAAGTAAAGAAAACAAAACCATACAGAATTTCTGGTGGGAACGTAAAATTTCTGATTTAAAAGATTATAAAAAGAGGCCAAATCTGGCAACCCGGGAGTGGAACAGTATTCCTCAAAGTCATATCGAACATTATCGCATCCATGGAAACACACTTTCAGAAAAATTCGTCAATATACACTAAATTATCCTTATTTTTCACAAATAATTTCCGTACTCCCCGAAAACATATTTGATCTGTCTGTGAATTCATTCCTAGCGTCTAAAAAGAGGACGAGATTCCGTTTATTCTTAGCACACATGCGTATGGGGTCTATTAGTAATAAATTCGAATTTATTTTTTAAATGAGAAACAAAAAATTCTATCGATTAAGATGTCTAATTTAGTTTAAAAAGGCAAAAATGTTTTCAAATTTAAAAATAAATAACAATTAATTTCTCCATTCATGCAAAAATACTCACAATTTATTATTTAATGTTGAATATGTTGAATAAAGTTGAATTTACAAAATTATTTATAAATAAATATTCGCATTTAAAATATACTTTACGTATACACTTTTAGAAGATATTTTAATTAAAAAATTAAATGATAAAAAGGACGATATTACTCCGAAAAAATCTTATCAAGTAAAAATAGAAAACCCATATTTTATCTATAGCAATCAACGTAAATATATTTAAAATTCACATTTTTATGTTACATTAAAATTATAGTATGAAAAATCCAGTCACAATCTCATTAAAGACGAAATCTCCCCGAAATTAACTTCAAAATTAAAAGCTTTTTAAAGAAATAGATCAAACCACACCCATATGATAAGAACGCATTTACTCCAAATCGTTTTCCTCTTGTACAAATGTAGCCCCGTGCTACTGCTTTCGGATTCCAACGCTGGGGTCGGTTGTTCGATCCTCGCGTCTGCCGTTTTTACCTTTTCCAAGTTTTATTAAATTGAAAGGATTTTTTACCTCTTGTAACGGAGATAAACGGATATACGTCAATTGAAAGAAAATTACTGGCAGCATTGTTGCTAGCAAATTTTCCATGAAAATAAAAAAACTTTTTGAGAGTGCAGGTATTCAACAGTATTATCTATTCCCGGAGACCACATGCCTAATTAAAAAATTCCAAACAATATTTTGCTTATCATTTACATGTAACCAAATTGTTGCACTAAATCATCTTTTCATGTTTTTTCATCTCTTCAAAAAATTCAAGTTTAATTTAAAAAAAGCGTCTTTTTTTCTGCATTGTACATTTATACTTGTATACTACCCCTTTTATATCTATATATGTCTGTCTCACACTATTTTCTTAGCTTCTTTGATTACTCCCCTAGCTTTGTTGAGCAATGTATTTTCAATATATCTTAACCTTCTGTCGGTCGCGCCATTATAAATAGTACAAGATTCACTTTCTTTTTTTCTTAAAACAAAATTCAAGCAATAGTGAGTGTTAATAACCGTTTGTATTCGTTTATTGGATCTCTTTAATCAGTTCCTGAAAGTTATTTATATTTCAGATTGCGCAATTAGCTGTAGCTGTCATTTTAATCTGTTAACAGGGCATGGAATGCGCAAGGTTTTCTTGTAAACTGCCTTCAAAAAAGCAAATCTTATGCTTGATATGGGAAGCGGCTAATATGGATGAAATATAGAACTAATTCTGTGAATCCGAAATTACTTAATTTTTGTTTACTAATTTATTATTAATTTTTATTCTTTCTGATTGTAGTAGCAAGTAGCTTTTTATACATCTGAACTTCTGCTTTAATATGTTATAACAAAATAAATGTATTGCGGAATACTTTCATAAATTGTGATCTGAGATAACTTATATGGCATTTATAAGTTAAGTTATTTGAAAATTAAAATAAAGCAGCAATATTTGTCTGTTTTTTGCCTGTTGTACAATTTACAACGCGCGTTCGCTCATGTGATGAAAATTTGCGCACCCGGCGAAAGGTTAAATTTAATAACATATACCAAATATTGTTCACAAAACATGATTTTTTAAAATGTGTATTTTTTTAAATAAAAATAGGTCTTAAATTAATGTATACAAACATACAAGCTATGTTTTTCTATATAAAACATCAATAGATGAAGAAAATGGTGCAACAAGTTTAAAGTTATTTTAAATAATATCTAAACTCAGAGTTTTTTTAATTTCCTTCATTTTTAGGAGCGTTCGTAGATATGTAAATACGTAGCACCTATTGTTGTCGCTCAGACCGTCCGTCTGTCCGTCCGTCTGTCTGTCCGCATATAACAACGCAAAAACTACCCAACCGAATCGTTTGAAATTTAGAATACATAATTATTACATAATTTTGTCGAGTTATTTCTAATTTTATGAAAATCGGATGGATAGATCAATTACAGGGACAATCAAATTGATTCCGTTACATTACGGACAATGGGGAAAAAGTTTCAAATGCATTTTAATCATTTGAAATTTAAAGCATATAATTATTACATAATTTTGTCGAGTAATTTCAAATGTTTTGAAAATCGGATGCATAGATCAATTACAGGGACAATCAAAAATATTCCATTACGTTACGGTCAATTTGAAAAAAGTTTCAAATGTATTTTAATGATGTTACACTCATTCGAACCTAATAGAATTGGCATGAATCTATGAAGTATATACTAAAATATGTATTCTGTACAATCTGTGATGCAAAGAGTTTTTATTATTAAATTAGAGGGCCACACAAAAGTATTCCACTACATAATGCTATACGGGGAAACATTGTTTGGGTCGTGTTTTAATTATATTCAACTATTTCACATTTTTTATGAATAAGATGTACGTTGCTTAGGTGTAATAAAAATTACTTCCTGCATATTTACAGAAACACAAAGATTTTGACAACTATACTGTATCCGAAGTACTCTCTACTATATCAGCAAGATCTGAATATTTTTAAAACTTCGTTATCGTACGAACGCACCTCATTTGCTACGCTTCACATGCAATTTCCAACTTATTTGATATCCCAGAGAAATAAAAATCATATTTATTATAAAATCTTATACATCTAAATATCCATACCGAAAAAAGTCCGAGCAAAAATATTCATATTCAAAAAAACATTATAAAAAATAAAATAAAAATGTAAATTTTATTAAAATTGGCTACAAGATTTTTACAAATTTTATTTGACTTTTAGCATTAAGTATTGTGTTTAACACTATTGTGTTCACTATTTGGTTTAGCATTAAGTATCGTGTGTCTTATTCTCGAATAATGTATGGTATTGCAATATTTTTTTATAGCAAAAGTATATGTTTTCTGTAATTATTATTTTTTAAAAAATGAAATACGCCAGCTAAAATATCTTTTAATACTAATAATAGTAATTTTATTGTTTAAAGCATTATTTTAGAAAACACTTTATTATATTTTGTTACATATGTATATAGATAATTCTTATACTGTAAAACGTTCATTTTCGTATGTAAAGGACATTAACAGCTACTCAAGAATATTCTCTCTTTACTTCGCTTTTCTAGAGTTTCCTTCATCTGAAGAAACCCTGTTCATCTCTGTACTCTGTGTGCATTTACAGACTATTACTCCGTGTCGCATGACAAATCATAAAATTTTGAAAAAGTCTATTATTTTAATTAAATCAGTTTTTTCAATGTCATACGTTTATTTTTGTGATTTAAATTTTAAAAGAAAACTTTAATTTTGATTGTGGACGTTATAGCTTTGAGATAGAGAGTCTCGCTACTAAACAAATGATTGTTAGTTCGATCCTCGGTGCTAGAATTTGAAATTTTTGTGTTAAGATGGATTTAATTTTTAGCTTTTTCCCCGCCAATTTAAGGGTTTGTATTATTTTATTTTAACACAGACATTCACAATATATTTGGAATTCAATTTTCTTCCATTTTTAAAAACTATTTCATTATTAATGTTTTTGCGTTTTAATTTTAATTGAACATTTAATTTTTTTCTTATAAATTTTAAATTTTATTTATAAGTTTATTATTTTTTTTATTTCAGGTTTTCAAAAATTTTGAAATATTCTTTTTTAATTAAATAATTTCGTTTGAACATTTTTAATTTGATTAAAATAAATAATTTACTCTTATAAGTATTTCAAAGTTAAATTTATTGGTGCTTCCATCTACGTAAAAATTTCATAATTATAAATTAGCAAAGGGTGTATTCCATTCCAAGCTGAATCCAAACTGAAACATTCCGACCAAAGTTAATTATCTGATTCATTTTTGATCTAAAACGCATCAAACTGGCGAATTCACTTATATAGAAAGATCGCAATGTTCCGAGCTTGTCGATTTTTAAATAAAAGCAGAAAATTCTCAAAAAAATGTTGTCAAAGAGGGCGTTTTGCACCGAATTTTCAAAAGCGGGACATCTAAGAACGAAAAACAGAGTCATACTGGGAAAATGATTGTTTGTAAATCAAATTCTAATGAATTGAGTGAAAAATTAAATCACACACGGAATTTTATACATCTTTTTACATATCACCTAAGCAAGTTTCATGTTTCGACTTTTAAAAATCTCTGTCTGTGAAAAAAAAAAAACCTTTGTGCGATGTGCGATCTCATTTACCAACTTGTTTCTTAAGCTTTTCCGATAATTCTAAAACTTTTTAATATCTGGGTTAAAATTATTGAGAGTGATTATTCTTTTTTTTTTATAGATAGGAAACTTTATTATATGTTTAATGCTGCAGTGAAACAGAAATACAAAGGATACGGAAAAATATTTTGTTTTTTGAGACGAAAATAAGTAGTCGTGCTTCAGATAAAAAGATATTGTCATCTTCTTTACAACAACAAATAATAAAATATGCTTTAAAAAAATACTAACCGACTTCAAAAAGAGAATCAAGCTTGGCTACAACTTGTCGCGAAATCATATGAATGCATAGCTTTAATATGCTTATGATTAGAAAACGGTTGCAGCAATGGACGATGATTTGCGACAAATCATTATTTTTTTATCAAATCCAAATTTTTTCATTAAATAATTCTAATCATCAGAATTTAATGAAATTAAAATGGGTATCTTATACTTTCAAACAAAAAAAGAATTATGAAAATCGGTTCATATTTAAAGAATTTATGAGTGAACAAAGAATACATACATGTCGAAATCATAACCTCCTCCTTAAACTCGGTTAAAAAATGAAAAAACGAAAGACAATTTGTTTGTGAAAAGATACGTATCAGTCTTCTTTAAAAGATCAAAATGATGAAATAAAGGAAGACAATTTGTTTGTTTCTTCGTCTCAAACATTCACAATAACAGCAACACGTTGCACTAAAAAATGTAGTTTCAGTCATATGGCGTTATTGTTTAAAATGTAAGTAAACATGTTTTTTTTTTCATTATTTTCTTCTTCAAAGCCATGTATATAGTTTATTTAAATGATGATTGAAATAAACTATATACATTCAAAATATTGCCGAAAAACATGTACAGAATTTTTCTCTTTCATATCCTTCATGTATTTTTCATATCATACATCAACTAATCTTCCTTTTTCTCCGAGTATGTTATTTCGCCATTTCAGAGAATACAGGGATGAGATATACGAATTTTTGATCATTAGTATTTTCTTATAGAAAAAGTTTCATAAAATAAAATAAAAACAAGTTCAGAATAAATGAAACAATATTTTCTCTAATAAAATACTGGTGTGCGAAAACATATAGGGGAGAGGGGGCACCTATGAACTGGATGCTCCTTTGAACACTCAAATATTTTCCTTCAAATAAAATATTTAAAAAAATGTATATGGCAATACATTACTGTTGCTTCAAGGGAATAATTATACAAAGCTGTATCATTTTGTATGAACAGTCCTGTCTAAACAAGATATATACTTTTCTCCCTCATGAATCTAAACTTAAGGGAAGAAAGTTGTAAGATTTTTGTTTACGAAGTACTATCCCTAAAATTTTAATTTATTGTTCAATATCTTAAACAAAGATGTTAGCTATAGTTTATAAGCTTTGTTTTTTTCAAATTGTTTAACCGAATTGAGTAAACCGTTGTAATAACGAACTCCATGTGATGGGGCACCATTGAACAAAATGTGGGACACCATTGAAAAGCAACAAAACACAGAATAAACTGGTGATAAATAATAATTGAAATAATTTAAAGAGAACACCTAAAATTATAAAGTAAAGAGTTGTTAATGTATCTAAATATTATTATTTCTGACTTTTTTTATGTGAAAAGAGATTAATTAAGAATGTCAAAGAACATGGACTTATACTGCTAATAATTCCCCTTACTGCACACATAGATTCCAACCTCTGTATGTATAAGTGATGGGAAGTTTCAAATCTAAATTTATTTATTTCATAATTGCAAATCCTGGATACAAAATAATGATTCATGATTTAACAAGTTTCCAAACATTATTTCAGGTTTCCATAATTGATAAAACGGAATTTTACATCAGGTCTCTTAAAAAAATAGCGAACGAAAATTTTTTATTTTCTAGATGAATCAGGTATCACATTGGTGTATTTCAAGGATATTGTAAAAAAAGTTTTCACAACCAAAAACAACTGGAGTTGCACTTTGTGTTTTATCAACAATGAATTTTGACATCAACTTTGATGGATTGAAGTTTGTTTAAAAAATAATAATAATTAGTAATTTCAACAAAATGGAGTTTTTTATTTTTATTCATATTACTTTATGTTTCTGTAAAATATGCAACTTTTTACAAAAACTCTCAATATTTTCATATTTTATTGATTTGTTCAAAGGTGCCCCTTGCTTGTTCAAAGGTACCCATACATGGGGCAGGTTTGAACAAAAATACGAGGGTAATTCGGAAAGTAACCTCCTTTTATGAATTTTAAAAAATTTAATGAAAGGAAACATGTTTTATTACTCACGTATGAAAGACACGTTCTTCAGCTACTTCTCAACATAATTGCCATATTAATTAAAACAATTATCATAAAGGTAAATCAGCTTTGAAATTCCATCGTCACAGACTCCTGCCGCCGGCCTATTCAACTGCGATTATTTTTTAATTCAAGTCGCACCACTCTTTCAATCCAAAGAATTTTAACATATTCTGTTATTCATGCTGACAAATTCCAAATTGCTCTCGTAATATTTTACTTGACCCACTATTTTTTAAAACATTTTTGGTAGTGCATTTATCAGAAAATTATATAGAAAAATATGTTAAAATTCTTTCGATTGAAAGAGTGGTGCGAATTGAATTTTAAAATATTCGCAGTTGAATAGGCCGGCGGCAGAAGTGTGTGACGATAGAATTTCAAAGCTGATTTACCGTTATGATAATTGTTTTAATTAATACGGCAATTATGTTGAGAAATAGCTGATGAACGTGCCTTTCATACTTAAGTAATAAAACATGTTTCCTTTCATTAGTTTTTTTTAATTCATAAACGGAGGTTACTCTCCGAATTACTCTCGTATTTCAACTTTTTAAATCCTTCCAACTTATTTAATTTCTTTGTAAATTGTTTAATTTATGGTTTATATGATGAAGACATACGTTGTTTTTATTATGCAATATACAAAACTCAAAAAATATAAATCAAGTAAGGAGTATATTGATTTTCTGAAAATTTGTTCAAAGGTACCTTCCTCTCCCCTAAATATCATCCTTAAAAAAATGACATTATGAGGTTTATTAAATTTGTTGTCAAAAGTATATATTTTCTTCGTAACTCCTTGAAGAGTTGGGGTATGTTTATGAAACAATTTTAATTCCCAAACGGCACCGGAATTTTTCTAAAAAACTTTACGGTTTGTTGAATCTGTGAAATATAGCCATTTCTTATTTACAAATATAGTTGTTTTCAAATTCTGGTGTCAGTCATTTATGTCAAAACTTAAGCATTGAAATAGCTCTGCGCCGCAAAGGGTTAAATCCATATAAATTTAACTTAAGATTCATTTTTGCTTTTTTAAAGCAAAATTTGTTTAATAATGAGAAAAGTTGTAATTTTTCATTATTTCATAATGTACTTGTTATTTGCTTATGAATTACATGAAACAGTTTATATTATCAAAACAACTTTACTTAAGTTTTAACGAATCACAAAAGAATACACTGAAATATTATAGAAGTGATTAGGAGCAACTAATTTGAAAATAATGCGAAAAGGATAGACCAAAATATTACTATACTTAAATAACAAATAGATCTATACAATGATTAATTTGACAGTTTTCATAGTATTTGAAAAAAAAAAAAACTTTTGATTATATCATTTTGAAAAAATTAATTAAAAATGTTTAACAATCATAATTTTCCATATAAAGAATATTTTGTGAACAAATTTATGGATATTTTATACCATTAGTTTATGTCCAGATAATTTAGTAAAAACTATACTTTTAGATGCACGAAAAGTTTTATTAATTTGGATTAAGTTCACGAACAGTTAATCCAAAATATTGTCTTTTTACTTCACATATTGTTCTTACATTTTTCTGATAAATCTGAAGGTTTAAAATTTAAAAAAAAATAAAAATAAAAATAATAATTGTGAATGATATTCTATTCTACGAATGGTAAACTTTCAATGAGGTAAAATGATCAAGAGAAACATCAATACAAAGAATATAGAAAAAAAACTTTTGTAATTTGAAAGAAAAATTTTTCGTTGTGTTCCTAGAAGAAAATTATGTGCCCTTTTCTTCTTTGCGATAACAAAGAAGAGGAACTAAAGGAAGACGATTTCTTTGTTCCTTTGCCTCAGATCTGCTACAAAAAAAAAAAAAAAAAAAAAAAAAAAAAAGAAAAGACGATAACGGAAGCAGCTTTAGTCGCATTATTACTACAATCGATATTGTACACCATTTTTCAAAAAAATATTTTTTTCTTCAGAACTTTTATGGATTTTTATTACAAACTGTATAAAAAAGATTCAAAGTTTTTGTGGTAGATGCATAGAATATCTTTATTCTTTTAAAATACACAGGCATCCAAAAGTTAAGGTACAACCGATTTTTTACTTCTACTTGCATATGAATGAATATAGAAACAACATATTTGGAGGAAATGTGCTAACCATGAACTTATTAAATGAGACACAGAAATTTACTTAAGCTAAACGTATAAATGAAATTACAACAACAAAAAAAAAAAAAAAAAAAACACTCATGGTGGAAAATTCCATTCTTGGAAAAATCAGTACATCGCAATATTATGCAGTAAAATGTGACTGAAATATTAAAATCTGATTCTAATTCGGAACGTGTCCACCCCGGACTTCAATATATTGGCAGCATCGACTTTCCATGCTCTCAATTAAATTGTCGGACTCAGAAATATGTAGCACTGACCAAACATGCAGTAAGCCTTTTTCCTGCTCATTTAAAGACCTTTTAGGAGGACTTAAAGCCGCAACCTCTCTTATAAAATAGTCCAAAAGCTATTCTATCGGATTCAAGTCAGAAGAGTAATCTGGCTATTCCATTTTCTCCAAACCGTAAACCTCAAGGTTATCCTCAACAATCACAGCTCGGTGTGATTTCGCATTATCATCCATTAGAATGAAACGATTGTCAACAGCACCCGCATACGGGCGCACATAAGAATCAAGGATCTCAACCCAATATCTTGCATCAGTCAGAGTTCCTCCATGGAACACATGCAGGTCAGTTTTGCCTCCGAGTGAGATCCCTGCCCAAACCATGGTTTCACCGTTTCTGTATCTGTGTGTTTCGACAGTGTTTGATTGATGGTATCGAGTGCATTGTTCTCTCCAGATCAGAAGACGTCCCGAATCGCTCTCCAGTGAATAGTACAGAAGCCCACTGTTGTCTGATCCAAGAAAAATGTGCTCTTTCCCAACATAAGCGGGATCTTTTACGTCGATTGTTGAGGGAGACACACACAACTGGTTGCTGTGCTTAGAAACCTGCATTGTGAAGGCGTCTTCGCTCCGTGGTAGAAGAGATTCTTTTTTAGCGGAAATTTGCGGCAAGGTAGTGCATTTTTTCCTTCGGTCCGAAAGATTTAGAAACCGGTCTTCTCCAGGCATGGTAATGGCGGCCTGGAACATAAAAACATCGGATTCACAGTGATCCAAGAGTCATTGGACTACACAGCGAGACACTTTTTGCCATCTACCAGTATCGGCCTGTGACAATCACATTTCAATCCATCCTACCTCCCGCCACCTTAATGAATCGGGCGAACGACTTTTTTCTAGACATTTCTAGACTCTAATGGTTGTTGTGAACAAAACTGACAACAATATTTCAAATACAACAAAACGAAAGTTTCGTAATTGCATATTTTCCCCTCATTCACAAATACCTATTTTTCTATTAAAAAAAGTGGTAGCTGTAATTTTTACGTTATTTTAAATCTTATTATTCTCATTCATATAAAGTATGATGTTTAATCTGACTGCCGTTTGTTTTTCTGGTGAACTTCAAAAAACTCTTGTACCTTAATTTTTGGAGACTATTGTATCTTATGGCGTCTATTTTCGGAATATCTTCCTGAGATAGAGCTTTATTCGAAATATGCCTTTCTGAAATAAGGGTTTTTATGGATACTCGGAAATTGGTTATCAAAGTATTTGTATTTCTATAAATCATTTATAATTTATTAAATGTGTTTTACTACAATAGAGATCTTTCAATAATGAAGCCTTAATTTTTTTGTTTGAATTAAATCTCATGAAAATGAAACTCAAATTAACATTCCGTCATATTTTATGGAGTTATGTATGTGTTATTTCATAATGTAAATTTTATTTTCACATGAATTGTGTTAAAAAGTTTACATTTTGGAAACACACTAAATGGAAGATTAAATTACATTTCTATGATTCAGAAAACACTGAAATAATATAGAAGAGATAAGATCTAATTTGAAAATAATCCGAAAACGATCAAAAGATTATGATACTTAAATAATAGATAAAAATACATAATTTTATATAAAATTTCTAATATCATTTGAAAAAAAATTGATTATATCCCTCTGAATTATTAATAAAAAATCTTTATTAATGATAGTTTTCCATATAAAAAATATTTTAGAAAATGTTTAACGGATATTTTATACCATTTGATTATATCTATATTTTATAGTAAAATCTGTACTTCATGTTGCAAAATTCACGATCAGTTAATCCAAAATATTGTCTGTTTAAATCGAAGTTTTTTCTTATGTTTTTCTGGTAATTTTGAAGCGGATATACGCCAGCTAAAATATCTTTTAATACTAATAATAGTAACAATAATAGTAATTTTATTGTTTAAAGCATTATTTTAGAAAACACTTTATTATATTTTGTTACATATGTGTATAGATAATTCTTATACTATAAAACGTTCATTTTCGTACGTAAAGGACATTAACAGCTACTCAAGAATATTCTCTCTTTACTTCACTTTTCTAGAGTTTCCTTCATCTGAAGAAACCCTGTTCATCTCTGTACTCTGTGTGCATTTACAGACTATTACTCCGTGTCGCATGACAAATCATAAAATTTTGAAAAAGTCTATTATTTTAATTAAATCAGTTTTTTCAATGTCATACGTTTATTTTTGTGATTTAAATTTTAAAAGAAAACTTTAATTTTGATTGTGGACGTTATAGCTTTGAGATAGAGAGTCTCGCTACTAAACAAATGATTGTTAGTTCGATCCTCGGTGCTAGAATTTGAAATTTTTGTGTTAAGATGGATTTAATTTTTAGCTTTTTCCCCGCCAATTTAAGGGTTTGTATTATTTTATTTTAACACAGACATTCACAATATATTTGGAATTCAATTTTCTTCCAATTTTAAAAACTATTTCATTATTAATGTTTTTGCGTTTTAATTTTAATTGAACATTTAATTTTTTTCTTATAAATTTTAAATTTTATTTATAAGTTTATTATTTTTTTTATTTCAGGTTTTCAAAAATTTTGAAATATTCTTTTTTAATTAAATAATTTCGTTTGAACATTTTTAATTTGATTAAAATAAATAATTTACTCTTATAAGTATTTCAAAGTTAAATTTATTGGTGCTTCCATCTACGTAAAAATTTCATAATTATAAATTAGCAAAGGGTGTATTCCATTCCAAACTGAATCCAAACTGAAACATTCCGACCAAAGTTAATTTTCTGATTCATTTTTGATCTAAAACGCATCAAACTGGCGAATTCACTTATATAGAAAGATCGCAATGTTCCGAGCTTGTCGATTTTTCAATAAAAGCAGAAAATTCTCAAAAAAGAATGTTGTCAAAGTGGGCGTTTTGCACCGAATTTTCAAAAGCGGGACATCTAAGAACGAAAAACAGAGTCATACTGGGAAAATGATTGTTTGTAAATCAAATTCTAATGAATTGAGTGAAAAATTAAATCACACACGGAATTTTATACATCTTTTTACATATCACCTAAGCAAGTTTCATGTTTCGACTTTTAAAAATCTCTGTCTGTGAAAAAAAAAAAACCTTTGTGCGATGTGCGATCTCATTTACCAACTTGTTTCTTAAGCTTTTCCGATAATTCTAAAACTTTTTAATATCTGGGTTAAAATTATTGAGAGTGATTATTCTTTTTTTTTTATAGATAGGAAACTTTATTATATGTTTAATGCTGCAGTGAAACAGAAATACAAAGGATACGGAAAAATATTTTGTTTTTTGAGACGAAAATAAGTAGTCGTGCTCCAGATAAAAAGATATTGTCATCTTCTTTACAACAACAAATAATAAAATATGCTTTAAAAAAATACTAACCGACTTCAAAAAGAGAATCAAGCTTGGCTACAACTTGTCGCGAAATCATATGAATGCATAACATTAATATGCTTATGATTAGAAAACGGTTGCAGCAATGGACGATGATTTGCGACAAATCATTATTTTTTTATCAAATCCAAATTTTTTCATTAAATAATTCTAATCATCAGAATTTAATGAAATTAAAATGGGTATCTTATACTTTCAAACAAAAAAAGAATTATGAAAATCGGTTCATATTTAAAGAATTTATGAGTGAACAAAGAATACATACATGTCGAAATCATAACCTCCTCCTTAAACTCGGTTAAAAAATGAAATAACGAAAGACAATTTGTTTGTGAAAAGATACGTATTATTCTTCTCTAAAAGATCAAAATGATGAAATAAAAGAAGACAATTTGTTTGTTTCTTCGTCTCAAACACTCACAATAACAGCAAGACGCAGCACTAAAAAAAGTAGTTTCAGTCATATGGCGTTATTGTTTAAAATGTAAGGAAAAATGTTTTTTTTTTCATTATTTTCTTCTTCAAAGCCTTTAAATGATGATTTAAATAAACTATATACATTCAAAACATTGCCGAAAAACATGTATAGGATTTTTCTCTTTCATATCCTTCATATCTTTTTCATATCATACATCCTACCTATCATCCTTCTCCTCCGAGTATGTTATTTCGTCATTTCAGAGAATACAGGGGTGATATATACGAATTTTTGATCATTAGTATTTTCTTATAGAAAAAGTTCTGGTGTGCAAAAACATGTAGGGGAGAGGGGGGGGACCTTTGAACTGGATACCCCTTTGAACACTCAAATATTTTCTTTCAAATAAAATATTTTTAAAAAATGTACATGGCAATACATTACTGTTGCTTCAAGGGAATAATTATACAAAGCTGTATCATTTTGTATGAACAGTCCTGTCTAAACAAGATATGTACTTTTCTCCCTCTTGAATCTAAACTTAAGGAAAAAAAGTTGTAAAATTTTTTTTTACAAATTTCTATCCCTAAAATTTTAATTTATTGTTCCATGCTTAAACAAAGATGTTAGCTTTAGTTTATAAGCTTTGTTTTGTTCAAATTGTTTAACAGAATTGAGTAAACCGTTGTAATTACGAACTGCGTGGGATGGAGCACCATTGAACAGCGAAAAAACACAGAATAAACTGGAGATAAATAATAATTGAAATAATTTAAAGAGAACACTTAATACTATGAAGTAAAGAGTTGTTAATGTATCTAAATATTATTATTTCTGATTTTTTTTAATGTTAAAAGAGGTTAATTAAGAATGTCAAAGAATATAGACTTATACTGCTAACAATTCCCCTTACTCCACACATAGGTTCCGACCTCTGTATGTATAAGTGATGGGAAGTTTCAAATCTCAATTCATTTATTTCATAATTGCAAATCATGGATACAAAATAATGATTCATGATTTAACAAGTTTCCAAACACTATTTCAGGTTTCCATAATTGATAAAACGGAATTTGACATCAGGTCTCTTAAAAAAATAGCGAATGAAATTTTTTTATTTTCTAGAAGCATCAGATATCACATTCGTGTACTTCAAGGATATTACAAAAAAGTTTTCGCAACGAAATACAACTGGAGCTGCACTTTGTGTTTTATCAGCAATGAATTTTGGCATCAACTTTGATGGATTGAAGTTTGTTTAAATAACAAAAAAAATATATATATATATATATATATATTAATTTCAACAAAATGGAGTTTTTTATTTTTATTCATATTACTTTATAATTCTGTAACATATGCAACTTTTTACAAAAACTCTCAATATTTTCATAGTTTATAGATTTGTTCAAAGGTACCCCTTGCTTGTTCAAAGGTACCCATACATGGGGCAGGTTTGAACAAAAATATTTCAACTATTTAAATCTTTCCAACTTATTTAATTTCTTTGGAAAATGCTTAATTTATGGTTTATATGATGAATAAATACATTGTTTTTATTATGCAATATACAAAACTCAATAAATATAAATCAAGTAAGAAGTATATCGATTTTCTGAAAATTTGTTGAAAGGTAACCCCCCCCCTCTCCCCTAAATATCATCCTTAAAAATAAATGACATTATGAGGTTTATTAAATTTGTTGTCAAAAGTATATATTTTCATCGTAACTCCATGAAGAGAGGGGGTATGTTTATGAAACTACTTAATTTTAATTCCCAAACGGCACCAGAATTTTTGTAAAAAAGTTTACGGTTTGTTGAATCTGTGAAATATATCCATTTCTTATTTACAAGTACAGTTGTTTTCAAATTCCGGTGTCAGTCATTTATGTCAACACTTAAGCATTGAATTAGCTTTACGCTGCAAAGGGTTAAATCCATATATATTTAATTTAAGATTCATTTTTGCTTTTTTAAAGCAAAATTTGTTTAATAATGAGAAAAGTTATAATTTTTCATTATTTCATAATGTACTTGTTATTTGCTTATGAATTACATGAAACAGTTTATATTATCAAAACAACTTTACTTAAATTTTAACGAATTACTAAAGAAAACACTGAAATATTATAGAAGTGATTAGGAGTAACTAATTTGGAAATACGGCGAAAAGGATCTATCAAAATATTATTATACTTATATAACAAATAGATCTATACAATCATTAATTTAACATTTTTCGTAGTATTTGAAAAAAAACCTTTTGATTATATCCTTCTGAAAAAAATTAATTAAAAAGGTTTAACAATCATAATTTTCCATATAAAGAACATTTTTTGAACAAATTTGTGGATATTTTGTACCATTAGTTTATGTCTAGATAATTTAGAAAACTATACTTTTAGATGCACGAAATTTTTTATTAATTTGGATTAAGTTCACGAACAGTTAATCCAAAATATTGTCTTTTTACTTCACATACTGTTCTTACATTTTTAAAAGCTTTAAAATTAAAAAAAATATATATAAATAAATAAATAATAATTGGGAATGATATTACTTTCTACGAATGGTAAATTTTCAATGAGGTAAAATGATCCAGAGAAACATCAATACAAAGAATATAGAAAAAAAAAAACTTTTGTAATTTGAAACAAAAATTTGTCGTTGTGTTCCTAGAAGAAAATTATGTGCCCGTTTTCTTCATTGCGATAACAAAGAAGAGGAACTAAAGGAAGACGATTTCTTTGTTCTTTTGTCTCAGATCTGCAACAGAAAAGATAAGAAAAGACGATAACGGAAGCAGCTTTAGTCGACATGGCATTATTACTACAATCGACATTGTACACGATTTTTCAAAAAAATATTTTTTTCTTCAGAACTTTTATGGATTTTTATTACAAACTGTATAATAAAGATTCAAAGTTTTTGTGGTAGATGCATAGAATATCTTTATTCTTTTAAAATACACTGGCATCTAAAAGTTAAGGTGCAACCGATTTTTTGCGTCTACTTGCAAATGAATGAATATAGAAACAACAAATTTGGAGGAAATGTGCTGACCATGAATTTATTAAATGAGACACAGAAATTTACTCAAGCTAAACGTATAAATGAAATTACAACCACAACAACAAAAAAAAAAACACTCATGGTGGAAAATTCCATTCTTTGAAAAATCAGTACACCGCAATATTATGCAGTAAAATGTGACTAAAATATTAAAATCTGATTCTAATTCGGAATGTGTCCACCCCGGACTTGAATATATTGGCAGCATCGACTTTCCATGCTCTCAATTATACTGTCGGACACAGATATAGGTAGCGCTGACCAAACATGCAGTAAGCCTTTTTCCAGCTCATTTAAAGACCTTTTAGGAGGACTTAAAACCGCAACCTATCTTATAAGATAGTCTGAAAGCTGTTCTATCGGATTCAAGGCAGAAGAGTAAGCTGGCTATTCCATTCTCTCCAAACCGTAATCCTCAAGGTTATCCTCAACAACCACAGCTCGGTGTGGTCTCGCATTATCATCCATTAGAATGAAACGATTGTCAACAGCACCCGCATATGGGCGCACATAAGAATCAAGGATCTCAACCCAATATCTTGCATCAGTCAGAGTTCCTCCATGGAACACAAGCAGGTCAGTTTGGCCTCCGAGTGAGATCCCTGCCCAAACCATGATTCCACCGTTTCTGTATCTGTGTGTTTCGACAGTGTTTGATTGATAGTATCGAGTGCATTGTTCTCTCCAGATCAGAAGGCGTCCCGAATCGCTCTCCAGTGAATAGTACAGAAGCCCACTGTTGTCTGGTCTAAGAAGCATGTGCTCTTTCCCAACATAAGCGGGCCCTATTACGTCGATCGTTGAGGGAGACACACACAATTGGTTGCCTTGCATTGAAATCTGCATTGTGAAGACGTCTTCTCTCCGTGGTACCAGAGAGTCTTTTTAGCGGAGATTTGCGGCAAGGTAGTGCATTTTTTCCTTCAGTCTGAAAGAGCTAGAAACCGGTCTTCTGCAGGCATTGTAATGGCGGCCTGGAACATAAAAACATCGGATTAATAGTGATCCAAGAGTCATTGGACTACACTGCGAGACACATTTTGACGTCTAGTAGTATCGGCCTGTGACAATCACATTTCAATCCATCCTACCTCCCGCCACCTTAATGAATCGGGCGAACGACTTTTTTCTAGACATTTCTAGACTCTAATGGTTGTTGTGAACAAAACTGACAACAATATTTCAAATACAACAAAACGAAAGCTTCGTGATTGCAAATTTTTCCCTCATTCACAAATACTTATTTTTCTATTAAAAAAAGTGGTAGCTGTAATTTTTACGTTATTTTAAAGCTTATTATTCTCATTCATATAAAGTATGATGTTTAATCTGACTGCCATTTGTTTTTCTAGTGAACTTCAAAAAACTCTTGTACCTTAATTTTTGGAGACCAGTGTATCTTATGGCGTCTATTTTCGGAATATCTTCCTGAGATAGAGCTTTATTCGAAATATGCCTTTCTGAAATAAGGGATTTTATGGATACTGGGAAATTGGTTATCAAAGTATTTGTATTTCTATAATTCATTTGTAATTTATTAAATGTGATTTACTACAATACAAATCTTTCAATAATAAAGGCTTCATTCTTTTGTTTGAATTAAATCTCATGAAAATGAAACTCGAATTAACATTCCGTCGTATTTTGTGGAGTTATATATGTGTTATTTCATAACGTAAATTTTATTTGCACATGAATTGTGTTAAAAAGTTTACATTTTGAAAGCACACTAAATGGAAGATTAAATTACATTTCTACGATTCAGAAAACACTGAAATAAAATAGAAGAGATAGGATCTAATTTGAAAAAAATCCGAAAACGATCAAAAGATTATGATACTTAAATAATAGATAAAAATACATAATTTTATGTAAAATTTCTAATATCATTTGAAAAAAATTGATTATATCCCTCTGAATTATTAATAAAAAAACTTTATTAATGATAGTTTTCCATATAAAAAATATTTTAGAAAATGTTTAACGGATATTTTACACCATTTGATTATATCTATATTTTATAGTAAAATCTATACTTCATGTTGCAAAATTCACGATCAGTTAATTCAAAATATTGTCTGTTTAAATCGAAGTTTTTTCTTATGTTTTTCTGGTAATTTTGAAGCTTTGTAGTTTCTAAAAATAAAATTGGGAATGATATTACATGGCTGCCAACTACTACGCCTATTTACAGTCAAATCAACATATTAGAAACAGAAATTTTAGTAAATAATTAAGAATATGTACTGTAATGCATAACACTGAATATATTTGGTTTAAATTTTCCTAAAACATTTTTGTGGTTCCAAACATGTTTATAAGATTTAAATAGGCGTAGAAGTTGGCAGCTCTGATATTACTTTCTACAAATGGCAAACTTTCAATGACGTAAAATGATCCAGAGAAAAAGCAAGGAACATAGGAAAAAAACTTTTGAAATTTGAAACAAAAATTTGGCGATGTGTTCCTAGAAGAAAAGTATGTGTCGTTTTCTTCTTTCAGATAACAAAAAAGAGGAACTAAAGGAAGATGATTTCTTTGTTCCTTTGTCTCGGATCTGCAACAGAAAAGATAAGAAAAGACGATAAAGGAAGCAGTTTTAGTGTACATGGTATTATTATAACAGACATCACTCTACACGATTTTTTAAAATATTTTTTTCTTCAGAGATTTTATTGTTTCTTAACACAAACTATAGAATAAAGGTTGAAAAATTTTGTAATAGACGCATAGTGAATCTTTATTCTTTTTTAAATATGTTACGGCGTCCTTTTTCGGAATACCTTTCCTAAATAGGACTTTTTTCGAAATGTAACTTTCTGAAATAAGGGATTTTATCCATGCTAAGAAATTGGTTAACAAAAGTATATGTTTCCTGTTAAATTTTTATATATTTTAACTGGTGATAAAAATTCTTAGCCATTTCGTGCTTATCTCTACTATGTTTATACTTGTTATAGTTTGAAAAATTTTCAAAACTTTATTTACTTTTTCTCGTCCCTGTTTAGGGACCAGAAAAAAATTGGACAGAGATCATTGCGTACACGCAGATATGCCGAAATCGTTCTTAAATTTTAATTTTACATTTTAAGATACGAATTATTTGATAATAAGGAAAATGATATTTTTTACTTATTTCATGATTTAAATGTTATTTGCAATGGATTACATGAAAAAAATTATATTTTGAAAATAAACATAATCTAACTCGAAATAACTTTTACACGAATCAGAAAGAAAAACACTATCGTAATATAGAAGTGATCAGGAACATCTGATTTGAAAATAATCCAGAAAGGATCGAAAAATTATTATAGTTATGATTAATACTTAAAAATGATTAATACTATGCAATCATTAATTTAAATTCTTTCATATCATTTGAAAAAAAAAATTTATCCTTCTGAATCATTAAATAAAAATCATTAATAATCATAATTTCCATATGAAGAACATTTTATAAAATATTTAATGGATATTTTCTATCATATGTGCATTTCTGGATATCATAGTAAAAACTATACTTTTAGAATCAAAATTCAGGCACAGTTAATTCAGAATATTGTCTGTTTACTTCGCAGTTTTTCCTTAAGTTTTTTCGATAAATCTGAATCTTTACAGTTTCCAAAAAAAAAAAAAAAAGGGATTGGAAGTGATTCTACTTTTTACAAATGACAAACTTTCAGTGAGATAAAATGATCCAGACAAAAAGCAATAACAGGAATATAGGAAAAAAAAACTTTTGTAATTTGAAACAAAAATTTGTCGTTGTATTCCTAGAATAAAAGTATGTGTCGTTTTCTTCTTTGCGATAACAAAGAAGAGATACTAAAGGAAGACGATTTCTTTGTTCCTTTGTCTCAGATTTTCGAGAGAAAAAATAAAAATAAAGAATAACGGAAGCAGTTTCAGTTGACATGGCATTATTGTACACATGTCAATCTACACGATTTTTTTTCATTTTTTTTCTTCAAAGCTTTTAATGATTTTTAACACAAACTGTAGAATAAAGGTTGAAAATTTCTGCAATAGACGCATAGAGAATATTTATTCTTTTTAACCCTTCTGCTCACGCACCCATTTCTACGACGTTACCACACGATCTGGATCAATATGACCCTGATTTTTTCGGGAACTTTTCGGTAAAATATAGACATTATAAATAAAATAAATAAAGTCAAAATTATTGTTTGAATCATTTTTTAAGTAACAAGATGTATTATTTGTTTTAAAAATCAAATTTCAAAGCAAAAAACCTAAAAAAAACCTTACCTTTAATTTTGTATCTTTTTTCGGCATTCATTCGTTTTCTATAGTTTTGAAACGCTTACACATTTAGTACATAATTTTAACGTTTTTTTTTCTTGAATAAAGAAAAACAAATAGCATTAACTAAGCAACTAGCTCTAACAAATAGCATTATACAATTGTAAATAAATTTTGAGAAGTATCGAGGTTAATAGAATTATTAATATTTTTAAAAGTTTAATAAATTATGTTGTATCAAAAGCAGTACTTTTTTGTTGCACTGAAATTTAATAACCTTACATCAAATTTACTATTAATTTTTAATAATTGTATATAAAACCAATAAGGAGCGTAAAATAAAAGGGAAATTACAAGTGGAATTACTCAGGCCGCATAAGTTGCATGATATAGCCGTATGATATAATTTTTATTTGCATATGCTCGAAGGATAACAATGATCTTTTTAAAATAGTAAATAAAACCTTTGTACAAAAATGTTTAAACATAAAAAAACAACGATTATAAATGCACAAATAAATGAAGTGAAAAAGCGGTGAAGTGATTCTCAGTGAAAAACTTAATTATCTAAAAGCTGTTGCTGTTGATCGTGGTTATTCCCCTAATATTATATATTCAATACATAGAAAATTGATGAAATCCACCCATTCTGGAAAAAAAAATAATAATTCGAACTCCAATACTTTGGTTGTTTTGTTCAGCAAGTTGCTAAAATTTTAAAAACGTTCGATTTCAATATTATTTTTTTCTCCTGTTAATAAAATTGCTTTTTCGAATCTTAAGAACCTCATTGATCGCTTAGATAACTGAGTTATTTAACAAAATTTTGCCAGTGTGGTCTTTCTTATATTGGTCAGACTAAACATACTCTCAGATTTCGTTTAAAGGGGCTTAAAAGGATTTTTTCCCTCGCTTTTTAGTTTTGGTTTTCTTCGTTCTCCGGTAGATGACTCTACTTATCCACCCACTTGTTGAAGCTGCTATTTTCTCATTGGCTGCTTTTCTTTTGGCGGGATCATTTCCGTAGCAGGTATATAAGCCTGTGCTCAGTTTTGATTGGCCTTTCGAAACCGCTTTACCCCATGACTCTTTCGACCATCCCAATGCTCCGGAATTTCTTGAAATTCCGCCTTTTCTTGCTTTAACATCTATGCAATCGGATATTCGACTCATCGACATCGATGGAAGGTAAACTGAAGCAAAACGACTCCAGTAGGCACTTCTATTCCACTGCATTGGTTCATTGGTTGCTTGCAGAGTTTTGCACTGAAGAAGAATCTCGATAGTAGATTTGAAATAGCTGTTTGCTACCTTTTAATACGTTCTTTGTGCATTTATAAACGTTGGTTTTCTATCTTTAAATGATCTTATTATTTTTAACAGTAAACTCTATGGAACACATCATAAAAATCATGTAGTCAAATATCATGAAAATTCAGAAAGATATCGGATATAGGAGTGAGCTGACTTTTAATTCCATCTATAAGCAGCTGAATGATGAGGGATTTTACCCAAAATATGAATTTTAATTTTAATTTTTTAATTAATTTTTTTATTGATGCTTTAAGTCTTTTTAGATAACTACCAAAAATAACATATTCCACGATAAAAGGAAGTATCTAAATCAAAACATTTGTTCTGAATCTTCTGAATGATATTCAATAAATACTGTCTTTTTCCTAAAACTGTTAATTAAAAAAATTAATAAAAAAAACCCTTAACATTCAGATCCATTTAGAGAGCAACTAAAACACTGCTCACTTTAAAAGCGATATCTTTCTGAATTTTTACGATATTTCACTGAATTTATTTTTATGATTTGCAAAACAGTGCTGATTATTAAATTTTGTAAGAAGATCGTTGTTATCGTTTGTGCATGCGCACATAAAATTTACCTCATATTTCCTAAATATTTAATATATAATTATTCCAGAATTGAACTATTTAGTTTCTCCTTAAAAAAAAAAATTATTTAAATGGCTGTAAATTTAGTTAGAAACCCAAAAGATTTGGTTTTAAGGTAAAAACCTGCCAGAATTCTTTGAATTTTTGAAACAAAATCACTATATTTTGCTAAATAAACGGTCTATTCTTACACAAATCAATAAACATGTTTTACAGTATCGATATACTTGTGTTCTGAAGCGATAGATCATTTCATGCATTTTAATGTACGGGGTAGTCTTAAATATTACTATTTTTGTTTGATTTTTCGTAGGAATAGTAATTGTCCTCCTTATCAAATGAATGTTCATAATATGAGGTGTGACACTCCTTAGGTGTGGGTGCTTCTTTGTGGGCCAATAAATTCTGGGATCAGTTCTATTCTACGAATATATTTTATTTGCAGGACATCACTTGAACAACACAATAAAACACGAACAGGGACACAAAATTAATAACATACAAACAATATTTTCGTTCTTGTTCCGCATTAAATCCACTTACGGTCGGAGTAACCGGACCGCCCTTTATCACACCTTCTCAGGTGGTGATCATTTCCGTTCTGCTAGTTTCCTCTCATCTTCCAAGAGGGGGCGCTACAAGACAAGAGGGGGGGGGCGCTTGAGAACAAAGGTATGCGCGGGCATCACACCTCCCCCTTTCGAAGTTTTGATTTAGTCCCTATGACTAATCAAAATCGGGTGCATATGTATACACATATTCAGTAATACGCATCATTAGTAAAAATCAAAATTAATATATTTACTTAATACAAAGATAATAAAAAAAAGAAATATCTAATAAACTATGCAATATAACAACACTGTAATAATATGAAAAACTTTAAAGTTCTAGATTGAATATCTCAAAGTTCAATTGAAAAAAAAAATAAAAGAGTTCAAGAAATAACACGTAAAAGTTCAGTAGGTGTCACAGGATCAGCATGGGTACCAATTCAGTGTCCTGGTGCATTTCAAACGGAAAGTTTCTTGGTCTAAGTCCAGTGTGACGCATACAGTCTACTCAGGGAATCGGCGTTACCATGGAGGTTTCCACGTCGGTAGGAGATTTGGGCTTGAAATCTCTGCAATGCAAGAGCCCATCTTTGAAGACGCGCACTTTGAGAGGCACAATCAGACAAGAACTTCAAGGGATTGTGATCGCTTACGACAGTCACTTGTGATCCGTAAATGTAATGCTCAAACTTTTTCAAGGCGAAAATCACTGCATATGCTTCTTTCTCGATGGTGGCATATCTTTCTTGGCACTTAGACAATTTTTTGCTTAAGAAAGCGATGGGATGCTCTCTTCCATTTTCATCTTTTTGGGATAGGCAAGCACCTATCGCATATGAAGATGCATCTGCGTGAATAATAAAAGGTTTCTGAAAGTTTGGAGAATAACATATTGGCGTTTCGCTAATGGCCTGCTTCAGATCTTTGAAAGCTTTTTCACATGGATCGGTCCATATAATTTCATTAGGTGCTCGTTTATTGGTTAATTCAATCAAAGGACGAGCTATTTCGGAAAATGTAGGAACATAGGATCTGTAATAAGATAGAAGACCTAAAAGGCTTCTGACATCTTTCTTTGATTCCGGAATTTCTAAGTTCTGGATCGCTGCTACTTTTTCTGGATCAGGAGCATGTATGCCAGACCCTACTACATGGCCTAGAAATTTTACTTGTGGTTTAGCAAACACACATTTTTTAAAGTTTACTGTAAATTTTGCTTCTTCGAGTGTGGTCAATACAGCATCTAAGTGTCTAAAATGATCAGACCAATTATCCGAAAAAATAATTACATCGTCTATATATGTTTCGGCATAGTCTTTATGTTGGACAAGGGTACGGTTCATTGATCTTTGAAAAGTCGCGCTAGCATTCCGAAGCCCAAAAGGCATAACAACGAAGGAATACTGCCCTCGATGTGTGACAAATGACGTCAAATGTTTACAATCTTCACTTAATCGTATTTGCTAATAACCTTTCAGTAAGTCTAACAGACTAATAAATTTCGCGGACGCTACTTTGTATCTCAGATCAGTTGCATTAGGCATAGGAAAAGAATCAATTTCGGTTTGAGAGTTTAACTATCGATAATCGACGCATAGTCTGATTGAGGAATCCTTTTTAGCTACGCAAACAATCGGGTGAGCATATTCGCTTTCTGAATGTTCGATAAGTCCTAAACTCAATAATTCCTGAATTTGCCTGTCTACTTCACTTTTAAGTGCTTCAGGAATTCGGTACGGCTTTTGACGTTTAGCCTGGCTATCTGGTTTCAATTTAATCCGATGTTCGCCTACATTTGCAATTTTTGGGATACCAGATTGGAGATTCGAATGTTTGTGTAAGACATCAATAAGTTGTTTCCTTTCTTTAGGTGTTAAATGGTCAAGATGTAATTCTTTATCAAATTTGTTCGGATTATGTTTAGTAATTTTCGGAACATTTTCAATTTCACCAAAATCGATATCGCCATCATATATAACTCCTATATGTGTCGTTTGAGCCTTTAATTCTCGGATTTTATTAGCGTGTAAGTGCCTTATACTATTGTCTGGTAATTGTACTAAATAACTATAGGGGGATTTCTTTTCGAGTATTGTAGCTGGTGCTGTCCACCTAGCGTAAATTTTATGGTTACTGTCTGGAATTAATACAATAACTTGATCATTAGGTTTAAATTCTTTATGTCTAGCTGTCCTGTTGTGATAATAAGCATAAGCTCGCTGCTTATCCGTGCAAGAAATTCCGGCATGTTCGGCGGCCTTTTCTAATTTCATTTTCAAATCGTTTAAATAATTGGTAACTGAGCCTAACTGACCAATTGGTAACGGTGTTTCATTCGTCCCTGATGACTTTAATATGGAAAGAGGACCAGTTGGATGCCTACCGTATAACATCTGGAATGGACTAACACCCGTTGTAGCATTCGGTACCTCTCGGTAAGCCCATAAAAGGAAGGGTATATGTTTATGCCAACTTCCGGCGTTTTCTCTTATAACATGATGTATCATTCCTTTAAGGACACCATTCCATCTTTCAACTAAACCATTGGATTGTGTGTATCCCGGAACGGAAAAACGCGGGGAGGTCCCTAAACGTTTCATAAATTCCTTCGTGAGAGCCGAAGTAAAATTTCTACCCTGATCGCTACTTATTAATTTGGGAATTCCAGTTCGTGAAAATATTTGTAAAAGGGCATCGCATGTAGTTTTAGCAAAAACGTTTCGTAAACAAACAGCATCCGGCCACCTCGTACACTGATCTATCGCGGTCAGTACGTATTTATATCCTTCACTGGCGGATTCAATTGGACCAATTATGTCAATGTTCATAATTTGCATAGCTTCATCAGGACGAGTAACTGGGGTTATAGGTACATTATCGAACTTATTTGTTTTCGCTCGAAGCTGACAGGATGAACATTTTTCGCAAAAATCGGTCACATCTTTCTTAATACTAGGCCAAAAAAAGGAATATTTTAACCTTTGCGAAGTTTTCTTTACCCTTAAATGACCACCCCAAGGACTTGAATGTGCTAACTCTAACAATTGCTTTCTACGTGGCTCGGGTACCAGTAATTGATGCACTGTTTCTCCCATTATTTTATCTCGGTGATACAAAAGATTATCATGAACAAAATAATTATTACGATTATTATTAGCATCAATCCAACACTGCTTAAGTGATGCATCGTTTCTCTGCTCACATTTAAATTTTTCTGAATCATTCAAAAAATTATGACTATTTTTACTACGATCGGGATCAATGTTCTCGTTTGCGTTTCCTATTTCAGTTGGAACTAATTCTGTGGCAGCGCCGAATACGTCTGCCGCTCTAATTTCTTTCGTACAGGGCAAATTTACATCATTACAATCATTCATTGCACTGTCAGTTTCGGTACATTCACTTATATCATTCAATTCATTATATGCATTTAAAGACAATAATAAATCATTTATTAAATTATCAACCATCGCACATGTTATTACCATTTTTGGAAACACCTTACAACGTAAATTATCAGCCGCTAAACTTAGGGGAACATTTATTAATGGTGCTTTCAACTCATGCCCGAAAGCAGATTTAAGTATTATTGACCCGAAAGGATTTTTAAAATATTCTGGTACGCCGCACTCTGTCTTTATAATCGAAATTTGAGTTCCGCTGTCAATCACCCCTTGTAGTATTTTATTTTCTATTTCGACTTCTACCGTTTGAAGTGATTCAATTAATTTTCCCTTTTTCCGTGGCTGTTTTAAACCAAATAACACTTTCGAATTTACTCTTGCGATGAATGCGTCATTCGTATCACTTATTTCTTTTTTCTGTTTATCAGCCTTTCCAAGTAAATAATTACAAATTGCGGTATTATGCGATTTGAAATAAAGCCTACATTTAGTTTTCACGGTACAATTTTTAATTAAATGGCGACCCCTTAAGCAAGCATAGCACGTGCCTTCACTTTTTTATTTATTTTTTCTTTCCTCAACTGAATATTTATCGCAATTCTCTGATAAATGACTAAGCGAATTACAAAAAACACAAATATTTTCATCAACTTTGGCATGAGTTAGATTGGCCTTGAATTTATTACTTTTTTGTTTCATTTCAGGTAACAAATCTGGTGGATATTCTTTCGTTCTTGAATCGAAAGCATTAATTAGATGATTCTGTTTTTCGCGCGCATCCAATTCAGTTCGGATAAAAGATAATAATTTATCAACACTATACTGCGATCGTTCCGGACTTTTAATACTCTGTTTTTCAAAGTTACGTGACAAGCCGTAGGGTAAACTTTTTTATATTATTGGTGTTAAAACAGAGTCAAAGCTATTTGATTCAATCTCTAAGGATTTTAAGCTGCGTATTTGCGTTTGAATCGTGTCATATAGTCTTCTTAAACCGATTATATCATTTTGCTTTGTAACAGGTCGTAAAGTTAAAAGAGTGTTAATGTGACTGGATACGATTAAATCTGTTCTCCCAAATTGACTTTTTAAAACATCAATTGCTTCCAAATAATTTTTATCGGATAAAGCGAAACCAGAAACCGCGTTATATGCATTCCCGCCTAAATAACTCAACAGATAATTCATTTTTTCTACGTTTGACAGTTGTTCGTTGTCGTGTACTGCTATTTTAAAAGAATTCCAGAAGTTTTGAAAAAGGGTTACGTCGCCAGAATATTTTTCAATTTTAAGCGTTGGAAGCTTAATTGTAATCGCGTCTACGGGTTTGTTCTCGTTGTTTATAATGGGGGATTCTTTTTTATTGTTTTGTTTTTCTTCTTTCAGTTTTTTGTAGATTCTGAACCTCCATAAATTCATTTTATCTTGGTATTCTGCCGATGCTTTCACGTCTTTTTCTATTTCGTTTAAATCGTCTAACAAATTAAAAATTTCCGTATCATCCGATTTTAAATCGCACCCTTTTTGTTCCAATTGGGCGAGATTCTCTTCTAATTCGTCTAAATCGGGTGGGTCTGCTATAAATAGTTCTTCAATTTTCTTAATTATAGAAGTAATCGCGGATTTAGTGACCCCACGAGTTTTTTTAATTTTAGCAATTTTACTGGCCATATTCAGAATAATAATTAAAATGCCTTACCTGAACTATAAAATCGATTCTTCGAATTATTCCAAACTCACTAATGTAGTTATATTAAGATGCTGTAAACGCACACTCGATGAAGTAGGCCCACATATCCCTTCTTTCTGACGTCAATGTGACACTCCTTAGGTGTGGGTGCTTCTTTGTGGGCCAATAAATTCTGGGATCAGTTCTATTGTACGAATATATTTTATTTGCAAGACATCACTTGAACAACACAATAAAACACGAACAGGGACACAAAATCAATAACATACAAACAATATTTTTGTTCTTGTTCCGCATTAAATCCATTTACGTTCGGAGTTATCGGACCGCTCTTTATCACACCTTCTCAGATGGTGATCATTTCCGTTTTGCTAGTTTCCTCTCATCTTCCTAGAGGGCGCGCTACAAGACAAGAGGGGGGGGCGCTTGAGAACAAAGGTATGCGCGGGCATCACATGAGGAAAACCCTATTATCCAGCAGAAGACGAAAAGCGTGTTTTTAAATATTCCACAAAGTGTCTAGAATTGAATATGTTCAGTCAAGTCATTAATGGCCATTTAGTGTTTATGTGTGTGTGTATTTGTGTATGTAAAATTAATGTGTGACTACAAATGTATGAACAAGTTGATGAAAATCTAAAGATGAACATTATATAAACAGTGGAAAACAGAAAAGTTTTAAGTAACAATGAATACCTTACTGAATAATCAGAGCAGTTTGCAGGTTAATTCATGCTAAAGATATTTTATGTTATCCAATTTAGCTAGCATTAGGACTAAAAGGGCGAACTGTCAACCGTTAGAATATGTCAAAAAAAGCCAAATATTGCGCATAAGATATTAAAAGAGAAATAAATGACGAAAATACACTTCACTGAGAGATAAAAAAGTTAAAATGCAAGAAATTGACTTACAAATGGAGAATGTACGAAGATGGAAGCAGATTTTGAGATATTTAGAAACATGAAATTGAGACTTAATTACTAAAAAAAGCAAATATTTTATAAAAATAAACATATGGCTGTTCTCTTGTATAAAAAATTAAAAACTATACTGTAAAAGAGCTATATAGCAAATTTTAGAGCTGCCATTTAGAGAAAAGTGAAATGAAGAGAAAATTTTTGAAGTATGCACTAATGAACTTTAAAAATGAAACGAACAACAACAAAAAATATTTATAAGGTTAAAAGTCAACTCTTCACTGTACATTATTTTCAACTTTTATATAAAATATATAGACATGCAATCTAGAAATTGGTGGAATATTTGGATAAATTAATACAGTTATTTTTTTCTCAAATCTTCAGCTAAAATTTGATATTTTATGGAATTTATCCTAGGTACACAATAGAGGTTTTTAAATTAGTATGGCGACACTGCGAAATAAAATGGGCTTAAATTTATTCATTTTATCACTTTAACACTCTGCAACTTCCCTTATATTAATATTTTTAAGTATTCAGTGAAAAGAAAAAAAAATTGTTTTAATAGTTTGATCTATTTTATTTATCTTTTGTTTTGTTTTGTTTTCGAAGAACACATTCTAATTTTATGTTAAATACAGCCAAAAAAATATGTTAAATTATGTAAAATTTTATGTTAACCCTTTGAGCTCTGGTAGGAAAATTTCTTCAAAATTCCAAGTGTTACATTGGCACCAGTATTTTGCAAAGTAAAAAAGCGGTTAATGATATACACGAAAAAATGCATTAAAAGTTTAAAAAAAAAATCTTATCGAATTTTCTGGTGCCGTGTGACATTTCAGAATTAAAATTAAGTGATAGAAAATTCAACCATCAGAGGGTTAAATGCTATTCCATTCTTGATCTGTTACAAGGATCATATTGAAAATTATAGTGTTTTTAGTTATGTGCCAGTTGTAGCGCACTTTGTAGTAAACAGTTAAAAAATAATTAATAATTAATTACTAAAGATTGATCTCTAGTAGAAAACAAATTATTTATCCATCCGAATTTTGCCTGGATATCAGTTACGGAATAATCACGTCATCCCTCTTAATAAGATATTACTTACATCGGATCACACAAATAATGGAAGATAAAAAATACCATTAGCTACAAAAACAATTGTGACTGGTAGTGACATTTTTGTCTTTTGTTTTATGTAGTAGGAAATATAAAACTAATATTTTATGAATATCTGGAATGTTAATAAAATATATGAATTGTATTACAGTTATGAATATTCGTTTCATATTATTTGCCATTCGCTTTACCTAAAAATATCGTCATCTAAACTTGTAATTAATATCACATATTATTTTATATTTTGACGTAATATTACATAATTAAATTCATTTAAAAAAAAGAAACAAAATATGTATATAGGATAAAAAGTTAATAAAAAGTAATAATTAAGAACAAAAGATTGATCTCTAGTAGAAAACATTTATTCTTTCATCCTATTTCCGCTAGGATCTCAGTTACGGAATAATAATGTCATTCTTCTTAATAAGATATTACTTATATCGTATAACACAAATAATGGAAGATGAAAAATACCATTAGCTACGAGGCGGCTTGTGACATGCAGTGACATTTTTGCCTCTAATAATAAAATAAAAAGATAAAATAAAATAACAGACTAGAAGAAAAGAAAAGAAAGAAAAGAAGTAGAATAAAAGAAACGAGAGCGTTCATCAATGGTTAATGAATTTAAAAAAATACGTTAAGATGTTATAAAAAGAAAGGAGAAAAGTTAAATATTAAAAGAATTTGGAAATAATTAATTTAAAATTAAGGCATTTTTTTTTATTATTCCATATATATATATATATATTTAATGATAAAAAAAATTCGCCATTTTCTCGTTTCGATTTCGCTCCAAATTCATATAAAAATATAAGGTACTTGTACCCTATATAGACAGTGCTCTCAATATGAACACCCCTAATATTTTTTAAAATAACAATTTTGACAGAGAGGTCGTGCTACATATCCGTAAAGAAAAGCAGTTGAAAAGATAATTAAGCCTGGAAAGTACAAAAAATTGCGCTGTTCGCCATTTAGAAGGAAACTTGTTGTTTCGTGGTGTGCTGATCGTAATTACATGCAAGTTTAAATTCTTATTAGACATTGTAAAATTGCTTTAAATATTGAAAATTGGCGTGTTTTAGAAAGCTTTTAAAACATATTTTCGATTCCTATTGCATACATTGCTTTAAAATGTTTTCTTTGTTTATTTATTACAAGATCTAGTAAAACTACTCCCAATTCCCAATATGGACACCTTATGTCCACATTGGAAGTACAGTAGGTGAATCTTCAGATTAAAAAAATAGAAAGCTAAGCAAAACCAACTTCATTATTTCATAATATTTTATAGTAACTGAGGTGCTTTGCATCAGTCTTCGAAGAGCCCCAATCGAAAATGACCCCCTCGCTCTAAAGTGCATGTTCTGAAGATATTTACTGTACATATACAATGTGTTCTCCCCCGCAATACTTTAAGATATTTTTTTTTTATCCCTTCTCCTCTAAATTTCCATAGAAGAGTCGCTCTTCCCTACACATTGTGTAGTAGGTCAATAAGGAGGCACCTGTTCATAATAGGGACTGGTGGTTCCTTATATGGACATTTGTTAACATTTTTTTTGTTTTTACCATTTAAATAATACTGGAATAGTTACAAGGTTGCTAATTTTAATAATGATAGTCAAAAGTCCAGGGATCATGGTCATATATTTTTTGAGTCCTATCACGTGTACATGGGGGTGAAAAAAATAAATTTTCGTTAGGGTGTCCATATTAGGCACAGGTACCTTACTTTTATTTATATTTCAGTAATATGCCAATATTTAATTATTAGCAAAAGTTCCCTTTTTCCTTAATTCGGCGTAATACATTATTTATTTTCTTAAAAAGAACTCAGTTGTATTATTTAAATGCCAATCTGTTATTTCGAAATATTAAATCTGTAATTTATCTGTTTAGTATAGTATTAGCAATATAAAACTAATATTTTGTCTCGAATTTTAATAAAATATATGAATGTAATTATAGTTATGAATTACTACATTATGAATATTCATTTCATATTATTTGCGATTTGTTCTGCCAAAAAAAAAAAAAAAAAAAAAAAAAAAAAAAAAAAAAAAAAAAAACATTATCTAAACTTGTAATCAATATGACATATTATTTTATATTTTGACAGAATATTACATATTTTACTCATTTAAAAGAAAATGAACAAAAAATGCATGCGGAGCAAAGGATTAATAAAAAGTAATAATTAATTAGGAAAGAATGATCTCTAGCAGATAACATTTATTCTTTTATCATAATTCCACTAGTATATCAGTTACGGAATAATTATCTCATCCTCTTTAATAAGATATTACTTATATGGGATCACATAAATAATGAAAGATAAAAATACCATTAGCTACAAAGACAATTGTGACATGTAGTGACATTTATGACTTTTGTTATACGTAGTATTAGAATATAAAATTAATATTTTCTAAATGTCTCGCAATGTTAATAAAATATATAAATATTATTGAATTTATGAATATTCATTTAATATTTTTTGCAATGTTCTATCAACAAACACCATCATCTAAACTTATAATCAAAATAAATATTATTTTATATTTTGATGTAATATAATATAATTTACTTAGTTAAAAGAAAATAAAGAAACAAATGTATGCAGGGTAAAAGGTTAATAAAAAAGAAAACATTTATTATTTTACCCTAATTTTGCTAGGTTATCAGTAACGGAATAATCATGTCATCCTTCTTAATACGATATTACTTATATCGGATCAGACAAACATTACAAGGTAAAAAAGTACCATTAGCTACAAAGACGATTGTAGTGACTTTCATGACTTTTGTTATATGTAGTATTAGCAAAATAAAATTAATATTTTATAAATGTCTCGAAATGTTAATAAAATATATGAATAGTATTGCATTTATGAATATTCATTTAATATTATTTGCATTTTGTTCTATCAACAAAAAAACATCATCTAAACTTCTAATCAATATGACATATTATTCTATATTTTGACATAATATAACATATTTTTCTCACTTAAAAGAAAATGATAAATAAACATATATATAGATCAAAAGGTTAGTAAAATGTAATAATTAATTACAAAATAATGACTTGTAGCAGAAAACAATTATTCTTTCATCATAATTCCACTAGGATATATGTTGCGGAATAATTATGTCATCATTTTTCATAAGATATTACTTATATCAGATTATGCAAATAATAAAAGAAAAAAAATACCATTAGCTACAAAGACTATTGTGACATGTACTGATATTTCTGTCTTTTGCTATATGTAGTATTTGCAATATAAAAGCAATGTTTTGTAAATGTATGTAATGTTAATAAAATATATTTTAGTGTTGCTAGTTATAGAGAAAAGGGAAATGAAAACAAAAAATTTTGCAGAATGTGGTAATGAACTTTAATTTATTAAAAATAAAATGAACAAAAATATATATGTAATATGAGAGAGTATTAATGATGAATACTGTCGAAAAATGCAAAATTCTTCTGTAAATCACACCTCTTAGCAAGAAAAATCCATCAAGAATATTCGTAGATTTACCAGTCATATGTCACCGGATCGTAAAGCAACAAATAAATATCCTTCGGCATGTTTCTCATTTAAATTAGATAGAAGCGATGAATATTTTTAATCTCATTTGATCATATTCCCATGACAGAAAAATGAATACCACTGATGTTGATTGAATATTCAAATTGGCGTAAAATTGCAGGCATTATGAGTAAAAAATGTTATTATCAGAGAACTTCACCAGATAAATTCTTCTCACCAGCTCACAGGATTTTTTTGCACAAAAAAAACGTAGAATAATCACTCCGAAGTCAATGTAACAAGATTATAACAGACCCAGCGCTTATGCAACTTGATACAGAATTTCATGGCTAAGTTCTAAGTTGCCAATTAAGTATTTAGAAATAAGAGGTTAACCATTGCGAAATCTTAGTCCGTAGAAAAAAAGAAAGAGTTCTCTCATTCACTAGGAAGATTATATGGTGCATTCCTGCTTCTAGTATCGCTCAGAAGGGAATTCTGGCTAATCGAATGATTTTTTAGAACGTAAATAAAAATATATTATGCAAAATATAATAGGATAAATTCAAGTAATGGGATTTTAGGGAAAATAATTTTTTTGAAGGGTTAATTTTTTTATAATAAAATAAAGAATTAAAGTAAAATAAAATAGAGGAATAGAAGAAAAAAAGAAATAGAATAAAAGAAAAGATAGCGTTCATTAAAAATTAAGAAATTAAAAGAAATATGTTAAGATAATATAAAAAGAAAGAGGAAAATTTAAATATTATAAGAATTTGGAAATAATTAACTTAAAATTAAGGCGATTTTTTTTATTATTCCACACACATACATACATATATATAGGGCATAAAGTTAACAAGAAGTAATAATAAATTATAAAAGATTGATCTCTAGTAGAAAACATTTATTATTTCATCCTAATTCCGCTAGGATATTAGTTACAAAATAATCATGTCATTCTTATTAATAAGATATTAATTTTAACGGATCGCACAAATAATAGAACATAAAAACTATCATTAGCTACAAAGACGATTGTGACGTGTAGTGGCATTTATGCTTTTTTTATATTTAATATTAGCAATATAAAACTGATCGTTTCTGAATGTCTGGAATGTTAATAAAACATACAAACGGTAATATTACAGTTATGAATATTTCTTGTCTATTATATGCAATTTGTTTTACCAATAAAAAACTATTATCTAAACTTGTAATCAATATCACATATTTCTTTATGTATTGATGTAATATTACATAATTTACTTATTAAAAGGAAAATAAAAAAGTAATTATCTGTATCATATAACATAGAAGTATTTGTTTTGTTTTGTTTTATTCATAATTTTATGTTATAATTTCCTTATTTAAAATAAAATCTTTTCGTCATTCATTTAATGAAATAAAACATATAGATATTACAAAATAGAAATAAAATTTATAACTATTATAGTAATCGAATGTATAAGAAGTGTATATATTCTATTTATAATATGTTCGCTTAAAATGTGGACTTTGTTATTTATGGGAATTTCTTCATTGGAAGCTTAATAATTTAATACTTACTTTCAAAGAAACAACATACAAAAATTCATTTTGAAGGGACATTATATTTAATCTCTGTTTAGATATTCACTTCAATTTGGTTCTTAACGCCCAATCTATAAAAAAGGCGCTATTTTGTTCTTTGTGCGCATAGTTACAAAGAAGTGCTGCAATAAGATCTGACTGAAATTATAAAATTTATTAAACATGACCCAACTAACATACTATGACTCTCAAGAAAATAAAAAAATCTGACTATTTTTTGAAAAATAATATTAGAAGGAACTGGTTTAATTGTTTTCTAAATAAGCAATTATTATAATTGTTTCACTATAGATGGTTTTAAATACAGATTATAACACTACTACAAAAAAAAGTGCTTGAATGTTACAATGTTCAATGTTTTGTTTTTCCGAATATAATATAAAATGAAATTATTTAATAAAAATCCTTAAATTTTACATTAAATTAAAAATATTAATATGCATTTGGGCTTTTTTTTTCAGAAGATTTTCCGAAAGTTAATTAGATGTAGAATTATTATGATTCCTATAATTTCCCATGTAATTTGTCAGTATCAACATTTCTCGATCCTTTAAATCAAATAAATTAAGAATAGGTATAAATAATTATGAATTTTGATTACGAAAATACCTTTCTAAGCATTTTGATAATATGTTTAATTAATTTCGCGCATAAAACAAGAAAATTTTGACAGTTTATCTCCTCAACAATATGCAAATATTTTATGCACATTTGTTCATTCTAAATACAAATTTAAGTGCATAATATGAGTAAAAAACATTCTTAAGGGAGTTTTAATTACAATATACTAACCATCTCTAATACTTTTGAATACTTTTAAATCCAATTTCTGAAACCATTCATTATGAATATTCAAGTATACTTAATTATGATGAAAATTCACGTGGGAAGCAAACAGTCAATTTAATTGAGTAAGAGGTTTATGTATAATTTATACAGTTGTTTCATACAATGTTTCAAAATATGAACAAAACATAATTTGTAGTGATAATGACCGCTGAGGATAGGATCTGATAATGAAGCCTAAATCAACATTGCACTATCTGTAACTGTGCAATTTTGAAGTGACATAACGTACAGTAACGTATATCTATAATTTCATTTTAGGATGAAAATAAGTTTAGATTCATAAAAAAAAGTTGATGAACAGTTTGAATAGATTTCCATGATTATTCGCAAAACAATTAATAATTTTATTTATGAAGCTTATTGTACAAGCTTATTGTCTTTATTTTGTTATTTCTTTCTTATTTCGGAAAGCAATTTTTTTGTGTATTTAGTTTCCTATGTGTATAAACGTATTTTAATAGATTTTACAGCATCTCATAATTTAGTGAAAAAATTGCCCCTTGCAATGTTTGAATTATAAAATTATTTTCATCTAAAAACAATTACTTTATGTTACAACTTATATTATTATACGCATGTAGCTTACAAAAAAGAAATAATTTTAAACACACACGAGTAATTACTTACACATGTACAACTAGAAATTTTATGATACATAATACGGAAGCAATATCATATAAATAATTCATTACTTCAATTTATGTTCTGTAAGTAAACTTACATAAAATATATCCAAGGACATTACATAAAATACCGGGTGATCCAAAAGTCAGGATGAACTTTAAAAATAAATAATTCGAAAACGAATTAAGATACAAAGATACGGTTTGCACCAAACGGATGAAAAGGAAACTGGGTTTTTTGTGGCAACAAAAAAATAGTTCTGTTGGCATCCAACAGATGGCGCAATATTGGTAGAATTTCCTACAGCATTTGGTAGAATTTCTTGTGTAATTAATTTTCTTGCTAATTTCCTGCATACACATTTTGGCGGATGGCTCCTTTTAGCGCTCATAGTCACATGCCGACTGATCGCGGTAAACTTTTGATTTCAAGAATCCTCACAGCCAAAAGTTGCAGGGTGTCTAATTGGGAGATCCTGGAAGCTATGCGTGCTTAAAGTAGTGACTGATAATGCGATTTTCTCCAAATATTGTGCCTAGCAGGCGCTGCACAGACACATTAATATGAAGCGGTGCTCCATCTTGCATAAATGTGACTGTCTGGAGTGCCTGTCGCGCTTGCAGTTCGGGAATAATGTTGTTCTGTAACAATTCTACATATTGCTGTCCAGTGGTAAAAACTGTTTTGAAACCCGTCTGTGATACTTCCTCCAGAAAAAAATGGACCAATTGTGTAATAAGCAGTGAAGCCACTCCAAACTGTCACTTTAGGCTGTTGCAAGTGTACCTTAATAAATGCATGTGGCATTTCGGTGGTCCACACCCGAAAATTATGGGTGAATACCAAATATTGAATATGAAATTCTCAAAACCGCAGCTTGAGTCGAAGTCGGGAGGTTTCAGTTCTTAGTTATGTTGCAACTTGTAGGGATACCGTTGCAAAGTTATTCGCAGTGCTGTCCATACACTTCCGTATGACATTCCTGTCTGCCTAGAAATTTCTTGAGCACTGCACTCCCCATGTGTAGCAATCATCAACGTAGCTCGCACCGTCTGCTTTACTGTCGTGGCAACAACAGCGGCTGTTGAGGGACGTCCACTCTTTTGACGTGACACCAAAGAGTCTGTGTCTTCAAACTTCTTCATCGTTTTTTTCAATACAGAAGATGTTATTGGTGCTTTGCTTCTCGCGTACCCTTCATGTAGCGATATTTTCGTGATTCCGCAATGGCACTTTCCGAATTCTTATAATGTAGTTTAACTAGGAGGGTTTTCTCAACTATAGAGATCATTTCGATGCATACATGCTTCGACAACTATTACCTGTTGCAGTTGCTCCTTTTTATATTGTTTGTTGCTTTGCATAATCCGACAGCGCCATCTGTTGATCACAAACAGTACTATTTTTTCCGTGCCACACAAAACCCGGTTACTTTTTCATCCGTTTGGTACAAACCGTATGTTTGTATCTTGATTCTCGTCCTAAGTTTTGGATCACCCGGTATCTTAAAATCTAATTTGCGAAGTTTTTTAACCCTCTAACTGTTTGGAACGTAATATTCCGTACACTAAGATCCAGGTTTCACTTCAGTATAAGCAGTATTTAAAATAATATAATTCTATAGATCTAATGACTATTCAATGCATTGAAGAATGACTAATACTCTTGAGAATTATATTCAGATTTGTAATTAGTTTTTTTATATAAATTTGAAAAAAAAATATTTTCTAAGCATTTAAAAGAAAATGCGGAGAAAACAACATCACAAAATTACCCATTTACAAGACGCTCAGAGGGTTAAAACTTCAGATTCAGTTAGTCCCTAATATAGATTAGTACTGTTTTGTTTTTGGTATAAATCACCCAACAGATGGTGCTGCTCTGCTAAAATATTCACGATTTCGCAATAAATATATATCAAAAGCTAATTCATGGATTTCCATTAAATTTTATCCTGATTAGTCTTCATACCATTACATCACCCAACATGTGGAGCTGTTTTACAGATTTTTTTATGATTTTGCACAATCTCAAAAACTAATGAACGGATTTTTATCTATCCTTAAATTCAGTTATAAGTTGACATAAGTTGTTGCTGAATAGGTTTAAATAGTATAACCGGTGGCACTGCATTCCTGCATTTTTTTAGGAAGTGAAAGTTCATGCAAAAGCTAGAAGGAAGTTTTGGTATTTCTACATCTGCCTAGTTAAATATTGTATTAAAATCGTGCAATATCGAGCTACTATAGGTGTTCTCTCCCTTGAATGTTAACAAAAATAAATCATATAAACTATTAAAACATTTCTCAATTTGTGTTTTTTACAAGAAATATTGAAACAAATAAAATTTTTATTCCGTAACGTTACATTGTATAAACAAATACATAACGTAGATAAAAGATGATAATAGACAATAAATAAAATAAATAAATCGGGGAAAATGTATGTAAAATATGTTGTTTCTATAAAATTCTGAAAATTACTGCTTGGAATTTTGCATGTGGCTAAATTAGCATTTGTGTGTTAATGGCTTTTAAACACCTGCTTATACTGCTGTATTGCAAAAAGATTTTATAAAAAAAATTTCATTCTTGTGCTGATATGAAATCTTTGACCCAAATAAATTATTTTATTTTACATAAATATAAAAAAGTTTAATAAATTGGTTTGAAAAAGTTGTATGAGATACATTTGTAATTGCGCTCTATTTTATGCTTTAAATTTTCATTTCCACATTTATATTGTATATGGCTTATAAAAATATAATTATAGAGAAAGAATAATATTACATATTTTTTAATAATAAAAAACAAACATATAATTGACTATTAATTTAAAAGTTTAACGAACAGTAAAAAAATGTTTCATCATTTCTTTAATATTCCGTTAGACAATATGTATTAGAATTATGATATTATTAGCTTTAAGAAAATATGACTTTTGTAAGATAAACTTCAACGATTACAAATAATGTGTGACAGAAAATGCCATTAAATGATAAAAAGGTTATGACTTCTGGTGACATATATGTTATTTTAGAAATGTCATACAAATCTATCGTGAATGCTTAGAATTCTAATAAAATGCGTAATAGTCATAAAGCTAAGTATTTTCACTCTATTATATTTTAAGGGGTCATAGGACTTTTAAATTTGGAGACAAAATGAAAAAAAATTGACTACTTTCAACATTTAATATCTTAAAATGTATATGTTTTTAAAACGCGATTTTGGAAATGATGATAGGTATAAAAATGTTATTTAATTTCATATATTTATGAAATTGCAATGTGCAGAATTAATATTTATAGGGGGCTTGAAACTGTCAGACATTTGACGAGCAGAAGATTGCCATGACAACTTACGCGCAGGATTACAAAATAAATTTTGCATCTAGATCAACAATTTTGGTGTCCGTTTATACTCTAGATTATAATAATTACTCTGAACTTAAACTAGTAAATCTGCAGATCAGGCGCCTCAACGTCAGCTCTTTTAAGGACTGCTTTCTACCACACTTTGCGTATAATTTAACTTTATACAAACAGCAATCAAAAGTTTTCAAATTCGATAAATTTATAAATGAACAAACAAGTCAAAAATTGCACGTAAAACCTATTAAATCAGGTTCGTTCTTAATATAACGAAGTATAAAATATATTCAGATCTAGGTGTAAGTGTTGCTGCACTTCTATGCAAAAATGTATGGATAAAATTTCTTCTGAAAATTTCATGAAAAAATATTGAAAAGTTTTCGAGTAATCCTGTGCGTTATGCTCGAAAACCTCAATCTGAGAAAAATGACTTTAAAGTTTTACATTTACATTTGTTTTCATTTGGCGCTTCATACGTCTTAGGCTATAACTCCAGTAATTATAGGATTTTTTTAATGCGGTTTGTTTTATAATGCTCAGAAACGCTTATCCATTAACATATATATTTTTTGAAAAGTTCAAAATTTTTGAAAGTTTAAAAGTCCTATGACCTTTTAAATAACTTATAGAGTTAAAAATTTTTCAGGATGGTGAAACGCTGACATGTTTTAAAATTTGTTTTTATAAAAGAACAAAAATAATTGATATACCATCAATTACAGTTTTTTTCTTTATGTATTTACAAATATTGTTTTATTATTTGAAAACAATACACATTGGATACCTCCAGTCATAATAAATTGAAATGAAGTACGCATATTTTATGTACAACAACTTAACTTCTTATAGAAACAAGAAAAAATATTAAAATCTTAATTTTTTTAAACTACATAAACAATGTATGAAATAGAAATATACGATTTGGAGCGAAGGCCGGGAAGGGGGGATTGATTGTGTGATGGTACGGCTTTAGTACAGCAGAATATTAGGCTCCGGTACATTTTTTTGTTAAAAATTTACCCCTAGTGCTCGATATAGCAGGGATGTGTAATCATGTGGATTGGCTTCAAGATGAGGATGAGTTAATAACCTTTTTTAAACAAGAGAAATGTAACATTTTGTGGCAACTAAATGAGAGGACAATGAAAAAAAGTACAACTTGATAGTTTGTTATGCAAAAGTAACTGGGCATTTATCTTTAAATTCACGATGTTCACTGTGGACAGTATGTATCAGACAAAACAATGAGAAAATAGTGTCTGCATCTTCATAAAATACATTGAATAGGTGCTCCATAGCGTTTAATCAGTGTTTAACATATTTAAATTGCTCATATATTCTTCTGTATGTTAGTTAACTCTATGCGGTCGAGTTTCAGAAAATATTTGCTTAAACATTACATACGTAATCTTGTCTTTATATTCTTCACTACTACATTTTGAAAGTTCATCTTTTACTAATTTTCTGTTGTTCATGTTGCTAAAATGCAAGTTAAACTGTTTATTAATATATATATATGAGACAGAATGTGCATTTTTATCCATTGAAGTATTTTTTAAGGGGACATGGAGCATGAATACATATTTAAAAAAAACCACACAGTCATGGCAAGGGAGGGAAAAAACAATTTAATTTTATTGCGCAATATTTGAAAGGTGAAGCGCAAAAAATTTATATCAATGACTGCTTAAATTGTACGGATTATGAACAAATTAAGAAAATTTTGATAGAAAGACTCATTGAATTAGACTTCCCGAGTTTTTCTGATTTTTCAAATCTGAAATTAGATAATTTAGACAATTTAGAAACTTATTTTCGTAAAAAAGTGGAAATTGGTAGGAAATTACATCTTAGTGAAAATATGCTATTACAAGGTTTAACTGATGGTTTAAAACCAGAATTCAAAAACAGTATTATTATAAATCCTCCTAATAGTACCATAGAATGGTACCGGGTTGTCAAACAATTCGTGAAAGTTTCCACCCCACTAGTTCCAAACCAAGTAATAAATCAACCATCAGCTGGACAAAATTTTCAAACTTTTCAACCAACTAGGCCCTGGATTCAGCCAGTTAGGCCCAATAATACACCTAGGAACTGGATTCCCCAAAGGCAATCTCAGTTTCAAAGACCTAGAATTTGTCAAAATAATTATATTGAGAATTCATACCGTTCAAGACCTTGTAGGATATGCACAAATAGGGGTGTGAGTAATGCTTTTCATTGGGAAAGAGAATGTATTTTTAGGAATGAGGTACCATCCTCTGATACTCTTCCAAATATCTCACAAAATAATTCTCATAATGTTTGGCAATTAATTGTGTATGGATGTACAAATAATTATAATTTGCCATGTGTTGTAGATACTGGCTTAACTATTGCAATATTGCCACTTAAATTTGTTAAAAAACTTAATGCTAAAATTGAGACTATACCCTCAGTTACCATTGGTGAGGCAAAAGGATTTTTACATATAAATAAAAAATGTAGTGTTCTTCTAAAAGTGGGTAAAATTAAAAAATATGTTAACTTTTTAGTATGCAATACAAATTTGGATTATGCTATTTTGGGGTTAAAAGAATGTTCTAAATTTAAATTAACCATAGAATGTAAAAATTGTATTGTAAGCCAGGGAAGGAAAATTATAACTAACAGTATATCCATACATAATGAGAGATCCCTTCATTTCAATACAGTAAATATGGACCAAGTACAACAAAACAGGGATCAATCTAATGAATTTGTAACCTCAGAATATAAAAAAAATATGAAATTAAATATTGGTAATACTGTAGCAATAGATAATTATGATAATGAAACACTGAATGTAAGTAATCATGATATAGAGTTATAATCTACTTGTGGAAATATTATGAAAAATGAAGACTGTGTTGAACATGATCACGCAATTAATGTGCATCCTGATTATAGAGGTTCCATGACTCTTCAAAATTTTCGCGATATTTCGGATTCAGATTTAACTGGGGAGATAAATGTAATTCAAGATGTAAATTTAAGGGAATTAGTTCATATTTATAGTGATATTTTTGCAAAGCATAAATATGATGTGGGTAGGATTAATATTGAACCACAACGCGTTATACTAAAATCTGACCTACCTATACCTTTGAGGCCCTAACGAACATCTCCCTTAGAAGAAATAGAAATAAAAAAACAAATTCAATCATTGTTAGCAGCCGGACTGATAAAGGAAAGTAATAGCCCCTATTCTGCCCCTGTTACACTAGTTATGGAAAGAGAGGAAGGTAAAAAAACGCGATTATGTATAGACTATAGAAAATTAAACGCAATAATTAAAAACGATGCAGAACCCTTGCCCCGTATCGATGGAATTTTAGATAAATTGAGTAGTGCTCAGTATTTTTCAACTTTGGATTTAGCCTCTGGCTACTGGCACATACCAATACATCCATCCGATACAGAAAAATTAGCATTTGCAACCAATTTTGGACTTTTTGAGTAGCTCGTGCTCCCTTTTGGCATAAAAACTGGCCCTCCCATATTCAATAGAACCATTCGAAGGATCCTTAATAAATATAAAATCGACTTTGCGTGCCACTATTTTGATGATATTATAATTTTCTCTTCCTCTTTAGAAGAACATATAAACCATTTAGCTCAAATTTTTGACATTTGCAAACAAGAAAACATTAAACTTAAACTTTCTAAATGTAAATTAGGCCAAAATAAAATTAATTTCTTAGGTTATGAAATCACTAATGGAACTATAACACCAGCAAATGCCAATACTGAAACCATCAAAAATTTAAAACCTCCTTCCAATGTGAAAGAGTTACAACGATTTCTAGGTTCCATTAATGTTTACCATAAATTCATAAATAAATATGCTGAAATTAGATATCCTCTGAATCGATTACTTAAAAAAGACACAATATGGGAATGGAACTCAGAGTGCCAGGAGTCTTTTGAAAAATTAAAAAATTCTTTAATTGCAAAACCCATCCTCAAAATTTGTGATCCTAAATTACCTTTACATATGGTTGTAGATGCCTCTCAGATAGCAGTAGGTGCCGTTCTATAACAACCTGATAAAGATAATTTCTTACATCCTATTGCTTATCATTCTAGAATTTTGAAGAGTTATGAGCAAAATTATTTCATAACTGAATTAGAATATTTAGCTATTATAGATACTTTCATGGTATCAAGTTTACAATTCATACGGACCACGCATCTCTAGTATGGTTAAAGAGTGTTAAAAACTTAAGAGGTAGGCTTTTTAGATGGTCTCTCAAACTTAGTATGTTTGATTATGAGATAAAATATGAAAAGGGTTCAACAAATGTCGAAGCAGACATGTTGTCACGAAATCCTGTTTGTCATTTTAATCAACATATTAGTTTATTGCTAGATAGGAAAGAAATTATAGAGATGCAAGACAAAGACAATGTTTGTGACAAAAAATATAAAAAAGAGAATGGAATTATTATAGTTCAGAAAAAGGGATTCAAAAAAAATTGTTGTACCAATGTCATTAAGAAAAAAATTACTCCATATTGCTCATGATAATTTTGGACATTTAGGGATTCAAAAAATGCTTAATTTAATATCTCCCAACTATTATTGGCCTAATATGACAATAGACATTACAGAATTTGTTAAACATTGCGATACCTGTCAGAAAAATAAAAAACCAAAACAGAAAAGATTCGGCTTATTACAACCTATGCCTTGTAATAAGCCGATCAAGATCAACCTTTTGAATGTCTTTCTATTGATACTGTTGGTGGATTTAACTATTACAACTCAACAAAAAAATTCCTACACATAATAACAGATCATGCAACTAGGTTTGTTTGGGCTTTTCCCTTACTCATGATTACGGATTAAATAAATGAACTTAAAGCAGCAAATGAGTAATTATTATTGGATCTTCTACATTTATTTATTTATTTTGTTTTTACCCTCGCTTGCCATGACTGTGTTTTTTTTAACCAGTGAAAGTAATTCGAGTTTCTCCTTAAATCGTCACATATATATATATATGCCAAACATCTAATTTTGTCCATGTGATGCCACTGGCAGGTTCTTCGACTATTAAAGGTTATTTATCGAAACGATCTATTATTGAAAACTAACAAATAAATACAAATTCAACTATCGCAAAAGTACCATTGTAAATGCAAACGTATGTCACTGTTCCGTAACTATAATTTCGTAGATGTTGTTTCTGAACCTGTAATTTTGTAATTCCGCTTTCTGCGACGGGAACCAACCCCGTATCTGTGCCGATTGACAATCTTGTGTAACCTTGCTCAGGGTTTTTTATGCTTTTTAGAGAAACCATTTCTAAGGCGTCCACAAGCTGTAATTCTTTCTATCATTATGCATTTAATTTTATACAGTCCGCTATAATTTCTGTTTCAGTACACCACTTCACAGTCCTTCTGTTTTGTTAGTCCATTTCGTTATAATTTTTACAAATATTCTTTGATTTACATTTGTAATATCTATAACTGTTCAACTGAATATAGAGTATCAGAGTATATTTTATATAAACTATTTCTTGATGACAAAAGAAATTTGAAATTTTCAGAATTGTTAAATTACTAGGTGCATCATTAAAAAAATAGAAATTGATAGTTTTGACTATAAGCAAATTTTGTATAATTTTTCATCCATTTATCGATACTAAACTATGTGCATGAAATTCTTAGAAGAATTTTAATTAAAAATTAATTGAACTTTGCTGTATCAAATACTTTAAATACTTCTGAATTTCAAAGCTGTCTTAATTTCAACTTTTTATTTTCAAAACAGATATTATCAATATTTAATTATCTTAGACTATCGAATGCATTCCTAGCAAACACATGATAAAGTTAATTTTATTTATTTAATTACAGTGGATGTTAAAAATGTTTAAAATAGTTTATACTTTTATATAGTAAATGAATAAATAACATAATACGTATTTAAAATATTTTTGGTATGAAACCTATTTAATAAATATTACAACGAATGAAAAAGTTGCATCTTATGCAACTGAAATGTGTATAAAAAACAAATTTATTTTTTAAATACTCTCTTTGACTACCCCATTACCAGCTGGTGTAAAAAAATGCTTATGTTTAAATAAATTACTATGCTACCATTATTTTAGTAATTAAAAAAGTCTTATATTTTGGCAGAAAATTTATTATTTTATTAAATTGAAAAATTCTTTTTCTGATTTTGTGGTGGCAAACGATTTTTTAAAGAAATTAGAAATTTCTTACTTTAATTACGGCGGTTAATAGATAACAACGTATTTACGATAATTAATAATTACGTATGTTATTAATAGGCAAAATTTATAATTAATTAGGTGGCTATTAGAAAAAACTATTTTAAACATTTGTGGATTTTAAAATATGAGGACCCTTCAACAAATAATAATAAAAAAATTTTTGAATTAACATACCCTTAAGCAACATTCAGAATTTTGATGTTCCTTTTCAAGATAGACTTTATTAATTTCAGATCATTTCAAAACAATTGCGTCACTTACAGCATTTTAATTTCTACTGCATTTTAATTTCTTTGCAGTTTTCACTAATACGACCTAATGATTAGTGTTCTGCATCGAATCACGTTACTTACCCGCCCATGACCCGCGGGTAGGTTTGGGTCGAGTGGAGTTATATTTTCTCGTTGCTGTTCGGGTTAGAGTCAGGTAGACATTCTGTTTTATCGTATTCGGGTCAGTTTTCGATTGGTTTTGATTTTTATGAATTGGATTCGTATTGATCCATATTTGAAAAAGTAATTCTAAAATGTTTTTTCATGTTATAAAACTCTATTCAATAAAACATTCGTAATGATTTTTTGTCCGAAGAGCGGCCATCTTTATTTTGCGAACATTTTATCAGATCATGCCTGGTATATATTTAAAAGCTTGTAACTTTGGATAGCTGGTATCTCTTACTCATATTATATGTATAAAACCGATGATATATAAAACCGATGCAAATGTGATACATTCGTTTTTATGTAGATCAAAAACGAAACGTTGAAAATTTTCATATTTCATAAGAAGAAAGATGATTCTTAATTCTAGAATAATCTAAGATCACATTTCATATATATGTTACAGGCCAAACCCAATTTTAGGCCAAACTAGTCTATCCTAACACCCATCGGATAAACTAGTTTTTTCTAGGCCAAACCGGTCTATCCTAACGCCCATCGGATAAACTAGTTTTTCCTAGGCCAAACCGGTTTATCCTAACGCTCATTGGATAGACTAGTTTTTCCTAGGCCAAACTAGTCTATCCTAAGGCCCATAGGACAAACTAGTTTTTCCTAGGCCAAATTAGTTTGGCCTAACTCTTATAGGATAAACTAGTTCAGCCTGCTGTTTATTGGTCTGAACTAGTTTATCCTAGGCCGATCTAATTTATTCTAGGCCAATTCAATTTGGCGTGATTTTATTTGATTCAATGACCGCCTCAGCGCCATAATTCTAGTTTGTCCTAGGCTGATCTAGTTTATCCTAAGCCAGTGTAATTTTACGTGTTTTTAGTTCATGGGCGTCAAAGCCAAGGAAAAAATGGGCTCACAGGTTCTGTATGTATGTATGTACGCATATATGTACTATGTACGTACGTATGTACGTAACACGATAATTCTTGATAGAAATAATGTAATTTGACATGTTTTTATCTCGTCAGCTACCCAAAACTGAGAACTAATGTGCCCGTGAGTTCAGTATCTGTGTATGTACGTAAGTACGTAACGCAATAATTTTTAATAGAAATACTCGATTTGCATCAAACTTTCAATATAGATTTATTCTTATGAGGAGCTTTTCTGATTAATTTTGGGAGGTCATTGGAGAAGAATAAGGGGGGGAGGGGACGAGAGGCTGATTCGCTCCTTCCCTTAATTCAAATAAATGGATTTCTATGGATTATTAGCAGATTTTATTCAAATTTTAGATATAGGAGTATTCTGTTGAAGCGCCTTCATTAGTTGTGGGTGTCAATTGTTTAAGTATAAAGGGAGGGGAGAACAGGGGTAACGCCCCATAATTTATGAAAATGCTTTTTTCACGCAGAACTTACTGATTTACTTCAAATTTTAGAAATAGATTCATTCTGATAAGGCGTTTCCCTAATTGATTTTGGGGATTAATTGAATAAGAACAAAGGGAAGAGCGGAGGAATCCCGCCTAATTTTGTTAAAAGGGTTTTTCATGCAGAATTAACCGATTTCCTGCAAATCTTAGATTTGTTCTTTCTGATAAAGCGTTTCATTGATTAATTTTGGTGGTTCTTTGGTTTTTGGTCTGAACCAGCAATTTATTTCCTTCCTTAAAATATATAAATTTGTTATAATACAGAATTATCCAATTTGCTTAAAATTTTGGACATGAATTCATTTGATCAGGCGCTTCTTTAATTAATTTGGGTCTTTTCTTATGGTTATGTATAATGGGTTAGTGGACGATTTATCGCCTTCCTTAAATTAGATAAATGGGTTTTTATGCAGTATTATCCGATTTGTCGTAAATTTTGAATATAGCTTATAGTTTCTTCTTTAACAGGCGAATCCCTGAATTGTTTTGAGGGTTTAATGATTAAGTATAAAGGGAGGAATGTGGGATTACCGTCTCTAAATCAGATGAATGGTTTTTTGAACAGAATTATCTGATTGTTTCAAATTTTGGATAATTGTTTAATTTTATAAAGCGTATCTGTGATTAGTTTTGGGGGTTCAATGGTTAAATATAAGTTGGGGAAATGGGAAAAAGTAATCCAACTTACTTTATTTTTCGAGGGTGTTAGTCTATAAAAAAATAAGGCTGAAATACACAATGACTGTAAACAGCCTGTGAATGCAAAGCCATCAGTTTAATTGGGCAATATTCTTTTTAATATTGATCCCGACTACTGCTCCATTGCTAACCTTGTGCAAAGTGGTTTTGTCATCACCATTATAATGTATTTTATTCGATGCGTTGTAGAATATTGTTAGAGGTTTGCACGGGCCAGAATTTCGAGTTCCGGGCCCCGCCTTTCCCGAAAGAAAGTTATTTTGCCATGACCCTGTGTAAAAATTAAAAGTTCAGCCCGAGCCCTGCCTCTACAAAAATATGTGAAAAAAGACTCAGTTCCGATCAATCTGGCCCTACTCAATTTCTGCCAAAAATTCAGATTTTACTTAACATACAATTAGGATTCCTTTAAAAAATACTGCACACATACATATTGGATAAATTTACAATGTATTTTTAAACTGCGAGGTGTTTACAGAATGAAAAATACACAATATATTATTGATTATTTAATTTCATAGACCTTTCAATATTGAAATGGGGATTCATTAAATAATTAATGTAGTTTAGAACAAAAGAAAAAAAGGAGAGTTATAAACATCATAACTAAACTGATCAGTAAAAAGTAAATTTTTGAATATGTTTCTCTGTCATTCCTTAAGACTTTTCTCAAATCCAAAAGAGCTACATCCTAATACATTTAAGAATTAATTCATTTTCGGAAAGGCATAAGATTAACAGGCATTCTCACTCAGAAAATATGTAATCAAATGGCGTTAACCATTTTTTCCATAAAAGCGATGTACCTTTGAGAAAATACTATTAAAGTTACGTTTTGAATCGAATTTTCGGTTACAACTTCACGGAAAAGAAAAACTTGACGCCGTGACAAGAATAGCTTATATGTCGACAAGAAATTAATTTCTAAAAAATGAAAAATGCTGTTCGATTCCAAATTATGTTCACCTCCAATCTGGCTCGAATATGCAATAATAATAATAATAATAAATGCAAGCCTGATCTCAGTTGGCACGAGTCTGCAGGAAAAAAAACATGTAAAATGCAATGTCTTTAGGGTGGACATGTGAAATTCCTGTATTGATGTTATAAGCAATTACTCTTGACACACATTTATACTTATTCTAGTGAAACACATGTTTTTTACCGACCAAACTCGATTTCGAGCCAAATTAGATTAGCCTAGGCCAAACTATTTTATCCTAACGCCAATTATATAAACTAGATTTCCTACGCCTAACTTGTTTATCTATATGCCCGTAGGAAAAACTAGTTTTTACAAGGTAAGAGGGAAATCCGTCATTTTCCGTTTATACTTTACCATTAAACCCTCAAAACTATTCAGGGAATTGCCTTATCAGAAAGAACCTATAAGCAAAATTTGAAGCAAATCCGTAATTTCAGCGTTAAAAACCATTTATCTAAATTATGGGGGAGGGGGGGGGGGTACCTACATTGCCCTTTCTTTAATACTTAAACAATAAACATCCACAACTAATCCCGGAGGCGCCTTGTCAGAATAATTCTATATCTAACATTTTAAATGAAAACTGATAATTCTGCATGATAAATGCATTTCTCTAAATTAACGGTGGGGGATTAGACTTCCGTTCGATCCCTTTATTCTTTTTTAGTGATTTTCCGAAACTAATCAGAAAAATATCTTATCAGAAGGAACCTACATCCAAAATTTGAAGCTAATCGGATATTTATATCAAGAGTTATAGCGTTACGTACATTCGTACGTACATACGCACGTACATACATACAGAACCTGTGAGCCCTTTATTTCGCTAGCTTTGACGCCCGTGAACTAAAAACACGGATAATTACATTGGCCTAGGACAAACTAGATCAGCCTAGGGGAAACTAGAATGTTGGCGCTGAGGCAGTCATTGAATTCGATAAAATCACGCCAAATTGAATTGGCCTAGGATAAACTAGATCGGCCTAGGATAAACTAGTTCAGACCAATAAACAGCAGGCTGAACTAGTTTATCCTATGAGAGTTAGGCCAAACTAGTTTGGCCTAGGAAAAACTAGTTTGTCCTATGGGCCTTAGGATAGACTAGTTTGGCCTAGGAAAAACTAGTCTATCCGATGAGCGTTAGGATAAACCGGTTTGGCCTAGGAAAAACTAGTTTATCCGATGGGCGTTAGGATAGACCGGTTTGGCCTAGGAAAAACCAGTTTATCCGATGGGTGTTAGGATAGAATAGTTTGGCCTAGGCCAATCTAGTTTGGCCTAAATTCGGGTTTGGCCTGTAACATATACATTTTATTTCTCAGGAAGTAAATGTAATATATACCTATTGAGAATGCAATCTAGATTTAGTTTTTTCTGATACGTAGTTTAGCTTCAATGTTTTATGAAATTTCTAACAACCTTACTGGAAAAAAACTGTATATATCTGTGACACTAATCATAGAAAGAAGGTTATTCATTCCGAGATTTAAAAAAATCGACATTTTCATTTGATGTTTATTTTGTTCGGCTATCCTGAGATGCCCACTTTTCAGAGGTTTTACTAAATTTGAATTTTAAAGGATGCGTATTTTTTCGTTATTCTTTGTAAAATTCTAATGGTATAATAGATAGAATTCTAAATTATTTTTCGTGATTTTATTGGAGCACGATTTTATTGCTTTTTAATGTGGTTTAGAGTCGGTTTCTACCTCGAAAAATTGCGTGTTCGGGCTGAAATACGTTTGATTCCGGTGGAGTTCGGGTCGTCAAAAATTACTTTTTGCAAGTTCGGGCCAAGTAAACATTTGTCAGCTTGCGGGTTGACTTCAAGAAGAATCCTCAGGTTTTGATTGGGTACAATGTAAGCTGTGTAGGATTTTTTTCGGATGACAGGACGAATATGGTCGTGAAATATGGTCTTCTTATTCGGTAATTCATCTCTTCTTCCCTTGATAACACAATCGATTACAACAGTCCTGCTATTCAACATGCACTAGTCCATGTATTTTTAGTAAAAGAACTTACAATGCTTTTCGTTTATCAATGTAACTGCAGCCGATGATAGCTGCAATATGTTTGACTAATGTTATTCAGTCATGTTCTATCACAATAGCAGCAGTAATATTAATATTGTCTTCTGTATGAGCAATGCAGTTATGAATAAAGAAGAGCAGTCATATAGTATATTATATACCAGTTGCGCGTGAAGTAACTGAGCAGACTGGCACAAGATGCCGATTTTTAAAAAAAATCGAATCGACAGTGTTTTATTATTTCCGGCCCAAACTCCCCCCCCCTGTAAATTTGAATACGAAACCCACAATATTTTCTTAAAAACATGGTAAAATTTTCTGTTTGTATTTACTAGTGCTATTTTTATGATTGACTTTTGTTATTAATAAAGATTCGAAATAGCCAGAAAATTCCTATTTAAGCTTATATGCGAATGCTTCTTCCGACTGTATTCACTCCTGCGAAAGCGCTTACTGTAGAACCTTCAATAATTTAAGGTGTGCAAACTCCTCTTTATTAATAGTTACATGGTATGGGCATGGTAGGGCCACATTCATTTGAACTTGCCATTACTCCTTCCTTAAAAATCCTATGTATCTGCTAGCTGCATCATTATGTAGAACAGATTCTTTATAAGTCTTCCGAACCGGGTTACGTCAGCACAGACAATCATCTCATCGAGTTCATGCTTGAAAATCTAGGATTAGTTAAACATCATTTTTCCTGCTACCAATTCCCCAAGTTTTCATAGTTTTGGGTATTGAAAAGTACAATGGTAAATTGACGATTCAATTGCAAAATCGAGATTTTATGTGTTTTTCAAAAATATATAATATATAATATAAAGAAAAACTTGACGCCGTGACAAGAATAGCTTATATGTCGACAAGAAATTAATTTCTAAAAAATGAAAAATGCTGTTCGATTCCAAATTATGTTCACCTCCAATCTGGCTCGAATATGCAATAATAATAATAATAATAAATGCAAGCCTGATCTCAGTTGGCACGAGTCTGCAGGAAAAAAAAAACATGTAAAATGCATTATGTCTTTAGGGTGGACATGTGAAATTCCTGTATTGATGTTATAAGCAATTACTCTTGACACACATTTATACTTATTCTAGTGAAACACATGTTTTTTACCGACCAAACTCGATTTCGAGCCAAATTAGATTAGCCTAGGCCAAACTATTTTATCCTAACGCCAATTATATAAACTAGATTTCCTACGCCTAACTTGTTTATCTATATGCCCGTAGGAAAAACTAGTTTTTACAAGGTAAGAGGGAAATCCGTCATTTTCCGTTTATACTTTACCATTAAACCCTCAAAACTATTCAGGGAATTGCCTTATCAGAAAGAACCTATAAGCAAAATTTGAAGCAAATCCGTAATTTCAGCGTTAAAAACCATTTATCTAAATTATGGGGGAGGGGGGGGTACCTACATTGCCCTTTCTTTAATACTTAAACAATAAACATCCACAACTAATCCCGGAGGCGCCTTGTCAGAATAATTCTATATCTAACATTTTAAATGAAAACTGATAATTCTGCATGATAAATGCATTTCTCTAAATTAACGGTGGGGGATTAGACTTCCGTTCGATCCCTTTATTCTTTTTTAGTGATTTTCCGAAACTAATCAGAAAAATATCTTATCAGAAGGAACCTACATCCAAAATTTGAAGCTAATCGGATATTTATATCAAGAGTTATAGCGTTACGTACATTCGTACGTACATACGCACGTACATACATACAGAACCTGTGAGCCCTTTATTTCGCTAGCTTTGACGCCCGTGAACTAAAAACACGGATAATTACATTGGCCTAGGACAAACTAGATCAGCCTAGGAAAAACTAGAATGTTGGCGCTGAGGCAGTCATTGAATTCGATAAAATCACGCCAAATTGAATTGGCCTAGGATAAACTAGATCGGCCTAGGATAAACTAGTTCAGACCAATAAACAGCAGGCTGAACTAGTTTATCCTATGAGAGTTAGGCCAAACTAGTTTGGCCTAGGAAAAACTAGTTTGTCCTATGGGCCTTAGGATAGACTAGTTTGGCCTAGGAAAAACTAGTCTATCCGATGAGCGTTAGGATAAACCGGTTTGGCCTAGGAAAAACTAGTTTATCCGATGGGCGTTAGGATAGACCGGTTTGGCCTAGGAAAAACCAGTTTATCCGATGGGTGTTAGGATAGAATAGTTTGGCCTAGGCCAATCTAGTTTGGCCTAAATTCGGGTTTGGCCTGTAACATATACATTTTATTTCTCAGGAAGTAAATGTAATATATACCTATTGAGAATGCAATCTAGATTTAGTTTTTTCTGATACGTAGTTTAGCTTCAATGTTTTATGAAATTTCTAACAACCTTACTGGAAAAAAACTGTATATATCTGTGACACTAATCATAGAAAGAAGGTTATTCATTCCGAGATTTAAAAAAATCGACATTTTCATTTGATGTTTATTTTGTTCGGCTATCCTGAGATGCCCACTTTTCAGAGGTTTTACTAAATTTGAATTTTAAAGGATGCGTATTTTTTCGTTATTCTTTGTAAAATTCTAATGGTATAATAGATAGAATTCTAAATTATTTTTCGTGATTTTATTGGAGCACGATTTTATTGCTTTTTAATGTGGTTTAGAGTCGGTTTCTACCTCGAAAAATTGCGTGTTCGGGCTGAAATACGTTTGATTCCGGTGGAGTTCGGGTCGTCAAAAATTACTTTTTGCAAGTTCGGGCCAAGTAAACATTTGTCAGCTTGCGGGTTGACTTCAAGAAGAATCCTCAGGTTTTGATTGGGTACAATGTAAGCTGTGTAGGATTTTTTTCGGATGACAGGACGAATATGGTCGTGAAATATGGTCTTCTTATTCGGTAATTCATCTCTTCTTCCCTTGATAACACAATCGATTACAACAGTCCTGCTATTCAACATGCACTAGTCCATGTATTTTTAGTAAAAGAACTTACAATGCTTTTCGTTTATCAATGTAACTGCAGCCGATGATAGCTGCAATATGTTTGACTAATGTTATTCAGTCATGTTCTATCACAATAGCAGCAGTAATATTAATATTGTCTTCTGTATGAGCAATGCAGTTATGAATAAAGAAGAGCAGTCATATAGTATATTATATACCAGTTGCGCGTGAAGTAACTGAGCAGACTGGCACAAGATGCCGATTTTTAAAAAAAATCGAATCGACAGTGTTTTATTATTTCCGGCCCAAACTCCCCCCCCCCCCTGTAAATTTGAATACGAAACCCACAATATTTTCTTAAAAACATGGTAAAATTTTCTGTTTGTATTTACTAGTGCTATTTTTATGATTGACTTTTGTTATTAATAAAGATTCGAAATAGCCAGAAAATTCCTATTTAAGCTTATATGCGAATGCTTCTTCCGACTGTATTCACTCCTGCGAAAGCGCTTACTGTAGAACCTTCAATAATTTAAGGTGTGCAAACTCCTCTTTATTAATAGTTACATGGTATGGGCATGGTAGGGCCACATTCATTTGAACTTGCCATTACTCCTTCCTTAAAAATCCTATGTATCTGCTAGCTGCATCATTATGTAGAACAGATTCTTTATAAGTCTTCCGAACCGGGTTACGTCAGCACAGACAATCATCTCATCGAGTTCATGCTTGAAAATCTAGGATTAGTTAAACATCATTTTTCCTGCTACCAATTCCCCAAGTTTTCATAGTTTTGGGTATTGAAAAGTACAATGGTAAATTGACGATTCAATTGCAAAATCGAGATTTTATGTGTTTTTCAAAAATATATAATATATAATATAAAGAAAAACTTGACGCCGTGACAAGAATAGCTTATATGTCGACAAGAAATTAATTTCTAAAAAATGAAAAATGCTGTTCGATTCCAAATTATGTTCACCTCCAATCTGGCTCGAATATGCAATAATAATAATAATAATAAATGCAAGCCTGATCTCAGTTGGCACGAGTCTGCAGGAAAAAAAAAACATGTAAAATGCATTATGTCTTTAGGGTGGACATGTGAAATTCCTGTATTGATGTTATAAGCAATTACTCTTGACACACATTTATACTTATTCTAGTGAAACACATGTTTTTTACCGACCAAACTCGATTTCGAGCCAAATTAGATTAGCCTAGGCCAAACTATTTTATCCTAACGCCAATTATATAAACTAGATTTCCTACGCCTAACTTGTTTATCTATATGCCCGTAGGAAAAACTAGTTTTTACAAGGTAAGAGGGAAATCCGTCATTTTCCGTTTATACTTTACCATTAAACCCTCAAAACTATTCAGGGAATTGCCTTATCAGAAAGAACCTATAAGCAAAATTTGAAGCAAATCCGTAATTTCAGCGTTAAAAACCATTTATCTAAATTATGGGGGAGGGGGGGGTACCTACATTGCCCTTTCTTTAATACTTAAACAATAAACATCCACAACTAATCCCGGAGGCGCCTTGTCAGAATAATTCTATATCTAACATTTTAAATGAAAACTGATAATTCTGCATGATAAATGCATTTCTCTAAATTAACGGTGGGGGATTAGACTTCCGTTCGATCCCTTTATTCTTTTTTAGTGATTTTCCGAAACTAATCAGAAAAATATCTTATCAGAAGGAACCTACATCCAAAATTTGAAGCTAATCGGATATTTATATCAAGAGTTATAGCGTTACGTACATTCGTACGTACATACGCACGTACATACATACAGAACCTGTGAGCCCTTTATTTCGCTAGCTTTGACGCCCGTGAACTAAAAACACGGATAATTACATTGGCCTAGGACAAACTAGATCAGCCTAGGAAAAACTAGAATGTTGGCGCTGAGGCAGTCATTGAATTCGATAAAATCACGCCAAATTGAATTGGCCTAGGATAAACTAGATCGGCCTAGGATAAACTAGTTCAGACCAATAAACAGCAGGCTGAACTAGTTTATCCTATGAGAGTTAGGCCAAACTAGTTTGGCCTAGGAAAAACTAGTTTGTCCTATGGGCCTTAGGATAGACTAGTTTGGCCTAGGAAAAACTAGTCTATCCGATGAGCGTTAGGATAAACCGGTTTGGCCTAGGAAAAACTAGTTTATCCGATGGGCGTTAGGATAGACCGGTTTGGCCTAGGAAAAACCAGTTTATCCGATGGGTGTTAGGATAGAATAGTTTGGCCTAGGCCAATCTAGTTTGGCCTAAATTCGGGTTTGGCCTGTAACATATACATTTTATTTCTCAGGAAGTAAATGTAATATATACCTATTGAGAATGCAATCTAGATTTAGTTTTTTCTGATACGTAGTTTAGCTTCAATGTTTTATGAAATTTCTAACAACCTTACTGGAAAAAAACTGTATATATCTGTGACACTAATCATAGAAAGAAGGTTATTCATTCCGAGATTTAAAAAAATCGACATTTTCATTTGATGTTTATTTTGTTCGGCTATCCTGAGATGCCCACTTTTCAGAGGTTTTACTAAATTTGAATTTTAAAGGATGCGTATTTTTTCGTTATTCTTTGTAAAATTCTAATGGTATAATAGATAGAATTCTAAATTATTTTTCGTGATTTTATTGGAGCACGATTTTATTGCTTTTTAATGTGGTTTAGAGTCGGTTTCTACCTCGAAAAATTGCGTGTTCGGGCTGAAATACGTTTGATTCCGGTGGAGTTCGGGTCGTCAAAAATTACTTTTTGCAAGTTCGGGCCAAGTAAACATTTGTCAGCTTGCGGGTTGACTTCAAGAAGAATCCTCAGGTTTTGATTGGGTACAATGTAAGCTGTGTAGGATTTTTTTCGGATGACAGGACGAATATGGTCGTGAAATATGGTCTTCTTATTCGGTAATTCATCTCTTCTTCCCTTGATAACACAATCGATTACAACAGTCCTGCTATTCAACATGCACTAGTCCATGTATTTTTAGTAAAAGAACTTACAATGCTTTTCGTTTATCAATGTAACTGCAGCCGATGATAGCTGCAATATGTTTGACTAATGTTATTCAGTCATGTTCTATCACAATAGCAGCAGTAATATTAATATTGTCTTCTGTATGAGCAATGCAGTTATGAATAAAGAAGAGCTGTCATATAGTATATTATATACCAGTTGCGCGTGAAGTAACTGAGCAGACTGGCACAAGATGCCGATTTTTAAAAAAAATCGAATCGACAGTGTTTTATTATTTCCGGCCCAAACTCCCCCCCCCCCTTGTAAATTTGAATACGAAACCCACAATATTTTTTTAAAAACATGGTAAAATTTTCTGTTTGTATTTACTAGTGCTATTTTTATGATTGACTTTTGTTATTAATAAAGATTCGAAATAGCCAGAAAATTCCTATTTAAGCTTATATGCGAATGCTTCTTCCGACTGTATTCACTCCTGCGAAAGCGCTTACTGTAGAACCTTCAATAATTTAAGGTGTGCAAACTCCTCTTTATTAATAGTTACATGGTATGGGCATGGTAGGGCCACATTCATTTGAACTTGCCATTACTCCTTCCTTAAAAATCCTATGTATCTGCTAGCTGCATCATTATGTAGAACAGATTCTTTATAAGTCTTCCGAACCGGGTTACGTCAGCACAGACAATCATCTCATCGAGTTCATGCTTGAAAATCTAGGATTAGTTAAACATCATTTTTCCTGCTACCAATTCCCCAAGTTTTCATAGTTTTGGGTATTGAAAAGTACAATGGTAAATTGACGATTCAATTGCAAAATCGAGATTTTATGTGTTTTTCAAAAATATATGACATAGAAGACCAATTGCGTTTTAATATGCGAATCGAAATTTATTTAAAACTATACTTTCACCCGGGAACTTCATGAAGTGACTGTGTTTGCTATTACCTCCCGCTCTATTCTGTAAAATTATTATTTTTTAAAAAAGAATAAAAAATTGCAATTCAACATCTTGTTCTTCTTGTGTTGACTCTATAATTCCAGTAAGCGTTATTGAGCATGTACACACGTTCACACAAGTCTCTTATATTCTAATCGAACGAAAAAAAGGAAATAAATCTCCTACATCCATCACATTAATAAGGAATAGACTAATAAAACAACATAAATTTAATTTTTTATGTTCCAAATTATACAAATTAAAACACATATTCATACTTGCCAACCTCCGGGCTTTTTCTAAATAAAGAAAACGTACTTTCAACCGGAAAATTTGTTAAATTAATTTTTTTTTCTAAATGTAATTGTCATTTGAAGTCCTTTTAATTTCATCAGCTAAATAAATTTCTGGTTCGAACTATGTTTCTTTGTTTTAAAAAAAGCCGGAGTTTGGCATGATGCATATTCTTTACAACTATCGTGTAAAATTATGTGCTAAAACTATCCCCCTCTTTCCTGATGTTGCCTGTAGGTGACATTAAAGAACATCCTTTAAATTAATTCAAATCTTTCTAGAATTATTAAAACTACTTTGAAACATTTTTAAAAATACATGCATATCATAAGTGTCGATATATTGACTGATGCTTCTTTCGAGATATTTTATAGTAATTTTAAACTGGTTTTAGTGGTCCCTCGCAATGTTTGTATCAGGACAGAAAAGGCTACACACACTATCAAAACAGCGTCAAGTAAATGTAATGTTAAAAATTCCCACATAGAGTATACTTCAAAATGTTTTCTATTTATAATGCTGTATTCAATTGAACTTCAGTTTTTAGTTTAATAAAATACAATAATTATAAATATTTAATTACCTTGGGTTTAAATAAAAGTTAACTTGGTAAGAAAATAACCAAATCAAATGGAAATGTTGTTGATATGCTAAACATCTTAAAATATAAACTATGAGATGTTTTAAACGTCTGTAAAATAAAATAAAAACATTATTTAAAAAATATATTATTAACTAATTTGGTAAGAGGGACTTTTACGGAATTTTTAATCTTTAATCTCCGATTCCTGAAAAAAGAAATTCTTGCCTAATTGAATGGGAAAATTGCACTGATTAAATAAGGCAGTATTTCCAATAATATTTTATTGGTGATAGGATTCTGAGCACTTCATGCGGCTCTTATACGGTAGTTCCACCCCATTGGTTAAGAGGTATTGCAATATTTAATGTAAAAATATGAAATATATATATTATTTTAAGTATATGTTGAACTTTATTACGATTTTTATTCATCCTCTACGGCATCTTTATATTTTCTCCAATAAATACATTAGCGACTGCTGTATGTCAAGTTATAGTAGCTTAGTAAGTGTGTTTGTAAAGTAAAATATATATTTATATATTAGAATTGGATTATGACTTTATTATTTTGTTGTATTTTTTTAATTATATGTGTGTTTTCTAAAAGGCCTTGAGTTATTATTTAATTATCTTAAAAGTTAAGCATTTTTTACTAAAAAAAATCGGCAAATTTTAAAATTTATTTATTAAATATGCAAGCAAACAATTCTGAAAGGAGTGTTAACAAAACAATGAATCGAATACTGTTGCATCATACATTTCAAATTCTTCTGAATTTCAAATTCATTTTAAGTATAATTTTATCGTATAAAAGAGAAAAATTGTCGCTATTGATTCCTCTTTAAGAGTTAATAAAAGTTAGAAAAGTATTTTCTTTGGTAAATAAAGAAAGGGCAAAACATTAAATACTTTAGTTTGGTCCAAAAAAATAGTAAATAATCGTTTTGAAACGAAATTTGCATAGGCATATCTATAAGATTGTTCAAGATCTTTGCTTTTCGTTCAATAAAATAATAAATTTCGTTTTGTATTTCAGCTATAATTTAAACAAACACTCCGATTTAAAATGCTGGTGTAAAAATTTCAAAAAGCTGTACATGACTTAATTAATAAACATTTTGTAAAGCAGTAATTACTAGCTGTTACTGAGGTATGCTATACGCATTTGTTTTTAACAAGTTCAAGGAAATTTTACGTTCGGAGTTCCAAACTTTAAATTTATTTAAACTGTAAACTTTTTGAATTAATATTTACCCGTTTATTGTATTGAGGGTAAAAACTACGGAAAAGTTTAATGTGTAAATAAAATGTGAAAAGTATGTTTTCGCATTGTTAAGCACATTTGAGTGGAGTTTGTTAAGCCAAAGCTCTTTAAGACTACTTTCTGTCTGGTCCAAACCCACACTTATAAAATTCAGAATTTACTTCATTGTTACAATAAAGACAACCCTAAATTTATTTCTATAATTTAAATTGTAAGAATATATTATATTCAGTCGAATGTCTATTTCTGTTTTTCTCTTTTACAAACCAGAGACCAAACTGCTTAAGATGTTCTATTATTTTATTATCCGACTGTACATTATTCAAATAACAAAACTAATACTGAGTGTCTTTGGCATTAAAAAATGGTTTAGAAATGCCAAAGTATATAGAATTATTAAAATATGGACGTCAAATACTTAAAGTATTTTTATAATATGGTTTAAATAAATGTTACACGCGTTAAAAATTGAAAATAATTAGTCGATTAATGATCCACAGATATTTTACAAAAGTTGTTATTAAATTATTTGTGAAACAGTACATTTTGCAAAGAACTTTAACTAAAGTAAGAACTAGGCACACCTAAATCATATGCATTAAAATGTCCTATAAACATTGCTAAAGATTAAAATTACATCTTAGGATTCTTCTAAAATAAATTTTCACATTTTTTAAAAGCTGTAACAAAAGTATACATATTAATCAAAACCACATTCGATTGTATTTGTTAAAAATCAATGTGTCTTAAAAGAAAAAAATCAGACTGCTTTAATATTAATTTTAAGACAAGAATAAAGAGCATAAACCGAATTTAATTATCAAACATAATTTCGAAATATTTGAAGGCATGTCAAACGATATGTAAATGCTTTTATTTTATTTAACATTTTTGAAAGGATAATATAAAAAGCTTATGTATAATATAACTAACACGGGCAACAGTAAAATAAAAATAATAAATTAATAACTTAAATCTAATTTAAAATATATCACTTTAAACTAATACTAATATTAGTTTAGGTTTGTTAGTTGAATTTGGTTAATCAAGTTCCTGAAGGATCTGAAAAAGCTGTGAAATCATACGAAAAATTGTTAGAACCCAAGAGAAAAGTAGAGCTCGATTTAAAAAATGTTACAGTAAATATTGGCAAATATTTTCAATCTAAAACAGTGCGTAGAAAAGAAATGGAATCGGAATATCTGTAAAGCTCATGAAATTTCTCAAATTTGGTTATCTAAAAATGTGGACTGGAGCTTTACTGATGTCTTATATTCAGAATTGTATTGTTATCCATCCAAAATGATTGCTGGGCAAAGTAGAGAATGTATAGCTATATTGTTTTAAATTAGGTAATCTCCACAACGCTAAATGAATATAAACCATGAAATAATAATTAAGGTATAACATTAATTTAAGAAGGTTTTTTTGGAATTGATGTAGAAAAATATTTATGAACACAAATATTTAGTATATGGTTTTGGCTGAATGATGAAGTTTGAGGATAGGGTTTACGTAGAGCTTTGATCATCCACTTATCAAAAACCCAATGGAATTTAATTTTTGTCGAAAAATTATACTGAAATTTTAGTTCAGGCTCTCGATCTTTATTACATCATGCTGTAACTCATAAATCATTTTTTTAAGCTGGTTACGGATGATTAGGATATGTAATGTGTTAAAAATGCCTTGTTTTCCCTAACTGATTTTAAGGCACCTGTAAAGCTCAGTCCACATTTATATCTACCAAAACTTTGGGTAATTTTATGAGCTCTACAAATAATCTGATTCCATTTCTTTTTCTACTCACTTTTTTAGATTGAAAATATTTGCTAATTTTAACTGCAGCATTTTTTACATCGAGTTCTATTTTTATCTCGGGTTCCATCAGCTTTTTATTTGATAGTTAAAGACTCAAAGTAAAATTTCTGCTTCAGCTTTTTTCGGGCATTCGAGTTTTGAAAAATGTTTTCTGTTATATTTTAGTTTCTGAAAACTTATATTTTATTTATTTAAAATAAAAAGAATGTTAACCATTTAACTGGACAATATTTTTTGAAAAAAAAAAAAAAACTTTCATATAATGACTATTTTTTAATGCCTTTTACAGTAATTTTAATCTTTTCTTTTTTCACCAATTTTTCAAAATAGAAATTTTTGCCTAATCGAATCAGAAAAATGCACGGATTAAATAACGCAAAATTTACAATAAAAATTTACTGGTGAGAATAATAACTAACGATTAGAATATGGATGCCCATATGTGGTACAGTCAAATTATGACTGGTAAAAAACACATTGTCCGTATGACATACATGCAATTGAGGAAAGCGGTTAATACAGATTCGAAATGACAAACTAGATATATTTATTTCTAAGAACACATAAATTAACGTCTGAATTTAATTAATTAATAATTAAAGATATATTTAATATATATTAAGACAGACACAAACGTAATTAATGCAACAATCCATCATGGAGTGAAAAATTAACCGGGGTCCGGAATCGAACTTGGGTCGACGGCGTACCGTGACGTTGCTTTTCCATCTAAGCTATCCTGGCCGGCATCCTAGCCCGGTAATACACAAAAAGCATTAGTAGTATAATTTGAACGTGTTATGAAAAATCAAAAACGAACATAGGATTAAAAATATTTTAGTCAGCAGAAATAGTGGTTAATTAAAATTTAATCCTCTAAGTGTTTGAAACGTAATATTTCGTTTACTAAGCTACAGGCTTCACTGCAATATGAGCTATATTTAAAATAATATAGTTCAGCAGAATTACTAATTTTTCAATACATTTTGGAGTGATTAACGTTCTCAAGAATTAAATTCATATTTGTTATTAACTTTTTTTATAAAGTTGAAAGAATCATATTTTCTGAGCATTTAAAATCAAATACAGAGAAAACAATGTTACAATTTTATCCATTTGCAAGTCTCTCAGAGGGTTAAAGAAGTAACAAAGTTAATTCTTCATCTATGCCATTTTCAATGTGTTCTACATTTATTTATCAATAGGTCGATGATTTGATTAGCAAATGGAAGTGAATCCTCTTGAACTCATCTTAATTACAACAATAGCTTATGAATATGCATGGCAAAAAATAATATTTTAAAATTATGTTTAATTAATTATTTATATTAATCGACGACATAGCTATTTATAATTCTAATTATATTCAGCAAAATGCTTCATGTATCTTATTTTCCGATTTCTCCAAGACGTTCTGTTTTATGTATATTTGTTCAACTGTAAATGCTAAACTATGTGCATAAATTATGCAACCAATTTACTCTCAAGAGAGTAATTATTAAAGAGTGGATAAAATCGTTAGTATAAAAGATTCTAATTATGCTGACAATGAAAGTTCCTTTAAATTAAATTTTGTTTTCTGAAAACCGATATTGCCAAAATTTAATTATCTTAGACTGTAATAGGAGCAAACATCACGAACAAATACAAATTTAATTCTACTTCCAATCGGGAAAGAATTTTTGTTGACCCTTAACATTATGAATACAACAATAAAAATAAATAAATATATTAATAAAGCAAAATATATGTTAAAAATTCTTAGTTTAAAGTAAATGATTGTAAATCGATGTTCGAAGAAACAAAAAATAATCAATTTTAATTAATATTAAGATTTAACTGCTCTTGTTTCAATTCTGTTTCTGCATAACTACTAACACATGCTAAACAATTACGGAAACAGTGTTTTCTCAGATAAGTTTTAATAAAAAATTATGTACTTTAGAATTTAACGGAAATGCCAGATTAATATTTGGTTTCTCAAACCAGATATTAAAATTATGTTCATTTCATTAAATATGATGAAAGTAAACATGTCTGACAAACAGCAAAGTAAATTGTATATAGTTTTATTTAATAACATATCGTTAAGTAATAGTTTAAGGCATTCCAAATGGTCTGTTATAAAAAAATAAAGAAAATGCATCAAACAAAAAATTTATTGTTAAAAAAATATTAGTTAAATAAAATGATGCATGAGTAAATTATATAGTAAACCTTTTTAATTTAAAATTAGAATTTCAAGTTAAAATATGCATGAATTCTGCAAGCGATTTCATGTATGTTTAAACTGTAAAATATATTTAAAATGAATTTAATTTTCTAGTACTGCCTTAATGTTTATTTAATCATATTGTTACACATAACTAGAACAATGCACACCAGAATGAGATGTATGCTTTTTTATAAGAATTGCATAGCACTGCATTATAAAGAGAAATACAAAGAAAAAAAAATATCTCATCTGGTTAAAAGGGTCAGGTATGATAAAATATTTATAAAACAAGACTGATTTACTTAATACATTTTACAAATACTTGATATGGCGAAAGTGTATATTTTATGGCTTTTAATATTCTAACGTAATTTCGACGTTTCTAAATTCAAATTGATATATTAAGTGTATTATTTATTATAAAATATGATACTTTAATTACTCTTAGTTTAAACAAACACTTTAAATGTCTCAATAGTTTTTAGATACTGAATAATGAGTATTATTTTTTCTAGCATTTTTTATACCGTTAAATTAACTACGCATGTTATTAATGCCAGCCTCTAATAAATATTCAACTTGATAATCTTCAAATGCTTTTAAAATTTGTAAAGATACCTCGAAGGATTAGCTCAGGCAGGATCCGTATCGTTATAATATGGAAATGTAATTGTTTAACCTTTACGAACAATTTTATTAGATGCGTTCATAATTATGTAAATATGAAGCTTCTACAGACGTTGTTCAGTCCGTCCGTCCGTCTGCCCACATGTAACAGAGCAAAAACTGCACAATTGAATCATTTGAAATTAAAATTATATAATTATTGCATAATTTTGTCGAGTCATAGCAAATTTTGTGAAAATCGTGTATGTACTTTAATTACAAGGACAATGCAAATCATTTTGCTACTTTACTTCCGATGAAAAAAAATAGTTTGGAGTGCATTTTAATAATATTACACGCTTTCGAACATAATAAAATGGATATGCACCTATGAAATACATACTGAAATATGCATTATGTACAATCTGTGGTCCAAAGAATATTGGTTATTAATTTACAAGGTCACACAAAAGCATTGAATGACATACTGGTACAAGGAGCAAACATTGTTTGGGGTGCGTTTTAATAGCATTAAACTCTTTCGGAACTCATGAAATTGATATACGTTGCTGAGGTTTGCTACAAATTATTTTCTGTATAATAGAAATCAGATAGCATTTATAGAGACACATGGAAGATTTCAGGTACTATAATGTTTACTATTACACCGAGATATGACTATTTTCAAAAACTTCGTTATAGTACAAACACACCTCATGCTACTCTTACATGCATTTTCTTCCTTATTGACTACTAAATGAGCATAACTATTTGGAAATAGTTGTTGTTCTCGGTAGAGAATTGGGAAATCTAAAGTATATCTGTATCTTTTTATTGGTTGAATTACGCAACTTATTTTATTTCATTCGTTTTCTGATTGGTCCATGTTTAATGTCCAAAAATTGAATACTTCTGTTGCCGCGATGACCAAAAAAAAGTAATAAAAACTTCAAAAAAAAAAAAAAAATTAAAACAATTTCTGATAAAGATTTCAAATAAATTTCATTTAAAAGTGCATTTTATTTCCTGCACGCAACGGTGTAAAAATTTAAAATGTGCAATGTAAAAAACGCACGTTTAAAAATTTGCCATTCCGAAAATTGCAAAACGAAAATTTAATTTAAAATTTGATTATGATGGTTCCAGGAATATTAATGCTTAATCCATGTCGTACGTAATATGTGACGTTCAAAAGTCAGTCTGATTAACTCCATCAAATAAAAATGTTCAATTTAAACAGCTAAAGTTACATATCTATAAAATACTGTTTTTTTCAGCATTGGTCGAGGAATATTAATGTTTAATGCATGACGTACGTAATATATTACTCGTTATGATCATCATAAAAATGATGTTTATTATTATTATTAATTTAAATATAGAATTTATTTACAAGTCTTTAAAATTTGAGTGTTTAAAAATGTCATTTTCCAAATAGTCGTTGTAATTTGTTAAATTGCAAGTTTGTTACTTTAATACTTACCCATCATACGTAGTATATGGTAATGCAATCGTTTTGAAAATCGAAAAAATATTTTGACGGATTTACACGTTTCAGATACTGGAGATTCCAAAAAACATATTTTTAAGAAAAACATTTTGCCGTCCGTCCGTCTGTGCGTCTGTCTGTCCATCTGTCTGTCGGTATCTCCCGAACAAATTGATATAGAGACTTGTAATTTTGTATGTACTTAGTATGTAAGAATGGGACGAAGCCTTTTTAATATCAGTAACCTCGAATTTCCGGAACTATTTTTTTTGAACTCTCGAAAAATTCGTTCTGATGAAAGGTGTATAAAATTTTCTAATTTTTTTTATTTTAAGGAATGAAGGTAAAAGGCAACAAAATAACACAAATTTTGAATAACGATCGAAGTCAGTCGGATTATTCGTTGCCGAGATATGTGTAATCGTGTTTTCCACATTCTTCCATTTTTCATGACCCTGTATTTCATTCAAATTTCAAGTTAAAGATATATTTTAATTGGAAATGAGACGCTTAATATGACGCAGTAAATTGTTAGATAATATGATTGTTATTTTTGGAGTTATAAGGATGTTCCTTTTACGCGATTCGGTACTACTTGAGCATTTTGGCGTTTTATATATTTTGTCGAAATTGTCTCATCAGCAATTCATTAATAGAGCATTACTATGTATATTAAAACTATTTAAATATGCGTTTAAATTTTATTTTGGAATTACGTTGCATTCTGTAAATAGTTTATGCTATTTTTATTTTTATATTTTATATTATGCATATGTATGATGGGTAAGTATTACGGTGCCCCCCCCCCCCAACGACTAGTTTTTGTATTGTTTTTTTTTTCAAGCTCTCTAATGGGATAACTCAGACACTTGCTTTATTCGAGGAGGATAGCACCTGGATAATATATTTTTTATTTAAACAATTTATAATATTTTTTTCTGTGCTATTTTTCTCGTAAGCATAAAATATCGATATATATTACAAGATTAAATGATTTACATGACCACTTTAAATTTCAAGCTCTGCGAAAGATGAATCAGTTACAAAAGAATAGAGATGGTCTAAACCGCAAATCAAATAGTTCTCTTAATAATAACAACTATAGTTGCTTATAATTTTCTCCAGGTATTTGAAGAATTTCGTCATAAAATAGTAACTTTTTTCTGAGGAAATGAGAGCAACTTATAATTTTATGGTAAAAGAAAAAAAAAAACAGATGCTAATAAATTATTTATTTTAGCATTTTTTATACGGATAAATTATCTACTTACGTTTTTAATGCCAGCTTATAAATATGCTATTTGATGATATTTAAATGCTTTTAAAGTTTGCGTAAATGCCTCACGCAGGTTCCGAATCGCTATAATATGGAAAATTATTTTTTCCCATTACGAACCCTTTTATTCATTACGAAACGATTATCGCAAACAAATGGATATCAAAATTACATGATTTCTGTTGACGAATTAATGTTAATTTTTTTTCTTTTCCAAGCCCTTTAACGGAATAGCTTAGACACTTCATTTATTCGAGGAGAAAAGCATCTGGAAATATTTTTTTCTTTATTTAAAATATTTATAATATTTTTTCTGTACTATTTTTCTGGAAAACATAAAATATCGATATATATTCCATGTAAGTTTAAATGGTTTACATTATTACCTTAAATTTTGAGTACTACAAAGCATGAATTTGTTATAAAAGAGTAGTGAACGGTCGGTCTGAATGACAACTATAGGTGCTACGTATTTACACAATTATAAACGCACCTAAAAAACCAGAAAACAAAAAAAAAATATTTAATGTATTTTAAAGAACATTTTTCGGAACATGACGGTAGGAAAATTGACAGTTTGAAAGTTTGAAGTTTTGAAAAATTGAAATAAAGCAAATTTTTTGGTCACGTGCGGATACCCTCAAACGACGCCATCATTATATGTGGAAAGTAAAAGAAAAACAGTTGGAAAGTAGCGTATCATTACAACGTTTTTTGCCACTTCTCACAACAATTAAGAAAAATGTATTTAATGCCTGCATTCATCATTCTATTTATAAAAAATAACATTAATGAAGGATTTCTGATGTATCTATTTGTTATTATGAACTATACTTAATTTCATGTATTTGTATTAATATTACAAATAAATGAAGGCACATGAGTCTGATTTATAGATATCTTTAAATAGATAGATATCTGATTTGTTTTGCCGAGTTTCTTGATTAACGACATCACTTTTTGCTGGATTTGTGTATTAATCTGCGATATTGACGTCCCATAAAAACTTTTCTGCAGATGTGAAGACCGAATAATACATGTGGAATACTTCAGCGGTTGTAAAGAACGTCATTTTATATAAAATAAAAGCGTATGTTCGATGTCTTAAAACTGAAATATGTTTTATACTATCTCTCTTTATACACATATTTTTTTTTATCGACGACGACACATGATTCCGAGGTGGTAAAATTTTTGTTCTCTAGTAATTTGCATTTTTTTTCTGGTAATGTAGATTTGTGTACTCTGAAAAAGTTTCTTTCTACTGCATGGTAAATTGTATGAAGATACAGTAGGTTTTAATTTAATCGTTTTAAAATTGCCTGTTGATTTTATTTGTAATTCAATGGTTACTTATTAAAGTTTGCACTCTTATGTAGGATTTAAATTATATTTCATTTTAGAGATATTATAGAAGGCATCGAAAATTTTGTTCGGCATTTTACCCCAAGATGGCCAACGAGAAGACCTTGGTACACCGATGAAATGAAAAAACTAGATCTGGTGGCAATTTACACTTTACAGAAAGAACAGGTACCAGTACTCTGCAAAAACATCAACATTATTTATCTGTTATTTCAAATAAGACTTATATATGCAAACAAAAAATTCACGTAAAATATTTTGCACACCTACCAGAAGTGTTTAACACGTTCGCTGCCGCTTACCTGACGATGTGATGATAGTTAATACCGCACTGTAGAAGTGTGTTTTCCCAGAAGCCGATTTACTTTTTATAACAAAGAATCAGTGAAAGATTTTACCGCGCCAGTGCGTGGCTGGCTATTGGACATCACCCCGTTAGTGGTCCTTTAACGTTCGCGCCATATCACACACTGGCGCGTGAACGGCAGCGAATGTGTTAAGCGAAATAGCACTAAAAAGTTTGTAAAAAAAACACAACTGAAATTAAACTATCGATATGGAACCATCTTGCTTACAACTGAGCGTCACGGCGTTTCGCTACAGCGTCTGCGCGTATGTAAACTACGCGATACGGCATTTGTATGACACGGCATCTCATCTCAAGTTATCCTATATTTTCATTCAAAAAACTCATAAAAATTTTCTTAAAATCTATTTTTGATTGTTTATTCATTTACTTTTATCTGAGATTTCTTCAGACAGTTAGTTTCTTACAAAATGATAATGAATGATTTATCATTCTATTGAGGGAGATCATATACAGTTAGAATCTCTTATTAAACATAGAACACAGAATAGAAGGAAAACGTTTTGGAATTTCATACAAAAGCTTGGTATAAAAGATATTTCTTACATAGTGATGTACGCATCCTTTTTTTTCATGTGATCACAAAAAGGAGAAACCCAAGGAAGTCAATTCCTTTGTTCTTTTATCTCAGAACAAAATAAAAAAATTATAAAAAATATGGGAGTCGTTTCCCTTTATCAGATGTGAATGCACTATATACGCGTGTCTAAAGCGCAAAGATGAAGTTTTTCCTTACATTTTTTGTCCAAACTTTCAGGGATATTTGATATACACATGGAAACATTTCAATTTGTGACTAAAATGAAAAATATTCTTTTTGTGTCAAAAAAGACCTATTCTATAGTATTTATTGGAATATTATGTTTTATTTTTTTTTCTATTAAATTTCATTTACTGCACATTAAAACTATTTAGTTAAAAAAATGTTTATTTTAATATATAGTATTACTGATGTATGTTTAAACATATATTGGGAGAAAAATATACAAAGGGTGTTTTCTACTATTTTATATGCATTTTTATATAACTCAATTTAGTAGTTGCGTGTAAGGATACAATTTATTAATCTAATTTTTATCCCCCTCTTGGTATGGTAGACTTATACAAAATCAGATACAAAGGCGTGTTTTGGAAGAAATTACTGTTTTTTAATATTTTTATTTCTTAATTGTATCCACTAACTTAGTTACCAATATCTGTTCAGGATCAACATACAAACAGGTAGAATGCTTTAATAAACGGAGTACAAAGAGCAAACGAAAGATATTTTGTAATTTGATGCAGAAGCTCGGTATAAAAGATAATTTCCTATGTCGTGAAGTACACATACTTTTTTCATGTGATCATAAGGAAGAAGAACACAAGGAAGACAATTACTTTGTTTTTTTTATTTTAGAATAAAAACTAAAAAAAATACAAAGAATATGGGAGTCGTTTCAGTTACTTTCTGAGATGTAAATGCACTTTATAGGGGAGAGTGGGGATACTTGAGCATAGGGGATACTTGAGCCGCCCCTATTATCTCTACAGTTGGTCTAAAACTAGCAACATGGTAACATATTTATAGTTCTGAACATGTAAAAAAGAAATCACATACCTTGATACCATTTTGAAAGTATGGTGATTAACCCTTTGAGCTCTGCTGGTAGAATTTTCTACCACATAATTTTAATTCTGAAATGTCACAACGACACCAGAGAATTCGACCAAGTTTTTTTTAAAAAGGTTTAATGCATTTTTTCGCGTATATTGTAAATCGGTTTTTTTCTTTGCAAAATACTGGTGCGAATGTGACATCTGGCTCAAGTAATCTGGCTCAACATCTGGCTCCATGGGGATACTTGAGCCACGATGTAAAAGAAAAAGTAAACATTTATTAGACATAGAAAAATAGTTCAAAACTAATTGAAAGTGGTTTTCAATTGAAAAAAAAATATCAAATTTTCATTTTCAATATTTTATTATGTTCTAAGAAATTATAAAAAAATTAAATTTTAAAAAATGGTTCAAGTATCCCTATCTTCCCCTATGCGTTTCTCGGGTGGAAAGATGAAGTTTTTCATTACTTTCTTCTTTTGTACAAAGGTATGTTTTGGAAGAAAATACTGCTCTTTAATATTTTTATTTCTTAATTCTATACAATAACTTAGTAACCAATATCTGTTATGGATGAACGTACAAATAGGGAGAATGCTTTTAGTAAACAGAATACACAGAGCAGACGAAAGATATTTTGAAATTTGATGCGAAATCTCTGTATAAAAGATAGTTCTTACGTCGTGGAATACGCATTCTTTTTTCATGCGATCACAAGAAATAGAAACACAGGGAAGACAATTCCTTTGTTCTTTTATCCCAGAACAAATATATATATATATATATATATATATATATATATATATATATATATATATATATATATATATATATATATATATACAAAGAGAATGGGAGTTGTTTTGGTTACTTCCTGAGATGTGAATGTATTATATACACATTTCTACGGTGAAATGATGAAGTTTTTCTTTACTTTTTTCTTCCGAACTTTTAGGGATATTTGATATGCACATGAAAAGAATCCAGATTGTGTCTAACATGAGAAATAATCTTTTTGTGTCAAATAAATAGTATTCATTGGAATATTACCATGATTTAAAAAATTGTCACTGTTAAATGTCTTTTACTGCACTTTAAAATTATTTAGTTCAAAAAATGTTAGTTTCAATATAATGTATTACTAATGTATGTTTGAACATATATTTGGAGAAAAATTATACAAAAGGGGTTATTCACTATTTTATATACGTTTTTATATAACTCGATTTAATTTTTACGTGTAAGGATACATTTTTTTTAATCTAATTTTTGTTCATCACACTGCTTTTTAATATTTTTATTTCTTATTGAATACAATAACTTAGTAAACAATATCTGTTCATGAAGAACATACAAGTAGTTAGGATGATTTTATAAAACGTAATACACAGAACAGACGAAAGATATTTTGTAATTTGATTCAAAAGCTTGGTATAAAAGATAGTTCCTACATCGTGAAGTACACATTATTTTTTTCATCAAAAGAAAAAAAGAAACACAAGGAAGACAATTCGTTTGTTTGTTTATCTTAAAACAACCTATTAAAAAATTATAATACAAAGAATATGGGAGTCTTTTCAGACACTTTCTGAGATGTGAATGTACTATATACACGTTTCTAGGGTGGAAAGGTTAACTTTTTCGTTACTTTCTTCTTCTGAGCTTTCATGGATATTTGAAATACACATGGAAACTTTTCAGTATGTGACTAAAATGAAAGAAAAATCTTTTTGTATCAAATAATGGCATACTCTATAGTATTTATTGGAATAGTAACATGTTTTAAAAAAATTTCACTATTAAATGTGTTTCACTGCACTTTAAAATTATTTAGTTAGAAAAAATATTTGTTATAATATACAGTATTACACTTGTATGTTTGAAAATATATTGGGAGAAAAATTATACCAAGGTAGTTATCCAACATTTTATATACATTTTTATATAACTCAATTCAGTTTTTGTATGTAAAAATACAATTTTTTAATCTATTTTTTTATTAATCTCCTGATATGGTAGAGTTATACAAAATTAGATACAAAGTTGTGTTTTGGAATAAAATACTGCTTTTTAATACTTTTATTTCTTAATTGTATTGAATAAATTTGTAACCAATATCTGTTCCGGAAGAACATACAAACAGGTAGAATGCTTTTACTAAATAGAATACACAGAATAGTTGAAAGATATTTTGTAATTTGATGCAAAAGCGCCATATAAAACATAGTTCCTATGTCATGAAATACACATCCTTTTTTTAATGCGATCACAAGATTGAGGAACACAAGGAAGACAATTCTTTTATTCTTTTTTCCCAGAACAAAATACAAAATACAAAAAAATACAAAGAATATGGTAGTTGTTTGAGTTACGTTCTGCGGGTGAATGCAATACTTACACGTGTCTAAGGCGCAGAGATGAAGTTTTTTGTTGCTATCTTCTTCCGAACTTTTAGGAATATTTGACATACACATTTCAGTTTGCGACTAAAATTAAAAATAATCTTTTTGTGTCAAAAAAGACATGCTCTATAGTATTAATTGGAATATTACCATGTTTTATTATTTTTTTTTACTATTAAATGTGTTTTACTGCACTTTAAAATTATTTAGTTATAATACAGAGAATATTTGTTACATAAAAAAAATATTTGTTTTACTACAGAGTATTACTAATGTATGTTCCAACCTATATTGGGAGAAAAAATATACAAAAGAGGTTTTCTACTATTTTATTTGCATTTTTATGTAACTCAATTTAGTTGTTGAGTGTAAGGATAGAATTGTTTAATGTAATTTTTATTCATCTCTTGATACAGACTTATTCAAAATCAGATACAAAGGCGTGTTTTTGAATAAAATACTGCTTTTTAATATTTTTATTTCTTAATTGTATTCAATAACTTAGTAACCAATATCTGTTCAGGGAGAACATACAAACAGGTAGAATGCTTTTATAGAACAGAAAATACAGAAGAAATCAAAGATGTTTTGTAATTTGATGTAAAAGCTCGATATCCTACGTCGTGAAGTACACAAACTTTTTTTTCATGCGATCACAAGAAAGAAAAACACAAGGTAGACAATTTCTTTGTTCTTTTTTCTCAGATCAAAATAAACAAAATGCAAAGAATATGGGAATCATTTATGTTTCTTTCTGAGATGTGAATGTACAATATACACGTTTCGAGGTAGGAAAGATGAAGTTTTTCGTTACTTTCTTCTTCTGCGCTTTCATGGATATTTGATATACTCAAGGAACAGATTTCAGTTTGTGACACATTTCAGTTTATGCCAAAAATGAAAATCTTTTTGCGCAAAATAATGAATACTCTATAGTACTTATTGGATTATTACCTTTTTTAGGTGCATTCATAATTATATAAATATGTAGCACCAATAGTCGTCGTTCAATCTGTCCGTCTGTTCGCATATAAAAAAGCAAAAACTACGCAACCAACTCATTTGAAAATTAAAATATATAATTCTTGTATAGTTTTGTCGAATCATTTCAAATGTTATGAAATTCGGATGCATTGTTTAGTTACAGGAATAATCAAAAGTATTCAGTAACATTACGGTCAATCGGAAAAATAGTTTCAAGTGCATTTTAATGGTGTTATACTCTTTCGAAAAAAGATAAAATCGGCATGCATCAATTATTTAATTACTACATTTACACCATTAACTACGTCGGATCTATGATATTTTTATAGAGTGTGTTATTTGAACTCTTTATGATTCCATGCAATTTTACATTCTGTTTGAAACACTCCTCAATCTCAGTTTTGAAAGTATCTTCTCTATTTAATTTCAATTAAGGACAAAAGGTCCACATTTTGCATCAATGGTGTAAAATCAAATAATTTTATTAAACTGGGTTAACGCTTTAGAAGTATTTACAGTATGATTATCCCAATGGCATAAAATGTATTTTGTAAATTTAAACAGAAAACATCTTTATTAATTTTTTATCTATATCTGAAATACTTATTATTTGACATCGTAACACATATGCTTGAACAACAACTTTTAGAGATAATTTCAGTAACTATAAGGGGAAATTAAATATGTTTACAATATTTTACATACACGTTGGAGCTCTACTTCATTATCAAATAATGCACGTAAATTAATAAAAAAATAAAATCCAGTTAGACCCTAATATAGATTGATGTTGAAAAATATTTGAGGAAAATTGCTGAGCAGGTGGCGCTGCTATGTAGCATTTTTACGATTTCCGCAATATTTTTATATCAAGAAATAATGCACGGATTTTCATCAATTTTCAGATTCAATTAGTATATGACACGAGTTTATAATTTCTAAATTTTGATGTAAATTGTTCTATTTGAGGCGCTGCTATCCAGCATTTATCATGATTTCCACAATAGCTCTATCACAATAACTAGTGCACGGATTTTCATCAAACTTCAGATGCAGTTAGACCATGAAATGAACTTATATTTTCTACATTTTGCTATAAATGGCTCACAGATGGCGCTGCTATGCAGCACTAATCACATTTTCCACAATAGCTCAATCTTGAGAACAAATGCACGGATTTTAATCAACTTCAAATTCTGCTAGTCCTTGCTAGAGTTGACGTTTTTAGCCTTTAGGTGCAAATCAGTCAACTGATGGCACCACTATGATGTATTTTTTGCGATTTTTGCAATAACTCTATGTACAGAAATAAAGCACTGATTTTTATAAAACTTCAGATTTAGTTATGCCTTCAAGCTCTCAGCAACGTCCCACGGAGCAACTTCCCTGGGACGCTACTCCTGAGGAAGTACCTGGGAAATCATTCCTGGGGAAGTACCCGGTAAGTCATTCCAGGGAAGTGCCGAGGAATTCACAATGCTGGCGCCATCTCATGAAAGATTTTGGAGTACAATACTCAATTGCTTTTTATTAAAATATTGAATTTAATTTCCTCGGTATCTATTTTAATGAGTTAATTTTATTTTATTAATTATTCGATTTCTTATTTTTTAGAAAATTAAATAATTGTTATTAAATTGTAATTATTTTTAATTATTGCTATAACGTTTAAAAATTTTTTTAGTTAAATTAAAAAATTAATTTATTATTTTAGTTAATTCTTATTTTTATATACTTAATACTATTATGTATCTTTTAAACCAAATTTTTTCTATTGATCAATATTTTATTAATTATTAATAAATAACCTATTGCGTTTTTATTATTATTATTATTATATTAATTTAGAAATTAATATAATTAGTTTAAATTAACTAAATAGTAAGTTTCTAAATTCATACACTAAAACCTCTAAATAGAAGAAAATTCTAGATCATAATTTTATCTGATATTTAGAGGTAAAGGTATTTATGCAAAGAAAAAAAAAGAGATTCTTAACGTAAGTTTGTTCAAAAGTACCCGTTTAAAACTTTGTTGTGAAAATTATTTAAATTGAGTCCTGATGCATTTTAATATACCATGTTAAATGTTTATATACATATATAATTAGCTAACATACTTACTAAGCCCTATTTAAAAAAAAATTAAAGAAATAAAGAAAAGTGTCGCGACGAAAGTAGACATTTTTATCACAGCACATAACACCAACTCAAAGATTGTGCAATTTACTTTAAAATGGTATATTTGCATTTAAAATGTATAAATATTGAGCCGCACCTCCCCCTTTCCCAAAACACATACCAATACGTGGTTTTTTTGAAAAGATTTTCTGTTTGTAAAATATACATTCTTAAAAAAGCAGTTAAAAATGTAAATTCACGCATATTTAAAGTTTAATTCAGGTTATTATCAATTACCTACCCTGTGTAATTTATATATCTGTTGAGGATAAGAAAATGTTAGCTAAATAAAAGCCTCAATTTAAATGTCATTTCTGAAGGTATAACCTATTTTGTTTTATTTATCATTAATTATTTTTTAAATGTGAGTTAGACTTATTAACAAATTATTTTTCTAATATCTGTTATAGATTATCAAACATAATAATATTATTATTTAAATTCTGAAAGATAAAATAAAGTCTTTATGTTGAAGACTTCAGAAATATGAATAATTTTTTGGTTCTGAAATTATAGATAAATATTTATCTTTATTTCCTAAATAACAAATACTTTATCGCAATTTCCAACTGAAGAATACATATTTCTTCACTTATAACTTTCATTTAACAAACCGATTTTATATTGCATTTCTTTAATTTCGGATATCTTTAACAGATGGAATTTCTTGATACCTGTTTTACCATGCATATATTCTTAGTTAGGTGACAATGAGAATATTATAACATAAGCAACTGCACACAATGCTCTCAACAGCAGGCAATCACATTTCCAACATTACAAAAATCAGACCCTCAATAAGTCACCATCCCACCCCACCAATCAGTTTTTTCAGCTGAGAATGTGTGTGCAATTTTTCGGAAATCACTCAATGGAAGAGAGAGAAAAGAGCGTTAAGGCCAATATAGACCTGATCACACTAAAGTAATTCCTGGAACTCTCTTCTTTTCTCTCCACTTGAGGTTTACTGATAATAGTAAACGGAGGAGATACAATAGTCAGGAAGATCACTATCTTAAACGTACTTAAGGGAAAGATTCCTGTTCTAGAATTGGATTAAAGTTGAACCACAAAACTCATTAACATCAAACGCGCCGTGTGTGGACATAAAACGCGCCGCCTTAGTTAAAATGAAAGTATTGCACTCTGAATGCAGCCTTATTCCAAGAATTAGAAATCAGACTATTTGTGAGTAATAAGAAAAGGCGTTAGAAAGTGATTTGTTCGTAGGTGTAAAAGAAAAAAAAATATTTTTTTAGTTCGGGATTTTTAAGCAGTAATTCGTTGTTAAAAACATCTTATATTGTAAATTAAGATATCGGTTCTTTTAGGCTTTTCAAATTGCCTAAAATGTTAGTTACTAAATTACATTTCAAGAAGTAAACAAAAATATTTCCCGTCGTTAATTAAATGAAAATTGGTGACCATTGTATTTTTTATGCACATAAAGATTTCATACAATTTTTAAATGGGGATTTAACTGTAAATTAACTTTATTTATAACAATAAAAAAGTAAAGTTTTGTAACATAATCAAATTTTATTAATAGTTTCTATTTTATTAAACTCAAGCTCAAGCAGTGTTTCAGTGTAATGATGGAATTTAACAATTGATTTTCACAACAAATTCTGATACAACAAAATTATACAAATTTGCACAATAGTGTAATTTCGATGATAATACAGAATTTCAATATTTTTAGAATATTATAAAATAATACACTGCTTTTACAGTATTTTTTAATCCCGCGACAAGTGTTAAATCTCCAAACATCTGCAACCTTCATAAGTAACGGATTTAATTACTTGTTAATAAATACTCGCCCAATTATGCCAAATCACTTTGAAACGGGTTGGTTGGTTGGTTGGTTGGTTGGTTGGTTGGTTGTATTTATGACGGTCAATTAACAAAATGGGGGACATATCAAGGGAGGGGATTTACCCTCCGTGAGGGTCTTTCTAATGAAATCAAACCCTTATTTACGCAAGGAAATCCAAGATTCGTAGAAAACCTCGGGGAACTCCAAACAGTTAGACCGACGGGCGCGATTGGGTACAAACTCAGCACCTCCCAGCTACCAGCTTCTGGAGCAGAATCTTCTCACCGCTTGTGGGCACTACTATAAAACTGCAACAATGAAATATTTCAAACAGTAAAAATTCGGAAAGAAATGATTTAAGAAAAGACTAAGCAAATGTATATATTTTTTTCATAAATTCATATAATAAGAGTGCCTTTTACCAAGCGTAAAAAAAGAAAATCAATTAAAATTTCTGTATTGAGAAAGAAAAAAAAAGTAAGAGACAGAGACAGAGAGACAGACAGAGAGCAAAAAAGTTTTATTTTTCAAAGAATTCACTTAGTCTTTATTTGTCAATCATAAAGAAAAATTCATAATTTTAAAGAAACTATGTGTTTTAATCTCTTGCCTTTTTAATCTCTGGAAATAATATTTTTATTAACTAAAATTTAATTTTGTAGCTTGTATCATCAGAAAGTTTTGCATCATTCATTGTGTGTCAAAATATAGTTCATAATCAATTTTCTAACTACAGAATGATTTTAATGGACTATTTTAAATATTAAAAGATAAAAGGATATTTTTTAACATTTAAAAACACAATTTAATGTAAAAATTTTAAAATTCAAGGACATTTATGTTAAAGCAAATAATTATTGATAACTTATTTAGAAATATTAATTAAAATTTATGTCGAATGTAAGCAAAGAGCACAAAAGAGAGGACATTTCCTAGTTTTAAGTTTCAAAAGGGGAGTAAAAATGCATGTATAGCTTAGAAATCTTTATCTCATACTGACCCTACTGCATAACGGTCAGAGCGCGCGTCTACAGTACCAAGTTACTCGGGTTCAAATCCAACAGGAAAAATGAAGGTAAGAAATTTGTTCTTGAATGATCTCTGTTATATGTGAATCTGTCTGAATAATTGGAAAAAAGCAACATTTGTGTTTTCTTCTTAAACAAAATTTAATTAAATCGTAGCTTTATTATTTATTTAACATATTAGTGACCTTGAAGTTTCCCAAAGTCCTTCTACATCACTTTCTCAATTCTTTCTCAGAACCTGCCGGGGAGGACATTGAAGGAGGGCCTGGGGATACAGCTCCCCATGATTCTGTAAAGGGGACATTTTCGGTTCTTGAGGACCACCTGGTGACAATTTTCTGCATCCTCAGGTATGCCTGGGGAAGACGCTCCTGGGATGTGAATCCTCCCCAGGACATATTAGGGAGGCAAGTGTACTATATGGGTTAATATGTCTTGGCATTGTTTAAATTTTGGAGTAAATCTCCAAACAAGTTACACAGCTTGGCTGTAGTAATTTTCAAGATTTCTGCCATAACCTTATCTGAAGAACTAATGCACGGATTTTAATAAAACTTCAGCTACAGTTCGATGCTGATATAAGATGTTGAAAATAAGATTTCCGCGTGAATAATCCACTATGTGACGTTGTTACGCTGCATTTTGCATGATTTACGTTATTTTAGCAATAATCTTATATCAAGAATTAATTCTCGGAGTTTTATATTATTATATTTCCAATAACGAACATATATATGTATATTTTTTTGGCACATGATAAAGAATTTTGAAATATTAATATGTATAAAAGAGAAGAAAGTTTTGGATTGCCACAACCGAATAATACTTTTTGGTACTTTGATTTTTAAACAATTCGTTTCAAATTGTTTTATTAGTTAAAAAATATTAGATATGGCCTTGGAATAACTGTTTCAAATAACAAGAGAAATTTAAAATTTCACAGTTTGTTTCATTAAATATTATTAAAACAAAAATTTAATTAATCACTTTGACAATAAGCAAATACTTTATAAATATTCAAACATTTATTTAGTATACTAAATTATGTGCATAAATTATGCAAACAACACATTGTATGAAGAATGTTAATTAAAGTAAGAATCGAACTTTGCTGTATTAAATACTTCGAATACTTCTGAATTTCAATGTTGTTCTAATTTAACTTTTAGTTTCTCAAAAGAAATATTTTGAATATTTAATTATCTTAAACTAAAATGAATATATACATAGCTATCAAATAATAAATTTAATTGCTTTTATTTACTGACAAAGCTTAATAAAATGTAATATTTGAGTTAACATTTAAAGTTCTACGAGAAATTAACAAACCGGGTTAAGAATATTTTTTTAATAAAAAACATCTTTAATTTTTGTTTTAAAGTATAAAAAAAACTACATTTTTTAAAACTTATGAAGCCAAACAACTTTAATTTTTTCATATTATGTTCACTTGACATTGTGGGTTATTAATTGTGAAATCTGAAAAGAAATCACAATGAATTTTAAACATTTACAATATTATAAAAAACTTTACAGTCTGCCAATAAGAAATATGTCTAAATAAACATTTTTGAAGACGCATAATATATTTGAAAGTCAAATTTCTGCAATTACCACGAAAAGTATGAAAATATTCAAAATTTTCGTGCGTCCCTGTTAAACATCTATAAATTTTTATGTATGCTACATGGTATGTTTAAAAGTATTTCAGTTAAACGCATAGTACAATTAAAATTTTTTCTAAAAGAAATGCACTGGAAATCTTGTATATATCCCAGTACATGATCTATGGAATTTATAAACACCGAGTAATAAGCAAAAAAAATTAGGCGATGCAGTAGCCAAATTTATTTGTGTACTCTAAATTACATGGGCTATATTTTCTACAATAATAACTCCGTAGTGGAAGTAAGTGATATAATCGAATTGCTATATTTTTTTAATTAAGGTCATTCATTTAAAAAATGAGCAAATCAGGTATGTCTGATATGTCACAAATAGTACTTAAAATCATCATCTAAGTAGACCATTTTTATTTACGAGGAAATGCAGAGTAATAGATTTCAAATTTGTTTATTTCAGTACAAAAATTTCCAGTAAATGTTGATACGAAATCGAGATATTGTGTACATGCTTAAAATTTCAAGTTTGATTATGGGCTTTGGGAGTTGAAGGTCTGTATCCAAAATTATTTACGCTTAGAAATGAACTGTAAGTAAGAGATCAGCGTAATTTAGAAACTTTGTTTATATTCTGTAATTTAAAAATAAATAAATAATAAACGATTCCGAGGAAAAAATTAAATATTTCAGTTATTTGTCTTAAAATGGAGGACATCTTTAACGGCTTTGAAATTTTTTGACGGTATAGCTAATGGAATATATTTAATACGTCTAAAATTTCATTATTGTCTTTTTTATTCCTTAATGAGAAAAAAAATAAAAAGTGAAAACTATTAATTGAAAAATTCAATATTTTCATCATTTGTTTGGGCACGATGAAAACTTTCAAAACCTTTAACTATTTTGATATTATAAATAAAAGATTATATTTTAAATATATAAAGTTTTATTCGTGTTTTCAGTTTATTTTTGCCTCAAGAATATTTTAAATTTAAGTAAAAGAAAAAAGGTTCTCTTAAACGCATAATAGTATTTTAATTTTAAAATCAAATAACAACAATAGATGGCAGCACATATCTTTTTCTTTTTAAATCTTGCAAAATGACGCTATTTTAAAAAGAAACAACCCATAGAATGTTTCGCATACTGCTTTTTTGAACTCATTTTTTGTTATGTTAGGAATCAAAAAGGCAATACTAAATTTTTGGAGTGTATCTTGGACTTTGAGCAATATTGTTAACGTCGGACTTCTCCTTTATTTATTTTTTGAAGATACCTAAGAGGAAAAAAATATGATTTTGTAAGTTTTTTTTATTTATTTTATTTTATTTTTTAGATGAAGGGAATAAATAACAACTTCCAAACTTGGAGAATTCAATCTTCATATGTAATACTATATCAGGTATCAATTTCTCAGATGTTTTTAAAATCTTTTAATTTTTATAACGTTTCTATTTTTTTAATTTAAAAATGTTCAATATTTATAATTAATTTAATATAAATCATAATATTACCAGATTATTATTACTCTATAAATATAAAGATTGATTTTCAGAGATATAAAAGATATTATAAAAAAAAATTATCTGCGTTAAATAGTTTTTAAAATACAGACCTTAAAACATGCAACTTTCGACAATTTCACGCATGCCATTCTATATTACAAATTTTTTAAATGTCCTAAACAGCTAAAATAATTTATTTTTCATCAAAATAATTCGTAGAGCTACATACCAAATTTTACGTGATATGACCCAGTAGTGCCATATCATCAAAATATACAGAAAACGATTTGTTATGAAAAATATAATAACGAAAAGAAAAGTAATACTTTAAAATACCACAGAATACGTGATTTATATAATGGTAATAAGAAATTTCCTCGCAACATAAAGAAAGTTTGTGATGGGTTAAATAAAATTATTTTTGGACTTGCATTCAATATTAATTTAAAATATCAGTTTTCACATTAGAATTGTTTTTTTAATTGTAATAATTTATTGATTGCTCTTAATATTTCTACTATAGTCATATATTCAATGATGGTCTATTTTTTTATGTTATGCATTTGAAAATGTGTTGTCATTTGTTGTCATTCATTTTATCAGAATAAAGAGAAATTGCAAAATATATTATTTGTTAATAAGACACAGAAAAACAATTGGATCTAAATTAATTTAATAATACATTGATTAGTAAAAGAAACATATTACTATTTTAAAATTCCACAGAATATGTGATTGATTTGAAGATCAATATAAGTAAAATGTATCAAAAGTTGGTAAAAAAAAAATTTTCGATTTCTATTCGATAATAATTGAAAATATAAGTTCTTACAGATATCGCAGATTTTCGAGTACATTAATTTATTAATTGCTAATAATATATCAACCATCATTATACATTAAATAGTGGCCTAATTTGCATGCCGTCCATTGATAATCTCTACCAGCAGCTTTATTTATGCTATACATCTTTTGGAATTTTCCAGAAATAATAGAAATGCATCGCGTTTGGAGCAAAGAATACATGGAAAGCTTCTGAAATACAGTCGAGTCGCTATATAACGAAATCCATCGTTCAGACAAAAAATTCGTTGAATAGAGAACGGCAAAAAAATTTTCTTTTAATGTTTAAATTTTATGCAGAATTGTTTTTAAGGTGTTTAATTAAATTTTTGAAATATTTAACGGAATTTTTTTCAGAATCTCAAACATTTTCTAAACTTCCTTTTTTTCCCCAGTGTTTTATTGATTGTTTTCAAAATTTTATCAGAGAGAGTTATGTTTAAACTAGAAGCGATTTTATGCATATGCAGTAGAAGATAACACCAGCAAAGATGACCTTTAGTAACAATTCTTCATTCAAATGATCCCTCACAACAAAAAATGCTCAGAGTCGCTAAAAACAAGAAACATCCTTTCTAAACTTTAAAAATAATGAGAGTTAATTTAGGTAGGTGAAAGCCTGCTGAAAAATGACCTTTTCTGGAACTCCCTTTTATCACTTCCTTATTCCTGCCTTACTATCCAAACCAGGAAACAAACACCATTTTCAAGACAATGATGGAATAATTGTATCTTTTAGGATGCTTTGTGATAGTTGGAAATCTCGCAACTAGCAAGCAAATGTTTCAGTCTTTTCCAAGAATGTATGCTCATCTTGGCTAAAACAAAGTCAAGTGTAACCATGCAAAAAGATGTTTTTCTTGGGGGGGGGGGGAGTTGAATGCCTTTTTTGGGCACGAGGAATAAGGTAGAGGAATGTAGCTGTGAAATATAAATCAGAAATCAGCGAAAAAAAATTATTCTACAAATAATTTGAAGTATTTTCTGAACTTATGATAGGACATTTTCGAAAAAGTTCGTTAAATGGATATATATATTTCGCTATATGGAGATTATTTTAAATGTAATCATGGAAAAGAAATAACCGTTCCTATAAAAAATTCGTTAAATAGAGAAATTCGTTGGATGGAGTTTCGTTATAGAGAGACTCATCTGTATATCTAATATTACCGCGATAACTAAATGTAAGACACCATTAGGATAAATTTTCTATTAAAGAAGAAATATATAAACAAAGAATGCAAATGAAAAAAAATGTGTCCACTGTATTACATAAATTGTTATAAATAATTATTATAATTTAAATTATAAAAAACTCACAGCTGATTGTAAAAATAAATGTCTATCTATTTTTAAAACGTGCACTTAAAAATAGCTTTTACTTATAGTTACCCAAAATTCATTTTAGTGTATTATGTTATTGGATACTCTATGAAATTTGTGTGTTACTAAGGCTTGATATTTAGGCACACTCTTTATCATAAATATCGGCTGTAGCATTTTATGTTTTATACCCTTGCCATGAATATTCTATCTACTTTTAAAACGTGTACTGCAAAAGTAGCTTTTACTTATAATTACTCAAAATGCATTTTAGTGTATTATGTTATTGGACACACTATGAAATTTGTGTATGTTATTAAGGCTTGATATGGGCACGCCCTTTATTGTAAATACCGGCTGTAGCATGTTATGTTTTACACCATTGCTATGTATATACTGATGAAATTTAAATTAATTTTATTTTACTGCAGAATAACTGTATTCAAGATAAAGATAGCATTACTAATTCGACACAATCTTGCGCGCATATCCTTTCTTAAGAGTAATGAGACAGGATTGTTTGTTTGTTTTCATGTCGGACAATTATCTAAACTGTAGGATATATGCCCTAAAGGGTGGGTTACTCTCAGTGGGGGTCTTTCTAAGGAAACTTACGCAAGGAAATGCAAGATTCGAAGAAAACCACGGAAAACTCCGAACGGTTAGCCCGACGGTCGCGACTGGGTTCGAACCCAGCACCTACCGCCTACCAGTTTGGAGAATGAAATAAGAACTGAAGTAAAATTTAGGTTTTTATCGTTAATTATATGAAATCTGCGAAGTTAGGGGGCGCGAATTCAATACAATTTTCTCTTATTTTAATGCCATCCCCTGGCGGGAAATAGGATAAATAATTTTAAGTTTTTAATACAATTTAAGAATAAATTTCTGCCACGGTGAAATTTGTCCCGCCATAAAAATATTTGCACGATAGGTATTTTAGACTGTTAAAATTCCTAATGGAAAATAGTAAAAACTTTGAAACGTTTTGAATTACTTTTTACATACCCATCATAAGCAGTATTCGGCCAATCTTGCAATTGTTTTGAAAATCGAAAAAAGAAACATTTTTTGTCGGATTTACGTTTCAGACACTGAGGATTCCGAAAAACATATTTTTAGGGGGAAAAAACTGCCATACGCCTATATGTGCGCCTGTTTGTCTTTGTGTCTGAGAGTTTCTCTGTCTATCTGTTTGACTGTGTGTCTGTAAATGCTCTATCTCACTAAGAAATTGAGATAGATATTTGAAATTCGATGTGTTATTTGTATGTAATAAAGAAAAAAAGCATATTGAATATCATTAATGTCGATTATCCCGAATTATATTTTTCGAACTCTCGAAATATTTGTTCTGAAGAAAAGTACATAATTTTTTTTTCGAAAGTTTTTATTTTAAAGGGTGAATGTAAAAGACAATAAAAAACATAAATTTTGAATAAAGAATGAAGGTGATCGGATAATTAGTAGCCGAGATATTTGTATTCCTATTTTTCAGATTTTTCGATTTTCTATCACCCTGTATTTCATCCAAATGTAAATTCAAAGACATATTTTTATAGGAAATGAGACGATTAATAAGACATAGTAAAATTAATAGGTGTTTAATAGGTAATAAATAGGTAATTTATAGGTGTTTTTTAATAATTTACTTTTATCAGACTAGAATTTTTTCCAATTACCAGAAAAAAAGAATATTAAATAAATCAGTAAGGTTTATAATTTAAAGAACAAAAAATACACAAAATTCACGCAGTGATACATTTGTATAGCTACAATGTAAAAACAGCGGACGATTTTACGCAAATTGTACTGGTAATCTAAACGACAGTATAATTCAGTGCTTTTCGTAAATTTCAGTCCTTTTTTCCGTTTCTCTGAAACATTTCTAGAATTTATGGGAATTTGTATGTTAAAAACGGAGAATTGTACTGGCGTCTGGTTACAGAAAAATTTCCGTAAAACGCTCCATTTTTTTACAGTCTGATTCGAAAAAACCGTCAAAATAAAATGACATCATGAATTATTTAGAAACAGGAATTTTACGAAAACCGGATATCGTTGTTTGTCTTCTACTTATTTGATATTTTTGTCTACCGTAAATATATCTATCTATATTTTAAAGGCCAAACGTATCTGTGCGTAACGCATATGTCATTTTGCGAATGGCAACACTTCCCCTTACAATTTTTGTCTTGCAATTTTCACTACTGCAAATTTTACACTCCTAAACATCGCACATTTTAAATTTTTACATCATCATATAGTGAAAAAAAATGTACTTTTATATGCTATTTGTTTAAAAGCTGTATTTCAATTTACTTTTGAGATATTAATTTTTTTATTATTTTTTGTGACAATTTTGTAATTATGGCAACAAAATCACTCCAAATCACTCCATTTTTTTGAATTGAAAAAAAAATAAAATACGCGGAGTATTTCAAAAATATCATCTGTTATAATATCCCGTGAATTTTGGTTTTATTTCGTATAATAATTTGGACAATTGAGTTTTAAAATATTTTGCTAATTTTAGCTTTAAGTAATATTTGTTTGAAGGTTAGACTGACCTATATAAGATGTACTTTTTAGTGTAACTAATTTTGAAGATTTATTATAAATCGATGAAACAATTCTTTCCTAAATATTTTCTGTCGTCGATTTTCAACGGGCTCCACCTCGTCTCCTTAATGTTCATATTCAATACTATAAGGCGAGGGATCAAAATGAAACTATGATAGCAGAGCAATATATATATATATTATAGAAATCTAATAGTAATCCTTTTCCAGCTGTAAATCTAGTATAAACTGTATTATCCAAGCTGTACTAAGTTAAATATAACCTCTGAAAATAAAAATCGGCGAATAGTCCTTTAACATTAATGTAGATGAAAGATTAACGAAAGTTACCATACGAGCTTTCGAAATAGTCCTCTTCCATGACTATGCAACGCAGAAATCTGCTATGCATGTCCTGGGAAATTTGCAAGAAGTCTTTTTTTGGGATGGAGTTCAAATGCTTCTTCAGGATTCATTGGATGTCAGAAATATGGTGAAATCTCTTTCAAAGAGAGTTTGAGTCGTGGAAATAGGAAGAAATCTTGAGGATTGAGATTTTGCGAGTGTAGTGGATGCTCAATTTTAACAACCCCTCATGAATTTCTTGCAAAGCTTAAAACCGAACTTTAAACTGATCTTTTGTTAGATCCTTTTTCTCTTCTCAATTAAGAACCAACACACTAAATAAGCACTTTGTAAAATACGTTTTATACAGAACATAAACGAAGCTCAACTGAACAACGGTGGGAGAAGATGGTCAAAACTTGCCTCTATGCAGCTGCAGGGTATTGTTTCCCCAGTGTTGTCAGATCGGCCTTTCCGAAATCATTCAGCGAACTTTTTTGTCAGAAGTTGTAGGTAGCCTACATTGCAAAAAAGAAAAGTACGGATTTTTTCTATTTATATTTATGTATGTTATTCTCTTAAATATGTACTATATGTATGTGAATGCTTTTCTGTAAATCGAGAAAAAAATATTTTCATGCATCTTATAATATAAATAATGAATTATGAATGCATTACTCCAAAAAATAAATCTTCATATTATAAATTTTTAAATGAGTTCAATGTTCAATAAGTTTAATTATTTTTTACCATACTAATAACTCAATATTACTACATACAGTTAGTTACATTCATATTATTCTTAGAAATATTTCCTACAGATTTGTCAAAAAACTTTAAAATAACGAATGTATACAATAAATATATAAATAAATAAAATAATAGTAATGTTGTTTAATCATTTATTTTTATCGTTCTAGACATTTTTTTTTCATTTCCCAAAAAAAGACATTGAATAAATCCATGGGATTATCGTGCGAGTAACAAAAAGTACACAGATTTCATGCAGCGATACCTTCGCAAAGACACATAACACACAAAAGCAATCAAATTAATTGAGATCTCCACAGATTTAGAAACAGGATTTTACAAAAACAGGATATCTCTGTTTATCTTGTACTTTATTTGATATTTACGGCCTCGACAAATTTATCTTTCTAATGTTTATATTCTTTACTATAAAGCAAGCAATCAAAATGAAACTATAATAGCAATAATATAATAGTATTCTTTTTCCAGCTGTAAACTGTATGATTCAAGCTATGCTAAGATAAATAAACGTTCAAATTTGAAGAGTACAAAAGTAAGATTTTATTCCGCATGTGTTTTATTATATGTTATCTGCATTTTTTTATTAACATTAAGTATTGTTATACATATATATCAGAGATGCTTCAAGAAAGTTATTGCTATTTTGATAAATATATTAAACTTGGTTTTATACTATCAACCTTCATTCTTATAACTCTACATCACTACGCACAGTTACATTGTTATTACCTTTAAAAAAGAATTGTACAAATTTTTCAAATAACATAAACTAAAAAATGCTCACAAAAAATGGCAATGTTATTCAATCATTTATTTTTATCGGACTAAAACTTTTTCCAATCTCCAGAAAGAATATATTGAATAAAACCATAGGACTTATCATTCGAAAAATAAAATGTACACAGAATTCGCATAGCGATACGTTTGGGTGGTTATAACTCAAAATAGCAATCAAAATAATTGACATCTCGGGAGATTTAGAAACAAGAATTTTACAAAAACTGAATATCTTTGTTTGTCTGTTACTTATTAGATATTTATGTCTTCGTAAATGTATCTCCGTAATGTTTATATTCATTAATATAAAGCGAGGGATAAAAATGAAACTATGATAGCAGAGGCGAAAGAAAATATATTTTATAGAAATCTAATCCTTAATAGCAATCTTTTTCCAGCTGTAAATCTAGTGTAAACTATATCATTCAAGTTGTACTAAAATTAACAGATAGTGAATGTTGAAAACTTCAAAAAGTGCAAAAGTACGAATTTTTTCTGTTTATGTTTAAATTTAATCAACAAAGTTACATATGAGGACGTCAAAAGCTAAGAAGGATAAGTGACAAAATTAATTAAAATGTTCAAAGTGTACAGACGACCTGGAAATATGCTTTTTTTCTCTTAGGTGATGAAATATAATTGGTTTTATAATTCTTGTTATGTGTTCTAGAGATAAATTACCGAATTTGCCGAATAATAATCAATGTTGACTAATTAAAAATTTAAAGAAAAATTTACTCTACTTTTTTACAGTCACTAAAAGAAAAGTTCAAAGACCAAAATGAAATAAGCGGCAGTTACCTATTTCAATGCAGTCAATTATTATAATGTACAAATTTAACATCAATTATCTTTATCCTTAATTTACACCAAATCGAATTTTTGTTACTTGTGCAATAGACTTCTCAGCTCGTCGTATATAGTACACTTATAAAAGCATTTCTGTAATTTGCAAAAAAAAAAAAAAAAAAAAAAAAAAAAAAAAAAAAAAAAAACATATTTCATATTTTTATAAAAGATAAATAATGAATTATAAATAAATCCAGAAAATAAATCTTCCTATTATAAATTTTTATAATATTCAATAACTTTATTTTAATTTTTTTTCTAAACTCACAAAGTTATTATAGGACAATTTTATACATGCTACAAGAAATTTATTTATTGCTATTTGGATAAATATATTAAAATTAATCTTATTCTATCAACCACAATTGTAATAATTCTATTTTACAAGTTACAGTAAGATTTTTATTATCTTTAAAACATTTTCTGCAGATTTCTCAAGTAACATACATAACGAATATTAACAAAGAAAAAATAATTATAATAATAATGTTGTTTAATCATTTACTTGTATTGGACTGGACTTTTTTCATTCGAATAACAAAAGTACATAGAATTCATACAGCGATACCTTCGCAAAGACACATAACTCAGAAAGAAATAAAAATAGTTCACATCTCCAGAGGTTTAGAAACAGGATTTTACAAAAACAGGATATGTCTGTTTATCTTCTAGTTTATTTGTAAAAGTTTAGATTTATTTTGATCTAGTTTATTTGATGTTTTAATTGATTTGATTAAGTAAATATATCTCCCTAATATTTATACTCATTACTATGAAGCAAGGGGTTAAAAATAAGCTATGATAATGGAATATAAAGAAAAGATATTTTGTAGAAATGCTATAATGATCTTTTCCCAGCTGTAAATCTATGGTTGACTGTATCATTCAAACTATGTTAAGATAGAAAAAAAATGAAAAAAGTACAATTTTTTCTGTTTGTGTTTAAATTTATCAGTAAAGTTGTATACATACTGTATAATACATCAATGCATTCTGTAAATCTCGAAAAAAAATCATACCATAAATAATGAATTATGAATGCATTAGGGTCAGATGGGCGTAAAATGGGTAGTGGGGTAAAAATTAGTAGTCAAAAATATTGTTTAGGTTTTTTTTTTAAAATATAATTTTATTAGCAGATTTATTGTTTTCAAATTTATATACAATTGCTTGATGATTAGGCTTCTATCTTCTATTCTATTTTTCTTTTTATAATTTGTTCTGTTTGAGTGGCAACAGCAAAACCATTGAGGACAATTTCGCGATGACAATGAGGAAAAGTTTCATAGTGTGTTTAAATTTTTTCTTACACTTCATAATATTTGATATAAATTCATTTGTCTGACCTCACTTCATTAATTAAGTATTTCTAATACTTTTCCAAATTACAAATAAGATAATGCCTTTTGTTTTAAAATGGATATATAATTAGGCTTAACGTTTACAGTATTTTAAATGAATGAATAAATAAATTTCCTGAATAAAATTCTCTCTATTTTATTGAAATTAGAATAGAATAAGTTATAAAAATATTTTATGATCTTAATACAGTGCACAGTGTGATTATTCTCAAGATCAGAAAGACAGGAAATTCATTATACAGTGGACTCTCTCTGTTCTGAACACTCATGGGACCGACCAAAAATGTTCAGATTATGGGGGTGTTCATAATAGAGGGAGATTGCAGAATGCATAACTACTACTACTGTGTAGGGTGACCGAGTCAGTAGTTGATCATATAATTTTGATGCTACGGGCTTTTTATTATATTTTCTTCCTTTTAAATTTAATAAGTAAACTATAATGGTTACTACAACCTTTAATGAATATCCTATTATGGTTGAAAATCAAATGTGCTGAAATTAAATAAATGAATGTGCTGAAATTAAAAACAAGTATTTTCTTTAATATCCATTTTCCCTGTAGTTGATTAATCGAAGAAATCAGTTGAAAATTCCAAAATTAATCTTTGAAATATCATGATTCATTTGTAATTAACAGTAATTCATATAAAACTATTATTCAAAATAAGTAAGATGAAAGTGAATTAACAGATTACCATAATTGTCTCCAACTAATCAAAACTCATTTTTTTTATTTTCTAATTAAAAAAAATCATTAAATGGCTTCTATTACAGGAGACAGATTAAAATAATCTGAAAACAGGTGCTCCGACACTTAATTGAAGATTTTATATGAAGTATTTAAACAAATTGCAGTTTCAAGTACATGCTTAAAATCCAGCAGTGATCTCTGTTTATTTTTCAATCAAGTTAGTTGAACTTTTTTATTCTTCTATAACAGTTTCTCCAAACTTCCATAATGGGATTTGAAATTGCAAACACATGTTCAGTTTACAGAGAGGTGGATTAGATCTGGGGACCAAAAGTAGCGTTCATAATAGTGGGGTGTTCAAATTAAAGAGTGTTCAGAGTACAGAGAGTTTATCCTTTGTTAAATCTATGGAGATCCGCCGGGACCATCGGAATGTGTTCATAATACCGGGGTGTTCACATTAGAGAGTGTTCAGATAGAGAGAGTCCACTGTATACAATTTAGTCATATTCCATTTCTAGATATTATATCAGGTACTCGTTAGATTTGAAATTTTAAGAAGAGGATGTCGAAAGACCTGGAAAATAGAAAACTAGAATTGTTTACAAAAGAATTGTGCTACTAGAAGAAGACACTAGAATTGTTCACAATTTGACTTAGACATCCTATATGGAATTGCTTTCACGGTGCATATCAATCTGCAACATCTCCAAATAATTTTAGTAAAAACTTTAATGCTAAAACGGATATCCAATCAAAAGTAGATGAAATTCTAAGAAATGAAAACATTATGCACAAGCATAATGTTTTAGGCAGGGGGGGGTGCTGCACCCCGCCTGCCCTTTTATTAGCATAATAGCTCTGCTCTTGCTTTTCATTAAAAATATTAGCATCCTTCTTGCCTCTTAGTTTTAAAAAAAACTTTTTTTATTAAAAAAATTACTCGCATAATAAAAAGTAACTCGGTATCGGGCTTTAAAAAAATTAAAAGTCAATAAAGTGATTTTAAGAATTGGAAATATGCTCTTAAGAATAAAAAAAATTTACTAAAAATTTCGAAAAGTACCCTTAAGGATTCAAAACGTGCCACACTTTATAATTAAAAAAGTGATTTTTCTCATTATCAGTACCCTGTCCCTATTTTAACCCTTTCCTGCACGGGCAAAATCTGCTTGTAAAATAAGAAATTATCGATTGACACCGGAATTCACAAATGAATTTTTTAGAAATTTTGAATTCCTTAATTTAAGCTTTTATTTTAAAAAGCAAAATTTTATTAAAATATTATTGCTGCCGTTTACAAGTTTGGAACTAAAATTAGGTATCCCAGGACCGGCCACAGTGTGCTGGAAAGGGTTAAACCAATGGGAAAACTTTACAACACGAAACATTTAAAATATGATTTTGATGATCAGAACACCAAAAAAGTTATAATGGACAAGAAGAAAAATAAATGTCAAATGAGGTTGAAATATTACTACAATGCGAGAAAGATATCTTTGAAACTATGTATCTGTAGGTGGTTGAAATTACAATGTATTTGGGGGAAAACACAAAGAGCTTGCTGATACAATTAAGGCTATTAAAGAAGACTAAATGTATGAATAATAATTAAATTTTCTGAAATGTCCACGATTGGTGAATTTTATGTTTTCCCTGATGCTGAGACATAGGGACATGTCCTTTCATTACTCTTGTTACCATTAGAGCAAATTTTTAGAAATACTTCCATTTTTTTTTTTTTTTTTTGAATAAATATTGATATGACTTGTTAGATAGCACTGTATTCAGTAACATAAAATATATCTATTTGTAACAAAAAGGATTTTGTTTAGAAAATAAATCTAAATATTGAAACAAATTAGATATGCTTTAAGTCAGTGGAGCACATGATTCTATTGAATTTATCTTATATTTTAGAATAAAAAAAACGGAAAATTTTCTGAAAATATTATTTAACGGTCACAAGAGTAACAATAGATGTTTCCAGAAATTATATTGGGTAAAGCAGCAAATCGAAAAATTAAATGAACAAACATTAAATAATTTGCGCTATTATGCTTTTGATAAATAGATAAATAAGAGCTTATAATGTTAGAGGGTAAGAATGCGAGTTGAGAAAAATGGAGTGATAGAAAATTTTCAGTTACACCTAAGCTTGATACATTTTTACAATTGTCATTTATTGAGACACTTCAATTTCACAGTTAAAAAAATGGAAACTTTTTTTAAGATATATATGACGTTGATTTCCATATTACTTCATCATAAAATCTCAGATAAATCTATTTACTTAGTATTCATTGTTTAAAATTTATGTACCCATTTTACCCCTCACTATACCCACTTTCACCTGAGAGGGGTATAGCAAACATGCATCTATTAAATGTTACGTTTTAGACATACTTATATAATTTATTGAATAAAATTGGGTATTTCCCTTCCAAGAATATGCAATGTAAAGAAAATTTTAAAAAAGTCATTGTTTAACATTTACCAGAGAATTTTATTTGAACATCTAAAAACAGTGAATTTTATACCCATTTTACCTCACCTGACCCTATTTCAGAAAATAAATTTTAATATTATGAATTTTTATAATGTTCAATAAGTTTATTTTAATTTTTTTTCTAAACTCACGAAATTACTAAACGACATTTTTTTACATACTACAAGAAATTTCTTTACTGCTATTTTTATAAATATATTAAACTTAATATTAATCTTTCAACCATCATTCTAATATTTCTGCATTACTATATACAATTAGATTTTTATTATCTTTTGAAACATTCCCTACAATTTTCTCAAATAACATAAAAATGTAAACAACAACATGAAAATTTTTTTAATGTTTAAATGTTGTTTAATCATTTACTTTTTATTCGGTAAAAAATTCTTTCTTTCTTTCTTTTTTTATTTTATGAAAAAAGTTATCGAATAAATCCTTAGGGATTACCGTTCGAAAAACAAAAAAGTACACAGAATTCACAAAGTGATACCTTCGAAAAGACACTTTAATCACAAAAGCATCAAAATATTTGACATTTCTAGAGATGTAGAAAGAGGATTTTACAAAAACAGGCTATCTTTGTTTATCTCCCAGTTTATTCTATATTTATGGATCCGGTGAATATACCTCCTTAATGTTCATATTCGTTACTATAAGACGAGGGATCAACTTGGAACTATCAGAAGCGAGGAGAAAGAGAACATGATTTATAGAAAACTAATAGTAATTTTTTTACCGGCTGTAAATGTAATGTAAGTTGTACTATTCAACTGTATTAAGTTAAATAGATAGCCTTCATTGAAAACAGCAAAAATACAACTTTTTTCATTGTTTATGTTTAAATTTATTATAAAGTTCAATATATGCTATGTATAAGTATCTATTTCTGTATATCGCTAAAAACTATTTTCATACTTCATATAAGGCAACTATTTATTTCCGAATGCATAAAATAGATCTTTAAATTAATTTTGTAATATTCAATAAGTTTATTTTTACTATTTTTCTAAATTGACAAAGTTAATAAAAGATAATTTTATACATGAAGCAAGAAATTTACTCTGTAAAAAAAAAAAAAGAAAAAAAAAAGTGTTAAATTTACAGAAAGTCTGCTCGCCGCAATGATGCCAGCAGTTTTTGGCGTAAAAATGGCAGTAAAATTAGGTCTAAACTTTTTTATTTCGTCTAATTTTACTCTAATTTTTACAGCAAAAATGTTGGCAACATTGCTGTCTGCAGTTTCTGCCACAAATTTAACGCATTTTTACACTGTATTTTTTGCTATTTTTTGAAATTTACTAAACATAATCTTATTCTATAAATAATCATTCTAATAATTCTACATAACTACATATAGTTATACTTTTATTATCTTGAGAAACCTTTTCTACTAATTTCTGAAATTACATAACGTAACGAATGTAAAAAAAAAATAATGTTGATTAATCATTTACGTTTATCGGACAAGGATTTTTTTTATCACTTCTCAAAAAAGGACATTGAATAAATTCAGAGATATTATCGTTCGAGTAACAAAACGTGCACAGAATTTACACAGCGATACCTTCACAAAGGCACACAAATCACTCAAAATATTTGACATCTCCAGAGATTGAAAAACAGGATATCTTTGTTTGTCTTCTATATTTTTGATATTTTTGTCTTCCGTAAATATATTTCCCTAACCTTTTTATTCGTTAATATAAGGCTAGGGATCAAAATGAAATTATGATAGCAGAGGAGAAAGAAAACATACTTTATAGAAATCTAATAATAAAATTTTTCCAGCTGAAAATCTTGTGTAAACTATATGATTCAAGTTAAATAGATAGCTATCAATGAAAAGAGCAAAAGTATGAATTGTTCCTGTTTCTGTTTAAATATATCAATAAAATTAAAGATCATCGTCATCAATATCATCATCATCATCATCAACCTTTTTCGTTCCACTGCTGGATGTAGGTCTCCCCCAGATTTTTCCAATGTTTTCTGTCTAGTGCTTTCGTCATCCAATTTACACCAGTCACTTTTCTAATTTCGTCATTCCATCTTACTTGTGTTCTTCTTCTTGGTCGTTTTACTTCTTAGGAACACCATGTAGTATATTTGTGCTCCATCTATTGTCTTGTCTTCTTGCAATGTGCCCAGACCATTTCTATTTTAGCTGTTTGATTCTTTCAAGGCTGTCAAAAACTTTCGTCAGATTTCTTATCCAATTAAATATATACTATATATATAAATGGATTTCTGTTAATCGCAAAAAAATTATATTTTATATAAGAAAAATAAAGAATTATGAATGCATTACTCCAGACAATAAATCTCCATATTGTAAATTTTTAAAATAGTTAATGCAGAGCTGCTAAGTCTCCGGCTTTTTGGTTACCAATATTTTAATACAAAAAATGCTGTTTTAATTAATACGAACATTTCGGTGAATTAAGTGAACCAGATTTTTTCCAATTTAATATTTTTGCCCAAATAACCTGACAAATGGCAACTCTGTCAAGGACTTTTTTTTTCTAAATTCACAAAATTACTAAAGGGGAAGCTTATAGATGCTGCAAGAAAATTTCTTTATCATTATTTTTTAAAATAAAGTACACTGCCTCAAATCCGCACAGCTTCGGACTAGAATATTAGATGATGCGCGGATTTTATTATTTTTCAGATATGTGATCATTGCTTTGTTTTCTATTTTTAGACAGTAATTTGAATGTAATTAATAATGTAATCGAATCTATAATGAATGCTTTCAATATAATAAAATATTAAAATAAATATTAAAATAAAATTAGATGATTTTTAAAATGATTAAAATATTGAAAGTAAAAGTCAAGTTAATAATCAATGATGTATATTTAAATATTCATTGTAATGAAATGTATTTTCCTAAATTATTTAACGTACCTCATAAAGGTACATTACTAATTCACATCGAAATCATAAGATAAGGAAGGTTTATTTCTGCTTTATCACGACTCAATAACCAAACAAGCTTTATTGATGGATAAATATAACCAGTAAAAAGATTGTGAATATCAGTGATATTCACAATCAATGATAAAACAAAATTATGTGTGGAATTGATTTATTCAATAGTAAAATTTTGTCCGAATATCTGAGTTGGATGTTTCAATGTTTACATCTGCAAATTATGTGCGGATTTTAGAGAATTGCGGTTTTTAATGTTGAAGATTTGAAGAAGTATATTCCATATTAAACGTTATTATATCAACTAATCATTCTAATAATTCTACTTTGCTACGATACAGTCAGATGTTTATTATCTTTAGAAACATTTTCTAAAATTTTTTTCAAATAAGAAAAAATAGAAAATGTAAGCAAAATAAATAAACAAATAAATAATAAGGTTGTTTAACCATTTACTTCTATCGGGCTATAATTTCTTTTTTCTTTTACATTTACCGAAAAAGGACATTGAAAAAATCCATGGGGATTACCGATCGAATAACAAAAAGCACACAGATTTCATGCAACGATATTTTCGCAAAGAAACATAACTCATAAGAGCAATCAAAATAATTGACATCTTAAGAAATTTAGAAACAGGATTTTCCAAAAACAGGTTATCTTTGTTTAACTTCTAGTTTATTTTATATTTATGACTTCGGTAAATATATCTCCTTAATGTTTATACGTTACTTTCAGGTAAGGGATCAAAATGGAACTACGATACAATAAAATAGAAAGAAAAGATATTTTATAGAAATACTATAATAATCTTTTCCCAGCTGTAAATATAGCGTAAACTGCATCATTCAAACTATGCTAAGATAGATAAATCATCAAAGAACAAAAATACGATTTTATTCAGCATGTTATTAAATTTACTATTAATATTAAATGTACACAATTCATATTAATGTGACCAATTTGCGATTTTTAACGTTTTGTTTAATATATGCAAAAATACACGAGGAATTATCCTGAAAGTCCAAGTGTGAAAACAAAATACTACAGGTCATATATTTCCGCGAACATATTTTCCCGAAATCTCATAGGGGACCGTCAACAAATTGAAAAATATACGAATATCTTTTGGATAATCCTGTCAAAACTAATGCAGGAAAAGTGTTCAATTAAGAATCTGTAAATTATACGCAAACAACGTGGCAAAATTTAGGACTGTTTTTATAAAAATCTTAATTTCTCTTCTAGTATACATGCTATCTTCATAAAAATTAACACAGTTTATTACAGTAACTTATTTATTCATACTTTACAGTTTAAACGCTTTTGCTATATTAGTTTTGACAGAGTTATCCAAAAGGTATTCGTGCTTTTTCAATTTGTTGATGTTTCCCTAAGGGGTTTCGGGAAAACATCTTCAAAATATATATATATAACTTGTACTAAACTGCTTACAAACGTATAGTTTCAGAGTAATTCCTCATGTATTTGCCTAGATATTTAACAAAATGGCTAAAATTTCAAGGTAGTCAAATTCATATGACTGGACCATATATATAATATCTATAATATATATGTATATAGATATATGTGTCAAAGCACCTACGTACATACCGAAAAGTTTAAGGGAATTCAGTAGCTATTGAATCATGGTTGGTTTTGAAGAAAGAGTATTTCCCCCTATTTTAAAGGGCAATTTTATACATGGTGCAAATAATTTATTTATTGCTATTTTTATAAATATTCTAAACTTAATCTTATTATGCTAACCATCATTTTAATATTCCTACATTAAAACAATAGTTAAATTTTTATTATCTTAAGAAACAGTTTTTACAAATTTTTCAAACAACATAAAATAACGAGTGTTTGGGTAATGAAAAGTGAGATGTGATTACACATGGCCTTTTTAACTAGATAAATCTTTATTAAACATATAGAAAGCTCAACTGTATAAATAACGGAACATATCGTAAATAAAACATAATAAATATTATATTTGATGGCCGACGCACGGCCTTTAACAACGCGACACTTCATCGACAAAGTCGTACAGCAAGCGACCGAAAAGTTTCACTGAGTTCTTCAGCAAGCTATATTCTCGCCAAAACATGCCACACATTCGCCAAATTGGAGATGCTCCTGTCCTGTTTTTCCTGCTCTCCGCTAAAACTCTGAAATGTTCTTGTCCCGTTACTCTTCCTCTCCGCTACAACACTGAACTGAATTATGCTTCAGTTTCCATTTTTCAGATCAGGCGAATTAATGTCGCTACAAGTGTAAACAAAAAACAATATTGTAATAACAATGTTGTTTAATCATTTAATTTTTATCAACTAGAATTTTTTTTCATTTCCTGAAAAAGGATACTGAATTATTCAACAATATTATCGTTTGAGAAACAAAAGGTACACATTTTCAAATAACATAAAATAACGAATTTGAACAAAAAAATTGCTAATTTCAATCTTGTTTAATCATTAACATTTATAGGGCTAGACTATTTTTTTCCAAATCCCGATAGGGACATTGAATAAATCCATGGGGATTATCGTTCAAGTAACAAAAATTACACAGAATTCACACAGCGATACCTTCGCAAATACAGACAGCTCACAAAAGCAATCAAAATTATGAACATATCGAACGGTTTAGAAACAGGATTTTCAAACACAAAATACCGTTGTTTGTCGTTGTTTGTTGAATACATCACTCCAACTAATAAATCTTCATATTATATATATTTTAAATGTTCAATAAGATATTTCGTATCTAAATTACCAAAATTTGTAAAAGGCAATTTTGCACAAGCTGCAGAAAAATTATTTTTTGCTATTTTTTATTAATATATTAAATTCAATCTTATTCTATCAGCCATCATTCTAATAATCCTACATTACTACATACAGTTACATTTTTTAATCTTTATAAACTTTTTCTACAAACTTCTTAAATAACAAAAAATAAGGAATGTAATCAAAATAAATAAACAAATAAATAAAAATGATAGTAATGTTGTTAAATCATTACTTTTATCGGGATAGACATTTTATTTATTTCCCAAAAAAGACATTGAATAAATCCATGGGGGTTATCGGTGGAATAACAAAAAGTGCACAGAATTCACACATTGATACTTTGCAAAGACACAAAACTCACAAAAGCAATCAAAATAATTGACATGTAGAGAGATTTAGAAACAGGATTTTAGAAAAACAGCCATTCTTTGTTTATCTTTTAGTTTATTTATATTAATGGATTCGATAAATATATCTCCCTAATGTTTATATTCGTTACTATAAGGCAAGGAGTCAAAATTAATTTATTATTGTGGGGTAGAAAGAAAAGATATTTTATATAAATGATATAGTAATCTTTTTACAGCTGTATAATCAAAGCTATGCTAAGATAAATAAACCATCAAAGTTGGAAAGTTAAAACATACGATTTTATTCAGCATGTGTTTAAATTTATTGTTAATGTTAAATAAATGTATTAATAATACATCTCAAAGCACTTCAGTACGTGGCGAAAAGTTTAGAGTATACTATCTGAAAACTTTTGTGTATCCTTGTAAATGCTATGCATTTTGTATTATGCATGACCCTATCGTATAAATACCTCAGCGTTAAGTAACTCAAAGTTAAACCTCAGAGACTTATATCAGTTTTATTATGTATGCAATAGTTTAATACAAATAAAATATGTCGCACAGTGTTCTCCTCCTTTACTATTATGCAATGGAATTCTTTCGTGTGGCACTGTAAAAAAATATCAGTTATTTTTTTCCGCGACGATAGTTTACCCAAGATAGTGTACTATTTCGTAAATGCATATATATTAGAATATGTTTGACAGGGAATAATATCATTAAAATTTATTTGAGACGATATTTCCCCATAGGCTGCAATGTAACGGTAAACTTTTGACTCACTGTAAATAAACTAATCATTCTTTGTGCACTTTCCTTCATTCTTCTATGAAGAAACCGCAAAATGGGTCCTGTAGAAAATGCATAAGGCAACTCTTTCGAGAATTCAGTTGAAGGGGAGAGTATATCAATAAGCACGTAGCTTTAAAGGTCTGCAAGCCCGAGGCCCGTCCCCGACCTTACAAATTAAAAGCCAGTTTTCAAAAGGACCGAGCATCCCGATAGAATTTACACATTTTAACGGTCGGATAGGTGAAAAAAAATGAATGGACGAGCGGTACCGATAAAAAATAAGCGGACTATGCCGATATAAAAATTGCCGATATAAAAATGTGAACGAAGGCGATAAAATATGAGCCATCTTCAATGAAGTTGTTGAAGTACTACCAACTGTCCTAAATTATTTGGGGCAAAGAAGAGTTGTTATGTTGATCGATCTTTTCTTGCTGAAAATTTGCGGTGAATGGGCAGCCATTGATACAAAATCTGGATTTTTTCAACGAAATAAAATAACTTTTAAAAAAATGTAAACTAAAAAAGTAATGTAATTAAATTTTTTAAATGTATTTTTAAAAGATTTGTTTTACTTTTGAAAATGCATCTTTCATTATTTAACTTACTATAATTAAAATTATTTAATCTGCTTTTTAAAATTTACTGCTAGTAATTGATTACTTTTTTATATTCGTTGAGATTAGAAAAATAATTTTATAAGTGTTCATTTTTATCAATTAAAAAAATTATAATTTTTTATTCTGTGATATATTAAATTCACGAACACGGTGTGTTTTTATACATAATTTTTATTAACCGAGATTTCCGATATCCGAGGTGTTAGCTATTCCAATTAGCATGGATAATCGAGGTTGCTCTATACAGAAATATACTGAAAATTGTGCAATTGTACTACATTCCATGTAAAAAAAAAAAAAAGATTAAATTCATATTCTTTAAAAGTAATTTCATATTCTCTACTTAATCATTTGAAATATGCCATTTGTTACAAATGTATTTTAGATACGTGCGAAGATCTTTAGAGACACTTAGTAAAATGCATTTAATTGAAATTAATTATTATTACACTTTGAATAATATTTAGAATGAAGAAAGTACTGTGCATAATTTACGATTGAAATGTGAATATAATTTTGCATTTGGCAAATATCAAAGATTCCGCCTATCTATCAAGATTCAAATGATAATAATGATTCATTTGAAATTTGTAGTTATTTATTAAATATAGGGTAAGTACGGTTAAAATAATAGAAGGTTTAGAAAATAAACTTTGAAGTTTCCATTTAAATATTAATCATGATAGAACATTCTGTGTTTTTCATCGCAACGTGAATGATAATCATTATGTTATTTCATTTTTGTATAATATAGGACAGTAAATAGTAGTGTGGAATGCATCTTAATTCTGCAACCTTTTATAATATAAAGTTTTATCATCATTGGAAATTTCAATTACTACGTCAAAATAATTTTATATTCTATTAGATTATATCAGAAAAAAATGCAAGTGTCTTTAAGACACAATAATTTTTTTAGAATAGCAATAAAAATTTAAATTGTTAAAGGAAAATCTTGATAATGTAAACTTTACTATGCAAGTTTAGATTCTTTTATTTAAATGTAATACTACCTCTGACAATAAAGTTCGGTGAATGAATTCTAAAATGCCGATATGGCAACACTGGGGAAACAAAACGCCCGCACCTGCATAAAGGCAAGTGTTGACCATCTTCTCCCACCGTTGTTCAGTTAAGCGTTGTTTATGTTCTGTGTAAGACGTGCTTTACTAAGCGCTTGTTCAGTGTGTTGATTTTTAACTGAGAACAGAAAAATGAACGAAGAAAAGATCAGTTTAAAGTTCGGTTTTAAGCTTTGCAAGACACCGAAAGAAATTCATGATGGGTGGTACAATTTGAACATCCACCATACTGGCCGGATCTCAATCCTCTAGACTTCTTACTATTTTCACGACTCAAACTCTCTTTGAATGAGATTTGACCATATAGCTGACATTCAACGAAACATGACGAAGCTTTTGAACTCCATCCCAAACGTAGACTTCTTGCGAATATTCCAGCACATGTATAGCAGATCCCAGCGGTGCATAGTTATGGGAGGTGTACTATAGATTTGTACTTTAAAGTATGTTGACCAGGTTCTTTTTTAAAATGCATTCGCTAGAGTTGTAGGCTATGATCGCTTAAGAAAATAAATGCTCTTTAAGAAAACTATTTATTTGCAGTAACTTATAAATTTAAAGCTTTCATACATAAAAAGTTAGGGATGGTGCCTGAACGCATTTTTAAGAAAACAGTCTTCACATGACTGAGTTCATGAAGCGAGAGCGAGGCAATTAATTCCTCATTCACAATTTACACATTGGCATTATAGAATTGGCGACAAGGAGCATATGAAAAGTGAATGATATCATACCCATGAAATTTTCTGTTACGCTTCAACAATTAAGATGATTTTGAATTTAATGCAGGGCACCCAGAAATGGGCAGTCCTAAAAAAACGCCAAAAAGAATTCGCGCCAAAATCGTACGTTATAGGTCTGTTTTGGGAGAATGTTATCAAAAGACACAACAAACTTTATGTACATGAAAAGACTCTTATGCAACGAATAAGTTAGACTTAAAATTACGCAGAGAGGAAAATGAAATTTCACTGACCGCAAACATATTCGATCTTTGTTCTTTTTTTATTTGTTTCCAGCAAGGATGAAATACGCATCTTAATGAATTCTCTTTATCTGACAACCGTTTTTCAGTAATAAGGCAGATGCTAGATGTTTTTCTTTCTTTTCCTTTGAACGGAAAGTTATTGTGGGATCGAAATAAAACGTTAAGATAAAATAGATATTTAATTAAAGATTAGTTTTAACTGTAATTTAGAAAAATGTAAAATTTAAGAAAACTATATGTGATTCTACATCACAGGAGGTGACTATTTCGAAGGATGGTATGGTAACTTTCGTTAATATTTCATCTACATTAATTTTACAGGACTATTCACCGAACTTTATTGTCAGAGGTAGTATTAAACATTCATTTATACGAAAATAACATAATAACAAATAATAACTAAATGACTGGATGTTTAACCATAATGTTAATGTCTAATTAAAATTATATTAAAATTACACAGTAACTAAATGACAAAAAAATTAACAATAATGCTAATATCTAAAGAGAATTATGCAAAGATAACATTATAACGTAATAATAACTAAATGACAGTAAATTTAACAATAATAATAAAGCATGAAAAAAGAATTCGATTTATTTTTTTCCTTACATTTATTTTCTACAAAAGAGATTAAATTTATTTGATTGTAATTACAATAAGTTCCCGAGATTAAAAGTAAAACTAATTCCAACAACAAATTCTCTATCTTCCATTTTGTAGCTGCAGTTTTCTGCATTCACATGTGGCTGTTATATTCGTCATTTCTCTTTTCTTCTGCTTATTACGTTGTCTCTAAATCACATCTGAAAAAAAAATCTGAAAAATAAAAAAAATTGCAATTGAAAATTTGAAAATCCTGAAAAATTGATCATGTTTTTTGTTACAATTTAAAATGAAAAACCTTTCTTTTTTTTCAACTATAGTTCGTTACGATATTAATCCTTAATAAAGAATAGGAATGTAAATATATTGGGCCATATAACGATTATTTCGTTATATATTGGTTATTTTCTTAAATTATTCCTTTACCCCCCGTCTCTGTTCAATTCAAAAATTAGTTTTAAGTTGTCCTTCATTCCTTTTCCATTTTTCTTGCTTATTAATTCTCTAACCGAAAATCGGCAGCTGCTTAACTTTATCTGTGAGAAATACACTCACATATTAATCAACCGTTTAAAACTATTTCCAGATGTCTGCTATTTCCGATCGAAGCAATTCTGCATTACCTTATAAGGAGATCATCTCTGTTTCGCAGTTAAAATTTATGCTTACGCTTCTTTTTCCTTTCTCGACAAAACCCTAAAAAGAATTTAACATCTGCGCAGTAAAATCTGATGTCCCTTCGGTGTGCTTCGTTATTAGACAAAACAACACGTGTAACAATTTATCGTTTGGCAACCTTTTCCTTTCCCATCCCTGCTGGGAAACTAAATTGAATTCCGATCTTGCTGGCTGCATTTTAACTGTTATTTGGCATATACTATCCATTGTGCATGGGCGAACTTGTGTATGTTGGCGATTTTCTATCATGCCAAAAGTGGCGGTTTGTTGCTATGTACGAGCCCACTTGACTCCCTGCTCTTGTCTAGTAAAGTTGCTAAAAAACTGTTCGGAGATTTTTCTCCGAGTACTGTATGTGTGCCCCCCTAGTAATACATGTCTGAATAAAGAATAACTTAGCAATCACTGTGGGGTTTTTTCGTACATCCGAATCTGGACTACTATACGTAATCACGCTTCTTCTATGTATTCTAATAAAATTAGCAGCTGCTACCAAACTACGCTACAAGAATCTCCATTACAAAAATAACTGGTACCGTTTGACTCTTTCGTTTTTCCCCACATAAAAAAAAAAAAAAAAATATGGAGGGGGGTACAATCAACTGCGACGTTCCGACGGATGTGATGCTTTTTGTTTCTTCTTTTTCTTCTCTGCATCCCCCGGTAGAAAATGCTATTAGTCTTGCCTGCTAAGTGTCAACCGAAAAAGTACAGAGCTGTTCCCGTCCTGAAATTCCTTTGCTGGACACCCCCTTTTCCTCCCCTGTGTGCTCCATCTCAACTGCTTCGGAGGGTCTCCCCTCGAGATTCCATATCCTAAAAGAAATCTGCGGCTCATTGTCACCTGAGCGCTGGGTGCCCCTTTTTTTTCATCTCCTCGCATCGTCTGTGTGATTGACGTGTTCATCGCAGCCAGATATCATCGAGGGCTGCATGTGCTCATTTTGTGCTTCTATACCAGTGTGTTTTGTGTCTTTAGTGAACGTAATCTACAGAAAGTTCATATAGCCTCATAGAAAATTTATGGAAACAAGTCTTCCAGCGTAGTTATGCATCGTAAGTGATACATCGTGCAAAAAAATAGTGATTCATTAATTGTAGTCGGCAAAAGAAAGTAAAAAAAATCTACATATAATACAGATGTCTTCAAGTATTTCATCCAGATATGCAAATGAAAAATATATCCACCTAGCAGGTGGCAAAGTTAAATAAATTTTATACAGGTGTGAAAATCCATCAGAAATAATTCATCCTATGTATCAGTTAACAGTGCACAAAATTAATAAATAAATAAATAAGAGAATTACAAAAATTCTCTAAATGAGGTGTCACCACCTTTGATAAGTGCATATTCAATTACCTGATTACAATATAAAATTTCTGCTAGTCTTCTGTGATAAAAAAAAAAGTGCACAACAACGAAAATCAACTTCGAAATAATCTACATTTTGAACGTGAGAGCAGATCATGCCCCATTTCCCTAAGTTTTTGTGTTATTAAGTTATTAATCATTTAATTATTTTTTTAAAACTAAATCAGTAAGTCAACCCACCTACTTTGTTTATTTCATGTTCTGCTTTCACATTCAGGACACAACGGTCAACATTTATGTTCTGTATAGAGCATTAATATAATCCTGTTATTGTGTTTTTGCAAAGATTTTTAATTTGCGAAAGCACGGTAACTGTTGTTATTTCTAGTTATTATCTTTGCTGACATTTTATGCAGTTTTTATCAACTATTTACATTTATGTGCTATTGTTTCATATTTTACGTCCCACCCCTTTTTTGTTTTTTTAATTTGTATTTAGATTCGCTAATATGCTTAAATGTGTTTAACCAGTTTTGAACTTTAATTACAAGGTTAAAATAAGAACATTCTTTTTCATCCAAAAAATATAAATAAATCAGAAGGTTTTATGTTACAAAAAAGGAATTTTTTTTCCTAGTGTAAAGAAGTTAAAGGATTTTTTTTTGCTTGCTTGCTAACAGTTTTTGCGGTTTTCTATAGAGTTTTCTTTGCTTTATTATCTAAAGTAAGTACTTTGTTAAAGTGAAGGAATATATAGATATATGTTTCAAAGTGTAATTATTTTGCTTTTTATTTATTTTATTTTCTAAATGATTTACCTGTTGTATGTGCTTCCTTGCTTTACTGTCATAAAAGGTTTAAATAAGATATCTTTAAAGTGAGGTATATTTTAAAATCTATTTATTTTGCTAGTTTATATATTTTTACTAGCTAGGAAATTTACCTGTTTTCAATGTGCTTTAGAGTATAAGTCAGGTCGGTGTAACAATTTCTCTAAAACTTGTGAGCGTAAACAAACAAAAAAAAACTAATCATGGCGGCAAAACAAATTCCGATAAATATCATTCAATTTGATGGTGATCCAGATTTACTTAAATTTTTCTTTGATCAAGTTAGAGTCTCTGCGGAAATTAATAAGTATAACCCACAAACAACAATTGCAATCTTAAAGGGAAAGTTAGTTGGGCCTGCACAAAAATTTCTAGCACAAAATCCCGACCTGCAAAAGATAACAGACCTCGATTTGCTGGAAAAAGAATTTGCGTCATTCTTCGCCCCCCCTAGTAAATGTGTTGCCTCTGTTGAGATGTCCAGTTTAGCACTTATGCCTTCTGAGACGATAAAAAATTTAGCCCATAGACTAAATGTTCTTGCGGCTATAGTATATGCAGATATCAACGACGAAAATGCACGCAACACTATCAAACTCATGAAATTTCTAGAAGCCCTTCCTTCAAATATTAGAATAAAATTACAGGAAGAAGGCATTAATGATTATAAAACAGCAGTTGAAAGAGCGCAAACCCTTCATGAAATTTTAAGGAATGAGAAAATCTTACATTCCTTACCTTCGGTACACAGACCAGAAAATCTTATTAAATCGCAATTAAAAGAAATCTCTGAGAAAATAAATGCATTATCTTTTGCCCCTCCTGATACTAAAACCGAAACTGAGCAAAAAAATTTCCAGACTAGACCAAAACATTCCGCAGGTGTTTCACGCTTCAAAAAAAATTACAAAAATCGAAACTACACTAGACGTTATTCCCCACACAAGTTTTCCCAAAAAAAACCAGTTGTTTGTCAGTTATGTGGACGAAACAATCATGACGCTCTCTCTTGTTTTAAATGGAAAAGAGCAAATACTCAAAGGAAAAACAATTACACAAACTCCACGCCCCAATTTCAGGAAAACTGAAACAGAGATACAATTTTTATGCTGATGGTGTTGTGTCTCAGTCTAATACTTCTACATCAGCAACTTTTGTTTTTGACCCTGTTTTACCTAAAATTTCAAGTTCGAGACTAGTTAATTCAGTAGGTTCCCAAACTTTTGACTCCATTAAAATAGCAAATAACATCAGTACACAAACAGAAAGTGATAATGTTCAGATAATTTGTAGTGTAAACACTATGTCACCATCCCTCCCTCTTGTTAAAGCCACTATAGCAAACCATGATATTACTTTGTTGGCTGATTCTGGTAGTAGTATATCTTTACTTTCACAAAAATTATTTAATCAACTTAAACCTGTCTTAAAATATAAAAGACTGTCCACTGACGTCAATATTAAAACTGTCAATTCTGATGTCTCATTTTCCACCTGCATCAGAACATCCATTAAGCTAAAACAAAAAGCGTTTTCACACCACTTTTATATTGTTGACATACCCGAGTCTTCCAGTTTTGAAGGCATTTTAGGTTTTGATTTCATAACTAGATACAATGTTGTCATTGATACTTTTAACAAGTGTCTCCATGTCAACAATAATTTCTCTGTTCCTTTAAAAACCAGTAAAGAATCTTCTGGAGAGAAACAATCAAAATCATGCAATTCTTTGAGTGATGTTGTAATGAATCAAGCGGTGTTCTTAACTCGTAAAATTATGTTAGAACCCCAACAACAAATATGGTGCTCTGTTTACACTTCCAATAACATCAACAATAACAGAAATTATCTATTTGAATATTTGGCACAAACAAAAGAATTAATAGGAAATGATGCCATTATTCAAATGAATAAATTATCCAATAAAAGAAAGAAAACTTCACAAATACATCATTTCTTCTCAATAACACTTAAAAACACTTCTGAAAAAACCATTCATCTCCCTAAACACACAAAAATAGGTCAATTATCTGAGATTGAGGAAATTCGCGACTATACTTCTGAAATGTCTGACAAGCAAAATAACTCAGAACCGCACTTTGTACATTTCATTCAGGCGTCTAATGAAATCTTACAAAAAAGAAAGCAGGATTTATCGGCTAAGGATTTTAATCTTACTCACTTAAAATCTGACGAAGCAAAGAACCTAACTAAATTATTACTTAATTATTATCCTGCCTTTTCCAAATCATTAGACACACTTGGTCATACTGATAAAATTTTACCTGATTTGAAATTCATTAATGATTACCCCATAAAGACTCTCCCTTTCTCTCTTCCCCAAGCTGTGCAGAGGGATGTTTTAAATCAAATCAAACAGTTGCTTGATGCCAAAATCATTGAACGTCATTGTTCCGAATGGGCCTGCCCCATGCTTCTTGTTAAAAAGAAACCAGACGGTACAGGTATACAGAAATATAGACTCGCATTAGATCTCAGAATGGTTAATACTATAATTCAAGGTTCGTCCTATCCACTTCCAAAAATTCAAACTATTATTTCAAATCTTTCACAATATCGTTTTTTCTCATCTCTCGACTTTCATCAGGCATATCATCAGATTGATTTGCCTGCAAAATTTCAAAATCAGCTCACATTCACTACAATGTTCGGTTCTTTTCGGTATAAGAGATTAGTATTCGGATTAAAAACAAGCGCCTTAGTTTTTCAAGCTTTAATGGACTCGTTACTTGATGAATTACAGTTAGAAGGTGTCTATACCTACCAAGATGATCTTATTGTTGGTGCCAATTCATATCAAGAAATGTGTGATAAGTTGGATAAAATTCTTGCAATATTAGTCAAATATAACTTAACGTTGTCCCCTAACAAATGCACTTTTCACAAAACCAGTTTAGATTATCTTGGATTTCACATAGAAAATCAAACTATTTCTCCTGTTCAGTCGAACATTGTAAAAATAACATCTTTTCCAACACCTACAACAAAACGTCAATTAAAAGCACTCATAGGCGTCATTACATTTTACAAATCTCTGGTTCCATCCTTTTCTGAACTTGTGCAGCCTCTCATAAACTTAACTACTCCAAAAGCCAAATTTAAGTGGACAAGCAAACATCAAAAAATTATGGACACCATACAGAAGATATTCTTTAATCCACCCATGGTTAGATTACCTGACTGGAACAAAAAGTTCTATTTAAATACTGATGCGTCAAATATTGCTATTTCTGGTGTGTTACTACAAGAACATGATAAACAACTATTACCTGTTGCATACTTTTCAAAATCTTTAAAAGCATCAGAGAAAAAATATCCTGCATTTAAATTAGAACTCATGGCGATTCATAAATCAGTTACTGCTTTCAAATATTATTTATACAACAGAGAATTCGTAATCCTTTCAGATAGTAAACCATTAGAAAAGTACAACAAAACTACAAACCCGGCTGATATTATCTCTCGTTGGCTCATGGATCTCTCAGAATACACATACAAATTTCAACATATTCCAGGTAAAAAGAACGTACTCGCTGACTATTTATCTCGCTGTAACTTTGAAAATAATCAACAGACTTTAGCTACAAACCCTGAACTTATTCATGATACTCAACCCTTACCTATTGTAGAATGTGATACTCCACACTCCAGCTCGAGTGATTCTAATATGCATGTTAACTGCCTTATTTCTGGTACAAAAACAAATCCTGACCCTTTATTAGAAATTTCGAATGAAACATTTGCTACTGAACAACAAAATGACCCTACTTTGTCTGTTGTTTATAAAGAAATCTTAAAGAAAGGATCTTCTCAAAAATTTCCTAACTACTTCATTCATCCTGATTCGAAAGTATTAATGTTAAAGAAGGAACATATTTTTAATAACACTTTTTCGTATCACATTATTGTTCCAAATTCACTTAAAAGCAAAGTCTTAACAATTTCACATTTATCTCATTTTGGCTTTAATAAAACTTATGAATTCTTGTCAGGTAGATATTTTTGGAAGGGTATGTATGTAGACACTTTAAACTTTGTTGCATCCTGTATCAAATGTCTTCAAACTAAACATCACCAAACTCCACCCGCACCTTTGCAGCCCACATACACTCCCAGGTATCCTGGTCACACTATTAGTACAGATCTCCTTGGACCGTTTGCTAATGGAAAATATGTTTTAACTATCACTGATCATTTTTCGAGACATATTGAACTCTTTCCACTTAATGACATATCTGCAAGTAAGGTTGTTAAATGCTTATTCTCTTACATAACCACCTTTGGGAGACCTTCGGTTGTCTTATCAGACTTAGGACCCCAGTACACTTCTCAGGTATATAACATTTTTAATGATACAATGGGCATTAAGGTATTACACAGTTCTGCCTCGAGACCACAATCAAATGCGATTGCAGAGCGAATCAATAAATCAATCAAATATTCAGTCAATATTCTTTTAGAAGAAGGTCATTCATTCGAAAATGCTGTATTTATACACAAGTCACTTTATAACGGCTCCAAACATGCAACTACATTGTACTCTCCTAATTTTCTTCATTTTGGACGCGAACTTTCTCTAATTTTTGACACTTTTGATCAGTCGTGCAACCAACCCTTTCTTGATAAACATATTGAAGTACACAAATTACTTGAGGATTTGAGTAAGATATATCACAAAGCTTATAACAACATTAAATCTGCTCAAGATAAAAGATATAAATATTACGGTCAGAAAGCTAAATTAAGATCCATTTTCTTAAAAGATATTGTATATCTAAAATCAAATGACAAGTTTAAAACAAAGTATACTGGTCCATATATTGTCACTTGTAAACATTCCCCTGTGTCATTCTCAATTAAAAGGTTGTATACTCCTGATAACACAGCATTTCGGGTACATATTGATAGACTTTTACTAGCACCTCCTCGTTATGCGTCAAGTCATATAAACAACACTAACTTTAATACGTTTTATCAACCTCACACATACAATCTAAGAAACAGAAGCTAATGTAAAAACACTATTTATTATTTTTTAAGTCATGTTTATGATACCACATATCCAACCAAAGAGCTCATGGTTGTGTGTATGTTGTTTTTGACTGATCCTTAACAATATCATGGCTGGTCCATCACTGTTGCTCTGAAGATCTCTTAGGAACAATATTAGGTATCATTGTTATCCTTTAACACTTAGATATGTCTTCATACTCACTTAAATTTTAGTTACTTTTTATTTTGTTTCTTTTTGCAGTACACTTAAAATTTCTTTGACAATATTCATTAATTCAATATTTTTCCACTAGCTAACCTCCCACTTAACAATCCCTGTACTATAAGTCAAACATATTATAGTTAGATAAACAGGTACTGTAGTCTAGAAAAGTAAACAAATGATTCATGTAATTAAATAAAACACAGTTTTCATATATGACTTGTTCATCACCCCACTCGATTGTGACATAGTTTTCGTCTCTCTTCACTCTAGGATTGTCTGCCCATATTAGTTATTATATGATATACATTTTTTGTTGTTTTTTGTTTCTTTTTGAATTCTTCCCTTTGAAGTCTTGTTCCCGTTCAAAATTAAGGCCCTAAGGGTTCAAGCTTCATTGTGTTGAGAGACAAAGTTTTGGAATTGGAGTTTCGATTCAAATTTTTGAATTGTGATTCCAATTCACAACAATTCAAATTTTTTCATGTAATTCGACGTGGGCTCCTTCAGAAGACCGCTAGTGCCTTCGGGGGAGCATCACAATTCCCTCCTCATCTAAGGCTAGGCCCTAAGCCGATGCCATAATACTTGTGTTGTACACAAGATTCAGGGTGACGCATATTTTTATGGGCGTGCTTGGAGCACCTCTTTTTTTTGTCATCCTATGCTTCGGCATGAAACATTTTTTTACAAAAACATTTTTATTTTTTAATATACATCATATTACTCTTTTTAATTTTTTTTGAAAAATATAGTGCTATTATGTTATTTTTGTGTATTGCCATTTTATATTCATTTAGTATTAGTTTCATGTTTTGTGTATATGTTTCAAAATTTTTACTTGTGTCATGATAACAATCAAAGCTGCAGTAATATTTTTGTACTGTCTGAGTCGACTCAACTTCTACATATAAAAATACAGTACTAGCTTGGATCCATATACAGAAATAGTAAAAAAATATAGAAACTTTAGAACTGCTGACTGTTTTTGAATACAAAAGTCTCCATTATCATGACGTCAACTTTCTACATATACATATAAAAAAAAAAAACTTTTCCATTTATGTATGTTTTTATGTTATAATATTGTATGCTAGCCTATGCACATTGGACAGCAAAAGTTTTTTTTTGTGGTGCACCGGGTGATATATATAACGATTATTTCGTTATATATTGGTTATTTTCTTAAATTATTCCTTTACCCCCCGTCTCTGTTCAATTCAAAAATTAGTTTTAAGTTGTCCTTCATTGCTTTTCCATTTTTCTTGCTTATTAATTCTCTAACCGAAAATCGGCAGCTGCTTAACTTTATCTGTGAGAAATACACTCACATATTAATCAACCGTTTAAAACTATTTCCAGATGTCTGCTATTTCCGATCGAAGGAATTTTGCATTACCTTATAAGGAGATCATCTCTGTTTCGCAGTTAAAATTTATGCTTACGCTTCTTTTTCCTTTCTCGACAAAACCCTAAAAAGAATTTAACATCTGCGCAGTAAAATCTGATGTCCCTTCGGTGTGCTTCGTTATTAGACAAAACAACACGTGTAACAATTTATCGTTTGGCAACCTTTTCCTTTCCCATCCCTGCTGGGAAACTAAATTGAATTCCGATCTTGCTGGCTGCATTTTAACTGTTATTTGGCATATACTATCCATTGTGCATGTGCGAACTTGTGTATGTTGGCGATTTTCTGTCATGCCAAAAGTGGCGGTTTGTTGCTATGTACGAGCCCACTTGACTCCCTGCTCTTGTCTAGTAAAGTTGCTAAAAAACTGTTCGGAGATTTTTCTCCGAGTACTGTATGTGTGCCCCCCTAGTAATACATGTCTGAATAAAGAATAACTTAGCAATCATTGTGGGGTTTTTTCGTACATCCGAATCTGGACTACTATACGTAATCACGCTTCTTCTATGTATTCTAATAAAATTAGCAGCTGCTACCAAACTACGCTACAAGAATCTCCATTACAGGCCATTCAGGATGTTCTGCGGTTTTTTATGATAAATTCCAATACAAATGTACAAAAAGATAACAAAATTTTAATGAATAACATAGGCACCGTTTTGTTGTGTGATCTTTTTTGCCATCGTTTTCGCAGCAGGAAAATTCAATATAAACAAGTTGGAAATTGCACGTGAAGCATATCAAATGAGGTGCGTTCGTACGATAACGAAGCTTTAAATATATTCAGATCTTGCTCTTGTAATAAATAATATTTCGGATAGAGTACAGTGGTCGATTTTTTTTTGAGTTACTGTAAATATACAGGAAGTAACTTTTATTTCACCTCAGCAACGTATATCATATGCTATACTATATGCTATCTTTTATACAGGAAATAACTTGTAGCATTCCTCAGCAACGTATACCAATCTCATAAAATGTTAAATAGTCAATTACAATTAAAACGCGCAACAAAAAATGTTCTCCCTATACCATTATGTAATGGAAAATTTTTATGTGGCGTTGTAAATCAATATCAAAAGTTTTTTTCACCACAGATTGTGCAAAATGTATGTTATAATATATATTTCACAGATGCATAAACATTTTATTGAGTTCGAATGAGTGTAACAGCATTTAAATACATTTGGAACTTTTTTCCCCATTGACCGTAATGTAACGGAATCCTTTTGATTGTCCCTGTGATTGATCTATGCATCCGATTTTCATAAAATTTGAAATGACTCTATATAATTATGCAATATTCATATGTTTCAAATTTCGAAAGATTAAAATGCATTTGAAACTTTTTCCCCATTGACCGTAATGTAACGAAATACTTTTGATTGTTCCTGTAATTGATCTATTCATCCGATTTTCATAAAATTTGAAATGACTCGACAAAACTATATAATAATAATATATTTTAAATTTTAAACGATTCGGTTGGGTACTTTTTGCGTTGTTATATGCGCACAGAAGGACGGACAGACAGACAGACGGACGGACTGAGCGACAACTATAGGTGCTACGTATTTATATAATTACGAACGCACCTAAAATTGTCCTTAGGCTTATTCATAAAAACGTTATCCATGTAGTATTCGACATGCTCTAAAAAAAAGTGAACATCCGGTCGTTTAGTAAAATTTGAAGTTAACTGAAAAACTTAAAAATAAGGTCTGGTAAATATGGGGGGAGGTGAAACAAATCATTCCAGCCGTACTCATACTCAATAAGATGTCATCTCACATTAATCGCAATGCGGTGCGAGTATCCTCATGTTAGAATACAATTTATAAATGATTCGATAGTTCTGGTCGCTTCCTGCTCTCGAAATTATCATCTGGGGAAAATATCTATCCGAATTTATTGTCTCATTTGGCGGCAACAATTCTTAGGAAATAACTCCTTTGCTGTCCCACAGTAGATCGGCATTTCCCTTTTTTGGGGGGGTGGGGGGGGAGTCGCAGGCCTTCTCTCGAAGACGCTTCTGGAGAATCATTTGAGCCCATATTTTCATAACAACATTATTGTAGTGTATCCATTTTTCATCTCCAGTAGTTAGCAATTTGAAAAGATAGAGCTTTTTCATTCAATTTCAGCAAAGAGTCAGAAGGTGAAATTAAAGCAAGCATATTCGGCAGTGTTAAATTATGGGATACTCACTAATCATAGCAATTTACACTACCAATCTTCTTCAAATGATCATGCACTGTTATGCACAATTTTTGGAATATTTAAAATATGTGACAGCTCCTGCTTTGTGTAATATGGATTTATAGTGAGAGATTATTTTAAGAGTTCCTCCTTTAAAGATTATGATACTCAAGGATGAGCATAATATTCGAGACAAAAATTTGCGGACTAAAACTTCACATCGAACTGTGTTTATCTAAAACAGTACTTGGTCTGCATACAGCAAACAATTTTCGAGCAGTCGGACTAGCATTTTTACATTTATTGAATTAAAAGAACATAAATGATAACAATTAACTTTTTGATTCTTCACTATAAGTACTGAACCCACTGAAACATAAATCATGTGGCAATATAAGTGAGAATCATGCAGCGCGAGCAGAAAAGAAGGAATTTACATCTGTGGGTCATTCAAGGTCGCAGATTATTAAAAGAAAAATAACTGTAAAAAACTCAGTTTCTCTTTGAAAAACCGCAGATTTTACCGGATAACCGAATAACTTGATAAAACTTTTATGTGGCAAAATCACTTAAAACAGTCCTTACGGATAACTATGTCAAGAGTTTGAAGTACCACGATCTGCGACAGTAATTTTATGTATTTTCCTATTTAACTAACTATTAAAAACATTTATTCGAACACAATGATAATATTGCTAATAAGTAGAAATACTTAATTTCGTCATTTTAACTAGTGGTGTACCGAGTAGTACTTTGGCCGAGTACCGAGTAGTTGTGTAATAAGAAAATAAAACGCTGATGTGCACATAATATTAGCTTAGGCGTACATATATCTATACCTGTGTGTATGTGTACATATATATAATATACATATATAGTATAAATAAATTAACTCATTAAATTTGAAATTTATTTGGACACCTTTTAAAGACAATCTTTGGTATTTCAAAAGCAATAAAAAAGGGGAATTGATACATAAAAAGTACAATTATTAACCAATATAAAATTAAAATATTCTTTAACCCTCCAATGTATTCCGACCATTGAAATCTGTCTATCAAAAATAAAAATGTTTATTGGTTACTGTAACAATTCAATTCACTAAATAATGCAAAACATTTCATATTTATTTTGTAACTGTCTGTACTTTATTTTCTTTTGATAAAAAAAAAGTATTGGCTTTGCTGTTTCTTTTCATTTTTCATGTGAAAAGATTAAGTTATATTATTTTAAATTTATTATTTTTTAAATATCTCAGTAAAAAACTAACCTTTTTCAATGAAAATTATAAATGTGTGAATTAAAAATGCCTTAAAAAGGAAGCTCTAGAATTGATGAGTGTAGATAATCCAGTACTTGAAAATCCACCAAAGAAACAAAAAAAAAAAAAAAAAAAAAAAAAAAAAAAAATACATCATGAGAATGCTAATGTAGACGAACCAGAAGAGAATGCCAGCAAAAAGTTCATCTATTTTCTGGGAATGTTTTGAGGAAATTACGAATGAGCAAAAAAATTGTGGCATTAGTCCTTGTTTAAAATCTCCGCATGAAGAATTGGTACAAAAAATGATACAGGCTTTCTCAACAGAAGACTTATGTAAAACTGACACTCCATTTGCATAGTGGGGGGGGGGGGGGGGGGGGAGAAAAAAAACTTTTCCGAATATGTGCAATTTTGCAAAAAACTATGATATGGATCTTTAACAACTGTTTATTCTGAACATATATTTTCCGAGACAGGCCAAATTTATAGTAGTAAAAGAAATGCCCTGTCTACTGATAATGTAGAATGTTTGGTGTTTTTGCACCATAATTTGGAATATAATAAATCTAATAGTTATTTTTTTATTGCATTTATCGTATTTTCAGTTTCTTTATCCAAAATAAGTCTTTTCTGTTTTCCTTTATATTAAAAAAATATTTTTATTTGTATAAATGTGAAATTTTATGAGGGTTTTTGTTCTTAATTTTTTCTATATTTTGCAGACATATTGTTAAATACAGAGTAAATAGTTCCATGAATTACTAAATGTTAGCGATAATTAGCTTAACATTTAAAATTGCGTATGAACTTCCTCACTAGTTTGACTAAAAACAGTTATTAACAGAAAAGCCAGTTAAGATTGACTTACCTTCAATTTGTTTTCATCTCAGGGCAGGCCATCCAGATTTTAGTATCCATTTGGTTTATTCACTTTTAATCACATTATTCATCACACTGTAAGAAAAAACACTGCTACATTTAGAAAAACGAATATTATATTGAACTTGCTTTAGTATTTACGGAGCTCTGACAACAGCTCCTATCTTTACAGCTACATATTCATCTCTGTGAAAAAATACAAGAAAAAATTATTATTATGTTACATTGAAAATGAAAATTTATTATTTGAATGTTTATATCATGTGAAAGTAATTTAAAGTTTATTGATGACAATGTCCTTGAAAGTTAATCATCACTTATGTACTATAAATCATATTGATTATTTGCAGAATTTATACTTTTATAAACAACTGAAGGTTATGTTGCGTATGATGATAGTACTTTCACTTTCGATAAAAGAAAATTGTTCTTGCTAAAATCATTTCCTGGTTGCTCTTTAATTATGCGATGATGGATGGAAAACAATTTAAGTCTTTTGTTTATTGTTTTCTGTAATCTTCATTTAGAGTTTACATTATAATGTTTTTAACAAACTCCCCCTTAAACTCTTAATGGAGATTATCCAGTAGTTTGAGTTTGTTTCTATTTTCTATGTATTCAGGTTTGGGTTCCGGTTTTGTAAGGATGTCGGCAATCATTGATTTGCTTGGACAATAATGTAATTGGATTATTCCGTTTTCTTTAAGCTGTTTAATTACATGATACTTGATATCGATGTGCTTTGTTCTGTTGGAATATTTTCCAGATTCTGTCATCTTTATGCAAGAGATGTTATCTTCGAAAATAGTAATTGGCAATTGTTGTGGTACGCCAAGATCTTCTAATAATTTTAATAACCACGTCAATTCTTGCGTAGCACTGGCGGCTGCCACAAATTCTGCTTCTGCAGAGGATTGTGCAATGCAGGTCTGCCTCTTCGTGATCCACATTATAGGACTTTTTCCTAGTAAGAATAAATTTCCTGTAGTTGACCTTCTTGTCTTTAAATCACCCCCCCCCCAATCCGAATCACTATATATTTCCAAGATAGGTGGTTCTTGTGTGCTGATTACCAAATTTAGATTTTTTGTTGAATTTAGGTATCGTATAAGTCTTTTGACTCCTTTCCAGTCCGATTCGGAGGGGGTTTCGTTTTTTCTGCTTAAAATGTTTACTGCTACAAGTATGTCTGGTCTTGATATCGTGGCGATGTATAACAATGCACCTATCGCTTGACGGTATTTCTTGTTGTTTGGCATTTGTTTACCTTCATCATGTAATCGCTGAAATCCTACCTCCATTGGAGTGCTGTATGGTTTAGACTCCGTTAAGTTGAATTTTTTTGCTACTTCTTCTATCTTTGCAGTTTGATTCAGTTTGAATCCATTCTGCGTTTTTTCTATTTTTATTCCGAGGTAATTGTTTATTTCTCCTAGATCTTCAAGAGTATATTCTGTTTTCAATTTATTTATTATATCTTTTATCTGGTCATCATTTCCTGCAATGAGTATGTCATCGACATACACTATGATGTAAATATTATTTTCCCCTTGTTTCTGTATGAATAAATAAGTGTCTGCTGTGCTTTGTGTGAAGTTTAATTCTTTAAGTGATTGGGTAATTTTTATATACCAAGCTCGTGCCGCTTGTTTTAGCCCATAAATTGCCTTTTCCAATCTACACACTTTGAAAAGTTCTTTTGTGTCTATGTATCCTTCAGGCTGAGACATATATACTTCTTCTTCCAGTTCTCCATGTAGGAAAGCTGTTTTAATGTCAATGTGATGTATTTTTAACTTATGATATGCTGCGGCAGTTAAAAAGCTTCTGAGTGTTGTATGTGACACCACTGGCGCATATGTTTCATCATAGTCTATGCCGTATTTTTGTCCGTAACCCTGAGCTACGAGCCTAGCCTTGTATCTTTTTATTTTTCCAAATTCATCATATTTTGCTTTAAATGTCCACTTTGATCCGATTACTTTAGCTCCTTGTGGTGGATGCACTAATGTCCACGTTTTGTTTTCTTTAAGTGAATTTATTTCCTCTCGCGTCGCATCGATCCAGTTCTTTTTTTCGTGTGGGTTCTCAAGATTTATCATTTCTTGCCAACTTTTGGGCTCATATATTGGATTGTGCCGGACTGCATAAGCAAATCTGTCCGGTGGTACTCCTTTATTTTCCCTTTCGGATCTTCTAACGTGTTGTGTTTGTAAAGATGTGGATGGTGTATCTGTATCGATGTTTTCTGGTGTTAGATTTAGTTCCATTACATTTTTTTCATTCTGCTGAGCCTGTTTTTTGATTTAGGACTTTGAATTATTTGTGTTTGTATTTTCATTAGTGTTTGCATTATCTATTTTGTTTTCGATAAATTTTACTGATCTAGCTAGTATGACTCTTCCATCACTTGTGTATATTCTGTACCCTTTAGAGCGATTGTCATACCCGACAAAAGTGCCCTTTTCTGCTCTATTGTCAAGTTTTCCTCGCTTAAATTTCTGTATATAGGCATATGCGGTACAGCCGAAAACCTTTAAATATTTTATGTTTGGTTTTCTACCTTGCCAAAGTTCATATGGTGTGGTGTTGATGGATTTAGAAGGCAGTCGATTTTGCAAATGGTTTGCGGTACATATGGCCTCTCCCCATAATTTATGTGGGAGATTTGCTTCGTTTAGCATGCTCCTAGTCATATCCAGAAGCGATTTGTTTTTTCTCTCTGCAACACCGTTTTGACTTGGAGAATATGGGACGGTAAGTTGGTGTTCTATGCCATTATACTTTAGGCACTTTTCAATTTCGTCATTTATATATTCACCGCCATTGTCGGATCTGATCGCAGTTGGCATTTTACCAAATTTATTTTTAACTGTAGCGATGTATTCTTTTAATTTTTCAAACGCGTCACTCTTATTTGACATTAGGTAAATTATACAAAATCTCGAAAAGTCATCGATGAAAGTGATGAAATATCTTTTCCCCCCTATAGTGGGTGTGTTTATAGGGCCACATACATCAGTGTGAATTAATTCTAGTCTTTCTTTGGCTCTATATGCTCCTGATTTCGGGAATGGTGTTTCGTTTGTTTTGGATTGAATGCATACCTCACATACATTGTTGTGTTTGCATTTATTTATTGTTACACTGCTTACTAATTCTTTAGACACCATGTTTTTTATTGTGTCGTAATTTCTATGGCCCATTCTTCTGTGCCATGAATCTATACAATTTGCATTTGTGCAATTATACGTTACATTTGTATAGTAGCTACTATTTTCATCTTCGTTTACGTGTATTTCATACAAATTGTTTTTTAATTTACCTTGGAGTATTATTTCACCTTTGTGTGTAATATTGCACCTATCCCTTTCAAAATGTACCTGGCATCCGTTTTTTGTTGCCCTGCTAACTGATAACAGATTGGTTTCAATATCTGGTACGAACAGAACATCCCTTAGTGTTACTTGTTTATTATTTTTTCCGGTTTGAATAACAACTTCACCTGATCCATATGAAATCAATTTGCTACCGTTTGCTACAGTGACATTTGTCTCAACGTTGTTTGTTATTTTTGTAAACATTTCTTTTGAGTTTACGATATGGCTGGAACTTCCGCTATCTACAATAAAGGTTTTTTTATTATCAGGTTGCTCTGTAAGTAAGGCTACATCATTCTTTTCATATACAGAATTTTTTCTGTCTTCAGTGTTTTCTTCAAAACATAGCGAAGTGGAATGGTTTTTAGTTTTATTTTGCTTATTTTGAGTGTAAGTGTTATTATTTTTCCCTTTTAGGAACCAACATTCTTTATTTGTGTGGTTTTTCATTTTACAGTGTGAACAATATTTGTTAATTCTTTTATAATCAGAGTGGACAGATTTTCCTTGAGCTTTATATGCTCTGGTGTTATTTTCTGAATTTTCAGAGCTTTCCGTTCGGCGGATATATTCATCCGTTAATTTATTTTTTATAAATAGTACTGTGAGTTCAGGTTCTGGGCGGGCCTCAAGAGCCGTCCCTATGTATCGTAAGAAGGGGGAAGTGAACACAATAGTAAGGCGGAAATATGGGAATCTGTGATGTTTTCTCCTATGGCAGATAGTTTATCCACAATTTCTAGAATTTTAGTAATGTGGGCTATCATGTTACCACCTTCGTGTAATTTTGTGCTGTACAATTTTCTTAATAAGTACAGCTTGCTGGAGAGATTGGATCTCTCATGAATTTGTTTTAGAGTGTCCCATGTCTCCCTCGCCGAATTCAGATTTTTAACATGTACTATTTGACTATCTTCAATACTGAGATTGATTAACGCTCTGGCTTTGCGGTCTTTCTTGGCCCAGTCTGTGGTTATGGGGGTTGGAACCTCATCTGTAATAACTTCAATTAAATCTTCACGAATTAAAAGCATTTCAATCTTAAATCGCCAATTTGAGTAATTATTGGCGTTTAGTTTTTCTATTGTTGTGCTGTCTTTTACAGCAGTCATGATATTGTTATAGAAAAGTTTTTTTTTTCTTTAAGATTGCTAAATTGTTTAATTATGGACTGCCTGACCTGATTTTGTTTATTTCTGTCTCATTAATCATAATTGTTAGCGATAATTAGCTTAACATTTAAAATTGCGTATGAACTTCCTCACTAGTTTGACTAAAAACAGTTATTAACAGAAAAGCCAGGTAAGATTGACTTACCTTCAATTTGTTTTCATCGCAGGGCAGGCCATCCAGATTTTAGTATCCATTTGGTTTATTCACTTTTAATCACATGATTCATCACACTGTAAGAAAAAACACTGCTACATTTAGAAAAACGAATATTATATTGAACTTGCTTTAGTATTTACGGAGCTCTGACAACAGCTCCTATCTTTACAGCTACATATTCATCTCTGTGAAAAAATACAAGAAAAAATTATTATTATGTTACATTGAAAATGAAAATTTATTATTTGAATGTTTATATCATGTGAAAGTAATTTAAAGTTTATTGATGACAATGTCCTTGAAAGTTAATCATCACTTATGTACTATAAATCATATTGATTATTTGCAGAATTTATACTTTTATAAACAACTGAAGGTTATGTTGCGTATGATGATAGTACTTTCACTTTCGATAAAAGAAAATTGTTCTTGCTAAAATCATTTCCTGGTTGCTCTTTAATTATGCGATGATGGATGGAAAACAATTTAAGTCTTTTGTTTATTGTTTTCTGTAATCTTCATTTAGAGTTTACATTATAATGTTTTTAACACTAAATATATTATACACTGATATTCGAATAACTTTTTACAGATCAGTTATAGATTTATATGCTTAAAAAATGAAATTCTTACAACTACTCGGTATTGGCTGAGTACTCGGCCAAAATTTAGGCGAATACTGAGTACTCGGCAAATTGGCCGAGTAGGCCGAATACCGAGTATTTACCGAGTATTCGGTACGGCTCTAATTTTAACCCTTTGTGGTCCTCTCAAAGCATAGCTATAAAAAAATATTATAAATGTTTTTAAACATTTAATTTAGTAGAAAATGAAGAAGTAATAAATATGAATCATATACACTTGGGTACGCATTTCTCAAGTTTGTTAACATAATAGATGAATTAAATAACTCAAAATTAAACAAATCAACACAAAATATAGAGAATCTTTCCTTCAAAAGTCTTATGAATCAGCTATTATAATTTAAGTTTATGAAATGATATACTATATAAACTTAATGTTTAACTTTAATTTTTAATTGATACGTGAAAGGATTGTAACTAATCATGTAAAGCGGTGAACCCTTAGCTAATAAATTTTGTCAAAAATGTCTAAATATATGCTAAACTGGTAGTGAACTTTCTAGAGCGAAAGATCACAATATTGCTTATAAGTAAAATTTGAATAATTATCAGTGAAGCACATTTCGTAATTTATGCTTGAATATGGAACTATTATCTACGTCAGTCAGGAAATAAAACTTTAAATCGGGATTACAATAAGGAGGTGTGCCAAAATAACTCATTGGAAATTTATAGTTCATGAAAATAACGCGCGTGTTTAAACATGGCTGACATGTAGGATATATTCGTACATCATTATTCGCATACAAGTTTATCGAGCACTCAGTGCCATTCAGCGAAAGAGATTACATAAATTATGTCTGAATATTAAACACTACTCATTATAAATCAAATATGAAATCTTTTGTATGTTATTAAAATAGGAAAATTAATAATGTGAAAATTATCGTCACATCGTGAATACGGTTCAGGAACTAGTCTGTGTTAAAAATTAAACATAGCTGCGTATGTCGAACTCAACGTTAAGTATTTACTTTAATTTAAATTCTTGTTCAAACTTTTAGTATTTATAAATCATAGCTTCGTTTTAAATGATATTTTAAACTATAATATTTAACAAGATAGCAACAATTCGTATGATAAAATTTTAAACATATAATGCTACTCCCTCCGTTCCCAAATAAGTTGCTATATTTGGGTCGGAAAATTTGCCCCAAATTAATTGCTACATTTAGGGGTGAGATTTCCGCGTTTTTTCATACCAGTATTAACTTAGATAAAATGTTGTTGAGTTAAATCGCAAAAATGTTCAGATTAAATGAAATAATATTTTCTCTAACAAAATACCGGTGTCCAAAAAGGCGGAAATCTCTTCCCTATACATTTCAAGTAGGTGGAGTCATAAATAACTTCCCGATACGAAAGCTGGTTTATAATACCGAAGCTATATTATTTGCAAGAAATTCCTTAAATATCAACTGAAATTGTTCTATTTGAGATAAAAATTGTCATAACTTTGGTATTTTCATTTTTATTTCCTACAAATGTAGCACCTATTTTGGGGCAAAATTTCCGAAGCAAATTTACAGGAATCGCACGTTTTAAGCCACGCCCCATTTTGTAAAAATTCTGCTAGCAATGTACCAGAAAGACCATTTTCTAACTTAGGAATTCACGATTCGTTAGCTAAAAGATAGTTTTATATAATTACTGGTGGAATAATCCTTACAAAATTGGGCGTGGCTTAATAGCTTGGGAACACTGGATATTTTTAACCTTCCTACACTAAATGGGTCTAATCGACCCATAAATATAATTTTTTTATACGTTTCGACCCAGAACTTTTTTCATAAAGAAAGTTAAATAACAGATTCAGAGGAATAAGTCAATTAAATTTATTAAACTATTTTAAAGTACATTTCTGGTGTGAAATGTTTTTATCAAGATTGAGTAAAATTTGAACACGGTAGGAAGTTTAAAGTAATTGTGAGGATTTAAAGAGGGAATGCTCTGTATGGAAATATTCATTGATAATATAGCATCCTGAAATCTCTCAAAAGTACTCCAACAAAATTATAAAATTATCAGTTTAATAATCAGTACAAATTTATTCAAATATAGGAACTAATTCAGGAAACAGGAATTATTTTTACTAGTGGATGATAGCAACAACGTTAATACTCAATTTTGCTCTTTTATATTTAATTTTCTGAATTGCCCGAATCAATCCGTTCTACCGATAAAAACCAAATACTGCGTTGTTTGATGACTGAATTTAATGCGTTCATAGTCAACCGCTTATTTTCGTGGTTTAATTGAAGAACACTCTTACCATTTATTGAAATACGATTGATAATGTATAAGTTTGAGAATAACCTATACATTTTAATTTGGATCTATATTCTTATACGTTTTTATCGATAACTCCAAGTATGTGGAATGAATTAAATAGTAATTTAAATTTTTAAAATATAAAAAAGTGTATTTGAAAATATATTTGCAAGATGCTCTTTTTTCGCATTGACAGGACACGAGTAGATTAAGATTAAATAGAGCAAATGACAATAGGAGTAAAGAACGAAATCAGAGCAAAATTCGCCTTGTTTACTAATTTAAAACGAAAAAGTACATGCAACTGTATATATATTACTTTAAAGATGCATTATAAAACATAAAAAACTTTAAAATACATTTAAAGTACTTGAGAACGCCAAGCAGCAACAACTATCATTTAGAATTTTTCTCACTGACGAAGACCACGTAAGCGACTGTCGAAAATGTTCTGAACTTTTTTAAAAGTACTTTAAATGCATTTTTTAATTTTTATGTGTTTTATTATGAACCTTTTAAGTAATATGTACAGTCACGTGTATTGTTACGTTTTAAAAGAGCAAATGACGCCAATAACATGCTTTTTCGCATTTCCCTAAAATACGATAAAACTATAACTTTATTTTTGTAAAATAATCTTTTTAATTTTTAACATAGTTTCTGAACTTTGGTTTGCCAGTCTAGCATCTGGCTGTCCTGCAGTTGTTGTACTTATATTTATATTGGTATTTAATTATTTTTCATGGTATATATGAATTAATACACAGGGTGTGTACAAACTTTGTGTACAAACTTTGTGTACAAACTTTGAGGGGTTTTAGAGAACATCGTTTGGAACCATAATTACATAGGAAAGCATGAACGGAAACATCACCCTCACTTGTTAACCCTTTACATACAGTGGCTAAGAAACTACAAATTTTTTAACCCAAAATTAACAGTGACATCAGTATTTTAATATGATTTTTCCATTTATTAGGTATGTGAAATGTCTCTCTTTTCTTCTTTGCAAATACATTTTCCCACAATTTATAATGTCTTTCATGTTTTTCCACATTTTAGCAATTTCTAATAGCTACTATAATATTTGATTTTAAAGAAATATAATTTAAAATTTAATTTAAAATTAAATCATTTCTTGTATTTTTTCTGTATATAAAGCGTTCTACACTGCTTTCTGCATTGCCTCATAACTGTGTCTTTGTTTTTCTTTTTCACGGACATGATTTTCATGGACAAAGCACTTCCATTGCTGAAATGTGGAAAAATAGAAACGATATCAGAAATTGCGAAAAAATGTATTTGCAAAGAAGAAGAGAAAAAATTCGCATACAAAATAAATGGAAAATTCAAATTAAAACTTTGGTACCAGTATTCATTTTGTATAAAATTTTTTATAGTTTCATAGAGAAATTACTGTCTGCAAAAGGGTTAACAAGTGAGGGTGACGTTTCCGCCCATGCTTTCCTATGTAATTGTCGTTCCATACGATGTTCTCCACCACTTCTGAAAGTTTGTACACGAAGTTCTGGGACACCTTGTAGATCTTTAGGTATTTTAAAGGGAGTATAAAGAAGTTCGTTTATGGAAACACACAGAATAATTCCATTGTATTATGATCTATAGAATAGACCCGCAAACCATTTAAATAACGTTATGATACTTTATACATATTTAATTTAAAATAAATAGCTTATAGACCGCGAAGAAGCAGCACATACAACCATCTCATTGTATTCACGGTGGAAATTCCTGAATTAGCTAAAATTGCTTCACATATTAAAACGCAATCAATCTGCCAAATCGTATATAGGTGGAAAACCTAAAAATCCGGTTTTTCTCGTAGGTTTAACATTGTGTTTCCCTTCGCCCAAATATGTAAACATGGAGGACTGGGAGCACAAAAACGCAAAATTATGACTCAACCACTGAAATCGGTTTTAAGTTGTTTTCCTAAGTGATGTGATTTGTCAGATCAGTTGCATATTAATATGTGAATAAAGTTTTAACTAGTTTAACGAATTCTCGAGGATGTGTCTCGATGGTGTGTGTGTCTCTGTTGCCGCGATATTCTCCATAAGATGCATTACATTATTGGGCGTATTTGAAGTAACAACTAACTTTTAACTTGAATTGAAGAATGATTAGAAAAACAAATTAAACAACGACTGGATAAAAATATTTATGCTTTTAGGCACTATTTGTGTAATATTTACAAATAGTATTTTTTTTAGATAGATAATGCCCTTTTGAGCCTTTACATTTTTCTTCAGACTTTTCGTGTTATTTTGTTGAAATCTAGTCCTAAGTTATCTTCAGCAACTGGTGTGTTTAAAAATTTTGTTCTTAAACAGTAAATAAAATGCGGAACCCTTTTTATTAACTCATTTCACTTGCCCACATTGAAGTTGACTGTGATCAAAGATACATGAATCCTCTAGAAACTTTTAAATGTATTTCTGAGAGGTACGTAACTCTTACAAGAGTGAACCTAGGACTGATATATTGGTAGTTAGTCTATTTAAACATGTTTATTTTAGTTTGATTTTCTAAAACCCACAAATTGAAATAAACTTGCCATGACTGTATCATTTTAAGGGGACAGTGGACCTTTTTTTGAGCAAAATCGACGAAATCTAATATTGTAAAAATGGCCTATTTCTGTAAAATAGAGATTCAAATTTGAAATATCTTAAAGCAATTTGTTTATAATAGAGTTTTAAGTAATAAAAATGCAAAAGCAGGAAAATATCTCAAAAATTAAAACACAAGGAGCAATTTAAAATTTCGTTCAAAAAATCTATTTAAAAAAATATACATAAATTTTAATAAGACTGTGAATTTTTTTGAAGGTGTTCTATATGCTTTTTGTGAAATGTATATATGCACAAAATTTCCCATTGCTATGATGTAAAAAAATGTAACGTTCACCGTCCCTTTAAACGATGTTGCTCTATGTGGTGTCCTCCTTTAAATTTAACACAAATGAAATTTTCAAAATATAAATAATTATTAAAATATAGGCTTAGTTACGAAAAAACACCAAATATACTTGTAATAAATAAAAATTAAAATAATACACTTTGTTAAATTCACTATTAAAAAAAACAAAGAATGACTCCTCACTAGGACATTGTCTCTTCACGGACATTTCGTACTATGACGAAGTTTTAAAGATATATCAGATCTTCCTGTAATAGTATACAGTCCTTCGCACAGAGTACAGTAGCCGAAATCTGTTGTGTGTCCCTGTAAACACAACCGCTTTCTATTATGTAGGAAGTAACTTGTAGTAATTCTCAATAACATATATCAATTTCATAAAATGTTAAATAGTTTAATACAATTAAATCACGACCCATGCAATGTTCCTCTTATATCAATAGTAATAGAATACTTTTGTTTCGTTTTGTAAATGACTAACGAATAAACTTTTCAACACAGATTGTACAAAATGTATATTATTCATAGTATATTACTTCATAGATGCATATGTATACTTCATAGAATATACATCATAGATGCATATCATATTTATAATATTCGAAAGAGTGTAACACTCTTAAAATGCATCTGAAACTTTTTCCCCATGGACCGTAATGTAACGGACTACATTTAATTGCCCCCAATAATTGATCTATGCATCCGATTATCATAAAATTTGAAATGAGCAGACAAAATTACGTAATAATTATATATTTAAAATTTCAAACGATTCGTTTGGGTAGTTTTTGAGTTGTTATATGCGCACAGAGGAACGGATGGAACGACAATTATATCTGCTACGTATTTTCATAAACTTCAAATTGGAACAGTCGCACGTAAATTTTAAAGGCATTTTTTTCTTTAAAAGAAATAGCCTCTAATGAAATATAATTGTAAAAATCCAATTTGGGGGGGGGGGGGTAAATATAGAGAGTTCTACGGTCTGTGGAGGCGTTAGCTATAAGAAAAACTAGTATTTATTATTTAAATATTTATTCGTATTGTTTGGTGCTACCATAAGACCATTCCATTAAAAATATCTTTAATTCATATTGATTTTTTATAAAAGTTCTATACTATCATTTTATAGGTTTTAAGAAGCTTTTACAAAATGTTTAAATTTAATTCATTATAATATTTAATACAGTTATCGGTAGTTTCATAAGAATTGTGATTTGTTTCCCCCCCCCCCTTTAAAACTTTAGTTATAAATTTTACTCTTTGTCCGAAACACTTACTGTGATGCATTATTTGTGGATTACAAGTTGAAACAATAAACAAATAACAAAACTGAATCACTTTGGTACTGTTTACTATTAAACCAAAAAAAAAAAAAAAAAAAAAAAAAAAAGAAAGAAAGAAAGAAAAAGAAAAAGAAAGAAAAAAGGCTCATAATTTCTTTAATTAACTGAAACATCAAATGAAAAGAGTTTAAACGGAGATTAAATGAACAAAATGAGAGATAAATGAAGAGATAAATCTCCAATGTCCCAAATAGATTTTTTAATGATGAAGTTTATTTAAAAAAAAGGTTTTTTTCTATATAAGTTTGAACTCCCTAAATAACTGAAATAATGGAAGACAAATTGTTAGTGGAACAAAAATCTACAACAGCAAAAAGAAATGACAGAGGAAAGATTCTTAATTTAATAAAAAATCTGTTGTAAAAAAAAAAAGATATTTTCTAAGTTACTTAATGTTTTTTAGCTTATCTACCGTAGCATTGTATCTTTAAAATTTCGAATACATAAAGACTCTATTTCATTATTAGATGGTTCTCTGTACACTCATTAAATGAATTAGAATAATTATTAATATTGTAAATGATCTCGCAATTGGGAGTAAAAAAAGTAAAAAACATGTATTTTACAGATATTTTTTTCATTATTAAGCAAATAAGGATATTAAAAAGCAATAAAAATCATACATCAAGCTTGGTTCATGATACACTTTCTAGCACATTCATAGCATCTGTTATGCGCTTTTGGAAACGCATAACAGATTTAAAAACCAAAATTTAGTATTTCCTATCTGTAGTCAGAAAACTGTCTAATTTCTTTTATCAGCACTTCATGTAATACATATGACGTCCTAGAATTATTGAGACAAACTTTAAGGGAAGTAGAAGACATCACAATTATTCAGATTTGCATAACAACCCCATATTCGGAAACGCTTTCCTGATGCGGTAGTGACGACAGAAAAAGCAAGAATGACAGGACACTAAAGGGATGAGAAAACATGTCTATTATCCTTAATACAATAAAAAAGTAAAAAAAGTTAAAAAGACAACGATCGTCATGAAAGAGGGAAGTAGAGGACATCACAAGTATTCAGATTTGTATATCATCCCTATGTTCGGAAACGCCTTCCTGATGCGGTAGTGACGACAGAGAAAACAAGAATGACAGGACACGAAAGAGATAACAAAACATGTTTATTGTCCTTAATACAGCAAAAAACTAATAAAAAATGAAAGAACCAACGATCCTAACTAAAATAGGTGTTCTCAATTATGACTTCGTGCCGTGTGGAAACACATTTCTGCCACATGGAAGACCTAATGCTCTCGAAAATACCGGGAGCGTACCGAACTTCTCCAACAGCTGCTGCAATGCTGGCAATAAGTTCATCGGCACTTTTTAACATTGTCCAGGCATTTGTGCAGCACTAAAGATAACAAAACATGTTTTATCTCCCTGTTCCTTTCCTTTCTGTCTCGTGTTTTGTTTCGTCACTACTGCACAAGGAAGGGTTTCCAACCATGGGTTGCCCTGCGAATCCAAATACTTGTAATGTGCCTGCCTTTCTTTAAAGTTTGTCTCAATGATTCTGAGACACCATGTATATATTTGTAGTTATAAACTATATGCGCGCAAATGCTTATTTTAATTAAGAAATACATACGAGTGTTGGAAAATGTCCTTCAAAAAATTCCGCCAATAGACAGAAAGGCAGGGGAATTTTTTATGAACCCCTGTATACAAGGTAGATAATTTACAAAAAAAAAACAAAACAAAAAAAAAAAAAAACAGCAATATGCAAAAAATCAGCCAAATTTAAAACTGCATACCGAAATTTAAATCGCATTTATTGCTCAATAAAACTATTATAACCAATTTCCTTTTTATGCGCACCGTTAAATGAATTATAATTGCTATGAATGCCCTATTTTATAATAATCATCTTGTAGTTAATTTCTGTGGTACATATATATTTCATTACAACACACGGCACATGATTTTTTTTCCATTGACTAAAATTTAACGGAATATTTTGAGTGCTTCAGTAAATTACCTATTAATGCTAATAAACTCTTTATATTCATTAAAAAACATGGTATGTTTTTTTTTAATGAATGAGCATCACTAACATGCATCCATTGCATGAAATTCCAAATGCATTTACAAAAGTTAGAGCATAGACAGACAAACCGAATCCACAAATATTTTTCAACATTGTTGGAAAGTGTTAGAAACTAACTTTAAATATGTGTATATGTACACTGCTCAAAACAATTAAAGGATATTTGAAGTTTTATATAAAATAAAGATATAAACGAAATTTTTTTTGCCGAAAATAAAAGAAGAGAATCACAAATGTAAATTTTTCTGTTTTTCAAACTGTGGAGCATGCAAATTTTGAGTTCCACGTCAAAAACGTCGCTTCAGCGGCAGCGAATGAATTTTGACTTTCAATTGGATAAAAGAGAATGAAGACAAGGATGATCGGCATTCAGTGATTGCTTTGTTTCGATAAGTACGATGTCTCAGCGAAGTCATTTGACAGATTCAGAAGCTTGGAGAATTGTTGGTAGGTTAGAAGGGGGCAAACTCAAGCCGAAGTAGCGCAAGCCATTGGAGTGTCACAAAGTGTCATTTCCAGGATCTGGAACCGATTTTTGGAGAGTGGATGTGCAGGCCGAAGACCAGGGCAAGGTCGTAGATGGGCAACAACGCCCAATTAAGATCGGTATTTAGCGTTAACAGCTCGGAGACACCGAAACATGAACGCTACTCTTCTCCAACAACACGTTCGCTCGACTACAGGCACCACGATTTCAACTCAGACTGTCCGAAACAGGCTCCATGCTGTAGGTCTGTATGCTCGCTGACCGATGTGTTAGATTAACATCAAGGCATCGTCGCGACCGCAGGGAGTGGGCAACCGAGCATGTCAACTGGAGGAGAAATGAATGGAGCAATATTCTGTTTTCTGACGAGTCCCGTTTTTCTGTGCATCCGGATAATAAGCGTATTTTCATCTGGAGGGACCGTGACAGTAGGAATAATCCTGCGTTCGTGCACGAAAGTGTCAGATTTGGTGGTGGAGGAGTGTTGGTGTATGGTGGCATCTCCATTGACGGGCGCACTGACCTCTACATCATTCGAGATGAAACTCTGACTGGTCGCCGATATAAGGGATGAGTTCCTCAGACCTATTGTAGTCTCTTACGCTGCAGCAATCGAAGATAACTTCATTTTAATGGACAATAACTGCAGGCCATTAAATCGATACAAATATTTTTAGGAGGGGGTATGGGGATAAATAAGTTACTTTAATTAAAAAAAAAATATTTTATTTATATATTTTGTGTGGTATCTTGTGAAAGCTTTCATTACGCTGAATTAAAAAATATATTTCTTTTAATATTTAGAATCTACTGAAACTAAAATTCAGTAAAAAATCTAGATTATAGATGTTTATTTATTACCTTGTAGCAAAACTGTAGAGATTACTATAGCCCATATAGTTTTTGAGAAAAAGCACATATTTCTGTTAGGCGCAAATTTCGATTTGTGAGCACTGAGCAAAGGTGCTGAGGAGCATTGGAAATACCTATCGTAGTAGAAGTATACAAGTATTCTTAATAATGATTTAGAAAAAATCGTCGGTAATTAGCCGAAATATTAACACATAAAGACAGAGACTTGTTGGACATAGATAATGACGGGGGCGGCGTACTCTACATACAATCGGCTTTTAAAGCCTAAATAACAACTTTTAATAATAGATTTGCATTAATGCAATACCTCGTAGCAGTATAAAATCAAAAACTTCATATCGTTTCAAACGTACTAATTTAATTAGAATAAATCGTAAAAATCAGGGTTTGTACGCATAGGAAAATTTTAATTGTTTTTAATTGGAACAATTGGCTGATTTAAAAATACAACATTTTCTCTAAAATAATAGTGGTGTAGAAAGAGCCGGAGACTCTGCTAATTATAGTAATTTTTTATCTATGTGCGTCTGGAAATAGCGTATTAATTAAAACTAATTCTGTAATCCTGTAAGTATGGTAAACCAAATTCAATTTATTTTTCTGTAAAGTATGAGAAGATTTCTTGCAATACAAATAATACACAATTGGTTGCCAAACTCCTTGTAAAGATTAAATTCGATTACAACCTGCTGTATTTATAAATATTTAAAATTTTCGCACTTTCATAAAGTACAAAAGCATCATTTTCGGGTTCGTTTATAAAAAGTAAAAACAAAACAAAACAGCAACAAAAAAACAAAAAAAAAACTATGAAATCACGTGTATGTCTATCTGCCCGTTTATCACTCTTTTTCTCGATAATTATGCAAAGTAAAGAGTTAAAATTTGCCTGAGTTAAAAGTGCTACTTATCCTTATATTTATAGATTATTGGCTGTTCACAAATAGTTTTAGGAAAAACTTAAGGGGACGAATTAATTTACTCTTAAAAATGTATATATTTTTATTTTTATTTATTATATTTTCTGAGATATCATCGAAATTGGAATGTAAAAATATGCCTAAAATCAGTTATTTCCAAATTTACTGAAACTATAATGAGGGGGGAAAAATAGAGATAATAGGAATTTATTTAAACCGTGTATGAAAAATAATGCACATATCTTAGGTTATTAGATCTAGTTGAAGTCACATTACACTGTTAAAAATCTTGTTCTAGTTTGAACCAAAAAAGTTTGTTTTTTGGTGCTCAATATCTGCCACCGTAAGATGGTGAAATCTTGAACCAAAATTTGGAGCTCCCATTGAAGCATAGTTCCAATACTTGGAACGAGGTTGAACTAGGAAGCTCCAAATTTTGGTTCAAGATTTCACCATCTTGCGGTGGCAGATATTGAGCACCAAAAATTAAACTTTTTTGGTTCAAACTATAACAAGATTTTTAACAGTGTATTCCTTTACTCGCAAACTTTAATTCCCGATTGCTCAGCTGGGAAGTAGAAGTGTGCTTGAGGAGATTATCGATGCGGAATAATCCAAGTATTATAGATAATAATTTTCAAAAACATGTCTCATAAGTTAGCCCAGATGTATATAAAAAACTATCTAGAAAGCAGCATTTGATGTATAAGTATAATGCATGGACAAGATCATATGTCACTTTTGCGACATTCTTCGTACCGAGCTTCGCAAAATTCGGAGTTTAAATTTGTTTGTGATATTCTTTGCATGGAACCGTCTCTGCGTGCATAAAAATCACACTTTACCTAGTATTATTGACTACTATCTTTTTCTCCTTACCCATCATACATAGCATATTAATTATCCATCATATGTGAAATAGGGAAAGTCTTAATGTAGATCTATCTATATATGATCTATCTACGATATGTACTTATATATATATATATATATAATTATGATCTTTGATATATCTACGTAATGAAAATCTTTCTATATACATATGTCCGTCTATAAACGCGATGTGTCTCCGGAACAAATTGATGGAGTTTGGTTTGGTTTGGTTTATTTTTGTCGTCCGATTATCTACACTAGGGATATAGGACCAGGGGGGAGGTGCCCTTCGTGGGGGTCTTTCTAAGGGAACCTAACCCGTATTTACGCAAGGTTCGAAGAAAACCACGAAAACTCCGAACGGTTAGGCCGACAGCCGCGATTGGGATTGAACCCAGCACCTGCTGTCTACCAGTTGAGAGGTTCCGACCTCTCGGCCACTGGTGGGGCCCAATTGATGGAGTTATAAATTTGGCTTGTACTTAGCATGAAATAATGGGAAGAAGATTATTACGAAGCTCAGTAACCTCAATTATCCGGAACTAATTTTTTTTGGACTCTCGAAATAATCGTTCTGATGAAAGGTGTATAATTTTTTTCGATTTTTCGAGTAGTGGCTGTAAAAGACAATAAAAAATATAATTTTTTCATAAAGAATGAAATCAATCGGATAATGTTTTGTTGAAATACCTATAATCCTGTTTTTCTCACTCTTTCATTTTCCATGACCCTGTATTTTATTCAAATTTTAATTAAAATACATGTCATAATTGAAATTGTGATATTTCATCTGAGTCTAATAAACTGTTAATGAAAAGGTTTATCATTTTCGGAATTATATCGATATTTCTTTTACTACTTGATAATTATGCCGATCAAAAAACTATCGCCAAACTATAAGAATAAGTGACAATAATGGTTTAGCGTAAATGTCACATAACATTTAATGTTCATGTGACATTAAATACATTACATCTGTTTGTATATCACAACTGATTTTTAATTTGATGTTTTATCTGTTAAATATTTGGAAAATAATTGTTGTTTTCGGTAAAAAACTGAAAAATCTGAAATATATCTGTATATTTTTATTGGTTGAATTCCGCAATTTATTTTATTTTACTCGTTTTATGATTGGTCCATGTTCAATGTCCAAAAATGGAATACGTCAGTTGCCACAATGACAAAACAAACTTTAAAAATTTTTGAAAACAAATTGTGACAAAGATTTCATACATTTTTTAAGTGCATTTTTTTCTCTACGCAATGGTGTAAAAATTTTAAATGTGAATTTTAGAAGTTTAAAAATTTGCAATTCCAAAAAATGCAAAACTGACATTTCATTTAAATTTTGATTAAGATGGATCCAGGAATATTAATGTTTAATACATGTCGTAATATGAGGCGTTCAGAAGTCAGTCTAATTAACTCCATCCAATCAAAATGCACATTTTAAGCATTTAAAGTTGTATGCATATTAACTACTGATCTTAACTAATTATCTTTTACTAATTTATTTGTCCTTTTTTATTAAAAAAAAAAAAAAAAAAAAAAAAAAACAATTGAATAATTTGTATAATGTATGAGTGGTTTGATGATTTATGCATTTTGTAGAAATTGTTCGCCGGGATGATCAAGAATACCCGCAATTTCATAATTGAATATTACTTATGCATCAAAAATATTAAAATATACGTTTAAATTTTATTCTGAAATGCAATGCATTTTATAAATAGTTTATATTTACTTTATTTTCATATTTTTAGTTTCATATCCATGATAGATAGTTTTTTTTCCAATATTTTGATCGATGAAAAATAATATTGCTTTAACAACTAGTACTTACATTCTACAAAATTTTCAATTTATTTTTGATTCGTGAAATAATAATTATTAAACTTACAATTTGCATTTTTATAAGATGAATAAACCTTCAAATGATAAAAAGCTTAAATTATGCTTCTGTTATCTTATTCTATCCAGAGAAATTTATTTTACTCTAATATACTGGATCAATATTTAATCTTTCTTCGTTAAAAAAAAAAAATAACATCAATAATGTGTACCTAGAGGCAATAACATCCTTTTTGCATAATATGAAAAATGTATATTCTTTTACATAATGTTATTTGTTCAAAAAACATTTTTCATTATTATTTGTTTTTACTGTAGATACAAATTTATATATATATATATATATATATATTTATTTATTTAATATTTAATAGTGAAATTGAACATTCAAATGGAGATATTCTTATTTTTTAAAATAAAAACGAAAGATGATTGAAAAAAATTCAAATCTTTACATGACTAAATCTTTAGGTGAGAATATTTTGTAGTAATTTGAATGTTGGAAATGTAGCAAATATTTGCATTAAAAACAAGAAAAAGATAGATAAACCATATCTGCTAATGATTTCATAAAAACTAAATTTCTCCTAAAATCTGTGAGTTTTTATTTATTTATTTATTTATGTACATAGCGGGGTTTACAATTTTCGAGTGTGTATTTTTTTAAATATAAAAAGGAAGACTAAGTTGTAAAAATAACATTTTAGGCTAAACATGTTCAGCCTTTTTTTTTTCTTTTCTTTCCTTTTACTTTTTTTTCTGCGCATGTAGCCCAGGTATTCGGTCGAAAATAAATGCAAGTTTTGGTGTAGTTTTGAAATTTGGTACCTTCCTGTTTTTTGGGTTGCTGAACACGAATCTGGTGTTATCTAACAAAATTTAACCCCGAAAACACGTTTTTTGTAAAAAACGTGTAAAAACGTGACTTTTCATTGTTTTTTTAATAACTTCAACATTATGATTTTTACATAAAAGTTCTCAAAACATTAATAAAAGAGGACAAAATTTCCTACATTTTATGTATTTAAAGTTTTTTTCTCTGATCAATGGTTTAGCCGTGACAGTGCCATAAAAATGGCTGTGAAAAGCAAAGAATTCTGAAAAACGGTAATTACTGTACTATACGTCGATGACACGTGAAAAAAAACCATTCTACACAAATTTTGACCGCTTAATAACACTAATTATAATATTATTGACTATATTTTATAATCTGATGTTCTTTGTTTCTTTCATAGCTAAAAAATAATTAACAAGAAAGAAAAATCATGCGTCAAGCATAGATTATGAAACACTTTCTAACACTTCATGAAATCTTTAACAAAACTTCGTTATTTAAAGAAATAACGTTACTGTATATAGCCAAATGTATATTCCAATACTTTTGAACAGCACTGTATTTGATCTTTTAGTTGAAATTTATGTACTATGTAATGGGAAAATTTAGTTCGCAAAAAAATGCCAAGCAGGTTGAAATTTCTCTTTCAACAATTTATACTAATAGATGGGAACATAACTGAATACTTTTATTCAGCCCTGTAGTTTACCTTGTACCTTTATGTTCTAAATTCCTTCATAACTAAAAAACATAAATAAAAATGAGCATATCTGTTATTAAAATGTTCATTTGCTATTACAAAATACCCAATGAACCAGTGGATCCAATGGGGGGGGGGGGGGAATAGTCATGCTGCAAGGTATCAAACATTTACTATTAAAAAAACTTTTATTTTATAATAATCGTAGAATAAAAACATCCACTAATTCCATACGTCTTTTTTCTGCTTTCTAGATGTAAGTGAAAAGTGCGAACCCTCAAGTAAAAGAAATCGGAAATAGTATTTTTTTGAAGTAAATGTACTTAATAATGTACATAATTATTCATAATTCAATAATGAGTTGTCGTATTTATTGTTAGCAACATTCATTCCATAATGGTAAAGAGGGAATTATGTGAGACATAATTTAATTACATTAAAACTATATCATGTATAATAAAATTGATATATGTCGCTGAGTTTTAATACAAATTATACGATACAGTCATGCATAATATGAAGTACATAGCATTTACATGGACATACAAAAGATTTTAAATAATATCGTCGGTGCTATGTCAAAGTATCCAATGTAAAAATAGTTAGTTACTTTTTTACAATTTAAATTTCTTGATCGGCGACACTTTCTTTAAATAGTAAAATTCGTCTTTTTAACCTTATTTAAAGACTTTTTATTTAGTTAGAAAACAAGGCGAATTTTAACATTTTAAAAGAGTGGTGTAAATCAATAAATTTGTTTTTGTAAAAAGTAACCCTCTATTTTCACATTGGATAGTTTGACATGGTACCGACGATATATTCTTTCCGGAGTACTGTATGCGGTATCCGATAACGGCTGATGGATGGATGGAATTCAATTCAATTACTTCTAATTTCACTAAATCAATGAACATTATATGGTGTGTATAAAAGCAATAGTTGATATGTAGGGCTACTCAAAAGAGCTCGCAAACATTATTGAATATGAGCGTAAATTACTTAAAACTAGTTTTTAAATAATTTATGCATTTTTGTGCTGCACTGCATTCAATTTACTAAGAACTGCTTGCAGAATATAGATAAAAAGAAACAGAGAACCATTTAAAGAATTCTATGAATGGATGACATGGATTCGCGTATAAATGACAATTTCTGAGTATGTGATTCCTGTAGTTTTGAGAGAGTTTTAGAATAAAATAAAGTTTAGCTTAATACTGACGTGTAATAAAGATACAAGATAAACTACTGGGCTGAAAAAAGTATTCAATTATGTTTCTACCTATTAGTATGAATTCCTGAAAGAGAAATTTCAAGCTGCTAGACATTTTCTTGAGAAACTAAATTTTTTCATTATATAACATATAAACTTCAACCGACAGATCAAATACAAGGCTGTTCAAAAGTATTGGAATACATATTTGGCTATATAAAATAACTTTATTTCTTTAAATAACGAAAGTTTGTTACAGATTTCATGAAGTGTTAGAAAGTGCTTCATAATCTATGCTTAACGCATGATCTTTCTTTCTTGTTAATTATTTTTAGTTATGAAGGAAACAAAGAACATCAGATTTATAAAATATAGTCAATAATAGTACATTTAGTATTATTTAGTGGTCAAAATTTGCGTAGAAAGTTCTGTTCATGTTTCATCGACACACAGTACCGTAATTACCGTTTTTCAGAATTTTTTGCTTTTCACACCCATTTTTGCGACACTGTCACGGCTAAACTATTCATCAGAGAAAAAAACTTTAACCGTGTCAGTAGTCGCGTGTCGGTCTTTTCGCCGCCCGTATAACTTATCTTCTCCTAACTTGTATCAGATTACAAATACAACGGAGATCTATCATGTAGCTGACTTTGAAAATTTCTCGACCACCTTACTGAAGTAACAGGACACCTCTGATTTTCTTTCAAGTACATTTTTAGAAAGAAAGTTGAAATTGGCGAAAAGTCCGCGTAACAATCACCAATAACAATTCATTTTTACTTTTCTAATTACTGCAGATCTCATGAATAAAATGCATAACTTAAGAAAACTGCGAATTTATATATTCATTGAAATGTTATCTTCGTATATTAGGTGAAAAATATTTCTTATTTTACATATTTGGTATGCGGGAGGCCAGCGGCGAAAAGACCGAGCGCGACTAATGACGTTGTGAAAAAAGTCGCGACCACTCGCGGGTTAAATACATAAAATGTAGGAAATTTTGTCTTCTTTAATTTATGTATTGAAGACTTTTATGCGAAATGCATAAATTTAAAGTTATTTAGAAAAAACGATGAACAGTCACATTTTTTACACGTTTTTTGTAAAAAAAACGTATTTCCGGGGATAAATTTTGTTGGATAACACCAGATCCATGTTCAGCGACCCAAAAAACATAAAGGCACCAAATATCAAAACTACACCAAAACTTGCATTTAATTGTCCTTTTTGAGCTCTAAATGCCTAGCGTAATGGTCATTTTCATCTTTCAGGACCCTGATAATGGCCACATAGTGGTTGAAACCTAACAGTTTTAGGTATTTCAAATTTTATTTTTAATATTAGCGTTATTTCATGTTATATAACCACTTTTGGTTAACCACAGTCATTTGTTATAGACGTATGCGATCTAAATGTGACTTATACCTGTGCGTATATATCATATTGACATATATTCACGTATAAATGCACTTACGTCACCTCCCCCCTCCCTCCTGCGCTAAATTACCGCCAACGTTGGTGATATTCGCCGTAGAATAGACTAATTTCGGAAACAAAAATAAGGTACTTTAGATATGCTTAGTATTTTGATTATGGTCTTAATTGCGAGAAATATCATTAAATTCCGATTATGAACATAGCTGAGAATTTTTTCTAAACTATGTCCACGGCAATGTGATCCACCTACAAGGCTGTGTTTTGACGCAATTTTAACTGTACTATACCAACAGTCAATGGGTTTTTATGCAAAAGTTAAATTAACTGCAATAACAATCATCATTAAATATATTTTTAATAAATATATTTTATTTGACATAACTAAATTGCTTAATGATTTTGTATATATATATATATAGATATAGATACAGATAGATAGATAGATAGATATAAATATATATACACTGTATGGCAAAAGGTAATCGGACACTTGCAATTTTGGATATTTAGTTAAATATCTAGAAAAGTGCATGACGAATTATCAAGAAACTCTAAGTGTGTAAACATAATAGTAAAGGTCATACATTTCCGTGAAGTTTTTTGTTCGAAATCCTCTTAGGGATCTATCAACAAATTAAAACGGAAAGAATATCTTCTGGATAAGCCTGTCAAAACTAATGCAGAAAAAACATTCAAACTATAGATTATAATTAAGTTACTTACTGTAATAAATTGCATTTTTTAAATGTCGATAGCATGTGTACTCGTAGAAAAATTAAGGTTTTTATAAAAACAGTCCCAAGTTTTTTGCTAATAATTTGCAAAGGTCTTGATATAAGGGTTTTTTTTTCAAAAAGTATAACAAAATAACATTGTACACAATTCCCTGTAATTAGAATTAAATAATAATAATAATTGTATGAAAATTGAGCAGGATTATTAAATAATTTAACTGTACGTGCCTGAGGGCTATAAAATTTTTATTTTCATATTGCGTTAGCTAAATGTATAGCGTATTATTTGTGAAATTTTCAAAAACATAGCTTGAAAATTCTGAAAATGATCGTTGATAGAATAAGCTCAAAATTCGTTATTCACAAAAGTGAGTAAGAAGATGAGGGGATGTATACATTTATCCATTGACTAGTGTCAATATAGAATACACAATATGGCACGTGCTTCTATATTAGGATACAATGTCAATTTACGTTCTGTTTTTCCGATAAAAATCATGAATTCATTTTTTTTTTAATTTTACAAAAAAAAAAAGAAAAAAAGAAAAGAAAGAAAGAAAAAAAAAACGCTACACATAATTTTAAATTGCATAAACCAGAGTAAGGGAAAACAGTTTGAGCTTCTATAAGTATAAGCGTATTTTCCCAGTAACATTCAATATTCTAATAAAAATATATTATATTTGAGTTACATAAATTCTAAAAAGTAAAACAAATTTTTTCATTACATTGTCTGCAACATAATAAATATACATATATTTTATTGAAAACTCGCTCGCTCAGTAAATATTTAATATACTTGAAAAGCATTTCAGTGGATTGAATTATAAATAACCCGAGAAATTCAAGTAATTTTGAATAAAACGAAGCATGTACTTGAATATAAATAACACTTACACATTTATTCTATTTTGAAAAACCTAGAAATTGTGCGTCATTATTGTTTGTGCGAATAACATATGGGAAAAACTTTATTTAAAATGTGACAACTTTCATAAAATATTATCTTATTTTGTCACATTTTTGTAAGAAAATGTTTTTGCATTGAAATTAAATTTGAAATATAATAGATTGCATTTATTTATTAGAATTTTCTTTGCTTTTTGAACCTTCTATGATAAATGCAGTTTTTTTTTCTGAAAAGTTGCATTTAAAAAAATTTCCTTTCATAAAAATAAAAGTCTTGTTTTCTTAAAAGTTGCGTTTTTAAAAATTTTCTTTCATAAAAAGTAATAAAAATAAATGTTATGTAAAAACATTTTACGGCAAATACAAACACCAATACCTGATTTATTAAAATGTAAATTCATCTATCAATCGCAATGAGTTCCAACGTAGGCTTGCGCCTTACAAATCCAGAGTTCCAAATTAGTTTCTAATCTAATGGGCTTAGCTAATCTCTTAAGCTATTTAGTTAGCAATTTTACCTGGTATAATTTGTTCTCGCTGTGAATAATAATATTGTGTGATAAAAGTAATAAATACAAAGATTATCTAAAAAAATCTAATTAAAGTTTAAATTAGAATATACAATATAATGATTGTTCGAAAAACATGTTTAAACATTTTTAATAGAACAAATGTAATGTTTCTTATATTATTGCTTTTTTTCAGAGCATCTTTATAGCAGTCTATAGGTAAGCATCTGAGTCATTAAAGAGTCATATTAAAAATTAAAGTTTAATGTATTTTTTTTTAGTAAAAAACTACTTTCATCTAAAGAAGAATAAATATAAAAATATATTTTAAGATGAAAATCAAAACTTAAGCATATAAAGTACGAAAATATCAAATAAAAAAATAAAAAATAGTCATAGAAAGTACTGCATTAATTCCAAGCAACGTGAAAATTCTACTTATTCAAAAAGTGCCCAATACTATCCCATATAAAAATATATAATATAACAAATTAAAAGAACAATTTGGAAAATGTTTTTTTCAAAGACACAAATAAATTCTATATTAAAAAATGGTAAAAAGAACATGAAAAACTGTCTCCTATAGGCAAGAAAAAGAGTTAAAAGTAGTTAAAAATTAAATCTAAATAGGTAAGCGGAATCCTGTTAAAGGTATAACACACCAACCTGGTAACACTAAATAGGCAAAAAAGAGAAAAATCGCCCGTTGTAAGTAGTAAAAGGAGTTTAAAAATATGAAAGTAAATGAGGTTAATGGGGAATGCGGGAGCTTTATGGGGATATATCACACTATCTTAGAAAAGTGAGACCAAGAAATAGTACTAAAACGCACCTTACCTTATAATCACCAAAGCAGATTAATTTTGAAAAGGACACTGAAAACGGGCAAAACAGAACGAGACCTTTCCAATGTTACTTAAAAAACAGATTAACCTCTCCTGCCCCCGTAACCTTCATATGAATTAAATTCCATTACACTAAAAACTTTCCTTTAATCTATCCATTTAATTTACACATTAATAAAACATTTATTGATATTCAGGTGACGACCCTATATACAAATTTGATTTACATTAAATCTCTTTTTAATTGATACCTTTTTAATTATTTTCCTTAATCAGTTTTTAACTGCTTTTAAAAACAATTACAGTGGATGATCGGTTAACAAACCGTTCAGTTTATGAAAAGACCAGTTACCAAACACTTTCGCAAGTGATTATATCGTTGCTTCAGTATCTAGTTATTCCTTCGAATTTATGGTGTATCAGGAAAAGGTCTGCACGGGCCGGAATTTCCAGGCCCGGGACCGACCCGCTCCATAGGAATTTTTTTTCGGCCCGGGCCGTTATAAAAATCAAAATTTCGGCCCGAGGCCGTCCCGGCCCGTTTACATTTTTATATTTTAGGCCCGGCCCGTTACAATTTCTGCGATTTCTAAAAAAATCAGATTTTTTTATATAATTAAAATTCCTTTAAAGAATACTGCATACTTATCTATGAAATGATTTTACAGTATAATTTACAGGAAATACACATTAGCAACATTAGTGATTACTAAGATTCTTAGGCTTTCAACAATCAAATAAAGATTCATTAAAAATTTAATATGGCTTAAAATAAAAGAAAAAGAACGAAAGTTAAAAACATCTTAACTTTTGAAGCTGTTTAATAAAAGAAGATTTATAAAAATATTTCTACATCATTTTATTAAAGATTTTAAATTCAAATTCATTCGTTAATTCAAATATGCTCCGTTCTGATACATTTCTAAATTCATTTCTTTTCTCATAAACGCATAAGATTAGCAGGTGTCTTTCGTCAGAGATTATATAATCAAATGGTGTTATCCGTTTTTTAATACAAGTAATTTAAGAATATTGCAAGCAATTAAAATGGTGTCATAGTTAGCGTTTTGAATAGAATTTCCGGAAGAGATAGCATGGGAAGGGAGAAAACTCTGCAACCATTTGTGAAACTATTTCCTATCAAAAAGGTTATACAAGTATTTTATTTACCAAAAATGAAAAACACTATTTGATTCCAAATCCCTTCAATAGTCAGGCTTATCACTTTTATATTTTTACAATTAAAATTTAATCTGAAAATGTGTCAAGCTTTTGCGTTATTGAGAAATTAATTTAAAAACCATCAAGAAATATATATCCAAAGATTAAGCTAACATAAGTTGTTTAACGCTGCTAATAATTTTACAAATCATGTTGTCTGCCTTACAGATCTTGAGAATAATTAAGTCTTGTTCCGGTCTTGCAAGTCTATATGTAGAAAAATAATGCAAGCTTGATCTCGGCCCGGCACGAGTCAGCTAAAAAAAATATTAAAACGGATTACACACAATGTAACTGTCTGACGCCGATCTCTAAACTGTACAAGTTACATTTTTATACTGATGCTGTCAAACTAGTTTGGCTCGTGACGCACATTTATATCTATTCTCGTTAAAACCATTTTCATTGAAAATAGATGATATTTTATCGTTTGTGCTTAAATTTTCAGAACGGGCAGGCAGGCTCGAAAATTTTAACGGACCGGCCCGTTGAAAAAACTATTCTAATTCTGCCAGCCCTGTCCGTAACAAAATTTTAAACGATTTCGCCGGCCCGGCCCGCGAGCAGGGCCGGGTACAGGCCACGGGCCAATCTCGGGCTCGTGCAGACGTCAAGTATCAGGTTCAAATGACCACTGTCTCTATAAAAGAACTAATTTATTAGCAGCTCTTTATCGCGACAGACCCTGTAACTCACAAATAACATCAGATTTCAGAAAAATTGTCTAATAACAGAACAAATCAAGTACTAGTGTACAGATATATCACAGAGACAGCATATTGGGTTAACCCTATAAAGAGCAAGATGCTTCTATATGCAAATTTCTGAAATAGGTGATTGGCACCAGAATTTACATAGAAATTTATTTCAAAATAAGCAAAATGCACATCCAAAAACAAAAGTGTCCTTGTATTTATTAATAAGAAATTTAAAGTTTGACAAAGAACTTAAAAATATATAACTTTGCTTTTACTTATTCTGAAGAGGAAAACAGTTTTTAAATTTCCATTAATTGAAGTGTTATTTAACATTTCTTACTATGACACCAAATCTTTCGACATCAGTTTCGTAAATTTTTCATCTTTCTTACAATTTTACCTGAAAAAGGCTTTTGTTAAATCCTTTGGGCATGTTTATAATTATATTTTTATCCTTTTTCTTTTAAGGCTCGTGATATTTTTTATATGATGAAACGTGAAAAGAAATTGTACTTTTTCAATGTTTTAAATATTCTTATGGAAAAAGGTAAAAGTTCTACCGTTAAATAAATTATTAGTGCTGAAGAAGTTAATTTACTTCTTTTTTTACATTTTAAAGTAGTAATAAGCGTCCGCATTATATTCCGAAAGCTGGGGTGTTAAAATAACATCCTTTTGAACGCTTTAGTCAACAGCTTTTACGATATAAACGCATATGCTTTTATTTTTTTTTTGTATCTTTACAAGAAAAAAATATTGGATTTGTGAAAATGTTCGAATTCAAGTTTTTGACGGATTTACACGATTTAGAGTCAGATATTCCAAAAAACAGGTTTTTACAAAATGTCTGTCTGCGAGTCTGTAAATCTGTTTGTCTATCTGTATGTGACATAAATATTGTGGGCATTCTAGTGCAAGAAATGTGGTACGGGATTTAATCAGGATGATTCTAAATTGTTTTTACAATAAAAGAGGGGTGATAGGACACATCAAGACATACAATATTAAATTGGAAGCCAACTGTCCCAAACGTTTTCCAAAGGAGGTAGCCGACATTAAAATTTAGGGTCCAAAATGTCAAATAGACATAAAAACGGAAACATCGGTCGATTTATTTGCGGTTTTCACTAAAACTCTTCTTTATATCAGTATTTTCTTGAAAATAAATTATAAAGATAAATTTCGAAAAATGCTGATAGAGGGCGCTTTAGATTTTGAAGTTACTAACAACTATTTTTTACCGTTTTTTTTTTTTTTTTTTTTTTTTTTAATTTTATTAAATGGTTTCGTAAGCTTAGACTTAAATTTTAAGCTCAAAATCTGAATAGTTGGGAGTGATTAAGTAGCACAAACTGAACTGTGGTCAGAGCGTTCAAATTTCAAATGATTATAAAAAACGGAAAAATTGGTCAATTGATTTGCGGTTTTCACTAAAACTATTCTTTATATCGGTATTTTATTGAAAATAAATTATAAAGATAAATTTCAAAAAATGCCGATAGAGGTCACTTTAGATTTTGGATTAAGGAACAATTATTTTTTGCATCTTATTAAATGTTTTCGTAAGCTTAGACTTAAACTTAAATTTTGAGTTCAAAATCTGAATAGTTGGGAGTGATTAAATAGCACAAACTGAACTGTGTTCAGAGGATTCAAAATTCAAATGAGTAGTAAAAATGGAAAAATTGGTCGATTCGTTTGTGGTTTTCGCTAAAACTACTTTTTAAATCTGTGTATTCTTGAAAATAAATTTTAACGATAAATTTGACAAAATGCCGATAGAGGGCGACTTATACTTTGGGGTAGCGTACAACTATTTTTAACCATTATTTTTTTTAACTCATTAAATGCTTTCAAATGCTTAGACTTAAATTTTGAGCTCAAATTCTGAATCGTCGGCAGTGTTTAAGTAGCGCAAAATTGAACTGCGTTGGAGGGGGGTCGGTAAATTTCAACTCTTGAACACACTTCAGTTTGCACTTCCTAACCCTTCCCAACGATTAAGAATTTGAGTTCAAAATTTAAGTTTAAATCTAAGATTTCGAAAACATTTGACAAGATTTTGCTTTAATTGCATACAAAAAATAATAGTTAAAATTAATTGTTGGTTAATCTGAAGTTTAAGGCGCCCTCTAACAATTTTTTTTAAATTTATCTTTAAAATTTATTTTTTAGAAGATACTGACTTAAAGAATAGTTTTTTTTAAACCTCAAACGAACCACCAATTTTTCCGTTATTTATAATCAGTTGAAATCTGAACCCTTTAAACACAGTTCAGTTTGTGCTACTTAATTACTCCCAACTATTCAGATTTTGAGCTCAAAATTTAACTCTAAGCTTACGAAAACATTTAATCAGGTGCAAAAAAATAACTGCAAAGAATAGTTGTTCGTTATTCCAAAGTCTAAGATGCTCTCTATCGGCATTTTTTTTAAATTTATCTTTATAATTTATTTTCAATAAAATACCGGTATAAAGAATGGTTTTAGTGAAAACCGGAAATCAATCGACCAATTTTTTTCCTTTTTTATGATCATTTGAAATTTAAACCCTCGGAACACAGTTCAGTTTTTTCTACTTGACCATTACCAACAATTCAGATTTTGAGCGCAAAATTTAAGTTTAAGTCTAAGGTTAGGAAACAGTTTAATGAGATGCAAAAAATAACGGCAAAAAGAAGTTCTTCATTATTCGATAATCTAAAGCGCCCTCTATCGGCATTTTTCAAAATTCATCTTTATAATTTATTTTTAAGAAAATACCGACAAAAAGAAGAGTTTAAGTGAAAACCGCAAATTAATAGACCAATTTTTTCGTTTTTTATGTTTATTTAAAATTTTGGACCCTAAATTTTAACGGCGGCTATCTCCTTTGGAAGACGTTTGGGACCCTTAGTTCCCATTTAATCTTGTTTTTCTTGATGTGTACTATCACTCCTCTTTTATTTTAAAAACAATTTAGAATCACCCTGTATATATATTCAGGTAGTTCCTCATGTAAATCGATGCTGATAATTTTTCGGAGTAAATCGCTGAACAGGTGGCGCTACTATGCTGCATTTTTCAAGATTTTTGCAATAGCTCTATCTCAAGAATTAATGGACTTATTTCAATGAAAAATTTAATTCCGTTAGTCGTTGACATGAAATGATGATGTTTGTATTTTGGTGTAAATCGCTCAACAGGTGGCACTGCTATGCTGCATTTTTTTAAGATTTGTGCAACAGATCTATCTCAATAACTAATGCACAGATTTTTATTAAACATTAGATCCAGTTAGTCTATGACATGAATTAATGTTTTTTTCATTTTTTTGTAAATCGTTTAAAAAGGTAGCTTTCTATGCTGCAATTTCCAAGATTTTCGCAATAGCTCTGTCTCAAGAAAGAATCCACGGAATTTATTACAAACTTATATTTAGATATACACAGATATAGATTAATATCGATAAGCTTTTGGTGCAAATAGCTCATCAGATGACGCTGTTATGCTGCATTTTTTACGATTTTCGCAACAGCTCTATCTCAATAATTAATTCACGGATTTCCATCAAACTTCAGATTCACGTAACCCTAAACATTAATTGATGTTCTTTACATTTAGGTATAGACCGTTCGACATGTAGCGCTGTTATGCTGATTTTTTTTTTCTTGGTTCCTTTTCTAAAATTTCTATTTCAAAAAATACTTCATGAATTATCATCAAACTCCAGATTCAGGTATAGTTTAATAGATATTATTGTCGTTTAAGTTTTGGTATAAATTACCTAAAAGATGGCGCATTTATGTTGCAATTTTCCCAATATCCACAAAAATCCTAGACTAAAATATCTCAAGAACTAATGGACGAAATTTCTTGCATTTAAAATCCTCATTTTAATCATAAATTGACATATTATTTTGGCACTGTGGTAGCGACTTTAAAGTATTAACATGCATGAGATAAAAAAAAAAGTGTTGGGATTGCCATATCCGGTTAGTTTAAAGATATGGCGGAGAGTTTGAAATGAAGGTTCATGCCATCTGAAACAGTTTACTGTTCATTATACAATTTTTATGGTCTTTTATGCGCAGTTTTTATACCTGAATTAGATTATTTAATAATCACATGGTATTATAAATATTTTCTTTTAATTATAATTAAGTAACATATTTTAAATGATTACATAGAGATAAAATATAAAGCAACTACATATATAAACAAATAATTATATTGCTTTAATATTCTAAGAAGATTTCTTTCTTATTAAAAAGTCATACAAATTGCCTTTATTTAGAGCCTGTAAATGTTCATGAAAATAAGTAACTTTACATAATTCTGAAATAATTTCTGAATACTATTTTTATCATAAACTATAACTCACTTAAAGATACTAAACGGTGCGGCGATTCAATGACTCTGTGAAAAACAATTTTAATTAATGATATTCGTGATTTTGATAAATCAGAAGATTCTTCTCTAATTATCTAAGTGCGTTGAATAGAACATCTTTAGCATTAATTAAGCACACGCAAACACTTTATCGTAAATTATGAAACTTGCGGATGCATGTGAAACATTCCTAGTATCGCTCTTTTTTGTATAAGTTTTAGAAGAATTACTTTTATTTTCATTAGCAATTTGCAATATAAACTAGAAGATTCATTAAAAAATTATAATTCTCCGAACTCCGAATAAGAGAAATTTCAGTAAATTGTAATTTTTCCGAATAAAAGTTAATTCGATCTTAGATAATAGATTTCTGCCAATTGCTTCACGGCTGGTAAAATATATGTTTTTTATAGTTTAATTATATTTTTTATGTATATTTTAACATACATTATATGGTATAAAAATAACAGAAAAGAGACGGAAATATTTAAAAGAAATTCTAATGCATAATTTTTGACAATTTCTAAGGTTCGTATTAATGGAAAATATATTTTATTCCCATCATGCGTAGTTATAAAAAATAAATTTAATCACCTGAATCTCACAGCTAAAAAATTTTATTTATATACCATACATATATAAATTTATCTTTGTCTTAAGAGCTATTGAATTGAATCACACGAAAGTTCCCTTACGACTTATCCAGAAGCTCTATGCATGGCAATTTATGATATTTATTATATGGTATTTGTTTTAAAACCCTTGTATCAGTCCTGCAATTTACAATGGATTGTTTTCAAATAGAATAAACATATTTTGTAGATTAGAACAATCTATTTTAAATTCCTACTATATTCTAAAATAAGAATTAAAAAACATTGAAGGTTGTGAAAAAATGTTAATACCATGAAAGCACATAAAATATGTTGAATCGAAGGTCTGCTCTAGGGGATTTACCCTAAGTATACATCATTTTCTGCGCCGCTGGTTCCAGTATTCTTAATCTATTGGGCCATTTCATTTTGTGCACATGTACACTCGTTTTCAATATAATCTAGAAGCATGTTGCTCATTTTTTGATTTAACATTAATTTAAGTAAAATTATAAAATTAACGCCCGAAGTTTTCAAGACGAATAAAAAATAGTAAATCTACAAATGTGAAAAGAACCTTTTTTTTTAGAATAGAGGTTCTCAACTTGGGATACGCGTACCCCTGAGGGTACGTAGCCGGTCTACTGAGGGTATGTGAAAATAACGTCTGTAATGACGGAAAACAGAAACAAGGTTAGTAAAGTCACAAAAATGCTAGAAATGACGATAAAATTTGTAATGATTTATCGTATAACATAGTTGTGGTAAGAAGATTATTAATTATAACAAATCGGGTATTCCACGTCAATCGTTGCAAATGAAATACGTTTGTGTTATAACGAAGTTATAAAAATATTCAGATCTTGTTTTAACAGTACACAATATATCAATAAATGGTGAATTCCATGAAAATGCGACATAGACATCATTTTTTAAATTTGAACTAAATTAGTATTTTTTTGTTCCAATTGATAGAAAATAAGTCAAATTTCATGAAAATAACAAGATATAATATGATAATTGTAAAAATAAATTTTTATAGTTAATTATTATCAAGACTAACTTTGAAATCAAAAATCTGCTATTTTTATCTCTAGTTTAATGTCCCTTGAAGCATTTAAATATCACATAGATTTTTGAAACAAATATATCTTTAAAAAATGGCTAACAGTATGTTTAAAAACACCAAAATTTTCACCTGAAACATTTTAATTATTTTGTTATTGCCCCCAAACTTTACATTAGTCTTCATGTCATGTCTGTCACAGAAAATGTCGATTTTTTTATTTTCAAGAAAATCTACTTGATAAAAATTATTAACACTTTATTTTCTCTTTTTATATGTCAAAAGGAACAGTTCATAAAAAAATTGAAAGATAAAATTAAAATTTGAGTGAAATATAAAGCATTACAGTTTGTCATGTCTGTCACGCTTGTCATGTATGTCACGCTAGTCATGTCTGTCACAATCAGTTTTTCAAGCAACTTTACCTTAATCTCTTTCCTAGAAAGTTATTTTTGTAATTTTTCGGTGCGTTCGTAATTATGTAAATACGTAGTACCTATAGTGGTCGTTCAGTCCGTCTGTCTGTCCGTCCGTCTGTCTGTCCGCATATAACAACGCAAAAACTACCCAATCGAATCGTTTGAAATTTAAAATACATAAATATTACATTATTTTGTCGAGTCATTTCAAATTTTATGAAAATCGGATGCATAGATCACTTACAGGGACAATCAAAAGTATTCCGTTACATTAGGGTCAATGGAGAAAAATGTTTCAAATGCGTTTTAATGGTGTTACACTCATTCGAACTTAATAAAACTTATTTGAAACTATAAAGTACATATTATAATATACATTTTACATAATTTGTGGTGCAAAGAACATTTGTTATTTATTTACAAGGCCACACAAAGGTATTCACTGTTAAAAATAAAGGTGACAAACCGGTTGCATTTGGCGCCCAGGGGTGAAAAGGTGTTACTATTTGGCACCCGCGGGCTTGAAAATGTGTTTGGGGTGCCATTGAGTGTTTCACGCTAATTAGGGTGCCGCGCAATGCATATCGTTGGAGAATTTTCACCCCTTAGTAATTTACGCATGCTCTGTTACATGTATACTTGCCCTTCAACTCGCTATCACTGATGGATCAACAGAGCAATTTTTTTCCTATGATGACTATCACTGCTATACGCTATCTCAATTTCGTTAAGAACTTCGTTCTGCTAACTTTTGGTGAGCTTTATTATATAAAGCAACTTTTGAATTTCCGGACATTTGAACATTTCAGGGAGGCTTTTAAGGTGAGCTTTATGGTCGAGTGGTTAGAGCGCTGATCTTCTAATCAGACGTTGTGGGTTCAAATCCAACGAGGGCCAAAAGTCGGTTTGTATAATTTGTAATTTTTCATTATTGGGCGCTCTGGATTAAGGGTGACATCTTTTCACCCCAATTAAAGGTGCCATTTTGGCTCCTTTAGGGGTGTCACCAGTGAGACAAGCCTTTCACCCTTAAAAGGTGCAATAGGTCACCATTAGTTTTAACAGTGTTCCATTACATAATGGTATAGAGAGAACATTGTTTGATGAGCGTTTTAATTGTAATTCACTATTTACAATTTTATGAGATTGATATATGAGAGTAATATTTTTAAAACTTCGTTATCGTACGAACGCACCTCATTTGCTACGCTTCACGTGCAATTTCCAACTTGTTTAACTTAGTGTTGATGCCAATAATATTTCTTTACAACTCAACTCAACAAAATGCTTAAATTTAGAATGCATGTAATAGTTACCAGATAATTATGTTGATACCAATTTCTTTGTTTCAGATATATTATCTGTCACAATTATTTTTTCAAACAGTTTTGCTTTAATCTTGTGATTTGAAAGTTATTATTATTTAACTTGGAATTGATGGCTATGGTATTTCTTGATGTGAAACGTACACAATCTAAAGTTTTCAACTATTTAAAAGAAAATCTGCCAAATAGAAAATTTCTGGTACAAACTCATTTCAGTGAAAACTTCCAAGGGATTTTATAAATTTTAAATATTTTTTTTGAGATTTTTTTAACATAATATACCGTTATATCATATTGTAATCTCCAAGTTGTGATAAAAGTAAAGAAAGTAATATTTAAGAAAAAAAATACTTAAATTCATAGAAAATTGTACACGTGTCATGTCTGTCACAAAACTTTGTCATGTCTGTCACGCTGATAAATATATTTTTATATTTTTCTATTTACAAATTTTTCAATATTTTTCTTTCTGCTTCACATATCCAAGTCTTATTTTGTTTCCTAAAAAATTCTGGTCTTGGTATGCATGCCAATTAAGAGCAAATGATAATAATATGTGTCTAGTCAAAATCTATGTCTAAATTTTGTCATGTCTGTCAAGGCAGATTTTAACCCTCAATTAAATTAAGTTTTTCCTTGAATTAAAATTTTAGTGTTTTTTTATAGCATAAGGCCTATATTTACATCACCCCATGCAATTTTTTAACTATCAATTAATATTTAGTACTTAAAGATGAACAAAAAAGTTCTCTCAGTCATGTCTGTCACAAAATGGAATTCACCACATATAAAAACTTTCTTAAATCACCATAAAAAGAAAAATTATACAGGACGCGTTTCGAGCTGCAAAATTACCGCTCGTCAACAGCTGGTCCAAACACGTGTCACAACGGACAGAGTAGAAATGAGTGACAGTCTGTCCGTTGTGACACGTGTTTGGACCAGCTGTTGACGAGCGGTAATTTTGCAGCTCGAAACGCGTCCTGTATAATTTTTCTTTTTATGGTGATTTAACAAAGTTTTTATATTTATTGATATATATTTATCGCCAGTATTTTCGGTGTTTCTCAATATCAGTATACAATATAGTAGTCTTTATATACAGTACAGTAATCTTTATGTGTAACAGTTAATAATATCTGCTTTCTAATGACAGGTAGTAACTTCTGATAAGCCTCAGCAATGTATATCAATATCATAGAATTTAATGTAATTAAAATTTTATAAAATAGCATAAAATAGTATAAAATAGAAACAGTTTAATGTAATTAAAACGCACCCCAAACAATGTGCCCCCCCCCCACCCAATCACTATACCTTTACGTAAAGGATTACTTTTGTGTAGCCCTGCAAATTTATAAGAAATTTTTTTGCACCCACAAAAGTTGTACTGATTAGATAATTTAGTATGTAGTTAATAAATGGATATCAATTTTATTATGTTCGAAAGAGTGAAACATTATTAAAATGCATTTGGATTTATGTTTTCCCACTGGCCGTAATGTAACGGAATATTATGATTGTCCCAGTAATTAAACTATTTATCCTATTTTTTTAAAATTAGAAATGACTCGACATAATTATGCAAAAATTATATATTTTAAATTTCAAGCGATTCGGTTTGATAGCTTTTCTCTGTTACATGCAAACGGACAGACAGCGGGCGGACTGAATGACGGCTATAGGTGCTACGTAATTTCATACTTACGAATGCCCATAAAAGCATGTTAACATTATTTAACTGAATGGAAGGGGGGATAGGGGATCATGTTTATGATAAATTTGGATTCAACGAAATTATAAACCTCAGAAAGGGGAACATAAACGAAAAAAAGTTTAGAATTCACTGCTTTAGAAAATTGGAAATTGAGAAAGCGTTATTTGGAAAGTGATAAAGGAGACAAAAAATATAAGAACTCCAGCGAATTGTGATTCGTACGCTTTAATTGATAAACAATACTTTCCACGTATTATGAAATAACAGAAGCAAAAATGTGCATATTTATACAGAACGAATCGGAATCATATCGCACTACATGAAATAGCGTTGACCTGGACAAATGAGCCTTTACCTTTTTTTTTTTTTTTTTTTTTTGACTTCAGCTATTAAAATTAGCACCTTTTCATAGTTGTTCTGGTAGTTTTTCTCCCTCCGTGTACATTGAAAGAAACATATATTACTTTGTACGTCAAAAAGAACTAACATTTAAATGTCGACATGAAATTATTGTATTAATAACAGTATCAAATTTTTATATTCATTAAATATTATTTGCTAGATAACGTTTTATCATGATTTATTTAAAATGCCCTCTCTGTCTATAATGAATACTCATCTAAATGAGGAAAAGGCTTTTAGTAAAATAACTTTGACTCAAAGATTTTTAAAATGATTAAATAATGAATAATGTCTTTCAACTGACAAACGTGACATCTTTTACTTCATGGCACTTACAGATAAAATGGGATCATAATTTTCCGTTTGAAATATGTCGCAATTCTTCACTCTATAGTTTGGTTAATGGGAAAATTTCAAAGTTCATATCTTAAACTTCGTTAACAATTCATGATGGATGAATGGGACGTTTATCTTATCAATGCATTTATTTTAATTTATTCTGAATTTCAAATTGCTGTCAAAATATTGACTTATTTTACAAATAGTAATTTTTAATTCGTTAAGATTTCTGAATAGTGTTATATAAATATGAAATGCATACTAGAAAGTGTGATCTTTTAAAAATATTCTAAAATATTTTTCATTAGTAGATTTCATATTAGCACCAAACTGCTTAAAATTATCAAACTAAAAACAAAGGATGCATTAATTCTAACTGCTCTCCACCGGACACGTTATCTAAAAATTTAGAAATTTTAAGTATTGGCGAATATGCATAGAAGTAACTATATCATGTTTACTTAAATTTTATATACCTATTTACATGTTTTGTAACTAAATAATCCACTGAAGAGTGTTGTATAAATACGAAATACATACAAAGAAGTGTGATCTTTAAAAAATAATCTAAAATATTTTTTATTGGTTGATTTTATATTAGCTCCAAAATGCTTAAAATTATTGAACTTAAAAACTGCATTATAAAAATGTATTATATAATAATAAAATTTATTATTATATATTTTTGTATTTGTAATATATGACTGTGATTAATAGACAATAGTTTAGTTTATTCAATATTTTCATTTAGTACATTTTTATGAATGTTTAATGAAATTGTTTTGTTACGTGCTATTATCTAAAACTATAATATCACACAATTTCAAAAAATCTTTTTTTTTTTTACATTTCTAGTAAAAAAAAATAAACAAAACAAATTCAAAAAATACAGCATTTTCAACACTTAAAAGTAGTAAGTATGTAAGAAAAATAAAAGTTTTTGCCATTTAAAAATTGTTTTTTTTTATTATTGATTCGCTGCTCTGTAACGCACTATTCAAAATTATGATTTTGTTTACAAAGCAACTTATTTTTAAATACGCACTTAAATTATTAAGACTTACTTTAGTTTTGTACAGATGGACCAATTAGTTTATCCATTTTTCTCTTTTTCTTATAACTAAGAATTGTTGATGATAATGTGTAACAAATTTAGTGACAATGTAAATTACATATAAAGAAAATTAACATAACAAAACGTAACATATTTAGTAGAAAACTGCAAATAAAATTAAGTCTGCTAAAGCAAATCGGAAAAATTCCAAATTATACCTATTTTCGTCTTAATCGACGCAATTTGGCGAAAAAAATCATTATGGAAATTATGATAAGATATTTATCTAAACAGAGGTATTTTGTTCAACCCACAATAACCTCCTCAGTACAGATGTCACCTGTAGAAGATACTAAATAACTCCCTTTAAATTAATTTAAATGTTTCTAGCGTTGTTAAAATTACTTTTACACTTCTTAAATAAATGGTGCAAATCGTAAGCATCGATAAATAGGCTGATACATGTTTGGAAATGTTTTATAATCATTTTAAACTCATTTTTGAGAGCTGTTCAAAAAATGTGTCTCAAGACTGAGGAGGATAAAAAAGAATAAAAATCGAAAGGGAATATTATACACATACATATAATACTTATACACAAGTATATGTATACTGCAAAAGCGGCATTTCGATCTTTTTTTTTTTTTTTTTTTTTTTTTTTGAATGGAAAATGTAGTACAGTTGGCTCTCGTTGATTCGAAATGGGATAATTCAAATCTTCGCTTAATTCGAACTAAACATGAAGTCCCGAAATTTTAAGTTGGAGAACAATGTTATAAATTTTGTTTATTCGAATTCATTTTCTCTTGACTTCGTTTAATTCGAACTAACGGGAATTCCATTGTTTCGTTTTTCCTATCTTTTCTGGAGGACTTTAGATCTTTGAAAAAACGTTTTTTCTCCATTTTCTTTTTTTTTCTGAATTGTTCTGAATTACGTAAATTTAATTTCCTTTCAGTTTTGGAGGGGAAAGAGCTACAGATTACTGCTGTGTTAAAAAAAAAAGAACAAATGTTTAAATAACAATAACTGGTCTAAGAAATTGGTGCAGAATATGGAATAACAAAGAATACGTTTTAGTACGTTTTCACGAATTCATCTTGAAATCATAAGGAAAGAAATTTTTTTTCCAAAGGTCGAAAGCGTATGAGAATAGCAGCTCAAGAGGATTTAGATGAAGCTTTACTGTTTTGGACAAAGGATGTAGTGACAAGAAATATACTTTAAAATGCATTTAATTCAATATTTCTTCGCCAGTGCAACATAAAGCAAGATGGAGCATGATCAGCCCAGCGTAGCTATTTTTTAGAACACCATGCCTTGCTTTGTCTTACACTGAAGAAGAATCTCGCATGTAGATTTGAAACAGTTGTCTGCTGCTTTTTGTGTGTTATTTTTTGCATTTTTAAACGTTGGTTTTACTTTTTTTGATACACGTTGAATAATAATTAATTTGTTAGCGGCACTGAATGTTTATGTAAACAATCTTTAATAAAAAAGTACATTTTTAATAGACAAGCTATAATCAGATTCGACTATGATTTCGTTATGCACCAAACGTCCTACTAAAACAAAATACTCCCTAAAAATCAGATTTTCAGCTAACACTAACCGAAAATGAAATCGGAAACAAAACTTTTTTTTTCTCTCTGAATTATTAATTTTAATTATTATCTCTGAATTCCCTGTAAAGGAAGTCAAATATAGGTAATGCAGATCTACGTAAGTTTTATATGGGTGAAGTTTTTCTTGTCGCATCATAAAAGAGAGATTTTATTTTAGCAAGTAAATTTCAAAGCTTTTTCCCTTTAAATCTTTTCCTATAAGCCCTTTGAAATATGACCCTGTGTATTTGCTGCATATATATGATTATAAAAATGATTTTTACTGAAACATGTAATCAAATGTTAATTTTTAACTCTCGAATATATTCACACTTTTTTACTTTCTGTTATTTTTTTTCTTTAACTTTTGTAAAGCACATTTTCTAAATGAAACTAGTTGGATGTGCCAATCCCAAAACTTTCTTTTATCTCATGCGTACATTTTAATATTTAAAAAAAATAGTTACTCATTTTAATGTTTTAATAATTTTTATTCAATACCATACGAACTTTGGGTTTCATCTTAAATTTCTGCTTCAATCAATTAATCGGAGTAGAAACGAATTTCCGTCTCCAAACGAGCCGATAAACAATAGAATGATGGCAGATTTTTTTTTTTCAAATTCAGGGAGGACCTACTTGCCTTACAAAAAAATAATCACATACAAAAAATTTAGTTCTGTTCTAGGACTGACTTTATACACTTTTAGGGGGTGCAGTATTGAAAATGGCACAAAAATCGCGATTGTAGCGCCCTCTTCTGGCGGATTTTTTTCAAATTCAGGGAGGACCAACTAGCCGTAGTCATACACATACACAAAAAAATTTGGTTCAATTCGATGCATAACTTCACGCACTTTTGGTCGGTACAATATTGAAAATGGCACAAAAATCGCGAATACAGCGCCCCCTTCCAGCGGATTTTTTTCAAATTCAGGGAGGACCAACTAGCAGTAGTCATACATATACACAAAAAATTTGGTTCAGTTCGATGCACAACTTCGTATACTTTTAATCGGTACAATATTGAAAATCGCACAAAAATCGCGATTGCCGCGCCCCTTTCCGGCGGATTATTTTCAAATTCAGGAAGGACCAACTAGCCATAATCTTACACATACACAAAAAATTTGGTTCAATTCGATGCATAACTTCACATACTTTTGGTCGGTACAGTATTGAAAATGGCACAAAAATCGCGAATACAGCGCCCCCTTCCGGCGTATTTTTTTCAAATTCAGGGAAGACCAACTAGCCATAGTCATACACTTACACAAAAAATTTGGTTTAATTCAATGCATAACTTCATATACTTTTGGTCGGTACAATATTGAAAATGGCACAAAAATCGCGATTGCAGCGCTCCTTTCCGGCGGAATATTTCGAAATTGAAGGTGGACCTGCTTGCCACAGCCAAAAATATTCACAAAAAATTTAGTTCAATTCTATGCATAATTTCATACACTTTTTGATGGTAGAATGGCGACATACAGACACACAGACACACGGACAGACAGACATTTTGTAAAAACATGTTTTTTGGAATCTCTGAGCCCTAAAACGTGTAAATCCGTCGAAAACCGGAAGTCGAAAAAAATTTCGATTACAATACTTTCTTCTATTGAAGATAGAAGAAAGTAAAAAACGAATTTTATAAAACATGTATAAGAAAATTACATATCCTCATTATATTCTCAGGGAAAAAATTAATTCTCTGAGACAGCGAACAATTTAAAATTCTATTTCGAAAACATTGTTTATTAAACAGAGAAGCACGAAATAAGTTTACAACATACAGCGTAAAGATTCTCAAAAATGAAGTAAATTACATTTTAACGTTTTTCAGAACTTAACTACAAAAATTTTCTTTTTAAATAAAATTCTTTTTAATATCTGTGAATTAGTGTTAAGACAATCGCCCAGAAATACATTTAAATGAAGAAAAACTCATTGCTTTAGAGTATATATACGGCATTATCATGATTATTGCAATAGCTCTATCTCAGGATCTAAGCACTAATTTTCATTAAATTTTAGATTTAGTTGGTCCATAATATGAGTGAGTATTTTTTAGTTTTTGAAGTAAATCGCTCAACAGGGGGCGCTGTTATGAAGCATTATTGTAGAGCAAGTAATTGCTCTACCTCAGGATCTAATGCAATATTTTTTTAACAATTTTCAGATTCAGTTAATCTATGATATAAATAGGTATTCTTTAGTTTTTGGAGTAAATCGCTCACCAAATAGTGTTTCTATGTGGCATTGTTCATGATTATCACAATAGATATCACAACTCCAAATTCAGTTAGAACTTGAAATTAATACATATTTCAAACTGTTAATGTTTGGATTTTAGTAGAAATTACCTAACCAGTCATTCTACTATATTTGATTTTTCTGGACGTATTAATGTATATGAGATAGAAGGAAGTGTTGAAATTGCCACATCCGGCTGATTTATTTATTTCGAAACAGATATTGAAAAGTCCTTCGAAAATAGAGCATACTTATTCTATGAATGATGAAATTAATGTCTTTAGTAACTCTCTACGGATTTTCAAAATTTAATAAAATGTTTATCTTAAAATAACCACAAAAGAATATTTAATTCTTTCTTCCATATAAGAAAATGTATTTATCGCTACATATGATTATTATGTGTAACGAATATAATCATTATTTGTGTAATCAAAAATGTACACAATGCTTTTTTAAGTAAGTCCAGAGTTTTACAGACGTTTTTACTGACTGTTAAACAAGGATTCATCAGTAACTATTCATCATAAATAAGTTTTTGTTAAATAAGTATTCATCTTTTCTAAACTAAGCAATTTATATATATTATGTATCTTTCAACTTTTAAGTATCTTTAAAAGCCCTTGATTTGCGACATTGGTAAATTAAGTACAACAGAATTGTGTAACTGAATTACAGAAAGTGTCGAAAGTCTTTCAATGATTAATCTACAAAAAGATTTGTTAAAAGAAATCAGATCTGATTACAGAAGACTCACGTGACGGATAAAAACATTTCTTTTTCAGGTACTAGAATAAACGAATTTCAAATACGTTTGAAGACTTTTTAGCCAATTTAATTTTAAATTATTATTTCATAGAGTGGTTAATGTAAAATATTTATTCAAATATTTTTCTCTACATTCTTGTTTAACATATTAATACAAAACTGCCTTTTAAAATCTGATTAGGTTAGTAAAAGATCTAAAACATTTTCTGTTTTTTTTGTTTGTTTATTTGTTAATTTGATTGATTTTATTCAATTTACATAGGATAAAATTTCTTCAATCTAATTAATATTAGTTGAATTTTTCACATTATAACTTATAGTGTAATTTTAATTTATTTCTTTTGAAATCTTCTAATTACAATAACTTTGTTTATGTATCTACCTATCTGTATATCTACTATAATAAATATATATGTAATACAAAATACCTTATTACGATATCTTGTAAAATACTGAATTTATTAGAATTTAAATATGCCAGTGTCATGGAGAACTTTGTTATTCCTGTATTTATTTCTTATTATCTGTTTATAAGGTTTCAATCTAATCAACGTAATCTGTTTCAATTTCAATGACTTTTCAAATCTGAAACAATGTTTTTTGTATTTTAGAAATTTTTTCTGAAGATGCTTACATTTTTAGATGACACAAAGAATTGTGGGAACCAAGATTGAATTGTTAATGGTCGAACCTCGATGCGATGTTGAAGATGCGTGGTTTTTCCTACAGTCGATTTTAAAGCCGTAATTTCAATGTTTCATTCATATCATTTTGACAATAATTATCTCTTATTCATTCAACCATATTTAGTTGGTCAAATATAAAAAAAATCCTACAAATTCACGCTCTTGCCGAAATGACAGTCTTAGAAACAATATTACGAGATATTATATTCAATGTGTGCACAGTCGTAGAAAATAAGGTAACAAGTAAACACCCCATATTTACTCCTCAACACATTATTGCAGAAGACAGTTACTGGTAACGAACGATTGGAAATAAAGTCTATTTATAAATGATATGTATAATGATGCATATTTCTTTATGGCGCCATCTACATATTAAAATGATCCCTCACACTCCTTTTTTCAATAGTTAGTACATAATTCTGACATTATAAATCTATACACTTCAATCAGCCTAAAATCAAATGTTTATGCAATCCGTATGATAAGTTTCCGAGAAATTAATTATTTTAAAACGAGCATGTTTTAGTTGCTGTGTCCAAATTAAAGTTAGGCATTCGATTGTTGACCGATAGAAAACGATTTTTGATCGACGTTCTTTCACGCAATTGAAGCATTGAAGGCTGCTAGATTATGGGATAGATTAACCCTTTGCGGCGCAGGGTAAATTCATTGCTTAAGTGTTGAAATTAATGACTGACACCGGAATTTGAAAACAATTTTATTTGTAAATAAGAAAACGCTATATTTCACGTATTCAGTAAACCGTAATTTTCTTAATCAGAATTCCAGTGCCAATGTGGCGTTTGAAAATTAAAATAAAGTCTACATCGGCATGACAACGCGGTAACTTTTAATTAGAATTAAAGAACATCGCAGAGATATAGAACAATATAAACCGAATACTGTCCTTGCTCGCTTCTACTTGGCGAACAAGGGTTGCCATATTAATTTTGAGGAAGCCAAAATCATAGTCCCATGCAATAACCCAGTTCAAGGTAAAATACGAGAATCCATCGAAATCATAGCACGAGAAAATAAACCATATAATGATAATTTATCCTACAATCTACCAAAAATATGGCATAACATCATAAAACCTTAAAATTTTTATTTCCTTGCAATATTTTAATTTTTATTCACGTGTAATTGGCAACATTTTTTAAAATTTTAATTCATTTAGTTTTTAATTTAGTAGAAATTTTATCTCTCGAACAAGATGCAAACGTAGTCCTTCCATTTCATATTTTCCTGAAGACGCCCGCAGAAGACGGCGCGAAACGTTGAAAGTTTTATTTTATTTTAATATGTACTAATGTATATTAAAATTCCTGTTTTCTGCACCACTGAGAAATGTGTTATTATTAGTTAAATTTTATGGTGCAACTGTCCTATATATATTTATAAAATTAATTGGTATATCAATGAAACCATTGCGCCGAAAGAGGTTAAGACGTTTCAAAATATCTAGTCACTTCTATCGTAAACGAGCACTTAATCCATTATTTTGCCGTTTTTAAGTATAATTCGAAAACTACTTCGAAGAAAATTTTGAAATTTTACATTTCTATAAAGCAGGACTAAATAAATCTAAATCCATCAAACGATTCTACTTTGCAATTCATATTTTTTTAATATTAATTTCATAATTAATAATTCATATCAAAAAATTATAAAGCTTGCAAATTATAAATATTTATATTTGGATATTTCACCATTATGGCTACATAAAGAATTAGCTTATTAGGAATATAATTTCAGGAGAAATTAATAAAACTATTAAAATGTAATTTAACATTAGAAGCATTAATATTTGAGTGTTTTTAAGTCAAAAACATATCATTCAAATGACTTAAAATTTGGTGTGAATGTGTAGTTTGAACCAATGATTTGAAATATCTTGGTAAAATAAAGTATGATCATAGAAAAAAATGAAGTTTGTATTTTTTTAAATATGTATATGCTATATTTTTAAATATGTATATGCCTTCCCAAGCAAGTTTTATATGCGCGTTTTAAAGTAGAATTTATTTAAATCTCTCGGTACCAGTAAATTTCTTCTACAATAATTTCTTTAAGAGTTAGTAGGGGTTTTTACGTTTTTTCCACGACTGTATACATTAAATTAAAGAACAAACAAACAAACAAAAAAATCAAATTTTCCCACTGCGTCGGAAAGGCTTATTGTGATTGACATGACTTTAAAATATAAGAATGTAATATCATAGCTTATGGCCCTAAACCGATTAATAAAACAATAAAAAGGGAATACAATTGTCTTATTTTAAGTCTAAGTTAAAATGAGAGCTGTGGTAGATTTTATGTTGATACTGACCTATTTAAAAATAAATCTATATCCACTTTTTATTTAACACTATCAATATGGGTTCATTCAACCTATCCTACTAATATATATATATATATATATATATATATATGAGGATCTATGTCCGTTATTTGTTTTTCATTTATTTTTAAACAGTTTTATACTTTTTGATTTTCTGTTCGAAATGAAATCTTGTATTTACTTTTAAAAAATGTTCATAAAGTTTCAATGTATTGGAAGAAACTTTAAATTAGATTGCAACTTTAGGAACTTTTAGTAAGGGCTAATTCAATAAAACGTGCCCTGAGGAATGTGAAACAACTAGACAAATTCTTGTAGCATTTCAGAATCTAAAATACATTTAAAATAAAAAAAAAGTTTATAATCGTGATTTTTTTACTGATTTTAAAAACTTCAAAGGATGGAAAAAAATGATTTTCAGAAAACAGAAAATAATAAATGAATTAAATTTAAGTGGAAGAAATAGTATGATCAGAGAAGAATGGTGATAATAAATATAATATTTTACAGATTCGAGGAATATGAAATAGCTCTTTCCTCAGTTAGAAAAGTCCTAAAAAACGTTGGATGAATATAACTTGATTTGGTAAATCTTAAAATAATATAACTTGAATATTTAAAATCGTACTAACTTTTTTTTTTTTTTCGAAAGTGTTACGCAAAAGAGAATAAGACTCTTCGAGATTCTTACCAATCGGAAACTGTGGCAAAAAAACAGCGAAATTCTTATCATGATCCATGTATTACAAATTTGAAAGACCCTAAATAGCTTAATAATTATATATAAGCGGCAATGGAGCCTGACAGTTACAATTAGAATGCTAAGTGAAGAATACTATTATATGAAGAATTTGTGCCTGTTTAATATTTAACATTGTTATTTTTTAAGAATCTGCGTTTCAAAACATTGTTTTTATGCTTTATGTGTGCACACATCGTTTATATTTTAACAATTTAGTTTTTTTATCATTTTAATGTTTTAAATCATCTCTTCTATTTTAACAATCCTCCTTTGACCCTTTTAACTGTTTTTATTCATACTTGTCAACTTTTTTTTTTTTATCTGATTGTATAGTTTTTTTTACCTCGTTTAATTTTAGGTTACTATTTATGATTTTGTTTTGACTTTGTTTTGGCGCAGCATATTCCTAAAGAGACTTTGCGCCATAAAACCCCAATCAACCAACAGACAAAAATTGTTACGGCCACTTTTAAATGATTCTTTTTCTATCTATGCGCAATACAGCCACAACTTTAATGGCTTGATCTTTCTAAAAACTAGAAAAGTTAAAAGTTTCATTATGATTTTGTCCGATCTCTATTTAAAATTTTATTTTAAAACAACCTAACAAATGTATATCCTCGGAAATGTTTTCGAAAATCATTGGCCACAAAACGAATTTTCTATTAATAAAAGCTTCTTTAAATTTCGGAAATATATTGATTTTGGAGTATTTGAATTATAAAGGTGCTTTTCGAAATAATAAGTAACATAGGAAATACCATTTAAAATTTTAGTTTATTGTCATATCATTTTTTCGCAAACTATAAACGCATTTATTTTTACGGCGAGGTAGACGAAAACAGTTTTATTTATTTCGAAAACGATTAAAAAATCGAAATATTTGTATAGTTTTTTTAGATTATTCTGAAAGGCAAAATGCTTTTATACGAAATAAATGTATTTCATACATTTTTAAATAATTAATAAAATGTTAGCGTTTCAATTTTTTCTCTTTTATTTAATTATTTATTATAATTTTTATGCATGGCGTCTTTATTCACTAACACTGACACGCTTTGACTCATTGAAAAATTATATTTATTTATTCTACATCTCAGATAACATTTCATTAACTCAAGATTTATTTCAAAGTTCCTCTAAAATTATAAGTTTAATGCAAACATGTCTAGGGATAACGAAAAGCTTTTAGTAAACGGTCTTCCAATGAAAGTATTTAAAAATTAATCATGATTAAAAGATTAATACTATCTTTCAAGTGACAAACGTGCCGTCTTTTACTTCAGAGCATTTACAGATAAACTTGAATTGTAATTATTCGCATGAAACGTGTATCAATTCTGCATTCTGTAGTTTGATGAATGCTAAAGTTTAAGAGTTCATATTTTAAACTTCATTTACCGCGAATGAAATATGAATAGATCATTTATCTCAACAATACATTTTGCAAAGTTTTATCACTGAATTTCATTTTATAAGTTATCAATTTAGACTTGCTTTCATGCACAAACTTTATTTTATACTATAAGTGTAGTAACATTTTACTATAGAAAAATGTAACCACTCCCAGAAAAAAAATCATGTGATATTGCCGAAAAACAGGAGAAATTGTTATAATACTGTTGGAGTGAAATAGACCAGCAGTTGCTTTTCCACAAACCACTCATATTCTAACTCTAAATATATATCTTTTTTTTAGCTGAGTGACTTTACGTGATCGTATATATAATCCCTAGCTAGAATGATAGGTCCTATGCTGGACTTTAAGGAGCGATATTTTACTTAATCATCGCGAAAGCGTTGTGAATTTTTAGTAGACATTCTAGCTTATAGGATTCCCTCAAAATCTTTAGAGTTCAATCATCAAAATATAAAGAATAACTACACTCATTTTACTAGGAAGAATGATAAAAGGGAATTTTAAATTAATTAATTTATTTTCAATTCTATTAAATTACATACAATTTCCAATACCTTTAAATGTTACATAATTTATTTTAAGCATCATTTAAACTAATCTAGAAACAGATGCTACATATATTAAAGTTATACATTACTCACTTTCCCATTTCCTCATCTGGGTACAAAAATCCCTAATCACAAAACATGTAATATAAATATGGGAACAACAATATACATTAAGCATTACCTGTTCTCTTTTTTTACATCAGCAAAGATGGAACATCCACTAACTTTTTTTTATCACTGACTATTTTTTTACGTGCAGAACTCACCAACACTCTCATTCTTCTTTCAACAAAAAAACTGACTAATTTCTCTGGGAAAAAAAACTGGAGGCGGACTTCTAATTATCATATTCAGATTTTTTTTGGGGGGCATCATTCTGGCCTTCGGAAAGCCCCTTAGCCAATCTGTGATTAGCCCCACATCTGATTAGTATCATGAACAAAGCTATTTGCACAAGGGTCCTACATGCTCCTCCCCTGGTCCGGCTGAGCTGACATTTGCCCCGACGTCCCTTGCCTCCAACATTTTCCCAGAAGTGGCCCCTTCAAGGGGGTAAGAAAAGGGGCGCAGTCCTGCGGACTGTCATAAATATTTTTTGTGACTGGCTATAAACTATAGCCGACGTATACTGTCAGCCCCATTGTATGGGCTCCCCAGCTTGGCGCCTCATGACTGCTCAACAATTAATTATACAGAAAATCATACATCTCTGTAAACAAAATTAGTTAATTTTTTTTTTTACGCAAAATAAAATTTCACAAAATTTTACTTTCACTACAACATCTTCCCCCCCTTGGATAAAAAAAAAACAAGTTCTGTTGTGTGTGAAATGTTAAAAAAAATTAGTTCTGTGCTGCTTTTTTTTGCAACGCACCGCTGAAGAATCCAGTTCATTGATCATAGTGGCCCAGTCATCAGTGTCTCTGAAAAGTTTTACCGTCCATTACAGTGTGGTGCAAGAGTCTGTGAAACCTTTTTGAGTGTCCTTCAGCTGTATTCCAGTCTATCTTACTGTATTGCAACAGTCTGTAGCACAAGTATAAGTGTCCTTTTGCTGTGTCGCAATCCGATTTTCAGCCGTGGAATTCGTGAAGCCAACCTCTTTGATACAGCTCTTCAGACAGCAGAGAAAGAAATGCTTAGCTGCTATGCCGTAATTGAGACTTTTTACTTTGTCCCGACCTCGCCCGGTCCTTCACAGGCTTACTAGAGACTGGGTATTTAGCAAATTTTTTGTTCTAGTTCAAGCAATGGCCTATTCAAAGAACTTTTCGTGTAATATAACTTCGAAGTCACTCTTGCTTCAACTACTATGGTAATGATTATTATCATTGTTCCCAAAATTTTGAATATTTTGGTAGATGAGCCCTGTAAACATAGGCTCAGATTTCTAGACCAAATGTTAAACCAAACTCTGATAGCATCTAATATAGAAAGTAAAACTCTGGCTAAATTTACATCATTGTACTGAAGAATGGCATTTTAATATATATAATTAATATTTTCAAATATGATGTACACACAACTTATAAAATTGATGTATGACAATAGTATATAAAGAAACAAAACAAGAATAACACACTTCAATATGCAAGAGTCCGATTCAAAATCAATTCTATATTTGTTCATACCCACATTATGACAATATCTTCAATTATATATATATATATAACATCCTGAAGAGGAATCAATGTATGCAAAAAAATATATATATTATACTAACACATACGCCAGAAAAAAATATTTACAGCGGACAGAACAAAGTTCACGCGTATGCAGCAAAATCATTCTAGACTATATATAAAAATCTATACCGATTATATTGATCCCTAAATTCTTTCAATTCCCTTTCAAAACCTAGTCATCGAGAGAGAAAAAAAAAATTTTTTTTCACCACCCGTTCAAGACAACTGAATTTATGTGAAGACGAAATCGTGAAAAGAGAAACAAAATATATTCCTCTTTTCACCCCAACACTGACAGCCAGGGACGGGAATCCAGTTTCCCACGATTAAAGTGTCATTAGTACTTCACACCCCTTTAAAAAAAACCACAAATGAGCTGACCCTAGACTTCTGCCGACGCGGGAGAAATACAACGCGTTTGACCACTCAAAGCGTCATCGGAAGGATTACTCATAAAGTAAGTACATATATATCTCTGTATATGTTGTATAACTTAAGTGAAACAGTGTGCTTTATTCTTTTAATCTTAGCCTATAAGAGAGAGACAGTAATCATTCCCGTATATTAATTGCCTTATGTGTCTCGTAAAAGTTGAATTATTTACTATATACTTTAGACAACATGGTTGATAGCCTTAATCATTGGCCTCTCACTTTTATCCAGAGAGCCAGACATGACACACAGTTTTGCTGTAGAGTGTTTGATGCTATCTTATGTTTATAAACTTTATACACCCAATTATTTTGATCTATTAAATCCTCAGTGAAACATAAATCAACTAGCCTGCTTTGTAAGCACCCTATTATTATTTTTTTTTTTTTTTTTTTTTTTTTTTTACGTTACATCACGAACGCAAACAGGTTAGTTAGCGACTCATCGTGCTAGTATAGAACAGTTTTTTTAATTATTTATTTAATCATGCTACTGCCATGTAATTTTTATGCAGCTTAGGGTTATAAGGCTAACAATGAATAATAGTTTAAACTTTGTCCTGATAATTATGTTTTATCCATTTATTTATTTATTTATTTTCTAACTGCAGCTCCAAATAGTATTAAAATTTTAAAACATCTAAAATGAAATTTTCAAAATAAGCCGAAATTTAACTACGCTCTTCTATGCATACATTTTATGTATATGTTTATTTATTTATTTTCTTAAATCTATATATATATTGTAAATTCACTATACTAACAATAGCTCGGTTCTTCCCTTTTTTTTTATTTTAACAGGTGAATAACAGAAAAGCTGAGACTCCATGATCTGATGCCGGCCGGAAGCAGAGATCTTCGCCTGCGAAGCTGTCTGCACATCAGACGCATCGAGACAACCCCTCTTTTATGTTAAAAGTATGTACCATCTTATTATAATGATTCATTACTCATCCTTGCTTTTATCTTAATTTATTTATTTATTTATTTATTTATTTATTTTTTAAACAAAACTGAAAAATTTACGTATTTAATGCCTAATAATTATTTTTTTAAATTTAAGCAGAAAAACCAATTCTAGATGGAACCTGGAGCTTGGTATTTGCATTTTTTTTTTTGTATTTTAAAATTTTGACATAGAATTGAAGCTTATTGTTGTTATTATGTTTTAAGAGAGTTAATAAGATAACATTATTATTATTATTATTATTATTTCATTATTATAATTTTTTATTATTATTATTATTATTTAAGCCCTACCATGTAACACTTAATCCTGTCTCCATAGGAAATTAAACGACGTTACTTCCCTTGCACTTTTAAGAAACTGAACATTCCCACTCTTAACGAATTTATGTTTTATTTAATTTTAAACTTATAATACCCCTTTTTTTATTTAAAAACATTTTCAATGATAGATCCACAGAATTACTCGCAAAGTGCTGTTTTGGCCAATTTTGCCATCGTACCTTTAGTGATTCTTTTTTTTTTTTTTTTTTTTTTTTTTACAACTTATATGGGAACTTTAAGTACTAGCAATACATATATCTTATTTTTATTACACTATTCCTGAGATCTAATCTGTTTGGTTTATTTCAGCGCCCACTGAAGATATAACTGCCCAGCCATGGCCTTTCTCCAACTGTGGACTTCCTTGAAGGCGAAGCATGACCCTTCAGCTAGATTGGAAAGCGAAGCAGGCTCCTCAGCTAAAACGAGGTAAGTCTCTCTTGTAAGCATGACCTCCAATCTTCCTTGCCTGACGCCCCCCATCCCCTCATTCTAGCGACTCAACTGACCCAACCAATCCCACTGAAACATATCTCCGTTTGTTTACCAACACCTAGTCAGTGAGGGGACCAGCAGTGTCGTAATATCACGAGTAATCGTTTCACTCTGAGTCCTTTTTTTATGCATTACATGACGAATCCCTAAGCGAGATCCCCGCATCAAGTCTTTCTAAGTCAAAGTTATTATTATAACTCAGTGAAAAGAAAATAAACTAGATACCAACAACAATAATTTTTTTTTTAGATCCCAACCATATATTTCTTTATTATGTTTAATATCTATGTTTCAATTATCCTGTAATTTGATCATGATACACACACATCTCTTCATAAGAAGAACCGAAAACCATCAATCCCAACATTGACACTCCCCTCTTTTTAATTGCATGAAGAAGCATGAAGAATTGTCATTCAAGCTTGCGTTTGCACGCTGTCTTTCTTTTTTTTATTATTCACTTATTTTATTTATTTATTTTTTTTTATGAGAATCTTATTGTAAGCTATAAAGCGAGATTGCATGATATTATTATTTCTTTTTTTATGAATTTTATCTGTCATTATAACATGTTTTCAGGACAGAAGAAGAAGCTGTATGTCACCAAGAAATTTATTTAATTATTATGTTTTACTATATTGTATGCATATATATATTTACTCGTGGAAATTTGCCCTGTATAAACTGTGTTTCATTGTTATAATATGCATTATTTTAATTTATTTATTTATATTTCAAGTATATATTGTGATTATTGTATCACTACTCCTACTTATATAGTGTGCCAGCTGATTGTTTAATTATTTATATTGTTAGAACAAAGTTTAAATATATTGTGTTCGTACTGTAATGAACTGAAACGTGTTTCGAAATTTGTAAATAACTAATATTTAATTTGTTAAATTTATAAACCGGGACTGCAGATAACCTCCATGCCTAGTGAGCTTATAAAACTTCGTCCGGGGACAGGAAAAACCTAAAAAATTATTATGTCTATATTTTTTTTTTGTTTCTTTTGTTGCTTATTTTAATCTGACCATTTTTTTTATTAAGATTGTCCATATGTGTGTGTGAATCACGTTAAAGTGAAAAAACCGGTATTATTCATATTATTATCATTACTGACCCCAATAAGCGCTTACTTAATTTAGCTATATGCTTGCATGCCTGCAAAACACGATTCCCTGTGAATTGTCCCGTATTAATAAATTCTCTCTATGTGTTATCGCTCAAAGTACTTAAATGAAACTTTAGCAACCAGTTTCTTCATGTAGCTAGCGTAGAAAGAAATTCTCTCTCGACAACAGCATACACGAACTGGCTATTACGCCTGTATACACTGACCCCGGAGAGAGACATAGTATGACGTCACCATACCCTCCTACTACATCGTAGCATAGAAACTTAGACAGCGCATTTCTCCTCTCTCCACGAAAAGCGAAAAGGGAGGGGAAAACGGCGCTCCGACACTCGTAGCTCATTTGCATAAAAAAACATTCCTATTTCTCATCGGGGAGAGAAAGCAGTGTGTTACGGTAGAAAAAAAAAAGCCCTCGCCTCCGAATGGGTTACGGGGAAAAAAAACCGCTTTCTCCGCCGAAGAAAAAAAAAAAGCTGTCCCAACAAATCGCTTTTATTGTCAATGCTGACCTCTGCTACTTCAAATAACAGAGTAATTTATACCTAATTAACATTTTTTTTTTTTTTAGTACCTCTAGTAAGATCTTCGAAACAGTAATCATTTATTTACAAAGGAAAAAAAAAATATATATATACATATTTATTCAATGTTCGGCGTATAAGTTGATAACCCATCGTGTACTTAAGTGTTTTTACTGCATAGAACCCGTTTTATCCGAATTTTCTAAAAGTTTTTCGACATTCCTTGTCATTTTAGGCGCATACAGATGCTGTATGTGTCTTCTAATCGTAGGCGCATTTTTATTTAATTCATCCTGTAATACATAATTATTGTTACGAACTACTTTTACTACTATAAATGGCCCTTCGAATCGCGGGTGAAGTGCTCTGGGTTTGCCAATAACTTTCATAAATACTCTTTGACCCAGACTTAAACTTGTAGTCTTCTGGAAATCATCTTCTTTAATGTATTCGCGCAGCATTTTTTGTTGATTTGCTAATGCTTGTTTGTACACTTCCTGCATATGTTCTAGCCTATTCTTAACATATGTTAGTGTGCACATTTCGTCGGGAGAATTATAAATCGTAAACTGATTTCTTATCTCTCGACCGAAAAATAGTTTAGCTGGTGAAAATCCGGTAGCCCTGTGTAGTGATGTATTGTAATGTAATTTAAAATAGTCGAGACGCGTGTCCCATTCTAATGACGAATTGCTCATAGCTACCAAAGATGATTTTAATATTTTGTTCGTGATCTCTACTAAACCATTTGCGCAAGCCTTATACAGGCTCGTAAAATTTAAATTTATTTTAAGAGCACGCATATATTCCGTAAACACCGCCGACCTAAAATATTTCCCATTATCCGCGACAATTTCCGACACCAATCCATAAGAAGCAAAGTATTTATTTAAAATATTTAACAATGTTTGCGATTCCACATTCCGTACCGCAACTGCCTCTAAAAATCGTGAACCCGCATCTACAATTGTAAATATGAAACAATTTTTACGTAGTGTCAGAGGTAATCGCCCAATCACATCGATATGTATAGTTGCCCCAATTTGTAGATTTCTATCCATTTCCTGAATCGGCACTTTAATTGTCGGATGTTGTTTACTTTTATTGCACCTTACACAATTACTGCAATAGTTTTTGATATGTTGGTACATGCCATACCAAAACAACCGCGATTTTATTGTTGCATAAGTTTTTGCAAATCCAAAGTGCGGTCCATGTGCTTCTTGTATAATTGTTAACTTTAAATCATCTGGAACTATAATTAGTTCAGGGTGTTTTGCATTTTGTTTTAATATTAAGAGTTTCTTATCATTTAACGCAAATTTTTTATTAAGTTTCTTGTTTTTGCCTGATTCAATCTTTTTAATGATAATTGATAATTTTTCATCTTGGTACTGATGTATTTTTATATTTTCATCAGAAAGTTGGGGATTAACTTTAAATAAATTGTTTTGTAATTCAGTTTGAGTAGTAATATTGCATATGTTCCTACTTACGTAATCTGCAGGATTAATTTTCCCTTCTAAAAATTCAATAGTGTAATCAAAGTCACTAAGGTTTAATATCCATCTAGCAACAATGTCCGATTGATTTTCTAGTTTTAGAGGATAAGTTAAGGCTTTGCTATCCGTTAGGATAGTGAATTTTCTACCAATGAGAATTGATTTGAAGTGCATGACAGCCTCATGAATAGCTAACAGCTCAAATTTTAAACTCGGATACACAGATTCAGTTTGTTTAAGTTTGCGTCCAAAAAATTCTATTGGGAATAAAAACCCATTATCCTCTTGCGCCAAAATGGCTGAGATTGCAACTTTTGATCCATCTGTGATTAAGAAAAATTCCTTGTTAAAATTTGGTGGTTTTAACGTAGGATTATTTATAATGGCTGCTTGTATGTTCAAAAATGCCTGATCTGCTTCCTTAGTCCATTTAAATCTCGCACTGTCTTTTGTCATTTCTACCAAAGGGTTAACTATCTCCGCATAATTATGAATGAGGGTTCTGAAATAATTGGCTAATCCAAGCAAAGATTTAACCCCTCTCTTGTTTTTGGGACGCACTAAACGCTGAATTTTCCCCACATTTCTGTCAGAAGGTGCATATCCATTTTTATTAACCTTAAATCCTAGAAACTCTATCTCCTCTTTACAAATCTGAGCTTTAGAAGGCTCCACAGTTATATTATTATTTATAAATGTTTGCAGGACCTCCTGTAAAAGTTTAAGCATTTCCTGCGGATTTTCGGCAGCTATTATAACGTCATCTAGATAGTAATTTACTTTGTCTTTGGGGAAATGTCCTAACACTTTATCCATTAATTCTGCGAACTTGGTGCTACTGATCTTCAATCCGAAATTTAAACGACATGGTGAAAAAACGCCATATTCTGTAACAAATGCTAATTTATGTCTGTCCTGTGGCCTCAAATTTATTTGAAAAAAAGCTGAGTGAAGATCTAAAACCGAATACAGTTTTTTTCCACTCATTGCCTGTAAAATTGTCTTTGCGTCGGGTACCGGGTAAGGAAACCCTTCCAATATCTCATTTAAAGTTCTATAATCTACAGCCATGCGGTATCGAATTTTCTCCTTGTCAGTACTCTTTTTTTTAACAAAAAGTACGGGGAATGCATAATCGGAATCCGATTTTTCTATTATTTTAGCCTCCAAAAGTTTGCGAATCTCTTGTTGTGCATAATCTTTCGCCGCTTGTTGAGTCTTGTAAGGCTTATGCTGAATGGGGAAATTATGGCTAAGTGTCACTTTTGGAATGACTAAATCTGTTTGACCCAAAGTTTGGTAAGATTTAGAAAATGCGTGGGCATGTTTTAGTAATAAATTCGCTACTTCCTCTTTAAGATCCCCCGATAAATGATCAATTTTAAAATCCTTGATATCAAATTCTGCTTCTCTCAATGCTCTAGTTTCCTCTAAACTCAGATTATTGATTTGATAAATTTTCCCGTCCTCGATATCATTTTCGTTTAAATTATTTTTGCTATCAAAATTTGTGATAATGTGTCCTACCTTCGCATTTTGTTTAATTATTTTCTTTTCTCCGCTGTTATTTGTTATAATAATATTAATTCTGTTTGTACTCTTAACCTCATGAACTGACTGTTCAGAAATCAAATCCCTAAAATCTTCCAAAGGTTCAAGTAAATTCAATTTATTTGGTTGAATGGAACATGGACAGTTCAATGGCATAATTTTTACTTCCCCTGGCTGAATGTGAATATCTTTCACACTTGTTGCGAAAATTTCCGTATTAACTCGTTTAACTTTCTTCGTGTTTCCTTTATTTGATTTATTTGTGACTACCGTATTATCATTATTTTTATGCAATACATTAATTTGACTGTTGTAGTCCTTGTCCTTCTGTGGTTCCAAAGACAACCTAGTATTTTTAAACCGCAATGCTTTTTCATTAAAGTCTAAAATCATTCTATTTATTTTCAGATAATCATATCCTAATAACATATCATAATCGCCCTGAAAACTTTTTGATGTTACATAAAATGTACCGGTTGTGAAAATGTTGTTTATTTTAAACGTTAATTTTATGCAGTGTCTGAAGGATATTTTGGAGTTATCAAAAGATTGTATAGTTATACGATTACCTAAATATTTTATTTTTGCTTCAGTTTCTTTTAGAGATTCAAAAATGTCCGGTGATAAGAGGCTGACAGCTGCCCCTGAATCGAAGAGTATTTTCACTGAAATCCCATAAATATCTAATTGTATGATAGGTAAACTATCTTCCTTAGTAGAATTTACACTTGAAATCAGAGCTGTTTTATTCCTTTGTTCATCCCATTTCGGTTGTTTTTTCTCTTGTAAATTGTACCCCTTCCTAAGGGATCTACCCGGGTACATCCTTTCTTTATTTTGAATTGTAGACCCCCTTATTTGTTTTCCGATCGATTATTTCTATTATTATCTGTTTTCGAATTATTTCCTTTACTTCTATTGTCTTGCATGGTGTTTCGTCTGTTATGGTTGTTTTGACCACGCCACCCTCTCGTATTACCTCTCCGAAAAGGTTGTTGCCGATTTGTATTATTGTGTTCGGCGTAATACTCATTATTAGGGAATATAAAATTTTGATTAGGAGCGTTTTGGCTGCTAAAATTATCCCTCGGATACCCATGATAATTGTTATAACCATGATTATTGAACGGAGTGTAATTTTGCGTCGAGTAGGAACCTGGAAATCTCGTGTTTCCATGACCATAATTTTGGGTCAAACCATTTTCATTTTGAGTGTAATTTTGCTGCATACCTGTGTTAAAAAAATCCTGTCTAAAACCTCTATTACTCTTTAAATTGTACCAACAATAGCTAATGTCATGCCTACCATCATTGCAAATTTGACAAAATTTCTGTGATTTATTTCCTTCAGTTGTGTTTTCTTTATTAGTCAATTTCAAATTATTTATTTCCATTTTAAGCTCCGATATGGCAGTCGATTGATCCGCATTTATTTTTAATAAATTTTCGCAAAATTCATTTTTTTCTGTACTCGCTATAGCTGAAACTGCATTTATTTGTTCTAATGTTGTTGAATTGAAAGCATTTTCAATAGTTTTAGCCTTTTCGCATAGACGCGAAAAATCTTTTTTTTTCCGATTTTCGCAATTCTAAAGAAATATTTGGGGAAATTGCTTCCAGAAACTTATTAATTTTAATTAAGTCAAAAAGTTTTTTAGCTCCATCCTCTGTTGCATGCCCAGAAGCATTCAGATAGTCCGATGCTGCTCTTTCAAATTCACTTATAAAATCAGTAATAGACTGATTTGGTTTCTGTTTAATAGAATTAAATTTTGTTTGCGAATCTGCAAATGAATCCTTTTTTTGAAAAAATTTAGTCATTTTTGTTTTAAATTGTTTGTAATCAGTTTCATTATTTAGACTATCATCTGAAGCAAGTTTATCGCGAGCGTCCCCTATAAATTTTGCTTTTAAAATTTGCAATTTGAAGTCTTCTGAGACTTTTACTTGGTCTGTTAGAGTATCAAACTCTTTCAAATAAAAGACGACATTTTTTACTTTTTTTCCATCAAAGGGTAGTATTAATGTCAAAATATTCGCTAGATCTGGTTTAACTTCTGCCATATTGTTATCAGTTAATTTGTTTAATGCTTCCTGCAATTGCTTCCTTGTTTGTACCCCTGAGTTATCTCTATTAACGGATTTTCGTTTTCTCCCACGCGACATATGCTATGCACCAATCAATACACATAAATGTACAATTATCACAATAACAAGAAAAGAAATATGTATGTATGAATATTATTATACAATACATAATACCATTATTTAAATTTTCTTTGCTTTACCACATAGTGTGATAATTTTAAAATTATTATATTTCTTTAATTACACTTATTATCATTATTTTTATTTTATTTTATTCGTTTATTTATTCATTTATTATTATTATTTTTTTATAATTTGCATTTTGCTATTGTTATGTATTTTTTTTTTTAATTTAATTTTATACATATAGAAACCAATTCAAAATAGATAACATACACCATTTCTAAGAATAACAGTTTAAAATTAACAGCATGATTGCCAGAATATTTTTATAATATTAATATCGAAACAAGTTACAAATGCATAAAATATCATAGTATGTGCTATCTTTACTATATAGCTATAAATATACAACCCTAGTTAATATCTGAAACACCTATATATAGATATACATATCAAACTTGAAAATGCCATTCTCAAAAATTAATTTTGCCAGAGGTTTACTTTGTGTACCCAGTGAGGTGGGAATAGTTGTTATTATGATTAGATATTAAGTTATGTAAGATGATTTTATACTAAAAGTCACCACGAGTTGTGAATAGTTAATTTATTATATACCATAGCAAATGTCCATTACAATTTAGAATCCGAAAAGAGGGTAAAAAGAGAAAAATGATATGAAGTTAACGGAATATACATATGAAAGAAGAGAAATTTTATAAATACTCTAAACATAGTCATAATATATTTTAATTAACCCAAGGAGATATCCGTGAGGGAACTTGGCACCACATTAATTATTATATAAGATGTTGGAGTGAAATAGACCAGCAGTTGCTTTTCCACAAACCACTCATATTCTAACTCTAAATATATATCTTTTTTTTAGCTGAGTGACTTTACGTGATCGTATATATAATCCCTAGCTAGAATGATAGGTCCTATGCTGGACTTTAAGGAGCGATATTTTACTTAATCATCGCCAAAGCGTTGTGAATTTTTAGTAGACATTCTAGCTTATAGGATTCCCTCAAAATCTTTAGAGTTCAATCATCAAAATATAAAGAATAACTACACTCATTTTACTAGGAAGAATGATAAAAGGGAATTTTAAATTAATTAATTTATTTGCAATTCTATTAAATTACATACAATTTCCAATACCTTTAAATGTTACATAATTTATTTTAAGCATCGTTTAAACTAATCTAGAAACAGATGCTACATATATTAAAGTTATACATTACTCACTTTCCCATTTCCTCATCTGGGTACAAAAATCCCTAATCACAAAACATGTAATATAAATATGGGAACAACAATATACATTAAGCATTACCTGTTCTCTTTTTTTACATCAGCAAAGATGGAACATCCACTAACTTTTTTTTTATCACTGACTATTTTTTTACGTGCAGAACTCACCAACACTCTCATTCTTCTTTCAACAAAAAAACTGACTAACTTCTCTGGGAAAAAAAACTGGAGGCGGACTTCTAATTATCATATTCAGATTTTTTTTGGGGCATCATTCTGGCCTTCGGAAAGCCCCTTAGCCAATCTGTGATTAGCCCCACATCTGATTAGTATCATGAACAAAGCTATTTGCACAAGGGTCCTACATGCTCCTCCCCTGGTCCGGCTGAGCTGACATTTGCCCCGACGTCCCTTGCCTCCAACATTTTCCCAGAAGTGGCCCCTTCAAGGGGGTAAGAAAAGGGGCGCAGTCCTGCGGACTGTCATAAATATTTTTTGTGACTGGCTATAAACTATAGCCGACGTATACTGTCAGCCCCATTGTATGGGCTCCCCAGCTTGGCGCCTCATGACTGCTCAACAATTAATTATACAGAAAATCATACATCTCTGTAAACAAAATTAGTTACATTTTTTTTTTACGCAAAATAAAATTTCACAAAATTTTACTTTCACTACAACAAATACCTAAACAAAAATATTTGATAACATTCATAATAAAAAAGCGCAGTTTTTTTTTCAAATAAGGCTGAAATATTTAAATTAAAAATGAACAAATTATTATTTATTGCATTTATAATCGTAATTATAGTCGTTGTGGGTCACCATAATGCATACCAATGATGGTAATGAATAATTAAAATATGAAAATAAAACATGAGTAAACAATTAATAAAATGCATTACAACTCTAAAATAAAATTTGAATGTATATTTAAATATTTTTAATACATAGTACTGCTCTATGACTGAATTGCGGTACTACTTTACTATCCCATCTAACCATCTCTACAAATTACATAAATTGGCAAACTACTCGTAAATTATACAAATTGCCACAATTATGAATGTCAATAACGGAAGAACAAATAAATTAGTAAAATATTAATAAAAATAGAAATTCATCAAATATCATTTGATGACATATAAATACATATAACAAATTTAAATTTTCTATCTGGGTGAGAAAAGTCCGGGCCAGGATTTGAACCAGGGATGTATTGGCTGAGGCCGCCAATCCTCTTCGAACTGAGCCATCCCGGACACGGGTCATAATTGACCTTCGATTTATTCTGTTGAACTAATCCAGAGTACCAGACCAGATTAAGTGATCGTTGAGGTTAATTGGGTGAAATAGATCTCCAATATTCGTGTTGGCTCAGTTGGGAGAGCATTGGCGGCTTCTGCCAATACATCCCTGGTTCGAATCCTGGCCCGGGATTTTTTCACTCACATGGAAAATATACATCTGTTGTTATTGATTTACCGAATGAATAATCGTGTTTGAAATTATTCAAATCCATATAACATGCTTAACATCAAGTGTGTGTGATATTTACGATAAACCATTATTGGCATTTAATCTTATAGTTTGGCGATAGATTTTTAGTAGACGGAATAATCAAGTAGTAGGAGAAACATTCTTATAACTGCAAAAATGATATGCCTATTAACAAACAGTATACTGAGCCGGATGAAGTGTATCATTTCCAATTAAAATATGTATTTAAATTGAAATTTGAATAAAACACAGGGTCATGAAAATTGGAAGAGCGTAGGAAATAGGATTACAAACATTTCAGAAATTAGCTATACAATAGACGTCATTCTTTGTGCCACATTTCTTTTCTTTTTTACTTTTACAGCCACTCCTTTAAAAAAAATTCGAAAATTTGTGGATGTATTCAAATAACAATTTTATGACTCTCAAAGGCATCTATTTGTCAGGTGCTCTTCCTTAGGAACTGCATGCTGTTTCGTAATGGTCAGTTTTTTCGATAAAGACAGAACATATTTAAAAATGCTGTCAAATTGAGTATTTTGAACAAAATGTCCCGAAGCGATCATGATTGGGGAATTGGGAATGTATTAAAATAACAAATTTCTTGTTTTGTGATTCATTTTCAATTTTGCTCTTAAACGCATTCAACTGGCGGTTTCTCGTATTTAGGAAGTACATAATGTGCCGTATTGGTCGATTTTTTTTTCGTTAACACGTTCGCTGCCGCTTACGTGAAGATGCGATGATGGTTAATGCGGCACTGTAGAAGTGGGTTTTTCCTAGAAGCCGATTTACTTTTTATAACAAAGAATAAGTAAAAGATTTTCCCGCGCCAGCACATGACTGGCTATTGGACATCACCCCACATCATGCGCTGGCGCGTGAGTGGCCCCTTAACGTTGGCGCCATATAACGCGCTTTCGCGTGAGCTATAGCGAATGTCTTAAGTCCGAATATATTTTTTAAATGCTGTCAAAGTGGACTTTTGAACCGAATTTCGCTGTAGATGATACTGATAAAACCAGCCTTTACAGAAAAATGAAATCGAAAATTCTTCAAAAGTGGCCAAATAAAGTTATTAAACTGGGTTTATATCTAATCATATTTCAATTTTTGTTGTTGACATGAGTACTTAATTTCTAAATCTACCTCCGCCTGTAGGCCAAGCCGACAGGGATTTTTAGTACCATTTAAAGGTTCGTCAATTAACTTAACAGGAAGTATTTTCTAACATTCCGATTACGAACTTCTTTCCATAATATTAGCCCTCACAATTTCGGATTTATATACCATCCCGAAGAGACCGTTAAAGAAAGTCTGTATTCTGGGCCCGATCCAGGCCGGGATTTTGCTTTTATCTGACAACTCCAACGGACCGAGCCTAACTTGTTTTTTCATGCCGAACCCAGACCGGTTTCCTTCTTACTAAGTCTGTATGGTTTGAAATTTTCTTGTTCCGGTCTCGACCCAACGTTTATAATTTTTTCTTAGTAAAACGATTGTCTCTCACCGACTTTAAAAATACTGAAAAATCAGTAAAATTTGTCTCTAACCAAAATTTATATACAAAACGTGTATTATTTTGAAATCGTCATTATTTTACAATTAAATGTTAAAAGGAATTTTCTTTAAAGGATGGTAAATTCAAAAGAAAATAAATAAATTAAAATCAGGTAAAATCAGTCAAGACGAATCTTGTCTTAAATAAAAAATCTGTTGATGTATGCAAAATAAATACAATGATACTTCAGTAAAAAATAAGTTTCATTTACACTTTCTAAGAATGAAAATTTGGCTATCCTTTTCAGTTCCGAAGCTACAGTAATACAAAGAGTTATCATTGGTTTTTCCCCGAAAAATGTCATCGCAAATTACAAAAAAAAAAATATCGTTTAAGCATCTAATAATTTATGTTAAAAAATAAAAAAAAATTTAAACTACAAACCTTCTTAAAACATTTATTTAATAACCATTAACTTAATTTAACGTAAATATATATTTATGATTTTCAAATTAGTAAGTAACCTACAAATCTTCATTTTTTTTACTGAAAACAATTTAAATTAAATATTTTTAAAAAATTCTCACTGTTTTGGTCCCACTGCTTTTAAGGCATTTTGCGAACTTAGATGAAAATAACATTTAATTTGTAACGATTTCAGCTTCGATGCTACCTATATTAATTTGCTTTTAGTGCAAAAAATACTTCATTATTAAGAAGAGATTTGAAATCATAAAAGAACTTTCACTTTTTAATTTTTATAAGGAAAAGAACAAAGATCTCATATGGAAACCCAAGACCGAAGAGTCTATAAGTCACTTTTTATTTCCTGTGCAATTCCGAATGAGAAGATTTTACTGTATAGCTTTTTCAAAGTCTCCAATGCATGAAATACAAATTAACCGTGTTAAATTAAAAGTGAATCATTTACATACCAAATGGAGATTCATTGAAAAATAAATATCACAGTCTTTGTCGCTTCTTCGCTGAAAAGCTATACTAAGTATTCCGGATCGAAACTTCTCCAACATGAAACAATTTATAACACATCGGCTTAAAAAAGTATATAATGTAAAAACATTCAATTAGATTGGGTCGGGATCGGGCAGGAATGAAACTTTTTATAGTTCTGGGCTGAACTTTTATTTTTCTGTGGGTTGGCTCGGGACCAAGGTTGGATATTTCTACTCGTTGAGACCTAGTTCAGTATACTTTAAAAGCAGGTTACTCCTAAAACCTATACGCAGCTACTTTTACTAACGTTAAAGCTCGTGGATGATCCCTATATTGCATTTAATATAAGGATAATAATTCGTCGCTGAGAGGATTAGATAGATGGATTTAAATATCTGTGCAAATTTTTCGGATATATCGAGATTATTTTTTAGTGTTTAATTGAGGAATACATAAGTAAAATTTTCCTTCGTAGAAATTTTACTCTCGGAGGGTCAAACAAGAATATAGTTTTGTATTTTCTCAAAAAAGAAAAATAAATAAATAAAAATGGAGCTGCAAAATATGTCATTAACTTTTAAACCTTTTGTGGGAAACATTGCTCTTGGAAGTGCGTGTCTGGGGGCAATATATAAAGAAATAGCCTATTCCTTCTACCTTTATGAATTATCCTGTGTAACATGCATTTATGTATACTAAATCTTTCCTTGTATATGTTTGCATTTTTATTTATTTATTTATTTTGAAAAAAAGTGTGAATCATATCCTTCATAGAATAGGTATCATTTTGTTAAGTATTTAATCGTAATGATTTAATTTCAATCAGTTGAACAATTTTTAAACCAAATTTTAAAACTATAAATAGCAAGCGTCAAACTAGACAAACGTTGTATTTTGACTAAAAATATTGTTTGAATTATTGCATTAAATTTAGCCTTTCATTAAATTAAACGTTTTTAGTTTAATTAAATATAGTACTTACCATTAAGCTCTTAGATAATTCCGAAAAAAACGAAGCTAAAAGTTTACCGAAGTGTAAAGTTGAGAAAAAGATTAGTAAATTTCTAATGGAAATCGTTTAACTACTTTAGTTCATTTAATTATTTAAGTTTGAAGACAAATGCATTTCTTCTTCTTTTTTTGTTGCCAATAATTTCATGAGAAAAAAAGAAAAAGAAAAAAAGATTCCCGATTCTTATTTTTTTATTGCTACATGTAATTACTTTTGTTTGTTTGTTTGTTTGCATTTATGTCGGCGAATTATCTACATTGTGTGATATAGGCCCTAAAGGGTGGGGTGCCCTCCGTGGGGGTCTTTCTAAGGGAACCTAACCCGTATTTACGCAAGGTTCGAAGAAAACCACGGAAACTCCGAACGGTTAGGCCCACGGTCGCGCTTGGGTTTGAACCCAGCACCTACCGTCTACCAGTTTGGAAATCAGAACCTCGCGAGCACTGGTGGGGCCCAATTACTTATGCAATGAAAGACAGAAAATTAAGATGAAACTTGTATCAAAAGGAGGATCATTTAAAATATATATATACAATAATGAGCGATTGTACGAATTAACTATAAAGAAAATCAGGAATCACCTTAGAATGTGTTGCAATTAGGTTTTGGCTAATTTGTGCCATATCATCTAGTATGAAATAAAATCAGAAACATTTTTGTGCAAAGACCAAGAAAAGGGTTATTAACAGGAAGATTATTTAATTTTTTTCAACACTTTCCAACAAACCAGCAAAGTGTCTATAACTATTTAAAATAATGACTTATCACATTGCTAGTTAAACTTCAAACAATCCAAACGAAAAATTTCCAAGCCGGAATCGAATCCGAAACTCTTGGACTAGTTCTCCCAGTGCTTTGCCATTTAAGTTAGGAGAGCGATACAGAGCTTAGCATCTCTCACTCAAATATGCTTTTTGTTTTTTAATATAAATATGCGGATATATCCAAAGCGTAGTGATGTTAAGTCGTCCGTTGATGTCTGGCATAAGCTAAACTAAATAGAAATATTTCGGTGAACATAAATTCACCCACCCTGTAAAATTAACAGCTGTCTGTTCGGTGCATAAATTAAAAGAGATTAAATCATTAATAGTAAAACAATAGCGATAAGAAATTAACATTTTGCGATCAATTAATTTAAACACATAAATATGCATACAGATGCAAAATAATAAATTATACAAAAAATGTTACTAAACAAAAGTTAAGCATTTTTACACTGCACCATTTGGAATTTATATACATTCTGCATGTTTTCGTACATACAAACATTAGTTAAGACCCTTAAAATATTCTAATATAATAAAATAATTTAAAAAATAAAAAATAACATTCATATATTACTAATAATGAATTATAAATACGTAAAATCACCCAATCTGGGGTTTATAAAACGCATGTATGTCTAAGGATTCCGAAAAAACTTACATTTAAAACTACATTAACACAATAATCGAATAAAGTATTTAAAAGAATCATAATTACAAACTTATAAATATCAATTATGAGAATTTTTTCGTCTTCTATTTCATGACATTAATACAGAAAAGTTTATCATAATTACTCATTTGAAATATATAATTGAGTTACGTATTTGAAATTTAGAGCACTGCAAAATGTAAGAGCTTATATTGCTAAGTCAATTTACAATGAACAGAAGATAAATAGACCGTGTACTTTAACAAAACCTTTTAGTAAATTCATCTTCATTTATTATTTATGTATAGTTTCAGGATGAAATTTTACTTATTTTAATTGAAGTATTTTTTTTTTCTTTTGTTGTTATCGTAAACCGTAAGCATTATTATTAAATCTTAAGTTATTTTTGCAAACTACATCATAAAATACATATTTTTTTGCAATATATATATATATATATATATATATATATACGAAACCGTATAAGTAAATATTTGGTTGCACATCATTAATCCTTTCGGAACGAGCATTATTTGTAAAATTTCTAATCTGTTATTACCGTTTTTTTAAACAGAAGTTTTTGTCTGATGAATTGGGGAAAATGCGCGGATTAAATAAGGAAAAAATTACAATAAAATTTTACTGGAGAAACTAATTAAGGAATCTGAGCACCTTTTGCGGCACATATACCAGTCGCTCTTCCGCGAAAATTATTTTTTCTTTGGCATAATGTAAACGTAACTTTTATAAAGATATATTATTTTGTTAAGCGCTTTTCTAGATCTGATTTTAATTAAACCAAAATGATCTTCTAATTTTTTTATTTACAATAAAACATTTTTTTGACAGGACTTGATTATTTAAACAACGATATAATATAAAAAAAACGAAACATATATTAAAATTCGTTTTACTTAATTTTTTAATTAAAAAATGGCCTCTTTGATTAAATTAAATTTTGTCTTTTGTTACATTTTCTGTATTGGGGAACACTTTGCGTTGAGTGAATTAAGCTCAAGCGTTAAAGTACGATTAATTAAGAAATTTTAAATAGAAATCTTTAAATTACTTAACTTCACTGGAAACTGCATTTTTTTCTTCTTGCTACCAATAACGTCATAAAGAAAGAAGTGTAAATGAAGTCTAATGAGCTTTATTTATTACTGCTTCAGTATAAATTACGATTATTTAATGAATTCGCCTAATCGTTTTAGGATTTTTTTAATGACTTTGATTTTTAAAGAACATTTAATTGATCTCTGAAAGAAAAATCTTTTGTATACATTCTTTTATTTTAAAATGTGTTGAAGTATAAATTTATATTCTTTAATTTTGATGCATATTAATCAAGTACTACATAGACAATCTATTTAAGAATCAAAATTGTTAGCAGTATGGAACTGAAGGTAAAAAACAAAAGTATTTGTCTGCGTACTTCAAATATGCAATGACAAAACTTGGTGTGTTTTTTAGAAATAGAGATAAAAATGTCCAATTAAACGGGATGTTTTAAAACTTGTCATTAATATCATATTACCCAAAATAAATAAGAAATGCGATCGATTTCTGTTTCTCTCCGATCGCATTCTAACTTTATAAATTTTCCTGTATTGCTACGAATATGGTGTATAACATTTGAATCTTTTAGCACATTTCAATTTAAATATAGTAAAAGTTTTATTTATCCTCTGTTTGGAGCTATGCACATAATTTTTAATTATTAGCCTCCTATGCTATTTCTTTCAGACAAACTAAAAAATGTCGTGTCGTCAGTCCTGAATTTTCTACTCAACCGATTTTGATGATTATTTTTTTAAATGAAAGCTATTTATTTGTAGTTGTGCCCATTTTAGCTATTTTTTAATTTATTTCCATTTTTATATTTTATTTTTAATTTAAAATGCTTTTTACGATATTTCTTAAATATGGTGGCAACTCAGTTTAGCTTTTCTCTCGATAATAAAAATTTATTTTCTATTATCACTTTCCATGAGTCAGAAGCTTTATTTCATCAGTGAACATGTCCTTGCATTTAAAAGAAAAAAGTTAATTGTTTTCGTAAAATTTAACCACAATAAAATGATTGCGTATATTTACGAACTAATTGAGGTTAAAAAAATATATTTACTGAGAAATAATAATAACAAGGTAAATAAAATAACAGAAAATAATTTATGATAAAAATTAATGTCTAAAGAAAAATTTCAAATGAGAAAAATGATGACATTCAGCAACCAGATAAATGGGAATTACAATATTATTACGGATGCCTTTTTCATATTACTAATAACAGAAACTTTTAAAAAACATTTGAAGAGAAAATGAAGTCACTATTTAAAACATCGCATTTTTACTCATAACGATATTACATTAAAATATTTCTTTTTATTATGGACACTGAGATTGAGATTTTACTTTCAGATGACTTCAGTTAGAATTTTCAGCCAAATGTTGGCAATATTTAGTCAAATATTTTCAACTTATTGGCTGTTGCCATGTTCTCGTACTCTGACCCGTTTTACCCAAAATGACCCACTAATCAAATTTGATCGTACATGTGATTTAGCTGAATGGTCTTCAAATAATCAAAAACAGTAGAATATAAAATTGAATCAAAACCGTTTAAGCCATTTCTTAGGTAAAATTAGCTTGACAGCATTCGGCAATGAAGCTGAAATGACCCCCTAATATAATTTTCTTTAACATGCGACTTAGCCCACTCTTCTCGTGACAAAAGACGTTTCGTTACAAAATTTAGGTAAAATTGATTGCGTAGTTGTTATAATATATAATTAGAAGGATCCTGCTACATTATGACCCAAAATGACTCACTAATCAAATTTTTGCGAGCATGTGTCCTAGCCCAATGGTTTTCTTTTGCTCGAAAACAATATAATACAAAGTATAGTCAAAATGGTGCAAGTCATTTTCTAGATGAAATTGGCATGACCCATCATGACCCACAAGGGACTCTTATAATCGAAATCTCTCGAACATGTGACCAAGCCCATTAGTTTTTGCGTGCCGAAAAAACGTTTGGATACAAAATTTAAATAAAATCGATTGAGCCGTTTTTTAGATATAATTAGTTTGATGCTGTCTCATCCTGACCCAAAAGAATCCATCAATTGAATTTTCTCGAACATTTGACCTAACACAATGATTTCCTCGTGCCCGAAAATATAAAACACAAAATTTAGTCAAAATTGTGCGAGACATTGTTTAGACAAAATTACTATGACCCACAATGACCCAAAACTGACGCACTGAACGACTAAACGAATTCTCTTTAATAGTTGACTTAATCCAATAATCTTCTTCTGATCCAAAACGGCAAAATTTGAAACTTGATCAAAGTCATTAGAGCCATTTTTTAGATAAAATTGGTTTGATCCAAAATGACCCAAAAGTGATCCATTAATCAACATTTCTCGAATATGTGACCTAGTCCAATAGTTTTTTCAAAAATGCTGTATACAAAATTTCGTTAAAATGGACCCATTCATTTTTTAGATATAACTTCACCATGACCCGTTATAATCCATCATGACCTACAAATGATCTATATAATAGAAATCTTTTGAAAATGTCAGATAGCTCATTATTTTTCTCGTGTCTAAAAATTGTTACATACAAAATTTTATTAAAATCAGTCCTGCCGTTCTTTAAATATAAATAACCCAGACCCTTTATGACCCATTAATAGAAATTTCTCGAACATGAGACCTAGCCCAATAGTTTTCTCGAGCCAAAAAATGTTGTATACAAAATTTCATTAAAATCGATCCACCTGTTTTTTAGATATAGCTTGCCCATCACACATTATGACCCATCATGACCCACAAATGACTCTTATAATTGAAATCTCTCGATCGTGTGACTTAGCTCATTAGCTTTCTCGTGTCAAAAAACTGTTACGCAATTTCGATGAAATTGATTCTGCCATTCTTTAAATATAAATAGCTTGACCCAGACCCTTAATGACCCAATATGACCCATTAAAATTTTTTCTCGGACATGTAACCTAGCCCAATGTTTTTCTCATGCCCGAAAATTATAAAATCCAATTTTTAGTCAAAATTACGCGAGAAAATCTCTAGATAAAAATATCATGCCCACAATGACCCCAAATATGACCCACTAACCGAGTTTTCTCGAACATGTTACCAAACCAATGGTCTTCTTGTAATCCAAAGCGATAAAATATAAAATTTAGTCAAAATCGTTAGAGCCGTTTTTTAGATAAAAATGGCTTGACCCATAATGACCCAAAAATGACCCCCCTAATCGAAATTTTTCGAACATGCGACCCAGCGCAATAGTTTTCTAGTGCCAAAAAATGATTGGATACAAAATTTCCTTAAAATCGATTCAGCTGTTCTCTAGATATAAATAGCTTGATCCTGACCCAAAATGACCCAAAATGACCCAATAATCGAATTTTCTCCAACATGTGACCTAGCCCAATGGTCTTTTCGTGCCCGAAAATGGTAAAATCCAAATTTTTGCGAAAATCGTTAGAGCTGTTTTTGAGATAAAATTTACACACCCACACACAGACACACACAATTTTTGCTCGCATTATAATATAAGATACATGAAATTTAAAATAAACAGAATACAAGAAAAAACAATTGCTTAATTTGAAATTTTTAAAATTCAATAAAAAAATATTACCAATCAAATGTTTAACAAGTAAGAAAAATCATGCGTTAAGCATAGATTATGAAACGCTTTCCAACACTGAAATCTTCAAGAAAACTTCGTTATTTGGGAAAATAAGGTTGCCGTATATAGCCAAATATGTATTCCAGTACTTTTGAAAAGCCTGTATTTGATCTGTTGGTTGATATATATTTTAAATAAAGGGAAAATTTACTTCAACAAAATAACCCCTAACAGGTTAAAATTTATCTTTCAACAACTTATACTAATAGATTGAAACATACTTGAATACTTTTGTTCAGCTCTTTAGTTCACCAAATACATTTTCTACACTCCAGTGTTTAGCTAAAATTTATTTTAATCTAAAACACACTTATTACTTCTGAAATCAAATTCTAATAAATTAACATTCATAGGCGTCCAATTATGCAATTTTTTACGTTACCCTGTGTATCATTTTATCTATATATTGTATAAACATTTCTTAGTAAACTGAATGCATTTCAGTGTAAAAATACATATCTTATTTAAAAACCACCTTTAAGTAATTTACGCTCATAAACAGTAACGTTTGCGAGCTCTTTTTTATGTAGCCATGTATGTCAACTATAGAAATTACACGCACCATATAATATGCATAGATTTAGTGAAACCTAAAATCGCATATTATAATTAAAATGCATTTCATCAATCCATCAGCCATCATCAGATACATACACAGTATTTCGGAAAGAATATGGAATTTGAAATATTTTATGAATGCCTGTAAATACTGTACACTTCGTATTATACACGACAATATCTTATAACTCATAATAAACCTCATGGACATACGCCAATTTAATTATATATTAAATAGTTTAATATAATTAAACGTTGTCGCATAGAATTCCCTTCTTTATGATTATATAGTGGAATTCTTTTGTATAGCCCTGTAAATGAAAAAGAACTGTCTTTTTCACCACATATTTTACAGAATGCATATTACAGATTACTTCGTAAATGCATACAAATTTTAATATGTTTGATAAGGTGTAACTTATTTAAAATTTATTTGAAACGATTTTTCACCAAGGTAACCTTTTCACTGTCCCTGTATGTAAACTTATCGTGATAGAAACTTCATTTGAAATAGTGTTCGTGCTAGAGCAAACGTCAACAACGTCCAAAAATGTCAGGACAATCCGAGTCCATTTACGTGAGTTAGACTGCGGGCAGGCACACAGATAGATAGACAAACCGAAACTATAAAATCTTTTCACCTTGGTTTGAAAGTGTTAGAACCACCTTTAAGTAAATAACGCTCATATTCAGAAACCGTTAAGAGTTCTTTTATGTAACACTGTATAACGACTATAGCATTTATACACACCATATTGTGTACATACATTTAATGAAGCTGAAAGCGCATATTATAATCAAAACTGCATTTCATCCATCCATCAGCCAATCATCGAAATTATACAGTTCTTCGGATAGAATATACCACAGAGTACGGACAGAGCCTCAACTCGGCTTGAAAAGAGCGCCCTCAATGGATCACTTAAATACTAAACCATCGCGTTGGCGATTTTTATCTTCGTGATTTCTGTTTAACTGTAACCATATTCTGGCTTGGCACTTCTTGATGAATGCTGATTTGATTATCTTTGCACACGTGCTTATGCTATTTCATCTTAGATTTCCGCGCTTATATTGATTCGTAATTATTACTGTTATTGTTCTTGAATTTTCAAGTTTAAATTATTAGGTCTTATGTTAAGAAGAGACATATGTATTGTTTGCAAGACGAATACGTCAAAGTTACATCATATTAAAATAATTCTTTCATAAATTTCAAAACAAGAAGCAGCAAGCGGTCGCTGTATTTTTTTTCTTTTTTCCTCTATCATTTGTCGCCAGGAAGCGATGTTTTGCCGAATTAGCAACCTCTGTTATATTATGATCGTAGTTTCAGAGTGGTCCGCTCGTGTCGCTACTGTCTATGCGTAATCCCATGTTAAACATGTTGCCATTACAGTGTATGAAAGTTGATTCTCTGTTCCGTACTCTGTGGAATATAATATTTGGAATCAGAAATATAATTTCCGTGTGCATTCTTTCGTGAAAACTTTCTTATACTTTCCAACATAATTGAAAATGTTTTTCATGAATTCGATTTGTGTGTCTCTCCGTCAGTCTGTTTTCCATCTGTTCGTCCAAGATATAGATCTCGTAAATGCAGTCCGATAACACACCGGAATTCGTAGGTGTTATTGGATAGCTTTATGACATAATGTTCGGTATTTAAAGTTCATTTACAGACACACAAAAAATTCTGCTACATTACAGTCTATGAAAAATATTCGTCTGCAATGTACAGTCGTGGACAAAAAAGTTAACACCTCCTACTAATTTCTCAACAACTTTTTATGGAAGAAATAAGATTGGGATAATGAGTCATTCATCGGTAACTTACGTTACATTTAGAAAAGTTCAATGCAATAATTTTAGTAGAATAACACAAAAGAATATTCAAATGTAAAATTAACATGATTTGTTAAAGAAACTTATCTAACTGTCAATTAGGATGAAACCTGCATAAAAAATGATAATAAAAATTACACTTTATGTGATAACTTACATTTCTTTTTCAGTAATGACAATTACCATAGTAAATAAAACTACTGAAATTTAAAAAATAACATTAAAATTAGGTAATTTTAATCTAAATTGAGGTTTGAATAAGTTTAATTAGCAAACTATATCAAAATTTACATTTTTAATAATTTTTTTGTGTGTTACAATACTAAATTACTGAAAATAATTCAAAATGTAACGTAAGTTGCCATGGAATGACACGTATGGCAATTCCAAAACTTTCTTCTATCTCATAAATGTTAAATCTTTTTGGAAAATGCAGTAGAACTACACTGATTATGTGATTTACACAAAAATATAGTCAGCTGCAACGTATGCCAACTTCTAAATAAATTTGAAGTTTGATGAAAATGAGTGCATTAGTTTTTGAGATATGGCTTTTGCTTGGATCTCAAAAAATTTTGCATAAAAGTGCCACCTGATTGGTTGTGTACACCAAAACCGAATCGCGATCAATATCTGTCAGGTTCTTACAGAATCTAAAGTTGAATGAAAATCTATGCATTATCTTTTGAGATACAGCTATTGCAATATCGCGAAAATGCAGCTTAGCAGCGTCAACTTCAAAGCGATTTATATGAAAAACACTGTTACAGAAAATAACACTAATCTGTATTTGGAACTAACTGAATCTCAATTTTGATTAAAATTCGTGCATTAGTTCTTGGGTTAGACTATTTGCATAAACAAGAATAATGCAGTATAGCAGCGCTACCCCTTCAGAGATTTGCACCAAAAAGTTTTTAGTACCAAACCTTATCAAAGACTAACGGAAACTAAAGTTTATAAAAATCCGTCCATTACTTTTTGGGTTATAACAATTTTGGAAATTGTTAATAAATGCAGTATAACAGCGCCATCTGTTGGGTGATATACACTATAACCTAATTAGAGCCAATTTCTATCAAGGTCCAATAGTCCTGTCTAGGTCTAGTGAAATCCCGTTCATTAGTTCTTGCGAAGGAGTATCCACAATTTTTTTTTGCGAAATACAAACTCACTGAGTAACAGAGTGACAGACAGACACCGAGATAGATATTTTTAAAAACCATCAGCTCGAGTTCGGGACTTTCTAAAACGTATAAATCAATTGAAAACTGAAATCGAAATTTTCAATAAATCATATACTTAAAAAAATTAAAAATAAAGACAAATTAAATAAGTATATTGAAATTATTTTTGTATACCCTTTGTGACCGATATAGAGTTTTGGTAAACATAGACATGCATATTAATTTATTTTGTTTTCCTTTTAAACAAGAACAAGTTTAAAATCCATATTTTGTTTGTAGTAAGAAAAAGAGTAATTGATTTTTAATCTAGACTGAAGCGATATTTTTTTTTCTCCAAGTCATTTTTTTCCTTCTTATTGTTTCAGTTAAATGTATTTCTTGTCGATTCCGTTAACATCCATTTCAATGATATTAAATTTTGGTAGAAGAAAATTTTTATTTTAAATAATATTTATTATAGTTAAAGGCGAAAAATATAAGAAAGTAATTTACTTTACTATTCAGAAGGTTTATGTTGTGCGATGTAAACTCATTTCGTCCTGCTATGTTTAATAAAAAATGCTGTGGAAATAGAATTTTAAAATTTTCGTTGCCTCATAGTATTAAAGTATTTTTTTTTTCTCTTACCGTATGCTATGAATCTGTAATTTTATTTTCACTTAGAAAATTTACTTTAAGAATGTAAAGAAATATGTTCTAAGGTTTAAAAGAAACATTTTATTAAAGGTTTCTATGGAAACATCATTTTTAAGCCTATATGTAAAGGAAGTAGACAGGGGCAATAGAAATATATTTAAGGGGACAGTGGACCTTAATTTGAGCAAAATTGCATATATCAAAATCTTCGCTAAAAAGGTCCATTTCTATGGTATAATAGTACCAAAACAGATTTTTCTTATTGAAGTATCATTTATGAAGGTTTTAAGAAGTAAATAATAAAGGTAAGTGTATTTATATACTTTAAATCTGTATTTCACAAAATTAATGTCTCAGTGTTTTTAGATTATTAAAATGCTTCTTGCGACGTAATGTTTGATCAAGATTTATGAAATTGATAAGGCAGTATCCTGATATTGTTTAAAAAGAAATTGCTTAAGCTTTTTAAAATTCGTCTTCATTAAGATAGTCAAATTCCAATTTTTACTTATTAAAAGACAAAATTTTGATGAAAATCGATATGGAATTTAGAAAAAAAATCTGCAAAATATTAACTATCAAGAGATTAAACAATTCTTATACAAATATGTTTATAAAAGAGTTTTAAATGAATAAGTAATCTCCACCGACCCCTTATTAGTAAAAGCACTTGAGAGAAATAGTTCTAAAAGCTACTTCCAGGAATAAAACCCGTCTTTTAGGAAACAGCAAGTAAAGCTGTAGTCAAAGAATACATACGTAAATCTGTAGTACTGGTGTTTTACTTCGTTTACATGGAATTCAGATATAACAAATAAACCCCAAACATGTGCTATGTTTTAGTTTTCATTTTCGGTTAGTTTGGTTCAAAATCGGACTTTATGGGTTGTTGTTGTATGGTTGTATGTATGTCGGCCGATTATCTACGCTGTGGGATATAGGCCCTAAGGGGTGGGGTGCCCTCCGTGGGGGTCTTTCTAAGGGAACCTAACCCGTATTTACGCAAGGTTCGAAGAAAACCACGGAAAACTCCGAACGGTTAGGCCGACGGTCGCGATTGGGTTCGAACCCAGCACCTACCGTCTACCAGTTTGAGGTCAGAACCTCTCGGCCACTGGTGGGGCCGGACTTTATGGGAGTATTATGTTTTGCTGAAAAAGACAGTGCGACGCGACATACGGCACATAACTAAATCATATTTGAATATCTCGAAAACTTTTCGTTTAAAATATATGATGTTAGATTATGGCGGAGGGTTAAGCTGCTGGAAAATTCGTGCGCAGATGTAAATTTAATTATAATTTAAAAATTGTACACTGTAATAATAGTTAATTACTTGTTTATTATATGTATGTTGACTTAGCATTTTTTTGATAATGCCTAATGGATTTAATTCGCATTTTAATTTATGGCTAGACTATTGTAATTTCATTATTAAAAGAACTATAAGTTATACATATGAACTCTGTATTGGTTTATTATTATCATTTTAGCATCTTGCTTGTACATTGTGTAGAATTTTTAATGTTATAATGTACTAATAATTCTCAGTTGATTAAGATTGAAATGCAATGATAACTTGATATTTTTAAACATATAATGAATAAAATTTACTGCACGATATAACGATAATTAATCCTTAATTCAAACAATATCTAACCCTTATTTCGAACGTTTAATGGTGACACTAAAAATAGTAAATAATCCCTCTTCTTCTGTAAAACAATTTTTTGTATATGTAATCACTTTTGATTTTCTACTATTGTCTGCCTATTTTATCAATTCATTTTGTTAAAATTACCTTATATGTCGATTAATTTACATAAAATCTTTACATTTATAATTTACATAAAATATTTTAATAATATAATAATCTCAGTAATAGTTATTTTTAATTATAATATTTTTATATCATTATTTCCTTTCTATTCAATATCTCTTAACTGTCCACAATATCATTAACTGTTAGTAAAATAATTATGCAGTTTTGAGTTTTTCCAACACGATTGCGACTTAGTGTAATGTAAGTTTTTCTCATTTCCATTTTTGTTTTTGATGGTCAAACTAATTTGTGATCATAGATTTCACTATAAGTTTCAGATTGTATGCATGTTTTTATATGACGTGGTTTATTAACTTATATATCTTTTATTTACGATTAATCGGAAATTGTAGAAATTATGCTTTAAGTCTTTTTCCTGATTTCTACCTCAAAAATTAATCTTTTTTTTTTTTTTTTTTTTTTTTTTTTTTCGATTGCGTGGCATTGCTTTTGGTAACGAGCCATCTATTACAATCTTCATTTTTTTTTGTAATTGGTCAAATATTGCTAATTCCATTTGACTGTCTTCTCTTGTTTAAGTTTGTTATATTGGGTTATTCTATATTCATTGTAGATGTAAAATTGTAGCATGATATAATGGTTATATATATATATACATGAAATAATAAGCATCAAGTCACAGAGAAGAACGGACGGTCGGATTTCTTTAGTGTAGCATTCTCATTCAACACACGAAGAGGACCACTTAAATCGACTCATTGATCCCTGATCAAGTCATTATTAGTAGCAGTATGGCCTGAGAACAACAGCCAAAAGGAGAGGAAATTTTGAAGTTTCTCCAGACTGACAACTGATGGAGTTTTAAGAGTTTATTATTACCATAAATTTAAAAGCTACTCCATATTATTATGACCGGGTACTGATAATTCCTCCACCTATAAAAATGGTGAATGACAACAGTAGCTCCGAACTCAGCATCTTGGAATCAAATGGCTAAACAAAGCATTCGCTGAATCAAATTACTGCACTTTACGGAAAGTGTTTGACAGTGGAAAAGACAGACGAATTGTGGATTCTAAGCCCGCGTCAGTGCGTTTTAAGTAGAAAAATTGCGGAATATTACAACCAGAACGCCGAGTGCCAATGATCGGCGTCAGGGGGAGGAGAAAAGAGCGGAACCAATTACTTTTTTGGCTAGAAAGTAGGGCGTCACGCCAGAACTATTTTCAAGTCGCAAAAGCTTCTCTAATTGAAAAGAAGTGCACAGACCGAAAGAATGAAAAGGATTATGGGATGGCAGACGACATTAATAAAATATCCAAAGTAAAATTTCCGAAAGAATATTTTTTATTCTAAAAAGGAAAAATGAAATATTAACGTAGATTAATAGTTCTAAAATAAATATTGACATTTTAATAATACAATTGAGTTTTATTAGGAAAGTAAATAGCAGATTACGCCGAATAAAGGAGCAGGGGAATTTAGATGGTAATTAAAATTTAGAATATTACTGACATATAAGTAAAAGTAGATTTTTATAAGGGAAAATGGCGAAAAGTTTTTTATTATTACATGTATATGCATATATATTTGTATATTTTTCAAAGATTATATATACAATTTTGTAAACATTTAACGCCATTAATTTAATGGTTATTCAATGTGTATTAAAAAAAAGAAAACCAACATTTAAAAAAGCACAAAAAATACTGAAAATGCCTCAAACAATTTTTTTTAATCTATAAGCGATGTTCTTCTTCAATGCAAGATAAAAAAAAAAGGCTTTTCGTGCTAAATAAAACAAATGTCAGCGTGCAAGATAAAGCAAGGCTCAGTGTGCAAGATAAAGCAAGACTCAGCGTTCTAGAAAAAACAAGATTGAGCTAAGTATGCTATACCTTGCTTTATATTGCGTGAAGAAGAATCCTGTGTGTAGATTCGAAATAGCTGCTTGCTGTTTTTTTTCTATATGTTGTTTTTCTTCATTTTAACATATTTGCACAAAAGCTTTATATGCAGTTTTGATATTCTAAATAAGTATGTATTAAAGTATAAGTATGTCTAGTTTTCTGTAGAGAAAATATTTTTGAATTTGCTCCATGTTTAACTAATAAGATCGGATTTGAACTATTTTCTTTGCGTTAAACGAGTAGAAAATTACATAGCTAGCAAACTTTATATAATTTATCACGCTGAACCACCGGTAGTTTATCACCGGTTTTATTTTATCAATAAAAGATATGGTGAAAAATCCATTCGTGAAGCTTTATTGTCTGTTATAACAGACAATAAAGCTGTTACTTCTTTAATAAAGCTACTTTTACTTCTTTCCTTTTTGAATTTTTAAGTGTCATTTCATACAAATACATGAACAAATTTTATTGCAAAATTTTTTATCAATCCAATATTTTCTTCTTGTAAAAATTAAAAAAAGTAAAATTTAATAAAAATTGGGGAAAAAATGATTAATAGATTATTTTAGTATAAATCACTTTTGAAAATTTTGTAAATAATAAATTTATGTAATTAATTTATGTTTACTTTGCATTGATAAAATAAATTTTGAAACAAAATAATTTAAGGGTGAAAGATCACCGTAATTTTTTAAATCTTTTTTTATTTTATTTTATCGTATATTATTAAAGAATAACATATTACCAAGGTTTGAAAAACTGAAGAATCACGATAGACAATGCTCGAATTAAAATTGGTTTTATGACAAAATACGTGGAGCCGATGCCTATTTAAATGAAGATAAAATTTACTTTTAAGCCATTTTTGCTAAATCAGATATTTTGGACATTGTATCAGACTTCGAGTCGATTACAGAGAACTGTAATCGATTAAGATTACGATTATTTTCACTTTCAAAAAACAGATTACAATTATGTCTCTATTTATGAGAGTCTGATTACGATTACATAATCGATTATCCATTTTTTAATTTTTAGATTACGATTACGTTTGGATTACGATTAATATTTTTTTGTTGGATTACGACTCCCGAACTAGTCGATTACGGTTACAGTTCGATTACACTAATTGCGTAGTCTACATATTACAAACTAGATACAAAATATGCATTTCCTTTTATTTATTTATTTTTAAAGGAAAAATAAATCATTTATATTAAATGAGCTTTTCTTTTCTATATAAATAATGTATATTTTCCTTTTTGAATATTTTAGAACTGATTTCATTATTATAAATTTATTTTGAAATTAAGAGTATTTCTTAGAATGTTTGATTGATAGAATATGCATATGTAACATGCGAATTTCTGATTTGAAATTCACGAATACCGGTGTACGTACAATGAGCCCCCCTTTCCTTATACACACACTAAAATTTGGGGGGGGAGGGGAAAACCCGTGTTTCACAACCTTTATTTTTTTATTTTTTTGTTTTTTGTTTTTACTCAAAATTTAAACATGAAATGAGTTTAACTAAGGTTATTTTCCTCTGAGCATTCGTTGCAAGACATTTAGGGATAAAAGCAAAACAAATTTTAAAAAATGAAGAAAATTAAATAAAATAAGCTTCTACCAAAATTTTCGAAATGGGAGAATTAAAACAATTCATTCTTTTTTCTTTCATTTGCATGCCTCTGTCCCCTTGAACCACATATTTAAAACAAAATTGAGACACATGAGCGTTAACAGGCAAATAATAATAATAATAATAATAATAATAACAATAACAATAACAATAATAGTAATATAAAATACTGTCTTTTGGTAGGAGTGTATTGGGGGAGGGGAGAGGGGGAAAACAAACCTTTCTGAGGAAAAAAATAACTACCTTTTTTACCGATTATTTATTTATAACTCATTTAGAGAGATTTTTTTGGTAGTTTTTTTTTTTTTTTTTAATAATCAGAGATAAAGAAAATTTAGTGGCTACATTTCAAAGTTCAGGGCTTTGTCATAGAGTTTGCCAGCACATATGCTAAAAGAATTTACCAACAACTAGGTATCATTACCATTGTCCTTCACCCTTAAAGGAATCCTACTTACACCCGTATATTTATTGACAAAACAGTCTTACTTTGTTTTTTTTTTTGTTTTTTTTTTTTTGGGGGGGGGGGTTGATAAAATAAACATATGTATATATATATATATATATTTATATATATATATATATATTGCTCTAAGTTATTAAATTCTATGGCTCATATATTGGAATAGTATTAATGGTTATATATATATATATATATATATATATATATATATATAAACAATCTTTTATTATTAGAACTTTTGTAAGAAAACTGATCTTTATGTTTAACTTATCCATACATATTAAAATACAAATTTTGAATAAACAGACTTTATACCTATGATTAAAAACACTATATATTTAATTTAATATAAAAATTCCTTTCACTACAATTTAAAAGAAAAAGACAAGATATCACTATGCAATATTTCTAAAATAAATCTATACAATATGTATATATCTATTAAAAAATTACCTGCATGTGGGTGTTCAAATTGGACTTGGTTTTTATGGAGACCCTGACATCTGACGAGCACAAGTTGCATAATTTGTACTAAACCGCAGTAACGGATATCAATTCCAAAAAATGTGAAAACGTTTAACATAATTAAAATTTGCTAACAATGTCTCCCCGCATATTATTATGCAATGGAATAATTTTGTGAATTAATTACAAATAATTTTTCCATCACTAATCGTACAGAATTTATATTTTACTGCATACTTCATAGGTGTATATCAATTTTATATGTTAGAAAGAATGTAACATCATTAAAATGCACTTGAAACTATTTTTACCTGTTGGCCGTAATGTAACCTTAATGATTTTTATTGTGACTGTAACTAAACTAAACGTTCAATTTTCATAAAACGACTCGACAAAATTATACAAAACTTATCCACTTTAAATTTCAAACGATTCGGTTGGATAGTTTTTGCTTTGTTATATGCGGACGGACGGACAGACGGACAGACTGAAAACACAACTATAAGTGCTACGTACTTACGTATAATTATGAATGCATCTAAAACTTTCTTTCCAAATTCTCTTTCTCTATCCAAAACTTCCATATCCCTTAAATGAATTTATTAAAATAATGCTTAACTGAAATTTAAAATTTTATTACTACTACTTAAAACAATATCATTTCAAACTATTCTTTTCGTTTCAAAATTTTAAAACTTTCAGATTCTTCTAAATTTTATAGAAGTAACCGTGAAAATGTTAATGATCTCAAAAGAGGGTTGAACTACCATTACGAGCACAACTTTTCTCTTAACTATGTAACAAGAAATTTCTTGTTAATACAGGTAGTTAAGAAGATGGTGAAAATGTTATCGTTCAAAATGATGAGATACTTTTGCGTGCATAAAAGAAACCTTTTTCCTTATAATATTTTATAAACGGTGTTCCGCATATCTTAAAATGTACCAAAATTCATTTGCAGGATAATGGGATATTTTTTTAAATAAAAAGCATTATAAAATAAGTTTTAAATTAAAGAATGAAGTACCATAATGTTATTAATATAATATTTGCATATTTTAATAAATTTTACACCCAAAATGTTTTTTTATTTTATTTTTTTTTGTGATATTTAGAATTTGCAGAGTAGGGACAGAAGAACAAGCTACTTTGTACCATCAGACGTTACATTGCACAATCATTAAAGGGTATATTCAAAAGTGATGCGTAATCTATACATATAATAAAACAGTAGGACCCGGTGTGTCTGTACATTGAAGATAATTGACAAAAATGGAGTCAGGGCGATAAAAGAAAACCAATGAAACACAAAAAATTTTTTTTGAATTTTTTGTCTGTCTGTCTGTCTGTCTGTCTGTCTGTTTGTTCGAGGTTATCTTCGTAACTACTGAATGGATTTTTATGCGGTTTTCACTAATGAAGAATGCACACTCCCGGGCAGTGTATAGGCTTTGTTTCATCAAAATCGGACAACAGACAAAAAAGTAACAAAAAGAAACAAAAGAAACTATTAGGTGCGCTGCTCACGTTTTTTAGTACATATAAAATCCAATAGATGTCACTGTGCGATTTTAAAACGCGCTATCGTTATGTTTTCGCCAGTCTACTTAAGTATGAGAAAGTTTCAAGCTGGCTGTCGTTCCATGTGGTTTAGTCGGTAGAACGTCAGTGCGCCATACTGATGGCCCGGGTTCGATTCCCAGCATGGAATTTTTTTTCACTATGTTGGCATTAACGCCTATAAGCAATTAAAAGAATTTGAAATATTGTATTCAAGGCGAATTTTCTCTCTGGGAAAATTTCCTTGCATTAATATGTCAGTGTAATTTTTTTTTCGATTTAATTTTTTTTTCGAAACTTTGTTTTTCTTAAAAAATTACAGTAAATATTTGATATTTCCCAACGTTTTTTGAATGATCGACTTGCTTTTTTTTTTTTTTTAATGTATGTCTGAACCTTATCTAACTACTTCTTCAAGATTTCTTTAGATAAACCGACCAGCGTAGCGGGCGAAGGCCGCTAGTATTTATTAAAATAAATACTTTCATATAGCTGTGGATTTTCAAGATTGGTAGTACTTTTTGAATCCATGTTTGAGATAAAGGTCCTAAGCTAAAAAAACCTTTTGAACAAAATTTCTGTCTTGCTTTAACTTTTCATAACCTTCTGCATTTTTATTAAAAGTTTTATTTTAAAGGAAAATATCATGTTTTATATGTAGAAATTAATTATTTTTTTATATATTGTCAATAGACTTAAAATTAGTGGATATTAATGTTTATAAGATAGATAAAATTGGAAAGTTTTCTTCCAATCAAAACTAAGAGAAATTTCTATCAAATCACGTGAACAAAAATATTAAGCCCCTATCTGTTAGAATAGTTTTCACATCAGAATAAGATGTATGTACTCATATAAACAAAAGCTGCCTCTTCTGTGAATGTAAAGCATGCCGAAAAATTTTCCAAATTACAGTCATGTTAAACATCGTTTTTACATGTTAAGGGAACAGTTTACCTATTGAAAATCAAGTTATCCAAAAAAAAAAAAAAAAAAAAATAAGGAATGAAATACCGTAATATTAGTAATATTTGCAATAGTTTAATACATTTTCCATCTAAAAAGTTTTTTATTAATTCTGTATATCTTAATCAGGATCCGCGAGGAAGAAGCTCATTGGTATAATCAGTAGCTGAACACCCGGTGTTTCTGTGCTTTTTTAATTTTCTATAACGGAGCTCCAACGGATTTCTCCAATGGTGCATTAAACTTTTTGTATTAGTAAATATTCTTTTAAAGAAAAATAGGATGTTTCTAGATGTAGAAATTAATTATTTTTATGTCATGTCAATAGACCTTAAATCAATAGAGGTTAATTTTGTATATGATAGATAATCTTGTAAAGTTTTAATTAGATATATACAAAGAAAAGTTTCCAACAAATAAGGAGAATAAAAATATTGTGTAAACGTAAAGTATGTCGGAAGATTTACCAAATTAGAGGCATGTTAAATGCCATTTTTACATTTCAAGGGGACAGTTTACCTATTGAAAATCCAAGTTTATCAAAAAAATTAAAATTGGAGAATGAAAAACGTTATCAATATCTGCATATTTTAAAGTATTTTTCATCTAAAAAACTTTTTTTAATTCACTGTGATATCTTAATTTTGAGAAGATTAAGGAAAAATCTACATTGTACCATCAGTAGCCAAACAACAGTAGTAACTGTGTTTCTTTAAGTTTTTATAACTTTCTTTAGTAGAGTATTAAATATTTTTATCGATAAATGTTTTATTTAAAGAAAAACTAATCCTGGTTCTATATGTAGAAATTAATTTTTTTATATCATATCAATCTATCTCAAATCAGTGAATATTAATATTTATGCAATAGATAATATTGTAAAGTTTTCTTCTGATAGAAACTCAGAGAAATTTTCATTAAATAAAAAATAAATAAACTAAAAACATTAAGACCCTATCTATTAAAATAGTTTCCACATCAGCAAAATATGCATGTCCTCATATAAACAAAAGCTACATATTTTATAAATGTTTAGCATGCCGAAGGATTTATAGAATTTCAGTTGCTAAATGCCATATTTACATGTTAAGGGACAGTTTAACTATTGAAAATTTTATTTAAATGGGGAAAGTTAAAAGTTAAAAATTTCTAAGTTAAAAAATGCATTAATATATATATATATATATATACACTGGTGTGCAAAATTTAAGCACGGAATCCAAAATGCCAATTTTCGATTTTCAAGCGATAATTTTCCCGCGAATATTCAAAAATCCCTGTCGGCTGGGCCTATGGGCGGAGGTAGATTTCGAAGAGTGCTCAATTCAACAAAAAAAATATATGATTAGAGATAAACCCAGTTTAATAACTTCAATTGGCCGTTTATGAAAAATTTTTAATTTCATTTTTCTTCAAAAACTGGTTTTATCAGAATCATCTTAAGAAAAATTCAGCTCAAATGCCCGTTTTGACAACATATTTTGAAATAGATTCTAAATTTATTAAAAAAATCGACCAAAACAGTACATTATACAGCTCCTAAATAACAAAAAACTGTCAGTTGAATGCATTTGAGAAAAAAATTGAATTTAAAAATGAGTCATAAAATAACCTATTTGTTGTTTGAATACATACTTAATTCTTTATTCATGATTGCTCGGAAAATTTTGTGCGAAATACTCACTTTGACAGCATTTTAAAAAATATATTCTATCTTTATCAAAAAACTGGCCAATGCGTCACAGTATATAGTTCCTAAATAAGAGGATCTGTAAATTGGATGCGTTTGAGAGCGAAAATGGATTTTAAAACGAGTCATAAAAAACGCAATTTGCTATGTGAAAACTTCCTTAAATTTTCAAATCACGAAGACTTCGGGAAATTCTGTTCAAAATACCCTTTTTGGTAGCCTTTTTAAAAATATATTCTGTCTTTATCAGAAAATTGACCAATGCGTCACATTATATAGTTCCTAAATAAGAGGATCTTTAAATTGGATGCATTTGAGAGCAAAAATGGATTTAAAAACGAGTCAGAAAAAAACGCAATTTCTTATTTGAACACTTTTTTCAATTTTCAGTCCGGATGACTTTCGGAAATTCTGTTCAAAATACCCTTTTTGGTAGCCTTTTTTGAAATATATTCTGTCTTTAACAGAAAATTGACCAATGCATCACTTTATACAGTTTCTAGATAAGAGGATCTACCATTTGGATGCGTTTAGAATCAAAAATGAATTTAAAAATGAGTCAGAATATAAGCAGTTTGGATTTGAGGTTTTTTCTCCAACTCCTATTTTTGTTTAATTTCTTTTTGCTATACGAATTGATTCTATGAAAAACTTGTCAATATAAAAGTTGTAGATATTTTTGAGAAGATGTAAAATAAATTTAATCAGATTTGATATCTTAAAAAATGACGGAGTTATGGATTTTTCTCTTTTTTCAGCGCCCTTTTTCTTTTCGTTTTTAATTTTTTTCGCCAGTAAAAGTTGTTCCTATCAAAAACTTGTAAATACAAAAGTTTTCGATAATTTTAAGAACATTTACAAAAAATTTAGTTGGACTTGATATCTTGAAAATTGACGAAGTTATGAATTTTTTTCTCTCAAAATCCCTGTTTTTTTTGCCCCTTGAGCCCTCTTCTAAATTTATCAAAAATCTGTCATGCATATACTTTTGGCCCATTTTTAAGAAGTAATATAAACTTTAAACCGATTCGATATCTACTTTAATTAAGCAGTTATGGCGTTTTTTCGGTTTTCACAAAAACGCCCCCTATTCCGACCCCCTTGGTCCGATTTTGCCCATTAACGAACTTAGCCAAGATTTTATCCCCTTTGATTTTATGTACATGTTTGGTGGAGATTGGTGAAAAATTATAGAAGTTATCGTGTCCATAAAAAAGTGAGATATATATATATATATATATATATATAGATAGATAGATAGATAGATATATAAACTGATGCGATTGCAATAGGTAGTATTTCTTACGAAATCTACCTAAAAGGAAGTAATATAATTTGAATAACTACTATCCCTGCATAACAGCTAGTCCGTATAACCTCTCATTCAGATCACACATGGTCACAAGTGTCACAGTCACTACGGTGAAACAAAAAAATAGAAAATTTCATACTCTCTTTTATGACTCTCAAATGACTACTATATGTGACTCCACTGTCAGGTCACTGCGACTGATGCTTTGTGACGAGTCACCTGGTGACTTTACAGTGTCGTTTTATTGAGATTCTCGTGTGACTGTCATTTGGAGGCTCAATTTCAAAGTCATTGTAAATATCGCATTATGATAAATCACCAAACAATGTCCCATTAAAGTCACATGGTGAGTTTTCACCACTTTTCACTGCGGTTACTTCACAGTAGGGTCTCTGTTACCATTTGACAAAGTCTTGTGACAGAAAGTCACCATGTGATTTTAATGTGTCATTAGTTGGTTATTTATAATAATGCAACATTCACAATGACTTAGAAACTGAGCCTCCAAATGACAGTCACATGAGAGTCTCAATTACACGACACTGTAAAATCACCTGCTGACTCGTCTCAAAGCAGCAGTCGCAGTGACCTGACAATGGAGTCACATATAGTAGTCATTTGAGACTCATAAAAGAGAATTTCCTATTTTTTGTTTCGCCATAGTGACTGTGACCTAAATGAGATGTTATATGGACTAGCTGTTATGCAGGGGTGGTAATTATTCGAATTATATTACTTTCTGTTGAATATTTGCGTGAATATTATCCGTTGAAAATCCGTTCTTCCTTAAATTTTGCACACCGGTGTATATATATATACCGGGTGATCCAAAAGTCAGGACGAACTTTAAAAATGAATAACTCGAAAACGAATCAAGATACAAAGATACGGTTTGCACCAAATGGATGGAAAAGAAACCAGATTTTGTGTGACAACGAAAAAAATATTGTTCTATTGGCGACCAACGGCATCACTAGCAGCATTGAAAGATGCCATCCGCCAAAACGTGTCTGCCATAAAGCAAGAAATGCTACTAAATGCTGTGAACGGTGTAGTGCCTAGTCTCACAGCTGCACTTATGAATGAGGGACAGCACATTGAACATTTTCTGTTGTACTAATTAACTGTAACTAAGCTGACTTGGAAATTGTCAACATTTTTTCATTTGCAAATCATCTTTTGGTGCAAAATACACTACCGTGTCATTTTTTGGATGTCAACGGCAAACTATTTTTTTCGTTGTCACACAAAATCCGGTTTCTTTTCCATCCATTTGGTGCAAACCGTATCTTTGTATCTTGATTCGTTTTCGAGTTATTCATTTTTAAAGTTCGTCCTGACTTTTGGATCACCCGGTATATAAGACTATTAATAGTATTACAATATAAACCATTTGAATTTAATAGGAAAAAAACATTGAAACGTGTAAAAACTATATAAATAAATAAAATGAATAAAAATTAAATTTGTAGAACCAAAGCAGAATCATCAGGCCACAAATGCTTTGGAACTACAAATGAAGTGTGTGGTTTCATCTTCGCATTGGCCATGAAAAAGCAAAATAATACGAATTTGGGGATGCCAACAAACATAAAACCAAAATAAAATCATGAATATATGTGTTACAGGCCAAACCCGATTTTAGGCCAAACTAGATTGGCCTAGGCCAAACCGGTCTATCCTAGCGCCCGTCGGATAAACTAGTTTTTCCTAGGCCAAACCGGTTTATCCTAACGTCCATCGGATAAACTAGTTTTTCCTAGGCCAAACTAGTCTATCCTAAGGCCCATAGGACAAACTAGATTTTCCTAGGCCAAACTAGTTTGGCCTAACTCTTATAGGATAAACTAGTTTAGACTGATGTTTATTAGTCTGAACTAGTTTATCCTAGGCCAATTCAATTTGGCGTGATTTTATTGAATTCAATGACCGCCTCAACTCCAAGATTCTTGTTTGTCCTAGGCTGATCTAGTTTATCCTAGGCCAATGTAGTTTTACGTGTTTTTAGCTGACGGGCGTGAAAGCCAGAGAAATAATGGGCTCAGAGTTTCTGTATATGCATATACGCATGTATGTACGCAAGTATGTACGTATGTACGTATATGTACGCATTCAATATTATTTATAATTAAATTATAAATAATATTTAATAATTATTTATAAAGAATTAAAAACAAAATTTGAAGCAAATCAGATAATTCTGCTCAAGAAACCATTCATCTAATTTAACCCTTTGAGGGGCAGTGCAAATTCATTGCTTAAGTATTGAAATTAATGACTGACACCGGAATTTGAAAACAAATTTATTTGCAAATAAGAAAGCGCTATATTTCACGCATTCAATAAACCGTAATTTTCTTTAACAAAATTCCGGTGGGCGTTTGGGAATGAGGCGTTTGGGAATTAAAATTAAGTGGTATATCTATGAAACCACCGCCCCGTAAGGGGTTAAGAAGGTAATACCCCATTCCTCCCTTTATACTCAATCATTAAACCTTCAAAACAATTCTGGGATTCGCTTTATATAGAAAAAAATATATTCAAAATTTACGGCAAATTGGATTAATCTGCATAAAAACACATTTATCTAATTTAAGGAAGACGATAAAATATCCCCTTTGTTTAAGTATAACCCCATTATACTAAACCAAAAGAAAAATACCAAATTAATTAAAGTAGCGCTTAATCAAATGAATTCATGTCCAAAATTTTAAGCAAATTGGATAATTCTGTGTTATATCCAATTTATCTAATTTAAGGAAGGAAATAAATTGCAAGTTTTCCCCTTATATTTAACCGAAGAACCACTAAAATTAAACAGTGAAGCGCCTCATTAGAATGAACAAATCCAAGATTTAAAAAAATCGGTTAATTCTGCATGTAAAACCCATTTGCAAAAATTACGCGGGGTCCCCCCGCCTCCCCGTTTTTCCCTTTGATCTTATTCAACTAACCCCCAAAACTAATTAGGGAAGCGCTTTACCAGAATAAATCTATTTCTAAAATTTCAAGCAAATCAATAAATTCTGCGTGAAAAAAGCATTTACATAAATTATGGGGCGTTACACCTATTCTCCCTCCCTTTATACTTAAACAATGAACACCCACAACTAATCATGGAGGCTCCTCAATAGAATGTTCCTATCTCTAAAATTTGAATGAAATATGCTAATAATGCATGGAAATTCATTTATTTGATTTAAGGGAAGGGGTGAACCAGCCTCTTTGTCCCCCTCCCCTGATTCTTCTCCAATGATCTCCCAAAATGAATCAGAAAAGCTCCTCATAATAATAAACCTATATCGAAAGTTTGTTGCAAATCGAGTATTTCTATCAAAAATTGTTGTGTTATGTACTTACGTACATACAGAGATACAGAACCTAGGGGCACATTAGTTCTCAGGCTTTGGTAGCCTGATGAGATAAAAACACGTCAAATTACATAATTTCTATCAAAAGTTATCACCTTGCCCATATACGTACGTACATACGTGCATACTTGCGTACATACGTACATACAGAACCTGTGAGCCCATTATTTCTCTAGTTTTGACGCCCGTGAGCTAAAAGTACGTAAAACTACATTGGCCTAGATTAAACTAGATCAGCCTAGGACAAACAAGAATGTTGGCGTTGAGGCGGTCATTGAAATTAAAAAAATCACGCCAAATTGAATTGGCCTAGGATAAACTAGTTCAGACCAATAAACAGCAGTCTAAACTAGTTTATCCTATAAGAGTTAGGCCAAACTAGTTTGGCCTAGGAAAATCTAGTTTGTCCCATGGGCCTTAGGATAGACTAGTTTGGCCTAGGACAAACTAGTTTATCCGATGGGCGTTAGGATAAACCGGTTTGGCCTAGGAAAAACTAGTTTATCCGATGGGCGTTAGGATAGACCGGTTTGGCCTAGGAAAAACTAGTCTGTCCAATTGGCGTTAGGATAGACCGGTTTGGTCTAGGCCAATCTAGTTTGGCCTAAAATCGGGTTTGGCCTGTAACACACATATATATATTACAAATTTAAATTTTTTTCGCCAAAACTAACCTTTATACTATCTTAATTTTCTTATAATAATATTCCGTACTTACTTCAAATTATTAAATTAAAATCTTGTTTCTAAATCTAATCTGTTAATCCTTATGCAGACGATATAAATTCTTAATTTGCCTTAAAAAACATTATTCCAGTATGCGTAAATTTAAAAAGATGGCTCTAAATTAAAAATATTCTTAATTAAAACTTTATTTCTTAATATTCCAAATAAAACTAATTTCTTCTATGTTTTTATCAACCCTTTTTTAAGAAAGTCTTATTAAATTTATTCCAAAACCATACCTTTCAAAAAATATCATTATTTTATTTTATCTATTTATTTATTTTTCCTACGTCAACCTTTGATGTGTGCATATTAATAAATTCATTTCTTTTCTTTTTCTCTTAAAATTAATCATTTATAAAAATCGTCTGCGTAAGATATTTAAAATTCTGAGTCAATTATAAATTGGTTAAATAATATTTTTTTTTAATAAATTTATCGTCTGTTTAAAAATAGCCTCGTAGCTGGACAAGAATTCTGTTTACATAAAAGAATGATGGTTTGGAGGTTACAGAATGTTCCAGTACTTTCTTTTTTAGTTTAGAAGGTGGAAGTCTCGAGATGAGAGAGAAGATTTCTTGGGTTGCTTCTTCGATGAGGACAGCTCGCTGAAATAATGATGGAATTTTTCCAAAAGGAGCTTTTCCTTCCTCATTATTACGAATTTAATAAATGAATTTACAGCAGCCCATGACTAATTATTGGATCTTCTACATTTATTATTTTATTTTGTTTTTTCCCTCGCTTGCCATGACTGCGTGTTTCTTTTTAACCAGTGGAAATAATTCGAGTTCTCCTTAAATCGTCACATATATATATATATATATATACCGGGTGCGCCAAAAATGACTGATGGAATTTAAAATTCAATAACTTGCAAACGGTGATAGATATTTAAAAAATTTTTGCAGGAGAGTTATGGATAATGTCAGGAGTTTTTTTTTTTTTTTTTTTTTTTTTTTTCCGTAATTTGGTTTTAGTTCGAATTTCAAACAAAAGATGGCACTGACGGCGATTGAAGGCCAGGTGATCAGAGCTGAGTGATGTCAATTTCGGGGTCGATCTGGCCTATTGTTTGAAATCGAACTAAAATGAAAAGTTACGGTAAAAAAACTCCTGACATTATACATAACCCTCCTGCAAAAAATTTTTAAATAGCTTTCACCGTTTGCAAGTTATTGAATTTTAAATTCCATCAGTCATTTTTGGGACACCCGGTATATATATATATATATATATATATTTTTTTTTTTTCTAATGTATTTCAAATAATATGTATTTACAGGAGAAGGCGCATGAAATCATATATGCGTGTATTACTGCATTTAATATTATATTTTTAAACACGTATATGATATACGCACCGAGGTATCTTGTTGCTGCAAAAAAATAGTTGTTGCATCTGACATGATGCATTTGCTCTTATCGTTTATTAACAAATGTTCATTTATTGTTTTAATTATATAAATTGATTATTTTTCTGCAAAGAAGTCATACACGCACTATATTTAAGTACCCTAAATTACGCCATTAGGGTTCTTAATTGGTGCCAAAGTGGCAATATTATGCCTAACATGATAACCCGGGTACAGTAGTTTATTTATTAATAAACTGCTTATTTCCGTTTGTGTATATATTTTAATTACATAAACCGTTTTGTTCTATAGTTAATAAGAAGAAGATTTAAAACCTATTGTTGTAACTTATATATTCTCTTGTTGTTAATTACAGAAACCTATAATATATTTCACAAATAATTAAACATATAATTAACTTTACATAATTAAACATATAATTAATTGTACATAATTAAATATATAATGAAATTTAAAATATGCAAATAACTGGTATTCGAAAAAGAGGTTTTCGCGAAATTTGCAACTAAACAAATTCGCGACAAACCTGGTGTTTATATGACATATCTGTCTTTTATTTTCTGTTGTTGTTGTTTGTTTGTTTGTTTGTTTGTTTGTTTGTTTCTAGTTATTTACTGATTATTTTATTTATTGTTATTTATTTTTTCAAATGCTGCAAATTAACTTAAAAAATATATGTAAATAGTATTTGAAACGCTTTCACATTATGAGACTTTCTATCCCTTTTCCAAATTTCGCTCTCATGGTCGGAGGCATATTTCGAGCCTTTTTGGGTTTTAATCATTTAAGAGCGATTGTTTATTTATTTATTTACTTATTATTTATTTTTTCATGGAGTCCTCATGTAAATAATATTTATAATACATGAAATGAAAAAATGCAGGAAATTGCATTCTGGACTATGACCACTTATTGATCTTATGAGCCTCAGGTGTGCTCTCCCCACCAATTCACCTCTAGAAGGTAGGGGGCAGTTTTCAAAATGTTACCGAAACCCCTCATGTGACATATTGTTAGAAAGTGTTGCGACCACTTACTCATGTTATGCACATCCCGCGGCCCTCATCTGACATCCCATTGGAAAGACCTGTGACCAGTTTCTCATGCTATGCTCCTCGCGCGGTGCTACCCCACACTTTGTCTCCCCGTCCGTTATTATTATAAATTTACCCGAGCCTCTCATTTGACATTTTGTTTCAAAGGTCTGTGACCGCTTATTCATATTATACAGATTCCGTGCTCCTCCCCCAGTTTCAACCTCTAAATTTCCTCGCTGCTCTCTTTACTTCCCCCTCCAAGGGGAAGGCATTTGTATAAGTTTAGATCGAGATGCCTCATGTCACATATTGTTGGAAAGTCTTATAAACACTTTTTGAAGTTATGCATCTCCTGTGTCCCTCCCAATACTTTACACTCACGGTGGGGGGAGAATTTTATAAACTTAACCGGGTTCCCTCATGTGTTTTCCCTTTTTTAAATTTAGATCGATACCCTCAGGTTTCATATGGATGAAAAAACCTATGACCATTTATTGATGTTATGCACATTTGGCAAATCTCATTCATTTTTCCCTCCGAGTGGCACTTTGAAGTATTTTGCCAACACCCCTTACGTAATATATCGCTGGAAACCCCTGGGTGCACTAATTTATATAACGCAGATCCTATGTCCCTCTCCCTACCTTTACCCCCCCTCCCCTCCAAGGATACGGTTAGAGGTTCGTTCGATACGAGACTTTTTTGTTTCGCAGATTTTATTGTGCGTGCACACCACATTTGCTATACGATGCTGTATGCAACGTTTACCCAGTTCGAGATTTCATATTTCAAGATTGTGTATGACTTAGAGACTTCAATTAAAGGAAGGGCTCAGTAAAGAGCGAATCCGCCATAACTTTATTAATTACAACTCATTCCAGATCACCGTAGATGGCTCTTGATAAAATAGAATAGTGTATAGTATAAAAGCAATAGCAAACTGGAGTTATAGAGAAAAACTTTATACAATCGAAAGTTATCGAGATCTCCATGCAATCAAGAAAATTGATAAAAACATCTCATTATCGCCCGTCACTCTAGACCTAATATTTTAGTTAAACTTAAAAAATTATATCACAAATAAAAATACACTTCTAATAATGATCGCTAATGTACAGTAGTTCGGATACAGCATAATTTTCGAAATATTTTGTGTGTCCTTGAAAATAACATGCTCTTTTTATTGTACAGAAAGTAACATGTAACAAACCTCAGGAACATCGATCAATTTTAGCATATGTGAAAAATTTTAAAATAATTTTAATACACCCAAATATGTTTCCCCTATACCGTTATCAACTGGAAAAAATTTGTATTCCTGTAAATTATAACAAACATTTTTTGCATCACACATCGTACAAAATATATATCCATTATTATTTAATTCATGCATGCATGTCAAATTTATTATGTTCGAAAGAGTGTAACATGATGAAAATGCATTTGAAACTGTTTTTACGTTTTGGTCGCAATGTAACGGAAATACTTTTGACTGTCCCTTAATAGAACGATACATCATATTTTCCCACAATGTAAGATATCATAAAAATTATGCAAAACTTATTTATTTTAAATTACAAACTATTAGTTTATGTAGTTCTTGCGTTTATATATGTGGACTTGCGAATTGATGGACAGACGGACGGACTGAACGACGACTATAAGTGTGCAAATTTATATAATGACGAATGCACTGAAAAAGGGTAAAATGAAATAAAAAACCGTATTAAATTAATACTTAAATTGTTGCAGTGAGTGGACAGATTTATTAAACTAAAGGTTTTTTGTTTAATTAACTATATCTATTGGCATTGTCTCTATACTCAGTAAGGAATTAAGTTAAAAGTTTAGCGAAGCGCAAAATTAAAAAAAAAAACAACGAAGAGATTTGTAATAGAAATCGTTTAATTACTTCGATTCATTTAAGTATTTAAGTTTGAAGGTAAATTTACTTTTTCCATTTTTTTTCTGATCAGGAATTTGATTAAAAAATAGTCATAAGATCTTTTGATTTTATAGATTTTTTTTATGCAGCATATAATGATTTACTTAATGAATTAATTCAAATTAAAATACAATTTTATACCGAAAGGAGATTAATGAAAATTAAGTATAATGATGTGTTGCTATATATATTACATTAAAAATGTCATCTCGCATGGAATGTATTATTTTTACTTAATTTGCGTCATGTCATCTAGTATGTAATGAAAACAAGACAATTTTTAACAGCATTCAGGAAAAATTACAGTTTAACTGAAGAATTATTTAGTCCTATTTATAACATTCCAAGAAAGTTGAAACGTATATTTAATTAACTCTCGATGTACTAAGATTATAATATTTTAAATGCCTCAGATTTAAAAAGGGGGTGATCCCATCGGTAAATGGACTTTACCCATGTGACGTCAGCCGCGGGTAAACATGAAAACAGAAAGAAAACACCAATAGGTGGGAAGAAAATTATAAAATGCTTCTCTATTTTCCGATATATAGTCTTTTTTTTTTTTTTTTTTTTTTTTTTTTTCAGTGTAAGTGATGGACGTGGACGTGGCACTTGCCATTCAAGGTAAAGTCCATTCAGAAAATTATAAGACGCTTCCATATTTTTTTATAAATAGCCTTTTTTTTGCAGTGTACGTACCCGCACGGATTGACGTGGCACTTGCCATTCAAGGTAAAGTCCATTAAGAAAATTATAAGACGCTTCTCTATTTTCCGATAAATAGCCTTTTTTGCAGTATATGTACCCGCACCGACCGACGTGGCACTTGCCATTTAAGGTAAAGTCCATTAAGCCGCAATTTTGAACGATAATTAATTATAATGTTTGTACGACGCGACGACTCATTACGTTCAATAGTCAACATAACCTCGGCCAACTTTATCAGAGGCCATAGTAGCTTTTATTTGATAGGGGAGGGGCGGCTTAGAATGGAGTTTATGACGTCAGATCATGTGATCTCCCAGTGACAAGTGGAATTACCAACAACAGCTTTCCACACTGAAAATAAACATAAGATTATCTGAAGAAATCGCCACTTTCTTCAGAATTTCTACAGAAATTTGAAGAATGTTTGCAAATTTAGCTTTATCTTTAAAAAATATGCAGAATTTTTAAAGATATTCTTAAAAATATCTGCATAATGCGCTAAATACTTATAGAATTTCAACAGATTTTTTTAGTGGGGTTGTCTGGCGATTGAATCGGCACGGCGGGCGTTAAATTCCGTTATATGATGCCATGAATGAAGTTGGCTGTGTCTTAATACACAACAGAACACAAGAGCAAGAAATAATAAAATAAGGGAAGTGCCCACTCTTGCTTGTATGGTAATACTGTGTCCACAGCGTGATCTTGTGAACTATATTTGGCAAGTAACCAAAAATTCTCTTTTCTTGAAACTTAGTAAATGATTGAAAAATTTTATTTATTTTTTAATTGCCTAAAATGTGATATATATGACCTAATTCGCGATCTCTACAAATTAATAAAAATATTTAAATGTACGAAACTAAATTTACGAAAGCGATTTTTATTGGAAGGTTAAAAAAAGAGCGTTTTAAAGATTAAAAAAACCAAAATTTGGTTATCAAATATCTGTATAATCAATAATAATATATTGCAATACATTTTTACTTTAAATAAATATTTCGCAGTCATTAAATCATAAAAAAGACCAGTCGTTTTAAAGTTTGTAAAAAATTCTGAAAATGACTAAGAAACTAAACGAAACTACAACGAAAATCTGCACCAGGCCTCATTATTGCCCCTCTAAGCATCGTAAAGTAAAAATGCATTTAATCAATGATTATTATCTGAAAATTAAATTTCTTATAAGCTTTTAGAATTATTTTTCACAGCCTTTTAGGTTAAAAATTTTATTCATAGTTTACGAACAATCCATTTAATTAATAAAATGAAAAATTGGTAAGGATATTTTTCAAATTAGATTATAAGTAATATTTCATTATGTATTTTTTTAGTTTAAATATAACACCAAAAAATTTTAATTTTGCAAAAAATGTAAACAAAACAAAAAACTTAATTTTCTTTAGATTTATTATTATACATTATGACGTATATTTACATTACTAGCAGGGGAGACCGAGCTTAGCTCGGTCAAAATTAACTTTGTGTTCAACTCGATATAGTATTTTCACTCTATCATTAACTCTGTATTATTACTGTAAAACATGTTTATAATAGTATTATTTAGAAAAACAATCAATAAGAAAACTATGTTTTTATGCGCATATTTATAAATTTTATTTTATTTTAAATTTTACAACGAAAGGACATCGATCTAAATCGCTTTATTAGCTCGACTCTTGATTGGTTTAACCATGCATCTCGAATCCTCTTAAGAATGTATAAAAAAATTCTTTACATTCTGAAAGACAATATTTTTTGCTAGATATAGCCAAATTTGGAGGCATTCATTTTGGCTCCATATACGTGTTTTGGTTTTCGTAATTTTTATAGTCGATTTTTTGGCCATATGTCGCCAATATTTTGTCAAATATCACCAAGTTATTGGCTTTTGCCATATTCTCGTGACCCTCACCCGTATTACCCAAAATGAGCCACTAATCAAATTTGATCAAGCATGTGACATAGCTCAGTCGTCTTCAGGTAATCAAAATCAGTAGAATATAAAATTGAATCAAAATCGTTTAAGCCATTTTTTAGGTAAAATTAGCTTAGCAGAATTCCGCAATGAAGCGAAATGACCCACTAATATAATTTTGTTTAACATGCGACTCAGCCAAATAGTCTTCTCGTGACAAAAAACGTTTTGTTTCAAAATTTAGGTAAAATTGATTGAGTCGTTGTTATATATAATTAGAATGACCCTAGCTCATTAAGACCCAAAATGACTCACTAATAGAATTTTCGCGAGCATGTGTCCAAGTCAAATGGTTTTCTCTTGCTCAAAAACGATATAATACAAAGTATAGTCGAAATGGTGAGTACCATTTTCTATATAAAATTAGCATGACCCATCATGACCAACAAATGACCCTTATAATCGAAATCTCTCGAACGTGTGGCCTAGCTCTTTAGTTTTAGCATGCCGGAAAACATTAGATACAAAATGTAGATAAAATCGATTGAGCCGTTTTTTAGATATAGTTAGTTTGACCCTGTCCCCTTATAATCCAAAATGACCCATTAATCGAATTTTCTCAAAAATCTGTCCTAACCCAATGATTTTGTTGTGACCGAAAACGATAAAATACAAAATTTAATCAAAATTGCGCGAAACGTTGTCTAGATAAAATTAAAATGACCCAAAAGTGGCCCACTAATCGAAATTTCTCGAACATGTGACCTACCCCAATGATTTTCTCATGACAAAAATGTGTTGTATACAAAATTTCGTTAAAATCGACCCACCCATTCTTTAGATATAGCTTCATCTTGACACATTAAGACCCACAAATGACCCTTATAATCGAAAGCTCTCGAATATGTGACTTAGTCCATTAGTTTTCTCGTTTCTAAAAATTGTTACATACAGAATTTCGTTAAAATTGATCCTGCCGTTCTTTAATTATACATAGCTTGACCCAGACCCTTTATGATCCAAAATGACCCATTAATCGAAATTTTTCGAACATGTACCCTAGTCCAATGATTTTATCGTGCCAAAAAAAATGTTGCATACAAAATTTCATTAAAATCGATCCACCTGTTCTTTAGATATAGTTTGACCATGACCCATTATGACCCATCATGACCCACAAATGACCCTCATAGTCGAAATCTGTCAAACATGTGATTTAGCCCATTAATTTTCTCATGTCAAAAAACTGTCACATACAAAATTTCGTTATAATCCATCACGCCGTTCTTTAAATATAAATAGCTTGACCCAGACTCTTAATGACCCAAAATGACCCATTAATCGAAATTTTTCGAACATGTAACCTATTCCAATGATTTTATCGTGCCAAAAAATGTTGCATACAAAATTTCGTTAAAATCGATCCACCTGTTCTTTAGATATAGGTTGACCATGACCCATTATGACCCATCATGACCCACAAATGACCCTCATAGTCGAAATCTCTCAAACATGTGATTTAGCCCATTAGTTTTCTCCTGTCAGAAAACTGTTACATACAAAATTTCGTTATAATCCATCACGCTGTTCTTTAAATATAAATAGCTTAACCCAGACACTTAATGACCCAATATGACCCATTGAAATTTTTTCTCGAACATGTAACCTAGCCCAATGTTTTTCTCGTGCCCGAAAACCATAGAGTGCAATTTTTAGTCAAAATTGCGCGAGAAAATCTCTAGATAAAAATAGCACGACCCACAATGACCCCCAAAATGACCCACTAACCGAATTTTCTCGAACATGTTACCAAACCCAATGGTCTTCTTGTAATCAAAAACGATACAATATAAAATTCGGTCAAAATCGTTAGAGCCGTTTTTTACATAAAAATGGCTTGACCCATAATGACCCAAAATTGACCCATTAATCGAAATTTTTCGAACATGTGACCCAGCCCAATAGTTTTGTTGTGCCAAAAAACGATTGGATAGAAAATTTCCTTAAAATCGATCCAGCCGTTCTCTAGATATAAATAGCTTGATCTTGACCCATTATGACCCAAAACGACCCAATAATCGAATTTTCTCGAACATGTGACCTAGCCCAATGGTCTTCTCGTGCCCGAAAATGTTAAAATCCAAACTTTTGCGAAAATCGTTAGAGCCGTTTTTGAGATAAAATTTACCCACACACACACACACAATTTTTGCTCGCATTATAGTATAAGACTAGCAGGGGAGACCGAGCTTAGCTCGGTCAAAATTAACTTTGTGTTCAACTCGATATAGTATTTTCACTGTATCATTAACTCTGTATTATTACTGTAAAACATGTTTATAATAGTATTATTTAGAAAAACAATGAATAAGAAAACTATGTTTTTATGCGCATGTTTATAAATTTTACTTTATTTTAAATTTTACAACGAAAGGACATCGATCTAAATCACTTTTTTAGCTCGACTCTGATTGGTTTAACCATGCATCTCGAATCCTCTTAAGAATGTATAAAAAAATTCTTTACATTCTGAAAGACAATATTTTTTGCTTGATATAGCCAAATTTGTAGGCATTCTTTCATTTGGCTCCAAATACGTGTTTTGGTTTTTGTAATTTTTATAGTCGTTTTTTTGGCCATATGTCGCCAATATTTTGTCAAATATCACCAAGTTATTGGCTTTTGCCATATTCTCGTGACCCTGACCCATATTATCCAAAAGCGAGTCACTAATCAAATTTGATCAAGCATGTGACATAGCTCAATCGTCTTCAGGTAATCAAAAACAGTAGAATATAAAATTGAATCAAAATCGTTTAAGCTATTTATTAGGTAAAATTAGCTTGGCAGCATTCAGCAATGAAGCGAAATGACCCACTAATACAATTTTGTTTATCATGCGACTCAGCCCAATAGTCTTCTCGTGACAAAAAACGTTTTGTTTCAAAATTTAGGTAAAATTGATTGAGTCGTTGTTATATATAATTAGAATGACCCTAGCTCATTAAGACCCAAAATGACCCACTAATCGAATTTTCGCGAGCATGTGTCCAAGACAAATGGTTTTCTCTTGCTCAGAAACGATATAATACAAAGTATAGTCAAAATGGTGAGTACCATTTTCTATATAAAATTAGCATGACCCATCATGACCAACAAATGACCCTTATAATTGAAATCTCTCGAACGTGTGGCCTAACTCATTAGTTTTAGCATGCCGAAAAACATTAGATACAAAATTTAGATAAAATCGATTGAGCCGTTTTTTAGATATAGTTAGTTTGACCCTGACCCCTTATGATCCAAAATGACCCATTGATCGAATTTTCTCAAAAATCTGTCATAACCCAATGATTTTCTTGTGCCCGAAAACGATAAAATACAATATTTAGTCAAAATTGCGCGAAACGTTGTCTAGATAAAATTAGAATGACCCAAACAGTGGTCCAAAAATCGAAATTTCTCGAACATGTGACCTACCCCAATGATTTTCTCATGCCAAAAATATGTTTTATACAAAATTTCATTAAAATCGACCCACCCATTCTTTAGATATAGCTTGACCTTGACCCATTAAGACCCACAAATGACTCTTATAATCGAAAGCTCTCGAATATGTGACTTAGTCCATTAGTTTTCTCGTTTCTAAAAATTGTTACATACAGAATTTCGTTAAAATTGATCCTGTCGTTCTTTAATTATATATAGCTTGACTCAGACACTTTATGATCCAAAATGACCCATTAATCGAAATTTTTCGAACATGTAACCTAGTCCAATGATTTTATCGTGCCAAAAAATATTGCATTCAAAATTTCATTAAAATCGATCCACCTGTTCTTTGGATATAGCTTGACCATGACCCATTATGTCCCATCATGATCCACAAATGACCCTCATAGTCGAAATCTCTCAGACATGTGATTTAGCCCATTAGTTTTCTCATGTCAAAAAACTGTTACATACAAAATTTCGTTATAATCCATCACGACGTTCTTTAAATATAAATAGCTTGACCCAGACTCTTAATGACCCAAAATGACCCATTAATCGAAATTTTTCGAACATGTAACCTAGTCCAATGATTTTATCGTGTCAAAAAAATGTTGCATACTAAATTTCGTTAAAATCGATCCACCTTTTCTTGAGATATAACTTGACCATGACCCATTATGACCCATCATGACCCACAAATGACTTTCATAGTCGAAATCTCTCAGACATGTGATTTAGCCCATTAGTTTTCTCATGTCAAAAAACTGTTACATACAACATTTCGTTATAATCCATCACGCCGTTCTTTAAATATAAATAGCTTGACCCAGACTCTTAATGACCCAATATGACCCATTAAAATTTTTTCTCGAACATGTAACCTAGCCCAATGTTTTTCTCGTGCCCGAAAACCATAGAATGCATTTTTTAGTCAAAATTGCGTGAGAAAATCTCTAGATAAAAATAGCATGACCAACAATGACCCCAAAAATGACCCACTAACCGAATTTTCTCGAACATGTTACCTAGCCCAATGGTCTTCTTGTAATCCAAAGCGATACAATATAAAATTTGGTCAAAATCGTTAGAGCCGTTTTTTAGTTAAAAATGGCTTGACCCATAATGACCCAAAAATGACCCACTAATCGAAATTTTTCGAACATGTGACCCAGCCCAATAGTTTTCTCGTACCAAAAAACGATTGGGTACAAAATTTCCTTAAAATCGATCCAGCCGTTCTATAGATATAAATAGCTCTATCCCTGACCCATTATGACCCAAAATGACCCAGTAATCGAATTTTCCCGAACATGGGACCTAGCCCAATGGTCTTCTCGTGCCCGAAAATGGTAAAATCCAAATTTTTGCGAAAATCGTTAGAGCCGTTTTTGAGATAAAATTTACCCACACAGACACACACGCACAATTTTTGCTCGCATTATAGTATAAGACTAGCAGGAGTGACCGAGCTTAGCTCGGACAAAATTAACTTTGTGTTCAAGTTCAACGCGATATAGTATTTTCACTTTATCAGTCTCTCTATATTATTAGTATAAAACATGTTGTTTATAATAGTATTATTTACAAAAATAATCCATAAGACAACTATTTATGTATGCACATTTTTACATTATTTTAAAATTTACAACGGAAGGACATCGATCCAAATTACTTTTTTAGCTCGACTCTGATTGGTTTAACCATTTCGAATCCTATTAAGAATGTATAAAAATTTCTTCACATTCTGAAAGACAATATTTTTTGCCAGATATAGCGAAATTTGGCAACATTCTTTTATCTGGCGCCAAATATGCGTTTTGGCTTTCGTAATCTTAATAGTCGATTTCCGGCCAATATTTTGTTAAAAGTCGCCAACTTATTGGCTGTTGCCATATTCTCGTTGTCCTGACCCGTATTGCCCAAAATGACCCATTAATGAAATTTGATCAAACGTGATTTAGCTCAATTGTCTTCAGGTAATCAAAAACAGTAGAATATAAAATTGAATCAAAATCGTTTAAGCCATTTCTTAGGCAAAATTAGTTTGACAACATTCTTCAATGAAGCCGAAATGATCCATTAATATAATTTTTTTAATGTGCGACTCAGCCCAATAGACCTCTCGTGACAAAATAAACGATTCTTAACAAAATTTAGATAAAATTGATTATGTCGTTGTTACATATAATTTGAATGACCCTGACCCATTATAACCCAAAATGACCCACTAATCAAATTTTTGCGAGCATGTGTTCTAGCCCAATGGTTTTCTCTTGCCAGAAAACGATATAAAACAAATTATGTTCAAAATAGTGAGAGGCATTTTTTAGATGAAATTAGCATGACCCATCATGACATACAAATGAACTTTATAATCGAAATCTCTCGAACATGTGACCTAGCCCGTTCGTTTTTGCGTGCCGAAAAACGATTGGATACAAAATTTAGATAAAATCGACTGAGTCATGTTTTAGATATGATTAGTTTGACCTTAACCCATTATGACCCAAAATGACCCTTTATCGAATTTTCTCAAACATCTGACCCAGGCCAATGATTTTTTCGTGCCCGAAAACGATGAAATTCAAAATTTATTCAAAATTGCGCGAGACATTGTCTAGATAAAATTAGCTTGACCCACAATGACCCACTAATTGAATACTGTCTAACATATGACTTTACCCAATAAACTTCTTGTAATCCAAAACAATAGAATACGAAACTTGGTCAAAGTCGTTAGAACCATTGTTTAGACAAAATGACTCAAAAGTGATCCACTAAATAAAATTTCTCGAACATGTGGCCTAGCCCAATAGTTTTCTTGTGCCAAAAAATGTATTCAAAATTTCCTTAAAATTGATACACCCGTTCCTTAGACATTAGGGTGGGCCGAAAAAAACTTTTTTTCGATTTTCGATTATGGCGGGTACGGAAAAGTGGCCACTGGTGGCACTCAGTTCATACAAAAAATTTGAGATTTTTTGGACATTTCCTTACCCTGCCGCAAACGGCTTGAAGTTTTGCAAAAGTTTTCATTTTTGAACTTTTTTCGAAAAAAATTAAAAAATTTTAAATTAAATTTATTTTGGTTGTATTTACTTGAAAAGGCATATTTAATGTGCCAAATGTTTAAATAAGATCTGATCATGCATTATTTAATATTTATGTGTATTATAACTTAGGCTATTTTTATAGCTTTTTCGCGTATAATAGGCAAAAGTTGTATTTGTTTGAATCGATCGTTAGTTTCTGTATTATTTATGTCCCTCGGTCTTCTTTATATATTTTCTATGTGTCAAACGTCATATATTTGGGGAAAAGTCAGCAGTATACTTCAAAAACAAATCTGGAAGATGAGAAAGATTTGAAGCAGGACTCTAAGTGCGCGCAATGATTCGTCGTAATACTCAGGGAGTGAAGGACGAAATAGTTGAGAGCCAAAATGCGATAAAGGATTCTTATTATTTATCCTTGCTAAATTACCTGCGATTGTTCAGTGTTTACATAAAACCCTTTTGCGGTGATATACAGTGCTTTTTGGGTCGTTTAATGTGCCATTATAGTGTTTTGTGTGTTTTATTACAACGAGTTTAGAAATGGCTAGTATAAAGGAACGTGACAATGCAAAGACACGCGATAGCGTGAAAAGCAACTCTTTGGGGGCATCATGCATATTGAAAGAATTGCAATTGCCAATTTATGCTGATAATCATGCGCCACTAATACTGGTTGCTTCACCATGTAGAAGTTGTGACAGCAGAGAATACGAATCTGGTCATCGATAAAAACAAAGTCAGAAGAGAGAAATAGAAACTTGGAAAGAAGATACAGGCAGAAGAAGTTATTGAAAGAAGGAAAATTAAAAGCATATTTTATGATGGTAGAAAGGATAAAAGTATATTCAGAGGAAAAAAAGAACAAGCGGCACTGTCGAAGGAAAGGCGAGAAACACATCACCGTGTTGTTTGAACCTGGTTAGGAATACTCGGGTCACTTGATACCTTGTTCCGGTCACGGAAAAAAATAGCAAAATCATTAAACAATCTTCCAAGTCACCACAAGTTAGACTTTTCTGAACTGACGAGGTATCAAGGTAACGGAACGAGGTATCAAGTGACACAAGTATTCCTAACCAGGTTCAAAAAACACGGTGATGTGTTCCACGCCTTTCTCTCGACGGTGCTGCTTGTTATTTTTCTTCCTCTGAATATACTTTTATCCTTTCTACCATCAAAAAATATGCTTTTAATTTTCCTTCTTTCAATAACTTCTTCTTCCTGTATCTTCTTTCCAAGTTTCTATTTCTCTCTTCTGACTTTGTTTTTATCGATGACGAGATTCGTATCCTCTGCTGTCACAACTTCTACATGGTGAAGCAACCAGTATTAGTGGCGCATGATTATCAGCATAAATTGGCAATTGCAATTCTTTCAATATGCATGATGCCCCCAAAGAGTTGCTTTTCACGCTATCGCGTGTCTTTGCATTGTCACGGTCCTTTATACTAGCCATTTCTAAACTCGTTGTAATAAAACGCATAAAACACTATAATGGCACATTAAACGACCCAAAAAGCACTGCATATCAATACAAAAGGGTTTCACGTTAATACTGAACAAATGTCGCAGGTAACTGAGCAAGGATAAATAATAAGAATCCTTTATCGAATTTTGGCTCTCAACTATTTCGTCCTTCACTCCCTGAGTATCACGACGAATCATTGCGCGCACTTAGAGTCCTGCTTCACCATTTTCTCCTCTTCCAGATTTGTTTTTGAAGTATACTGCTGTCTTTTCCCCAAATATATGACGTTTGACGCATAGAAAATATATAAAGAAGACAAGGGACATAAATAATACAGAAACTAACGATCGATTCAAACAAATACAAATTTTGCCTATTATACGCGAAAAAGCTATAAAAATAGCCTAAGTTATAATACACATAGATATTAAATAATGCATGATCAGATCTTATTTAAACATTTGGTACATTAAATATGCCTTTTCAAGTAAATACAACTAAAATAAATTTAATTAAACATTTTTTAATTTTTTTCGAAAAAAGTTCAAAAATGAACATTTTTGCAAAACTTCAAGCCGTTTGCGGCAGGGTAAGGAAATGTCCAAAAAATCTCAATTTTTTTGTATGAACTGAGTGCCACCAGTGGCCACTTTTCCGCACCCGCCATAATCGAAAATCGAAACAAAGTTTTTTTCGGCCCACCCTATTAGACATAGCTTGACCATGACCCATTATGACCCATCATGACCCACAAATTATCTTTATAATCTAAATCTCTCGAACATGTGACTTAGCCCATTAGTTTTCTCGTTTCTAAAAATTGTTACATACAGAATTTCGTTAAAATTGATCCTGCCGTTCTTTAATTATATATAGCTTGACCCAGACCCTTTATGATCCAAAATGACCCATTAATCGAAATTTTTCGAACATGTAACCTAGTCCAATGATTTTATCGTGCCAAAAAATGTTGCATACAAAATTTCATTAAAATCGATCCACCTGTTCTTTAGATATAGCTTGACCATGACCCATTATGACCCATCATGACCCACAAATGACCCTCATAGTCGAAATCTCTCAAACATGTGATTTAGCCCATTAGTTTTCTCATGTCAAAAAACTGTTACATACAAAATTTCGTTATAATCGATCACGCCGTTCTTTAAATAGTTTGACCCAGACCCTTAATGACCCAATATGACCCATTAAATTTTTTTCTCGAGCATGTAACCTAGGCCAATGTTTTTCTCGTGCCCGAAAACCATAGAATGCAATTTTTAGTCAAAATTGCGTGAGAAAATCTCTAGATAAAAATAGCATGACCCACAATGACCCCAAAAATGACCCACTAACCGAATTTTCTCGAACATGTTACCTAACCCAATGGTCTTCTTGTAATCCAAAACGATAAAATATAAAATTTGGTCGAAATCGTTAGAGCCGTTTTTTAGATAAAAATGGCTTGACCCATAATGACCCAAAAATGACCCACTAATCGAAATTTTTTGAACATGTGACCCAGCCCAATAGTTTTCTCGTACCAAAAACCAATTGGGTACAAAATTTCCTTAAAATCGATCCAGCCGTTCTATAGATATAAATAGCTTTATCCTGACCCATTATGACCCAAAATGGCCCAGTAATCGAATTTTCCCGAACATGGGACCTAGCCCAATGGTCTTCTCGTGCCCGAAAATGGTAAAATCCAAATTTTTGCGAAAATCGTTAGAGCCATTTTTGAGATAAAATTTACCCCCACACAAACACACAATTTTTGCTCGCATTATAGTATAAGATACAATACCTCATTGAAAAATTTCTTGTTTAAATATTATTACTGGTGAAAATTAATTTTTTTAATTTACCGTAACCTTAACAAAGTCGATTATATTACAGTTATTTTATTAATTTTACTACCGAGTTTCGTAGCCGATTCGCTTAACCCTTTCCGGAGTAGCAAAATCTGTTAATAAAATGCGAAATTATCGACTGACACCGGAATTCACAAACGAATTTTTTACATTTATTTTGAAATCCCTAATTTAAGCTTTAATTGTAAAAGCAAAATTTTACTAAAATTGGTGTCGTTTGCAAGTTTGGAATTAAAATTAGATATCCAAGACCGGGCGCAGTATGCCGGAAAGGGTTAATTTAATGACAGAAATCTGCGAATAAATAAATAGCAATATTTTTTTATTAGTTATGCATCAATACTGAAGAAAAATCTGTATTAACTTCCTAAGAGTCACGCACAATATTATCATTCATATTGCACCACACATGAAAATATACACATGTCTAAATTGTACAAGCATCTCACTTTTAAGACAGTTTTTCTCAAGGCAGTGGAGTCGGTGGGAAAAATGGTCGACTTAGAAATGTTAAGAGGTCCAAGTGCGTGCTGGCTAATATACTAGTGTTGCTGTTATACTAGAGTTGCATCATTAGGGAACGCAAGAGAAATAAAGCAAAAATTTAATTATTTAGTTATTAATTCAGTTCTTAAAGTTTGCAAGAAAAAATATGTTCTGTTTTACTAATTTTTTCAATTTCGCGTCCCTCGATCCCGAAAAATCCAACTATCGAAATCTAAAGAAGAAATCAAAACAGAAATTTTATTAATTCAGAGCGGGAAAATTTCCATGAAATAAAATAAAAATGAAAATTTCACTGGTTCCGAAATAATTCGGTACCTACTAGAGTTATTAATTAAAATCGGTTTTTATCTACTGTGTACGCCGGAAAATATATTGGGAATCTTTAACCTGGATAGCCCGATTTAATCCAAAAATAACAATAATAATTCCTTTTATGAAAGTAAAATTACATGCAACTCGTTTAATTTCACTTCAAACTGTCTAACAAACAGAAAAAAAAATCTAGTTTCATACTCCCCCCCCCCTTTTTTTTTTTTTTTTTTTTCAACGATTCCGACTCCGCAACCCTGCTTGTTCTGAAGCGTCAGGAAATGAATATTTTATATTTATGTAAAAGCAAATAATTTTAATTACGCAAAAATAAGTCATCTGCCGATGACAGTGCTCAGTTTTTTCTGGTGTTTAAATTTCGATTCACGATTCTTTTTTCTTGAATTATAGCTTTTTTTTCATAGAAAAAAGGTAACGTACTTTTTTTTTGTAGTAATTGCCAAATACCTGTCTTGAGTTTAGATAAGTATTTAATTAGGAATTTTTTAAATGCTTTTTTTAGATAAGTGGCATTGAAAAATATAAAACTATTAAAAAAAGAATGATTACATTAAAGAATTAAGTAAAAATGCCTTAAATTAAAAATAGTAAGCTTAATTATTTTGCATAGACAGACCAATATATTTCACAACTTTTAAAACTTTTTCATTAGGAAATCGAAAAAACTGAATGCAATTTTCATTAATAGTAATGTATATATGTGTATATTGGGTTATTGTATATTCATTGTAGATGTTGAACTGTAGTATCATATAATGATTGTATGTACATACTAAGTGCCCACTATGTTTCTGGGTTTTTTTATCAATGGAAAATTAAAAATTTCAAGATAAATACAAAAAATGGTTTTTTGAAAGTATCGTCCCTCGATAGCTGCACATTTTACTATCTCTTTCATGATATACGAATAACACGACGATAAAACGATGCATCATAGGGCCGAAACTATTATCCAATCAGTTTTGCACTTCTTCAAAATTACCCAAGTTTATCCCATCTAAGTCGATCGCCTTTAATTAGAAAAGGTGATGCGAGGGGCCAAGTTTGTCAAATATAGCGGGTGCGGTAGTAAATCCTATTTCAGCATTTTGGTGGTGACTTGAATGAAACAGTGTCATTCTGCAATTTCATTCGTTTGTATTTCGTGTCCCATCCTGGTTGTTGTTCGAGCAATGCATGGTTCAAATTAATCAGCTTTTGTCCGTAGCTATGCCTATTGTCAGTTTCGCCCAGTTTCAGTAGTTCATAGTACACGATCACTTTCTGGTCCCACCAAACACAAGGCATTGTCTTCTTTCAGAAGTGATTTGGCCATACCGTTCGATGTTGATGCATTGTCAGGTGAAAAACACAATTTTTGGGATTCTGGAAATATATCAACTTCTCATCATCAATAACAATTCGATGCAGAAAAACTTATTTCGTATCAAAAAAGCAAAATTTAGGTAATGTTTATTTCATTTTTCATCTGTGTTTCAGTCAACTCATGCGCCACCCATTTTCCATCCTTTAGAATTTTTCCCTTAATATGTAAGCGTTTGGAAATACTTTGTCGAGTCATGTTTAATGCTCTCCCAAGTTAATCTTCCATTTTTGTCATCTCTTCCTGAAATAATGCTTGCAGATCGGTATCCACAATTATTTTGAGTTTCCGTCAAAATCACCACTCAATCACCAAAATAATAATCTAAAACATTTAAACAAATCTTCACAGTTAGTTTTCCATGTTACATGTTCGGCATAGGCCTCCTTAACAGACGACGTCCTTCAGCTGTAATTTTTTTTATAGATTAACTTAGAAAACCAGAACTTCCCGCAAATGCTATTTATTTGGTACAAAACTCAACATCTTCGTTGTTAGAAAAAATAATTTTGCGTTTTGATATAAATTGATATTACCAGAGTTTATTGTTAACAAATATCCAAGCCATAAAAAAACATAACTTCAGACATGTATGTTGTTTGCATCTGCCATTAGCGCTATCCAAGTGTGAAACAAAATATTACTTGCACACCTAGTATATATATCTTTATATATATATATATATATATATATATATACCATAAGATACCTGTAAAGATAGAATCTGTACATATACAAAAAATAGCTAATTACGACAACCTACACAATACATTAATCAGGGAAACACTCGAAATTCTTACCTCAAAAGAAAAACCATGTAACGATATGGTACATGCAGTCATTGACCCCAGATGGTCTAAGATGCTAGGCGAAAAAGAAGGGAAAAACAGAGAGAAAGAGGGAAATCCTGCGGATTTGAACGGTATATAAAGCTCAAGAGAAAATGATTTCACGTACGCTGACTGAAGATGTCCTAGATAGGATGAAAACGTTATCAGTTTTTTAAATTTTTGATTATATAAACTTTTATTGTGATATTGACAATTGTATTACATGATATATAAAATTGTTTTGGAGATTTTTTTAAAAGAATCTAAAACTAATGCCTATAATTGGTATTTTTAATAAAGTAAATTCAAACTATTTTTGAATATTTTTTTTATTTCGAAATTCCAAAAAATGAATTCCAAAACTCGTTAAAATATGGCTTTGTAGGCTGAAAAACTCGTTCTCTGAAAGCAATCTAAAACAAGATAAATGTGAAATCAAACATTATTTGCAATTAGAAAAAATCTTTTTAATGTATAGTATTTATTTAAATAACTATCGTGTAAAAAAAACTTTCGTCAAAGCAAACAATTCAAACGATTTTTAAATAGTTTTTCTTATTACCAAATTTCAAAAAATAAATTCCAAAACGCGTTAAAATATGGCATTGTAGGCTGAAAAACTTGTTCTCTGAAAGCAATCTAAAACAAGATAAACGTGAAAACAAACATTATTTGCAATAAAAAAATCTTTTCAATGTATAATATTTATTTTAATATCTATAGTATAAAAAAACTTTCGTCAAAGTAAACGATTCAAACGATTTTTGATTAATTTTTTTGAAATTTGGAAATTTCAAAAAATTAATTCCAAAACTCGTTAATATATGGTATTGTAGACTGAAAAACTCGTTCTTTGAAAGCAATCTAAAACAAGATAAGTGTGAAATCAAACATTGTTTGTAATCAGAAAAAAATCTTTTCATTGTATTGTATTTATTTTAATAACTATTGTATATAAAAAACTTTCGTGAAAGCAAACATTTCAAATGATTTTAAAATATTTTTTTTGGAATTTCGAAATTTCAAAAAAATAATTCTAAAACTCTTTAAAATATGGCATTGTAGGTTAAAAAACTCGTTCTCTGAAAGCAATCTAAAACAAGATAAATTTGAAACCAAACATTATTTGCAATCAGAAAAAAATCTTTTCAATGTATAGTATTTATTTTAATAACTATAGTATAAAAAACCTTTCGTCAAAGCAAAAATTAAAGCGATTTTTGAATAAACTTTTTGGAATTTCGAAATTTCAAAAAATTAATTCCATAACGCGTTAAAATATGGCATTATAGGCTGAAAAACTCGTTCTCTGAAAGCAATCTAAAACAAGATAAATGTAAAATCAAACATTTGCAATCAGAAAAAAAAATTTTCAATGTATAGTACTTATTTTAATAACTATTGTATATAAAAAACTTTCATTAAAACAAACAATTTAAGCGATTTTTGAATATCTTTTTGGAATTTCTTAATTTCAAAAAAATTGAATCAAAATCAAATTAAATCAAATAAAATGAAATTTAAATCAAAATCAATTTAATTTGAAAACGCGTTACAATATGGCATTGTAGGCTGAAAAACTCGTTCTCTGAAAGCAATCTAAAAGAAGATAAACGTGAAATCAAACATTATTCCAATAAGAAAAAAATCTTTTCAATGTATAATATTTAATTTAATAATTATTGTATGAAAAAAACTTTCATCAAAGCGAAGAATTCAGGCGATTTTTGATTAATTTTTTTGGAATTTCGAAATTTCAAAACATTAATTCCAAAACTCGTTAAAATATGGTATTGTAGATTGAAAAACTCGTTCTCTGAAAGCAAGCTAAAACAAGATAAATGTAAAATCAAACATTATTTGTAATCAGAAAAATATCTTTTCATTGTATTGTATTTATTTTAATAACTATTGTATATAAAAAAAACTTTCGTGAAAATAAACAATTCAAACGAATTTCAAATAATTTTTTTGGAATTTCGAAATTTCAAAAAAAATATTTCCAAAACTCGTTAAAATATGGCATTGTAGGCTGAAAAACTAGTTTTCTGAAAGCAATCTAAAACAAGGTAAAGGTGAAATGAAACATTATTTGCAATAAGAAAAAAATATTTTCAATGTATAATATTTATTTTAATAACTATTGTATAAAAAAAAACTTTCGTCAAAGCAAACAATTCAAGTGATTTTTCATTAATTTTTTTGAATTTTCGAAATTTCAAAAAGTTAATTACAAAACGCGTTAAAATATGGTAGTGCAGATTGAAAAACTCGTTCTCTGAAATCAATCTAAAACAAGATAAATGTGAAATCAAACAATATTTGTAATCAGAAAAAATCTTTTCATTGTATTGTATTTATTTTAATAACTTTTGTATATAAAAAAACTTTCGTGAAAGCAAAAAATGCAAACTATTTTTAAATAATTTTTTTGGAATTTCGAAATTTAAAAAAAAATAATTCCAAAACTCGTTAAAATTTGGCATTGTAGGCTGAAAAACTCGTTCTCTGAAATCAATCTAAAACAAGATAAATGTGAAATCAAACAATATTTGTAATCAGAAAAAATCTTTTCATTGTATAGTATTTATTTTAATAACTATTGTATAAAAAAAGCTTTCGTCAAAGCAAACAATTCAAACGATTTTTGAATAATTTTTTTTTAAATTTCGAAATTTCAAAAAATTAATTCCAAAACGCGTCAAAATGTGGCATTGTACGTTGAAAAATTCGTTCTCTGAAAGCAATCTAAAACAGGATAAATGTGAAATCAAACATTATTTGCAATCAGAAAAAAAACTTTTCAATGTATAGTATTTATTTTAATAACTATTGTATAAAAAAAGCTTTCTTCAAAGCAAACAAATCAAACGATTTTTGAATAATTTTTTTGCAATTTCCAAATTTCAAAAAATTAATTCGAAAACGCGTTAAAATATGGCATTGTAGGCTGAAAAACTCTTTCTCTGAAAGCAATTTAAAACAAGATAAGTGTGAAATCAAACATTATTAGTAATCAGAAAAAAATCTTTTCATTGTATTGTATTTATTTTAATAACTATTGTATATAAAAAAACTTTCGTGAAAGCAAACAATTCAAATGATTTTTAAATATTTTTTTTGGAATTTCGAAATTTCAAAAGAATAATTCTAAAACTCTTTAAAATATGGTGTTGTAGGCTAAAAAACTCGTTCTCTGAAAGCAATCTAAAACAAGATAAACGTGAAATCAAACATTATTCCAATCAGAAAAAAATCTTTTCAATGTATAGTATTTATTTTAATAACTATAGTATAAAAAAACTTTCGTCAAAGCAAAAATTTAAGCGATTTTTGAATAAATTTTTTGGAATTTTGAAATTTCAAAAAATTAATTCCAAAACGCGTTAAAATATGGCATTGTAGGCTGAAAAACTCGTTCTCTGAAAGCAATCTAAAACAAGATAAATGTAAAATCAAACTTTTGCAATCAGAAAAAAAATCTTTTCAATGTATAGTATGTATTTTAATAACTATTGTATATAAAAAACTTTCATTAAAACAAACAATTTAAGCGATTTTTGAATATCTTTTTGGAATTTCTTAATTTCAAAAAATTAATTCGAAAACGCGTTACAATATGGCATTGTAGGCTGAAAAACTCGTTCTCTGAAAGCAATCTAAAAGAAGATAAACGGGAAATCCAATAAGAAAAAAATCTTTTCAATGTATTATATTTAGTTTAATAATTATTGTATGAAAAAAACTTTCATCAAAGCGAACAATTCAATCGATTTTTGATTAATTTTTTTGGAATTTTGAAATTTCAAAAATTAATTCCAAAATTCGTTAAAATATGGTATTGTAGATTGAAAAACTCGTTCTCTGAAAGCAAGCTAAAACAAGATAAATGTGAAATCAAACATTATTTGTAATCAGAAAAATATCTTTTCATTGTATTGTATTTATTTTAATAACTATTGTATATAAAAAAACTTTCGTAAAAATAAACAATTTAAACTAATTTTAAATATTTTTTTTGGAATTTCGAAATTTCAAAAAAAAAATATTTCCAAAACTCGTGAAAATATGGCAATGTAGGCTGAAAAACTAATTTTCTGAAAGCAATCTAAAACAAGATAAACGTGAAATGAAACATTTTTTGCAATAAGAAAAAAATATATTTTCAATGTATAATATTTATTTTAATAACAATTGTATAAAAAAAAAACTTTCGTCAAAGCAAACAATTCAAGTGATTTTTCATTAATTTTTTTGGAATTTCGAAATTTCAAAAAGTTATTTCCAAAACTCGTTAAAATTTGGCATTGTAGGCTGAAAAACTCGTTCTCTGAAATCAATCTAAAACAAGATAAATGTGAAATCAAACAATATTTGTAATCAGAAAAAATCTTTTCATTGTATAGTATTTATTTTAATAACTATTGTATAAAAAAAGCTTTCGTCAAAGCAAACAATTCAAACGATTTTTGAATAATTTTTTTTTAAATTTCGAAATTTCAAAAAATTAATTCCAAAACGCGTTAAAATGTGGCATTGTACGTTGAAAAATTCGTTCTCTGAAAGCAATCTAAAACAGGATAAATGTGAAATCAAACATTATTTGCAATCAGAAAAAAAACTTTTCAATGTATAGTATTTATTTTAATAACTATTGTATAAAAAAAGCTTTCTTCAAAGCAAACAAATCAAACGATTTTTGAATAATTTTTTTGCAATTTCCAAATTTCAAAAAATTAATTCGAAAACGCGTTAAAATATGGCATTGTAGGCTGAAAAACTCTTTCTCTGAAAGCAATTTAAAACAAGATAAGTGTGAAATCAAACATTATTAGTAATCAGAAAAAAATCTTTTCATTGTATTGTATTTATTTTAATAACTATTGTATATAAAAAAAACTTTCGTGAAAGCAAACAATTCAAATGATTTTTAAATATTTTTTTTGGAATTTCGAAATTTCAAAAGAATAATTCTAAAACTCTTTAAAATATGGTGTTGTAGGCTAAAAAACTCGTTCTCTGAAAGCAATCTAAAACAAGATAAACGTGAAATCAAACATTATTCCAATCAGAAAAAAATCTTTTCAATGTATAGTATTTATTTTAATAACTATAGTATAAAAAAACTGTCGTCAAAGCAAAAATTTAAGCGATTTTTGAATAAATTTTTTGGAATTTTGAAATTTCAAAAAATTAATTCCAAAACGTGTTAAAATATGGCATTGTAGGCTGAAAAACTCGTTCTCTGAAAGCAATCTAAAACAAGATAAATGTAAAATCAAACTTTTGCAATCAGAAAAAAAATCTTTTCAATGTATAGTATTTATTTTAATAACTATTGTATATAAAAAACTTTCATTAAAACAAACAATTTAAGCGATTTTTGAATATCTTTTTGGAATTTCTTAATTTCAAAAAATTAATTCGAAAACGCGTTACAATATGGCATTGTAGGCTGAAAAACTCGTTCTCTGAAAGCAATCTAAAAGAAGATAAACGGGAAATCAAACATTATTCCAATAAGAAAAAAATCTTTTCAATGTATTATATTTAGTTTAATAAATATTGTATGAAAAAAACTTTCATCAAAGCGAACAATTCAATCGATTTTTGATTAATTTTTTTGGATTTCGAAATTTCAAAAATTAATTCCAAAATTCGTTAAAATATGGTATTGTAGATTGAAAAACTCGTTCTCTGAAAGCAAGCTAAAACAAGATAAATGTGAAATCAAACATTATTTGTAATCAGAAAAATATCTTTTCATTGTATTGTATTTATTTTAATAACTATTGTATATAAAAAAACTTTCGTAAAAATAAACAATTCAAACTAATTTTAAATATTTTTTTTGGAATTTCGAAATTTCAAAAAAAAATATTTCCAAAACTCGTTAAAATATGGCAATGTAGGCTGAAAAACTAATTTTCTGAAAGCAATCTAAAACAAGATAAACGTGAAATGAAACATTTTTTGCAATAAGAAAAAAATATATTTTCAATGTATAATATTTATTTTAATAACTATTGTATAAAAAAAAACTTTCGTCAAAGCAAACAATTCAAGTGATTTTTCATTAATTTTTTTGGAATTTCGAAATTTCAAAAAGTTATTTCCAAAACGCGTTAAAATATGGTATTGCAGATTAAAAAACTCGTTCTCTGAAATCAATCTAAAACAAGATAAATGTGAAATCAAACAATATTTGTAATCAGAAAAAATCTTTTCATTGTATTGTATTTATTTTAATAACTTTCGTATATAAAAAAACTTTCGTGAAAGCAAAAACTTCAAACTATTTTTAAATAATTTTTTTGGAATTTCGAAATTTCAAAAAAATAATTCCAAAACTCGTTAAAATTTGGCATTGTAGGCTGAAAAACTCGTTCTCTGAAATCAATCTAAAACAAGATAAATGTGAAATCAAACAATATTTGTAATCAGAAAAAATCTTTTAGTATTTATTTTAATAACTATTGTATAAAAAAAGCTTTCGTCAAAGCAAACAATTCAAACGTTTTTGGATAATTTTTTTTTTAATTTCGAAATTTCAAAAAATTAATTCCAAAACGCGTTAAAATGTGGCATTGTACGTTGAAAAATTCGTTCTCTGAAAGCAATCTAAAACAAGATAAATGCCAAATCAAACATTTGCAATCAGAAAAATAAACTTTTCAATGTATAGTAATTATTTTAATAAATACTGTATATAAAAAAACTTTCATCAAATCAAACAATTCAAGCGATTTTTGAATAATTTTTTTGCAATTTCCAAATTTCAAAAAATTTATTCGAAAACGCGTTAAAATATGGCATTATAGGCTCAAAAACTCGTTCTCTGAAAGGAATCTAAAAGAAGTCAAATGGGAAATCAAACATTCTTTTCAATCAGAAAAAAAAAATCTTTTCAAAATATTCATACTGATTAAAACTTCTGTATAAAATGTGTACATCTTACTTCATAAACAAACCGTTCACAGCATAATTCTATCGATCTTCGTTTTTGAGAAATTTAATTTTAAAATCAGGGTCTTATTTTTTCGACGCCCTGTATGACACATTTGCAGTAATATCTAGAAAAAATTTCTGTTTTGAGGAAACGTGGTCATTTAAAATATTTTTCAATAAATATTATTCTCAGAATTTATTTTTCCCCAATTTAATTAAGTTTAATAAATGAATTTTTAAAATTTAATTTATAATAATCTCAAATATAAATTACATATCGTTTTAGTGCCGGATATACATAAATTCTATTTATAGAGTATACTATAAGTACCGTCATGCATCCATCTTATATATTGAGAAGATAGATTTAAGATTCATTTATTAATAATAAGAAATTTTTAACATCTGTAAAATCAGAGTAACTTCGGAATATATGTATATTTAATGATTACACAAGGTTTGGAGCAGTATTTCTTTAAATAAATAAAGTGGTTTAAATGAATCATAATTATAAAATGATTAATATTCTATATGTGACAAATTATCATCTTCTAAATCATGACATTAAAACATAAAAGGATATCATAATCACTCATTTGAATTATAATTGAATTATATCATTTGAAGTTTGGTATATGGCAAACTTTAAGAGCATATATTGTAAATTTAATTTAAAATAAACGGAAGATGAATAGATTATTTACTGCATTAGAGCATTTTCATAAATGAATTTTCATTTATTATTATTATATAATTTCAGCAACAAACTTTACTTATTTTCAGTGAAATATAATCTTCTTTGTTGTTAGTACAAACTGCAAGCATTATTTTTAAAGCTCGAGTAGTTTGGGGAAAATATATCATATAATACATTATTTGCTTTTTTTATAAGCTTATACGAAACAATATAAGTAAAATTTTGTAATCAAATGACTTTATCAATTTTTTTTCTGTTTCTGTGTAATTTATTAGGAAGTTGTGTTATGATATATTATTTTGATAAAGTTATAGTGATAATATATAGATATAGTGATAGATGATAGTGATGATAGTGATAGATATAGTGATATAGTGTTTTGATAAAGTTTATCTAATTTTAATTAAACTGAAATGTTCTTCTAAATTTTAGACACACAATAAATCATTTTTTTTACAGTACTTGATTATTTGAACAACAATGAATTGATAAAAAAATGAAATCTGCATTAAGATTCATTTTACTTAATTTTGTTAATGGAAAAAGTGGGCACTTTCTTTAATTAAGTTTTGTTTTTAGTTAAATTTCCTTTATTTAGCTTTTTTGTTTTTCAATGAATTAAGCTCAAACCTTAAATTAAAAATAATGGGGAAAACTCGAATAGAAATTGTCCGATTAATTAACACTAAGATGAACTGTATTTTTATGTTCCCACTAATATAATGAAGAAAGAAGTGTAAAAGAAGCCTAATGAGTTTTATTTGTTGTCATTTCAATATAAATTACGACTGTTTAATGAATTCGTCTAATCGTTTTTAGAAATAAGTTCAATCTATAAACAAGACTTTAATTTTGAAAAAAAAATTTAGTTGTTCGGTGCAAAGGAATAACTTTTAATATATTCTTTTATTTTCAAAAATATGTAGAACAATGATATTATATTCTTTAATTTTGATGTATATCCCTCAAAGGAAAAAAAACTGTTTAAACATTAGGTTTTAAACAATTGAAAATATATGCCCTTTTAAACTGAAGGTGGAAACAAAATTTTTTGTATTCATAGTGTAAGTCTGCCACACGATTATGTGGTTTTTAAATTATATGTGTAAAATCTACTTAAACAGAATGTTTTGCCAGATGTCTTTTATATTGCCCAAGATAATTAATAAAGGTGGTTAATTTCAATTTCTGCCCGGTAACGCTCTATCTTGTATACTGCGCCTATAATAATATGACACTCATGTATATGACAATGAAGTTCCTTTTAGTTTGTCCTAGTTCAAAAATAGTACGTATAATATTTATCATATGTTTGCGGTGGTACACACACTTTTTTGTATTATCTACTAAAGAAGGTAATGGCATTTTAACCTCCTTAGTTCCGAAGACAAAATAATTATACAAATATTTATTCTTTTTTTTTTTTTTTTTTTTTTTTTTTTTTTTTTTAACAAAATGACAGAAAAAATATCTTTATTGAAACTGATCTTTTAGGCGTTTAGTATTTTAGGTTAAAAATGCAGACCTAAAGGCATAAATCCCCTTAAAACATCCATTTAACGATCATTAACCTAAATTAATGTAATCACAAATTTCAGAGCTTCAAACAAATAAATAATCTATAAATCTTCAAAAAAAAATTGCTGAAAAAGTTCAGTACTTGTGAAAATGTATCACTTTCTTGGTCATACTTCTTTCTTTGTACATTTTTAGGCATTTTGGAAGCTAAGATGAAAATAAAATGTATTTTTTGAGAGAATCAGTTTAGATGCAGATGTTTGTTAGTTTGCTTTCAACGCTAAAAACATTCGCTATTAAGAAGTGATATAAAATTGAAAAGAAATTGAAAAACAAATTTTTATTTTATAAGTAAAAGAACAGAGGTCCCGGAATGGGGATCAAGGGGCAAATAGGTTAAAAGAGCTGGCTTGTTCAATAAATATTTTAAATATTAATCACATATTACGATTTTTGGATACGAGAATTTTGGGACAAAAAAAACCGTGATTTATTTTATCAGAAATATCTCAATAAGTGAACTAGGCGAAGTAAAGTTTTCGAAAATAATGGTGGTCAACTAGCACAGCAGTAATACGCTATGTGAATTACACTACAAAACCCTATGTATTTACCCTGTTATGTTTAGTGCTGGAAGAGAAAATTGCGCTTGGGGACAAATTTTAATTTGGCCATCACTCACCATTTCTTTTTAGTACAGGTATCAGAAAATTAATAAGAGTAAAAACACAAATAAATTCTGTTGAATACATGGTTGGCGTTTATTAGCCTCCGATGATATTTCTTTCAGACAAGCTGAAAAATGTCGTGTCATCAGCCCTGAATTTTTTACTCAACCGATTTTGATAATTATTTTTTTAAATGAAAGCTATTTGTTTGTAGTTGTGCCCATTTTAGTTATTTTTTAATTTATTTTCATTTTTATATTTTATTTTTAATTTTAAATGCTTTTTACGATATTTCTGAAAAATAGTGGCAACTCAGTTTAGCTTTTCTCTCGATAACAAAAATTTATTTTCCAAAATGATTGCGTATAATTATGCACTAATTCATGTAAAAAAAATATATTTACTGATAAATAATATTAATAATGTAAATAAAATAGCAGAAAATAATTTATGATAAAAATTAATGTCTAAAGCAAAATAAGAAAAATCTCAAATAAGGAAAATGATGTCATTCAGCAAACAGATAGGGGGAACTGGGGAACATTGATACAGCTTTTTTCAAAAAAAAATTTTGGTGTCTAGAAAGCAGAAATTTCAAGTTAATTTTCTATGTGATGTCAGCAAAACCTGTGTAGTGTGTTATAAAAATGTAAAATCGTTGTTTTATAGATTATTTTTGCATGTAATTTTTAAAAAATCAAAAAAAGTAATTTGTATCAATGTGCCCCATCCCCGGGGCAGATTGATACACTTTGACACGTCTGAGAAAAATGGAGACAAAATAACACCAATGCATATTTTTCATAGAAAAATAGTTAGCAAACCATTTTCTATATATTTATAGACATTAAAATCGCACACAATTTATTTGTAAGCGATATTAAAGAAATCAAAATGAAATGTATAATGACCTGATGTTCTGGCTGTTCCTTGTCTGTTTGTTGGCTGTGATAACTTTGTCATATCTGGCACTAACCCCAGAATTATCTTTTTTTAGGAAAAGTGAAAGAATTACCAGGTTTTCTGTTTATAAATTGGTTTACAAACAGAAAATAAAAGGATAATTATATTAAAACTTATGTTTATAATATAATTATTCTGTACTGTTCTGCAGCTTGTTTCTCTTACTTAACATTTCTCATGTCGATAATACTTTTTTCTCTGGAGAATCGATGTAAATTTGAGATTTGCCAGGCTGCCGTCCATTTCTTTTGTTAATTCTACTAGCACTAGATATTGTGTAAGTTTTTACGTCTTCTGTTTGCAAAAATTCTATAAAATGTTCTAATATAAAGAAATTAGAACTATTTCACTTCAATAAAAACTAATAGTAGAAATTTTTGACGAAAAATGGTTGAATTAAGGAGTGTATAGTAAAAAAAAATAATAAAAAATAATGAAAAAAAAACTAGAAAAGGATTTAGGTTGTATCAATGTGCCCTGACAAAGAGTGTATCAATGTGCCCCATACAGCCATTTTGAATAAAATGAGTCTCAAATCCAACATTTCATAATTTATCTAACAATAAAGAATTAAGAACTGATAAAGAGTAGCTTTACTTGCCAGGGAGGGTAATCTTTTCGGTTGAAAATACTGTAACAGTTGTATAATAGCATTTCAATTGTACAACTCAAATTTACTTTTGACCTACAAAAACAATTAATCACCCATCCCATTTCATCAAACTATTGAATCATTCCAAAACTTTCTGTATGTAGTTAATTTCACTAGTATCACCTTTTGGAGCTGTTGTGAAACTTCCTGTAATGACCCTGTGTGCTGTACAGGGGGTATATCAATGTGCCCCAAATATCAATGTACCCCAGTTCCCCCTAAATGAGAATTACAATATTATTAAGGACGCCTTTTTCATATTACTAATAACAGTAACTTTTAAAAAACATTTGAAGAGAAAATGACGTCATTATTTAAAACATCGCATTTTTACTCATAACGATATTAGATACTGCTCCGTTATCAGAGCGCCAGTTTCGCCAAATTATACAAATCGCCAAACTAATAGCCAAATTATACATATTGACATACTTTAAAAAAATAACGAAAAAACAAGTAATTAGTAGAATATTAATAAAAATATTAATAAAAAGTCGAAATAAAAATCACTTAATGACATTATAAACATGAATCGTATTTAATGTCATTGAATGTGACATTCACAACCATCCATTATTGGCATTTAATCTTATAGTTTGGCGATAATTTTTTGGTCGATGAGATAACCTAGTAGTACCCGATATTACATTTCAATATTTCTTTTCATTGTGGACGCTGAGATTGAGATTTTACTTTCAGCTGACTTCAGTTAGTGAAAATAATGTCAGAAAAAAAAAGAAATTAGTTTTTTTTTTTTTTTTTTTTTTTTTTTTTTTTTTTTTAATAAAACTATTTTTTTGTGAGTGCATATAAAATAAAATTTCTGGATATCGCCGGCACTCATATTACAATTTTAGCTGAAGATGTGCGAATATTTGCATGCAAAATTGTAACTGGCAAATTTGACATTTAGTTTGTAAATATATTTATTATATATTGATTCAATAATGTAATTACTTTTGCTTTTTTTAAAACCAAATCGTTCCGGTCTTTTAAACATTTCATTCATCGAATTTGACGGGATTCCACTCGTTTTATTGTTAAATTGCATTTCCTTTTACTCAGAGTAGATAAAAAATCATTTAAACTAAAGAAAAAAACCGTTTCGATGAATCTAGTCAATGAAGAAGTAACACGTGAAATTGTATCTCTTTATTATTCCGCAATTCCAATGTCTCAGAGAGAAATTGCTGTTCAATTGGGTATTTCACACCGTTCTGTTTGCTATTATATTGATAAACACCAGAAAAATGAAGTTAGTTCATTGCAATCTAAACGGGGTCGCCCTTCTAAAAAAACTCTATCGTTTTTTTTTCCTAATCGGAGGCAAAATTGAATTCTGCAATGGCAGAATCTACATTCAACTTGTTTTTTTTATACAATATTGTTTTTTTATACAATACAATATAACAAATCCATTTTGGATTTCAAGGAGTAAGCAACATGCTATTTTGAGAATGTATGTTTTTTCACAAAACAAAATTTCCCAGTATGTTTAATATGTAAGTTTTTTGAAAAAGGAATTAAAAAAAAAGCAAAACAGAAACGGTGATGGTGGTATAAATTTTTCGCCCAATCAATTTCCTTGCCAGGGTCAATCGTCCCCATTCTTCCGGCCTTAATTATATTACTTCAATTATAACGACATTGATATACTGCAAAAATAAATCCCTGTCATATGTAGTTAATTAATTAAATGACAATACGGGTTATCATAGATAGGCAAAAAAATAATGACATTATGACGTCATTTATGATTTTTTTATTATTATTATTGGATAGCAGTCAAGCATTCACGTTACATTTTAACATAAGTTAACTGTCGATGGTATTGCTGTATTTTTTCTACTTTTTTAAACTTTATAAGGTGATATAAAAATTTTAATGTTCTAAACATTTGTTTCTCTTTCAAAGAAAATAGTTACCTTTGTTTCTTAGAGTATAGATGGAATGCAAAACATGGGTTAAAAACATCTAATTATGTTTTATATTAAATGTTTTATATGCCAATTTAATATTTGTCATTAATTTGAATAATTCCTTTTATTAAAATATTGTACGTGCATGGCGATAGTTTTTATGTAGCAACTTGAATCTTTTCAATAATAAAAAATGATTTTTTAACTTCTTTAATTAATGCTAAAAAAACCAATTTGAAAGCGAGTCACTCTTAGGTAGTTTTTTTTTAAAGCACTTAAAAAAATATCACATTAGATAACAATCAAGTATTGTAATTACATATAAAAACAAGTCATCTGGGGATGGCATCGCTTTGAGTTTTTATTTCCGTTGTTTAAACTTTAATAAGTGGCACTTTTTTTAACATTCCCAGCATTGTATTTTCACTGAAAAAAATACTTTAATATATTTTTTTTTAATAATACAATCATAAAACACTTTCAACTGACTTTTTATGTTTTGTACATGTTTACTTTGACTGTTTGCTGAAGATTTATTTTACGCTATAAAATAAGTAAGAATTAAGGAATAATAGTATGTTTTAAGAGGTCACTTGAGATTTATTTTTATAAAAAATAGTATGTTCAGTTATTCTTAAGATTGCATTTTAATGTCAAATCAATATTGTTTAATGTTCTTGCAACAGAATGAAAAAAACTTCGTTCAATTTCATTCAGTTCTTTCAATTGCATATTTTCAATTTCTTTTTGTTTTTTGTTGTTGTTCATTATTGTCTGAGCGAAGCGAAGTCTTATACTCAGAGTACGTAACGATACTAAAAGTCAAAAAAATTATTTCGTCAAGCAAATCTCAAAAAGTACTTGTCGGATTTTGATTCTGTTTGTACCACTAGGTACCTATGAAGGTAATCTGGTGAATGCACCAACTACGAAAAATTAGTTCCAAATAGTTTAAAAGTTATATTAAAAAAAAACTGATAAAAAAGCACAATTTATTTGCATACGTCACAGAAATTTGGTGTGCGTCGTTTTTCACCGACTGGATATTTTTGTAGAGAAGCGAATCAGAGTGTATGGAGTAAATAGTAATTGTTTGAGCGAAGCGAAGGCAAATACACATAGCACGTAGTGATATTAAAAGTTGAGCATAATTCTTTCAGCAAGCAAATCTGAAAAAATACATGACGGATTTTGAATTTGATTGTACTAGAAGATACCTATAAGTGTATCCTACTGAATTTGTTCCAATCTGAATTTGTTTCTATCCAAAAATTTGTTCCAAATAGTTTAAAAATTATATTAAAAAACTGATAAAAAAGTACGATTTATTTGCATACGCCTCAGATATTTGATGAACGGCACTTTTCACTGGCTGAATGTTTTTGTTACATTCCAGAATTTGAGCACATGGAGCAAAGAATATACGCAAGCAATTTTCATTTAAATACAATAAAACATATTTAAATTTAAAAAACAAATTGGAAAAGAAATCTGTTTTATTATTATTATTATATTATTTATTTAAAAGAAAGATGCCATAATACTTAGTGACTTAGTATTCGGGGTTTTGCGATAATTTTTATAATAACATTTTGTAACCGCATCTTTTGCTTGGCATCTTACATATTTCACGCGTGCAAATTAGGAAAAAATTCTTTCGTGTTTAAATAAAATAGGAGTTTGAATGAGTGCTTTAGATATTACTTTTAATCATAGATTATATTCTGTTATTTTGTTTACATAGATTACATAATATTATTTCTCATTAAGCAACCTGTGTTCCCCGGCGATTATTGCTCTATTGCACGCATTTTATTATGGCTACATTTTATGAAAACATATACATGACGCAGATGTCACACATGCACCAAGTTGATGCGATTGCAACAAAATGGCGATTTCATGTCTCACTTGGTAACCCGTTTATTTTGTTCCATCACTTTATTTAAAAAATAAGCAATGGTGGAAGCAATAATATACAGTTATAAATAATAATCATAATAATAAATAGAATAAAAAGTATAAATATGACAAAAAATCGTACTAGAGAAATATTCAAAAACTTTCACCGAAATAAAGTTTCTACCAATTTACGGGAGAAGAAATCGCGCCAAGTAGTGCATATATGACATTTGTGCTATATTTATACATAAAAATAAGCATAAATGTTCATCAGGTTTATTTATGTAACTGTTCATATCTATTTGCAACAAATATCACTTTCTGAAGTCTCCACAGGACGAAGGTTTATAAAAACGCCAAGGTAAAGGTAATATTGGAAAAGTACTATGAAATTAGAGTAGGTATATCATATACGGATCGGGTTTGAGGCAAATTTGGCGAAAATCATTTTTGAATAAGAGTTACAAATATATTTTTCAATTATTTTGTATTATTTTAAGAATAAAATAATAATAATTAAAAACACAGTTAATAAAGAAAGAAAAATTATTTATATAATTTGATAAAAAAAATAAACAATTTATTAATAAATAAACATTAATAGCCGGGTTACCAGGCCAGGCAAAGTAACGATATTTTGGTACCAATCATGCGAAAGCAGCGCCGTGCAAAAGAGGGGGGGAGCGAAGGGGGGGCAATCGACCTGGTCGCGGAAATTTATGGGGAGCCAAATTTGTGCTACCAATGTCATTTTTGGCCTCTTACAAGAAAAAGTTATGTGGGAGAGTGCCAAATTGAAACAGTTTTTTGGCGCAGCTTTCTCTTCGCACGCTCATGTGCGGAAAAGTTCTATATTCTTTTCTAGCATTTTGCCGAGCATTTTAAATTATTTATTTGGCATTAAATGAATCGATGTGATTTCAATATTCAGCTTTGGGTTTGAATTTTTAATACTTTCCAACAAAGTTGAAAATTGTTTACGCATTTGGTTTGTCTGTCCGTCTGTCCTCGCTCTAATGTCCGTAAATATACGCTTATTTTAATGCAATTGGTAAACCTTATTAACGTCCCCTATGCATGTTTTATATTGTATATGATGCATGTTAGATTAAAATTCCTTTAGAGGAGCACCCTGAAGAATTTGATTACATTATGGTATATGGAAAGAAATGTTTACAGAGTATTTTAATGACATTACCCTATTGAGATGGATTGAATCTGATATAATTTACCAAGTTTCACAGCGATTACGTTAGAACAGGATATTCATAGCATTTTTTATCCATTTACCGGGACACACAAAAGAAATCAGCTACAATGCTGTCTTTTAGTAACAATTGCTGAGATGAGTTTTCAATTTTGGCATGTGCTTTTAAATTTAACTATTTTTAGGTACGTTCGTAATTATATAAATATGTAGCATCTACAGTCGTCGACTGATCCGTCCGTCCGTCGACTTATCCGTCAGTATGTCCACATAAAACAGCATGAAAACTACCCAACCGAATCGTTTGAAATTTTAAATATATATTTCGCGCCGAATTTCGTTGAGTCATTTAAAAGTATTCCATTACATTATGGCCGATGGGTTCAAATAATTCCAAGTGCTTTTTAATTATAACACCCGTAGAAACATAAAGAAATCGATATGCATTTATGAAGGGCACTAGAATATAAATTTTGTAGAATATGCTACAGAAAGAATACTTATTATTCATTTGGAGGGTACCGTAAAAGAATTCCGAAGCATAATGTTATGTGGGGGGGGGGGTATTAATTTTTTCCAATCAAAAATATTTTTAATATAGACTCATTTTCTCATTTGACATTACAAAGTCTTTTAAATAGTAATTTATTCAGGTAAAACTCCATAATAGAGATCACTTTGGCGCATTGAGCCAGCACGTTTTGCTGAAAAAATGTGTTCAAGTTTCTAAATCACTCGTGGGGATACTTTGACAGTTCAAAGATTATGCAGACGAGATATTCAAATCTCATGTCGTATATCTTATAGTACAAATATTGCCAATTCCTTTTATTTAACGCATGCTAAAGCGAAATATTGCTCAACTCCTTGAGAATGGGTTTGAAAAGAAATCAAAACAGCGCATGTAGTGGCCAGCATGCATTACCTATTTAAATCCACTTGATCATATCTGGAACACATTCAAGCGACACATCGCATTCCTTTGTTGGCGTTTTAGCGATTTTTATGTAAAATTTTTAAACAGAGCCTAAATTCTTATCGAGAACCTCATCGCATCAATAGAAATCAGATGTAGATATTATACTGTTATATATATATTAACTATTCTGTATTAACTATTTAAGGGGTTCACACACCATATAAAAGATTCTCTCTTTCTTTTCAACCATCATGATTTGTGCCATTTTTACGTATTAAAATTGGTGTAGAGTGTCTGATATCTTCTTGGCGTAATTTCAGAGTTCAAATTCCGATACAAGATATTTTAGTGTTTTATTATGTGCATTACTTTTAATATATTGCGTGCGTTCAATTTTATAACCACGCATGGCTGTTTTTGCATAGTTTACTTCCCTCTTTATTAACCGTGTATACGAATTTATATAGAATATTTTGTGATTGTATTGTTCAATTTGGTCATTTTCGTCATTTGAACTTGTGGGCAGTATATGGTCAATTAAAGGTAGCATCGTATTTTTATTCTTTTACTTTTCGCAAGTTATTATTAAATCCATGTTCTCAGCAATATCGCTCAGACTAATCCCTCTGAGGGAAGTCCTAGTTTAAAATATAATATAATTTTTGAAAATTGAAACACAAAATAAAAACAACTAATTATTAAAAATATAGTACATTCTTTTACAGTTCTTCTCATTTGAAAAATAAATTTAACTGTTTTATAATTGCTTAAAGATTAAAAAAATATATGTATAATTCGGTTAATTGCCTTTAATTTTGCACTTGTTAAAATGCTGTACCATGTTCCATATAAATCCAAATCAGACGTATCAATCTAATAATTGTAAGATCGGTATATATAAGTTAAAGCTTTCCATATAGAGTACATGCTATACCTTATATCTTGTGTCGTTAACATTTTATTATCGCAGTTATATTTCAATTTTACAATCTCTTCTCATTTTTGGAAGCATCAGAAGAGATTATTGAATTCAGTTTTCGGAGAACGGGAGTGCCCGATTTTGACAATTTAAAATCCGAACCCGCCAAGACCAATAAAAAATGTATCCAATTCGCCCAAGCACAATTCCCAAAATTTAAGAGTTATTTTAAATATGATATCTCATTTTTAAAAATTACTTTCATGAAAACAACTGTTAATCCCCAGTGGATAGTTATCAATATATATATATATATATATGTATGTATGTATGTATGTATACTACGCTATCGTATGCGGCACAAAACAGCGATTAATTGTTAATTATTTAATGGCAACGCCCAAATGAAACGCATCTCATTGATTATTGATAAAAGTCCTTTGGCAGGATTTAGGCTGAAGTAAATAGATTTTATTTATATTCAGCACCGTGTGAAGAGCGGGGCGAAGTGGGCGGTAGTCCCGGGTACAGAAATTTAGAGGGTGCCAAATTTATACTACCATCGTCATTTTTGGCCTGTCACAAGAAAAAGCCGAGGGTATGGGGTGCCAAATTGAAACTTTGCCCCGGGAGCAGTTTCTTCTTCACACGCCCTTGTTAATGTTTCGCTCTTTTGGGGCAATCTCTTTCGCTAAAACTATGAAACTTCAAAATGTTTTTTTTTTTATTTATTTAAAAATATAAATAAATAAAAATCATTACTTTTAAACATTTCAGTTTGCATATGAATTGCAAATATGCATTTTATTTATCATTATAAATAAAATGATTGAAATAAGTAAAGAATTGTGTCAAAACCATGTGTAAGTGTAAAAAAAAATATTGTAAATGAAAATAATTAAATACCAAAAAATGTCAGAGGAATAATGTTTGATAGGATTTGGGCTTAATTAATCTTTGGCTGGATTTAACCTGAAGCAAATCGGGTTCATTTATGTTTCGTTCTTTCGAACTTCGAAACTCTTTGGAACTTGAAAATATTATTTTTGTTTGCTTTTTTCTGTTCTTTTTATTTAAAAATATAATTAAATCATGACTTTTAAATATTTCAATTTAAAAGTAAAGATAACTATTATAAACGAAATGAGTGAAAATGAGTGATTATATTTTAAATGAAATTAATGAAATACGAAAATAAAATGCCACAGACATAACATTTGGCGGGAAGGATTTAGGCTGAGGTAAATCAGGTTTATTTATGTTTTGCACTTTCGCGGCAATTATGGATCTTCAAAATATCATTATTATTATTATGATTATTATTATTATTATTTTATTGTTGTTGTTTTCATTTAAAAATATAAATAAATAAAAGTCATGAATTTTAAACATTCCAGTTTAAAAGTAAAGAAATGTGTTACAAATGAAATGAGTGAAAGGATTATATTTTAAATGAAATTAATGAAATACGAAAAAATGCCACGGGAATATTATTTGGCGTTTTATCACCTGAACCCGGCAAGCTTAAAAACACGCAGTTATTTATTTCTCAAATAGGATCTTCTGATTTCGCAAAGAATTGAGTAAGTAAATTGAATTATAAATTAAAGCAATATGATGCAATGCTTATGATACATATAAGGGAGAACAAACTGAAAGCCAACGGCGGCTAGTTGTTATGAAATGTACATTAAACTTATCAAAAGAGATATTTATTATCAAATAAATATATCCTTCTGTAAAGCGATTCTCTTTGAATTACCCCCTCACACTATAAAAACAAAATACCCAAATTGGGTTGAAAGATTTTTGGGTACAGCATTGTTCCAATTTGGAAAGTTCAATTTGTAGCACAAAATCGTTTTAAATAAGTCTGATTTTTAATGACATTAAAACAATTAAAATATCTTAGATAGTATATACATACCTCAGAAATTTTGATTAATTTAATGTTAATAAAGATCTGCTCTGTTTTGAACCATTTTGGGTTATCTATTTTGGGAACAATACTCTACCATTTTGGAATCCTTACTGTACCATTTCAGGAAAATTACTATACCCAGAAATCTTTCAACCCAATTTGAGTCTTCAAATTTTACTGTTGCAACATATCGATACATTAACGAAGTGTGTTTAATAAATAAATGAGTGAAATTTACAGAAATTATTATTTATAAGAAGAACAATCAAAAAGTTTTTTTTTTCAATTCCTTATTTTGAAAAAAGTACATTTTAAGTTATGATCAATTTTTTCTTCAAAAATTGTTTTGTGACTCTCCTGTTTTTGATAATCAGTTCAACGTAAACAGTTGACACTGTTGTCTGAAAGATCTCATGTTTTTATAAGAAAAGATAAAATATTGTTCTATTTCTTTTCATCGAATTAATACCCTCACAGCATGCATGTTCCCAGTGACGTCACTGTGAGTCACTGTGGTCACATCACATCTGTGACCAAAATGCCACCACTCAGTGACGTCACATTGTGACTGAGATGTGACTTTCTTAAAAATCTTTAGAAAATTACAAAAATTCTTCTAAACATGTTATTTACTTTGAAAAACACTTGTCACAACGTCGCTTCTGTCACAGTTTCGTCACGATATTAATGTCAAAGTAGTCATAAACGACGCATTTTTTACAAATTTGTCACCCCCGTGACTTCACTGGTCACAATGTGACGTCACACACGAGCTCTAAAACGGCCGTAACGACTTCACATTTTAGTCACTGTGACTTCACATCGACTTCACGTGATGTCACCATGCTTACGGGTAATATACATGCCAAATTATTTCGAATAAAAATGACATTGTAAATTTGAAGAGCACAGCCGCAACATAATCAGAGTACACGGGGAAAAATGGTTCGAATCATTAAAGTTATTTTCATTTAAAGAGCTATTATAAATACCACTTGCAAGCCTTAAATTATAGCTGGTTAACTAAAAAGAAAAAATATTAATTCGGTGTTAGCAAAATAAAAAGAATAAAATTAGTGTTTAAATTAAAAAAAAATAAATTTCAATTATCTTAATGGCACTTATAAATAGATAGTCGACGTCAGTGCCAGACATAAATTCTCGAAGTATCAAATATTTTCTTTCTAAAAAGCATTTTAATTCTACTACTTGAATAAAAAAGCATTTCAATTTTCCCTTAATTCTGATAAAAATAGCATTAAAATAATTTAAAAATGATTAATTATTTTTTAAATGTTATTCTTAGCTTTTCCTACACAAGAATAAATACAATAATCAATTTAAAGAAGTATAAGCCCTATCGCGGAAGAAGGTATTCAAATCGGTATTACTACCACAAATATTTATAGATTTCTTTCTTATTATAATGTTCAGACTAAATGTCTCATATTATTTCCATTAAGAATGCGGTTTAAAATTGCGTATTTCGTAACTTAAAAAAAAAAAAAAAAAAAAAAAAAAAAAAAAAAAAACTTCCTTTAAAACTTTCTTTTTTATAACGATATTACGATGTTCATAACCTACTGAAATAAAAAATCTTTTAAATGTAAAAAATTTTGTAAAAAAGAAAAAAAAAAAAAAAAAAAATGCGGACATAAATATATGTATGTGTGCGTGTGTATAAACAAGTTAAAATTTAAAAATCTATCTCCTTATTTGAACTATTTCGTTATTATGTATCACAATTTAAAAATTGAGAAACTTTCCTAAGTACTAAATAGTTTCATTAAAATAACACTAAACTGAAATTTTGAAATTTATTACTCTTCCTTAAAACATTATCATTTTCAGATATTCTTTTCATTTCAAAATTTTAAAACTTTCAGATTCTTCAAAATTTCATGCTAAGTAAACATGAAGCAGTTAATGGTCTCAAAAGAGAGCTAAATTTCCATTACGAGAAGCACTTTTCTCCGAACTATGTAATAAGAAAATTGACGTTAATACGAGTTCTTAGAAATATGGTACCAAAGCTTCCATCGAAAATAATGCGATATTTTTGAGTGTATAAAAGCAAAATATTTCCTTATAATATTTTATTAAAGTTGTTACGGACTTCTTAACTAGTTTCTGAAAATATATTTGTAGGATAACTGAAACTCTTTTATAAAAATCGTTAGGAAAACAACTTAAAATCGGAGAGTGAAACGCCGTGTGAAACGTGATTAATATGTATTGCGTGTATTCCACTTTCCCTCTAAAAATTAATTTTAGATAAAATTTATTTTTCAGGATATTCGAACCATTTAAGGAACGCACCTTACCATTCCTGACAAAAATGACCTGATAATATTAACTTATTATAAATTATTTATTATTTAATAGTAATAATTTTTATAATTTACTTATTATATTATTATTTATTTATAATTATTACATTAATATATTAATGATTATGTATAAAAATATATATTGTATATATTGTAATATATAATATTATTGTTATCCATTAAACACTTAAAACTGCTCAGGGATTCAGCTTATCAGAAAGAAACTATATTTAAAATTTGAAATACATCAGAAAATTCTGCATAAAACCGCTTTATATAATTAAAGGCTGATGGGGGGGGGGATTTATCCATTCCCAAAACTAATCAGGCAAGCGTCTTTTCAGTATGAACGTATATCCAAAAATTGAACCAAAACAGTCCATTCAACATGAAAAACTCCTTTTTAAGTAAATTAAGAGCCTCCCACCGATCCGCTAATCATACTCAATCAATGAATCCCCAAAATCAATATTGAATCCCTAAATCATTTCCTTATCACCTTTTTTCCGATAACTTTTTTCCTTGTCACTTTTTTTCAGGTAACTTTTTTTCCGCGTCACTTTTTTCCCGGTTTTGCAATTTATGTCACTTTCTTTTCGATAACTTTTTTTCTTGTTACTTTTTTTTCCTAGATTCCTTTGTGCATACCCTTCGAGACAGTGCTGGTCTGAGTATTGTGCTTTAGTAATTGCTCCTTTTTGCTAGTTTGGAACGTAATATTAACTAGTACACCGAACCCGGGGTTCCCGGTTCACAAAGTAAAGGTGAAAAACTTTTTTTAAAACTTAAAATTGGAAAGTCTAATAAATTTTTTCTGCGTAATAGGCTTTTTAAACTGCCAACTAAATCCAAATAGCAATTTTATATGAAACATATTATTTATGTAATCATATACAGCTTTAAAAATTATCGGTACTTCCGTATTAGTGGGGCCGTAGCTAAGGGGGCGCTATGGGCGGCTCAGCCCCCCCCCCCCCCTGGAAAAGATTCCAAGGTCACTCAATGAATTTCTGTTCCGAAAATTCAAATGAAATATTGTTTAAAAATCTAATTTAGTTTTGAAACCTTTTCACAGTTTTGCAGAGTTACTAAATTGTATCTAAAATAAGTGTTTCAACACTCCCTCGTCCTATTTGTACATATGAAGCTAACATGATGGGCTATTTTGCACCAGTTATACACTTAAAACTTCATCATCATATACTTTTCTAAGCATAAAATGAAGTTATTTTAACAGTTTAATTAGAAAAAGAGTACCTACAATATGAATATGCACTAATTTATCTTTCTGTGTCAGAGAGAGAGAAAAAAACTATGAGCCCCCCTACATTCTCTTGAGCCCTCCCTATTGTTCACTACGGCCCTACGTATTAGACGCAAAATAGCAGTTATTAGCCAAAGATTTCGCCAAAAAAATAAAATTGCATTCCCAGTTTTTAAAAACAACTAAGAAAATATAACACCCAGATATTCTTTAAAATACATTTTTGTAAAAGTTAATTGACATATCTTTTGTAAAGTAAGTTTACAACGAACTAAAACTCACTAAATTCATAGATAAAAACGAAATAAAACCAACAATATTCACCGGGTTTTATACACGACGATATATTGACATAACAGGTTTTTAATTACTATTTTTTTCAGTTGCTATGAAAAAATGACAACTAAAATATACAGTGATCTGTTGTTTTCCATGGAAAAAAGAGATAGATGGAGGTGCAGTATGCAATTAAAACGGTTTGATGGGCGTTATTCTTCCAATAAGTCTCTCATTCGACCCAAACAAAACAATCACATGGAACAGAGACCGAATTTTTTAACATCATTTTTTCTCTAAATGAAAAAGATCTGAATATATTTTAGCATTATAAAATAGCATTTCATTGTATTATGAATTAAAATTGCATCGGTAAAAGTTTTTCTTTTTTGTGAAAGCATGCAGTTGTGTTTGATGCAATGCAGCGAATTTTAAAGTTACATTTTTGGTGTCACCTCCAGCCACTAAACTGCATCTCTATTTTTTTTTTCTTTTTTACTCTATGGCTATTTTTTCTCTTTTTCCCCACATAAATGCGATACTCAAGTTGCCACTATTAGAGAAATTGAACCAAAAACTACAAAAAAATTAATATCTCAAAAACAAATTGAGATACAGTTTTCTAACAAACGGCATTTAAAAATGCATTTTTTTCTCTAAACGATGGTATAAAGATTGAAAACGTGCAATGTCTAGAAGTTTAAAAATTTACAATAGCGAAATTTGCAAAACCGAAATTTCATCGTAAAGTGTTGCCATTCAAAACATGACGTGTGCGTTACGCACAGATACGTTTGGCCTTTATTATATAGATTTTACAGAAGAGGAGGGGCTAACTTACCTTATAGCAATTGCGATAGACAAAAAACAGACACAAGAGGGAGATCTTATAATGGTTCCGTTTAATTTTTTTAATACGGACTTTTTTAAATACTTGTTACTTTATTTCTATTAAGGATGAATTAAAAAAAAACGGTATTATATTTTTTCTCTTGTTAAATATGACAATTTACGAAGCCGTCAGTAGAAAGTAACTACATTTTTGCCATATGGAATTTTTTAAGCATTTCCTATTTTGCGGTACACTACATCCAGTACCCGAAGTTATGTTGGAAAAAGAATCTGAAAATCTACTAAACCTTTTCTGGAAAACTGGGATTTCAGGAACGTTTTATGAAATGGTAACAGAAAAAAAAGGAAAAAAACATGTAACCGATTCTGTTATATAAAATTTTATTGTTACCGCAACATAAAAAGTTCTAGGAATCCCAGTTTTCGAGAAAAATTTTAGCAACTTAACAGATTTTTTTTTATAGTGTAGACTGCTACAGAATCTGTATCTTGAATTACTAAATTTAATTTATTCTTTTTGTGTATTTATGAACATAAATTAAACGTCATCATTAAAAGCTTTCAAAAGATTTTGCATTATCTCATTCATATTTCGTATTTTTTAAACTCGAAACAATTAACATTTTTTTCTGAAAAATAGATGATATATGCGCGTTATAAGATAGTAAATTTGATGAAAATATATTGAGAATAAAATAAGTATATCACAAATGTAATGCTGTGAAAACTCGATGTCAGTATTTCATGGATTAATTTGGGAAGGGAGGAGGGTATTTTGTACTATCAGACATTACTGAGCAGAAGCATTATTATTTCATTTACATTGCTGATATTTTACAACTCGAAACAATTAAATTTTTTCTTAAAAATGAAAGTTATACGCACGTTATAAGATAATAAATTTCCTGAAAAAATGTTCAGAATAAAAAATATATATCACAAGTGTAATGCTCTGAAAACGCAATGTCAGTCTGTCATGGATTAATTCGGGAGGGGAGGGGAGATAGGAGCGAGCTATTTTGTACCATCAGACATTAGAGACAAGGAAGGTTTCCAAACTGGGCTTACTCAGAATATTTGAAAAAAAAAGAATAATTAAACTACTTATGCATTTAATAAAGGTTAAAAAATTTTAGCGGCGGAATAACAATAGAAATTATTTAAAAATATAAAATGCATTCGAACATTTGGCATGCAAAGACAAAGGTATCACTTGATTTGGCTAGCAGCACATTTTTTCGCCAAACGCAAACGATTTTAATGAAAATGAAAATTGTTAGATATTTTAACAGTGATAGATATTTGAAATGCATGTAAATGGTATTTAATGAATTTAAATTAACGCAATTAAGAAGTATAATACATATACATTGTATTACATATTTATGCTGCTTGTTGCTGACTGCAGTTATTTAATTTTATCACTGTAAAAATAGTTTCATATATAAAAAATGTTTTCATATATATTAAGCTTATTCCAAAATAAAGACCAGATGAAGAATGCTGTAGTATTGCATTTCAAAGTCGGAAACGTTTTTGTTTCCATTGCAACAAAGTTGAATCGAGAGTGCTGAATTGGACTTAATTTTGAGATTGAAATGATTTTAGTTATTTTTTAAATTCATAAAATTTCATAGTTAACTTTCATTATAAATGTACATATGATTAAACTTCAGTTAAAACAAACAAAGAATGACAAAACTAAAACTATTTAAATGTATTTTTAAAAAAATCAACATGAAACATTTTTACCTTAAAAAGTATTTAACATAAAGACGTATTTTTTGAAATTTTATTTCGTCGCCAAACGGTGATAAATCGCCAAATAAACAAAAAGTTCATTATATTTTTACGCACTTTCTAAAGGGGTTCGGCCGAATTTTTTTTTATAAACATATATATCTACGCGAGAAGAATGTTCTGTAATTCTTTCAGAATTTTCTGAATATGCCCGTATGGAGACTTTCTTCGTGAGCAGAGGCACTAAAAAAATATATTCAACGACTTTGCGTAACTCCGATAAAAATTAATATTTGCGTATAGTTTTGGAGTTTCCTTGTAGATAGTATTTTCTGAATTCTTGTAATGAGTTATTAATGTAACAAAAATGTTAGAAATGCCCTGCTACACTGGAATAAAAATTTCTGTAAAGGTACTAAACTTTTTCTTGGAAACTGGGATTCTTAGAACTAGAAAGGTAACAGCAAAAACTCATGTAATCGATTCTGTTAGATTTTGCTATTACTATTACATAAAAATTTCTGGGAATACCAGTTTCCTGGAAAAGTTCATTACTTATACAGATTTTTTTACCGTGTAAAATATCGATGATTCTTAATTATTATTTTTTTCATAATTTTCCTCATTAAAATATTAAAATTTTAATCAGTTATTTAGTTTGTAAAAAAATTATATATGAATATATATACAAAATTTTTGTATATAACCTCCTCAGTCCTGATGTCGTCTGGATGCGATACTAAAAAATAATCTTTAAAATAATTTAAATACTTCTGGAAGTATTAAAACTATACCCAGATTTTAAAATAAATCTGGACGTATTAAAACCATCGATACATAGACTAGTGTATCTTTGGAAATAGTTATAATAATTTTAAACAGATTTTTGTAGTGCCATGTAAAATTATTATCAGGATTGAGGAGAATAAAGAAATTACTTATTATTAAACAACGGCTGATTTGTTGTTATATTATAGATTGTTATATACTTACTAATGCTAATGGAAGTTAGTATAACTTAAGTCAGGATGGTAAAAATAGTGAGCAAGCGTGCATCAAAACAAATTCCTTGTTTTAAAAAAATTGTATGTACTGAAAATGTAAAGCTTTGAAAAGTCTTTGCAAATTGCAATCTTGGTAACTGCCATTTTCAACTGTAAAAATACGTATTACAGAATGAAATCAAATTTTGTTATTTTTTTCACTTTAAAGGTTAAAAAATTATTGAATTAATGGAATTCAATTGAAAATAGTGGAGTTGTACAAGTTGTTCTAAACGTTCAAATTATTTCAAAAACAAATGAGCATTCTTGCAAAACAGGAGCATCTTTTTATACGAGGAAAAATCGTAAAATAAAATTCCCTTGTCGACTGCGGCCAGAGTTGTGTATAAAAATAAAAAAAAAATATGTATAAGGCATTAACGATAAGACACAACTTTATTTTTCTACATAGTTATCAAGAAAATTGAGACATTTGTCATACCGTTTCATAAACTTTAAAAAGTCCTCTAGGAAATATCAGGGCTTATCAAGGCTTTAGGGTAAAAAAAGAGGCTACACTTAAGAAGATCCAATAAAATGATAATTTACAACGAAATAGACAGAACAAGCAAAGACAAGAACATGAAGTCTAATTTAAGACATATTTGCATAAAGAAGAAAATGGTATTTAAAAAACAATATTTGGAATATAATGAAAGATATTCTAAGAAGTCGAATCTAAATGTATTTATTGCGATGAATTTAAGTCTCCTGCAGTAGGTGAATATTCTATTCGGAATCACAAAGACCGTAATTAGGCTCATGATGCATGAACAAAAATAGATAAGAATGAGGATAATGTGTATCTTTGCGATGTGTTCTCAAATTTTCGTCAAATGATCGCGGAAGAAACGTGATTTTGATTAGACGTTTGCTAAAAAATGCGCAATTTTCGTCAGAGCATCCCAAAAAAATGTAGGATTTTCGTTAAAGAATTGCAATGAACGCAATTTTCGCCAAATGATCAAGAGCAAACCCGCAAAATTCGCAAAGGTTGTTGACCTAGACACCGCAAATTTGTCAAAAAATTTAGTCGGTATGTGACGACCGTTATCATTTTCTGCACGTATAACTGAATACTAGGCCTGTGAGCTAACCCATAACGATGGAACGCGAAAGTTGTTATTATTTAACTTATATACTGTCCTTTATATTTAGACAACAGCATTTTAGAAAAGATTTCTTCGACTTGCTTAATTCTAAAAAAATTTGCCGAAAATAATAATAATAAATATTGGTACAAAAATTCAAAGGACCTTGCGCACGCTGAAAAACATCGATTTTCGACAGCCGCCATTTTTAGGTCAACGCCCGCAATATTCAGATGGTGGTGTCCGGTTTTTCCCATACAATGGTAGGTAATCGAAGACATAAAGCCCAATTTACGCACCAGGGTTACCAGTTTGGACTCCATTTTTTATCGAAAAATTTGGAATCCCACCAGAAAATACAAAAAGCAATTTGAGATTTTCTCAGTGATACACTTTTCTTGATTATTTTTTTAAAAAAGTTGAAATTAGCGGTCAAAAGTCAGAACTTCGAAATACAAATGGAGGCCAAACTCGCAACCCTGTTAGATACTACTGTATTATCTAAATTGGCTACTGCATTATTAAATATGTTTAACTTACGTAATTCTCTAATTATATTTATCTAATATCAAAATAATCTCATAAAAGAGATGGATAAAAATATTAAAAAGCTTTTTTGACGTTCATCACGTAGGAGTTAAGATCTGATTATATTCTACCTAAAATTATCTTATAAGTTTTAATCTTACGATAAAATGGCGACAATATCCCCTTAATCTTGGTTATTCAAATAATGGCGAAATGAAATAAAAACTACTATGTTAAAGCTCATTTTACCTTTTTTAAAGCAAGTAAGTGTTTTAATTAAAATTTAATTCGGTTTTTATTTTAATTACTTGAAAGTGGTCATATTCAGATGACTTTTACTACATAGAAAAATAAGATAAATGTTTACATGGACATTAAATTAAAATAAAAAGGATAATATTAATTATATAAAAATAGTCTAATTACTTATGCTTGTAAAGAGTTGATTTTATTTCTGTTAGCAAAATGATCATTTGAAAGAATAATTAAACGAAGACTATTTGGTTTTATTTCATGTTATCTCATTATAAATCACGATTGTTTAATGAATTCGTTTTATAACCATATAACAATCGTAACAATCGAACGTTCGTTACCATATTTACTCGTGGATAACGCGCACCCGCTACTTAAAAAAAAATGGCGATTTTTAAAAATCTCGTGTATAACGCGCACCATAAATTTGATATGCAAATGAATTAATGACTAAATATTACAATATTAAAATATATATATTAAAAATTACTATATATTATAAAAATATATAGTAACGCGTACCTAGAAGTTTTGCCCTATTTTTTTAAAGGTGCGCGTTATACTCGATTAAATACGGTACTTTTCAATTAACATAATTTTTTAAATGAATTATTCAGTGTCAGTATAAATTTAAATAAAGAATTTCAGTAAAGAAAGTCGAAACGAACGTTACATCTGGCTCAAAACAAAGCGAAAATGCATTTTTACACTTCGGGTAGGGAATGAATGACGTGGGGTAGGAGTGAGTGATGGCAGTGGGAATTTCTAATTAGCGTTTATTTAATGTTAATGAATAAAAAAGTTTCAGGATTGAAATAAAGATGCGTTAATACTCCAATTAAATAAGATTTTCCGAGTAGTTATGTCTGCTTTGAATACATTTCTTGATTCATGTGTATATCATGTGATTACATCCAGCAGTAAAAAATTATTCCGTGTATAACGCGCACCTAGAAGTTTTAACCTATTTTTTTTTAAAAAAAAGGTGCGCTGTATACTCGACTAAATACGGTACTTTTCAATTAACAGAAATTTTTTTATGAATTATTAAATGTCAGTATAAATTTAAATAACAAAGTTTGTAAGAGACAATAAATTTCACTGCAAGTATTACAGACGGTGTAACTAAAATATGCACATTACTCGAAGTTATGTATTTCTTTACTGAATAGAATCAATACGGTGTATAAAAAATTTCAAATCAAAATTTATTTCACTTTTAAATTAGGCAGAATACGGCTGTTTAGATGCGAGTTATTTGCTTCTAAATCTCTTATATTCAAATGGTTGTATAATATATCTATTTCTCGTATCAGTAAATTTTTGATCCAAAGTTTTATTCAAACAATAAAGAAAAAATCATGCATACATGCATGAAACACTTTCAAACACTCGTAGAATGAAGTAACAAAACGCTGCACCTTTTAAAAAATTAAAATATTACGTCTCATTTCACCATATTGAAATTTATCACATATATAGCTGTTCCCATTTATAATCGGAAAATGACCTGCATTTTCATCAGCCTTGTATATGATATAGAGATTTGTATCTATTAACAACATGCATTCCAAAATTTAGCTCATTTAAGAGATTCATTTGAGTTAAATATTCCATTTCAGCAATTTCTTTTAATAAGGAGAATGGATGCGAATATTTTTATGCAACCCTGTATATGAGGTATAGATTTTGTAATAAAGAGTAATATACAAAAAAATAATTAAATTTAAATGCGCGTACCGAATTTTAAAAGGTTCTCTCAAGAAACTATTACTCAAAACCGATTTTTTGTGTGTCCCAGAAAATTTGCAAAAAATGCTATGAATGTTTTTTTACCGAAATTGTAGTGAAAGTCAGTGATTTATATCAGTTTTGATTTATATCACATTTGAAATTGCATAATGTCACTAAAATACTCTCCAAACGATTTTTCGCCGTATACAATAATATAATCGAATTATTTTGAATGTCCCTGTAAATGAACCATAAATCGTACATACTGCATATTTAATACCAAACATTCATTGATCCCAAATAACCTTTATGAAAAAAATGCATGAAAATCCGAGTATATTTACGCGAGTTAGAGAACAAACAGACGACCAGACGATCAGACAAGCCGAATAAGCACTTTTCAACATTGTTGGAAAGTGCCAAACATCCAAAAACCAGGAGAAGCATTTGCGTGCAAACTACATCCTCGTATGCAATAGAGATGGGAAATGTAGTTATTTTTGGTTAACAGGTTACATCGTTCCACTCTTTTACAGGTAACAGGTTCCAACAACCTGTTATTTTTATAACATATAACTTATGGTATTTTAATTAGAAGTCCTTTTAAACAAAATGTTTTAAATATTTTTTGACGTGATTATAAATACTATTTTCTACGACAATGAATCAAAATCAGTTTTGAATTAAAAATTTAATTAATCCACTCATTTTAACTCAGTAAGTTTCGAGCATGCAAGAATAAATGTTTACTGTTTTAGCTGTTAGAACATGGACAAACTTTTTCTAAATAAAGCTTATAGAATCCAGGCATTGGCGGCTGATTTTTGAACATATACCGTAAAGTAATGGAATTCTTCTGAGTGGCCCTGCAAATAAACCAAAAAAGAAGAAAAAAAACATACTCCCTTTTCAATACCGAACATGCCATACTGAATCTCACTAGCATATGCATCCATTTCATGACAATCGGACTATATTTACGCAAATTAAGCAAGGACAGACAGATGGACAAACAAATCGAATTCATAAACATTTTTTAACTGCGCTGGTAAGTATTAAAAAGGAAAAAATTGATCCGCGACTTAATATCAGCGATATCTATTGACACATATTCAAAGGGGCTGTCCATAAATAATTATACGTTTTTTAATATTTTTACCCCCCCCTCTCTTGTTCTTGTCACATGTCACGATATATTACATAAACATGTACTTGCGGTTTAGAAACAAAACACTACGTTATTGATCATATTCCAAACTTTATTTTTAAACTTTAAGCGTTTTAATGGCATTCATAACCATAACAATACAAATGATTCATGTACTTTTTTTGTTTGAAATAATGTTAAGATTCACTACAAAAGCTTAAATAATATAGAATGGTAATAAAATATTAAGAGCAACTGAAAATAATAGCATTTTGGAATTTGAAATAGAATTTAATATATTAGGTTTTTAAAATCATATGCTTACTTTATGAACACAAAGTACTTTATTTTTAAAATAACTTTTAACTTAATCTGCTTATTTTTAATGCTTTTATTTAACCAAAATATGTGACGTCACATTTCTTCTTACCCCCTCCCACCCCTTTTTCAGAAACTGTCATAATTTCATGCCCCCCCCCCCCTCCAATCCACGCGTGACATCATTTGTGGGCGGCCCCAAACTATTTTCACAAGAATACAAAAATATCATTTATATACTCTTAATCGAATGCAATGCACCGAAACGAATTTCGTTTGTACAAATATGCTTTTCAAATTAATTACAACTGTACCAAAGTTATGTTATTTCGCAAATTGTAGAAGACTGTTTTCTTTCGTTATTTCTTTTTTTTTCAGCGAAATAAAATAACAGAAATAAAATCTTTTAAACGCAAATACAAAACAAAAATAATAAAAGTATTTGGCCAAAAAACAAAATTTATAATGCCAAATCCCCCCCTCCTCTACCTAAAACAAATTTCCATGAGTAATACCCCTTTTAAAAATTCAAATACGACTAAACTTCCCATATCTTTCATTCAACACTTGCAATATCAACACATAATCTTTCCTACTTGAAATCATTTCCTATTACTTTCTTCATTTTCATACCATAATATATAATTTCATCCCATCAAACCATATAGAATAATCAAACACCTTTAATCAAATGTCATTCACTCAGACAAAAATTGTTAATTCTGTTATATTTATTATCAGTTTTTTTTTTTTTTTCAATTTGAAACGCTGTTGGATCAAATGTTACAATGACCGCAGAAAATATTTACAGATAAATAATTGCCAATATGTTAAATTATCTGTTTTTATTCAAAGTTAGCCGAACGATAAAATGATCATTATCTATTTTAAGAACTAGATTTATTGCAGTGATATGAAAATATCTCAGAATGAATTGAGGAATATTAAGGAATTATTTGTGGTTGCTTATCAATCGCGGCTTTCAATTGAACTCAAACTGAAGTTTTAATGTACATGTTTTGAACGTGTTAATCAGTTTAAAAAATAAATTCGTGCATTTTATTTAAATGTAATAAAATAATGCTCCTTTTTTAATTAAGAATTAATTAAAAAACTTAACTAAAATTAAGAATTAATTTTTAAGGCATAAAATTATAAATAAATGCATTTTACTTAAATATTGCAAAAATGTACTTTTTATAAATTTAATGATTCTGAACTCGCGTATGGCTGTTTTTTCTTGTTGTGTGTGTTGGGGAGGGGGGGGGGTAGAAATCAATGCTACAAGCAATCAATTTCCCCATGTAGTAACACAAATGGCAAATATATTACAAAATTCGAAGATAAAACTCAATTTAAAATGCATTTGTAATGTAAGTGTATAAAGGAAAAATATTTCGAGTTAATAATGAAGCTTGTACACTTAATTATTTTTTAAACGTACTAGGGGGGCCCCGCCCCCCTGCTCGCTATGCTCGCCAACCCCCCGCGTAATCGCTTCGCGATTCCAAATTATTGTCTACCCCTGCTTGCTGCGCTCGCCAATAACCCATGGTATGAATAAGCAGTTGCAGACCTTTCAAATGATGTCTCACACGACTGGTGTTGTAAAGAAATAAAAAATGTGCCCCGCTGGGGGGCAGAGTGGGAGGCGACACAAAAGACATCCATAATATGAATAAGCAGCTGCAGACCTCTCAAATGATGTCACACGACTGGTGTTGTAAAGAAATTAAAAATGTGCCCCCCTCGGAGGCAGAGTGGGGGTGACACACAAGACATTCACAAAATGAATAAACAGTTGCAGACTTTTCAAATGATGTATCACACAACTGGTGTTGTAAAGAAATTACAAAATGCGCCCCCTCTGAGGGCAGAGGGGGGGGGTTACACACAAGGTATCCATAATATGAATAAGCAGTTGCAAACCTCTCAAATGATGTGTCACACAATTGGTGTTGTAAAGAAATTAAAAATGTACCCCCCTGGGGGGCAGAGTGGGGAATGACACACAACACATCCATAATATCGCAGTTTCAGACCTTTGAAATGATGTGTCACTCAACTGGTGTTGTAAAGAAATTAAAAATGTGACCGCCCCCCCCCCCCCGCTGGGGAGAGCAGAGTGTGGGGGTGACACACAAGACATCTATAATATGAATAAGCAGTTGCAGACCTTTCAAATCTTGTGTAACACGACTGGTGTTGTAAAGAAAATAAAAATTTGGCGAAATATTACAGTTATCGCCAAGTTGGCGTCACTTTTGACAACTAATTTTGGTCGCCAAATTTGGCGATATATCGCCACGTTGGCTACAAACTTGGCGATTGTTGGCGATGGTAACCTTTCCTCTCTTTATGGTAACCCATATGGCGATGCATAGACGGAGCCCTTTCCTGATTGGTCTATTCGACTCATGGAAGGAGTGGACAACCCGGATTCGTTAGTTCCGGAAATCTTCCACATCAGCATCATTCCAGGAGTCATTCCTTTTAAGGCTAGTTTTTTTTTACTATAGAAGGAAAAATATGAGGATTTTTTTAGCTATGTTGAAAGCAGAATTTTGCACATATTTTTCTTTTATATTTCTACTGAAAACAATGGTTCTTAGGAATTTCAGATTACAGATTTTTAATGGATTTGCAAGTTGTGGGATGCCCTATGCCCAATTTGGTTATTTTTTGGATCACTATTCATCTGTGTGTTACGCAAAGTTTGTGAGTGCTATAATTCCAAATTAAAGCTCAGAATTTCATAAAATTTCATTTTTAGAAAAATGTAAATTGGTAGAAATTGTTGCCCGATTTTGTACAAATCACCCTGTAAGTGGCACTGCTATCATGTTTTCTTCATACTCTGGGCAAGTAACTGTGCAGTCTTAATATATGCAATGCAAATTGATAAAAAACGAGACGATTTGATTTTGTGTTTGATTCCTCAACAACGAGGTGGAGGAGCTGTTAGCCTATGCTTGCTATTTCTAATGAATATTGTAACTGTATTTCAAAAATTTTTAGTAAAAGTACACGAAATTGTACATTTATTAATTTAAATTATGTATAAATGTTCAATTTTAGTTTGGAATATAGTGCAGAGGTGTTTTTGTGCTATCTTAAAATGCTTGATTCTGTGCAGATGCATGTACTAAGAAATTCATTGTAATTAAAACAGAGTAATGTGGAACTGAGTTATATGTTTGACAATATAATTCAGATATAGATTTTTAAAGTTACTCATTGAATATTAGAAGCAAAACAACAACAACAAACATTTTAAAAAAGCACGAAAATATATTTTTAATTGAAAAAAAATTGTTTTGGTCAAAAATTAGGCATAATGTTGTAGGGTTTTAAAAAGTAAAATTGACTTTTTATTATTAAAATGCTAAATGAAAACAATTATGATATTATATACGATTATAATGTATACATGATTTATGAATACAAAACATCTAAAGCATAACCTTTTTTCTTACAAATATTCAGATGTTTCTCTCATCTACTATTCTTTCAGTGTTTCATTTATGCTCTACTTTATGTCATCAGAATTGGTGAAAGTATGTATGGTGGTGACATACACGAGGTACCAAATCGAAAAAGCATTTAATTAGGGCTGCAAATAATTACTATTCCTGCATTAGGGAGGATTGATGAAATGAAAACCACTTTTTAGCACTGTACGCCTAACAGAGTTGCAGGGCCAATTTAGGTGCGCTCGTCTCAAAGGAAACGATTCAGGACATTTTTAGTGAATATTAAGCTATTTTAATGGTACAAAACTGATTTCTTGATTGAGGCAAATGAATGAAGAAGCTGTCATTTAAAACCATATGTTATTTAATTAACAGGGACTTTTCAGTAACATGTTAATGCAATATTAGGTTCCAGCAGAGTAACAGTGTTTTTTTATCCTAATACGTTAAATAATGCCCATTACTAGTATGCAACGTAAGTGTCTATGGAGGATAATTTTTAGAAATATAACTTTAACAGTATTAAGGTACGTGCCTATTGTCGAGGGGAATTTCTTTAATGAAAAGTATTATATTTTTATCAAACACGTTATGTTTTTAGTTTAAAAAAATGGTAATAAAACTATAAAATTAGACATTATTTTTAATGGAATTTTAATTCACTATTCAAATTTATGCTATATTTAGCCAAACTCTAATAAAGATTGAGTATATGCCAAAACATATATAACGAGACCTGTCCACTACATATATATTTTTTTAGAAGCGTTAGTCTTGTAACGGCAAACCCACGGCGGGCGCTATTTGTAACGGTGCACGCACGCTGGGTGTCGTTTGTAACGTTATATGCAGACATATTCAGTAGTTTAGGTTAAAACAACAAAGTTTATTCAAGTGATAATGGCCGAAGGGAAGTGGAGCAAGTCTAAAATTTTACACACTGAGAACACTATGAACAGCTAAAATCATACTCACAGGCCCCAATCTAGCTCAGTCGTGGCACCGCTTAACACTTGACACTGTCTCCTGGCTGAGCTGTTGAACAAAGCTTAGTTAAACAGCCCGTGGCTGTGGATAATTCTTTATTTCATCAATAATTAAAATGGAACTACTATTAAACTTTCTTACCACGGCCGACTCTTAAATCCACTATCCAAACTCCTTTCCACTTTACTGGAGGCCGTTGCTACTTTCTATTCGTCAGCACTTCGCTAAACAATCATCCACTTCGTTGTCTAATGGCAGAGGTCCGCACTCGCTGGCTGCTGGCTAATGCCAGAGACACACACACACCCAAACTGACCCCCAAGCTTTTATATGCTGCAAACTGAGATACTTCACATTAACATATTACTAATAACCGCGAGCTAACTGCGGAATTCGAAAGAGCACACACACTCTAGAAAGTTAAAGTAAAAGAGAGGATAGATGTCGCTTTTACGCCTACAAAATGTTAAATTATTGACGCCACGATCTCAGAAACACTAGAGTGCCTTTATGACAAAAGGTCACTCCCTCACAACCCCCCCCCCCGGATTCCGCAGAGAAAAAGGGCTGGGCAAAATGCATGCCCAGAACTTTTTCTTGTTATAAATTTCGAGCCGTAATAAAACACAGTGATGGGTGAAATTTAGCGCCGAAACATAACTTTTAAAATATTAACTTTGACCCATCACAACCAAAAAAAAACTCAGTTTGCCTCAAATATTCACATATTCAATCCAATCATTCTTCTATCTTACAAATAGCCTCCGTAAAACTTCCAAAAACTCGTAAAATTTTCAAAACTAATTACTTCTTTCAAAACAGCCCACTCCACTGGGAGTGCTAAAATTTCTCAAAATACTAAACTTCCGAAATTTTCCTCAATATTGTAATACAACTATAACTTTACCAAAAATTTCTCCACAACTTTTAATATACTAGAATTCGCACCAAGTCCAAAAAACCCAATGCGCAAAAATTTTCCTCATCCAAATTCCGACTTCATCTAGAATTACAATTACTTCATACTAAAATAACTCTGCTACTACGTAATACCTACAAACCCATTAGCCAATGAACTAACTCCCAAAATTCTTCAGAACTTAACTCCACTTTAACAATAATTGGGGCACATACGTACAGCGGCATATCGCTGTGCTTATGCAACAATCAAAAAATATCAAAAATTTACAAAATGACGTCATCATGCTCTTCATCTGTATTAACTAAAAGAAAAATAGCAGAATCAATACATAACACAGGTATACTTCCCTGCAAGAAAATCACATTAACATTCAATTTTAATACAATACAATTTCAAATTCAAACGCAGCTTAAAAAATTCACAACTTGCGGAAACCATTCCCAACTAAAGTACAAAACGCAACTCATAAAACACGAACGATAAGAAGAAAGTTAATTCATTAAATGTTAGTATAAGAGATAGAAACGCGTGTCAAGGGCTTCTTGACCGCAAAACACGTGCGCGTCTGAACCGCGGCGCGTGTACAAAATAACCCAAATTACTATCTGTACTTTCTGAAAATTTAAACATACATTAACATACATTTTATAACACATGAACAATATAACAATATAGTAACATTTTTAACAAATAACACAACAAATTAACAATAGATCCAGAATTTTTAAAAGCAGTTAAGACCAAAATCTCAAACATACATAAAACTAACAATTTTGCAAACAAATTTTGAACACAATTAAGCACCAATCGTGAGTCCGTCAAAAAATTCTAAAAATGGCCAAAAAGTACCAAACAGTCTTTCTGCTTTCTATTCTTTCACATTGCTACCACATATATGCACTCTAATAGAAATTTAATAAAGAACATTATCACCCAATCATAGAGATGATTCGCTGCTGGCTGGCTTCATACTACAGGATGGTTTTCTCCTCTTGTCCCAGAAACCTTGTACGAAGGATCTTTCGTCATCAGAACTGTACGGTGACGCCACAGTTGACTGTCGTGCCTGCAGCCTGGTTCGGAATGGATGCCGCGGGATACTTGTAGGTTCCGCTCGACGACGCTGCTCTGGCCGGTTTGCTGGGGTCACTCCATGGCGAGATTCACACTGTTGATGCCGATAATCTGAGCGTTGTCTCCTCTTTCTAGATGCACCCGAAGTTACTGAAGGTCCTAGACCACGTTTCTTTCCAGACCTACGCTGTTTCTTATTGGGCAAAAATTCCGACTTTAAAGTCCTTTTAACAGTTTGTCGAGTGTCCATACGAAATCTTTTCCGGGGATTAATCACTGAAGATGGCGAACTATTAGATAATGTATGTTTGTGAGGTTGCTGTCTACTAGGTGGAGGATTTGGACAGTTTATAATTTTTTGTCTTTTATGGCACACAGAGTCCGATGTATCTGACACAATTCTCTTATTTTTATTATCATACTTTGCTCTCGGATTGCTAGGCTTTCGACTTTCAAGAACAGTTTTTGGAGCCGTTTGACCAAATTTTCTTCTTGAATATTGATGAAAAGAATTAGATGAAGAAGTGCTGGACTCGGGACACTCATTGGATCGGGAATTTCGCGAAACACCACTCGACACATGAGAACCTTCACTACCATTTTCTCTAAACTTATAAACTCTAACCTGATCCAAATTAACCGTCATTCTTTCACCATTGACATCAACAACCAAATTATTATTTCGAACTTCTAAAACCTCGAACGGACCTACAAACTTCGGACCAAACTTAGCATCTCTCTTTTGACGACTTGAACTTAACCAATGCTTTTCTACTAACACAAAATCTCCAACTTTCACTTCTAACTCCCTTCTACGCATATTATAATACTGAGCTTGCTTTTCTTGCGCTTTTCCCATTTGAACCTGAGCTTCCTTAACCAACCTCTCAATATCCTGACACATGTACTGACTTTCCGCATCTGACACCATAACTAGCCTTTGGAATGGAGTAATGACTTTTCTACCCAAAAACAATTCAGCAGGCGTTTTCCCCGTTGACTCGTGAACTGCTGTACGAAGTGCGTACGCAAAATGCTGAAGAAACTGGTCCCAATTTGCATGATGAGAACCAACATATGAAGAAATCATTTGAATTAATGTACGATTTACACGTTCAGCCATATTAGACTGAGGTCGATACGGAACAGTAAAAGAATGATCGATCTCCAGCTTCTCACACAGGGCCTTAAATATATCAGAAATAAAACAAGGTCCATGATCGCTCACTACCCTAATTGGTGCACCATATTTAGAAATATAATTCTCAAAAAATGCATCGGCAACTGCAGGTGCAGAAGCCTTCCTGAGGGGGACTAACTCTACCCATTTACTGAAATAATCAGCTATAACTAGCACAAATCTATATCTTTTAGGATTAGACAATGGATAAGGACCGATTAAATCTACACCTACACATTCATTAGGAAAATTTACTTTAATAGGAATTAATTTGCTAGCTGGACTTACATTTTTATAATTATAACGTTGGCATGTGCTACAGCTGGAGACATAAGCGCGCACTGCTTCCCGCATTTTAGGGTAGTAGCAGGATTCACAAATTCGAGCATAAGTTTTCCTGATTCCTAAGTGACCTGCTAATGGATTATCATGAAATTCTTTCAAGATGGCCTTACGAAGACTAGCCGGAATAAAAACTCTTAATTCACCACGTGAATTTACAATTTTAGAATAAAAAAGAAGACCATCGATAAGCTTAAAAGATTGGGACCACTTCTCAAACATAGGCACATCTGCGCTCGGGACATCATCAGGATTTTCCAAGTAACGATACAAACTACCAAACTCTTCATCTTGCTTCTGTTCCCTTATCAACTGCTCTCGCGACCTTAACACCAATGAAGACAATGCACAACACTTAACTTCCTCCGTGACCTCTAAACCACCATGCGGGTTTCGTGACAGAGCGTCCGCTACCGCATTCTCCTTGCCAGCCCTATGTTCTATAACCACATTATACTCTGCTAACTTCAAACACCATCTGACCATACGAGACGACAAACCCTTTCCATTAGTTAACTTTGTCAAAGCTGAATGATCCATAATGACTTTAACCGGTATATTAGTGAAAAAACAACGAAATTTATTCAAAGCCCAAATTACTGCAAGACACTCCCTTTCCGTAATCGAATAATTCCTTTCCGCTGCATTTAAAATTCTTGACGCAAATGCTATAGGTCGACCTTTCTGTGCTAACATCGCTCCAACCCCCACTGCACTCGCATCGCAATACACTTCAAACTGAGATGAATAATCGGGGTGAGCCAAAACAGGAGGGGAAACTACTGCATCTTTTAATAATTCAAACGACCTCTGAGCCGCTGATGACCATACAAACTTCACCCTCTTCCTTTTTAAATTATACAACGGTTCACATAACTCCGAAAAACGTGGAATGAACTTGGCAAACCAAGCCACCATCCCTAAAAATGTCGCCACTTCCTTACTATTTTTGGGGGGACTCATTGACGTAATTGCCTCAATTTTCTCATTATCTATTTTAATACCATCACGCGTAATTTTAACTCCTAAATACTTTATCTCTTTTCTCAAAAATTTACATTTTTCTAACTTAACTGTTAACCCAGCATCTCTTAACAACGTAAATACTTCCCTCAACAATCTTAAATGTTCTTCAAAAGTAGCTGCCATTATAATTATGTCGTCCAGGTAGACCAAGACACCCTTACCAATCAAAGGTTTAAGGATATTATTCATGGCCTTCTGGAACGTTGCCGGCGCTCCCGATAAACCAAAACTCATTCTCTTAAAAGCAAAACAACCGTCCCGAGTAATAAAAGCAGTCTTAGGTATGTCCTCCGGCTTCATTGCAATCTGAAAATAACCCGACGTAAGATCTAACGTTGACATATAATTCGTACTCGTTATATTAGCCAAAATGTCGTCAATTACTGGAATAGGATACTGAGGGTATTGCGTTATCGCATTTAACTTTCTATAATCTACTGCAAACCTATATGCCTCTGGATTATCTAAACTTTTCCCATTATTTTTACGACATAACACTACTGGCGATGCAAAAGGAGACTCAATTGGCATTATAATATCGTCCGCTAGCATTTTTTGAATATGATAATCAATTATACCTTGTTTAACTTTATCATAACGATATGGTTTACTAGCAACAGGTGCTTTCAAACCAGTATCAATCTCATGCCACGCAACATGCGTTAAACCCGGTTTATCAGAAAAAACCTCTCCAAATTCATTCAAAAACTTATTAAATTCCTCCCTCTCGATTTCACTTAACCCCGACTCCTCCAAATTATCTGACACTAAAACAGGCTCTTTCTTACTCACATTCTCATCATTATTCACTATTAACGACTTTTTAAAGAAATCCAAACTAATTCCTCTATCCTTCATATAATCCACACCAACTATACAATGCACTGTTAATCCATCTAACACTCAAAACTCCCAACATGTCTTAACCGAACGAATTTCAACTTCCAATTCTACTGAACCTTTATTATCGCAAGCTACTCCCTGTGCTGACTGAACCACAAGACTTGACCTTTTCAACTTCTTATACGAAAAATATTTCCGATAACAATCAAAAGAAATGAACGACTTATCTGCCCCTGTATCGAAGACACTTTTAACGACAATACCATCTAACACAATTAACACTTCAGGTAACTCAACCGGATTAATAGTAATTTTATTCAAACTCACAGAAGGCTTTTCCGATTTGACCTGTGACTGCATACCTTCCAAAATACAGTCACTTACCAGTTTAACTGACCCGACCTCCTCACACCTCTCCTTTGCACTGATTTACCTTCAAAATTCTCATCCGAAGTTAATCTCCTTACTTGCGAAGAAACATTCCTGTCCCGTCCTGACCCACTACGATTATAACCACTATTCTGTCTATTTCCATACATATTTCTCTCACCACTTCTAAAATTATTAGCACCACCACCATTCCTATTACCATTACTCGTATTCGACATATTACGACCAAATCCATCATTTCTATTACGCAAATTACTATCCGGAAATCGCTGTCCCCCTCTCACAAAATTACGTTCCCCCTCATTTCTCAAATTACTATCCGTGACAGGTCTCTGCCGAGGGCTACGCAAATCCCGTTGATCCAAGCTATGCCGAGTCTCGTACTTCGATAATATCTGATGCATGTCTGCAAAATTCTTCGGTGCTCTAACTTCAATAAAGTCCTGTATATTTGGATTAAAAAGAGGAAAAACAATGTCCAACAATTCCTCAAATGTGATATCTAAGTCTAATTTATTTTTTAGTTCTAGCTTACGTAGATAGAATTTTGACGCCGACTCATAAATATTCTGCTTATTACAATAGAACTCTTTTCTCAAAATACTTTTATCTTTAACGGGAGGAAATGCCTTCTTTAACTCGATCACAGTTTGTTCAAATCTTTTCGCTTCTTCATTAATCAAAAACTTTCCTATATTTTCCAACCACAAAAGTGCTTCGCCCTTTAACGAGCATTTAAGCACTACGTATCTACTTTTTTCAGGTATATTATTGAACAAAATATAATCATCTAATTTAACTAAAAATTCACTAATATCACCCTCACCGGTGAAATACACACGTGGCACAATCTCATAATGTCCGATGTTTCGTTGGGCGCCATTTGTAACGGCAAACCCACGGCGGGCGCTATTTGTAACGGTGCACGCACGCTGGGTGTCGTTTGAAACGTTATATGCAGACATATTCAGTAGTTTAGGTTAAAACAACAAAGTTTATTCAAGTGATAATGGCCGAAGGGAAGTGGAGCAAGTCTAAAATTTTACACACTGAGAACACTATGAACAGCTAAAATCATACTCATAGGCCCCAATCTAGCTCAGTCGTGGCACCGCTTAACACTTGACACTGTCTCCTGGCTGAGCTGTTGAACAAAGCTTAGTTAAACAGCCCGTGGTTGTGGATAATTCTTTATTTCATCAATAATTAAAATGGAACTACTATTAAACTTTCTTACCACGGCCGACTCTTAAATCCACTATCCAAACTCCTTTCCACTTTACTGGAGGCCGTTGCTACTTTCTATTCGTTAGCACTTCGCTAAACAATCATCCACTTCGTTGTCTAATGGCAGAGGTCCGCACTCGCTGGCTGCTGGCTAATGCCAGAGACACACACACACCCAAACTCACCCCCAAGCTTTTATATGCTGCAAACTGAGATACTTCACATTAACATATTACTAATAACCGCGAGCTAACTGCGGAATTCGAAAGAGCACACACACTCTAGAAAGTTAAAGTAAAAGAGAGGATAGATGTCGCTTTTACGCCTACAAAATGTTAAATTATTGACGTCACGATCTCAGAAACACTAGAGTGCCTTTATGACAAAAGGTCACTCCCTCACAGTCTATACTAATAAAATCCGTGCTCTTCTGTCTGCTTGAAGCCGATTACAGTTCGCAACGCGGGCGAGTTGGAAGTCGCGAGAGGTGTCTTTCGATTGGAAAAATTCTGGGAAAGTCATTTCGGGCATTTTCGAGACCGTGGGACCAAAATTAAAAAAGTTATGAATTAAAAACCCCTTGGAAATCGGAACGGAAAATATCTCAATTCCCAAACGGTGCTCTGAAGCAGAACACTGCGCCACCTTGCGGTGAAGAACCTGAACTTTTCCCCTTTGGCTAAAAGAAGAAACAGTCGAAAACCGCTTTTTCTACCGGCACTAATTGCATTTTTTTTGCGCGTTTTTTCTTAAACCATCATGCAGACAGTTTTTAAAGTAGAAAAAAATTGATTACATATTCAGAATCTGCGTAAACATCTGCTTCTGATGAACTAAAAAATACAAAAAAATGTCTTATGGGCGCGTAGTGCCCACCTTGCAAAACCAAATATTTTTAACGGGACTATGGGCGCGAAGCGACCATAGCTCCGATCCACAATCTTTTTTTTTTCAAGTGCACGTGGCCCACAGTGAGAAATCACATATTTTTAACGGGACCATGGCTCTTTAATTTACTTTTTTTTGTGCTTGAGGATTCGAACACCAAGACTTGCTTATTAAATGAATTTTTTTGCTTATTATGTACTGCTTAATACCGAGGTTCGTTTGGAAAAAGTCGCCCAGCTAGCGGGCGTAGCTCGCTAGTAATTATATAAAAACGTAGATCCTACAGCCGTCATCAATTACTCCATCCAACCGTCTGCCTGTCCACATACCACAACACAAAAACTACCTAACCGAATCGTTTGAAATTTAAAATATATAATTGTTGCATAATTTTGCAGAGATATTTCAAATTTCCTGAAAATCGGGTGTATAGTATAACTACAGGGACAATCAAAAGTATTCCGTTACATTACGATTAATGCAAAAAAAAAAAAAAATAAAATAAATAAATAAATAAATCTGGAAACCTATTTTTCTGTCATCTATGATGTCATCTTGCTTGTTTAAGAAATTTTAATGAGAATCTACAGTATTATTTTAGTTCAAAAATAAAGAAACTACTGCCGTACAGGTATTAACAATATAGTTTAGAAGTAATCGAGATAATAAGCAACGAAAAGATAAGTGTACTCCCTTTTTTGTTCATTTTTTTAACTTCATTTTACAGTACAAGAATAAAAGAAACTCATAGAAGAATGTGCATTTATTTCCAATAAATGGCAAAATTCAATTAATGAATATATTTTTTTATTACAAACAAAAATTATATTAAGGGAAAAGAAGATTAACTTATTATTTTTTCTGAAATAACTTTTTCTTTTAGAACGTCAAAGCATAACATTACTGATTAAATCATTTTTCCATAAAATTTTAATATTGTTATTGAAAATTAAAGATATAGTTAAAAATTTTCAATTCAATGTTGATTTTTAATCTCAAAGAATATATCTAATTTAAAACACTTCTCTTTCAGTAATACAGTAATTTTTATAATATCTTTTCTCAAAAACGGAATGTAGAAACCCTCACGTTTTTATCTGCAAGCTCATTAAGAAAAAACTAGAATAAAAAGAACATTTCGAAAATTTCAAAATAATTAATTGACCAGAACATTTTCTGAAAGATTAAATAATTTTGAAAAGAAATATAACTCCCAAATTCATAATTTTGAGATTTTTATTTTGCCCAATATTAAAAATCATAGAAGCGTAAGTCTTTTAATTATTTGAATGATTCTTCATTTTAATTTCAATAAAAGCCCCCTTTTTTTAAAAAAAAAGATGATTTTAAAATATCTAACAAAAAATGATTTTTAATTCGATTTTGTAAGTTTGTTCTTTTAGAAAAGGAAATTACTATGTGCATTTCAACATTCAAAATGCTGTATTGAATATATATGTATAAGTATGTTCCAAAATTCTTTTATTTAGAAAACCGATACAGTACCGTCAAAATTCAAAATTCATTTTTTTTTTACATTAAACAACAATCAAATATGAAATAAAAGTTTAAAAAAAATAAGCATTATATTCAATACTTTTCTATACTTTTCTATAGCAAGATTTCCACATGAAAACTGAAATAAAAAGTTTGAAAAAGAAAAAAAAATGTATATAGAGTTTGTATAGAATACATACATATATATATGTGTGTGTGTGTGTGTCATAAAGTTATTTTTATTTCTTTTTTTTTATTTGAATTTGTATTAATATTCTACGAATTATTTGTTTTTCGTTATTTAAAATAAAAATTATGTCAATTTGTATAATTTGGCTATTAGTTTGGCGATTTATATATTTTGGCGAAATTGGTCAACGTTATAACAGAGTAATACCCAAAATAATTAGTGTTGCTCAGCAAATATTGAAAGTTCTTAAATCCATTTTTTTTTTAAATCCATAATCAGAAGATTTCTCATGTTCTGAATTTTATTTTATTCCATATTAGAGATTAAAAAGCGTCTAACTTTTCTTTTTTTCTAAATCTTCCTTCTTTTTAATTAAGGTAACCCATTTTTCATAAAAGAGTTGTTTGGTTAATTTTAAGAGACATAAATTTTTAATGAAATATTTTGAACATTATTCTTTTAAAAATTGAAACGATTATGTAATAGAATTTTTTACTCCACAATCATCCAATTAAAAAAGCTTATTAAATATTTTAAATCCTCTTATTATCAAAATCTAAGAAAACCAATGAAAATGAAATGTGCAGTGACATGCACAATATTTATCAACGAAAAAAAAAATGTTTGTAATGTGAATTCTGTTTTTTATTGTATTTTATTTTTCGCTGATAACAAAAAAATTAATACTAAAAACACTATCATATACAGTTTCTAAGTTATACTATTGCTAATCTGCTAAGTTATACTATTATAACAGTGTAAGTCAAGTTTTGCACGTCAAACATAGCAAATGAGGTATGTTTGTACTATAACGAAGTTTTAAAAATATTCAGATCTTGGTGTAATAGTATACAGTACTTCGGAAACAGTAAAACAGCCGAAATCTTTTGTTTGTCTTTGTACGTATTATGTGATTTCTATTATGCAAGAAAAATGCTGTAGTAAATTTATGCAACGTATATAAATTTCATAAATTGGAAAATAGTTTAATAGAATTAAAACGCGTCCCAATACTTTCCAATATAGCTGCATGTAAGGGAATATTTTTGCACGGCTTTGTATATTGATAGCAAATATTTTTTGCACCACAAATTTTAAATAATGCATATTTTAGTACAAATATTATTATGTTTGAAAGAGTGTAAGATCAATAAAATGCACATGAAACTATTTTTTCCCGTTGTCCGTAATATAACTGAATTATTTTGATTGCGCCAGTAATCCTTATATCCTTATATATATTATAAATGTGAAAGTGTGTCCGAAAAATTGGAATGAAGTTGGCTTCAAAACGGATGGATTAATGTATTTGAATCTTTGCATATAGATAAATTATAGGAGTGGAATGAACAAAGCCTAATTTTTATTTATTTTATTCAACTATTTTCCTTAATAATTCAAAATTTAATTATTTTTCATACAAAATCAATAAGCATTTTTCAGATAAAATTTAACCATTAACCTTTCATGTTGCCAAGAAAATAAAATATTGGAATAATAATTTTTCAGCGGCAATGAATTTTTAATAAAAAACTTCCACGCGAAAAATTATAATAAAATGATTTTAAAGTAAATAAATATGACGTCATGTTTGAAATAAAAATAAAAGGTGTATTTTTTATAATATATTTAACAAGGATATTTGTTTAGTTAATGGGAATTTTTGTGTAAAATATGGCGACATAAATTAAAAGTAAAAAGAATGAAAAAGAATTGTATTTTTAATAAAATGGTTCACTTATGAAAATGTGACGTCATAGTTGAAATAAAACAGGTACTTTATAGCAGTTGTTAAGAATACAAGGGGTATGAATATCAGTAGCTAATGGAGCGAGATAAATAAAGACGTAAAGATTTAAAATGAATCAGAAATATTTTTTACTTATACTAATTAATAAATTATAAGTTACATACAAATGAATATTTTTATTCAAAAGTCATAATTATCAATGGAAGAAATTTTTTGTAGGGAAAAGGCGGAAAATAAAACTACTGATTAATATATTTTTGGCTCGATGTTTTAACACTTTCGAACAAAGTTGAAAAGTTATTATGTTTTCGGTTTGTCTGTCTGTCTGGTCGCTTTCTAACTTTCGTTAATATTCTTCGATTTCCATGAAATTTTTTGACGTTATTAACGTTTACCTAGCACGAATACCTAGTGAAAATAAAGTTTCTACCATGATTAGTTTATTTACAGGGATAGTCAAAAAATTAACTTACATTACAGCATTATGGGGAAAAATCGTTTTAATTAAATTTAACGATGTTACATAAACATGTCCCCTGTGAAACATATTCAAATTTATATGCATTTACAAAATGCACTAAAATATGCATTTTGTAAAGTATGTAGTGAAAAGGACACTTTTTATTCATTTACAGGGTTACACAGAAGAATTCCATTGCATAAGAATAAAGGGAGGAACAGTTTCCGACATATTTTAATTATGGTAAAAAATTTCATGTATAATGAAATTGATATACGTTGCTGAGGCTTAATGTGAGTTATTTCATACATAATACGAAGTGCATAGCATTTACAGGGACACGCAAAAGATTTCAAATATTATATATTCTATCCGAAGTACTGTATATGATGGATGATGACTGTTGCATGGATGAAATGCATTTTGAATTATGATATGTGCTTTTTAGTTTCGCTAAATGTATGCATATTAAGTGGAGAGTATAAATGGTAATAGTATAAATAGTTAAATTTAAATATACAGGGTTACACAAAAGATCTCGGAAAGGTTATTGAATATGAGCGTAATTTACTTAAAGGTGGTTTTTAAATAAAATATGTATTTTTATTTTGAACTGCATTTAGTAAACTAAGAAATGCTTGTAGTATATATATAAAATGATATACAGGGTCCCGCAAAGAACTGGTTACAAGGTTGTCTTCGGATGATAATTTCTGAAAATGTAATTTAGATAGTAATAAGAAATATTTTTGTTTGAACTAAATTTTAGAAAGATACTTTCGTGTATTAAAGGCACCTGGAAAACTACAGGGCTGAACAAAATATTCAAGAATGTTTCTATCTATTAGTATTAATCGCTGAAAGGAAAATTTTAACGAGCAAAAAAATTAGCAAATAGGGATTATCAGAAGTTTTTTACCATAAATTCGCGATAAAAAGTTAATTACACATGCTTTTTTATCATCGAAATTTTTTGCTTGATTTATCAATTGTTTCTTCTTTAAATGTTATGTGAACGAAGTCACCGGTAACTGCTAGTTAACACTAGAACCGCGGAGCGGGTCAATATGACCCAAAACGATGTTTAATTTCTCGCCGTTCGAAAAATATTAAATGAAAAAACATTTCCTTTCCAGACTTTTAATATTTTAAGGTAAACAACAACTTTTCGTATTTAATAGCGAATAACATAAATATTTTTTTCAGTTATAACTACTTATACCTAGAACCGCGGAGCGGGTCAATTTGACCCGCAATAAATTTTGACGTATAAATGACAAAATAGATACTAATTTTTTTGGAAATTTTGTCTATTTCACTCCTAATTTCTCTAATAAGCAGAATTGGAAGGGGGGATAGTGAAAATTTCTACTGAAGATCTTATATTCCAGATGTGAACAATGGATGGTAACAGTGGAAAATTACAACAAATATTTCGAAGTTGTAATGAAGTTGCTTTTATTCTGCATTTAATGAAAGTGTAGATAAGATTTCCAGTGCCTTAATATTAATGTCAGGGAAGCTTTGGAATGTTAGCAACTATTAATTGAAAATGATTGAGGATAAATATCTGCCTGTAAATGAAGAAAATTAAATTATAACTATGAAAATGAAAGTGAGACGACTATGCCTTTACTTTTAACGTTTTTAGAATTTATAATTAAAATATAGATGAAAATTTATCAGTGTTGAATGAAAGTTTGTGATATTTATCAGATAAAAATTGAATATAAAAAAGAACAATTAAGAATTTGAACAAAATTGACGAAATTCAAACTCTAAAACTCATGAAAATTTGAAAAATAAATAAGCAATAACTTGCGCATCCACACATGAAAATAAAGAAGGTGACAAGACAACTGCAAGACTAACTAAATAAAAGAGTCTAACATAAGCGTAGATTAGCAGATATTTCTTTCAAAGTCTGTGAGTAGGTTTATGTTATTATATGTTTACGAAAACCAGATAAATTCAGAATCGTATTACGTTCTAGTTGCTTGCAGATGCTGATAAAAAACTGTCCTTGTAGAAACTGTAAAATGTCCAAGACAAGAAATACTAGTCTCTGAAAAAATTTCAAAATCGGAATTGCATGCTGCTATTCTTCTCACACATTCATACATTAGCATAACTATTTACCAGGGAGAAAACAGTAAAAATATTTATACAATATATTCTTAGCAGTCAACATATAACTGTTGAAATTTTGATAATTCTAAAAAATACTAAATACACTTTTTTGCTACAACGGATTCAGTTTATCTGTTGATTTTTTAGATGATCGGAAGTCTGCATATGTTAAACCTGCTTCTTATAGGAGCCGGTGAATGCAATTGATATTATTTTGTATTTTGTCACTATCAATCCTTGGGTTTAATGCAAACCTGTAACCGAAAATATAGTTAGTATATGTCTATTTGTATGCGTCTATTATCTATTAGTATACGTCAATTTATTCAAAAATTAGTTGAAAACGTACAACGGTTTGTTTTTTTCACGGCTCAAAAAAACTTGTCATTTGGCAAGAAGAAACACTAAAATGATGAAAAACACAAATTAAGCATAAAAGAGTTTGTTATCATAATTAAAAGAATGAAAACAATACTAAAGGTGATTATTCAAAATATAATGTACCCACACGTTTCTGGTAAATGGGCAAAATCTTTAACCATGTTTCTCAAGCAATGTATACAATAAATTGGATTAGCTAAATCACTAAATTTAGTAAGTAACTTGTATTTTTTATATTTTAAAAATTGTTCTTAGATTTTATATCTAAACTTATTTGAATGGGATAATCTATTTTTTATTAATATTTATTAAATCGAAGTATATTTATGTTAAAAATGTATGTTCAATATTTGTTCAAGATATTTTGTTCATACTTAATGAAATGTAGTTTAGAATAATAGCATTTTTTGAAACGTAGGTAATTTCTGCTGTCTTTATATGTAAAATATAGTGTAAATGCTAAGAAATATTGATTATTATAAGAAAATTTAATCTTTTTACTAACCAAATTAAGTATTTGGGCATAGTTATATATCCTTTTGCATCTCGGGTCAAATTGACCCGCTCCGCGGTTCTAGGTATACCGAAAGTCCCGCGGTTCTAGTGTTAATCTATATATCCAGTTGTCATATAATTTAAAATTCGTCGATAAAATTATGTAATAATTATACATTTTAAATTTGAAACGATTGAATTGTGTAGTTTTCGCTTTGTTATACAGTAAAACCTCCATAACGGACACTCCCGAATTGCGGATACCTCTATTTAACGGACATTTTCCCAATCCCCACTCCCAAAACCTAAATTTTTGTATGTTTAACCTCTTTATAACGGACATTCCGAATAGCGAACAGTAATTTTGGCGATAAAGGATAAGAAGTTACTTTTTAACGAGAAAAAAAAAATAAATAAATAGCCTTTAAATTTATCAGTAAATGTGTCACAAATTTTGTGATCACAGATAAATGCATCTTAAGAAAATGAAAAGCACATTTCCGACACAAATTACGAATTACGCGAAATAAGTGAATGAGTAAAATGCATCAGGAGTGAAGAAATTGCCGAATGTTGCACTAATATTGCTGATAAGTCACCTGCTGAAGAAGAATCAATTGATGTATGCGATTATATTCTTTCAGAATTTTTTACCAAAGCTGACTCTAGCAGTGATGGTGAAACAGATATTGAAACTGGTGAAGTTTTTTGCAATATTAAGAATTTTTAAGAAGCGTCAAAATCGAGTGAGCAAATACACAGATATTTTGGGGGGGGGGGGAGGAAAGAAAAAGAAGAAAAATTGTAATTTAGCAATTACAACGACTATTTGGAAAATGATATTTTTACAGACTTATAAATAAATTCTATATTTAAATTAATAATAATAATAATAATAATAAACACCATTTTTAGGGTGATTATAACAATTCATATTTTACGTACGCCGTGCATTAAATATTATTATTCCTGGACCCATCATAAAAAAATTCTAAATGAAATTTTAGTTTTATAATTTTCAGAAAGGTAATTTTTTTTAAACTTCTAAGCATAGCACATTTTTAATTTTTGTACTGTTGCGGAACGAAAAATATGCACTTTTAAATGCAACTTTTGTTTGAAAGCTGAATCTTAATTTGTTTTTGAGTTATTATTTTTTTCATAATTTTTAATACTTTTTTTGTCATTGTGGCAACAGAAGTATTCCATTTTTGGACATTAAACATGGACAAATCAAACAAGTTGGAAATTGCACGTGAAGCGTAGCAAATGAGGTGCGTTCGTACGATAACGAAGTTTTAAAATATTCAGATCTTGCTGATATAGTAGAGCGTACTTTGGATACAGTACATGGGTCGAAATCTTTGTGTTCCTGTAAATATGCAGGGAGTAATTTTTATTTTACTTCATTAACGTATATCTTATTCAAAAAATGTGAAGTAGTTTAATATAATTAAAACACGCCCCAAACAATGTTTTCCCGTATAATATTATTTAGTGGAATACATTTGTGTGGACCTGTAATTTAATAATAAATATTCTTTGCATCACAGATTGCACAGAATGTATATTTTAGTACATACTTCAAAGATTCATGCCAATTCTATTATGTTCAAATGAGTGTAACACCATTAAAATGCATTTGAAATTTTTTTTCGCATTGATCGTAATGTAACGGAATATTTTTGATTGTCCCTGTAATTGATCTATGCATCCGATTTTCATAATATTTGAAATGACTCGACAAAATTATCTAATAATTATACGTTTTAAATTTCAAACGATTAAAATGCATTTGAAACTTTTCCTCCATTGACTGTAATGTAACGGAATACTTTTGATTGTCTCTGTAATTGATCTATGCATTCTATTTTCATAACATTTGAAATGAGTCGACAAAATTATGTAATAAATATACGTTTTAAATTTCAAACGATTAAAATGCATTTGAAACTTATTTCTCCATTGACCGTAATGTAACGGAATCCTTTTGATTGTCCCTGTAATTGATCTATCCATCCTGTTTTCATAAAATTTGAAATGACTCGACAAAATTATGTAATAATTATGCATTTTAAATTTCAAACGATTCGGTTGGGTAGTTTTTGCGTTGTTATATGCGGACAGACGGACAGACGGACAGACAGACGGACAGACAGACGGACGGACTGAGCGACAACAATAGATGCTACGTATTTACATAATTACGAACGCACCTAAAAACGAATAAAATAAAAAACAGAATATACTACTTTTGGAAATTATGCATGGGCAGATCAGAAAACGAATAAAATAAAATAAGTTGCGAATTCAACCAATAAAAAGATACAGATTTCCTAATTCTCTAACGAGGACAACTATTTTTTCCGAATAGTTAAAAAAAAGAATTAGAAGGATTGACAGAGTTAAAATTTCACATTTAAAAACGAATTACATGCAATCACAAGCAAACACCAAGTTTTGTAACAGATTTTTTTCCTAAGAATGTAATAAATAGTGGATAATGACATGCACCAAATTTTATTTCAGTTTTAATGCTTAAAAAATAATTTTGCATTTCTGATTAATCAATAATATAGGTTTTAGGACATACAAAAGACAACTAATGAAACATTAAGTACCTCTTAGCAATTTTTGAATCTCTGAGGTTTTCCCAATAGCGGACACCTCCGAATAGCGAACAATTTACACGCTCCCGAGCTGTCCGTTATTTAGAGGTTTTACTGTATACGGACAAACGGACAGACAGATAGGCAGACTCACAGACGGGCGGATGGACTGAACGACGAGTATAGATGATTTGTGTTTACCTAATTACGAATTCATTTAAAAAGAAATCTCCTGACTGAGTGAGTGACTCATCAACACAAAGCTGAAATGACAAAGATGAGGATTACTAAATCTGGACAGTAGATTGCTGTTACGAAGTAGGCATGCAATAAAAAAGGACTTATTGAAAATACCCTTTTAAAAGACTTAAATGAAATTGAAAATTTTCGGTCATTTCGGTATACTTCAGCAACCGTTTTAGGTTACTAGCTTGAAATTCAAGATAAACAATATAATGAATAAATAACTAAGCAGGTAATTCAGCAATTTTAGAAATCACCTATAAAGGTTGAGCAGGGAGACGGTGAAAGCTTTAGACCATTTCAGTATATCTCATCTGCCACTTTATTTTGAAGTGTAAAATCCAGAATAACAGTAAAATTAAATAAATAATTAAAAATATATTCCAGAGAGTTAAAATATATTCCAGAGAAAAATATATTCCAAGTTACTTACGGGGAAAAGGATGGGGTAATGACAAAATTTTTTGCCTATTTCACCATATCTCAACAGTCTTCATTGTATTGTTGCGAAATTGAATAAAATAAATCAACTAAATAAATCACTAACGTATAAGGGCAAATATAGAAACTCTTCCCCAAACAGCATTAAAGAGAGGGTGCTGAAAGTTTTTGGTTATTTCACCGTATCTAAGCAGCTATTTCACTTACGAGTGGTTATTCCTAATAGGAAATATATAACAAATAATTAGACTCATATTTTGGCGACTTTAGAATTCATCCCCCCACCTAACCCCCGAAAGGATTAGAGGTGAATATCGAAAGTGGCTAATCATTTCGCTATGTATATATTCGAAATGATCCAGGATTTAGTTTTTTTAATGAAAAGTCCCATTTTTTGACTAATTACAAACGATGTGCGTGCAGTTCGATTTTAATTCGTGATTATTTTCCTGTAAATATATAAATTGTCTATACTTTTAGCACAACGTCAATTTTGATTTTTTTATCATTATATGTTAAGTATATAGTGTATAATTTAAAATTTATTGTTTATGATTAAAGGATAAATCACAAATAATATGTGGTACTTGAATTACAACAATTCGTTTCATACGTCTTGGAACAGATGCGTAATCGATCATTGTCTAAATTTTTGCTGAGCACGGTAAAATTCAAGATGAAAAATCTGATAAATAAATAATTAAAATACATTTCAAAGATTTTCGATATCACTTACTGTGAAAAAAAGGGACGATGTCAAAAGTTTTAGGGCATTTCACAATACCTTATCTATGGTTTAATATTACTGCGAAATTGAAGATAACAAATCTGATAAATAAATAACATTTTTGAGGGAATATAGAAATTCTCCTCAAAGGGGATTAAAAGAAGGGTGTGAGAAATTTTGGCCATTTCGCCATAATTTGACATACTAGCAAGAAATCTCCGATAAGAAATCTATAACAAATAATTAAATACATATCTTGGAAACTTTATAATTCAACCCCTCCCCCCTCCCCTCCGAAAGGGGTAAACGTGTGGTTATCAAAAGTGTTGGGTCATTTCGCTACATAACAGCAAAAGTTCTAGGTTGGAGTATTCAAGATAAACAGTGTTTTAAAAAAATAATGACAAAAGTATTTCAGCAAGTATAGAGGGCCAACCGAAATGGTATTAAATAAAGTGATCAAAAGAATTAAGTCATTTCACCATATCTCAGGAGCAATTTTAAGGCTTTAGATAGTAGTGTCATATTCTGGATTAGAAATTTACTACGAAAATATCTGAACATACATTCCGGCGATTTTATGAATTTCACTCTTATATCTGTTGAAGAAGGTAAAGGGGTTCAAACACTTTACAGGATTTTGCCAGTTATCAGTAGCATTTTAAGGTAAAAACTTGAAATTCGAGATTGAAAAAATACGAAGAAAATTCAATTGCGTATTACAGAGATTTAATTAATTCCCTATTAAGACAGTTAATGAAGTTTGAAAGCTTTATGTAATTTGCCCATCTCAGTAGCAATTTTATATGAGAGCGTGAAATTAAAGTAAACAAATCAACTAAAAATATATTTAAACAAACATTTAAATAATTTTAAAAATACAGTCCAAAGGGGTAAGGGATAGGTTTGTCGAAAATATGTGACATTTTGTCATATCTTAGCAACAGAGATAGTAATGCGAGAGTTGAGATAACAAGGCGGCTAAAAAATAATTAAATACGTATTTCAGCGATTTTAGATTACGCCTCCTCCCCTTACAATACAGAGTTTTAATTCGGTGATTAAAAGCTTTAGGTCATTTCGCGATATCACAGTAGCAGTTATAGGAAGAGCATGAAATTATAGACAACAAATCTACATAAACTTAATGAACCACATATTTGAGTGATTTTAGGAAATGAGGGCTGAAAAATTTTAGATCGTTTCACTATTTCTCAGCAGTAGTTTTAGATAGGAGTGTGAAATTCAGCTGAATAAATGTAGCACAAAAATGCACACATATTTAATCACTTTTAAGATCCAGTCTTCTCAAAAGTGTTAATTCCAAAGTTTTGGCTCATTTCGTCATACCAATGCAATATTTTTAATTGAAAGTGTGAAATTGTGGATAGTAAATGTACTAAAAAAGTTATTAAACATGCATATTTCAGCGACTTAAGGACTATTTCCGCTACTTTTTTGTATTAAATTTGATAATGTACCTTTGAACTAAAGTAAAATACATGATTTTCTAATTAATGTTAAAGTAATCGTTTTAAAAAAAGTTAAATATATTTTCCAATTTGTTTTAAAGTATGCTTTTTGCTAAATATTCAAAGACATAAAATGATAAAAACACAATAAATATTTTATATTGTGGTATGTGGCTGGCAGATATATTTACATATCATTTAAAACCATATTTAAAAGAGATTCTGATCATATTTTTTTTAGTTTGCAAAACATTTGAACTGCAAAATGCTTTCTGTTTAACAAAGAGTGTAAATTCTAGTTTATAATAAGATAGAAACGTAAAAGATAAAGGGAAAGATTCCGAGGTTTTGAGCTTAGAATTGCTTCTAGACAGATAAATAAAATATAACTATAAATACTGACAAATTAGGTATACCTATATTCACATTTTAGAATACCATTTATTGAGCTTGAGAAATAATATTGGCTTTAATTAACTTTTTAACAATACAATTCCTAAATTCAATTTGAAACACGAAAAAATGGTTAGAAAATAAGTAAGACTCTGAAACTTGATTGGACAGTAAATAGACCATACATAAATACTCTTAAAAACTACATTCGGAGTATTACAGTGCAAAATATATATATTTAAAAAATGGTCAAGATGTGCACTATAACTTGAAAGGCGAACTAAAATGGGGCATTTAACCCTTTCCGGCGCACTACTCTTTAAAGTTGGAATTTAAAGAAAAAAAAATTAGGCAATCTATTTAGGCCTAGAGGAGTACACAGGTATTGTTTTGTAAAGATTGCACTAACCATTTTAATTATACAGCTGTTGCCGAAGTGGTATCCTCCCATAAGTAAAGCATTGATAAGCGCGGTGAGAAGAGCATTGTTGTGAAGCGCGTAAAACAGTAAAACATTTTACTTAGTATTTAAAAACAGTAGAGTTTGATCTCTGTGGTGCTGGCATCTAGAACTCATAAGAAAGATTTTAAGTAGCCATTAGAGTAGTTTTTGAAATATTCACGGAGTTTTTGTGTCTCTAAACAGGGGGACCTTTAGGTGTTGCCGACCCGGTAACACTGCGCGTTAAGGGGTTAAGAGATATACGATTTATCACCTCGAAATATTCAAAACAATGTTAACTCTATACTACAAATGATGCACTGAAATTATTAAACACGAAAAATCTAATTTATTTCACCCCTAATACATTTTAGAAGAATTTATCTCGTTCTTACAATTTTGCTTCCAGTGAATCTCCAGTAAGAATAAATATTACATGTATAGCAATTGTTCCAGAATGTTTCATTTGTGTTTATATAGATTTTTATAGTTTAATAAAATAAATTTATATGTTTCATGTGTAGACTAATATAAATATTTTTTTATTTATGCAGTTACATGGCTGCGTCTACCATTTTGCAATCCGATGTACTATTGATTTTTGATCAGATCTTTTAAAAATAGATAGAAAGAAAAAAAATTATTATATTTTTTATGCATGCTAGATGTATCTCTGTGTAAAAAAATAAATTTAAACTTGTGTTAATCAATCGAACTGTTATTAAAAAAGCTTCTTAAACACAGCATTAAATATATTAAAATGCGCGAGGCTTTTCGAAAGAACTGAGTCTTTCTTCGTCAGGCGCAAAAAAGACGTCTATCAACTATGAATGCAACAGCTTGACTGAAATGAAAAGGCGAAAAAAAAACAAGCATAAAAAGCAGCCAATAGGATAGTAGAAGGCAACAGCAAATCAAAGAAGAGTATAATCAAACCGTACGACTAACACAGTGAAGAGCCCCAGTAGTGGCCGAGTTCTTCTAACCTCTTAACTAATAGACGGCAGGTGCTGGGTTCGAACCCAATCGCGGCCATCGGCTTAAGCGCTCGGAGTTTTCGTGGGATGTTTTTTAAACTTGCATAAATACGGATTAGATTCTCTTAGAAAGTACCCCCACGAAAGGCACCCCCCCCCCCCCAGGGCCTATATCCCTCGAGTAGATAATCGGCCGTCACAAAATAAACCAAACAAAACACAGTGAAAAAGCAATATTTTAAAAAACATAAACATAGATTATAATGATATGAAAATACATACATATATGGCAAAAAAGGTAAAATGAAAACATATACATAAATGGTTTAATTGAAAAAAAATCCTTATATATTTTATGGTGTATCTCGTAATATATTTTATGGTGTGTTTAAGAAGTTTTTTAACATTTCGGTGTCTCTATGCATTTCGTGTAATTCAAGATTCCTTAGACTAATCAGACAAACCTAGCAGGTGAAGACAGCTTGTTCAATATATTTCGGAACAAATAAAAAATGTTTATAAATCTTTTGTAAATGTAAAATATTTTATAAATCTTTTGTTATTTTTTTATAACTTAGAAAAATAAATTAATACAATAATTAATAAGGAAAGAAGAAGCTATCATAATTTCAGGTCAAATTAGTAACAAAACAGTAATCAGTGACAAAATTTCGATTTGGAGTAAATTGAGTTTAAAGATAATTGATGTTAAATTGGTACATCAATAACAATTGAGTGGATTGAAATAGGAAATTTCTGCTTGTTACATTCTGGTCTTTGTACTCTTATTTCAATAACTGTTAAAAAATAAAGTACAATTTTCTTTAAATGTATAATTAATCAATATTGTTTGTTTTTCGAAAAAAGTGGTTTGCTTCTATAACTCAGCAAATAATAAGAAAATCACTTATATTTCTGTACCTGAAATGAAAAAAGCATATTTTTAGGTCGTCTGTGTATTTAGTTTATTTTTTTTCAATTTTGTCACTTATACCCCTTGGCTTCTGGGGTCCTCATATATGTAATTTGCATGGATTTTTGAAACAACAAATTTAATGTTGTATTTCGAAACTTTTTAAAACAATTAATTTTTTCAAAATATATAACCATTTTTATAAAATGAATAATTACAAAAAAATAATAAAATAATTAAAATTTTATGATTACGAAGTTGGATTTTATTTTTTAGTCAGTTTTCAAAATGTCATAAAAGTCATACATCAAAACTAAAACAATTTATCAAAAGAATATACATAGGCCTGCATCATTAATAATCTCTCTGATTTCATTTAATCTATCAAAAAAATCAAACAAAATTAAATAAGAAATAAATTTTAATTCTAAATGTACCTGTCAAAAAAAAAAAAAAAAAAAAAAAAAAAAAAAAAGTTAAAGATGAAGTGTAAAGTAAAATATATTGATTAATTAAAAAAAAAAAAAAACTAGCATAAATATATATATATATATACTTTGTGAGAGATTTGGCGTTTTTAACAAATCTTTTTACTATTATTTAGTTTTCTTGAATAAGAATATTATTAAAAATCATTTTTTAAGTAAAAACATGGATTAATAATATTTAATGTAAAAATGAAAATATTGTTTTTTCAGTTAAAATTACAGATTTCCTATTTCGTTAACACAGATTTCAATTATATTATACACTGATAACGGATCAAGAAAAATCTTTATTTGTACAAAATTTTGTTGCAGTTGAGAACGAAAAATATTACAAAATAATCTATTTCGTCTTCTTTTTTTTATGACATAAAACAATTTTTGCTTCTATATTTATAATATATTACCTAAGAAAAAGAATTCTTATTTTTTTGTCGCCGGGGAATATTGATTAAATGTATTTTTTTTTATAGAAGATTACAGAGAAATGTAATTTCCTCGCGCATTCTTTGATTCAATCTGTTTTTGCTATTTCCATTTATTTTATGAGTAGGAGAAAAATTTTATAAGACGATATTTTTAAGTTTATAAAATAGCGTTTCTTTTTTTCAATTAAATAAAAATATGTCTGTTTTTACGCGCATTTATTACATAGGGTTTTCAGCACGGCTGTTATATAGATTCAGGAGAGAAAGAATGCGACTTGGAATCGAATAGTAATACACGATAGGCAACGTTTTCCTGGCGCATTGAAGATGACACAAAGATCAAGAAAGGAAGGACATTAAGGCTAATGACAGACGACCGATTTTTTCGACGCTTTGGCTTTCGAGCGAAAAATAAACATCTGCGCTGCCTCATTCACACGGACGTGACATTTCCGTCAAAATAAGCAGACGATATTGTCTCTAGGCATAATAGAAATCTTTTGATTCGATGTATATTAGATTGATATTTTGAAGGAAATAAAATATTCTGCAATTTTTTATCAATTATTCAAGAAAATTGAAAAAATATATATACACAGACGGTACTGGATGCATCCTGTGAGAAGTGATAGATTATTTACCGGATCCAAAATTAAATTACAGGAAATACTCTTTAATACATCTGATGTTAAATGAAAAATACAGATGACTGCGAATATTATTAAATGATTATAATTGTTGTTCAACTTTCATTTAGATAATATTTCTTATTATTATTAAATAAATTTTAAAAAAAACTAAATTGATTAACAAAATGTTGCTACAGAATGTAGGACCGAAAAATTTTCAAAGTGTGAAATTTTCGTTACTTTAATCAAGAAGCATATTCTATCGTCCCATGAGCAAAAGGTAGATTCTTTTTCTCCTTTTAGGGCTGTACATCCATATAAAAGTTAGTCACTTTTTTTTTTTTTTTTTTTTTTTTTTTTTTTTTTTGTAATTTTGGACCCTCTCCCCTCTTACGATATTATATACTATCATTCCCCGAACACCCTCTCCCTCAGTAATGGTATCTTCAATAATGTGTAAAAATTTCTTTGATTTTTTGGATTGTTTTTCTTTTGTTTGGAATGATGGTTACATTTATTTTTTGCATAATATTCTGATTTAGATGTAGAGAAAGCTATAAAATGTCACTTTATATATGAAATAACTGCAAATCAAACAACACTTATAAGAAATAGTTAATATTTAAAAGTGTTTTAAAATAGCTTTAAAGCTTTTTGTTACATACCTTCAACAGTAATAGTGTCTTTTTAGGTGCGTTCGTAATTATATAATACGTAGCACCTATAGTGGTCGTTCAGTCCGTCCGTCTGTCCGTCCGTCTGTCCGTCCGCATATAACAACGCAAAAACTACCCAACCGAATCGTTTGAAATTTAAAATACATAATTATTACATAATTTTGTCGAGTCATTTCAAATTTTATGAAACTCGGATGCATAGATCAATTACAGGGGCAATCAAAAGTATTCATTACATTACGGTCAATGTGGTAAAAAGTTTCAAATGCATTTTAATCGTTTGAAATTTAAAATACGCAATTATTACATAATTCTGCCGAGTTATTTCAATTTTTTTGATAATCGTGTGCATAGATCAATTACAGGGGCAATCAAAAGTATTCAATTACATTATGGTCTATGGGGAAAAAGTTTCAAATATATTCTATACGTTTGAAATTTAAAATACATAACTAGTACATAATTTTGTCGAGTTATTTCAAATTTTATGAAAATCGGATGCATAGATCAATTACAGGGACAATCAAAAGTATTCCGTTACATTACGGTCAATGGGAAGAAATGTTTCAAATGCATTTTAATCGTGTTACACTCACGCGAACTTAATAAAATTTCTATGCAACTATAAAGTACATATTATAATATACATCTTACATAATTTGTGGTGCAAAGAACATTTGTTATTGATTTACAAGGCCGCACAAAAGTATTCCATTACATAATGGTTTAGGGAGAACATTGTTTGATGAGCGTTTTAATTGTAATTCACTTACAATTTTATGAGATTGATATATGAAAGTAATTTTTTTAAAACTTCGTTATCGTACGAACGCACCTAATTTGCTACGCTTCACGTGCAATTTCCAACTTGTTATAATTGTTCTCGGACAAGGTGAGGCAGGCAGAACTTCGAAAGGCGGACAAAACAAAACAGACGGAGAAGTTTTTCTTTAACTTATAAACACAAGTATCGTTTAAAACATAACATCGTGTACAGTTTGTCGAAGAGCGAATCAATATATACATACACATATGACAGCATAATAGTAATGCTAAACGTTGGGGTATTCCATATTTTGCAATTATATAAATTTATAATCATTTAATTATTTTAATAACATTGCATTTGCATAAAAATGGACAACAGTTTAATAAAAGATAAAATACTATTTTGATGTGAAGACCAAGTTACAAATAAAAAAAGAATTCTTTTTTCTTATTGGGTCAAAAATGATAACGATATCAAAAGACAAACCAAAACCTGTTAGCCCTGTTTCTGTTGTTCTGTTCTGTTAGCACTGCTTCTGTGCTAGATTTAAGCGCATTTTAATCTAGCGAAAAAGTTTCACATTTTTTATTATTTTTCATTTTTAAAATACATTTAAAATTTAATAAATGTAATTGTTATTAATGTAGTGTAAAGTTCATCAAGGCTGATAAACATACAATATTAAAAACTAAAAAGAAATTTCTTCCCATGGTATTTACGAAAACTAGTTGGATGTGCCAATCCCAAAACTTTCTTCTATCTCATACATGCATTTTAATATTTAAAAAAAAAGTTACTCATTTTAATGCTTTAATAATTTTAATTCAATACCCTACCAACTTTGATTTTCATCTTAAATTTCTGCTTCAATCAATTAATCGGAGTAAAAACGAATTTCCGTCTCTGCACGAGCCGATGGACAATAGAATGATAGGCAGATTTTTTTTTCAAATTCAGGGAGGACCTACTTGCCTTACCAAAAAATAATCATATACAAAATGTTTAGTTCAGTTCTAGAACTAACTTCATACACAATATTGAAAATGGCATAAAATTCGGTATTGCAGCGCCCCCTTCCGGCGGATTTTTTTCAGATTCAGAGCGATCCAACTAGCCATAGCCATACACTTACACAAAAAATTTCTTTTAATTCGATGCATAACTTCATGTACTTTTGGTCGGTGCAATATTGAAAATGGCACAAAAATCGCGATTGCAGCGCCCCCTTCCGACGGATTTTTTTTTCAAATTCAGGGAGGACCAACTAGCCATAGTCATACAGTTACACAAAAAATTTGGTTCAATTCGATACATAACTTCATATACTTTTGGTCGGTACAATATTGAAAATGGCACATAAATCTCGATTGCAGCGCCCCCTTCCGGCAGATTATTTTCAAATTCAGGGAGGACTAACTAGCCATAGCCATACACATACACAAAAAATTTGGTTCAATTCGATGCATAACTTCATATACTTTTGGTCGGTACAATATTTAAAATGGCTCAAAAATTGCGATTGCAGCGCCCCCTTCCGGCGGATATTTTTCAAATTCAGGGAGGACCAACTAGCCTTAGTCATACACATACACAAAAAATTTGGGTCAATTCGATGCATAACTCCATATACTTTTGGTCGGTACAATATTGAAAATGTCACAAACATCGCAATTGCAGCGCCCCCTTCCGGCGGAATATTTCAAAACTGAAGGAGGACCTGCTTGCCACAGCCAAAAACACTCACAAAAAATTTGGTTCAATTCTATGCATAACTTCATACACTTTTTGATGGTAGAATGGCGACATACAGACAGACACACGGACAGACAGACATTTTGTAAAAACAGGTTTTTTGAAATCTCTGACCTCTAAAACGTGTAAATCCGTCGAAAACCGGAAGTCGAAAAAAATTTCGATTACAATACTTTCTTCTATTGAAGATAGAAGAAAGTAGAAAGAAAAACGTTCAAAAATTATATATTGACAATTTTGAAAAGTGAAATATTTCCAAATTTGTCACCATATGTAAATAGCCTTTTAACATTTTACTAGATTATATTAACTTAGTTGCCACTCAAAATTTAGCAAAAAAAAAAAAAACTATGATAATAATCTATATATATATATATATTACGCTATCGTATGAGACACAAAAATCGTGATTATTCGTTAATTGCTTAATGGCAACGTCCAAATTAAACCCATCTTATTGGTTACTGTGCAAAAGTCCTTTGTTAAGACTTAGGCTGTGGTAAATTAGATTTGTATATGTTTTGTTCCTTCGCTGCAATTATGAAGCTTCAAAATATCATTATTTTTATTTTTTCTGTTCTTTTTTACTTAAAAAAATAAATAAAAGTCATGAATTTTAAAGTTTTCAGTTTCAAATTAAAGTTATATATTGTAAATGAAATGAGTGGAATTATTATATTATTATATTATATAATATACGATATATTATTATATAATATAATACAATATATAAATAATTAATGAAATACGAAAAAATGCCACGGGTACAATATTTGTCGATTTATTATCTGCACCAGGCTAGCATAAAAATACTGAGCTCTTGATTTATCAGCACAGATGTCATATATGCAGCACATTGCGCGTTATTTTTCTGACGCCAATTTGACGAAAATTTCGTTTTCAAATACCAGCTACATACATATTTTTAACTAATTTCTATTATTTTAAAAAAGAAATAATAATAAATAAAGTTTAGATAATAATGATAGAGTAAAACAATTTGTATCAATAAAAAAAAAGAAAATAAAAGTAAACAAGCAGTTTATTAATAAATAAATAACAATAGCCGGGTTACCGTCTGAGGCGCATATAATTGCTACTTTGTTGCAATCGCGCCTGTGCATATGATATCTGTATCTATTTCTCAGGGCGGAATCTTCTAATTTGACAAAAAAATTGAGCAATTTAAAATAAATTATGTATAAAAGCAATATGATTTAATGCTTAATATACATTTAAGGGAGACCAAACTGGTCGCCAAGAGCGGCTAGTAAAAAAAGAAAGAAGGGGAAAAAAAGAAAAGGAAAAATCTATTTTTACCAAACTTAAATGTATTTGCTTCAAAAATATAAATGAAGCTTCTTAAAACTGATACTTTCACATAATTGTGTTCCATGAAAACATACTAATCATAAATTATTCTAATGTTGTTAGATTTAAAAATTTGTAATTTAAAAAGCAAACAAATTCCTCAGAAAGAAAAAAAAATAGAAGAAGAATTTAAAGAAGTTATTATTGAAAAAATGCTTGTTTCGAATTAATATAAATAGGTTTCATATCGTTACAAAGTGTTACTTTTTACAAACATAAAATAAATCCCCCCCCCCCCCCCAAAATATAATAAATTTCACAAAAATACTTTTTGTTTTTCTCAAAATGCTTCCCTTCCCCCCAAAACTTGCATCGATTCTTGACTACGCTATCACAACAAAAGCTCGTGAATCTCGGAAAGAAAATAAAAAATCAGCGTTAAAAACAACTCTCGTCTGAACAAGATCTAATAAACAGAAGCCACCAGACACAAGCAGCTGGCCAACGGCTTGGGGGAAACGCGTGGCTTCGACGTGAGTCTTTGCGTATGTTTGAACGCAATAGTACCGCGTCGCCCGTCTGACAAGAAGAGGAGATAGTAATGCTCTCAATAGCGGGCGTCGTTTTGTCTGTTTTTGGAAATCGTCCGTGTGACATTACCCTAAGGGGTGTATTCGAAAAAATGCTTTTCCAACTTAAACAACTAGAAATTTTCCGATAGAATTTCAGACGATTTTTTAAAAGTAGAAACATGAAACTTGCTGTGGAGATTTTTGAAGAGATGTACAAGGTGCCGTGTGATGTCATTTTTACGCTCAATTTATTAGAATTTGATTTATGAACAATTATCTTATCAGTATGCTCCTTTTTCGTTCACAGATCTTCCGCTTCGGAAAAATCGTTTCAAAATGCTGTATTTGATTGCTTTTTTTCCCCCAATATTTTTTGCATTTATCAAAGCATCGACAACCGCGTCACTTTGTGTACTTTCTAAATAAGACAATTTGCTAGTTTCGTGCGTTTGAGAGCAAAAATGAATTTAAAAAGTAATCGGAAAATAAGTAGTTTGAATAGAAATACACCCTTATTAGATGACAAAACATGTTTAATATTCTTTGTAAAACAAAAGAAAAAACTAATAAATACTAAAAGAAAAGAGAGAAAGAGCGTCATCAAAGATTGTGTTTGAAATTACGACCCCACACAGTAATACAAGTCACACATTTTCGTCACAGCACAGCCTCTAATTGTCATAATGATAGTTTATTAACCTTTCATTTGTAAGTTAGGAGATACTTGACTTTTATGACGGACTATTGTTTATTAAAATTTTCCGAAAGAGCAGTAACTACACGCATTTTTAGAAAGGTGCACACAATCTGTGACTTTAGAAACGTTTGTTTTATTATAGATTTCTCTTTTAAATTTAATCACAGCGTTTTGGCGATTAAGTCTACGAAAAATTTACAGAATGGTAATCGTGATCGGAAAACATTTTTAAAATGGTACATTTGACATTCATCAAGAAAAAGATAAAGTATGATTTTAATGAAACTAAAATGATTTAATAAATTTCTGGTTTATGGTAAGATAGCAATTTATTCTCATAAGCCTTAATTATTTAAGTACGAGAAAAAATAAGTTACTATGTTTAAGTTAATTTAAAAAAAAATCATATAATAAAAATAATAATTTTAATTCGGTTGTATAATTTGATGGAAAAAGTGAAATTGAGTTGACATATTGCTGCTTAAAGGAATAAAAAAAATGTTTGCTCAAACATTTAATTAAAGTAAAAAGGAGAAATTTTTTAATTGAAATTGCCTAATTTTTTGCTTTTGAAGCAAATTCCTTTTATTCTACAGTAATTAAATTGATGATTTGAAAAATGTTCAAAGAAGCCTAATTGCTTTATTTAATTTAATTTTAGTATAAATTACGATATTTTAACAAATACATCAAATAGTTTTATAACATAAGTCTCTGTCAAATGGAGTTAGGTTTTAAAAGAAAATTAAATTGATCAGTATGAGCAGAAAATTAAAGTAATTAAATTCTACCGCAATTGTGTAAAATGCCTAAACCAATTATATAACTTGAAATTACACATCAAGCTTCCGATTAGCATCAGTATAAAGTAAAACAAATCCAATTTTATTAGTTTTATATTCGTTTACAATAATTACATATCTTGTTTAAATAATATTTTAACTTAAGTTTTACTTAAAGAAATGTTTCAATGATGACAAGCAACTAAGAATAAACATAACATTTGTAAGCAAATTAATTGATTTTTCTTAATAGAATTCCCATATGTGTCAAAGACTTTTGGGCAATCCGATATGTTTGGACACATTGTCAGTACTAATTTGAATCAGCATATTTTATGTAACATTATATTTATATGTAATTTTTATAATTTACGAACAATTTTTATTTTTATTAAAATAAATTTCCTTAACGAAAATCCGTAATTAATACGTAGGTTTTAAATGATGAAAACGGTGTAAATTGATTTATATTTTCACTCTAATATGCGTGAAACATAACATTGTCACGAAATAAGGAAATAAATTAATTACACCATAAAAATGCAGGCTTTATGCATTTCTTAGTTTATGTTTTCTTCAATGCAAAATAACTGACGTTAAGTTACTATAATTTTAGATTAATTTGTTTTGCAATTCAAAAATTTTACTAAATGGAGTAACATCCAGCTTTAGCCCGAAATAAATTATGTAAGTTTAATATTGCGATAGAAAGAAATGAAATAAAATCTCCATAACGGACCCTTTCGAATAGCTAACACCCTTATTTGGCGTACACCTCTATTTATTCCAGCACATGTTGTTTGTATATTTTTGCCTCTGGAAAGGGAACACTTCTAAATACTGTAGAAATTCCGTGGTACAAAGATACCTGCTATTCAGAAGTTTTCCTGTGTAACAACGGGGTAATTGTGACCAAATTTCTTGCAAAGTAAAAGCGTGATGGCAAATGTAATGAACCGAATGTTAGTATAAACTAACATGACCTCATTGCTGCTTGCTCCTGCTGGAGAAATCTATGTCTACGATTTTATAAAACGATTACTTGACTATATTATGGAGCATTCTCATTGGTTGGCATAGAGATATTCTATAAAAGCGGTCGCCAGACTATGCAACAAATTCTGCTGACTTTTAACAGCGTGCGTTTAACATTTTCTTTTCACCCAAATTAAGGCTTTCTTTTCATTTTAAAATCCAGACAGTGGTACACTGTTAAAAATTTTGCGCCAGTTTGAACCAAATTTTCGTGCTTAGTAGTTGCCATCAAAAGATGGTGAAATTTCGTACCAAAATTTGGCCCATCCTATTTCAACCTCGTTCCAACTATTGGAGCTATGCTTCAACAGGAGCTCGAAATATTGGCTGGAGATTTCACCATTTTGCTGTGGCAGCTATTGAGCACTGAAATTTGGTTCAAACTAGGACAAGATTTTTAAAAGTGTAATTAAATACCCCACGAAAAAAATTCTATAGAAAATCTGTAGGGAATTGGCCCAAAATTCTGTGGAAAATCGATAGATAATTGGCCCATTCTGCAGATATTTTGCAGAATATCGTTGAAAATTCTGCAGATATTTTTAAGGTAAAGCTAAGTCTCCGGAATTTCTTCAGATTTCTGTAAAATTTCTGAAGAAAATGGACATTTCTGCAGATAATCTTAAGAGTATTTTTAGTGGGGTAAATACTGTAAATATTAAAAAAAATTCCAAGTTTTTTTTAGATGCCCGTTATTCCAATTTAAAAAAAAATGTAGTCTCCCGCACATGTTATGTTTCTTTTTTCTTGCATAAATAAAACTTCTCGTCATATTTTGTAATTAATTAGTAATATTTTTTTCATTGAAGAAGAAAATACATGTTTTTATGAAATATATCCATCCAATAATTCTAATAGTATTATTTTTTATTATAAGAAAGGACTTAATTCGAAAGTTCTCGAATCATTCCTTCTACAAGAAACGGATAAAAACGAAAAGTTAATTAATGGATAAAATGTTAATTTCCTTTTATAATTATAATGTTTGTTTTTGTTTCAGTGAAAAGCGTGCATTATGTTTTTCATACACTATCTTATAAATCATAATTCTAATTTGAAAAAAAAAATGTATAAATTTCACTCTTTGTCATTGCACATATTATTTTGAATAATAAAATAAAATGTATAACTTTAAATCATTACAACATAATAGATTTATTTTCAATTTTTTGCCATTAAACACACAAAAAAATATTTTTTATAGATTCTTAAAAGTTAAGTAAATTGCCATTAAGTAAAAATGGCATATTGTGATAATTATTTTCGATATCTGAACCTGTTAAAAGTAAATTTGTGTATTCCACTATATTTGCTTGGTAATAAGTACATTGTACTTTTCTCGCTATATCAATAATTCGTTGAAAATACCGCATATGTAAATTTGCTAAACCGCTTTTAGGTGAAAGGGTTTATCTATAAGAAATCCCTTAATTTTAAAATCAATAACTATAATAAATATAAAATAAATGACAAGCAGACCATCAAATTTGTATAGATAAATTAATTTCTAAAAATTAAATATAATAATCGGTCAAATGTTAGCATTATTTGCGCAAAGAAGCTATCGCACAAAAAATAAATAAATTAATAAGTGTAATGTTACAAATTCGTTTCTAAAAAGGTAATAAGGCTTTGTAAAGAGGAATATTAGCAAACCAATATATATTAAAAAATTAATTCATTAATTTTAATTTAAAAATACGAGTTTAAGAACATTATGTCAAAGATCTTTTCTGGTTAAATCAATATGTTTAAAATTTTTACATTTTTATTAGAAAGTCAAATTTGAAGGTTGTCCGGAACACACGAATCTTCAAGTTTTCCAAAATAATTTTATGGCATTTAATTTTTTATCATTTTGTTCTGCTCAAAAAGATGTTTAAGTGATGTTTCTTCTTAATTGGAACATGGAAACGAGTTCTTAGAAAAATGCGGTTTTATTCATGATGGTTCACTTACTTAAATTGTTATAAGTCCAGGACCGTTAAAGAAAAATAGTTCAAATTCAGAACTTGTCTTTTCAATAGCTTTATTTTAATTTTGAAATACACATATTGCATAATTTTGAAAAATATTTAGGTTTGAAAATGTGACTTTTTTTAATAAAAGAAGCATACTTTTCCTTTTCTTTTTCTGTTTTTAATCAACATTTATAAATTTTATTTAAATTAATATTTTTTAAATGTTGAATCAAAGCTAAAACTTTTAAATTTCTGTTTATTTAAAAGCGAAAAATGTAAATTCTACCAATAATATTTTGAGTTAAACGGTTTTAAATTACCTCATTTATTAAATAAAGTTTAAATTTAAAATTAAAAAACTAGGAGAAGTTTTATCAAGTGATTTTATTAACAAATAACATTATTAATTATCACAAAAAATCGAAAATTTTAATTAAATAATTAAAAATTATTTTTAAACGTGTCCTGGAACCCTTAAGTTAAAATTTTTCGATTCATAGCATATTTTTAAAAAGTTCTTAAAAAATATATTTAATTTAATAAATTTCTGGTCAACAAAACAGTAATTTTATAATCTTTATTTTTTAGAAAGATGATTTAAAAAATCGTTACATTTGTGTCTTATTGAAAAACATAAATAAAAAGGATTCTTTGATAAATTTCAAAGTAATTAATTTACCAGAACATTTTTTCTCGAAGATAAAAATTTATTATTTTTTTAATTATAACCACTAAATTCATCATTTTCAGAATTATATTTTGTCGAATATTAGGAATCATACATGCATAAATCTTTTCATCTCATGAGTGAGTCTTCATTTTAATTTCAGTAAATGCACTTTTTCTTAGAAAAGGACATTAAATTATTAAACGAGTTACAATTATTTAATGAACCTTTGTAAGATCAATATTTTATAAAATGAAATTAGTATGTAGTCGAATGCTTCTAATCTTTATTTTTTTTCTCGTATTATATGATGTGTTATAAACACAGCGAAAAAGGAATCTGTCTGCTATATAAATTATATTTTGTCTATCTGCTCTATTAATTGACTTAGTAATCTTTTTTTTTTCGTTCACTGTTATGTAATATTTTCTAAATCGATATTTTTGTTTTACTAACTTCTTGAATTATACAAATATGGAGTTTATAAAATATTAAATTTAAAAAGAAAATTCAGAATTTCATTACTCTAACTGTTGCATTCATAACGGAAAATCTCTCTGTGAAGTGAAAAAAAAAGTTCTTCTTTCCAGATCTCAGCCATTAATATCCCTCTTTTTAGTGCATTATTAAATACCCAGATTGAAATTCCTGCTAGTACCAGCAACTAAAATATGCTAGTTATTGCTATATATTGCAAGGTCTGCTAGATTTTTCTGCTATTATGTGCTTTAAATTGTCAGCCAGTATCATGTGCTATATAGCTAGCTTACACAGCAATATCATGACAAGCTATATACAAGCATCTTATGCTTATTTGCAAATTAATCTTCTTCCAAAGCATGCAGAGCTAGGCATCTTAACATGCTATAATATGTTTTTTTATTCTTGCGAGTATAATACTGCATGCAGTCAGCTTAAGTAGAAAACAGCATTGCGCACTATGTGCCAGTAAAAATGTTCTAATTTGCTACTTAAGAATAGCAATAAATGTATTTGTTGTTTATGAATTTCTGTAAGAACAGCAGAACCCAATTTTTAAACTACAGTTTGCACTTTTCACCAAAAAATGAGGGATTTTAGAGACTTTGTGCATATAAAGTAACTATTCTTGAAAATTGCTATTTTGTAAAAACTGTTTTTTTTTTCATAAATATGTGTGCATATTTTATGTGTCAAAATCTGTACAGGTTTTTCGCATAAAATAAGTGCATATTTCATGTCTGCAAAATATGTGCTCATAATGTTTAATAAAAAAGTGCATTTTCTACGCTTAAAAAAATGGGAATTTTTATTTAAAAAAAGGTGCAGTACAGTTATTTCTCTGCAAAAAATAATTCATAATATATTCAATTTATCCATTAAGCAAAGAAAAATCTTATAACAATAAAGATGATTTATATTAATCATACAATATTCTAAATATCCGTTAACCATAAAAAAAACTAGCAACAAATTAACCTTATTAATTGGAACTTTGAGAGAATGTAACGACATCGATAAATTGGCACGTTATCTTATTTAAAATATCAACGCACAGTAGAATCAGCTTCAGCATCCATCTCTCGCAATTACAGACACCTCTCACTAGCAACTTCAAATACACCTCTCACTAGCAAGATAAGGAAAGCGCACGTTCCCATATCATGTATAAGGTGTTCTGCCCTCAACAGAGGAAAAATTCCGATACAATTCCTCCCATCAGAAAATATAGTCACTTTTGGGGTTCTCAATAAATAGCACAACCAGAGTTTTTTTTTTTTTTTTTTTTTTTTTTTTTTTCTTCGCTTTACTAGCAACTGATGCTAGAAATTTAATATTAAAATAGCTAGCAAAAATTAAAAGCAGGCACTTGCAGAAAAATAATGCTAGATTAGTAGAAATTACAAGCAAGTAATGGTCTTGATTGCCGCTAAACCAGCAACATATTCAAGTAACACAAGCTGGGTTATATATGCTGGCCAAGCAGAAAGTGGTTAAATACACACCATGACTAATATAACATGACTGCCATGACTAATATTTTTTTTTCGAATTCAGGTAGGATCTACTCGCCATACCACAAAAAAATATACACAAAAGTTCAGTTTCACACATTTAGTTCAGTTCTATGCATAACTTCAAACAATTTTTAATGGTAAAATAACAAAAATGACACAGACATCGCGATTATAGTGCCTCCTACGGACGGAGTTTTTTCAAATTCAGGGAGTGTCTGCTGACCATAGCTAATCACTTATACAATAAATTTCATTCAATTCTATGCATAACTTCATACACTTTTTGTGGTAAAATATTGAAAATGACACAAAAATCACTATTGCAGCGCCTTCTTCGGGCGGATTTTCTTCAAATTCAGGAAGGACCAACTAGCTATAGCCATACACTTACACAAAAAATTTGGTTCAGTTCGATACATAACTTCAAGCACTTTCAGTCGGTACAATATTGAAAATGGCACAAAAATTCTTATTGCAGCGCCCCCTTCCAGCGGAATATTTCAAAACTGACGAAAAACCCGCTTGCTACAGCCAAAAACATTCGCGAAAAATTTGATTCAATTCTATGAATATCTTCATACATTTTTTGCTGGTAGAATCGCGACATACGAAAACACAATCACATACACATGAACAGAGTAAAAAGAAAAAAAGTAAAAAGATGTTTTTTGGAATTTCTGACCCCTAAAATGCGTAAATCCGTCGAAAACCGGAAGCAGAAAAAAATTCTATTACAATACTTTCTTCTCGTGAAGAGAGAAGAAAGTAACAAAATTATACTTTGTGATTGATTTTTCATTTTATAAAAAAAAAGATCACTTTACAAAGTTTCATGAATTTCAATAAACTTGCAATCCATGTTTTGTTACCAGTTGAAAAAAAAAACGTTATTCATATTTAATCTAGAGATTGATTTCTCCATAAGCTTTTTTTTTTCAATTTTAGATTGTTTCTTATTGAATTCGATAAAACTGATTTTCAAGAAAATAAGTGTCGCTGAAGATGAATTTGTACTTTAATAAATAATATAATGCAGTATATGACAAATATTGTTACATAACTTTTCTATTAAAAATAATTTATTTGTTTTTTTAATTATTTCTTTAGTTTTGTTTTACTAAGTTCTAGAATGCCATGAGGACTACGTCCTATTTAACTCTTTCGCGACGTGACTCTTTTACGAAATTTTTAATGTTTTGTCGCCGTTTTTTAAAAACATAAATTTGTGCTTTTTTAAATCAACTAAATGCTCCGATTAAATAAGGCAAATTTTACAGTAAAATTTCACTGGTGGGGATAAACAAGAATTCTTAAGCCTTTTTGCTGCACGTATAAGTGTCGCTCGTCTCCAAGGGTTGAGGCCCCTGTCCTCGCTCGAGGAAACGCTCGCGAGCTAATGCTATTCCTATGGGGAACCATTTTTCTAATAACTCCTTCGCATTTTGAAATTTTTGAATATTTTTTTTTTTTTTTTTTTTTTTTTTTGCATTGGATAGCTGAGGTGCATGCCGACAGCGCACATTTTTTACTTTTTTGATTTTGGTTGCAGATATATTTTTTAAAAAGCACTTTCAGTTTCGAAACCGGTTTTGAAAATGAAACTAACTTTGTAAAAAATATCTGCAACCAAAATCGAAAAAGTAAAAAAGGTGCGCTGTCGGCATGCACCTCAGCTATCCAATGCAAAAAAAATTATTCAAAAATGTCAAAATGCGAAGGAGTTATTAGAAAAATGGTTCCCCATAGGAACAGCATTAGCTCGCGAGCGTTTCCTCGAGCGAGGACAAGGGCCTTAAGATGGAGTTATATTACTTCTTTATTACTGGATTTAATACATATGGTTATTACATGTATGGTACCAAAATTCATTTTATTCTTATATTTTTATTAAATATTACCTGTTAATTACAAACAAAAATTGTCCAGAGCACATTAAATCTTATCATACGCAATTAATTCAACAATACAGGACAGGTAATAGTTCTAGATTTCTATGGTGATTACGTCCCATTTAAAATGAAGTAATATAATTTCTATATTATTGGATTAGTTATGTATAATCCTAGTAAATTTTGTCATCATGCATTTTTTGCATAAGTGTGCAACAGTTATTGCATCATGATATAAATAATTATAAAACTCGTTATATTACACCTCATTTGCCAATTTTCGACTTGTTTCATCTTTACCTTAAAAATATAACATTAAAACTGAAATAAATTAGCGTTCGGAATATAGTTATTAATAAAGTTCGAAAATCCCATTTTAATGTAAAACATATCGAACAATATTTTCTGAAAATTTATTCAGTTTTAGTAATATAAAGTAAAATAAAATTATGCTTTATGATACAATTGCTGTTTAAAAAAAAACTCTCTTTGAAAAGTTTCATGAATTTCAATAAACTTACAAATAATGTTTTGCTTCCAGTAAAAGAAAACATTATTCATATTTAATCTATGGAAATACATTTCTCTATAAGATTCTTTTTTCAATTTCAAATTGCTTCTTAGTGATTTCGGTAACATTGATCTCAAGAAAAATAAATATCAGTGAAGATGAATTTGTACTTTAATAAATAATATAATGCAGTAAAGGACAAATAGTGTTACATAATATTTTTATTTAAAAAATATTTTGTTTATTATTCTTTTACTATGTTCTAGATTGCATAGCGATTATATCCTATTTCCTGATGGAGTTATACACTGAAGTGGCAAAAGTCATGGGATATCCTGCTAATAGCGTGTCGGTCCTCTATTTGCCTGGGGAAGTGCAGCAACAAGACGTGGCATGATCTCCACGAGTCGTAGGAAGCCCTCTGGAGAATATTAAGTCATGCAGCTTCTATAGGCGTCCATAATTCTGATAGTGCGGCCGGTGGAGGATTTTGTGCGTGAACTGATCTCTCGATTATATCCCATAAATGAACGATGGGATTAATTTAGGGCAATCACGGTGGCGAAATCATCCGCTGGAACTGTCCATAATGTTCTTCAAACCAATCGCGAGCAGTTATGGCCCGATGACATGGCGCACTGCCAGCCTGGTGAATTCTATCGTTATTTCAGTACATGAAATCCATGAATGGTTGCAAGTAGTCTCCTAGTAGTTGAACGTAATCATTTTCAGTTAACTCTCAGTTCAGTTTGACCAGTGGACTCAGTCCATTCCATGTAAACACAAACCACGCCGTTATGGAGCCACAATCAGCTTGCACAGTCCATTGTTTACAAATTGGGTCCATGGCTTAATGGGTACTGACGCCAAACTCGTACACTTCCATCAGCTGTTTCCAATTGAAATCGAGACTCATCTGACCAAGCAACTTTTTTCCAGTCGTTTACGGTTCAACTGATAAGGTCACGAGCCCAGGAGTGCCGCTGTTGGCGATGTCGCGCTTTTAGTAATGGCATCTGAGTAGGTCATTTGCTGCTGTAGCCCACGAAAGCCAAATTTTGCCGGACTGTTCTAACAGACACGCCTGTCGGATATCCCGCATCCATTCCTGTGGTTATTTCACGAACTTTTGCTTGTCTGTTCAAACTGACGAGTCTAAGCAGATGTCGCTGTCCACGGTTATTAAGTGCCCCCAGTCGCCCACTGCGTTGTGCATGTTGGGAGGTTATGCCTAAATTTAGGTATTCTCGGCACAATCTTGACACTGTGAATCTCGGATTGTTGAATTTTGTAACGATTTCCAAAATAAAATGTCCCCTGCGAGTAGCCCCAACTAGCATACCACGTTCGAAATCCGTTAATTCTCGTCGTGTGGCCATAATCATATAAGCAACCTTTTCTCACGAAGCAAATGAACACAAACAAGAATCCTGTCCAGGTACTGACAATTTATACAATTTGTAAGCGACACAACAGCCATCTATATATTTGCGTAGTGCTATCCCACGACATTTGTCACCTCAGTGTATTACTTCAGTATTACTGTATTTAATATGTATGGTTATTTAAAGTCATTATACTCTTGTATTTTTATGAAATAATTCACAAATAAAAATACATGGTGATTGTGTCCCATTTAAAATGGAGTCATATTACTTCTGTATTATTGGATTTAATTTAGATGGTCATTACATGTAGGGTATCTAAAGTCGTTTTATTCTAGTATTTTTATGACGTAATCAGTAAGAAAAATACTTAGTGAGTGCATCCTATTTAAAAGGCAGTTGCATTATTTCTGTATTATTGTATTTAATTTATATGCTCATTACATGTAGTGTATCTAAATTCATTTTATTCTAGTATTTTTATGAAATAAACACAAAGAAAAATATATGGTAATTGGTCCTATTTAAAATGGGGTTACATTACTTCTATAATATTAAATTTAATTTATATAGTAAGTTATTTTATTCTAGCATTTCTATGAAATAATCACAAAAAATACATGGTGATTGCGTTCTATTTAAAATGGAGTTACATTACTTCAGTATTATTGGATTTAATTTATATGGTCATTACATATAGGGTATCTAAAGTAATTTTATTCTTGTATTTTTATGAAATAATCACAAATAAAAATACATGTTTTTTGCGTCCTATTTAAGATGGAGTTGTATTATTTCTGTATTATTTGATTTAATTTATATAATAAGTCAATTTATTCTAGTATTTTTATGAAATAATCGCAAATAAAAAAACACGCTGATTGCGTCCTATTCAAAATGAAGTTACCTTATTTTTTTAGGTGCGTTCGTAATTATGTAAATACGTAGCACCTATTGTTGTCGCCCAGTCCGTCCGTCTGTCCGTCTGTCTGTCCGTCCGCATATAACAACGCAAAAACTACCCAACCGAATCGTTTGAAATTTAAAATACATAATTATTACATAATTTTGTCGAGTCATTTCAAATTTTATGAAAATCAGATGGATAGATCAATTACAGGGACAATCAAAATTATTCCGTTACATTACGGTCAATAGGGAAAAAAGTTTCAAATGCATTTTAATCGTTTGAAATTTAAAACGTACATTTATTATGTAATTTTGTCGAGTCATTTCATATGTTATGAAAATCGGATGCATAGATCAATTACATGGACAATCAAAAGCATTACGTTACATTACGGTCAATGGGGAAAAAGTTTCAAATGCATTTTAACCGTTTGAAATTTAAAACGTATAAGTTTTACATAATTTTGTCAAGTCATTTCAAATTTTATGAAAATCGGATAGATAGATCAATTACAGGGACAATCAAAAGGATTCCGTTACATTACGGTCAATGGGAAAAAAAGTTTCAAATGCATTTTAATGGTGTTACACTCATTTGAACATAATAGAATTGACATGAATCTATGAAATATGTAGTAAAAAATACATTTTGCACAATCTGTGATGCAAAGAATATTTATTATTAAATTACAGGGCCACACAAATGTATTCTACTAAATAATGTTATACGGGAAACATTGTTTGTGGCGTGTTTCAATTATATTAAACTACTTCACATTTTATGAATAAGGTATACGTTAATGGAGTATAATAAAAATTACTCCCTGCATATTTACAGGAATACAAAGATTTCGACCACGATACTGTATCCAAAGTACGCTCTACTATATCAGCAAGATCTGAATCTTTTAAAACTTCGTTATCGTACGAACGCACCTCATTTGCTACGTTTCACGTGCAATTTCCAAGTTGTTATTATTGGGTTTAATTTACATGTTCATTGCATGTATGGTTTTTGAAGTTATTTTATTTTAGCATTTTTATAAAATAAACACAAATAAAAATACATGGTGATTGCCTCCTATTTAAGATGGAGTTATCTTATTTCTGCATTACTGGATTTCATATATACAGTCATTACATGAATTGTATCTAAACTCATTTTATTCTTGTTTTTTATGTAATATAACCTGTTAGTTGCAAATCACAAATAAAATATATCGGTGAAATGAGAATATTTTTTTTCTTTCTGCACATTATACAAAAACGTAGTATCATCGGAGAACTTTCGACTTAAAATTATACAAATAAATTATTTGAGGAATTTATTTTATTATAAGAAAAAAAAAGTATTATGAGAATTGGAGATGTAAAAAGTAATATTTAACTACCTGTTTTAAGAAAAAATAAGCAAGAATCATATATACCGGTGATCCAAAAGTCAAAACAAACTTTAAAAATGAATAATTCGAAAACGAATCAAGATACAAAGAAACGGTTTACACTAAACGGATGGAAAAGAAACTGGGTTTTGTGTGGCAACAAAAAAAATTGTTTTGTTGGCGACAAGAGATTCTGCTGTTAGATTTCTGATGTAGGATTATGCAAAACAACGAACTACATAAAAAAGGAGCTACTGCAGCAGATAATAGTAGTCGAAGCTTTTATGTATCGAAATGCAGTCCATAGCTGAGAAAGCCTTCTTAGTTAAACTGTATTGTACTAGGGGCGATCAAATGAAAAGGTACGAAGCTCCCTAACTACCAAACCGATTGAAATCTGAATATGCCCCTTTGGTATAAAGTAGTAAGGCATCGAAAGATGCGATTGGAGTATTCGGTGTAATTGTGAGCATGCATGGTCACCCGTGCATGAAGGGGGAGTAAAGCAGACAAGAAGTGAGTTCCGTCCAACTGACGCGGCAGTATCTGTGAAGACACTATGATTTCCCTATTGCAAAATCCGATCATTAAAGAGCAACGAGATGCGATTAGGTTTCTTGCTGTATCAGACTGATGAGACATCTTGCTGCTTTTTAATCATCGGATTTTGCAATGGGAAAGTCACGGTGTCTTCACACGCACTGCTGCGTCAGTTGGACGGAACTCACTTGTTGTCTGTTTTACTCCCCCTTTATGCACGGGCAACCACGCATGCTCACAACTACACCGAATACTTCAATCGCATCTCTCGATGTTACACTAATTTATTCAAAAGAGGCATATTCAGATTTCAATCGGATTGGTAGTTAGAGAGTTTCTTACTTTTTCATTTGATCGCCGCTAGTAAGAATTCGAAAAGTGCCTTTGCGGCATTACGAACATATAGATACATGATAGGTATGCGAGATAGCAAAGTACAAATAACCACTTCTGCATTGAGCAAAATGATGAAGAAATTTGAAGCTACAGGTTCTTTGGCGTCACGTCAAAGAAATGGACTTCCCTCAACAGACGCTGCTGTTACCACGGCAGTGGAACAGACAGTGCAATCCATGTCGCCGGTTGCTGCACATGGGAAATGCAGTGCTCGAGAAGTTTCAGGCAGAAAATTCCGAGGATTGCATTATCAGTTGCTACTTTTATCACGCATGGCTTCCAAGATCTTCCGATCTGACACGTTGCAGCTTTTGTCTGTGGGAATGCTTGAAATCAAAAGTCTACCGCGACCAATCGGCATCACTAGCAACACTGAAAAATGCCATCCGCCAAAATGTGTGTGCATAACACTAGATATGCTACTAAATGCTGTGAAAGTGCTTCGTTTCATAGCTGTACTTTTGAATTATGAACAACACATTGGACATTTACTACAGTACTAATTAACTGTAATTAAGTTCACAAAATTTTTTCTTCTGTAAATCATATTTTTGGTCAATAACACACTATTGTGCCACCTGTTGGACGCCAATAGAACTATTTTTTCACAGGCACGAAAAACCGGGTTCCTTTCCCATCCGTTTGGTGCAAACCGTATCTTTGTATCTTGATTTGTTTTCTAATTATTCATTTTTTAAATTCATCCTGACTTTTGGATCACCCAGTATTTACTTCGCACATTTTCAAACACATATGAAAAAAACTCGACAATAGCCAAATGTGCTGCTTTGCCGTAGCGGCCTCGGAGATTGTATCGACAAGCCACTGAGGTATATTCCCAAATTATATTACATATATAACACTATAATCATACATAAAGTTTAACATTTTTATGACTATATATATGCCTATGTTATATTCATTAATGACATTTGTAAGATATATATGAAAGTGATGTATAACATATAAAACGCAAATAATGAGTGTATATAGACAAATAATGTGAGCGTAAGAGTTTAAATACTTTAAAATATCGTAAAGTGTAATTTTCAGTTGACTATTTCTATATTCTAATCCCACTTTTTTCAAAATATATTTCGTAGTACATTTCTCTTGCAAATGTTTCCAAAGTTGTAGAAGATTTTAGTTTTGAAAAAGTAAAGCGATGTAACATCTAAAAAATATTTGCATGTAATTGAAACTTCATGGTGTTCCTCCGTATTTATAAGGACACAAAAAGCCTAGGGGTATAAATGACAAAATTGAAAAAAATTGACGACCGTGCACAGACAACTAAGAAATGCTCTTTTTTCTGTTCGGGTGAAGAAATATAAGTGGTTTTGTAATTATGTCCTGCGTTCTAGAGATTTTTTTTCTTTCTGCGAAGTAATAATCAATATTGATTAATTATAAATTTAAAGAAAACTGTACTCTACTTTTTCTATAGTTACTGAAATAAGAATTCAAATCACAAAAAAAAAAAACAGTGGCAATTTCTTATTTCAATTTAGGCAATTATTACTGATTTTCATATTTAATGTTAATTATCTTTAACCTTTATTTATTCCAAATCGAATTTTTGTCACATCCACCCTTTGACTTCTGAGGTCGTTATACAGATTGTGTGTTGCATATACGAAGAATTTCATGTGTATACGAAGAATTTCATAAGCATGGAACCATTAGTTATTTCCTTAAGTATTGCACCTTGGCATATATTTCCAACTGCAAAGTTTCATTTAAAAAAATTGCAGATTTTATGTTACATATTGGAACGCACTCGTAGGTTCTTCTGAATTTACACAAACAAACATTTTATGCGGCTATCTTGCGGTAAAATTTACGACGATAATAAAAACTGCGCTTTCCTCTATGAAACATACAGTTACATTTGGATACCTTCAAGACACACAAAAAATATACCCATTTAAAGAAATCAAGATTGTGTTTGTGATCCCTTTCTGGTATTCGAAATACAGTCGACTCACGTTAATTCGAAATCGGATAATTCGAATCTTCGCTTAATTCGAACTAAACATGATGTCCCGAAATTTTCAATGGCAGAATAACGTTAAAAAATTTTACTAATTTGAACTCATTTTCTCTTGACTTCATTTAATTCGAACTAACGGGAATTCCGATTTTTCGTTTTTCTTTTCTTTATCACGGATTTCAGATCATTTGAATAATTTTCTTTCTTTGATTTTTGTGAAAATTGATCCGAACGAGTATACATATAATCCAATGCATTTAATATCCACTTTCTTAGTGCCCTGTCTGTTCATCAGTGACACCTCAATTTTTTCTTCCATAGTGCTTGTTTCTAATCATTTAATTAGTTTATGTATATATGTATTCTAATTTATTATTAAGTCATATTCTAATAATAACAGACGCAGTATGTTTATAAAACACTAGAACATTAATTCCTTTGAAGTAGTACCATTTTAAGCATGTTTTTATTTCATACTTTCCATAATTCGAACTTCGGATAATTCGAACATTTCTTGTGGCCCGATGAGTTCGAATTAACGAGAGTCGACTGTATATCAATATCATATCACTCAGAGGTATTTCTTAATTAACGTAAGTGGAGTATTTTAGATTTTGATATTTCTCTGAGTTTTTCAGTTGTTGAAATTTAAATTTTCGTGGTTTATCAACGAAGGCAAATAAAAAAAATTATATTAATTTAAATTTTAAATTCAAGGGACGTATAAATATTTGGTTTGTATATTTCCTGAAATATATCCTCAGCGGGTTGTAACTGGTGTCATCGCATTTTGTATTCTTTTTATAAAACTTGACATTTGAAAATAGAATCAGGTGAGGTATTAGTAACCAAAGGGTAATGGTGACCATGGCCTTAATGGAGAAAACTTTATGTAGTAAAATTTTGCTTTACAGTTAGATATAAACCTCGTAATGTATTTTTCCCTTTAGATGTGCTTTATAACTAGTCTAAAGCATTTTTGAGATCCAAATAGCAATTTGAATAAAGTCAACTGAAATTTGTCAGTTTGGTATTTTAATGGTCTTAATAACCCAAAAAACAACTTATTCAATCAGCACTCAACTTATTCAACTTATTCTTGCACAGAACAAAAATAGCCTATTCAATCCTAATTTGGGATGGGTCTGCGCCTCGTGGTCCAATGAAAAGGTTCAGGGTTTGAGGCTGAATCCAGCTTTTTCGGCGGTTTTTAGCGAAATGTGCAGGCTCTTATGTATATAGTTGGCCATGCCCCTCCATATTCTATGTGTCTAGGTGCAATATTTATGACTATTGACTATTGACTTCTTTACGAATCACTCTGCATAATTTTGTCTATGATAATAATTAACTAAATTTTTATGTCAGTCTTAGTCAGTCAGTTTTCAATTACAATTTCTACGCATAATGTTTTTTTATATTGAAAAAAATACAATTCATTGTTTTATTTTAAGTAAATAAAACAATGTTTACTATTATATAATATAATATACTATATAACTATTATTTTAAGTAAATAAAACATCATTCATATTTAATAATAAGAAACATTTTAGGCAAAATATACTTTATTTGGTTAAGTTTTTTTTATCGATTTTATTAACGTGAGTTTCAACGATATTAGAAATTGAATAGCGAAGAAATGCATTTATATTCATAATGTTCAGTAATAAGCAAGTTTGTGTCTTCTTTTTTTTCAATAAAAATTCTCATAAAACACCTCAAATAAATCAAATAATCAATACCCAGAAAAAAATATATAAAACGAATTTTAAATTAAAATATATTGAACCCTATTTTCTTTAAAGTTACACAGTTTTAGTAATATAAACAAAATAAATTCATATTTCTTGACAGATTTATCAATTTTGTAACATGTTTTGCTAAAATTCCTCACGTTATCATAAATAATGACAAATTTGCAATACATTATTTGTTTTCAATGCAATAAAAGTTATTTACATTTTAAAATAATGTATTTTTCAAGATGATTGTCCTTTTTTACGACTATTCTTGCCGATTTCATTATAGTGCATTTCGAGAATATTAAATATTGATCGAAATGAAAATTTATTTTTAATAAAATGTGTTGTTGTTGAGAGCAAACAATATTTAAAAAAGAGTTTGACTATGAGGTAGTTTCCTTTTTTCTGTCGCAAGTACATTTTGTACTTTTATGTTTTTTAAGCTTTGATAAATAAAGAAGAATTTACAATTTCCGTTTCTGAATAGCATTAATGTAAAGTATTTTTGCCCCTTAGGAGATTAAGTGAAAAAAATATTTTTCGGGTTATGCGCTTTGCGCTTTGATGCAATAGCTTTTCATACTTGAAAAATTTATTTTCTATGAAATATAAATTAACTATAAGAAGTTATTTGCAAGTTACAAAATGGAATGTTTTATTACACTCGTAAAACTAAAGAATGGATTTGTTTTCTCGGGAAAGAGTTATAATTTATTGGATTGTCAATGAGTTTTATTTTAAACATTTTCCTCATCTTGAATAAATTGCTTAAGGCGCAGCACTAGTCACAGAAAAAGACCCGGATGACAATACAAAGTCTATGGGAGCGTTCTTTTCAAATATCTCGTTCAAATTTTAATATTTGTACATGATTTTTTTTTTTTTTTTTTTTTTTTGCATAGGATAATTGAGGACGATCCACAACCGGCCTAACTTTTACTTTTTCAGTTTTGGTTACAGAGTTTTTTTATTTTTAATTACTTTAAATTTTAAAACCGGTTTCAACCTGAAATTGAAACTATTATAATATAAAAAATATATGTATGGAAAATCTAAAAAGTAAAAACTAGGCCGGTTGTAGATCGTCCTCAGCTTTCTTATGCAAAAAAATCACGTAAAAATATTAAAATTTGAGCGAGATATTTGAAAAGAACGTTCCCATAGACTTCACATTATCACCGGGGTATTTTTCTGTGACTATTGTGGAGCCTTAAAAACAACTCGTTCACAAGAGTTGTTTCAACTCTTTACAAGAAGCTGAATTTCAAAATATTATATGAGTAGATTTCGGCTCAACTTGAATTACTTTGTGGCTGAGATTTTAAGAGAGTATATCTTTGAGTAAGTTATTTAAGAAATTGTATATTTCTATAATTTAACTAGTAGATGGTATTAATTTACGTTGCCAAAATTATCATTGCCTGGTCCTGATAGTATCTTTTAATTTCGTAAAATAAGCGTTAAATGATTGTACATTTTAAACGGAAAATGTTTTTAAACGAATATTGGAGGTTCTACTTTTTTTGGCAGAGCACATTCTCGTATTTTTACGGTGTTACATTTTAAAATAAAATCCATCAAAGTAAACTTGAATTTGAGCGGAAAACAAATGCTATCGTCTATTTTAAATTTATATTTGTAAACGAAAATCTTTCCAAATGAATAATATTATATCAATTGCCTTCGGTTATATACACCGCCTAAATTATAAATTTTAAATTCCTAAGGGGTTCTGGAACACAAAAATTTCCAAATTTATTTAAACATTCTTTTAATTGAGTTAAAGACACCTCTATATTTTCATGCTTAAAATGACATTTAAATCATCTTTCTATATTCATTGGTGGAGGAAATAATTTCGCTTGATTTGTTTTTAAAATCTACCTTTCAAGCAATGGTTTTCATGAAAACAACTTCTTATGAAAGTGCGGTTTTCTTCATTATTGGTTTTTTCACAATATCTCGGTTTAAATTGTTATATCTCAAGAACCATTATGTATAAATGCTTCAAACTTGGAACATGTTTTTTTATTACATAATTTTGGTTCAGAAATTTAAAAAATTTATGAACTTTTGAAAATATGATTTTTTTTATAAAAGTACATCCTTTTCAACATCAGATACCATCTGTATGTGATGTTGGCGTTTTGGAGCATGCTCTGTGTTAGAATTTCACAATTGTAATTTCTGTCATCACAGTGTAAAGATTTCGCCAGTACAGACAAGCACCTCCAAATACTAACAATATAATACAAATATGACATCAGATGTTTGAACAAAAAGCATATTTTGATGTCCTTCGTGTGACCAAAGGGAATCATATATAATATATATGATAATAAATATGATATATATGATATATATGATACATATAAAATATTTATAAAGTATGTAAAAAAATTGAGCTTCCTTTTACATTCTGTGTAATTCTTATCCATAAATTCATTTTGATTAAATAGTTATAGCCGTTTGCAATCGCTATATATATTTTTTAATTATCTTTACTTTTTACTGTAACAATCTAATAAATTAAAGCTACTCTCAAATTAAAAGAACTGCTTTAACATACATTTTTCATTTCACTTTTGTTCTAAAATACTTCAAATTACAACGTGTTGCTATGTAGAAACTGTGAAATTGAATAATTTGGGGGGGGGGGATATAAAGAAAAATATTGTTCGAAAAAATAAAGCCAAAGTCGGCTTTTTGAACGGAATATCGGACGCGAGAACAGAAGAATGAAGAAAAATCGTTGTCCTGTGATCGTAATCACTTATAACACGATGCATAATTTATCTATCAAAAAGAAGAGTACCCATTTCAGTTACAACTATCTTCAATTATCAGACCTGTTAAATTGCATTCCCTATTTTTTAACATAGGTCAGAAAATGTTAGAATTTTTATGTTTTTGAGCATGGGGAAACAAAGAACATTCTATTAAATAGAGCAGTTGATGCATGGGGTGTTGACATGTTCAAGAGAAGTAAGTGCCAAGATATTTAAACTGTAAAAAAAAAATCCATAAAGTTTACGGCGCAGCAATGTTGCCAGCAGTTTTTGCCGTAAAAATGTCAGTAAAATTAGATGTACATTTTTTATTACAACTAATTTTATTGCAATTTTTAGGGTAAAAAGTCCTGACAACTTTGCTGCGCCGTAAATTTAATGGATTTCTTTTATGCAATACTTCTAGCAGTTTTTACCGTAAAAATTGCAGTAAAATTAGATGTAATTTAAAAAATTACATCTAATTTTACTACAATTTTTACTGCAAAAACTGCTGGCAACATTGCTACCAGCAGTTTTTACCGGAAATTTAACGAATTTTTTTACAGTGTATTTTTTCGTTCTTAAAATAGTAAATAACAAAACCAAAAACATAGAAAAGATATCTAGTACATATCAAATTTATTTAATATCTTATGATGGCCGCAAGATCGTTCAGATAGTAAAACCAATGTTCCGGCATGAAAAAGGTAAAATTGGCATAGAAACTCGGCATGAAAAGGTCGTTTATAAAATTTTGCTTTTAGCACTTCCTGTGTCAACGTCTAAATATTTAATTTGACATTGTGTGTATTTCTATAAATTGACGTTGATTTACAATGTTGAATAAATAATATAAATGTAAAAACATCAATAATAAACAATACCCTCTTCTGTTGGATAGTATTTATACTAAAATTTACAAGGCATATATACTTTTAACCAATAACATTTTAAAACAAATTAAATAATAATTCATTAATTATCTCAAATTCAAAATTTTGAGGATTATGTCTAATACAAGAAAATTTTGAAAGTCGTTAAAAGCACTTCTTTCGTTGAAAGCCTTGAAATCCTATTTCTGAAATTACTGTGCATATTTCTTTAACATATGAGTGTAATTTTTCTAAATGGTATGACTTTCAGAAAAAATATATTGTTACATGTTGTTAAAATAGATCAAGTGCCACAATGAGCATAAATGATTTTCAATAGTTACACTAAAAGCTTCATTTTCTATTGAAACGGACATATTTTATTTTCGTAAAGTGGAAGGATTCTGAATTATTCTTAGAATAATTACTCATATTTCTGCCATTGTTATTCTCTAAAATATTGATACTCATTTTCATAATGATTCTTTTAAAAAAAATGTTTTGTTTAAAATTCCTGTCATTATCATTAGTTATCTCCTTTAACATTAGTTTTTACGAAAGACAAATTTGAAAGCAAAATTATTTAAGAACATACATATATTAATGAAATATACATACACACAAAATCAGTCGTTTAAATTTAAATTCACCTTTGTTCGCATGAAATTGGTACGATGTTACTGTTTTTATTTTGAAAATATCTAATCGAAAACTTTTTATCTTTTTTTTAGTAAGCACAAAAGCTTTTTCAGCAATTACTTTCAAAGTTGGACGTTTGAACAGAATGTCCGACCCGAGACCGCGAAAAGAAAAATTATGTTTTCAGGTAACCACAACTGCTGGTAACTCGATAGGTAATTTATTTATTTTAAAAAAATGGAATGTTCATTTTAATTACAAATACCTTCAATAGTTAGACTAGAAACACCTGAGAACTAACTTATTTTTTTAAAAAATCAGTTAATAATTATTAGTACAACATTCTATAAATTTAACATTCAGTTATAATGATGAAAATATAATATAAATATAATAATATTAGTAATAAACAGTGCCCTCCCTGATGGAATCAATCGCATTTGGCGATTCATTCTAAAATTGGTCAATTATATATACATTTTTTCATAAAGAAAATTTAAGTTTAAAATTTCTCTTATATTCAAATTTCTTTAAATAACATTTCTGAAGATACTATATCATTTCGATTTTAATATGTAATTTTTCCAAATTGCACGACAGTGAGATAAACAGTTATTTTTCCTCTATTTTTACAAAACTACAAATTCCACAATTAACATATGTGGTTTTCAGCAATTATCTAAATTCTTTTAATAATTTCCTTCTTATTGTGCAATTTAAGGGAGACCCGTAAGAAAAAACCCAAAATTTTTATTATTGATTTTAAAGTAATGAATTTTGGTGTACTATTTAAGAATCTTCTTGTAGGGAATAATTAGCAAAAAAAATCCACTTTTTATTCAAAATTATACTTTTTATGGGGATTTTTATGATTTTGTTTTGTCGAAAGATACACTTTTTAAAATTACTACTCCTCATACAATTGTCAATATTTTGGTATTATTAAAATTTCTTAAATAGTGTTATAGTATATAGAAAAGAACTAAGGAGAGATATTTTTAATTTCTATTTTAATCGGCTAAAAAAAAAAAAAAATACGCATGGTAAATTTCCTTAAATTTGTTATAATTTTCATGTTTACCAATTTATGTAAAATTTTTAGAAATAGTTTTAAAAAAAAATCTCTCCTTGCTTTTGTTGCAAATTTTTTTAAGATTCTGAAAACATAAACACTTTCTTTCTAAATCCTTTTACCACTGAGCCTTAGTATACTTTGAACTTAAACAAAATATGAAAAAAGTCATTCTCAGGAAAACACGTTTTAAATGGCCGCTAGTCCTTTAAACTCTATAGTGAGTACAATTTTAAAATCTCATTTTCTACCTGTTCTAGGTGTCCCCGAGTTCTGAAATTTTGCATGGATATTCGCAAATATGTATTTCATCGTTTTCTGAGAAAAAAAAAATGTTTTTGAACTTTTGATGATTTTTGGCCGAAAATGGGGTACGGGTCTCCCTTAAAGTTGAGTTTGTACTTCACAGATCCTCCTTTGGAAAAAACTAACAGTTTTTTTTTTTAATCAAATATGATCGTAATAATTGGGGAGAATCGCCAAATCTTTTTATTTGAACGAAAAACCTCCTTCTCTTAAAGGGTCAAGATTTGAGTTTAAAATCTTTATTTATTTGAAATTTTTTGAAATGATATTTCTGACGATACTATATCATTCCATTTTTTTTCACATTTGAATATAATTTTTCCAAATTGCACGATTGTGAGATAAAAAGTTGTTTTTCCCCTATTTTAAAAAACTACAACTTCCACAATTAACTTATATGGTTTTCAATAAATAGTTTTCTTCTTTTAATAATTTTCTTCTTCTTGTGCAATTTAAAGAAGTCGAGCCTGTACTTTGCAGACCCTCCCTTGAGAAAAGATAGCAGGTTTTTATTGTTGTTATTATTATTATTATTATTATTTTATTATTATTATTTGAAAAAATAGTTGTTGTCCTCGGTAGAGAATTGGGAAATCTGAAGTATATCTGAAGGTTTTTATTGGTTGAATTCCGCAACTTATTTCTGATTGGTCTATGTTTAATGTCCAAAAATGGAATGCTTCTGTTTTTTATTTTATTCGTTTTCTCATTGGTCCATGATTAATGCCTAGAAATGAAATACTTCTGTTGCCATGATTACAAAATAATATTAAAAACAATAAAAAAATTAATAACTCAATGAAAAATTGAGATACAAACTCCAAACAAATTGCATTTAAAAGTAATTTTTTCTGTATATATCGGTGCAAAAATTAAAAATGTGCAACGTTTAGAAATTAAAATATTTACATTAGCGAAAATTGTTAAACAGAAATTTCATTTAATATTTGTTTATAACTGGCCCAGAAATATTAACATGACTCTAAATGTCCAGGCATATTAATATGACTCTGTTATTACGTAAGCTACGTTGTGATCATCATAAAAATGATGTTATTATTGTTTTTTTTTTTTTATAAATATAGAAATCATTTATAAGTCTAAAATATAGTCTTGGAAAGTATTAGTTTCCAAATAGTCGTTGTAATTTGTTAAATTACATTATCTTAATGGAGGGGAGGGGGAATTATTATTATTATTATTATTATTATTATTTATTTTAAATGAAATATGATCGTAGTAATTGGACAGAATCACCAAAACTTTTTATTTGCATGATAAACCTCCCATTCTTAAAGAGTTAAGATTTGATTTTAAAACCTTTCTTTCTTTGAAATTTCTTAAAATGACATATCCTAAGATATCACATCCATTTTTTCACATTTAAATGTAATTTTTCCTAATTGCAAGTCTGTGAGATAATAATTTTTTTTTTTTTTTTTTTTACCATTTTGCAAAAATACAACAAACTCTACAGTGAACATATAAGATTTTCAGTAATTATATTGAAAGATCATTTTCCAGTAAAACCGACATATTTTATTTTCGTATATTGAAAAGATTCTGAACTATTGTAAGAATAAATTACTCATATTTTTGCCATTGTTATTTCCTAAAATATGGAAACGCATTTACATAACGATTATTTTAATAATGTATTATTTTAAAGTCCCTCTCATCATCATTAGCTATTTCTTTGATCAATAACTTTTATACAAGACAAGTTTAAAAGAATTTTTTTTACATATACATATTTCAATGAAATATGCACATTTGCATTGAATAAAAATCAGTCGTTTAAATGTTCATTGAAAATAAGTTGTTTAAAGAATATAAAAGAAAACTAGAAAACGCGAACTCTGCTTTTTCATAATTCAAGTGTTACCCTCCCCCCCAAAAATATGTACATAAATACAAATTCTAAAAAACATATTTCAGTTTTAAGACTCAAGCTTTTATTTTATATAAAATGACGTCACTGGCAACCGCTGAAAAATTCCACATTTCCGATACATTCTTTAAATATATCTAGAAAAGTACGTATCAGATGTCACTATTGCAGAATCGTGGATTACGAAAAAGACAGGCTAACGTGGTGCATCCTATGTGTATTTTTTTACAGATCGCTAGAGTGACGTAATGTTTCCGTACACCTTCATTGGTGCATTCGAGCATCACGTGATTCCAGCTTACAGTAAAAAAAAAAATTCTGGCATCCTGTCTTTTTAATTACACTCGCGCAGAACATTGCTTGACACCAGCAAATGGTGGTGTCATCATTCAAGAAACTCCACAAGAAAATTGGGCTATCTACTGATTCCTATGCCATGTTCATTCACATTGTTCTATTTCATACCTTGTCATCAAATTCACATTCATCACCTTGCTCATTTGTTTATTCAGAAACAAATGAACAATATGCCTTCATTTGTTTGTAACATTAATATAGAAATTTAAATTTAAATATGCGCGTGGTTTATAACGGCTCCATGTTTTATCAGCAACCATTCATTTATAAATCCTTAAAATCCATGAAATTTAATTACATTTTTTTTCAGATTATTATGGGAAAATAGCAACAAAACAGGAAAGAATCTACTACAGTAATCCCCTTACATTCTCGAGTTTTGATTACTCGCGAAACAGAAAATACGGAACTATTCAACATTCGCGAATTCTGAACTTGGTTATTCACGAATTTTGTTTTATACAGAATATTTTTCCATAAAGTGTTACATAGTTTTTTACACTTTGCTTTACAAATTCTATGAACTCCGTGACACTGGAGACATTTTTATGTACTACTAACAGTCTTCGCCCATTACGGTGGTTAGTTCTATAAAGGAATCTTGGATTAAACAGAGTACATCTAGTAAAGATTAAAAAAAAATAATGTCAAATCAAACATTCGTAATTGTTGTCTTATTCATATAATCTTATATCATCCCGTTCAAAGTCTAAGTTGAAGACATAATAGACAAAATAATTCTAAAAGTATTGAAACGCCTATGTTTAACTACATTTTTAGTAGGTGTATGATCTTGAATTTCCGAAATCTAAACATGTTGCTGAAATATGGCGAAGTACATCAAAGGCACTGTAGATGTATAATTTGAAACTATGGTCAGAGAGATTTTCAATGATATATCATATGAAAGGTTTATGACAAATTTAAAAAATTGACCCTTCCCCTCGAGGACCATCTATCATGCCTTCCCAGTTTAAAACCTTCCATTCTCTTTGAAATTTTCAAATATTATACCTAATATTTATCCGAGGACCCTTTAAAGAATCCGATCTGTAATAATAAAACGTTACAATTTCAAATAATTTTGAAAAAGGCCCTCTGTTGAGGGGAATTGCTCTGCGGAAAGAAAAATTCATAATATGAGATAGCGGTCCATGGACTTTCCGATGATATGTCACATGATATGTCAAAAAAAGTTTGATATTTTTGACTCTCACTTTAAACCTTTCGGGGTCTAAAAGTTTAAAGTCGCTGAAACACGTCTTTAATTATCTTATAACAGATTTTTTTTGCTTCTTCACGCTTCTATTTTAAACGACTGCTGAGATGTGTCAAAAATTCTAAATTGTTCGATCACTTCTTTTAACCCCTCAGGGGGTCAGTTTCTAAAATCGCTGAAATATGTGTTTGATTATTTTTTTAGCAGTTTTATTTTCTGGAATTTCAAGCTGCTGCCTTAAACTGCAGCTGAGATATAGGAAGATGTTCCAGAATTTTTAACCCACTCCCCCCGTTTGCCCTTCTTAGAGGGGACATTTTCAACAATCCCATCTTAATGCACGCTTACATCATAAGAAATATATTTTTCCCAATTTTCAGGTTTCTGTGTTTAGTAGTTTGGGATGTGCGTTATCAGTCAGTCAGAACCAACTATTATACATATATCTAGATATAGACTACTGTATTACTGAATGACCTAAGTTGCGAGAAATCCAGTCATTATGCTCAGACAAAATATAGATCAGTAATTACCTTTATTTTCATACAGTTTTTTTTCAATTTTCTAAAATTTAAATTTTTTTTTTGCTGGTGAATTATTTTTTGCAAAAATTAGCGGAAACTTTCAAAAACATCATCAATAACTTATTGAAAAGCAACAGAATGCGAATCTTCACTGGTGAGGAATTTAAAATTTGAAATTCATAAGAATAAGATCTGTTCTGTCAAATAATTGCACATCACTAAATTTTTGCCATTATAAACTAGCAAATAAACAGCATTATCAATGTTGATATTTGCGAATGTTCTCAGGAGCCTAACAATCGCTTATGTCCAGAAATTACTGTATTTTCGAACTATTTTTACATTTTTTTTTTTTTTTTTTTTTTTTTTTTTTTTTTTTTACAGAAATGGAGTATTTCAATTGCCAACATTAAATAGATGATTTTAAAAACTACAAAAATATTTATATCTGAAAAATAAATTGAGATGTAGTGTTGAAACATATTTAAATTTTAAGTTCCTGTGAAGTGCTGACACAAACTTTGGCGAGTAACTTAACTGGCATAATTGATGTAACTTAAGATGATGTAACTCGTGCAATATTACACCATATCAGTGTGAAAATATGATCATTCACATTATTATGATCCAATGTATTGACCAGATGTATCGGTTAATTTACTCCATAAAGTGGAGTAAATTATGTTGCCACAAATTTTGTGATGCGATGTTACACTAAATTTTTTGCATTAGAAAACAGCTATTAATAAAATGAAATGTTTATTTAAATGCTTCTTTAAACATATTAGTTTCCGTGTTTTATCCTGATAAAGAGCTTTTTTCGGAATATTGGATAATTCCAAAGAGATGATTGAATTTGTGGTTTGATACATACACATCAAAGTACATTTTCTCTTTTTTATTAATGTTTTTATAATTTTTTTTCGCTATGCATTTGCAACAGTTCGTTCAATGGAGGTTTCTGCTCTTCGGGTAAGCCATTTGTGAAATACGTTCTATGTGAGAGTTAAAACAAAATAAATAAGAAGGCTAATTTTTTAAATAAACACAAAAGTTGCTGTTTAAATGGCATTTAACTCAAAAAGATATTTTCTGCCGAAAACATATATAAATTAAATTACAACTAATTTTTTTAATTATAGATGTTCTTTTTTTGATAAATATATCTTTAAAATAATATTTAAAAAAATCTTTTACAATTGCCCTAACTGAAGCAGTACCATGGTTATTTGTAATAACCATTGTTAATATATAATGCACATCTATTCCAAAAAAAGATCTATAATTTAAAAAATAATTCTTTTAATACATGTAAAATCCCTTTCATTGATTTTTTTTCTATCTAGCTTTCTCAGAAATGAAATATATTCCCATTATTGTTTCAATCCGTGCAGAGACATTTTTCATATGAATCTTAAATTATATTTGAATATTTTAAAAGCATAAGAAATATGTTTTCAAAATTCGGAATCAATTTCCAAATAATTTGAAGTAACATTTCTACCAGAATCATTTCGATTTTATTTGTGTGTAATTTTCACAAATGGCGCCATTCCAAGGAATTTCTTTTTGTTTCTTTTATTGTTTTGTAGCTGTACACTAAATCCAACAAAATGTAATATAAATTTCTCAGTGATTACTTCGTTTTTGTTTTTCTTTAGGCAAATATATATTACTTTTTGTAACTGCAAAAATATTCTAAATCATGATAGTAATAAGCGCGACACAAATCTTTCACTAAGGCATTTATTTTTACTGATTACTGTTATAGTTATATAAAAATATATTGTCTTAAATTTCCAGTTATTGTCGCCATATACAGGGTGGTCTTGAAAAAACGTTGCCGATATATAGAGCTGTAGCAGCCAGTCCGTTCAACCGATCGAGGTGAAATTTCAGATATAGCTATTCAGAGGTATGAGCTCGAGATTCTGTGAACGGCAACAAAATGGCGCTCACGGTTACGGTTCTAGTTACAGAAACTCAAAATTTTTCAATAGCAACACCCATTTTTTTTCATCGCAAAATGCTCAGCGCATGCGAAAACTCTAAACAGCGTTGCAACCGTACATGTATCGCAAGAAACGAACACGTTATGGACGCACAAAAAACTGTTCCGGGAATTTTCCACCCATAAAACAGCACGATTGGGGCGCAAGCAGTAAATTTGCATATGACACAGAGTCAGTACACTAATATCTGACTACAACATAGATCGGAGAAAAGAAAGCTTTTATTTTGATTACACATTTTCCACTTGGGTGCCATCATAGGCAATTGCACATTGCATGGTGACGACTATGGACAATACACTGAACATTACATCGCATGAGGGATGTTTGTAATCTCATGTTTAATAGAATCTTTAAAATCCGGCAAAGTTTTCGGATTGCACAAGTACCCTCCAGATTTTAGATATCCCCAGAACCTGAAATCCACAGGACTGAGATTGGGGAATCGCGGAAACCATTGATGTTACCAGTTAATGTGCCTCGTCCGTTCATAATATGCGAAGAGGCCGATCGTTATCTCCATCATATTGGATAAGAAATTCATTAACAAAGTCTATATGTTGTTGATGGTCTCTTAATTCCAACATCTGTAGGTGCTGGTATCGGTAAGGAAACATAAGGATTACAGAGCGCAGTAACTTTAAGAGCATTGATTTTGGTATATCAAATACACGAGAAACACTTTTTGTAGTTTGCATACGTCCTCTGGTCACTATGCGATGCACTTCCAGAACAGTATCCTCAAGAACAGTTGGTCGCCTGGATCGCAGAATATCACAGGTGCAGCAAATTTCTTCAAATTTCATTACGAAATCACGAAGAGCTAGAGAAATGCATAGGTCACGTAATTGGCGATGGGATCGACGGTAAACGCGTCAGGTTTTTGCAGCATTCATCATTTACCAACATATTCATAATAGATTTACCAACTCACCACGAACGAAGTCATTCTGTTGGCATCTGATATCTCCGACTGAAGAATTAACATTCCCACCCTAATATTTATCAGTTTTCTACGCTGAATATCTGGAAAGGGATGTTCCGTGATTGGTATTTTGTCTCTGTCATTTTCAAATTTTCATCATGCGCCTTGGTCGTGTTTTTTTTTTTTTTTTTTCTTTTGAGCCGTTTGTAGTGCTGATTTTGTGCGAGCATAACACATCCGTTTATTGCAATAACCAGACCGTTCCAACGCTCTTTAGGGTTTTCACATGCGCTATGCATTTTGCGATGTACAAAAATGGATGTTGCCATTGGAAAATTTCGAGTTTCTGTAACTATAACCGTAACCGTGAAGGCCATTTTGTTCCCGTTCATAGAATCTTCAGCTCATACCTCTGAATAGCTATATCTGAAATTTCACATCGATCGGTTGAACAAACTGGGCGCTAGAGCTCCATATATCGGCAAAGTTTTTTTTTTTATGACCACCCTGTACATTTGAAAAATAAAATTTTGAAACAAGGTGATTTTGAAAACAGATTTTCTATTTTAAACGGAGAAGATATTATATGATGATTTCTAATATTTTTATTCGAAAGCTTTATAACAGAGAAAAAATAACACAAAGTAATATTTTATAATAACAATACTTTTGTATTAAAACTTTTAAGCTCTGAGTTATTTTTGTCTTTGCCTTATCGATAAAAAAAGTTTTATTGATCAAATTATATGTATATATATAATATATATATATATATACATATGTTGCAGCCAATACCCGAAATTGGCCAATTTTAGAACTGGCCGGCCAATTCTCGAATTGGCCAGCAACGTTAAAAAATGACTGGCCAATTCTAGAATTGGCCAGCCAATTCGCGAACTGGCCAAATGCAATTGGCCAATTCGCGAACTGGCCAGCTGCGATTGGCCAATTCGCGAAACAGATATAAGCACTCGGCATAATCCTTTCTAATATAGTTGAAAGTGTTTATGAATTCAAATAGTCTAGAAGTCAGCCTGTCCGTGATCTAACCCAAATAAAGTTTCCGGTTAACTTGTAATTGTCATCGTATTTGGTTTATCAATTAATTTCTATATTGAAAGGGAACTGTGTACTATTTTTGGTTAATTTAGTTGGGTACACAAAAATATTTCGTTTGAATGTAACCAATGGGAATCTTTTTTACTGTACATTTTAATGTTACATTAGGGACCGTTCAAGTATTACGTAAGCACTAAAGGGGGAAGGAGGGGTCCAGAGTCTGCTTATTTTTTCTGACAAGGGGGAGGGGGGGTCATGACAATTCTTACGTAAGCATTAAACAACGAAGCAACTGCAGTTCAAATTCAACAAGCAATCGAAGTATGATGGGGAAACGAACACGTTATGGACGCACAAAAAACTGTTCCGGGAATTTTCCACCCATAAAACAGCACGATTGGGGCGCAAGCAGTAAATTTGCATATGACACAGAGTCAGTACACTAATATCTGACTACAACATAGATCGGAGAAAAGAAAGCTTTTATTTTGATTACACATTTTCCACTTGGGTGCCATCATAGGCAATTGCACATTGCATGGTGACGACTATGGACAATACACTGAACATTACATCGCATGAGGGATGTTTGTAATCTCATGTTTAATAGAATCTTTAAAATCCGGCAAAGTTTTCGGATTGCACAAGTACCCTCCAGATTTTAGATATCCCCAGAACCTGAAATCCACAGGACTGAGATTGGGGAATCGCGGAAACCATTGATGTTACCAGTTAATGTGCCTCGTCCGTTCATAATATGCGAAGAGGCCGATCGTTATCTCCATCATATTGGATAAGAAATTCATTAACAAAGTCTATATGTTGTTGATGGTCTCTTAATTCCAACATCTGTAGGTGCTGGTATCGGTAAGGAAACATAAGGATTACAGAGCGCAGTAACTTTAAGAGCATTGATTTTGGTATATCAAATACACGAGAAACACTTTTTGTAGTTTGCATACGTCCTCTGGTCACTATGCGATGCACTTCCAGAACAGTATCCTCAAGAACAGTTGGTCGCCTGGATCGCAGAATATCACAGGTGCAGCAAATTTCTTCAAATTTCATTACGAAATCACGAAGAGCTAGAGAAATGCATAGGTCACGTAATTGGCGATGGGATCGACGGTAAACGCGTCAGGTTTTTGCAGCATTCATCATTTACCAACATATTCATAATAGATTTACCAACTCACCACGAACGAAGTCATTCTGTTGGCATCTGATATCTCCGACTGAAGAATTAACATTCCCACCCTAATATTTATCAGTTTTCTACGCTGAATATCTGGAAAGGGATGTTCCGTGATTGGTATTTTGTCTCTGTCATTTTCAAATTTTCATCATGCGCCTTGGTCGTGTTTTTTTTTTTTTTTTTTCTTTTGAGCCGTTTGTAGTGCTGATTTTGTGCGAGCATAACACATCCGTTTATTGCAATAACCAGACCGTTCCAACGCTCTTTAGGGTTTTCACATGCGCTATGCATTTTGCGATGTACAAAAATGGATGTTGCCATTGGAAAATTTCGAGTTTCTGTAACTATAACCGTAACCGTGAAGGCCATTTTGTTCCCGTTCATAGAATCTTCAGCTCATACCTCTGAATAGCTATATCTGAAATTTCACATCGATCGGTTGAACAAACTGGGCGCTAGAGCTCCATATATCGGCAAAGTTTTTTTTTTTTTATGACCACCCTGTACATTTGAAAAATAAAATTTTGAAACAAGGTGATTTTGAAAACAGATTTTCTATTTTAAACGGAGAAGATATTATATGATGATTTCTAATATTTTTATTCGAAAGCTTTATAACAGAGAAAAAATAACACAAAGTAATATTTTATAATAACAATACTTTTGTATTAAAACTTTTAAGCTCTGAGTTATTTTTGTCTTTGCCTTATCGATAAAAAAAGTTTTATTGATCAAATTATATGTATATATATAATATATATATATATATACATATGTTGCAGCCAATACCCGAAATTGGCCAATTTTAGAACTGGCCGCCCAATTCTCGAATTGGCCAGCAACGTTAAAAAATGACTGGCCAATTCTAGAATTGGCCAGCCAATTCGCGAACTGGCCAAATGCAATTGGCCAATTCGCGAACTTGCCAGCTGCGATTGGCCAATTCGCGAAACAGATATAAGCACTCGGCATAATCCTTTCTAATATAGTTGAAAGTGTTTATGAATTCAAATAGTCTAGAAGTCAGCCTGTCCGTGATCTAACCCAAATAAAGTTTCCGGTTAACTTGTAATTGTCATCGTATTTGGTTTATCAATTAATTTCTATATTGAAAGGGAACTGTGTACTATTTTTGGTTAATTTAGTTGGGTACACAAAAATATTTCGTTTGAATGTAACCAATGGGAATCTTTTTTACTGTACATTTTAATGTTACATTAGGGACCGTTCAAGTATTACGTAAGCACTAAAGGGGGAAGGAGGGGTCCAGAGTCTGCTTATTTTTTCTGACAAGGGGGAGGGGGGGTCATGACAATTCTTACGTAAGCATTAAACAACGAAGCAACTGCAGTTCAAATTCAACAAGCAATCGAAGTATGATGGGGAAAGAGCGTTCTACAGTCCGTTCGAAATTCGCCATTTATTTTCGATTTTATCCTTTGCTTATCCATTATCAGTCGCGTGACCCGCATCATCCACTCGCCTTTTGTCTTCATTGTTGTCTGTTAAGTTGTGTGCCAAGTCAAGTACATTGCAAGACTTGAAAAACACATGAACCGGTGTGGCTGGGTTCTGTTGCCAGGGTAACTGGTCAGTTGACTTTATTTTAGGTAAGTCCGGTATTTTCTTTTCTCTCATTCAATCGGTCATGGAATTCCAGGAAATTTTTGTCTTTCCGCTCCTATTGTCGAACTTCCTTCTCTACAGGTTTCGGAGCTTTAGAAAGCAGAAAACCTACTTGGAGTTTTTCTTGTCTCGGATACACAGCACAGATATTTATTATTTTAGTTCAGTTGCATAGTGAATTTTTAGTGAAAGAGTATTGCTTTTAGTTGTATAGAGAATTTAGTCGGATTTAATTATGGATACTAACATTGACAAATCCTTATTATATCAAAAACTTTATCAGAGCTTTAAAAAATCTCGAAATGATACTCCTGCCCAAGTCGTGCAAAAAATGGTGAATGATGTTTCGCGACGGTACAAAAATAAAGCAAAGTGCGACAAAGATCTTGAAAGGCTTGTTTTAAAGTGAGTTGAGGAAAAACTGCAGATTGCAACCAAAAAGAAATCAACTTTTTGGAACTTTTTCACTAAGGTAAGTGTTTAATTTTATCAAAGAAACATTAAAGTTCGTAGAAATATGAGTAGCTTACGTTATATTCTCAAGAGTGATTTCTAAAGTCTTGACATACCTCTCTAGTTAATTAAAAAAAAAATCAACAAATTTCTATGTTTGTTTAAAATCTGTTTATTTTAAATTCTAAAATTTCCTTTATTTAAATGTTAAAATTTTACATTGCCTTTTTATTCATCTCATCAAATTCTATCTTAAAATATACAGTAAAACCTCCATAACGGACACTCCCGAATAACGGACACCTCTATTTAACGGACAGTTTTCCAATCCCCACTCCCAAAACTTAATTTTTTTATGTTTAACCTCTAAATAACGGACATTTCGAATAGCGGACGCTTTATTCGGCGATAAAGGATGAAAAAGCATTTTCTAAACAGAAAAAAAATGAAAAAAAAATGAAAAAAGCCTCTGAATTTATCAGGACAATGTGTCACAAATTTTGTGATCACAGTTAATTGAAATAAAGATCTGGGGAAAATACCCCCCCCCCCTCAACGTTCAGTGCTAAAGTCAGAGATTGCCAGGAAGAAATAATCTCCCAGACTATTGAAATGTCACCCAAGAGCATTTTGAGATTTTATGCTTTTAAAGATCAAAAAGTGCAATCCCTCCCTCCTCTCCCGGAACTCTACAATTTCTAATAACATTACGCAGAAAAACAAATTAATACATATAATCGCAAGCAAAAATAAACTTTTGTAACAGATTTTTCTAACAATAATATAACAAACAGTGGATAAAAGTACGCACAATTTTATTTCAATTTTTTTGCTTAAAAATAATTTTAATTTCTGATTAATAATATAATAGAGGTTTTAGGACACATAAAAGTAAATTAATGAAACATTAAGCATTTCTAAGCGGTTTTTGAATTTTTGAGGTTTTACCAATAGCAGACACCTCCGAATAGCGGACATTTTCTGTGATCCCGAGGTGTCCGTTATTTAGAGGTTTTACTGTATTATTTTTGTATGTCAGTTGGTTCGTCTTTTATTTCAAAAAGACGTTTGAGATTTATATTTCTTAATCTTATTATAGATTAGCGTTTCCGCTCTAGCTATGAAGTAATATATAAGTCTTAATTACTTATAAAATTTTAAAAAAAATGTAATAACAATATATTTAAACCATTTTGTATTCTGTGGTTTGTTTAATGCAATAAGCAACAATATATTAAAACCATTTTATACATTTTGATATCACAATCCCTATATGCCTATATAAATTTGTAGGATTAATAATGTAATTGATTAGTAACTTTTTATAAGTCAAGAAGTATTAATGTATAAACTGTCATAAAATCTTACGTAAGCAAAGGGGGGGGGGGGTGTCTAGCATTTGCTTATAGTTTCTTATAAGGGGAGGGAGGGGGTACAAAATGACTAAAAATATGCTTACGTAATACTTGAACGGTCCCTTATCTTAATTACAAAAAAAAAATTGCTACCTATGCATCATAGTTCGGATGTTGGCCAAGGCTTCAAAACCCGAAATACGCTATTCATTTCATGTATTTTGGGTTTTGGCCAAGAAGCTGGGCCAGTTCGGGTATTGGCCGGCCAGTTCTAGAATTGGCCAGGCTCCGGGTATTGGCCGCAACATATGTTTATATATATATATATATATATATATATATATATACAGGGTGTTTCTAAATTCATGGTACAAACTTTAAGGGGTGATAGTACAAATCAAGACAAACAATATTAAATAGGAAACTAAGGGTCCCAAACGTCTTCCGAAGGAGATAGGCGCCATTAAAGTTTAGGGTCCAAAAATTCAAATGATTATAAAAAACAGAAAAATTGGTTGATTCATTTGCAGTTTTCACTAAAACTATTCTTTATGTCAGTATTGTCTTGAAAATAAATTATAAAGATAAATTTTTAAAAATGCCGATAGAGGGCGCTTTAGACTTTGCAGTAACGAACAACTACTTTTTACCGTTATTTTTTGCATCTCATCAATTTTTTTTAGAAGCTTAGACATAAACTTAAATTTTGAGCTCAAAATCTAAATCGTTGGGAGTGGTTAAGCAGCGCAAACTGAACTGTGGAAGGAGGTTCAAATTCCAAATGATTATAAAAAACGGAAAAATTAGTCAATTGATTTGCAATTTTCACTAAAATTATTCTTTATGTCAGTATTATCTTGAAAATAAATTATAAAGATTAAATTCAAAAAATGCCGATAGAGGGCGCTTTAGACTTTGGAGTAACGTACAACTATTTTTTACCGTAATTTTTTTGCATCTCATGAAATTTTTTTAGAAACTTAGACATAAACTTAAATTTTGAGATGAAAGTCTGAATCGTTGGGAGTGGTTAAGTAGTGCAAACTGAACTGTATTCAATGGGGGTGGGGAGGTTCAAGTTTCAAATGACTATAAAAAACGGAAAAATTGGTCGATTCGTTTGCCGTTTTCGCTAAAACTATTCTTTATGTCAATATTTCCTTGAAAATAAATTTTAAAGATTAGTTTCAAAAAATACCATTAGAGGGCGCCTTAAACTTTAGAGTTACCAAAAACTATTTTTACCCGTTATTTTTGTATCTAATTAAATGCTTGTAAATGTTCAAACGTAAATTTTGAGCTCAAAATCTGCATCGTTGTGAGTAATTAAGTAGCGGAAAATTGAAATGAGTTCGAGGAATGGGGAGGGTAACATTTCAACTCCTGAACACATTTCAGTTTGAGCTTCTTAACCCTTCTCATCGATTTAGAATTTGAGCTCAAAATTTAAATCTAAGCATTTGCAAGCATTTAATTAGATACAAAAAATAATGGTTAAAAGTAGTTGTTGGTTACTCTAAATTTTAAGGCGCCCTCTAACGGTATTTTTTGAAATTAATCTTTAAAATTTATTTTCAAAGAAATATTGACATAAAGAATAGTTTTAGCGAAAACGGCAAACGAATCGACCAATTTTTCCGTTTTTTATAATCATTTGAAATTTCAACCTGCCCACCCCGATTGAACACAGTTCAGTTTGCGCTACTTAACCACTCCCAACGATTCAGATTTTCATCTCAAAATTTAAGTTAATGTCTAAGCTTCTAAAAAAATTTTATGAGATGCAAAAAATAACGGTAAAAAATAGTTGTACGTTACTCCAAAGTCTAAAGCGCCCTCTAACAGCATTTTTCGAATTTGATCTTTATAATTAATTTTCATGATAATACTGACATAAAGAATAATTTTAGCGAAAATCGCAAATTAATTGACCAATTTTTCCGGTTTTTATAATCGTTTGAAATTTGAACCTTCCCCACAGCGCTACTTAACTTACACAGCGCTACTTAACTACTTAGATTTTGAGCTCAAAATTTGAGTTTATGTCTAAGCTTCTAAAAAAATATTAATGAGATGCAAAATATAACGGTAAAAAATAGTTGTTCTTACTACAAAGTCTAAAGCGCCCTCTATCGGCACTTTTTGAAATTTATCTTTACAATTTATTTTCAAGACAATACTGACATAAAGAATAGTTTTAGTGAAAACCGCAAACGAATCGACCAATTTTTCTGTTTTTTATAAACATTTGAATGTTTCAACCCAAAATTTTAATGGCGCCTATCTCCTTCGGAAGACGTTTGAGACCCTTAGTTTCCTATTTAATATTGTTTGTCTTGATGTGTACTATCACCCCTTAAAGTTTGTACCATGAATTAGACCCTGTATATATATATATATGCTGCAATATTCATCAGACAAATAAGTAAAAAATTATATAAATACATTTACAATTAAAAATGCAAACGTTTCCGACTACGTTTTAACTTCTAATAAGTGCAATAACATTCAAATGACCAGAAAACAGAATATGCGTTTTACAGTTAAAAATTACTAACTTTTAAAAGCATAGAAGCTTACATGCTAAGTACATACTAAATTTCAATTCACTATCTCAATTTGTTTGGGAGATAGAGCGTTTACTGGGACACAGAAAGACAGACAGACGGACGGCAAAAACTATTTTTAGAAAATATTTTTTTTCGGAATCTCCAGTTTCTGAAACGTGTAAATTCTTTTTAAAAAAATTTCGATTTTCTATACGATTGCAAGATTTACCCTATACTACGTATGATGAGTAAGTAAAATGATTTTCCGGGTAAAAAAAATTGTTTAATATACACTGCTCAAAACAATTAAAGGATATTGCAGTTTTAGGTGGATTTTGGATCTGGAAAACTTTTTAGCTGATTGATACATAGTCGACAGACATAGCAGGTTATGTGAGAATAAATTACACATGTTTGGCAGAAAAAAATGCATTTTATTGCGCATTTGTGTACAAAAGGAAAAAAACACAATTGGTGCATATGAGAAAAAAAGATTAAGAAAAGAATTTTCTTCAAAGAAAATCATTTTCAGTAGGGGGTATGGTTTCCACGGGCGGCCAGCAACGTTGAACACCTTTGAGGCATGGACTCAATGAGGCTATTAATGATGGGTTGGGGTATTCTGCCCCACTCTTCCAAAAGAGCTCTTTCCAGTTCTTGGAGAGTTTGTGGGGGTTGTTGGCGGCCAGAAACTCGTCTTCCTAGAGCGTCCCATACCTGCTGGATTGGATTCTTGTCTGGAGAACACGCTGACCATTCCCTTCGAACGATTCCTTCCTCGAAAAGGAAATTCTCCACCAGGTTTTCACGATGTGACCTGCAGTTATCTTCCATTAAAATGAAGTTATCTCCGATTGCTGCAGCGTAAGGGATTACAATAGGTCTGAGGATCTCATTCCTATATCGGCGACCAGTCAGAGCTCCATCTCGAATGATGTAGAGGTCAGTACGCCCGTCAATGAAGATGCCACCATACACCAACACTCCTCCACCGCCAAATCTGATACTTTCGTGCACGAACGCAGGATTATTCCTACTGCCACGGTCCCTCCAGATGAAAATATGCCTATTATCCGGATGCACAGAAAAACGGGACTCATCAGAAAACAGAATATTGCTCCATTCATTTCTCCTCCAGTTGACATGCTCGCTTGCCCACTCCCTGCGGTCGCGACGATGCCTTGATGTTAATCTAACACATACAATCGGTCGGTGAGCATACAGACCTACAGCATGGAGCCAGTTTCGGACAGTCTGAGTTGGAATCGTGGTGCCTGTAGCCGAGCGAAGGTGTTGTTGGAGAAGAGTAGCGTTCATGTTCCGGTGTCTCCGAGCTGTTAACGCTAAATACCGATCTTCATTGGGCGTTGTTCCCCGTCTACGACCTTGCCCTAGTCTTCAGCCTGCACATCCACTCTTCAAAAAACGGTTCCAGATCCTGGAAATGACACTTTGTGACACTCCATTGCTTGCGCTACTTCGGCTTGAGTTTGGCCCCCTTCTAACCTATCAACAATTCTCCAAGCTCCTGAATCTGTCAAATGACTTCGCTGAGACATCGTACTCATCGAAACAAAGAAATCACTGAATGCCGATCATCCTTTTCTTTATTCTCTTTTATCCAGTTGAAAGTCAAATTTCATTCTCTGCCGCAGAAGCGACGTTTTTGACGTCGAACTCAAAATTTGCATACTCTACAGTTTGAAAACCAGAAAGATTTGCATTTGTGATTCTCTTCTTCTATTTTCGGCAAAAAAAAATTCGTTTATATCTTTATTTTATATAAAACTTCAAATATCCTTTAATTGTTATGAGCAGTGTATTATAAAATCTACTCGAAAGTGTTTCTGAAAATTACAGGCAGAAAATAAAAATTTACCTTAATAAATTCTTCTTCAAATTTTGAAAATAATATTTTTTGATTTTTCTAAAGATAAAGTAGTCCAGTAGATAAACCAGCAGTAGATAAACCAGTGGCCGAGATGTTCTGACCTCTCAACTGGTAGGCGGTAGCTGCTGGGTTCGAACCCAATTGCGGCCATCTGCTTAACCGATCGGCGTTTTCGTTGTTTTCTTCGAACCTTGCATAAATACGGGTTAGGTTCCCTTAGAAAGACCCCCACGTAGGACACTCCTTCCTCTTGGTCTATAGCCCTCGAGTAGACAATTGGCCGACGCAAAATAAACCAAACTAAAGATAAAATTACGCATTTCAGAATATTTTGTGAATTGGATGCAGTTATCGAATATTTTCTTTCGTGATTCTAATAATTTTTCGTAGGTTAAGTTGTTGTTGTTGTTGTTGTATGTATGTCGGCCAATTATCTACACTATGGGATATAGGCCCTAAGGGGTGGGATGCCCTCCGTGGGGGTCTTTCTAAGGGAACCTAACCCGTATTTACGCAAGGTTAAAAAAAACCACGGAAAACTCCGAACGGTTAGGCCGACGGTCGCGATTGGGTTCGAACCCAGCACCTACCGTCTACCAGTTTGAGGTTAGAACCTCTCGGCCACTGGTGGGGCTTTCGTAGGTTAAGAAACATATGTCTTTTTTACAGCGTAAATTATAACCAAAACATAGATTGTTAAAATTTTAATTTAATGTTTGTTTTGTTTATAACTCTACAACATTTTGTAACTATACACCATTACGTAATCTTGTGATTTATTTTATTTTCATGTAAATATTGTGGAAATATCTATAAATAAACATTCAATGCAATATAATTAAATTACGTACATAAAAGTTAAATTATTTTAATGGAATTTATTCTAAAATTCTAAAGTGAATGCATGTTTAATTCAGTAGAGAAATTTTATCCACAAAACATCATTTGACACAAATGTAAGTTTTAATAAACAAAAACTTAAAAAAAAAGTTTATTCTATTAAAAGAGATTACAAATACAATACAACCATCTGAAAGAAACAGAAAAATAGCTAATAATACATTTTTAACTAAAATTTTTGTTGCTATATAAAATTTATTTATACATTTACATTGATAAATTGATAAATTAATCCATCTAAATTTTAATTTAAAATATTTTATCAAAATACAAGTTTTCCTGATTAAATCTTCCATTTTGAATCAAATAATAAAACAAATGTTCCTTATTAAAATTTTCAGAATTTTGATTTTGTAATTTCATTTGATCTTATATTACAAAAGCAAGTAAAAATAAAGATTAATGCGTCACATTTTTCAGTTTATTTCTATTTATTAAGCCAAAGATAACCCAAAGACGTTTTCATTAAGAAGTTCTTTTACATTTTATTTCAAAAAATCACAAAAATTAAATCATAGATTTTTATGCAAGAAATTAGAAAATCAATCAAAAATCTAATGTAACTTTTAATAATAAGGGAACTTTACAAAAAGTAAAAATAGTAAGAATAATATTAAAATATAACAAAACATTCTAAAAAAATATTTATAACAATACAATATTAAATGGAAGTTTAAAACAAAAATTACAAACTTTTTTGACTTACAAAAAGTTAAATGTTTAAACTTACAGGGTGTCCAGCAAATAACACCCTGATTTCAAAATTACATTTCTCAAAAACAAAGATCAATTGAATTATGCACTAAACGGTTTGTTTATCAGGTAAGCTGTAAAAATCTTATAAAAAAGTTTCGAATTGTAAATATTTTGAAAAGACTGTGTTCTGATTGCAAAGAATGCTTTCTTTTGACATTTATCTTGCTTTAGATTGCTGCCAGAGAATGTGTTTTTCGGCTTAAAGTGCCATATTTCATAGATTTTGAAATTAAATTTTTGAAATTTCGAAATTCTAAAAATTTACTTCGAAAAATATTTAAAATATTGCACTGTAAGCTAAAAAATTATTTCTCTGCAGGCAATCTAAAACAAGAAAAATGTCAAATCAAAGCATTCTATGCAATCAGAACGCAATTTTTTTCAAAAAATACACTGTTTGAAATTTCTGTATAAGATTTTTACAGCTTACCTAATGAAAAAAAACCTTTTACCGCATATTACTATTGATCTTTGTTTTTGAGAAATTTAATTTTGAAATCAGGGTGTTATTTGCTGGACACCCTGTATATCAAAAAAGTAATATATTTTACATATTTTATGAATTACAATTTCCCGTGCATGCGAATGATTTTTTTCCGATTTCGTTTCTCTATTGATTAAAACAACATTGATCAATATTACATAATATATATATATAAATAAAATATAATGTATCCACTTAATATTTTATTTTTTATTGATTTACACAAAGGTGAAACTAAAACTGTCCGTTAAAGGAAAAATAATATTTTTAAAAATAATATCTATATGACTACACTGTTTATCAAGTAAGATCAGAATTTCAGCTTAAAAACAAATTACTTCTCAAAAACAAGTAAAAGTTTTAATCTGAATAAAGTTTCTGAATATTAAATTACTTTCAAGGAATATTTAGCTACATCTCAGAAAACCAATTTCATTTCATGCATCAAACAAAGTAGGACTGAAAGTTTTTAATTTTTAATTTTTATTTTTAATTTTAAAGATTATGTGTAATAATTAATGGTCATAACTCAAAAAGGTTATAGTTTAATATTTAACCGTCTGCGCTTTTATTATTAGTATTTAGCATAGCCAGTTAAAACTTCTCAATAATTCTTTCTTTCTAAAATATTATAATAGTAAACTACTTTAGTTTATTCTTAAAACATTTTAGCGGAATAATAAGTTTGCGTTTAAAAAAATTGTAAAATAACTGTCTAAATTTAGTTTTTTTTTTTTTTTGCGTTTGTAATTTATTTTACGTACAGATAAAAATTAAGAGAAATGGTAATTTACTATCTTATTAATTTATCAATGATTAATTTGGGCAAAAATATCATTCTTAAGATCTGGAATATCTTATTTTAAATAAAATTTAACTTCTTTTTCAAAAATACTTTTAATTCAGTGTGAAATTTGTATCTTCTAAAAGCGTAAATTTTGTTCAAAACTGCAAATTCTTTCTCAAAACGAAGTGACAGATTGAAACTAAATAAAGTTTTCGAATTTTAAAGTACTCTTGAGTCATGTTTAGCTGTTTCATTTATAAAATATGTTTCCAGGTGTTCGAAATTGAAAAGCAAGTCTTTTTAGCACTTTCCAACAAAGTTGAAAAATACTTATGCATTCGATTTGTCTGTTCGTCTGTCAGTTTGTCCGTTTGGCCGCCTGTCTACACTCTCACTCCCATTAGTATACTCGGACTTTTCATGCAATTGATAAAACTTACTTAGGACCACCACAGCATTTTCGGTATTGCATATGTCTCTATGATTAATGGTTCATTTAGAGAGACACTCAAAAGTATTTGATTACATTGCGGTATAGCGGAAAAAATCGTTTGGAGAGTATGTTAATGACATTACGGTAGATCATGTTTATTGAAAATGATATAAATTACTGAATTTCACTACGATAACGTTAAAACAGAGAATTCATACATTTTTTTTATTAATTTACAAGGACATACGGAAGAAATCGTTACAATACTGTTCTATGCACAGTAATTACAGAAGAGTACGTTTTAAAATTCTATATGTGTTTTTAAAATTAATTAGTTTATTTCATATTACTTTTCATATATAAATTCCGTACATCATATACAGAGCTGCACAAAAGTATTCGAATACCATTCTCCTTATAAGAGTTAGGAATTTGTGGTGGAATTTTTTGAAATGTATGTGCCTCTTAAATGAACTAAATTTTGGAATGTTATTATATACAAATTTCTATATCACATACAGGTCTGCAAAAGATTTCGAATAATTTTCCGATTGTAGGTGGGAAAATATTCAGACATGCGTTATACATTTCCATATGGTGAAATACATTTTTTAAAGGTACAATTTTTACATTGTTCTGAATGTGTTGGAAAGTGCTTCATAATCAATGCTGGCGTATATTTTTTTCTTTCTTGTTTACTTTTGATTGGAGTACGTACAATTCAATAATTAATAGGTTTTTTTTGTTGTGGGAGGGGAGTTAAAAGAGGGTTTTAAATTCTTTATACGTTTCTACAATTAGTATGTATTATTAATATTTTTTTAAATACTATGTATCAAATAATATAATTATTAATTACAATATTACTTTCATCAAAGGTAATTAACATATAAACTGATGCATTTAATGAAACTCCCATTAAAAATTAGTAACAATAAAGTTATAAATGGTAAAATCAGATAAATAAAACGCAGATAAATAATAAGAACAAATAACTATAAGATTAATTTGTAATAATTACAATATAAAATGCATAAAATCTAACAAATTTCAAAATCCTTTAATTTTCTTCTCAATTTTTGTATGAAAGTAAAAGTAAAAACAATGTTCATGTACCATCATACAAAGGAAATTTTCGTTGATTATAATACACATTCCTAAGGTTCTCCGTTTCAAAAATACATTATAACTTCATTTCTAAAATAACTTTAATATAAATGGAAAACATGTCTTCTAACAAAAGAAATTCTGCCCGAAATCATTCAACAGTTTTAGAAATGAATAAAGTTTTTGAATATTAAAATATTTTCGAATTATATTTATCTCTAAATTTTAGAAAAATAGTTTAACGAAAGTTGGAAACAACGTTTTGATTTTTTGTTTTGATGTATGTATGATGAAAGAAAAATAGTTTTCTTTCAGCAAAGTATTTAACATCTACCTTTTATTTTACGCTTAGTCTCTGTTAAAGTAAATTCTTAAAAAATATACAAGAGTGAAAAAATGTTTTATTTATCTACTCTCTAAAAATTAAATTAGTAAATTTGCACATTAAAATATGTGCACTGTTAGATTAAAAAAATCGATATTTCTATATATGAAAATTGTCATCTAATAGACGAATATACGCCTGGAGTGTCAACTTCAAAATACACATATACATAAGGCACAGTGCTGTTGCAACGTACAACGTGCATACTTACAGTACCTACATCCCAATACTTTAATTTTATTCACAGTTATTAAGACAACTCAGAATTCGTTTAAAGATTGATACAGTGTATGTTTCATTAAATTTGTGATTTTGATACTGTGTTTCATTAAAATTTAATTCCTTTTTATAACCATAAGCAGCTCTTTGGGTTTGTCGGTACATTATCTCATCACTTTGTACTATTTTTTTTAATATTTAGAGCACGAGAAGGAAAAATGCACCATTCCTAGATCAATAAGAATAAAAATATCTGTGATAATAAAAATTACAGAGATAAAATATGTAGCATTAGCATTGTAAATAATGTAGCATTTATTCAAAGTAATAATAAATGATAATTTTAATTAAATAATGGTAAAGTTGAATAGATAAATAAAATATACATAAAAAAGAAAAATACGTGTGAATTATGATACAAAATATTTAAGACAAGTGATTTTATAATTTTACTTCTTCAGAAATCGAAATTTCAAACATGGTAATGTGCAACCTTACTAATTTAATTTGTATTAATTTGGAATGAGATCTGACGTAAAGATTTTCATATTACGAAATACATTCTAACTAAATTTTATAAAGTAATTTTAAATTGAACCCGAAGTTTGTCATCTAAAGACGACAAATTCTGTTTGAAAACAATTTTCGTCTCGAAAACAAATGACAGTTTGAAAATGAATAAAGTTTCTGAATATTAAAGTACTTTTGAATTATATTCAGCTGTATTTTTCAGAAAACTAATTTCATGAATCGTACAAACTGTGACTGAAATAAGTTTTTTTTTTTTTTTTTTTTTTTTTTTTTTTGCTTTGAGTGTGATGCTTGGTATCCAAAGTATGAACTTAAGGGGACAGTTTATTTTTTCAACAATTTTATTTATTCTTAAGGTGTCTAAGGAGTCTTAATTTTTGCCTGGCGGTGGAATTTAGCAACATGCCACATTCAATTTTTTTCTCGATATCTATGAAGCATAAATTCTTAAAATTTTTAGTATGAATAACTATGTATGTCTTTTATTTTAAACAATTTTTAAATATTCTTTACTGAAATTTTATTTATTTTTTGATGTTTAATTTAAAAAAAAAATAAAATTGTTTTTTTAATTTACATCCGCTGCGCGCAAGATTACAATCAAACTATTGGTTCGAGAGCCCGCAAAAATATTTATAACTAGCTATTCTGCCCGGCGTTGCCCGGGTTCATCAAAAAATAGCAAGAATTGTGAAAAAACTTTAAAAATCATAATAAAAACCTCGAAAATTTTAAAAAATGCTAGACGAATTTCGTCTAAAAGAGATGGGCTAGAAAATTGCTGGATTATTTTTACTAATGTGAAAAAATCTTACAAATAAAAAAAAACATTAAAAATCTCATAAAAATATAAAACAAAATTCAAAAATTGTGTTTCAAAATTCGAATAAACTTTGAAGAAAAGAGATCAGAATTTAATAAATTCGGCCAAAAATTGAACGTCTAAAAAATCGAAGCGGGTCGCGAAGAAACGTAAACATCGCTTTAAAAATGGCAAAATTTTCAAAAATCACGGAACTCAAAATTTACTCTACTTGGATAAATGTTTTGAATCTAATTAATTTGATAATATAAAAAGCATTGAAATACGAAAAAAAGCTGCTAAATATTACAATAAAAATCTTTAATCGCAGAGGAGAAAATTTATCATATTAGCGAAGAAATTAAAAACCGAATTCCTTTTCCGTATCTGAAAAAATCGCCGTGAACTCAAAAAGCATACTGCATTAAAAATTGCTGTAGATCAAAATAAGAGAGCAAAACAATTACCGTAAAGGATAAAAGTTTGAAACCAAACTCTTATTAGTCTAAAAATTTAAGATCGAATTCCTATGAAAAATGTTTAAAAAAAAAATGACTGAGAAAGCCCAAAAAATTGCATTGAAAATTGTAATGAAAGTCGTAAAACATTAAAAAATCCCTAGGGTAAATATTCACTGTTATAATATAAAATATTGTAATCAAGAAATTAACCATATTAACCAAAAAGTTTGAAATCGAAATCGATTTCCGAATGTAAAAAAATCGCCACGGAACTTGAAGAATGGCTAAAAATTACATTGAAAATTGCATTAAAAATAGCTAAATATTTGGAAGTCAATGCTTAAAAAATTAATATTAAGTCGGGGGGGGGGGGAGTTATGATCGAAATCATTCATAAATTACAAAATGTAGGCATGGAACGCCAAAATCATATTAAGAGATAAAACATTGCATTCGAAACATAACTACATTAAACAAAATGTTTGATATCAAAATTGATTTCTGAATGGCAGAAAATCGCCAAGGAACTTAAAAAATGGCTAAAAATCGTATCGAAAACTATATTAAAAACCGCTGAATATTTAAAAGTCATGGCTGTAAAAATTTAATATTCAGTCGAAAATATTGTAATCGAAAATCGTTCATGAATAAAGAAAAGTCAAGACGGAACACCTAAAATCCCCCAAACTAACTAAAAATTACACTGAATATCGCATTAGAAATTGGCAAAATCCCCAAAAGTGTGGAGAACAAATTGTACTATTTATGCTAAAAGTTAGAAACCGAAATTCGATGTCAACAACTGTCACAGAACTTGAAAAATCACTATAAAACAGATTAAAAATCAGTAAAATTCAGAAATCCAGACAAAATTTGCCATAATAAGTATAAACATTTATATTAAAATCCTGCGGACATAATTTACCATAATGGGACAAAACATTGAAATCTGAACTCTTTCATTAGTAAAAAATATCGACACAAAACTTGCTAAACATTTCGCTAAACATTTTATGAAAATACACAAAAAATCTGAATCATTGATGTCAAAATTTACTACATTAAGCTAGAAATTATTTAAAAATTTCTTCTCCAATTGTGAAAAAATAGCCGTGGACTCAAAAACATCTAAAAATTGTATTCAAAAAAGCATTACAAATCGTTTCAAATTTAAAAATAGCGGGGGACAACATTTACATTAATAGAGTAAAATAGTGTAATCTGAATTCGTTCTTAAATACGAATGAAAAAATCGGCACAAAGCATGAGAAATAATGAAAAGATTGCTAAAAATTGCATTAAAAAATCACTAAATTTCAAAATTCGTAAATGAAGCGTAAATGTTTGAAATTAATTTCCTTTTCGAAATTTCAAAAAATAGCCTTGAGATTCAAAAAACCAATACAAAACCATTGAAAAATTCATTAAAAATCGCTAAATGTAAATACATCCCGTGAATAAAAAAGTATTCTAGTCGTGTAAAACGTAGCAACCATTCTTTTTACATGAATTACAAAAAAATCGACGCAGAACACAAAATATATGAAAAATCACATTGAAAATCGTCAAAATTAAAAAAAGGTATATGGTGAAATTTACTATATTAGGCTAAAAGTTTGAAACCAAAATAATTTTTTAATTATTAAAACATCACTGTGGTGGGGATCGAAAAAAATAGTACTAAATCGCATTAAAACGTTCATTAAAAACGCATTGAAAAATGCACTAAATATCGCTAGTTATTTTTTAAATCGCAGTAATCAGAATTTCATAAACCGATAAAACATTCTAATCGGAAATCTGAACAATTTGATTATCCGGTTGACCAAGAAACTATCTGGGTCAAACCATAAGATTAAACTACAATAATGGCGGATCGTAAATTCCATATTCACTTGACATTAAACATGTTACATATGTTTGTTACGTCATCAAGTGGTTTTTACTTCTTATTTTTATATGTATTTGTATTAATTTTTTTTCTAAATTATCTCTTCTTTCATTATTTAGAATAAAAATTACATCTATTCGCATAATTTGGCTTGTTTCACGATTGATATAATTTGGCGAAATTGGTCGACAGGATAATAACGTAGTAAAAGGAAATCCTTTATAGATAATAAAAAATCGACACGGAACACAACAACTCTTAAAAAATCGCGTTAAAAATCTCTAAAATTATATTAGATTAAAAGTTAGAAATCAATTTTTACTTCCGAATATCAAAAAATCACCATAAAACTCGAAACATTTCTAAAAATTGCATTGAAAAGTGCATTAAAAATCACTAATATTAAAAAATCACAGGGGTCAAAATTTACTCTAATAGGATAAAACGTTGTAATTGGAAATATCTCATGAATGACAAAAATCCGACATCAAACGCAAAAAATCTCGAAAAATCGCATTAAAATTAGCTGAAATTCATAAATTTTAATAGCTAAAATTTAATACATCAGCCTGAAAGTTTTAAGCAAAATTCCTTTTACTAATGTCGAATAATAGCGGCAAAATTTACATTAAATAATTCACTAAAAATCCAAACATCGTTGCACGAAATCCAAATAAATTATATTGAAAAGAGAACAAAATTCACTAATTTAGGTCGAAAGAATGAAACCGCTTTCCTTTTCGCTAATGTGGAAAAATCGCCTCGAAACCCACTAAAATTCGCATATGAATTAAATTAAAAAAACTGAAAATCGGCCTTCAAGGTGTAAAATTTCATACATAACTTCGTGAAACGGTCTCTCCAGAGCATCGCCAGTACTTTAAAAATTTTAACATGCGTTATAAACTACCTTAAAATGTAAAACAGATCTCCTTATTACATTTCCTAATTTTGTTCGCACCCCCCCTTTCACGCACCCTGAAATGTGTCACACCATTCTTTGTTTACATTTTTTATCATGAATTATAAACCATTTTAAAATTTAAAATAAATCACATTGTTATATTTCCAAATTTTAACAAAATCGCGTTCTGTTAGTTCCATTTTTCACCACCAGCTAGCGCACTCTATTCTTCAAAAACTTTATCAAAACGATACTCTGTTAAACAACCTATCAGGTAATATATTACTCGTGGCGGTAGCTGTCTTATGAAAGAATTTAAGTTATTTTATGAAATTGCTATTCGAAATTAGTGGTAACTAAATTTTTGACATTTTAGGTAAATTTCGCAAAAAATACTACTTATTGCATTCTCAACAGCTCAAGATTTTGATAGAACAACTATGAAAAAAATAGATGCTAAACGCAAAAAATCTTGAAAAAGCGTTAAAAATCACATTGAAAATCGCATTAAAAATCGTTAGAATCTAAAATTCGTAACAAACACAAAATTTAGGGCTAAAAGTTTGAAACGGTTTTCTTTTTATCAATCTCAAAAAAAAAAAAAAAAAAAAAAAAAGAGAGAGAGAGAGAGAGAGAGAGAAAACATTAAAAATCGCATTAAAAATTCGTTAAAAATTCAAAAATCGCTGTACAAATTCCGAATAAACTTTGCTGAAAAGAGAAAAAAAAATGCTATATCGGGTTAAAAGAATGAAACCGTATTTCTTTCACTAATGGGATAAAACTGCAAAAAGAACGCTAAAAATCGCCAAAAAAATTATCAAAAAAAATCTAATCAAAAAATTGAAAATCGGGCTTCGAGGTGCAAAACTACATGTACAAAAGTACCTTCCCTCCACATTTTGTAACTCTACGTACAGCAGACTCTTCAGAACAGCGCTGATGCGCACACAAACTTGTCTCTTTATTATTATAGATTTAAAAAAAATAGCGTTCTATTAGTTCCATTTTCCACCACCAGGTAGAGCACTCTATTCTTCAAAAACTTTATCAAAACCATACTCTGTTAAATAACCTATCAGGTGATATATAACTCGAGGGGGTAGCGGTCTTAAGCCAGAATTTAAGATAGTTTATGAAATTGCTATTTGAAAATAGTGGTACCTAAATTTTTGACATTTTAGGTAGATTTCACAAAAAAATACTACTTATTGCATTCTCAACAGCTCAAGTTTTTGATAGAACAACTAAGAAAAAAAATAGATGATAAACGCAAAAATCTTTAAAAAAACGTTAAAAATCGCATTGAAAATCGCATTAAAAATCGTTAAAATCTAAAAACCGTAACAAACACAAAATTTAGGGCATTAGGCTAAAAGTTTAAAACGATTTTCTTTTTATCAATCTCAAAAAATAGCCGCAAAATGAGAAAAACACTAAAAATCGCATTAAAAATTCGTTAAAAATTCAAAAATCGCTGTACAAATTCCGAATAAACTTTGTTGAAAAGAGAAAAAAAAATGCTATTTTGGGTTAAAAGAATGAAACCGTATTCCTTTCACTAATGGGATAAAACCGCAAAATAACGCTAAAAATCGCCTAAAAAATTATTTAAAAAAATCTAAACAAAAAATCGAAAATCGGGCTTCGAGGTTCAAAACTACATGTAAAAAAGTACCTTCCCTTCAAATTTTGTAACTCTACGTGCAGCAGTCTCTTCAGAACAGCGCTGACAGACAAACATCCTTCTCTCTTTATTATTATAGATGATGTAAAACTAATGTATCTTGAACGTATACTTCATTTCTAAGCAATTTATCAATTTATTTATTTAAAATTGCTAATTTTTCAATAAAAGATTAATTCTTTTTCAAAATTTTATAATTTAAATTAAAATTTTAAATAAATGAATAAATAAATTTCTTAAAAATGAAGTATACGTTCAAAATACATTAGGTTTACATCATTATAAATATTTTTGGGGGCTCTTGAACCAATAGTTTTTCTACAATGTTTCGCGGAGTGGATGCAAATCAAAAAACAATTTAATTTTTTTAGCACAATTAAACATTAATAAAATAAAAAAAAATTCAATATAAAATATTTAACAAATATTTTTTAAATAGAAGCTATTCTAAGTTGTCTGTATTAAAAATTTTATGAATTTTTGTTTGAAAGGGACTGAGAAAAAAATTAAGTGCGACATGTTGTAAAATCGCACCGTCAGGCAAAAAGTAAGACTTCTGAGACCCTTGAAAAATGTAGTTCAAAAGGTTAACTCACAAGCTTCAATTAAGCACATTTTGAAAAAAAAAAATAGCTGCATATTTTATTACAATTTTTAAAAAGTTCATAAAAATTTGAATTTTTAATATTACAACTACTTTTTAAAAAAAATCAACATTTTTACCTATTTTACTAAGATTTTCAAATGTATATTGCATAATAATGCGCATCGATTTTTTAATACATGTAAAATTACATTTAATACTAAGCAGCTCCGCTCGGCGTAACCCGGGCTCGTAATAATATTCTTAAATGAACCAGAAATCTGATTTGTACTTACGTACATATAGGAGGGGGAGGTGGCCCGACTCTTGTTCAGTTGGAAAGTTGTGCACAGTCACAGGTTAAGATTTTGAATTTTTATTTGTCTCACACTGCGAAATCTTTAATTTAAAATTAATTTATGAATTTGATCAACTTTTAATTATGTTTTCAGAATTTTTATTTTTTGTTTATCATCTGTAGATAAAAAATAATTATAAATAAAATATAAACTGAAATACTGAAAAAGAAATTATGAAATTGCAATCAAATACTAAGATTTTTTAAAAAGCAGCAAATTAATTTTCTAATAGAATAAAGTATGTTTATAATGGAATCGTGCAATAAATTGAAACAAAAAACAGGTTTCATCCCCCTCCTCTTTTCAAAAAATGCAATTAAGCTTTGTGCAATTTAAAGATCCTACATTTAAAGGAAATTATCACTGGTCGTTTGTGTTTCCTACTAAGGAGGTTTTACTGTATTTTACATCTAATGTGGACCCTGCCTTGGAATTATTACTGTAATGAGCAAAAACTTTGTACGACCAAGTTAGTATCATTTTATATTTTTAGACAGTTTTTTCCCTTGTGCCTAGCGAGAGTTCTTATTTGTGAAAGAATTCTTTATATAAATAAATATGTAAAAAAAAAAAAAAAAAAAAAAAAAACACCTTAAAATTGAAAAACAAATTTAAATCAGTTGGACATTGTAAAATGTACTTTTTTCAAAAAAGTTATTATTCGATTCATTTATGTGTATTTTTTTCTTCCAATAATTCTGTTGCTTTAAAGTTAAGAATAATTAGAAGCCCTTAAAATTGTAAGAAAAAAATATTATGAATTTTCTTTAAATTAATATGTTTAATAATGAGATTTATAATGAAAATGTTTTAATTATAATCCTAATTACAACTTAGTCTTACTAAGTTTCGAAACAGAGAGCTTTCGTATAGAAAACTGAGGTGTTAGACCACTACACTGCAAACAGGGTTTTTTTACTAGTTTCATTAGTTTAGCTAAATCGACTATTATTATTGACCTAATTCTCTGAAATTTTAAAAGATTGTAAATACAACTAAAACCAAGCTTTATTTAAATAAAATTCATTACAAAACATGCATATTTAAAAAGGAAAATGCACCGTCGAAATCGAGAGAAACCGCAAAGATATCCCTCAATTTCTTTTTTTTTTTTTTTCTTTTCCTTTTTTTTTTTTTTTTTGGTAATAAATGTTTCTACTCCTTCAAACATTTTGAAATTTTTGTAGGCCATGTAAATCTATTCTTCTGAGAATTTGTAAAAAGGATTGTATAGTAATGCTGACGTTTACGAATAGTTACTTTTAACGTGTAAAAAATCCTCTCTGTGAACCATAAAGTAACCTTCATTTGATGGTAAATTTGAAAAGGTTAAAATTCACTAAAAAGAAAGAAAAAAGAAATGTAGTCAAAATATATATTCCCTCGTTTCACTGCGTAAATGCATTTCTGCACATGCGCAAGCTTTTTTGCTTCAAGCATTAAAGAATTGACTTTTTGATGAGAGTGAGTTGTGTTTCGTAACTAATATCCTTGTAACTAATCAAAACATTGAAATTCTGAGCTTCGGGTACATCAAAGGAGACAATGGAGTAACTTCTCAAAAATTTTGAGCCTTGTATGTGCCGCAGCTTTCGCTAGCCATCGCAGTCAGAAACACACACAGACAGAGAGACAAAACTATTTGCTCTTTTATTAGTATAGATATTTTTTTACTGACAAATATAGTGTAAAACGACGAAATTTAACACATATTCGTATAACCTTTATTTTTGCAATACAACAAAAAACATGAAAACTAATTCAATGCGCAGATTCGTCCCACATATAATAACAAATGCATACAAAAAAGTTTAAATCTCTACCAAGTATAAAAAAATCTTAGTGTATTTAAAACAGGAAATCGCAGAAAACATAAACAGGAAGAAAAATCCATTTAAAGTTTTAATTTGTGTGAATAATTGTTCTGACTGTGTTAACGAGATTTATAGTTTCTTGCAATATACGTACCGTATGGGTGAGACTGAGTTGTCAAAGTATTAAACAGGCATTCATTTAATATTAAAAAAAAATGATTTTTAGACCAAATTTAAAACAAACTGTACCCTTAAAAATTGTTTAAAAACTTTACGAATCGTTTACTTTAATTTGTATTTTAAAAGTTTCAGCAAATTGGGTTATGTGTTTAACAAAGCATATACAGTACCACAGGGCTCTCAGCATTTCTATTTTGTATTTTTTTACTTTCTGAAGAATCTATGACAAAATTTTTTGTTAAAAAAGTGGTAAACAAGGTAGATAAATTTGAGAACAATAAGAATAGTGCTACTAGTGTTTTTAGGTAAACATCACGTGACCCTACTAAATTCCTGCACTTTTACACGTATAAATATGCTTTGTTTATTTAAAAAATTATTTAATAATATTGTACTGAAATGAAAATTTAAAAAATAAAAGGCGCTTTAATGTAAAATTTTGAGCACATGTTATCACATTTATATAAGTAATATATTATATTCATAAAAACAATTCTAATTGATATTTATATCAATATTATTTTTTAGTGAATATTTCATGCATAACATATTAAAATTAAAATGTAGAAAAAAAATTAAATTAAATATTTAAGCAAGAACTTAAGAAATTTAAATAAATATTTAATCGTTATTAACATAAAAATTTACTTTTATTAATAATATTACATTTCACATGAAAAAAAAACAGCCGATAAAGCATTTTTAAACAAAAATCTAGAACAAAAGTTGGGAGTGAAAACCAAGACGTGGGATTTGAACTCATGCTATCTAAACTCGAGGCTAAGAAGAAACACAGGTTACCACAGTTCGTTCCACGTTATTTTTTACAGACCGCTGGAGTCACGTGATTCGCGAATACACTGATGCGGGTGTACTCATTCGAGCGGTCTGTAAAAAAAGATACTCGGGATGCACCGCAGTAGCCTGTCTTTTTCGTTAGCCTCGATCAAAACTCAAGTACATCGTTGTAATCATTAAGCTATAAGTACATGCCTCTGAGTGATAAACATTAAAGTAAACAGCCAAATCTGGACATGAAAGCAGGAATGTAAGCCACGTGATGTTTAACGCGAGATACTGTAAACCATGCTACCTATATAAAATGCAAAGTTTTTCACATTTTTAATTACCTTATTCAATGATCAAAATTAAAACATATATAACTGCATCGTCTTACTATTTTAAATTATATGTTTAAATATGACAAATCGGATAGGTATGACAGCAAAACTTTTCTTTCAAGAAGTACATTCTAACTTCCAAAACAATTTTTATTTAAGTATCTGAATTTCAAATTCGTCATCTTCGAGAAAATTCAGTTCGAACATAAAAATATTGAAAACAGTTGGCAATCAAGAAAGTTTCTTAATATTGAAATAGTTTTAGATTATATCTAGTAGTAGGTTTCATTAAATTAAAAAACTTATGAACTGTGACAGTGACTATTTGTGTGTGTGTTTTAAGAATTGAGACATAACTTTTTTTCTTTGATAGGATTGAGACTGATTTTAAATTTAACTTTTTAATCTAGAGCTTAATTTCCAGAATTGCAAAATATTTCGGGTCTGATATAATAAAAAGCAGATATGTGTCTGTTTTTGCTATCATTTCGTCAATAACATTTGCTTTTCTTAGTATATACATGTAGTATCACTTCAGATTTATTATAATCGTTAATTTAAGTTAATTTTTACATTTTTCGATATTTACTAGAAAAAAGTATTTGTTTACAGAAAATTTTCGATGTCCGGTTTCCGATGCATTTATATGTCTTAGAAGGCCCGAAACACGCTTTGGATATTTTTAGAAAATGTATGCTTGTGGATCTGGGCTGTGACTTTATGTTTGTAACTCACATGAATTTTCTGGATGTTCCTATCTCAATTCCTAATGCACGGAATTCAATAAAACTTAAGATACTGTTTGTCCCCGATATAGGTTGGAGATTTTTACATTTTGATATAAACCGACCATCACTTTCCACCTATTAACTATCGTCTTGATTTTTATAAAGGAAATCATCCTGAGTGTCATACATTGCGCATTGTTAATACCGCACTGTTTAAAGGCGATTTCACAATCACAGTTTTTGTTAAAAATTTTCTCTGTTGGAATTGACATCCACGTGTCTGTAATTAATGAAACGATATATTCAAGTCTCAATTTTTCAAAGTTGCCCCTCTCTATGTTTACTAAACATCTGGACAACAATAGATGCAAATTTTCCATTTTTGGGTGAAAAAAGTCCTGGATAGGATTCAAAGCAGGCATGTATCGGCTGATGCCGCCAACGTTCTTCCAACTGAGTCATCCCAGACACGAACACTGGAGGACTATTTCACCCAATTAACCTCAACGATCACATTATCTGGTGTGATACTCTGGATCAGCTCAACAGAATAAATCGAAGGTCAATATATGGAACGGCAGAGAATCGCTGCATACGAAATTACATTAGATTAATTTTTAAACACGATTATTCAATCGGTAAATTGATTATAACAGATGTAAATTTTCCATTTTTCATTTTTGGGCGAAAAAAGTCCGGGCCTTGATTGTCCGGGATGGCTCAGTTGGAAGAGCGTTGACGGCTTCAGCCAATACATCCCTGATTCGAATCTTGGCCCGGACTTTTTCCACATAAAAATGGAAAATTTACATCTGTTATAATTAATTTACCGATTGAATAATCATGTTTAAAATTAATCTAATCTGGACAACTAATCCACTCAATCCAGATTTTAAAAAATCTGTCTTTAAATATTTTGTTGAAGGAAACATCAAATTGAAGTCAAAAAGCTATGTGGCTTAGGCTTTCTTTTTCCCATAATAATTTCCCAATTTTCAACAAAGTGCCCCTCTCTATGTTTTTGGATCATCTGAATATCAAATCAACTCAATCTAGATTTTCCTTAGTCTATCATTAAATTTTTTGTTGATGGAAACATCAAATTCAAGTCAGAAAGCTCTATGTCTTAGAGTTTTTTTCCCACATATCAGACCCTGCTTATAAGCTAACTCCCTCTTTTAAAAGATGATTTTAGGTCAAAACTCTTCAGTTTTTCAGGAAGTATATACGTTAATTGAAATTTCATAGCATAGTAAAAATTGATAATATTGTTTAAAAAGACTGGTTCATGCATTGTACAAACTGCTTAAAAAGGTTTCTGAAAATTAGTGACCGTAAAAAAAATATTGTTTTTATAAATTCTTTTTAAAATCTCTTAAATATATTTTTTTAGCGGTTTCTAAAGATAAAGAAAGCTTTAAAGAATCTTGAGTAACTGTAAAGTTATTACTGTATATTTTCCTTCTGTTTTTAACATTTGTCTTATTTTTTAATGCAGTTTGACACTGTTTGTATTTGTTTGTATTCATGTCGGCCAATTATCTACACTGTGGGATATAGGCCCTAAGGGATGGGATGCCCTCCGTGGGGGTTTTTCTAAGGGAACCTAACTCGTATTTACGCAGGAAGTCCAAGATTCGAAGAAAACCACAGAAAACTTCGAAAGGTTAGGCCGACGGTCGCGATGCAGTTTGAGACAATGTCTAGTTTTCTTGTCTCCTTTCTTTATTAGATTTCTTTAATATTTCGCTACATTTTTTTTTTTTCGTGTGAAACTGCTTCAAATTTTATATCTATATTAGTTTTAAAATGGATAAAAAGTTTATTATCTAACGGCGAAAAATTCTGTATAACATTAAAAGTATACCTCTAAAACAAATGCCTGTTTCAAAGTACATTAATTTTCAGAGTACTTAAACACTTTTGAATTATATTTAACTTGTTTCTTAAAAAAATAACTTTTTAGAATAATAGACGATTGTTGGTGTGGATGTGAAAAAAAGTTGACTTTTACCACCAAGGAAGCTTGTTATTTAAAATTCAGACTTTTGATTTTATTCTTATAATATACAATAGCAGTTTTAAATAGTTATTAGTAAATGTTAAGGTATCTAACTAATTTTGTTTTTCACTTAACAAATTTCCGAATTAAGATTTTTTTTCCTTTTTCTTTCTTCTTTCTTTTTTTCTTAATTTATTAGTTTATAACCTTCTAATTTAAAATTTAATAACTAAAAAAGTTTAAAAGTCTGATATCTTTCTCTTTTTTGGTACAAATAAGTTAAAGCAAAAACAAATGCTAATAAGTCGTCTAAGTTAAGTTTTATATTCATGCAGACAAAATTGGAGCTAAAAATATTGTGCAAAGTTATTACTCCAATTTTTATTTCTAAAATATATATTTTTAATTTAATAAAAAGTTTGTCATCTAACGAGAAAAATTTCAGTCCGATTTCAAATTATGTCTCGAAAACAAATGACAGTTCGAAAGTGAATAAAGTTTCTGAATTTTAAAATATTTTCAAATTATATGAAGCTGTTTGTTTCAATAAACTAGCTCCATAAGTGTTGCAAACTAGATGAAAAATGTTTTTTACTCTTGTTTGCGTATCTTATACAAAGAAAAAAAAATGCTGAATAATTTAAATTTTTTTGTTTTACTTTTAGTATAGTTAGCAAAATAAATCTATATTTTCTAAAACTTCCTAGTATAAAGATTTTACAGTTAGATGGGCGTCCTTAGTTTTGCATGATATGAACCGGACTCTTAATTAACCCTTCATTGCACCGTTTGCACTGCACATACCTAAAATCACTATAATTTTCGTTGTGTGCCATGATTCAGCTAGAGATCTCTGGCACTGTTCAAAAACAATCGAAAGAATGGAATAACACTTATTTCCTCCATGTCAGATGACTGCATTTGACAGTAAAATTACAGTTTATTCTTCGGAAAAAAATCTTTCAAGTTATTAAGACCCCACACTAGGCACAGAAAAAGACCCGGATGATAATGTAAAGTCTATGGGTCAGTTCTTTTCAAATACCTCGCTCAAATTTTAATATTTTTACATGATTTTTTGCACAAGATAGCTGAGGACGATCCACAACCGGCCTAGTTTTTACTTTTTCGATTTTTGCTTATATATTTTTTATATTACGATAGTTTCAATTCCAGAACCGGTTTAAACCGGTATCGAAAGTTAAAGTAGTTTTTTAAAAAATCTAAAACCAAAACTGAAAAAGTAAAAACTAAGCCGGTTGTGGATTGTCCTCAGCTATCTTGTGCAAAATAAAAAAAAACAACCATGTAAAAATATTAAAATTTGATCGAAATATTTGAAAAGAACGCCCCCATAGACTTTATATTATCATCCGGGTCTTTTTCTGTGCCTAGTGTTGCACCTTAAGGCAAAATTTACTTTTATTATTTTTAATGAATATTTAAAAATATTAACATAAAGCAAGTTGCAGAGTGTTAAGCGGATAAAATTAATTTATCTAATCCCATTTAATTGCAAAATATAATAATACAATTTTTTAAAAACCCCAATTATGCACATAGGGTACACGCCATAGTATATTAAACTTTAGCTGAAAATTTGAAATTTGTTTATTTTTAATATTTTTTTTATTAATATTAGACAAATATACAAATTTCAAATATTTTTTTCGTAAAAATAGAAAAAATCGCTTCTTGAAGAGTTGAATTAGAGGTGGTTATTTAAGTTTTAAAATTAGAGGTGGCTACAATCATAAGTGTGGAAGTTTAAATCATAACTTTTTTCTAATGAGAAATTTAAAAAAAATAAAAAGTCTCTCCTGCCAGTGCCGGGGGGAAGAGGTAGCTTTAATATTCATTATTTAAAATAGATTAGTATTTGAATATACGAAGTTCAAATTACTGGAACACGATAATTGGAAATTTAGTACTTGTTTTTGTCAATACTGAATATTTAAGGGAATTTCGAGAAGTTAGTCAACTTTATACATGATGGTTTTATATAAAGGGATTTATATGTAATCGCTAAATTCGGCGATATCATGAAGTGCCTGCCATTTTAAAACATCATGATGAGTGAAACTAACCAATGAGCTTTATCGAGATCTTAGAAAGTCCTGTACATATGCTCAATCACATCGAAATCGATTGATATGCGAGTGCTGTCGCAAGCAAATAATTTTTTCCAAATGTCACTCACTTTAGAAATTAAAACTGTTATATATAAGCCATATTTTAAGATAAAGACAGCAAAAAATACTCCGAAATCCTTATATAAAGATCAAACACTTCAAAGAGAACCTTTTTTTATTTCCTTTACCTTTTTTTGTACATTATTATAAATGAAATTTTTTTAAATGAATGTCGCTTTGAAACAAAGAGGCGGACGAAAGTGACCAACGAAACTCGTTCAAGATTATGTGCTATGTACATACTAAAATACATCCAGATCGATTCATTAATATGCGTGATATCACGTGACAAAATTCAGATCATTTCAAAAGTGTCAATCACACTAGAAATTGAAAGTGCTATAACTCAGCCATTTTTTAAAGATATAGACGAAACAGAAAATGCTCTGGAATCTTTCTATCAAATTCAAAAATATAAATGAATTTTTTTTTTCAATTTTTAATTCCCTCTTGTATCTCATTTTAAACTAATTTTTTTAAAGAAAAATGCAAACAGTCTCCATTTTGAAACAAGTTGGGGATGAAGTTGACCAACGAACTCGGTCGAGACATCTGTATGTACTATGACATAGATGAAACAAAAAATGATCTGGAATTTTTGTATCAAAACAAAACACATAAAAGGAAAATAATTTTCAATTTCTAATTTTCTGTACTTAATTTAAAATTTTTAATTTTTTTTTCAAAAAAAAATTAAATTGCTGCCATTTTGAAACAATATGCCGGTTATAGCTGGCCAACGAACTCGGTCAAGACATTAGTATGTATTGTATAGACAGCAAGTTACATCCAAATCGGTTCATTAATACGCATGTTATCATTTGACAAAATTCAGATCATTTCAAAATGTAGGCCACACTAGAAATTCAAAGTACTACAACTTAACCATGTTTTTAAATATAAACAAAAAAATGCTATAAATCTTTGTATCAATGTAAAACACATAAAAGTTAAAGCTCTTTTAACTTCTAATGTTTATGTACTTAATTTTAAATCTTAAAATTCTTTAAAAAATTAAATGGCCACAATTTTTAAACAATTTAGAAGAAACTGACAAACGAACTCTATTCAGATATCGATATATTCTATGTACATATCAAGTTACATCCAAATCAGTTCGTAAATACGCGTGTTATCACGTGACAAAAATTAGACCGTTTGAAAATTTCAACCACACTAGAAATTCAAAGTGCTATAACTCAGTCATTTTTTAAGACATAGACAATAGAAAAAATATTCTAGAAATTTTGTATCAAAGTGAAACATAAAAGAAAAATATTTTTTTTTCAATATCTAATTTTTTTGTTCTTAGTTTTAAAGCTTATATATATATTTTTAAGTAAATGTCCGCCATTTTGAAACAATATGACATATAAGGCTGGCCAACGAACTCGGTCGAGACATTAGTATGCACTATATACACACCAAGTTGCATTCAAATCGGTACATAAACACGATAATTACAGCATGATAAAAATCAGACTAATATATATATATATATATAGAACCATTACATAATACTACAAATCAACATCAATTACTGTAAAAATTTGTTAATGTCAACTTATATCATACAGAGGAGTTGTCAGAATTAGAAATAAAATTGGAAATGTGGTATTTAGCTCGTTATCAAGGGCAATACTAAATAGCCATATTAATTGCGATTAATTTCTGAATGGAAATCAGGATAGACCTAAAAATAATTTCCATATTGCCCAATTAATCGCAAATGAGAACTCATTTCAAAGAAAAATATTAGAAAAATATTAAGACCATAATAGAATTATCAATATAATAATTGCAATAGAAAAACTATTTCAAAGAAAAAATTAGAAAAATAATTAAACTGTAATTGAATATTGAAAAAGATAACTTACAATTGTCAATCGCAAGCATTATGTCCATTGAGAACAGGAAAAAGATAATAATAATATAATTGAATTGATATTGATTAAATTAAATAGAAAAATCATGTCAAATGGAAATAATTAGACAAATTAAATTATATAATAGGTTAACTTACAAATAACAATTTCGACCATGTGATAGCAATACAATTTTGCGTTCAGTTACATTAGACAGTTAATGTGCAAGTTAAAGTAGTAAAATAGTTTTTATTTATATTAGATATTTAATTAAATACTATAAAAAATAATTAATTACAAAACATAAGTAGACAAAATTTTTTTAACATAATAAAAATAGTTAAACTATTTAATACTAACTACAAGTTTTAAATTATAATTATAGAATTAATTGAATCGATTGATATCGATAAATTTGTAAGATAGATAAATGCAGATTAACTGCTAAAGCATTAGTGTCGCCATCTATAGGTGCTAAAAACAATGAAATAATGCAAAAAGTTATTTAACTATAAAAACAAAATCGTACAAGTTACGATATTTATATTTAATACAGGGTTGGAAGAAACATTTCGTTTTTTATTTTTTAAAAAATTATAAAACGGTTTTTTTTATTTCTTTAAACTAGGGTTTTTTGGGACAAACCGAATATCTATTAGTATGCAACCAAACTACAGTGGATTAAATTGATAATAGAATGAAAAAATGTTTTTATTTAAACAGTTATCCCTTTACATAAAAATAGACCAGGTCCCACTGTATAAAATAGAAATCGGAAATTAGAGAGAAAAAAAAATATAAAAATAAAATAAAAATAAGAAATATCTTTAGAAATTTTCAAAAAATTAAAAAAAAAAACAGAGGATGTAATAATAATAATCAACATTTGAACGGAGGGTGGTTTTAGGATCTGGGGGGGGGGGGGTCAAGGTGGGTGAAAATAATAATATTAAAAAAACCACGAAGTGCTTTATAACAGGACGGCTGCAATGGATAACTTTTTACTTCTTGTCATGAAAGCTACCTAAAGAGAGATAAGGGCGGGCGCAAGAGCAAAAAGAAAACTAGTCGTTGGAGGCCATCGTAATACTTACTTATCATGAATAGGCATATGAAAATAAAACATGTGAAAACTATTTATACAATGCACTGCAATTCCAAAACAAAATTTAAATGTTGTTAATATGCATAGTAATGCTCTATTAATGAATTGCTGATGTACCAATTTCGACAAACTATATGAAACGCCAAACTACTCAAGTAATACCGAACTGCGTAAAATAAATATCCTTATAACTCCAAAAAAATGATAATATAAACTAACGGTTTACTGCGTTGGATTAAGCGTCTCATTTTCAATTAAAATATACCTCTGAATCGAAATTTGAATGAAATACAGGGTCATGAAAAATCGAAGAATGTGGAAAACAGGATTACAAAAATCTCGGCAACTAATAATTCAATTGACTTCGTTCTGTAAGTAAAATGTGTGTTATTTTATTGCCTTTTACGTCCATTCCTTAGAACAAAAACATTCGAAAATTTTTATGCACCTTTCATCAGAACGAATTTTTCGAGAGTCCGAAAAAAACAGTTCCGGATAATCGAGGTTGCTGATATTAAATAGGCTTCGTCCCATTCTTACATACTAACTACATACAAAATTTGAAGTCTCTATCTCAATTTGTTCGGAAGATAGAGCGTTTACAGACAGACAGACTGACTGACAGACAGACAGACAGACGGACGGCAAATTTTTTTTTCTAAAAATATGTTTTTCGGAATCTTCACTATCTAAAACGTATAAATCCGTCAAAAATTTTTTTTTTCGATTTTCAAAACGATTGAAAGACTTACCCTATACTACGTATGATGGGTAAGTATAAAAGGCATCTAATGGTTCTACCTGAAAATAAGTAGTAAAGTATGTGTATAATACTGTGTCTTAATCTATGTAAATTAGAAAATACTGTTTGAAACAACATACAATTAGATATTTTTTCTTACAGAATAAATATTTGAATCAATGCACGATTGGCATGATGAAAATGAAATTTAAATCACAAACAAAAAATCTTATTAAACAAAATACGTAATTAGTTTAAATTTCAAACCATTGATATTTAACACTTTCCAACATGATTTATAAATTCGGTTTCTCTGCTCTGCGGTCAATTTACCATTGTTCAAACTATCGTAACTATACTTCGATTACAATGACATTTTTATATGTTACTAGTTAAGTACCCGGCCTTGCCCGGAAGTTTAAGATTTTTTTTTTTTATTAAACATACAGCATAAAACAAACAAGCTTTTTTTAGCAGAGGGCGGTGGGGAAGGTGCGGGTGTCAGAAATGAAAACTAAAACCAATGCTGTTGCATTATCTTACTGACGTAAGTTCTGTTTTCCTAATGGAAACTGGTATTTTTTCCTTTTGAAATGCTTTAAAAATTCATTTCTAAGAAAAATGTTTAATAAGAAGTTTGTCGTTTTGAGAAGAGAAATTCACCCTGAAAAAATATCATGTCTGAAGAAAAGTGACACTTGTGAAAGTGAATAAAGCTTCTAAAACATAAAACTACTTTTAAATTACATTTATCAATTTTGCTCTACAACTTTTGTCAACAGTTTTATGAATGTTACAAAAGGTTGCTGAGTTAAATTTATTTTTCTTTTTGGTTCTGTGTCTATTAAAAAATATGTTTTACCTTTTTTTAAGAAATTATATCAAATTTATTATTTTGCTTTAATGTATTGCACATATTGCATAGACTAATAATTAAAATTATTAAATATTAAAATGATCACCCATTTTAAAATTTCAAAAAATCCTCCAAATTATATTTTTCTGTGCAAATTATCAGTTTATAGTTCTGTAATTAAAAATATTGAGAAACTACTGAAGTTCAAACATTTTTGAATTTTTAGTTTCCTTTCCAACATAGAAAAAGTTAAACTAGTCAGATTCTGCAATCTTAAAACTTTCTTTAAACTCATACATATTACTACCTTCTAAAAAATATGCATACTAGCGCCACCGGTTTGGTGATTCACATGCAAATCTAATCTAGTCAGCAACAACTCATAAAAACTTCTAACTAAATCTGCTGTTGGATAAAAATCCGTGCATTAGATTTTGTGATAAAGTTAAAACGGATATCTTACAAAAATTCCGCTTAATAGCGGTACCTGTTGCTTGATGCACACCTTAAAGTAATCAGGATAAAAATTTTGAGATACTAATTGAATCTAAAGTTCGTAGAAAATTCATGCATTAGTTTTTGACATATAGCTGTTGCAAAATCGTGGGAAATGCACAGAGCAGCGCTACGTGTAGGGCAATTTACTCCAAAAACAAAACATCACTAAGCTATATAAGGGGCTAACTAAATCCGATGTTTGATGAAAATTCGTTCATTAGTTCTTAAGATAGAGCTATTGCGACAATCATACAATCATGAGAATAAACCTGCACAGCAGCACCACCTCTCTAGCGATTTCAAACAAACGGTTAACAGCACCAAACTACATCAAGGCCTAACTGAATCTAAATCTTTAGGCAAATCCGTCCATTAGTTCTTTAAATAGAGGTGTAGAAATCACGATTAATGCAACATAGCATTGCTATCACTTGAATGATATACATCAGAAACTAATCAACCCTATTTTGTATCAAGATCTAATCTAATCGAAAGATTTGTGAAATTTTGTGCATTAGACCTTGAGGTAGGGAGCCCACAACTTTTTTGTCACATACAGGCTCACAGAATGACAGAGTGAAAAATAGACTCACAAATAGACCTTTAAAAAACCCGGATTTTTGGGGTTCCTTGACCCTTAAATCATCTAAATCTGCTGAAAACCAGTAAATTCGCATAATTCCAATACATTCTTCTTCTAAAGTTAGAAGAAAGAAAAAATAATAATGTGCATAAAATATTTTTTAAAGAATAATTTTTTTAAATAAATTTCTAACATTCTAAAAATAAATAGCAATCCGGATGCAGAAAAGTTTTCTACGAATGTATAAAGAGTTTCAAATTGATGCCAGAAATAGTAAATAATAAACAAGCTCTAAAGAAATAAACTTCTTCTGAAGGTCAATACAAAAAGAAATTATGTCAGACAACTCACAATTTGAATAAAGTTTGTTATTATTAAAATACTTTCTAACTATTTGCTTCATAAAACAAAATTATCGAATGATATGCAAGCTCTGACAAAATTTATTGATTCAGGGAAGAATAACTTTTTTAAATTTTCTGTTAAAATTGCTTTGAAAATATGCTTCGAAAATAATTTGAAATTGGATAAATAATATAAAGCGAGGGGAAGTTCTGTGACAAAATAAATTATGTCTCGATAGACAATTCGCAATTTGAATAAAGTGTGTGAATGCCAAAATACAGTGGGCTCTCGTTAATTCGAAATCGGATAAATCGAATCTTTGGTTAATTCGAGCTAAACTTGAAGTCCCGAAATTTTCAATAGCAAAATAACATTAAAATTTTTCTTTTTTTCCAACTCATTTTCTAATGATTTCGTTTAATTCGAACTAACGAGATTTCGACTTTTCATTTTTCCCTAGTTTCAAGGAAAAGCTCGAAATAAAAAATAGAAACAACTTTCTTTTTTTTCATTTTTATAAGACTTGCTCTGAACAAGTGTACATTTGGCCCATGCATTTGATATACGTTTTTTGTAGTGCCCAGTCTGTCTGTCAATGACATTTCCACCCCAAGTTCGTTTGTGCTTATTATGTATTTATAGCTTTTAATTTAACGAGGTGGAACCCATCGAGATTCGACGAAAGATAATCTTTAAGGAAGAACTGTTTCATTGATTTATAATAAATCTACAAAATTAGTTACAGTAAAAAATACATCTTGTATTGGTCATTCTGACTCTCATTTAAATATTATTTTAAGCTAAAATTAACAAAATGCTGTAAAACCCAATTATATAAATTATTAAACGAAATTCACCGGATCTTATAACAAATTGATGCCAGAAATAGTAAATAATAAACAATCTCTAAAGAACTTATTAAGTTCGAACTCTGGATAGTTCGATTATTTCTTGTGGTCCCGATCAGTTCGAATTAACGAGAGTCGACTGTACTTTCTAATTCTTTGTTTCATGCAACGATTCTTTTGAAATAGTATACGCATTTTAATAACAGAAAATAGACTGATTCTGTTGCCAAAATGTCAAAATTGCCACTAAAATTATAAAAAAATTAATATCTCAAAAATAAATTGAGATACAGCTTTGAAAAAAAATTGCATTAAAAAGTACATTTTTTTCTCTATACGAAGGTGCAAAAATGTAAAATGTGCAATATTCAGAAGTGTAAAATTTGCAGAACCCAAATTGCGTGGAAAAGTGTTGCGCATTTTAATTTCTTCTTCTTTTTTTTACAATTTTAAGAGAAAATGGAGTGGATCTGTTGCCACAATGACAAAATTGCCACTAAAAACTATAAAAAATTAATGTCTCAAAAATAAATTGAGGTACAGCTTTCAAACAAATTACATTTAAAAGTACATGTTTTTCTCTATACGACGGTGTAAAAATTTTAAAATGTGCGATGTTTAGAAATGTAAAATTTGCAGTAGGGAAAATTGATAAATCGAAATTGTATGTGAAAGTGTTGCCATTCGGAAAATGACGTATGCGTTACGCACAGATACGTTTGACCTTTATAATATAGATATTAAGTCATATTCTAAAGATAACACAGCCGTAACATATTTAAAAAACACTATAACATTAATATTTTTAATAGTACCCATTTAAGCACAGTTCGAACTCTGGATAATTCAATTATTTCTTGTGGTCCCGATCAGTTCGAATTAACGAGAGTCGACTGTACATTCCAACTATTTGCTTCATACAACAAATTTATTGAACAGAAAAGAATTAAAAACTACTATAAGTTAATAACTCAAAAATAAACTGAGCTACAGCTTTTAAACAAATTGCATTTAAAAGCACATTTTTTCCCTATAGAACGGCGTGAAAATTGAAAATATGCGATGTTAAAAGTTCGCAATACTGAAAATTGTAAAACAAATATTTTATTTAAAATTTGTTTATCATTAGTCCAGGAATTCACGGTGTACAATTAATCCATGGTACACCATTAATCCATGGCGTTCGTAATATATGACGATGTTATTACGTAAGCCATAATTTGATTCGCATAAAAAATAAGTTTATTGTTATTATTATTATTAATATAGAATTTTTTAAAAAGTCTAAAATTTTAGTCTTTGAAAATATTATTTTACAAATGGTCATTGTAACTTGTTAAGTTACATTTCTTTGTGTATGTGATGGTTAATTATATAGTTTGCAAACAAAATCACATCTTAAAATTCCAAGTTGAAATATTTTTTCAAGTGATTATTATACATTTAAAAAAATAGATAATTTAATATCGTTATAGCTCGAAATATTGTTTGCCGAATTTTTTTTTTCAGCTAATTACAGAGCAAAATATAATTGAAATTTTGGTGCCGCGTTTTTTTTTTTTTTTTTTTTTTTTTTTTTTAAATATTGCATCAAAGTTAAAATCAATTTTTTTATGTCATCTAAGTTAATTTGATTGAAACGAGCAAATATGATCCTAAGAATTTTCTAATAAAACATACTTCTTATACAATTTTAAGTTGGATAGATAGAGTGTCAGCTAACAAGAGAAATTCTGTTCAAACATGAATTCTGTCTTGAAACAAATGACAGTTTTGAAGTGAACCAAGATTTTAAATATTAAAGTGGTTTTGAATTATAGTTGTATGTTTCATAAAACCAGTTTCACAACTGTCATAAACTTTTTTTTTTTTTTTTTTTTTTTTTTTTTGCGTATTTGTAGAAAGAATATTAGAGATGCATTTTCTGGGTGAAAGGAAGGGAGTTTTAAAATAAATATCACATTTTTAAGCATACTTGCTATAGAAGTGAATTAGAATTTTAATATGTGTTAAAATATATTTCTGATATGAAATAGTTATTTAGTCTTACAAAAGATAAATGTGCAATGGAATCATAAAGATCGAAACAATACGCTGTTTGCTGAAATATTGCTCCTTGGCTCACTCTTCCAAATGCAACATTTCAGAAAAAACGTACAAAAAAAAATGACATAAGATGCAAATTTATGGATGATCTATTTATTAAAAAAAATGCACGACACCTGAAGGAAAAAAATCCTAATTAAAATTTTTCCTTATTTTTTACTGAGTTAAACACAAAACAATTGCGTCTTGATATTTTAAAAATTCACATACATATGGGTGTTTAAATAATTAATCATATTTTAAAAGATCAAGTTACTTTATAGAGTTCAAGAAACGTAGAAAATATATTTATTGATTTAGAATTAAAAACCTATTTTTTTAGATGATTAATTACATTGTTTATAAACACAATCACATCCTGAAATTTTATCTCTCTCTCTCTCTCTCTCTCTCTATATATATATATATATATATATATATATATATATATATATATATATATATATATATATATACATATATATATTGTATACATATATATATTGTAAGTGATTATTTAATTTTTTTATAGTGGAGCAATAATGTTTGCGGTTTTTTTTCAGTTAGTTAAAGAGCATAATGTAATTTTAATGTTGTTTCTGAATATATATATATATATACTACATCAAAGCTAAAATATATGTTTTATGCCATCTAATTTAATTTTACTGAAATGAACAAATATGATGCTAAGAATTTTCTTTTAAAACATACTTCTAGAACAGTTTTAAGTTGGATAGATAGTGTGTGAGCTAACAAGAGAAATTCTATTCAAAAACGAGTTCTGTCTTGAAACAAATGACAGTTTTGAAGTGAACCAAGATTATAAATATTAAAGTGGTTTTGAATTATAGTTGTGTGTCTCATAAAACCAGTTTCACGAGTGTCATAAACTTGTTGAAAAAGTTAAATTTTTTGGAGTATTTGTAGGAAGAATATTAGAGATGTATTTTTTGAGTAAAAGGAAAGGAATTTAAAATAAACGTTACATTTTTATGCATACTTGCATCTGAAGTAAATTAGAATTTTGATAAGTGATAAAATATTTTTCTGTTATGAAACATATATTTAGTCGTACAAAAGAAAAAATATAGAATGTGATTCATAAAGAGAAAAACAGTAGGCTATGTCTAAAATATTGTTCGTAGACACATATACTTCTAATTGAAAAATTTCATGAAAAAAATCAAAAATTCTTTCATGAAAAAATTCACTGTTTTATGAAAAATGCAAAATATAATGCCATAAGTTGCAACTCCCTGGGACGTCTATTTGAAAAATACGATAATTAAATTTTCTACTCTCTAAATTTTCTACTTAAAAATTCCTAGGAGAATATTTTTTTAAATCTATTTCTGAGCTGAACACAAAACACTTGCATCTTGGTATCTGAAAAATTCACAGAGATATGACCGTTTAAATAGTTCTTCACATTTTAAATTATTGGACAAAAATTAAGGTGTGTGACAGTTATTTGAAGAATCGGAGACTTAACGTCACAAAAACATTTATTTCACAAAACACAACAAACACACACAAAACATACCACGATTACAGATGAGATTTTAGACATACATGGGAAGCATTCACCTTGGATAAGGTATAGAACATTTTACATGTCAACGGTGCGAAATGTTTTCCGTCGGGCTAACTCAGATTTCTCTCTGGGGATAAGAAAAAATGTTCCGTGCAAGAAACCAATGAAAACAGCGCCCTCTGGGCTCTGAAAAGAATAGTGGAGTTGAGAGGTGTGTTACAGGTGTATATAAATCACGAACCTATGTTATTTTAAGGGGTACGGGTAAAACAGAAAATATATTGAATTACAGTTTTATTTTTTTTTCTTTGTGGTGGCTTCTTATATCTTAATCTTTTTTTTAAATAGTTATTATTACGTATATATTTTCAGTGCTGTAATTTAATATTGTTATTTTCGTTTATATTTCTTTGTGATGGCTACTTATATCTTAATCTTTTTTTAGGTAATTATTATTACGTATATATTTTCAGTGTTGTAGTTTAATATCGTTATGACTCGAAATATCGTTTGACAAATTTTTTTGAGTTAATTAAAGAAGAAAACATAAGCTTAATTTTGTTTCGGGATTTTGTTTTAACTATATCAAAGCTAAAATCAATGTTTCTATGTCCTAATGCTAAAATCAATGTGTCTAATTTAATTTTATTGAAACGAGCAAACATGATGCTAAGAATTTTCGTACAGAAAATATATTTAGGACAATTTTAAATTGGATAGATTGCGTGTCACCTAACAAGAGATATTTTGTTCAAACACGAATTCTGTCTCGAAACAAATGACAGTTTGGAAGTGAACCAAGATTGTAAACACTAAAACGATTTTGTATCATAGTTGTGTGTTTCTTAAAACCAGTTTCACGAATTTCATAAAATAGATGAAAAAGTAGTTTATTTGCATTATTTGTTGAAAGAATATCAGAAAATCCCCTTCTGAATGAAAAAATGTTATTTGAAATAAAAATTACATTTTTCTGCATACTTGCTATAGAAGTAAGTTAGAATTTTAATAAATGTTAAAATAGATTTGTGGTATGGAATATTTATTTAGTCTTACAAAAGGAGAAATTCATAAATATCGAAACAATACGCTTTTTCTTAATTATTACTCCTAGACTCATACTTCCAATTGCAAAGTTACATGAAAAAAAGTGCAAAATACAATTAAATACGTTTCAACTTTATAAGAGATCTATTTGAAAAAATGCTAAAATTAAATTTTCTACACTCCTTGTATGGTGAAAATTGCAATCAGAAAATTTTCCTTATCATTCATGAGGTGAACACAAGACAATTGCATCTTCATATCTGAAAAATTCTCAGAAATATGACCGTTTAAATAATGCATCACATTTTAAAGGATGATACACACAAATGAAGATGCGTGTAACTCACGAATCAATGTTACTTTAAGGGGTCAGAGAAACATGGAAAATATATTTATTGAGTAAGAAATTTGATTTTTTTCTTTGCGATGATTAATTACACGGACTGCAAATAAAATCACATCATAGAATTTCTCATAATTTTTTTTTTTAATTTTAAAGTGATTATTATACGTATTTTTTAAAGTTGAGTAATTTAATATTGTTATGTATTGAAATATTGTTTGTCAAATCATTTTTTCAGTTAATTAAAGATTAAAATATAACTAAAACTTTGGTTCCGTATTAGGTAGATTTCGTATGAAATACTACCTATTGCAATCGCACCAGTTTATCTATCTATCTATCTATCTATCTATCTATATATCTCACTTTTTTATGGACACGATAACTTCCATAATTCTTCACCAATCTCCACCAAACTCGTACATAAAATCAAAGGGGATAAAATATCGGCTAAGTTCGTTAATGGGCAAAATCGGACCAAGGGGGTCGGAATAGGGGGCGTTTTTGTGAAAACCGAAAAAACGCCATAACTTCTTTATTAAAGTAGATATCGAATCGGTTTAAAGTTTATATTGCTTCTTAAAAATGGGCCAAAAGTTTATGCATGACAGATTTTTGATAAATTTAGAAGTGGGCTCAAGGGACGAAAAAAAAAACAGGGGTTTTGAGAAAAAAATTCATAACTTCGTCAATTTTCAAGATATCAAGTCCGACTAAATTTTTTGTAAATGTTCTTAAAATTATCTAAAACTTTTATATTTACAAGTTTTTGATAGGATCAACTTTTAACCTTGAAAAAAATTAAAAACGAAAAGAAAAAGGACGGTGAAAAAAGAAAAAATTCCATAACTCCGTCAATTTTTACGATATCAAATCTGATTAAATTTATTTTACATCTTCTCAAAAATATCTACAACTTTTATATTCACAAGTTTTTCATAGGACCAATTCATATAGCAAAAAGAAATTAAACAAAAATAGGAGTTGGAGAAAAAAAACCTCAAATCCAAACTGCTTATATTCTGACTAATTTTTAAATTCATTTTTGATTTTAAACGAATCCAAATGGTAGATCCTCTTATTTAAAAACTGTATAAAGTGACGCACTGGACAATTTTCTGATAAAGTCAGAATATATTTCAAAAAAGGCTACCAAAAAGGGTATTTTGAATAGAATTTCTCAAAGTCATCGGGACTGAAAATTTAAGTTCAAATAAGAAATTGCATTTTTTTCTGACTCGTTTTTAAATCCATTTTTGTTCAAACGCATCCAATTTACAGATCCTCTTATTTAGGAACTATATAACGTGATGCGTTGATCAGTTTTTTGATAAAGACGGAATATATTTCAAAAAAGGCTACCAAAAAGGGTATTTTGAACAGAATTTCCCGAAGTCTTCGTGATTTGAAAATTTAAGGAAGTTTTCACACAGCAAATTGCGTTTTTTATGACTCGTTTTAAAATCCATTTTCGCTCTCAAACGCATCCAATTTACAGATCCTCTTATTTAGGAACTATATACTGTAACGCATTGGCCAGTTTTTTGATAAAGATAGAATATATTTTTAAAAATGCTGTCAAAATGAGTATTTCGCACAAAATTTTCCGAAGCAATCATGATTAAAGAATTAAGGATGTATTCAAACAACAAATCAGTTATTTTATGACTCATTTTTAAATTCAATTTTTTTCTCAAATGCATTCAACTGACAGCTTCTTGTTATTTAGGAACTGTATAATGTACTGTTTTGGTCGATTTTTTGAAATAAATTCAGAATTTATTTCAAAATATGTTGTCAAAATGGGCATTTGAGCTGAATTTTTCCTAAGATGATTCTGATAAAACTAGTTTTTGCAGAAAAATGTTATTAAAAATTTTTCATAAACGGCCAAATGAAATTATTAAATTGGGTTTATCTCTAATCATATATATATATATATATATATATTGTTGAAATGAGCACTCTTTGAAATCTACCTCCGCCTATAGGCCCAGCAGACAGGGATTTTTTTTTTCATTTTATACTACATCAAAGCTAAAATTAATTCTTCTATGTCATCTAAGTTAATTTTATTGAAACGTGCAAATATGATGGTAAGAACTTTCTTAGAAAACATACTTCTAGAACAATTTTAAGTTGGATAGATAGTGTGTTGTCTAACAAGAGAAATTCTGTTCAAACACGAATTTTGTCTTGAAACAAATGACAATTTGAAAGTGAAACAATATTGTAAATACTAAAGTGATTTTGAATCCTAGTTGTGTGTTTCATAAAACCAGTTTGAAGAATATCTAAACTTAATGCAAAAGTAGTTTTTTTTTAAATATCTGTAGGGAGAATGTTAGAGATGTGTTTTTTAATTGAAGGGAAGGAGTTTTAAAATAAACGCTACACTTTTATACATACTTAATACAGATGTAAATTAGAATTTTAATAAGTGTTAATATATATTTCTAATATGCAATATTTATTTTGTCTTACAAAATTGGAAATATACAATGTGATTCATAAAGACAAAAACAATAAGCTATTCCCTGAAATATTGCTGATAGACCCTTACTTCAATTGCAAAATTTCATTAAAAAAGAACAAATGCTTTCATGAAAAAATTACTTCTTTAAAAAAAATGATGAATTTTATAGCCTAAGTTGCAACTCCATGAGAGGTCAATTTGAATATATATATAATAAAAATTAACTTTTCTACGCTCCCCTTACTTTAAAAATTCCAATCAGAAATTTTTTCTCATCCACTCTGGAGTTCAACATAAAACAATTGCATCTTGGTATCTAAAAAACTCACATAGATATGATCATGTAAATAATTCATCACATTTTCAGGTATTAGACACATATTAAGATGCGTGTGAGTTACGAATCAATGTTACTTTAAGCGGTCCAGGAAACATAGAAAATATATTTATTGAGTTAAAATTTTGATTTTTTTTCTTGTTGATTGTTAATAATATAGTTTGCTAGCAAAATCACAACCTAAAATATCTTATAAATTTTTTTTTTTTTTTTTTTTAACCGACTTCAAAGAGGAGGTTATGATTTTGACCTGTATGTATTTGTTGTTCACGTATAACTTTTGCAAATATGAACCGATTTTGATAATTCTTTTTTTGTTTGAAAGCCTATGAAGCCCATGTGGTCCCATTCGAAATTCATAAAAATTTGATGATTAGAACTTTTTAAAAATAAAAATTTTTAATTTCAAATTCATTTTGAAGCAATCGGCCAATTAGAAGTGTTCATTTTGCATGCTTTTATGTTACACTTACATAGACACACGATCTTTTCACTGTTAAAAGTTTGAAGTTTTTGCTGCATCGTCACTCCATCGCTTTTATGGAATATCTCTATTTTGACCAATGAGAATTCACCATAATACAATGAAGTAATCATTTTCTATAAAAGCGATGGATTGACGATAAAGTGAAAGTTTCAAATTTTTAACAGTGTTCAGAGTGCAAAATCCTAACTGGACGAGGGCCAGGATTCACATAAATTTTGCGCTGTTTGTGAAACAAGATTTATTAATAAGAAAATTTATTTAAAACATTGAAAAATTTGCTAAAATTCAGACTTCTGATTCGTTAATCTGGTTTCGCTAACAGCGTAAATTCTACCTGGATTCCGGACAAGTTCTCTTATGCAAGAAACCGGAAATATAGCATCTAGGGGATATAGTGTGGAAATCGGCTATCTCAAGGCGTGTTCAGAGCAACGTACAAAAGTAACCAATGTTACCGACAGATTGTAGGGCAGTACTAAAGCAAATTGTGGCATCAATGAAAACTATTCTGTTGAATTGTAGCTGGCGTCACACTTCGCTTTGATTTTCATTTCGTACTTGTCTACAATCGGTAAGTGGTCGATAAGTAACCGGTAAATTGTGCTGAACACGCCCTCTGCAACACTTAAAAAAGCGCTAAAATGTTCTATTCTTGAAATATGCAACAATTCTAATGAAATTTAAAGATAGAAGCGACATCTGCAGGACATTTTCTTAAAATGCAAGAATTATTGCTCGTCTAGATAATGTATCACGAAAATGCTGCAGATGTCGCTGTGATCGACACTTTGGAATTCAGTAGCATCGTTGTACATTTAAAGGATACAAATTTTTAGCACTGATTGCATTGTAAAAAATTGAATCCTTTTGCTGCATCGTCACTCCATCGCTTTTATAGGAAACGATTACTTCGCTCTATTATGGAGCATTCTCATTGGTCAAAACAAAGAAATTCTATAAAAGCGATGGAGTAACGATGCAGCAAAAGGGTCAAATTTTTTACAGTGTCGATAGCAGATTTTCACTCCATGTATTCCAGACTCTCTACTTCGAACAATGAAAAGTTCTCAAAAATGAAGGCTTATGATTTGTCAATCTTGTTTTGCTTAACAGCAAATAATCCTTCTGGATCCTAACTACTGTTGCAGAGATGCTAGTTTTTTTCCCAAAGTACGAAATCTTAGCTGGAACAATTCTCGTATCCACCAAAGTGAAAGATCCACATCGTTCCAGACATGAGAATTCGATATCGAAAAGCTGAAAATTCATCTCTAAAGAGCCTTATACGTTAAAGCAAGAGTGTCTGTGTATCAGGGTGCTTGTTATGCCGGATTCACAAAGTGATTAAAGTACATTGCTATGTGCTAGATTTACATTTGGACAAATATAAATGACGAAAAATTTTGATAAGCTTACCATTAAAGTTAAGTTACTTAAATTCTTTCACCCATAAAACAAACTCGTTCAGGCGACTACCGCCAAGTTCTGGAATAAAAATTCTTAAATTTTCTGTACTTTGGAAAATCGCGTTTATCAAAGAACATTCTTAACTTCAAATATTGCTATTTTCATATAGACGCATGTTAAATCATGGTGTGATTTTGATAATATCTTCCTTTTTAGTTTTTATGACTGAAAAGAGTATTTTAATACATGCGAACATTTAGAATTACTTTGCTATGCATTGAATCATAGAAGCAACTTGACGCGCTCTGATTGTGTACGCGTACTTTAAACTGCACTGTTAAAAATTTGACCCGTTTGCTGCAGCGTCACTCCACAGCTTTTATAGAATATCTCTTTTATGATCAATGAGAATGCTCTATAACACAGTAAAGCAACTGCTTTCTATAAAAGCGGTGGAGTGATGTTGCAGTAAATGGGTCAAATTTTTAACAGTGTGTAAAAAATCTGACCCTTTTGCTGCATCGTCACTACTCCGCTTTTATAGAATACCTCACTTTTGATCCATGAGAATGCTCCATAATAGGCTGAAGTAATCGTTTTCTATATTAGCGGTGGAGGGACGATGCAGCAAAAAAGTCAATTTTTTAACAGTGTACCCTGTTTAAAATATCTTGAAAAATTATCTCTGTTTTTAAAGACTATCTATTTTCTGACGAATGAAAACGCTCCATAGACGTTTTTAGATCGCTCTCATTAGTCAGAAAATAGATAGCTTTAAAAACAAAGGTAAATTTTCACAATATTTTTAACGTGTACTGATGGATTGTCAGCTTTTCAATGCCCATTTACGACGTCTGTAGATTTCAATGTGGACCTTAAGGCACTACACTAGTCTCAGAAAAAGACCCGGATGTTAGTGTAAAGACTATGGGTGTGTTCTTTTCATATATCTCGCTCAAATTTTAATATATTTACATGATTTTTTTTTTTTTTTTTTTTTTTTTTTTGCATAGGATAGCCGAGGATGATCTACAACCGGCCTACTTTTTACTTCTTCGATTTTGCTTATGTATGTTTTATATAATGATAATTTCAATTTCAGAACCGTTTAAACCGGTTTTGAAATTTAAAATATTAAAAAAAAATCTGAAACCAAAATTGAAAAAGTAAAAATTAGGCCCGTTGTGGAATATCTCAACTATCCTATGAAAAAAAAAAAAAAAAAAAAACTTAAAAATTGTAAAATTTGAGCGAGATATTTGAAAAAAACGCCCCCATAGACTTCACTTTATCATCCGGATCTTTTTCTGTGCCTAGTGTGCGGCCTTAAAGTTTGCTGGATGCGATAAATTTCCGAAATGTTAAAGCTTAAATGGACCAGTTCTCGCATCCACTAAAGCGGAAGTAGACATCGATACCAATCGACATCCTTAAGTTGTTGAAAAGATGAAAATCCTTTAGTATATATTTTGCTCCGGAGGAAAAAATTATCTGTACATATCAATGCAAAATAAATTGCTTAGATATGTGTAACAAAATTATCTTTAGATTCAGGTTTGGTTACCGGATTAGACACCAGAATGATTTCAGATTTTGTTCATGTAGGATTCCTCGATGTGAATATGATGACACATGGAGCACAGTATACGATTGGTTGAAAAGATTCTGGACAAAAATGAGTCATCAAGGGGGTCCTTGTGGCTGAGTGGTTAAGACACCACGCTGCTAATCTCTTGAGAGCGTAGGAGATTGTGGGTTCGAATACCACTGGCTCCGTTGCACACACTCTTTATGTGTAACTCCCGGTTGTACTTTTCTTGTGTCGTAATATTTCCTTGTGCTATCTTGTCCTTGTATGTCCACGAATTTGTAAAATAATATGGATTATGTATTTATGTCTGTGTAGAAATAAAGGATCATTCGGCGTAAATCGAATTCTACCAGGAAATCATCATCAAATTTTATAATAGAAAATGCCTAGCATTGCGATACATTGTTGAAAATTTAACTTTTGCTGCATCGTCACTCCATCCCTTTTATGGAATATCTCATACATATACTGTAAAAAATTTTACACTTTTGCTGCATCGTCACTCCCCCGCTTTTATAAAATATTTGTCTTTTGACCCATGAAAATGCTCCATGATAGGCTGAAATAATCGTTTTCCATAAAAGCGGTGGAGTGAGTTTCAAATTTTTAAGAGTTTAGTTGGGACAAAAGCGTCCGTGAAAAAAATATTTGGGCATCGAATGCTGTCACTCTCTTATAGATGCAGTCAAGTACAGGTTATGATTTTCGGATTCCTCGTCGAATCATCATCGCTCATTTCCGATGCCTTTACTGCATTTATAGGAATTAGATTGTTATTGTTTATTTATTGAATCATAGAGCGATTTTTGTTAAAATGTTTCTTTTTGCTTTTTCTGACTGTAGGAGGGAGTACTTTTGACTACACTAGAAAAGAATTTTACTATTCCTTGATACATGGAGTCATTTTGCTGTTTACTCATATATGGAAGCGCTTTGCCGCGCGCTTATGTGTAAGGACACTTCACTTGAGGCATTGTCACCTTTCGATAACCACTTCCTATGTCCGTAGGATTAGATGTTGACTTTAAGATTTCATGAATGCGGTAGCTTTTCGTTGTGCCAGATCTGAAGAAGTTATCACATCCAGAAAACCAAAAGATTCACAACGATACTAACCAATATTGTAAGTTTCTTTTGAAAAGTTGACAATCAAACAGTGACAAGTAAAGCGAATACATCAGAACTCAGCAAAGTGCGTTCATTAGTAATGCGTTGCAAAGAGCCATCATATGTCAGTACACATAATTATGTATTACGGTATAAATAACTAAAAAGTAGGAAATAAATTTAACTTTTTCAAAAAAATGTATAACCGACTCCAAAAAAAAGCGCTAAAAAGAATTAAATAATTCTATAAAATTCTCTAATGACAAATCGTTATCCAATAACCACACATTGACTATCATGTACCGGTATAAAATGGTTAAATTTAATATATAGTATTTAATATCCACCAAACATAGATTTTCCAGAGAATATTTTTTACAAGAGATTAATTTACATATTTTTGTTTTAATTTTTGAATATATACATATAAAAAGTAATGAATTACTTTTTGAAGTTGGTGCCAAATTATCTTAAGTATAGTAAGAATTGAGGATATATTATGTCTAGTACCATAAATAAAATGGGGAAATCATTATCGATTATGATTGTTGGCACCAACTTCAAAAAGTAATTCATTACTTTTTATATGTATATATTCAAAAATTAAATCAAAAATATGTAAATTAATCTCTTGTAAAAAATATTCTCTGAAAAATCTATGTTTGGTAGATATTAAATTCTATATATTAAATTTAACCATTTTATACCGGTACATGATAGTCAATGTGTGGTTATTGGATAACGATTTGTCATTAGAGAATTTTATAGAATTATTTAATTCTTTTTAGCGCTTTTTTTTTTGGAGTCGGTTATACATTTTTTTGAAAAAGTTAAATTTATTAAATTATTATATATATATTTTTTAAGTGGAATAATTTAATAACATTATAGCTTAAAATATTGTTTATCGATATTTTTTTAGTTAATTACAGAGCGAAATATGATTTAAATTTTGGTGCCGCATTTGTTTTCTTTTTTTTATATAACATCAAAGCTAAAATCAATTTTTCTATGTCATCCAAGTTAAAACTAGAAAGACGGCAGGAGCATATTGGCCCCTACCATTTGCATTTATTTCTGATCGAACCAGAAATCTCTTTATAAAATAAATTTAAAAGTCTCGAAGGCAAACAGGTTTAATTAAAAAACATAAGCACTTTTAAATAAAAATTCCTGTATTAAATATATTCTTTCTAATGTTAATTTTATTGAAACGTGCATGTATGATGCTAAGAATTTTCTTACAAAACACACTTCTAGAACAATTTTAAATTGGATAGACAGTGTGTCACCTAACAAGAGAAATTCTGTTCAAAGAAGAATTATGTCTTGAAATAAATGACGGTTTGGAAGTGAACCAAGATTGTAAATATTAAAGTGATTTTGAATCATAGTTAGGCGTTTGATAAAACCAATTTCACGAATGTCATAAACTTGATGAAAAAGTAGTTTATTTGGTGTATTTTTAAGTAGAATAGTAGAGAACTATTTTCTGAGTGAACTGGAGGGGATCTAAAGCAAACGTTACATTTTTATGCATACTTGCTACAGAAACAAGTTAAAATTTAAATAAATGCTAAAATACATTTCTGATATATTTATTTAGTCTGATAAAAAATATATATAAAATGTGATCATAAAAATCGAAACAATTGGCTAATTGTATAAGCATTGCTCATAGACTCATATTTCTTGTTGCAAAATTTCATGAAAAAAGGTATAAAATATAATGGCATAAGTAGCAACTCCATTTAAGAGGTCTATTTGAAACAATAGGAAAATAAAAAATTTCTACGCTACTGATAAAATGAATATTACAATCAGAAGATTTCCCTTATCCATGCCTGAGCTAAACACAAAAAAAGTTGCTGATTGATATCTGAAAAATTTACATAGATATGAGCGTTTAAATAATACATCACATTTTAAGGGATTAAAAACAGATAAAAGTGTTTCTAACTCACGAACCAATGTTACTTTAACAGATCTGAGTAACAATAGAAAATATGTTTATTGAGTTCGAATTTTGTTTTATTTTTCTTTGTAATGACTAATTATACATTTTGCAAACAAAAGCACGTCCAAAAATTTTTTTTTCATTTTTTTAAAAGGGATTATTACACATTTTCTTTATTCAAAGTGGGGTAATTTAATACTGTTATAATTCGAAATATTGTTTGTCGAATTAATTTTGTTTTCAGTTGATTAAAGTGAAAAAAATATAATTTAAATTTTGGTTCCAATTTTTTTATACTACCCCAAAGCTAAAATCAATGCTTTTATATCATCTAATGAAATTTTTTTTGAAATGAACAAACATGATGATAAGAATTTTCTTACAAAACATACTTCTAGAACATTTTTAAGTTGAATGGCTAGTGTGTCATTTAACCAGAGAAATGTTGTTCAAACACGAATTCTATCTTGAAACAAATGACAGTTTGGAAATGAACCAAGACTGTATATATTAAAAAGATTTTGAATATCATTTGTGTGTGTCATAAAACAAGTTTCACGAATGTCATAAACTTGATGAAAAAGAAGTTTATTTGGAGTATTTGTGTGAAGAATATTAGAGATATATCTTCTAAGTGAAGGGAAGAGGGTTTAACATGAACGTTACTTTTTCTGCATACTTGCTACAGATGTAAATTAAAATTTTAAAAAGTATTAATATATATTTCTGATGTGAAACATTTATTTAGTTTTACAAAATTAGAAATATACAATATGATGCATAAACACAAAAAAATAAGCTATTTTCCGTAAGCTGACCAAAGTTTAATTGCAAAATTTCATGAAAAAAAGCAAAAATACTTCCATGAAAAAATTTGTTTTCATTTAAAAAATTTAAAATATAACGGCATAAGTTGCACCTACATGAAAGATGTATTTGAAAAAAAATATATATATTGAAATTAACTTCTCTACGCTCCCTGTACTTTGATAATTCCAATCAGAAAAATTTCCTTATCCATTCTGGAGTTTAACCCAAAATAATTGTATCTTGATGTCTGAAAAATTCACAGACATATGACTATTTAAATAATTCATCACATTTTAAAGGATTAGACATACTAGATGCGTGTGACTTACGTAGCAATGTTACTTTAAGAGGTCAAGGAAACATAGAAAATAAATTTATTGAGTTAAAATTTTGATGATTTTTCTTTTTCTTTTTTTGTGATTGTTAATTATTTAGTTTTCTAACAAAATCAATTCCGAATATATTTATCTAGGAGGGCGGTTGGGGGTGGGTGGGTGTATCAACCGCATCGGTAAGCGCCTTTTATCGGCGGCTACCCCTACTTTCATCCCAAATACACCGATGTCATCTTTTGCGCTAAGATCTGTCGCTGCTAAGCGACCACGAGCTCCGTCAAATGTCTTTGATTGCAATCCGTATGCCTTGGACTCTAAATAGAACAAGTTAGAAATTGCACGTGAACGTAGCAAATGAGGTGCGTTCGTCCGATAAGGAAGTTTTAAAAATATTCAGATCTTGCTGATATCGTAGAGCGTACTTCAGATACAGTATATTAGTCGAAATCTTTGTGTTTCTGTAAATATGCAGGAAGTAATTTTTATTACACCTAAGTAACGTACATCTTATTCATAAAAAATGTGAAATAGTTGAATATAATTAAAACACGCCCCAAACAATGTTTCCCCGTATAGCATTATGCAGTGGAATACTTTTGTGTGGTCCTGTAATTTAATAATAAAAATTCTTTGCATCACAGATTGTACAGAATACATATTTTAGTATATACTTCATAGATTCATGCCAATTCTATTATGTTCGAATGAGTGTAACATAATTAAAATACATTTGAAACTTTTTTCCCATTGACCGTAACATAATGGAATATTTTTGATTGTTCCTCTAATAGATCTATGCATCCGACTTTCATAACATTTGAAATGACTCGATAAAATTACATAATAATTATGTTTTAAATTTCAAACGATTAAAATGCATTTGAAACTTTTTTCCCCATTGATTGTAATGTAACGGAATCCTTTTGATTGTCCCTGTAACTGATCTATCCATCCGATTTTCATAAAATTTGAAAAGACTCGACAAAATTATGTTATAATTATGTATTTTAAATTTCAAACGATTCGGTTGGGTAGTTTTTGCGTTGTTATATGCGGAGGGACAGATAGACGGACATACAGACACACAGACGGACAGACAGACTGACTGAGCGACAACAATAGGTGCTACGTATTTACATAATTACGAACGCACCTAAAAAGGAAAAAAGAAAGGGGGGTGGGAATTCTAAACTGGACAAATTTAAAACAGAAAGTACACAAATTAAAGACACTGAAAATCGGTTAGTGGGTGGGTGGAGCATTTAAACAAATGATCGCCCTAACCTACATCCTGATTTCTAATTGGTATTTTTCTAAATGATTTTTAGTCATTGGTGATTGTCAGTTTGTATTAAATTTGCATAAAAAATTTCTCTGCATCAGGAAATATCTTGGATATCACAAAAATCTACATGTTAAGGGGATTCAAGACTTGTGATTTTCATATAAGAATTTCATCATAAAAAATATGTCATCTTCATCACAAAAATGTCGAATTTCAGATTTTTATTTTAAAATGTTTTTAGCACTCTTGGAACAATTTGTGCAAATTTCGAGATAATTCGATAAATAATAAAGAAGATAAATTTAAGTGATAAAGATTAAATTTCATTTCATTTACGTGTAGGTTGAATGTTGAAACTATTTTTTCTCAGTTCGCAAATTTTTATATTTTCAATTTAATCGAAAAGCTACTGTTTTGCAATAAATAAGTAAATAAACTGACTTTTTTAAAAACAAGCATGTTTAGATTCTGCTAGTCATACGGAATTTTGATATGTTTATAACATTTAAAACTAGTCTGATGTGAAAATTTCAAAACTTTCCTCTATAATTTATATTTCATGAAAAATGCTGAGCCACTGATTAGATAATTTACACTAAAATCTAATCAGTAACAACTTATGCCATTTACAAACTGAATGTGGATATGATGTAAATCCTTGGATTAGATTATGAAATAGATTTATTGAAGAAATCTTTATAAATTCCACATAACAGCTCCACCTATTGGGCGAAATGTAGAAATGTAGAGAACCAAAAACTTATCAGGACCAATTTTTATCAGAGACAAATTGAATCTGAAGTTTGATGAAAATCCACCCAATAATTCTTGAGATACAGATACTACGATAACCTGATTAATGCAGCATAGTAGCGCCATCTTTTGGGTTATATACACCAAAAATTAATCAGCTCCATTTTATATCAAGGTCTAACAGAATCTAATGTTTTGTTGAATTCCGTGTATCAGAATTTGATATAGAGCGTTCACAAAATTTTTATGACGCATACATACCTTGACATACAGCTTACAGTGTGACAGAGAGACATTTTCTAAAAATCATCAAATCGTATTCAGGATCTTCTAAAACGTACAAATCCATCGAAAATTGGTTGTCAAAATTTTTCATGAATCTAACACTTTTTTCTTCTAAAGATAGACGAAAGTAAGAATATGCAATTATGAACTTAACCCTTTAAACCTACTTTCAAGTACTTTCAAACGAATTTTCAAGTTATTTTTAACAATTCGTAAAATAGCAGTTTTATTTCTTATCCTTACATTTTTATTTGTGATATTCAGTGAAAAAAAAAACTTTAATATCGATTTTGTCTTAACTCAGCCTTCGATTCAAAAGTCCCTACGTGACAAACTCGGTTAGGACGCTTAAAGGGTTAAAAACACGTTATCCTTTAACATTTTTTTCTATTTTTTAACCGACTTCAAGGAGGAGGTTATGATTTCGACCTGTATGTATTTGTTGTTCACGCATAACTTTCGTAAATATGAACCGATTTTGATAATTCTTTTTTTGTTTGAAAGCGTATGGGGCCCATGTGGTCCCATTCAAATTTCATAAAAATCTGTTGATTAGAACTTTTTAAAAAATTAAAGCATTAAAATTCAATATCTTTTCGAAGCAATCGACCAATTAGAAACGTTCATTTTTCATGTTTTTAAGTTACACTTACATAGACACACGATCTTTTCAAAGTGTGAAATCCTAACTGGACAAAGTTCACATTTATTAACAGTGTACACTATAAAAAATTTGACCCTTTTGCTGCATAATCACTCCCCCGTTTTTATAGAATATCTCTCTCTTGACCCATGAGAATTCTCCACGATAGGCTGAATTAATCGTTTTCTATAAAAGCGGTGGATTGACGATGCAGCAAAAGGGCCAAATTTTTTACAGTGTACACTGTAAAAATTTTGATCCTTTTGTTGTATCGTCACTCCCCCGCTTTTATAGAATATCTCTCCTTTGACCCATGAGAATGCTCCATGATACATTGCTAAAAATTTTACCCATTTGCTGCAACGTCACACCACAGCTTTTATAGAATATGTCTTTTATGACCAATGAGACTGCCCCATAACACAGTAAAGTAATCGTTATTTATAAAAGCGGTGGACTGATGATGCAGCAAAAGGCTCAAAGTTTTTTTAGTGTAATTGGGACAAAAGCGTCTGTCAAAGAAATATTTGGGAATCAAATGCTGTCACTCTCATATAGAGGCAGCCAGGTATAGGTAATGAGTTTCAGATTCCTCATCGAATACGCCAACGCTCATTTCCGATTACAGTATCACTGTAAAAAATGTGACCCTTTTTCTGCATCGTCACACCCCTGCGTTTGTAGAATACCCCTCTTTTGACCCATGAGAATGCTTCGTAATTGGGTGAAGTAATCGTTTTCTATAAAAGCAATAAAGTGATGATATAGCAAAAGTGTCAAATTTTTTACAATGTAGGATTCCTCGATATGAATATGATGACACATGTAGCACAGTACACTGTTAAAAATCTGCTGCATTTTGCTGCAACGCCCTCCACCACTTGTATATAATATCTCTATTCCAACCAATGAGAAAGCGCCATTTCACGGCCAAGTAACCGTTTTCTATACAAGCAGGGGAGTGCGTTGCAGCAAAATGCAGCAGATTTTTAACAGTGTATATAATTGGTTGAAACGATTCTGGACAGAAACGAGTCACCAAGCATCTTGTTGAGCGGGCAATTTTCGTCAATCTTGTTAACTTCTCATACGAGTACAATCGAATTCTTCCAGGAAATCATCATCAAATTCCATAATAAAAAATGCCTGGCAATGCAATGCACTGTTAAAAATTTGCAACTTTTGCTGTATCGTCACTCCATCGCTTTTATAGAATATCTTTATTTTTATCAATGAAAATTCTTCATAATGCATTTAACTAATCATTTTCTATATAAGCGGTGAAGTGATGATACACTGTTAAATATCTGCTGCATTTTGTTGCAACGCACTCCGCCGCTTGTTTATAATGTCTCTACTGCGACCTATGAGAATGCTCTTTAATACAGTCAAGTAACCGTTTTCTATACAAGCGCTGGAGTGCGTAGCAAAAAAATGCAGCAGATTTTTAACAGTGTACAGCAAAATTTTCAAATTTTTAACAGTGCAGTTGGGACAAAAGCGTCAGTAAAAGAAATATTTGGGAATCAAATGCTGTCACTCTCTTATAAAGGCAGCCAGGTATTGGTTATGAGTTTCAGTTTCCTCGTCGAATCGCCACTGCTCATTTCCGATGCCATTACTCCCTGTATAGATATTAGATTGTTGCTGTTTATCGATTGAAGCATAGTGCAATTTTTGCTAAAATCTTTCTTTTTCCTTTTTCTGAGTGAAGGGGGAGTACTTTTGACTGACTACACTAGAAAAGCATTTTACTATACATTAATATATGAAGTCATTTTGCTGCGTGCTCATATATAGAAGCACTATGTCGCGCTCTTATGTGTAAGGACACTTTACTTGATGGATTGTCACCTTTTGATACCCACTTTCGATGACCGTAGGATTCGATGCAGACTAAGATTTCATAAATGCGGTAGCTTTTCGAAGTGGCAGATCTTGTCTGAAGAAGTTACCATACAAAGAAATTCTTAAGATTCACAACGATACTAATCGATATTGTAAGTGGTTTCAGAAAAGTTGACAATCAAACAGTGACAAGTAAACTGAATACATGAGAACTTAGCAAAGTGCGTACGTTAGTAATGCATTGCAAAGAGCTATCGTGTGCCAGTACACATAATTATGTATTACGGTATACATAACAAAAAAGTAGGAAATAAAATAAGCTTTTTAAGAAAAAAATATCAACCGACTTCAAAAAAGCGCTAAAAAGAATTAAATAATTCTTTAAAATTCTCTAATGACAAAACGTTATCCAATAAGCACACATCGGATATCAGGTACCGACATAAAAACGGTTAAATTTAATATGTATAATTTAATATCCACCAAACATAGATTTTAGAGATAATATTATTTTACAAGAGATGAATTGACATATTTATGATTTATTTTATGAATATATACATATAAAAAGTAATGAATTACTTTTTGAAGTTGGTGCCAAACTATTTGATGTATATTAAGAATTGTAGCTAAATTATGCCTAGTACCATAATTAAAATGGGGATAATCATTATCGATTGTGATTGTTTGGCACCAACTTCAAAAAGTAATTCATTACTTTTTATATGTATATATTCATAAAATAAATCATAAATATGTCAATTCATCTCTTGTAAAATAATATTATCTCTAAAATCTATGTTTGGTGGATATTAAATTATACATATTAAATTTAACCGTTTTTATGTCGGTACCTGATATCCGATGTGTGCTTATTGGATAACGTTTTGTCATTAGAGAATTTTAAAGAATTATTTAATTCTTTTTAGCGCTTTTTTGAAGTCGGTTGATATTTTTTTCTTAAAAAGCTTATTTTATTCCCATATACATTCAGTATATTTTGTTTCTGTTGATCTGAAAAAAATCTTATGCTTATTTTTGAAGAAATTAATGCTCTGGATAAAAGAATAAAATAATTTATTTCCATAAAAATAAAAAATAATAATAAAAAAATACATTTTATTGCTATAATGAGAATTTAACACTTTTTATAATCTATTTTGACTGTAATTTATTCAAACTCAAGCATATATATATAATATAGGTTAAAGTAAATTTTTGTTGGGGGGGGGGCGAAGATTATCACTACATATTTTTTCTCTTTCATAAATGCAGTAACTATTCCCCCCCCTGAATAATTTCTTAGATTTATTGTAACTTCCCTTTTCACTAATGAACCCATTAGTTTAAATTGATTCTACATTTAATAGTTAATTTTTAGCTTTCATACTCCCATTATTAGAAGTTAAAACTTTTTATCATTTGGGGCTCTCTGTAGAAAACAATAATAGAATTTCCTTTCTCACGAATCTCTGTTGTGTCTTCGAAAAACATCTGCCCGTCAGATACCGCACTTATTAACAAAATAAATTCTGGGCTTGGCTCGGCATAATCTTTTATCCGTTACATTTTTCTTGCATCTGCTTTTCACCACCCTGCTTTCAATCTCACAATTAATGCCTTGAGCTAGAAATACTTTTATTTCTAATTAAGCTGACTGCGCTTTGTTATCTATTCAATTGCCCATCTGTATAACATAATTTTGGTCAGCAAAAGTCCAATGTATGTAACGGCCTGCCTATCTCTTGTATACTTCCCAGGCCTAAAATATTTCTATAACCCTAAAAGATATTCGCGTGTATAAAAATCCTTGGGTTCCTAAACCGCAAAATTTAGCCGATTCTGAAAGTGTGGTCTACCAAATCCCTATCGCCAAAATCTTTGTATGAAAAACTTCTTACGCCTCTTGGCGATAAGCGAGTTGACGTTATGTCGTCACTTCACTGATAACCACCAGACTGTCAAGATGTAGCTCGGTGGAGCCCTGAGAATTCCCTTCCCCCTATTCGGGGACTTGCAGTGCCTTAACTCTTGCTAATAAATGTGTCCTTAAATATATAAGTCTCACGTTCGGAGTTTTTTTTTGTGTGCTCCCTTTTCTTTGGTAAATCACCTGGGCCGATGATATCTTCACCACATAAAATCTGGTGCATCAGGCCTCTGTTTTTTCTCCGTTCAAAAAAAAAAAAAACACACAAACAGAGAGAGAGAGTTAAAAAAAATAAATTACAACTTTGCCAGAAAAGCCTGTGTCAAGCACCGACGGACATCAACTAGTCAGGACTGCTAAAAAAAAGCAACATTCTCAGAAGTTCCAAGGCCACCTGTGTTTCATTGTGTGACGTAGCTCCCCTTCATCCGAGAGATCCACATTTTCCTCGACATTTTCTCATTTTTCACTTTTCCGCCTGAAAAAAGTTTGTTCCGGAGGATTTTCCGTGCTGTATCTTCTATTTCAAGGTCAACAATCTATTGCTTTAAAAAGTGAGAGTGCTTGCAACTACAGTGGTTCATGCTCTTGTGAAGCCATAAACTATGTGAAATATGTCTGCCTTACATCATTTTACAGAAAAAAATTTCATCGGTGTGCCTATCTGGTTCTCCTAAATCAAGATTTCAAGTTTGTTAGTGCCCCCGGTGTGCTGCATGATGTGGAAGACTGTCTTGTTGTTTACATATTTGAATCTACTTTTTGAGTGAGGTGTGCAACAGATTATTATGAGCCCCATTTCATTTTTTCATCATTAACAGTATCAGTGTGAAATGTTAGCTAAAGAAAGGGTCGTCGAACCCACACAGAGTTTGTTATGATTAAATCATCATCAGCTACAAACTGTGTTTAAAAAAATGTATTCTGCAAAAAAATATCGGGATTATCCAAAAGTATCGTGTGTATTTTTGTATTCAAAATTATTTTTGTTGTGCTTCAGTGATGTGCTCCGATTGTACTGTCTTGTTGTAAAAAAAAATATGACATCCAAACATGTCATCTTAAAGAGTTAAATAGCATTCTGTAAAATAATATGTTTACTGGTGCAATAAAGGGTCGTCGCACCCATTTTTGCACGTACAGTTTCTTTTCAAGAATCACAGCTACAAAAAGTGCCGTGTTAAAAAAAATGACAGTAAAAAAAGTATTATTCTCATACTGAATGCTAAAAAAATAGCAACTGAAACGTGATTACAACAAAACATATTAACAGATATTTTTACTTAGTTGAACAAGTGCATGAGTGCATGTTAACAGTACACTTCTTTTATTGCTAAAATTATTAGTAGTTATTTTGTTTTATTCTTTTTATCAGCTTGAACAGAGAAGATTTTTAAATTAAATAATGTGCATTTTTTGAAGTTTTAGTAGTTACTAACTTAAACAATATACATTTTAAATTTTAGCATTTAATTTGCACTTGCACTTTTCAATGCATTCTTCTCTTTTCATGCTCACTTTTCAAAAGTATTATTATTTTTAATGCATGTTGTTTTAGTATTTGTGTGTTGAATATTTAGATATCACAGATTTTTGATTTTATTTGTTCACGCTTTAATTTTACCTGACATTACTTGTCCTTAATTAATTGCAGTTTGAGATCCTTATTCTCATTTTTACTAAATTTTTTGCCATTAACTTTGCCAGGACCTTGTTAAGCAAGCCTTTTAAACTTTTATTAGTTTCGGTTTGTTAAAAGAGGAATTTTGGTGTAGGTAATTTTTTTGAAGGGTTAAATACTTTATTCTAAATGTAGTATATGGTTAAAAAAAAAAAAGAATTGTGTTTGTAAGTTTTTAAAGTATTTTTCAAAGTTTGCAGGTTGTTTGTTTTGTTTTCTGTACTCACACCTTATTTGCACCCCCCCCCCCCCTCGTTAAATGTGTCTAGATTCACTCGTAACTTGGCATGGGTTTGCTCTCTGACTAATGCAAAATTTATTTTTGTTTGGCCTTGCATTTTTTTATGTTATGTCCCCCAAATTATTTCTATCATTTTAATACTGTAATTAAGAATCGAATTTTTTTACTTCTGTTTTATATTAGTGCATTTTCTTTTGAAATCATCTATGGCTGATATTGAGCTAAAACAAGCTTCAACTATTTCCCAAACAATGTCAGAGAGAGATATTAAATTTGGGTCTACTCTTGGACAATCACAGGTTGCAATATCCCCTTTACTTGAATTTTATGAGGAAATTTTAACAAAGTTTTGAGACACAATTATCGCTGAGGCGACAGCATTTCAAAATCAAATAAAACATCAAAACAACACTGATACACTTGACTCTAATTTTACGGAACTCAAATTCACAATTGAATGGGACCTGAATATTTTGAAAGAGACCTTTCAGGTACTCAAGGATGAATACACTAAGGTAAAACATGAAAAGGAAAATTTATTTTTGGTAAATAACAAACTGTTGGAACGATTGCGCTATTTGACTCAGGAACAAAAATGTAAAACTAAACCTCACATATCAAATACTCAAAAAGATATCACTCCCTCGGTTAATACCGCTGGTCTAAAATCTGTTCAGAATATGTCCACACAGACAGACAACAATCTCATTGATAAATCTCCCCACACTACAGTACATGAAAGTTGTAATACAAATCCCTCTTTTTCTAGTGATCAACAGGTTAATGATATATGTGACAGTAGCAATTCTTCTCATCCCAGTATTGTCAGTACCTTTAAAATATTAACAGTAATAGTAAAAAAATATTTAATACAAGTATTAATTTTTTTGTGGTGACCAGAGTGAGTTATGTAGCGAAGATTATCGCTCCATATCTTTTCCCTTTCATAAATGCAGTAATTATTCCCCCTGAATAAATTCTTAGATTTATTGTAACTTCCCTTTTCACTAATGAACCCATTAGTTTAAATTAATTCTACATTTAATAGTTAATTTTTAGCTTTCATACTCCCATTATTAGAAGTTAAAATTTTTTATTTTTGGGGCTCTGTGTAGAAAACAATAATAGAATTTCCTTTCTCACGAATCTCTGTTGTGTCTTCGAAAAACTTCTGCCCGACAGATACCGTACTTATTGACAAAATAAAATATGTTCTGGGCTTGGTTCGGCATAATCTTTTATCGGTTACATTTTTCTTGCATCTGCTTTCCACCACCCTGCTTTCAATCTCACAATTAATGCCTTGGGCCAGAAATATTTTTATTTCAGTTTATGCTGACTTCGCCTTGTTATCTATTCAATTGCCCATCTGGATAACATAATTTTGGTCAGCAAAAGTCCAATGTATGTAACGGCCTGCCTATCTCTTGTCTACTTCCCAGGCTTAAAATATTTCTATAACCCTAAAAGATATTCGCGGGTGTACAAAAATCCTTGGGTTATTAAACCGCAAAATTTAGCCGATTCTGAAAGTGTGGTCTATCAAATTCCTATCGCCAAAATCTTTGTATGAAAAACTTCTTACACCTCTTGGCGATAAGCGAGTTGACGGTTTGTCGTCACTTCACTGATAACCACCAGACTGTCAAGATGTAGCTCGGTGGAACTCAGAGAATTCCCTTCCCCCTATGCGGGGACTTGCAGTGTCTTAACTCTTGCTAATAAATGTGTCCTTAAATATATAAGTCTCACGTTCGGAGTTTTTTTGTGTGCTCCCTTTTCTTTGGTAAATCACCTGGGCCGATGCTAAATTCACCACATAAAATCTGCTGCATCAGGCCTCTGTTTTTTCTCCGTTCAAAAAAAAAAAAAAAAAAACACAGAGAGTTAAAAAAAAATAAATTACAACTTTGCCAGAAAAGCCTGTGTCAAGCACCGACGGACATCAACTAGTCAGGACTGCTAAAAAAAGCAACATTCTCAGAAGTTCCAAGGCCACCTGTGTTTCATTGTGTGACGTAGCTCCCCTTCATCCGAGAGATCCACATTTTCCTCGACATTTTCTCTTTTTTCATTTTTCCGCCTGAAAAAAGTTTGTTCCAGAGGATTTTCCGTGCTGTATCTTCTATTTCAAGGTCAACAATCTGTTGCTTTAAAAAGTGAGAGTGCTTGCAACTACAGTGGTTCATGCTCTTGTGATGCCATAAACTATGTGAAATATGTCTGCCTTACATAATTTTACACAAAAAAATTTCATCGGTGTGCCTATCTGGTTCTCCTAAATCAAGATTTCAAGTTTGTTAGTGCCTCCGGTGTGCTGCATGATGTGGAAGCCTGTTTTGTTGTTTACATATTTGAATCTACTTTTTGAGTGAGGTGTGCGACAGATTATTATGAGCCCCATTTCATTTTTTCATCATTAACAGCATCAGTGTGAAATGTTAGCGAAAGAAAGGGTCGTCGAACACAAACAGAGTTTGTTATGATTAAATCATCATCAGCTACAAGCGATACTGTGTTTAAAAAAAAATGTATTCTGCAAAAAAATATCGGGATTCTCCAAAAGTATCGTGTGTATTTTTGTATTCAAAATTATTTTTGTTGTGCTTCAGTGATGTGCTCCGATTGTACTGTCTTGTTGTAAAAAAAAAATGACATCCAAACATGTCATCTTAAAGAGTTGAATAGCATTGTGTAAAATAATATGTTTACTGGTGCAATAAAGGGTCGTCGCACCCATTTTTGCACGCACAGTTTCTTTTCAAGTATCACAACTACAAAAAGTGCCGTGTTAAAAAAAATGACAGTAAAAAAAGTATTATTCTCATACTGAATGCTAAAAAATAGCAATTGAAACTTGATTACAACAAAACATATTAACAGATATTTTTACTTAGTTGAACAAGTGCATGAGCGCATGTTAACCTTACACTTCTTTTATTGCTAAAATTATTAGTAGTTATTTTGTTTTATTCTTTTTATCAGCTTGAACAGAGAAGATTTTTAAATTAAATAATGTGCTTTTTTTGAAGTTTTAGTAGTTACTAACTTATACAATATACATTTTAAATTTTATCATTTAATTTGCACTTGCACTTTTCAATGCATTCTTCTCTTTTCATGCTCACTTCTTAAAAGTATTATTATTTTTAATGCATGTTGTTTTAGTATTTTTGTGTTGAATATTTAGATATCACAGATTTTTGATTTTATTTGTTTGCGCTTTAATTTTACCTGACATTACTTGTCCTTAATTAATTTCAGTTTGAGATCTTTATTCTCATTTTTACTAAAATTTTTGCCATTAACTTTGCCAGGACCTTGTTAAGCAAGCCTTATTAACTTTTATTAGTTTCGGTTTCTTAAAAAAAAAAAAAAAAAAAAAAAAAAAAAGAGGAATTTTGGTGTAGGTAATTTTTTTGAAGGGTTAAATACTTTATTCTAAATGCAGTATATGGTTAAAAAAAAAAAAAAAAAAAAAAAAAAAAAGGAATTGTGTTTGTAAGTTTTTTTAAAGTATTTTTCAGGGTATGCAGGTTGTTTATTTTGTTTTCTGTACTCACACCTTATTTGCACCTCCCCCCCCCTCGTTAAATGTGTCTAAATTCACTCGTAACTTGGCATGGGTTTGTTCTCTGACTAATACAAAATTTATTTTTGTTTGGCCTTGCATTTTTTTATGTTATGTCCCCCAAATTATTTCTATCATTTTAATACTGTAATTAAAAGTCAATTTTTTTTTCTTCTGTTTTATATTAGTGCATTTTCTTTTGAAAACATATATGGCTGATATTGAGCTAAAACAAGCTTCAGCTATTTCCCAAACAATGTCAGAGAGAGATATTAAATTTGGGTCTACTCTTGGACAATCACAGGTTGCAATATCCCCTTTACTTGAATTTTATGAGGAAATTTTAACAAAGTTTTCAGACACAATTATCGCTGAGGCCACAGCATTTCAAAATCAAATAAAAAATCAAAACAACACTGATACACTTAACTCTAATTTTACGGAACTCAAATTCACAATTGAATGGGACCTGAATATTTTGAAAGAGACCTTTCAGGTACTCAAGGATGAATACAGTAAGGTAAAACATGAAAAGGAAAATTTATTTTTGGTAAATAACAAACTGTTGGAACGATTGCGCGATTTGACTCAGGAACAAAAATGTAAAACTAAACCTCACATATCAAATACTCAAAAAGATATCACTCCCTCGGTTAATACCGCTGGTCTAAAATCTGTTCAGAATATGTCCACACAGACAGACAACAATCTCATTGACAAATCTTCCCACACTACAGTACATGAAAGTTGTAATACAAATCCCTCTTTTTCTAGTGATCAACAGGTTAATGATTTATGTGACAGTAGCAATTCTTCTCATCCCAGTATTTTCAGTACCTTTAAAATATTAACAGTAATAGTAAAAAAATATTTAATACAAGTATTAAGTTTTTTTGTGGTGACCAGAGTGAGTTATGTAGCGAAGATTATCGCTCCATATCTTTTCCCTTTCATAAATGCAGTAATTATTCCCCCTGAATAAATTCTTAGATTTATTGTAACTTCCCTTTTCACTAATGAACCCATTAGTTTAAATTAATTCTACATGTAATAGTTAATTTTTAGCTTTCATACTCCCATTATTAGAAGTTAAAACTTTTTATTTTTGGGGCTCTCTGTAGAAAACAATAATAGAATTTCCTTTCTCACGAATCTCTGTTGTGTCTTCGAAAAACATCTGCCCGACAGATACCGCACTTATTGACAAAATAAAATAAATTCTGGGCTTGGTTCGGCATAATCTTTTATCCGTTACATTTTTCTTGCATCTGCTTTTCACCACCCTGCTTTCAATCTCACAATTAATGCCTTGGGCTAGAAATACTTTTATTTCTGTTTATGCTGACTTCGCCTTGTTATCTATTCAATTGCCCATCTGGATAACATAATTTTGGTCAGCAAAAGTCCAATGTATGTAACGGCCAGCCTATCTCTTGTCTACTTCCCAGGCTTAAAATATTTCTATAACCCTAAAAGATATTCGCGGGTGTATAAAAATCCTTGGGTTATTAAACCGCAAAATTTAGCCGATTCTGAAAGTGTGGTCTACCAAATTCCTATCGCCAAAATCTTTGTATGAAAAACTTCTTACGCCTCTTGGCGATAAGCGAGTTGACGGTATGTCGTCACTTCACTGATAACCACCAGACTGTCAAGATGTAGCTCGGTGGAGCTCTGAGAATTCCCTTCCCCCTATCTGGGGACTTGCAGTGTCTTAACCCTTGCTAATAAATGTGTCCTTAAATATATAAGTCTCACATTCGGAGTTTTTTTGTGTTCCCTTTTCTTTGGTAAATCACCTGGTCCTATGATAACTTCACCACAGGGGGTACCGAGTCGCTTTAAAATAATGTGCAAAAAATCTGATGCATTTTCACATGTTTTTAAAGGATTCATGTAGAAATATTTTAGTCCATTCTATCTTCTGTTCAGAATACATAAGTATTTTATGCATTACAGTTTACGTGGGATTTTTTTTAATTGTGTGAGCAGTAGGGTAAGTGTACCAGTAGTGGGCCATGTACCAATAGTGGGCCACCAGTTTTGAAATTTGAAAAACAAGTTTTCTAGTCACCCCTGTCAGATAACAAATGAACTGCTGGTAGAGGTCTGCAAGGGCCCGTGGCCCATACCCGGCCCGGCAGATTTAGAATAGTGTTTTCAACGGGCCGACCGGGCCGGCAAAAAAAATTGAACGGGCCAGATGGGCTGGGCCGGGCTGATAAAAAAATTTTCGCGTCTGCCGGCCCGTTCTGCAGATTTAAGCAGAAACGATAAAATATGAGCTATTTTCAACAAAAATGGTTTTAACGAGAATAAGTATAAATGTGGCCATACTAGTTTGACAGCATCAATATAAAAAATGCACAATGTATCGGCATCTGAGAATTACAGTATGTGTAACCCGTTTTAATATTTTTTTAGCTGATTCATACCGGTCCGAGATTATGCTTGCATTATTTTTCTACATATAGATTGGCCGGACCGGTACTAGACTTAATTATTGGCAGAAAACATGATTTGCAAAATTATTAACAGCGATAAAGAACTTATGTTAGCTTAGTCTTCGGATATATACTTCTTGATGATTTTTAAATTAATTTCTCAATAATGCGAAAATTTGACATATTTTCTGATTAATTTTAAATTGTAAATGTATAAAAGTGATAAGCCTAACTATTGAAGGGATTTGGAATCGAATAGCGTTTTTCATTTTTGGTAAATAAAATAATTGTATAACCTTGTTGAGATATAATAGTTTCTCAAATGATTGCAGGTTTTTCTCCCTTCCCTTGCTATTGCTTCCGGAAATTCTATTCAAAACTCTAATTATGACAGTATTTTATTTGTTTGCAGTATTCTTAAATTGCTTGTATGAAAAAATGGATAACGCCATTCGATTATATAGTTTCTGAATAAAGATATCTGCTAATCTTATGTGTTTCTGGGAAGAAAAAATGAATTTAGAAATGAATATCAGAAAGGAGCTTCTTTGAATTTAAGAATGATTTTGGATTTGAAATCTATAATAAAATGATATAGAAATATATATTTATAAATCTTCTTTTATTAAACAGCTTCAAAATTAACGATGTTTTTAGCTTTCTTTCTTTTTTCTTTTATTCTAAACAATATTAATTTTTTAATGAATCTTTATTCGAATGTTGAAAGCCTAAGAATCTAAGTAATCATTAATGTTGTTAATGTATACTTGCTGTAAAATATACTGTAAAATCATTCCATAGATATGTATGCAGTATTCTTTAAAAGAATCTTAGTAATATGATAAAAATCTGAATTTTTTAGAAATCGTAGAAATGAAACGGGCCGGGCCGGGCCTAAAATATAAAAATTTAAACGGGCCGGTCCCGGGTCTGGAAATTCCGGTCCGTGCAGACCTCTAACTGTTGGTTGTCTGGAACCCTTATCTGTTATCAGGCAAAGGGACAATTTCATTATTCTCATAGTCTTTGAGCCGGAAGGGTGTTTTTACAGACTATACGAAAAAACTAAATAGAAGCTCAAATTATTTTACGTAATCATCAAAACTTCTAAATATGATTTCATTATTGTGTATATTTAAGTGTAGAAATGTAAAACAATTTATAATTTCTGTACAGTATGCATTAAACTCAAGAATGGAGAGGCCCACTTCTAGGAGGCCCCTGTTTTAGCATCAGAAATTTACTTGGCCCACTACTGGAACATAAAGGAAGGTATTTTTTTTTTTCTAGAGAATATATTTTTAAAATTTGAATGTTTATTCTGCTACATAAAGGTAAAAACTAGGCTAAAAAAGTATATTTTTTGAAATTCACTAATACTTTAATAATAATTAGTTAAATATCCTTAAGTGGCCCATTACTGGTACATTTACCTTACTTTTTCGTGTGGGGGTTACCAAGTCCCTTTAAAATAATGTACAAAAAACCTGATGCATTTTCACATGTTTTTAAAGGATTCATGTAGAAATATTTTAGTTCATTCTATCTTCTGTTCAGAATACAAGTATTTTATGCATTACAGTTTACGTGGGATTTTTTTTTAATTGCATGAGCAATAACTATTATGCATGCTTGAAGAAGTGTATAGTTAACAATAGATAATTCAATTAATGCAAAAAAATAGACTTTTTGGGGATGGAGTATTTATTCTTGAAGAAATATAAGAAAAACTTATTTTTAAATATTTTTATAGGATTTATGTATAGGATTCATGTTCGATTCACTGTCTATTTTAAGCAAAAAAGTAAATATTTTATACCAACCATTAAAGTTCACGTGGGACTTATTTGAGATTATAGAAGAAATGTACATTATTTCCGTTCATAAAATGTATAAATAACAACAACAAAAAATCATTTTTTGGAATTGAGTATCTATCCTTAAAGCAATGTTAGAAAAATCTTAAATATCCTTTAAAGTTTTTAAAGAATTCGTGTAGACACATTTCAGTTCGCTATATCATCTAAGCAAAATACATAAATATTTTATACAATGCATTAAAATTTTTAATATAGACAGTTTAATATCTCTTGCATTAAAACATAAATTTTTAAATATTCTATATTGAAATTTTATTTTATTGTTTGTTTTATTTTGATAAAAATTTGTTTGAAAAATTTTGATAAAAAATTGTTTTACAACTTGCATTTACTGCGCCCAAGAATGTAGTAAAACTATTGTTATAAAGTCTTCAAAATATTAATAATCATGTAAAACTAATGTAACTTGAACATATACATCTTTTGTAAGGATTTTTTTAATTCATTTATTTAAATTTAAACTTAAGTTATAAAATTTTGAATATATCGTTTTTATTGAAAATTGGAAATTGTCAATTAATTTAAAATTTTGAATTTCCAATTAGAAAAAAAATTAAATTGCTTACAAATGAAATGTACGTTCAAGATAAATTAGTTTGTGAAAATTAGTTAGTGAAAACAATTTCAATTTTCTCATCAAAACTAAACATAAAAAAATTAAAATTTAACATGGAATATTTAAATAAAATATGCTTAAAAAATAGTAACCGGCATCAAAAAAAAGAATCAAGCTCGGCGATAATTTGTCACTAACTCATATGAATGTATAGTTTTAATATGCTTATGATTTTAAAAGGGTTGCAACAATGAAAGATAATTTGCGATAAATCATTATTTTTTTATCAAATCATAACCATATTTAAAACTATGCATTCATATGCGTCAAACGCCAAACTGCTAGAACAAACTTTCGCTAACTTCGCAAAATCTATCTAGAACCCGATCTTTGTTTAGTCTAGATTTCGCACTTGGAAGAAAAAAGATTTCGTATCTGTGTAAGAGTATTAGTTTCTTCTGGTAGCATCCCATTTTTCGTATTTTTTTTGTTATTGTTAAGTCTATTAGCCATGTTTATTTATTTTATTTTAATTCTTTTATCTTTAATTCTCGTGACACATTTCGTCTATGATGTAACGTGAAACGAAATTGTATTTTTTAATGTTTGAAAATATTTGATTGAAAGGTATGAACGCTTTTAAATGGATGATTGCTTCAAAACGAATTTGAATTTTTAAAGTTTTTATTTTATAAAAGTTCTAATCATCAGAATTTAATGAAATTAAAATGGAACCACATGGGTATCTTATAGTTTCAAACAAAAAAAGAATTATCAAAATCGGTTCATATTTACGGAAGTTATGAGTGAACAAGAAATACATACAGGTCGAAAACAAAACCTACTTCTTGAAGTCGGTTAAAAAGAAGTGATATGAAATTGTCTACATACAAAAATTCATCCATTTATTTCTAATAGGAACTCAGAAGAAAAAATGAAATGTGACATGCTACTGAATTGCACCAGCAGGTAAAAAAGAATGACCCCCGCGACCCCAAAGGATTTAAGTAAAATTATTTCGGTTCAGTTTGGTCTCCCTTGAATGTATACTAAGCAATAAATAATATTTCTTTTATTCATAATTTATTTTAATTGCTCATTTTTTGCCAAATTAGAAGATTCAGCAAGAGAAATAGACACAGGCACTACATTGGCGCGATTGCAACAAAATGGCAATTATATGTGCTTCACATGGTAACCCGGCTATTGTTATTTATTTATTAATCAACTGTTTGTTTATTTTTATTTTCTTTTTTTATGATATAAATTGTTTTATTCTATAATTATTAACTAAATTCTTTTTATTTATTATTTCTCAATTTTTTTAATTAATAGAAATTAGTTAAAAATATATATGTAACTGGTATTTTTAAACGAAGTTTTCACCAAATTGGCGTCGAAAAAATAATGCGCCAATGTGGTGCATACACTGTTAAAACTAACGTTGACACATTGCACTTTTTAGGGATGAAAGGCTTGTCTCACTGGTGACACCCCTAAAGGAGCTAGAATGGCACCTTTAATTAGGGTGAAAAGATGGCATCCTTAATCCAGAGTGCCCAATAATAAAAAAAAATTAAAAAATATACAAACCGACTTTTGGCCCTCGAAGTATTCGAACCCACAACGTCTAATTACAAACTCAGCGATCTAACCGCTCGGCCACCGAGCTCACCTCAAAGTCAACCTGAAATGTTCAAATGTCCTGAAATTCAAAGGTTGCTTTATATAAAAAAGCTCGCCAAAAGTTAGCCATCCGAAGTTCTAAACGAAATTGGGATAGCGTATAGCGGTGATATCATCCTAGGGAGAAATAGCTGTTTTGATCCATCAGTGACGGCGAGTTGAAGGGCAAGGACACACGTCACACAGCATGCGAAAATGACTAAAGGGTGAAAATCTTCCAACGGTGTGCATTGCGCGGCACCCTAATTTGCGTGAATCACCCAGTGAGAGATGAAACGGCACCCCAAACACATTTTCAAGCCCGCGGGTGTGAAATGGTAACACCTTTTCACCCCTGGGCACCAAATGCAACTGGTTTGTCACCATTAGTTTTAACAGTGTATCAAGACGCCCCTGGGAGTCTTGGCACATATATGACATCTGTGCTGATAAATCAAGAACTTACTATTTTTATGATAGCTTGGCGCAGATAAGAAATCGCCAAATATTGTACCGGTGGCATTTTTTTTGTATTTCATTTATTATTTAAAATATAATAATATAATCCTTTCACTCATTTCATTTGCAATACAAAATTTTAATTTGAAACTGAAAAGTTTAAAATTCATGACTTTAATTAATTAATTTATTTATTTTTATTAAAAACAACAGAAAAAATACAAATGATATTTTGAAGCTCCATAATTGCAGCGAGGGAATAAAATATAAATAAATCCAATTTACCACAGCCTAAATCTTTCCAAAGGATTTTTGCGTAGTAACCAATAAGATGAATTTGATTTGGACGTTGCTAACAAATAATCGTGATTTTTGAGCGACAAACTTTAGCATAATATGTATATATATATATATATATATATATATATATATGTAGAGATTTTATACCTGCATTAATGTTTACTTGGGAATTATTTAAGATTACTCGAGCAATACATATTATGCGTTCTCAAGAAATGTATAATTTATAAAAGAATATTCAATTAATATTTAAAAAATACAGTTTTTTGAAATGAAGTCCCCTTAGAGTCCTGTATGAAATATGATCATCTATATTTTTATATGTTTTTAAAGGATTCATATAGAAATATTTCATTTCGCTGTGTCTTCTAATCAAAGTACATAAATGTTTTGTACCATGCATTATAGTTTAAATGGGAATTACTTGATGTTACGTAAGCGCTATCTTTTATGTGTGTTCAAAAAGTGTACACTGTAAAAAAAATCTGTGAAGGTACTAAACATTTTCTAGGAAACTGAGATTCCAAGAACTTTTCATGCAACGATAACAGGAAAAATTCATGTAATCGATTCTAAAACTTGAATTTTTGCTGTTACCGTTACAGGAAAAGTTCTTGGAATCCCAGTTTCCAAAAAAAAATTTAGTACCTTTGCAGATTTTTTTACAGTGTATAATTAACAAAAAAAAAAAAAAAAAAAAAATCAATTAATATTAAAACTAGTCGTTGGGTGCCACCGTAATATAATCCATCATGGATATGCATAATATAAACTGTAAAAATAAAATATGTCTAAACTATGCATTGCAATTCCAAATTATTATTACAATACAAAGTATAATACAAAGAATTTAAGAGTATATTTAGATGTTTTTAATATACATAGTAATGCTCTATTCATGAATTGCTGATGAACCAATTTAGACCAATTATATGAAATGCCAAATTACTCAAGTAGTACCGAATTGCATAAAAGAATTATCCTTATAACTCCAAAAATAGTAACCGTATTAACTAACAGTTTACTGCGTCGGATGAAGCGTCTTATTGCCAATTAAAAAATAGTTTTTAATAGAAATTTCAATGAGATACAGGGTCATGTAAAACTGGACAAGAACAAGATTACAAATATCTCAGTAATTAATAATCCGATCGAGTTTGCTCTTAATGCAAATTTATGTTATTTTATTGTCTTTCACATCCATTCCTTAAAATGAAAAATTTCAAAAAATTTTATATACCTTCCACCAGAACAAATTTTCCGAGAGTCCGAAAAAATATAGTTTCGCATAATCGAGGTTATTGATATTCAATAGGCTTCGTCCCGTTCTTACATACTAAATACATACAAAATTTCAAGTCTCTATCTCAATTTTTTGGGGAGTTAGAGCGTTTACAGTCACACAGACAGAAGGCAATTTTTTCCCTAAAAGTATGTTTTTAGGAATCACCAATGTCTGAAACGTGTAAATCCCACAAAAAAATCGATTTTCAAAACGATTGCAAGGCTTACCCTGTACTACGTATGATGGGTAAGTAAAAAGACTTTTTAGAGAGTAGAAACAATATTTGACTTGAGACATTTTTATAATTTTAATAGTTCATTAATGAGAAATAAATTCTGATATAATAACCATCAGGGACCGATTTACAAATTTGGGGGGCTTGGGCATAGGTAATTACGAGGACCCCTTGTATCGATACTTACAAGCAGATTGACTAAAAAAAGGAAAAAATATAGTTACTAAAGTAACTATTTTTAACTTTAAAATGTGCATTCAAAAATTAAACATGATAATGAATAACTTATTTTTAAGTAATTATTTCACAATTATGAAATTTAAATGAGTAGACGTTATATAATAAATTGTGTAGTGATAATTATCTTTTCTTGTGCAAGTCTACGTATCTGGAATGTAAAGTAAGAAGCAACTAATAATACATTTTTAACAACAACAAACTACAAATATTTAAAATATTACGGGAATCTACATTCTGCAAGCTACTCTCACCAACACTCAAATATTCTGACACTAAATCGAAAAGGATTAAACAAGAATTAAAAATGCAATATAAGGTACCCTGGGGTAATAACGCCACGTTAAGGTTCTACGGATTTTCACGGCTTAGTTTTAGATTGTATTTTTCAAACAAATATAGGATCTGATACAGCAACTCATTGACTAACTATATAAAAAAAATAATTTAACAGATATGTATTCATAAAATGTAATGGCGTGATTTCTTGACCAATGCTATTTGGCGTTATTACCCACCTATATGGGTAATAACGCCATGCAAACAAAACTATGAAATAAGATGGGATAATTGCATGTAGATTGCCCAATTCTAAAAATACAAAGTCTACAAAGTTAGAAATTGAGAAATTGCATTCAAAGCTATTGAAAAATGTTCAATTTTTTGTGAAAGTGTAAGAAAAATAAACGTGTGGTGTGTGGGGAGGATGAAGCAAAATAATATCAGACCGCGAGCTTCTTTTTGCTTAAAAAGGACCGCTTAAATAGAATTATTATAAACATTACACAGTTTTAACTGTGTTTATTTGAATCAGTATTTAGGATGTAGCTCGGTCACTGTAGGGAATCAACCGGGGTATTAATGCCAAGAATTGGCGTTATTACCCCGGTATAGTTAATGCGCTGTACAATTTAAATTAAAAATTATCTCGAGAAGATATCCAAAATCTTCAACAACATTTTGAAAGTCCATGAAATGTACTACAAATTTATGTAATTAACAAAGCGTTTCCGTATAAAAAAGATAGTCTTCACATCACAAAACGTATCTCGCAAATTTTAGATCAAGCGTTGATTTTAGTTGTTTGAAAAAACAATAGGACCTAAAAATGAAACAAATTAACTTGAAGCTGTTTTTTGCGATTTATATGACTCAAAACCCTTCTGCGCAGAGCACATGTGTGTCATTTATCTGATTATTTCATAATTATGCAAAATATAAGCACTTGGCGTTATTACCCCGCCTGGCGTTATTACCCCAGGGTACCTTATTAAGTGATAAAGGTAAACGAAAATATTCACAAAAATAAGATAATAAATGGATGTTTCATAAAAAATATACAAGGTGATTCAAAAAGACGTGCACAAATTGATATGACAAATCAGGCATATGAAAAGAATTAAAAATCACATAGGAATATAGGGTCGCAAAACACTTATTGAGTCACAAATACAGGGTGTTTCATCCTAACTCAATTTGGGTTGACGGTAATAAATTTCAGAAAACTGAAGTGTATTATAATAAAACATTTAACAGACATTCTCACCTTTGTTTTAAATGTGATTACACCAAACAAAAGTGGTTTAAGTTTGCCTTATGCGCACCAGCAATATGCACTTGTCACCTCACATTTTGGACTGTGATAATCAGTTTATACGGTATCATCGATTGCTTGAGTAATATGTTTTTCCAGATCTTTTCGTAATGTTATCACATTTCACACAAAATAAGATACATATCGTTGCATTTTCATTGCAATACTTTTATTTTCCTCGAAATTATTACTTTTAAACCGTGTGTAGCTAGAATGAAACACCCTGTATTTGTATCTATTTGTATCTCAATAAGTAGTTTGCAATCCTCTGTTCCTATGTTTTTTTTTTTTTTTTTTTTTTAATATTTGTTGTATGCTTGATTTGTCACATCATTTTGTCCACGTTTTTTTTTTTTTTTTTTTTTTTTTTTTTTTTTTTTTTTTTTTTTTCTTAATCGTTGTATAACGTTGTGAAAATACAATATGAACGTAATAGAATGTAGATTGAAATGTAAAATTTCATTGGATTATATCAAATTTTGAACAATCATTAAAAACCTCCAGCAGCATTTAATGGTCCCTCAAAATCAGGGGCCCTGGGCTGTGACAGCGTTTCTGTCACATATTATCTTGTCTTCTCCCCTTTTTAGAAAATGAACAGGTAAAATCGATACTTCAAAATTTTAACTGGAAATTACAACCCCCCCCCCTTAAATAAATACTTAAAGTTAATATTCTTACAGTTAAGGTTATAATGCTGTACTTTGTTATTTTCCGTTTTATAACTTTGTAGGTGAAATTAATTCCTTTACAAACCCTCTTTCAAATGATAAAAAAAACACCATTTCATTCCCACTCTTTGTTTTGGATTTTCATCACTTTGAAAAAGATCTGTTAATTCTTTTCTCGTCACAATAAAAGTTAACCGAATGTCAGTCTTCCTTAGATCTGCACATTTCTGCATTTTTCCCATGTTAAATAGATCCAGCTGTGGTTTATAATAAGTTTATCCGTTAACATTCTCATGCACTCAGCTAATCTTTAAAATCTCCCAGATGTCATGAATCATTCGGCATGTAATTCTTTCAGTATCTGGAAGCACACGTGCGTATGCAATCGACACTCCTTAAAAACCACAGGACTTCAGTATTACACCAACGATAGCATTTTTTCTGTTACTAAGCATTTTAACGGTTTCTGATAACCTTGACGCTGTACATCTTCCCTGCTGCAGTCACTCACTTCGACTCAGACCATTGGCCATGTAACATCACGCAAAAAGGGGCGCTGTGCCCCTCTCCGGCTAATGCCGTGCCTTCGGGCACATGATGTGATTTCCCGTATTGCTAGCGTCTTAGTATTGTAAACCTTCCATCGTTCATCTAAATAAACACCTTATTCTGTCTACAATATGTTGGAGTGTTCTTCATCTTCTATGCGCTCTCGATTTCTCTCCCTGGGTTCACTTATACGATCACTAGTATATGAATTACTGCTGGGAGTGAGATATGTGACAGCGTTTCTGTCACATATTATCTTGTCTTCTCCCCTTTTTAGAAAATGAACAGGTAAAATCGATACTTCAAAATTTTAACTGGAAATTACAACCCCCCCCCCCCTTAAATAAATACTTAAAGTTAATATTCTTACAGTTAAGGTTATGATGCTGTACTTTGTTATTTTCCGTTTTATAACTTTGTAGGTGAAATTAATTCCTTTACAAACCCTCTTTCAAATGATAAAAAAAACACCATTTCATTCCCACTCTTTGTTTTGGATTTTCATCACATTGAAAAAGATCTGTTAATTCTTTTCTCGTCACAATAAAAGTTAACCGAATGTCAGTCTTCCATAGATCTGCACATTTCTGCATTTTTCCCATGTTAAATAGATCCAGCTGTGGTTTATAATAAGTTTATCCGTTAACATTCTCATGCACTCAGCTAATCTTTAAAATCTCCCAGATGTCATGAATCATTCGGCATGTAATTCTTTCAGTATCTGGAAGCACACGTGCGTATGCAATCGACACTCCTTAAAAACCGCATTACTTCAGTATTACACCAACGATAGCATTTTTTCTGTTACTAAGCATTTTAACGGTTTCTGATAACCTTGACGCTGTACATCTTCCCTGCTGCAGTCACTCACTTCGACTCAGACCATTGGCCATGTAACATCACGCAAAAAGGGGCGCTGTGCCCCTCTCCGGCTAATGCCGTGCCTTCGGGCACATGATGTGATTTCCCGTATTGCTAGCGTCTTAGTATTGTAAACCTTCCATCGTTCATCTAAATAAACACCTTATTCTGTCTACAATATGTTGGAGTGTTCTTCATCTTCTATGCGCTCTCGATTTCTCTCCCTGGGTTCACTTATACGATCACTAGTATATGGGCCCGTGCCCCGAATGCTCTGCTGTAAATCTGGCACTGATAACCATTTATAATGACATCTTTTTCTGTTAGAAATTTAAATGCATTTGAGGAAAATAATTTTTTCTGATCGTGTTGTAGAATGAAGTAGAATGCCTTTATCAAGTTTAATAACAAATATAATTCAAAATGTAATTGTTTTAATTCAAACTCCTTTAAAATTGTAAAAAAAATTGAATCGCTATAAATTTTACATTTATCAGAATCAAAATTTGTTATCGACAATAATATTTATATACCTATTGTTTATATCAAAGACTTTTTATATGCATGTTTAAATAATAAAGAAAATTAATTCATCTTTGCAAATTAATTATCTCTATTATAAAGGCCAAACGTATATGTGCGTAACGCATACGTCATTTTGCGAAAGGCAACACTTTCCCTTGCAATTTCGGTTTTGAAATTTTCACTACTGCAAATTTTACACTTTCAAATATCGCATATTTTAAATTTTTACAGCGTCGTACAGAAAAAAATGTACTTTTAAATGCAATTTGTTTGAAAGCTGTAGCTCAATTTATTTTTGAGATACTATTTTTTAAAATAATTTTTAGTACGAATTTTGCAATTGTGGCAACAAAATCACTCCATTTTCTCTTAAAATTGAAAAGAAAAATAGAAATTAAAATGTGCAACACTTTACCGTGTAATTTCGGTACTGCAAATTTTAAGCTTCTGAACACATTTTTCTTCTACACGCTTCTAAACACAAACCGTACATTTTAAACTTTTATACAATCGTATAGAGAAAGATATGCACTTTTAAATTCGATTTGTTTCAAAGCTGTATCTTAATTAAATTTTGTGATATTAATTTTTTTTATTATTTTTTTGTACCAATTTTGTAATTGTAGCAACAGAAACACTCCATTTTCTCTTAAAGTTGGTAAAAAAAAGAAAAAAGAAAAGAAAGAAAAAAAGAAAAAAATACAAGAAAGAAAGAAAGAAATTAGAATGCGTATACTATTTTAAAAATAACGTCTGTTATAAAATCTGGTGTATTTTGGTTTAATTTCGTTTAATAATTTGAATAATTGGGTTTTATATTATTTTGTCAGTTTTACCTTAAAATGATATTTGTTTGAGAATTACACAAACCAATATAAAGATACATTTTTTTACTGTAACTAATTTATAGATTTATTATAAATCAATGAAACAGTTCTTTTTTAAGGCTCCACACTAGGCACAGAAAAAGACCCGGATGATAATGTAAAGTCTATGGGAGCGTTCTTTTCAAATATCTAGCTCAAATTTTAATATTTTTACGTGATTTTTTTTTTCTTTTTTTGCACAAGATAGTTGAGGACGATCTACAAGCGGCCTATTTTTTATCTTTTCGATTTTGCTTATATGTTTTTTATATTACAATAGTTTCAATTTCAGGACCGGTTTAAACCGGTTTCGAAAGTTAAAGTATTTAAAAAAAAATCTGAAACCAAAACTGAAAATCTAAAAACAAGGCCGGTTTTGGATCGTCCTCAATTATCTTGTACAAAAAAAATCATGTAAAAATATTAAAATTTGCGCGAAATATTGGAAAAAGAACGCCCCCGTAGACTTTACATTATCATCCGGGTCTTTTTCTGTGCCTAGTGTTGCGCCTTAAGCGTTTTCTTTTGTTGAAATTCGATGGGTTCTACCTCGTAACTGTACATACACAATTTTCAAATTACTACACTTTTATCCTAATTCAAAACATTGGAAATAACTGAGAAAAATTTAAATTACAAAACTCATGTATAGATGGCACCACCACACTACTTATCTATTTTCACAAAAATGCCCAGAATAAGAATTAAATCATTATTATACTTTGTGATGATTTAAAAAAGAAAAACAGTATTCTGATTTAATTTCACTAATCAATGCACAAATGGAACTGTTCTAAAGTAAAGCACATTATCTAAACAATATTTTTTATGCATAGATTACTTTATCTAAAAAACGAAGAATAATTTTCAATGTGAAAAATAACAGTAGTTAACTCTTGATTACATCCATTAATAACTATATCGTAATATTAATAATATATATTCCACAACGAATTTGAACAATTTGAAATGAATTAAAATTTAAAATTTAAACTTTAAACATAATTTAACATTTAAAATACATCCATTAATAACTATATCGTAATATTAATAATATATAATCCAGAACGAAAAAGTAATAATTTACATTATAAATAAATCTTCTGCTTTATAAGGCGTTGTTACTAATAAAAACATTTAAAATACATTGGAAAATTTTATTTAAACTCTTTTTAATCAAATCATCATCAGAAATATCGATTAAAAAAGAGTTGAAACATGTAAATAAAAATTTGTAATGCATTTAAAATGTTTTTATTAATACACCAACGTCTTATGAAGCAAAATATTTATTTATAATGTAAATTATTACTTTTTCATTGTGAAAAAATAAATTGTTAATCATCTAAAAATCGTATATTTTCCAGGACAAATATTTATTTCAGAAAATCCCAGATGGCAGCACTATCAAATTTCATTCCTAATAGTAAAAATACAGTAGTAGAATGAAAATCTTTCTATTATTGGTCACTAAGATTTTTAAATTAGTTTTCAGAAAAATAATTTTATATTAACCCTTTCGGGTCTGATGTGCATGTCTTTTATTTTAGCATTATTTTGTTTTAAGGAATAATTTTGCTACTATTTATATGTAGTAATGTTGATACTCGTTCAAATCGGTTTCTGTTTAGAAATTCCAATGACAGTTTTCGTCTACGATTAAATAAGATCAGTTAATCATTTGCAAATAAGTTAATATAGAATGAATTAAGTAAGCAGAGTTTTTGTGTCCTAGTATTCCTGAAAAATGCTATAAGAAAGCTGTTTTAAATATGATTTTTGGATGCAATGTTTTAGTCTGACGTAATTATTCCCAAAGTTTTCTTTCTTTTTTTTATGAGACGCGTAAAAAAATAAAAATGAAAAAAAAAATCTTGCTAGAAAAGAAATTTTGGTCATTTTAAATTGTCCTATTTACTGCTTTTAACCCTTTCGGCTCTGATGTACCATTAATAGTACATATCTTTTAAATGAGTATTATTTTGTTTTAAGGAATACTTTTGCTACTATTTATACGTATGTAGTAATTTTCATATTCGTCTATTGTCTATGCATTTACAATATGACGTAATTTATGTTTAGACATTTAGTAGTAATAATAATTAATATTATTAGCTTCATTATCTTTGCGCCCTTTGCGATTCTTTTATTTTAAACACATATTTCACTCCTTAAATTTAAATTAAATAGTTGCTTATCTGAAAGAAGAATGTGTAATAAAGCGCAAAAAATATTAGAAAGTTGTAATATACCTTAAATCTAGTTGTAATAGATTATTTTCTAAATACCTCCAAAATTTTTTCCTAAGCCTATTGTCATATGAATACTAATTGAACGAGGTGGAATCCGTCGAAATTCAACGAAAAAAATATTTAAAAAAGAACTGTTTCATTGATTTATGATAAATCTGCAAAATTAATTAAAGTAAAAAACTCATATTATATTGGTCAGTTTAACTCTCAAACAAATATTATTTTAAGCTAAAATTAAGAAAATACTATAAAACTCAATCATTCAAATTATTAAACGAAATAAAGCCGAAATTCACCGGATTTTATAACAGACGATAATTTAAAAATAGTTGACGCATTTTAATTTTTTTTTTTTTTTTTTTCATTTTTAAGAGAAAATGGAGTGTTTCTGTTGCCATAATTGCAAAATTGGTACTAAAAATTATGAAAAAAAATTAATATCACAAAATTTAATTGGGATATATCTTTGAAACGAATTGCATTTAAAAGTCAATTTTTTCTCTATACTACGGCTTAAAAATTTAAAATGTACGATATTTAGAAGTGTAAAATTTGAAGTAACGAAAATTGCAAAACTGAAATTGCATGAAAAAGTGTTGCGCATTTAAATTTATATATATATATATATATATATATATATATATATATATTTTCAATTTTAAGAAAAAATGGAGTTATTATGTTGTCACAATTATAAAACAGATACTAAAAACTATTAAAAAAAATTAATATCTCAAAAAGAAATTGAGATACAGCTTTCAAACAAATTGCATTTAAAAGTACATTTTTTTCCTCTATCCGGCGGCATAAAAATTTAAAATGTGCGATGTCAGAAGTGCAAAATTTTGTAGTACTGGAAATTGCAAAAACCTAAATTAGAGGGGAAAATGTTGCCATTCGCAAAATGACGTATGCGTTACGCACAGTTACGTTTAGCCTTTATAATATAGATAGTTCGCAAAACAACAACATTCGTTATCATTCAGGCAATGAAATATTGGTTAAACTCTAATTAATCTATTTGGATAGCTAGTTTTAATGTTACTTACGCCAAAATATTTTTTTCTAAAAAACTAAAAAAAAAAAAAAAAAAAAAAAAAAAAAAAAAATCGCACTTGAAAGGGTTAAAAAATTAAAAATAATGTGCAGTGCAATACAACATGATTCAAAAATTAGAACAAACATTTAAAACTGTAGTAATGATATTCAAGCAAAATTGTTCTAAATAACATAGAAAATTGGTTTAATTTGAAGTATAAAAGATAACGGAATTCAAAACACAGAGCTTCATACATTGAATTGTAGCGATGCCGTAAATGTATCATGGTTGTGTTGTTTATCACAGACGATTATCTGCACGAGCTATATAGGCCTTAGGGGGCGAGGGGGAGAGTGGAAATGGCCTTCGTATGAGTTTTCTAAGGGAAATTAACCCATATTTACGCAAGATTCGAAGAAAACCACGGAAAACTCCAAACAGTTAGGCCGATGGGTGCGAACCCAACACCTCCCGTCTTCTACACTGTAAAAAAAATCTGTAACCTTAGTAATCTAAATTAACCGAAATCTCTTATGCTTACTAAAATTTTATGTGTAGACTGTACAAGAAAATGATGTCAATCTACAAAACTTGTAAGCAAAACTAAAACCATCTGTAACTTTACAAAAGAATTTACTAAAATTTTGGTAACTTTACTAAAATTTTATCTATAATGCTCGTTATCGTCACTTAAAAAGTTCTTGGAATACGATTTCCCAAAAAAATTCTTAGTAACCTTAAAATTTGTTTGATTCAAAGTGCAAATCTGTATCTGTTACATGAATTTTTATTGTTGCCGTTACATAAAAAGTTCTTGGAATACAATTCTACTAGAAAAATTTTTGTAATCTTCCAAATTTTTTTTTACAGTGTAGTTTGGAGAGCAAGGGTGTAGTCATAAATTTGTTGAATTCAGTCGCTTTTCTCCTGGAGGGACTTCTGCGGTTAAAGATAAAAAACCAACGATTATAAATGCACAAATAAAGTAAGAAAGGGTAGCAAACAGCCGTTTCGAATCTACTATGGAGATTCTTCAACAGTGCAAAACTCAGCGAGCTAGAAAAAGCAAAACTGAGTCAAATCTCCATAAACTCCAGAAGAATCTCCATAGTAGATTCAAAACGGCTCTTTGCTACCCTTTCTTACTTTATTTGTGCATTTATAATCGTTGGTTTTTTATCTTTAAACATTTTTGCACAAAGGCTTTATTTGCTATTTTAATGGACTTCTCTGGCTCCAGGGGGGCATTATAAAATTCCGGGGAGGCGGGAATTGCCTTTTTGACCATTGAAAACCCAAAATCTCAAATTTTCCGGGGGGGGGCATTTTATTGCTCCGACGGTGGAATGCCCCCTCCCCTTGAATCAACACTGCTAGTAAAAATAACAGAGGATATGCTCTCTAAGCATAGAGTATACCTTAGACAGAATGTGTTATTATAGCTTATTTAAGAAACAGAAGGTGTATGAGTTCCTTTAAAAAATCCAGAAAGTATACAGCGTATGCCACCTTATACCCTCCACTACATCCCTATTCGAGAGCAAAACCTCTCAGGCACTGGTGGAGCCGTAAATGTATGATTAAAAATAGTCTATCATAACTATATTTTAACACTTTATCTACTGACAGTACTTATAAGTACCATAAAAATACTTATTATAAAATTCTTTTGATAAGTCAATTAGTTGTAATACTTTTTAGAATGATTTACAGATACATTATTTTATTTTGTTCCAAAAGAATTATTGGTTACATAAACAAAAATATTTTTAAAAGTATGATTTCTTTTGCCTTTGTATCTTTTCAGCTTTCTTGGCGCTGAGGAAGGGGGAAGGGGATTTTTCAATTCGGATATAGTTTTATATTTATATTGTAAGAACATCATATTTGTACATTTTATAATTCTACAAAATACTAAGAAAACAATATAAAAAAAAAGGTTTGAGTGGGATATAAATACTGTGCAAAATCCCTGTAAATTCAAATTTAATTAATCCTTCTAAATCCTTCAATCCTTCTGAAATCCTTCAAAAATTTATTAAATGATTATGTAAATCTCTTAATTTAGTTTAAACTATTCACATAAAATGCTTTAGACTGTAAAATTTTCACGAATTCATAATGCGGTAGATAAAGGGGATTTTTCAATTTGGATATAGTTTTATATTTATTTTGTAAGAACATCATATTTGTACATTTAATAATTCTACAAAATACTAAGAAAACAATATAAAATAAAAGGTTTGAGTGGGATATAAATACTGTACAAAATCCCTGTAAATTCAAATTTAATTAATCCTTCTAAATCCTTCAATCCTTCTGAAATCCTTCAAAAATTTATTAAATGATTATGTAAATCTCTTAATTTAGTTTAAACTATTCACATAAAATGCTTTAGACTGTAAAATTTTCACGAATTCATAATGCGGTAGATAAAGGGGATTTTTCAATTTGGATACAGTTTTATATTTATTTTGTAAGAACATCATATTTGTACATTTAATAATTCTACAAAATACTAAGAAAACAATATAAAATAAAAGGTTTGAGTGGGATATAAATACTGTACAAAATCCCTGTAAATTCAAATTTAATTAATCCTTCTAAATCCTTCAATCCTTCTGAAATCCTTCAAAAATTTATTAAATGATTATGTAAATCTCTTAATTTAGTTTAAACTATTCACATAAAATGCTTTAGACTGTAAAATTTTCACGAATTCATAATGCGGTAGATAAAGGGGATTTTTCAATTTGGATATAGTTTTATATTTATTTTGTAAGAACATCATATTTGTACATTTAATAATTCTACAAAATACTAAGAAAACAATATAAAATAAAAGGTTTGAGTGGGATATAAATACTGTACAAAATCCCTGTAAATTCAAATTTAATTAATCCTTCTAAATCCTTCAATCCTTCTGAAATCCTTCAAAAATTTATTAAATGATTATGTAAATCTCTTAATTTAGTTTAAACTATTCACATAAAATGCTTTAGACTGTAAAATTTTCACGAATTCATAATGCGGTAGATAAAGGGGATTTTTCAATTTGGATATAGTTTTATATTTATTTTGTAAGAACATCATATTTGTACATTTAAAAATTCTACAAAATACTAAGAAAACAATATAAAATAAAAGGTTTGAGTGGGATATAAATACTGTACAAAATCCCTGTAAATTCAAATTTAATTAATCCTTCTAAATCCTTCAATCCTTCTGAAATCCTTCAAAAATTTATTAAATGATTATGTAAATCTCTTAATTTAGTTTAAACTATTCACATAAAATGCTTTAGACTGTAAAATTTTCACGAATTCATAATGCGGTAGATAAAGGGGATTTTTCAATTTGGATATAGTTTTATATTTATTTTGTAAGAACATCATATTTGTACATTTAAAAATTCTACAAAATACTAAGAAAACAATATAAAATAAAAGGTTTGAGTGGGATATAAATACTGTACAAAATCCCTGTAAATTCAAATTTAATTAATCCTTCTAAATCCTTCAATCCTTCTGAAATCCTTCAAAAATTTATTAAATGATTATGTAAATCTCTTAATTTAGTTTAAACTATTCACATAAAATGCTTTAGACTGTAAAATTTTCACGAATTCATAATGCGGTAGATAAAGGGGATTTTTCAATTTGGATATAGTTTTATATTTATTTTGTAAGAACATCATATTTGTACATTTAAAAATTCTACAAAATACTAAGAAAACAATATAAAATAAAAGGTTTGAGTGGGATATAAATACTGTACAAAATCCCTGTAAATTCAAATTTAATTAATCCTTCTAAATCCTTCAATCCTTCTGAAATCCTTCAAAAATTTATTAAATGATTATGTAAATCTCTTAATTTAGTTTAAACTATTCACATAAAATGCTTTAGACTGTAAAATTTTCACGAATTCATAATGCGGTAGATAAAGGGGATTTTTCAATTTGGATATAGTTTTATATTTATTTTGTAAGAACATCATATTTGTACATTTAAAAATTCTACAAAATACTAAGAAAACAATATAAAATAAAAGGTTTGAGTGGGATATAAATACTGTACAAAATCCCTGTAAATTCAAATTTAATTAATCCTTCTAAATCCTTCAATCCTTCTGAAATCCTTCAAAAATTTATTAAATGATTATGTAAATCTCTTAATTTAGTTTAAACTATTCACATAAAATGCTTTAGACTGTAAAATTTTCACGAATTCATAATGCGGTAGATAAAGGGGATTTTTCAATTTGGATATAGTTTTATATTTATTTTGTAAGAACATCATATTTGTACATTTAATAATTCTACAAAATACTAAGAAAACAATATAAAATAAAAGGTTTGATTGGGATATAAATACTGTACAAAATCCCTGTAAATTCAAATTTAATTAATCCTTCTAAATCCTTCAATCCTTCTGAAATCCTTCAAAAATTTATTAAATGATTATGTAAATCTCTTAATTTAGTTTAAACTATTCACATAAAATGCTTTAGACTGTAAAATTTTCACGAATTCATAATGCGGTAGATAAAGGGGATTTTTCAATTTGGATATAGTTTTATATTTATTTTGTAAGAACATCATATTTGTACATTTAAAAATTCTACAAAATACTAAGAAAACAATATAAAATAAAAGGTTTGAGTGGGATATAAATACTGTACAAAATCCCTGTAAATTCAAATTTAATTAATCCTTCTAAAATTCTAAATCCTTCAATCCTTCTGAAATCCTTCAAAAATTTATTAAATGATTATGTAAATCTCTTAATTTAGTTTAAACTATTCACATAAAATGCTTTAGACTGTAAAATTTTCACGAATTCATAATGCGGTAGATAAAGGGGATTTTTCAATTTGGATATAGTTTTATATTTATTTTGTAAGAACATCATATTTGTACATTTAAAAATTCTACAAAATACTAAGAAAACAATATAAAATAAAAGGTTTGAGTGGGATATAAATACTGTACAAAATCCCTGTAAATTCAAATTTAATTAATCCTTCTAAAATTCTAAATCCTTCAATCCTTCTGAAATCCTTCAAAAATTTATTAAATGATTATGTAAATCTCTTAATTTAGTTTAAACTATTCACATAAAATGCTTTAGACTGTAAAATTTTCACGAATTCATAATGCGGTAGATAAAGGGGATTTTTCAATTCGGATATAGTTTTATATTTATTTTGTAAGAACATCATATTTGTACATTTAATAATTCTACAAAATACTAAGAAAACAATATAAAATAAAAGGTTTGAGTGGGATATAAATACTGTACAAAATCCCTGTAAATTCAAATTTAATTAATCCTTCTAAAATTCTAAATCCTTCAATCCTTCTGAAATCCTTCAAAAATTTATTAAATGATTATGTAAATCTCTTAATTTAGTTTAAACTATTCACATAAAATGCTTTAGACTGTAAAATTTTCACGAATTCATAATGCGGTAGATAAAGGGGATTTTTCAATTTGGATATAGTTTTATATTTATTTTGTAAGAACATCATATTTGTACATTTAAAAATTCTACAAAATACTAAGAAAACAATATAAAATAAAAGGTTTGAGTGGGATATAAATACTGTACAAAATCCCTGTAAATTCAAATTTAATTAATCCTTCTAAAATTCTAAATCCTTCAATCCTTCTGAAATCCTTCAAAAATTTATTAAATGATTATGTAAATCTCTTAATTTAGTTTAAACTATTCACATAAAATGCTTTAGACTGTAAAATTTTCACGAATTCATAATGCGGTAGATAAAGGGGATTTTTCAATTTGGATATAGTTTTATATTTATTTTGTAAGAACATCATATTTGTACATTTAAAAATTCTACAAAATACTAAGAAAACAATATAAAATAAAAGGTTTGAGTGGGATATAAATACTGTACAAAATCCCTGTAAATTCAAATTTAATTAATCCTTCTAAAATTCTAAATCCTTCAATCCTTCTGAAATCCTTCAAATATTTATTAAATGATTATGTAAATCTCTTAATTTAGTTTAAACTATTCACATAAAATGCTTTAGACTGTAAAATTTTCACGAATTCATAATGCGGTAGATAAAGGGTATTTTTCAATTCGGATATAGTTTTATATTTATTTTGTAAGAACATCATATTTGTACATTTAATAATTCTACAAAATACTAAGAAAACAATATAAAATAAAAGGTTTGAGTGGGATATAAATACTGTACAAAATCCCTGTAAATTCAAATTTAATTAATCCTTCTAAATCCTTCAATCCTTCTGAAATCCTTCAAAAATTTATTAAATGATTATGTAAATCTCTTAATTTAGTTTAAACTATTCACATAAAATGCTTTAGACTGTAAAATTTTCACGAATTCATAATGCGGTAGATAAAGGGGATTTTTCAATTTGGATATAGTTTTATATTTATTTTGTAAGAACATCATATTTGTACATTTAAAAATTCTACAAAATACTAAGAAAACAATATAAAATAAAAGGTTTGAGTGGGATATAAATACTGTACAAAATCCCTGTAAATTCAAATTTAATTAATCCTTCTAAAATTCTAAATCCTTCAATCCTTCTGAAATCCTTCAAAAATTTATTAAATGATTATGTAAATCTCTTAATTTAGTTTAAACTATTCACATAACATGCTTCAGACAGTAAAATTTTCATGAATTCATAATGCGGTAGATAAAGGGTTAAACCGCTAATGATATAAACATACTTCTAATTACAGAGAGCATACAAATCAAATATAAATTTCAAGCATGATGCTGACTTAGCAGCTGTATATATTTTACGAAGTGATTTATTTTTTATTTTTCTAGGTCATATCTTATTTAGGAAAATTTTTTTAATCTACTGTTATTTAGGAAAATTTGTACTACTCTGTTATCCAGTCGACCGATTTCACCAAATTATAAATATCGCCAAATTATACATATTGACGATTTTTTTTTTTAAATAATAAAAAAACAAATAATTAGTAGAATATTGATAAAAATACAAATAAAAAGTCGAAATAAAAATCACTTAAAGACGTTTAAACACGTGTATCTTATTTAATGTCATTGAATTGATAGTCACGATCATCCATTATTGGCATTTAATCGTATATTTTGGCGGTAGTATTTTGGTCGACGGAATAACAGAGAACTACCAGAAAATTTTATTCATGTTATGATACTGAAAATGAAAATGTCCACTTTTCTAATCGAACTCATTACAAGCATCTAGTTTTTAAAATCTTACGAGTCTAATACTACTTTTAATTTTTCGAAAATTCTGCATATTCCTGTTGACTGAAATTACAAAGATTTTTCGGTTAAGTAAACAGAAAACTTAATTTATTAAACTGTCGTAGAACGGTCGTGGTAATCAGTGTTCTCGCTGACATTTGACAACGTTAGTAATTTGGCTAATTAAAAATAAGAACATTCGCCAAATAAAAAAGGGTTAGCCAAATAAAATCACCATGTAGCACTAAAAAATTATCTTTAATCCTTTAATATATCCCCTTTTTTTCAATATGTTCTAAAATAGCCTCAGTTTTTATAACTGTAACAATGATTGTTATTTACCTAAATTCAACTATTCGCTACAAATTCGTTAAAAATATGTACATATTAAAAATATGTATGAATGCATATGTATGAAAAACGAAAAAAAAAAGAAGAAAGAAAAAGCAAAAAATTGAGCATTAGCAATTTGGCGAATCTAATCTCTTGTTTACTCGCCAAATGAAGAATTTTGTCACAATTTGGCGCAATGGCGAGCGACAGCGAGAAAACTGGTGGTAATTAACACCATTATAATACTTTTTACAGAATTACTACATGAATACTTACAAAGGAATGTTCCCAGGGTAAGTTGTAGACTTGGACGATTGTGATATCAAAAGAAAGATCTCGTCATGTATGTTAAAAAGTGCAATGGAAATAACCGTCCTAATCCAACCGTTATCGAGATATCAGCACAACCAGGGTTCTCGCTGTCGCTCGCCATTGTGCCAAATTGCGACTAAATTCCTCATTTGGCGAGTAAAAAAGTGATTAGATTCGCCGAATTTCTAGTGCTCACATTTTGCTTTTTCTTTCTTTCTTTCTTTTTTTTCCGTTTTTCATAGATATGCATAAATACATATTTTTAATATATACATATTTTTAATATATTTGTAGCGGATAGGTTGAATTAGATTAATAACAATCGTTGTCGCAATTATAAAAAAATTGGGTTTTTTTTGGAACACATTGAAAAAAAGAGGGTGCATTACAGGAGAAAAGTCTTTGTTTATTGCTACTCATAACTCGAAATGTCTTCACATCTACGAATTTGCGGAAATGTGTTGTATTCATTAATCAAAAAAAAAAAAAAAAAAATCTAAAGCTACATGTACTTGAAGATGTTCAAACAGATGTGATGTTGATGCATCTTTTTTTTTTTGATCAACTGTACTAAATTTATATTTTATATTGCATTATATATTTTCTTGGAGAAAAATATTTCTGTACTTTTCTTTTATCGCATTTAAGTAAACTGATAAAGTTGAAAATTAATTTAACGCATGGAAAATAAAACTAACTTGTAATACAGAGTGTTTCTAAATTCATGGTACAAACTTAAAGGGTTAGTAGAGGACAATGCAACAATTAATTATTTTATAGGAATATATGGGCGTAAGTTGAGGTACAAACACTAGAGGGGCAATTTAGCACCTTTTTTTTTTTCTCAATTTCTCATTCATACCGGCTATTTTTATAATATCCTTTTCTCTATTTAAGAAAAACCTTTTATGATTATATAAAAAAAACCTTCTTTGAAAAAATGCGGAGTAATATAAAAGTTTTTGAAAAAAAAACCCCGCAAATTTATGTATTTTTTGTGTTTGCCAGTATTACATTTTTTAAAAATTAAAAAAAATTCGATATCATACCGAAAAATATTAAAGAAAAGTTTCTTCCTTAGGCAATCATGAAATATCCGTCTTAAATAAAGAAAAAAAATGTATAAAAATTTTCTTGGTATCAATGAAAAATTTAGACATAAAACAAGTAAGAAAAATCATGCGTTAAGCATAGATTATGAATCACTTTCCAACACTTAATGAAATCTTTAACAAAACTTTGCTATTTAGGGAAATAATAGTGTATAGCCAAATGTACCCAAATATGTATTCCAGTATTTTTGAATAGCCCTGTATTTCATATGTCAGTTGATATAATGGGAAAATTTAGTTGAGCAAGAAAATACCCAGTAGCTTGAAATTTCTTTTTCAGCAATTCATACTATTAGATGGAAACATACTTGAATACTTTTGTTCAGCCCTGTAGTTTACATTGTACCTTTATTACACGTCAACATTAGGCTAAAATTTATTGTAAACTAAAACACTTTTAAAAGAACTGAAATCACATTCTCATAAATCATCATTCATAAGCGTCCATGTACCGAATTCTTTGCGTGTCCCTGCATATCCTTTTATCTATATTCTGCAAACATTTCTCAGTAAATTGAGTGAAGCTCAGCGTAAAAATGCATAGCTTATTTAAGAACCATGTCTAAATAATTTACGCTCATATTCAGCAACGTTGGTGAGCTCTTTTGGGTAGCCCTGTATATCAACTATAACATTTATACACACCATATAATGTGCATATATTTAGCGAAATATAAACGCGCATATCATAATTAAAATGCATTTCATCCCTCCATCAGCCATCATCGGACACATATACGGTACTTCGGAAAGAATAGACGGACAGACGGACAGACAGCCAGACAAACCGAATGCATAAGCACTTTTCAACTTTGTTGGAAAGTGCTAAAAAGAGTGAAATTAACTCCCTGGTGTTTGTACCTCAATGCATCACTTGCGCCCGTACAATCCTATACACTAAATAATTGTTACATTGTCTTTTACCAATCCTTAAAGTTTGTACCATGAATTTAGAATCACCCTGTATATGTATAATATATAAATTAATTTTTTCAACTAATAATAATAAGCGAGACGTACCTGCAATTACAGTCGAGTATCTATATAACGAAATTCATGGTTCCGACAAAAAATTTGTTAATAGAAAAATTCGTTGAATTGAGAACGACAAAAAATGTTTCATTTAATGTTTAAATTTTCAAAAAGAATTGTTTAATTAAGTTTTTCAAATATTTAAAGGAATTTTTTTCAGAATCTCAAACATTTTCACCATTTCCTTTTTTTCCCCAGTGTCTTATTGATTATTTTCAAAATTATTACTTTATAACTGAGAGTTATATTTAAACTAGAAGCAATTTTACGCAAATGCAGTTACATCTTGGCTAAAACAAAGTCAAGTATAACCATGTAAAAATATGTTTTTCTTGGGGAGGGGGGGGGGCGGCAGTTGAATGTCTTTTTTTGGGAACATGAGGAATAAGGTAGAGGAATGTAGCTATGAAATATAAACCAGAAATCAACGAAAAAAAATATTCTACAAATAATTTGAAGTGTTTTCTGAACTTATGATAGAACATTTTCAAAAAAATTCATTAAATGGAGATACATATTTCGCTATATGGAGATTATTTTTAATGTAATCATTTAAAAATTGACCGTTCCTATAAAAAGTTCGTTAAATAGAGAAATTCGTTGGATGGAGTTTCGTTATAGAAAGGCTCGACTGTATTTGGTAATTTTATCGCCTGAGGTCTACCTATTCCTCTTTTATGCGTGTTTGATGTAATTTTGCTTTGAATTGTTTCCGAGATCAATATTTCAATATTTTTTCTTTCATTTCGCTGGAGAGTCTGATATTCGGGTCGAACGTAGGGTCGTGGACGAAAGGATGCGGCTCACAGCAGTTCATGGATACATTGTATACATAAAGATTTATCCATTAATTATGTCCCGAAAATTTTCTCGATTTTTACCCTCCCTTCGCTTATATCACAGTTTGCCATTTTACACTGTATAAAAAAGGGTCGATCTACTAAAACAAAGTTAGTTTCTCTCAGTGATCCTTTCAATTACTAAATTTTTTTTATTTGTAATCTTACTCAGTTACAAGAAAATTTGTAAGAATTACTAGAAAAAGGCTAGCAACGAATAGAGTTAATAGTTTATATTTTTAATAGCTATTACTAAAACTAACTTGGTGTGGCTGTGATAGACTAGTGGTCATAGCACCGAACTCCAGATTAAAATGTCCCGGGTTCGATGCTCGACGCAACCAAGGACGCACCGAGTGTATGCAGTGTAAGTGCCCGTTAAATAAAGGGGTTCTGAAAATCCCGTCGTAGCAGTTACCATCGGTGATGATATCTTTACTTTCCCTTCCCTTCAGAAGCACAGTGTTTGGTGCTGCCATCTGTTGAGGCTTTGCCGAAAATATTCCTCTGAAAAAGTCTGTCTTCTTACCTACTGGATGTAGTTCAAAGGAAGCTCAAATCTCGCAGAAAAGTTTTATGTTAGTTATACGAAAAATTCATATATACAGTTTGCAAAATAAATGTTTGTTTCACTTGCTAAAATCGAGTTTGGAATATTTACTAAGAATCTGTGAGTAATGGTTACTAAAAATAATTTTGGAGCTGTTACTAAAATTTGCTTGGTGGCTCATACTAAAAAATTTTATATTAGTCATGCAACAAATTGTTTTGTTTAGTTTACAAAAGAAATGTTTGTTCCACTTGCAAAAAAAAGGTTTGGAATGGTTACAATTTGTACTGTGAGTAATGGTTACTGAAAAATTCTGTGGAATACAAATTTACTAAATAATTTTTAATAACCTGATGATTTTTTTTTTTTTTTTTTTTTTTTTTTTTTACAGTGTAGTGTGAATTAGGTCCGGTGAAAATTTGAAACTCAGATTGTTTGATTGTAACTATTGTTTATAAAAATAGTATAATAATTCGCCTTATTTAATCAGTCTTTTTAATTTTAAAGACTATTTCTATTTAAGAAAATTGGTAGCAATCAAACAATTGTAAATTAAATAAAGAATAGCAAATTGGCAATATTCTCTTGGTTTATAAATTTGCGCTTTCAATGAGATTTTTTTAATCAAGGAAATAATTAAGCAAATAAATAGTTTTAAATAGTGAAACACACAAAGTTCATATTGTGTGACACGGTTTCTTTGTGCTTCGTTTTTCTACAAATATGTCACTGTTAAATCAGTCTTTGCCGTTTTTGAGCATGTTTGTTCACATCCCATAAATCGAGTGTAGTATTTATGATTAAGCAAAATTCTCGATAACAATCAAGGGTGGATTTGAAGAGTTTTAGCTGTAAACTTGATATATAACCAAACGGTACAGATGTCATATACGCACCACATTTGCACGTGGTTTTTCCTCTTTTTTGAATGTAAGTTATAAATTGTATGCAATAACAGTACTTCATTTTTTATTGCAATGTAAAAATAAAATAACGTGAAAAAATGAAAGCGATTCTAGTATTTTAAAAAAGGAAATAAAAATAAATAAATGATAGTTTGATATAAATGATATGGTATGTAATAAAAATAATTTAAAGAATTAAATTAAAAAATATTAGTAAATAAACATGAATTTAATGAAAGAGGAAACAATAAATAAGCAGTTATAAATAATAAACTTAGCAAGTAACAAAACAGTAAATATAATTTTCACAATAAATCGTAAACATTAATACTTACACCCATATTGAATGCATGCAGTTGCATCATTTAATCAGCACATTTCTCCGAAATCTTTATTTTTTCCCATTTTATTTCCCTAACAATTGTTACAAACTTATTAATCGGATCTTCTCCTTGGCACAGATGTACAATGCCAAATTGGCGGTCCAAAAAAAAAAAAAAAAAAAAAAAACACGAGCAAATGTGGTGCGTATATGACATCTGTGCCAACAAAACCACATGGATTTAAATATCATGAAAAAACGCTTGCTTGATTAACAAAATTATATGTTTTATCAGCATACCCAGATAACAGTGCAGAATTCTGCAAGTAGTTTTTAATGAAAGAAGAGTAAAGCAAAAAACATGTACAATATTACAACCTTCCATTTCCAGCAAGGTTCCTTGCATTCCTTGCAGTTAATATTTTCCAAATTATTCTTTTACGAAAATGCTCAGCGAATTTTTGCCCAACCTTCATGGTGAAAATACCTTGCATTTATATTGCAACAAATTACATTTGACGCCAACTTTTAGACTGTTTCAATTAGAATCATATTTTTTAATGTATTGACAATAGAAATACACCTTCATTTAAAAATTGTTCATTTTAAGTAAAATTAAATATTTTGAAATTCTTAAAATAAATCATTAAAAATTAAACAAATGTAGTATAATACTTTAGCATTTTGTGAATAGCAAATTATATATTTAATCCGTTTTGGCAACTAGTCTCACAGTAAAGCAAATGACGGAATTTTTCTAATTCGTGTAATGGTTTTGTAGGCTCTAAAAACTACATTAAATTTCCTTGTGCGAATAGTTTTCCATTTACTCGAAAAATATTTGTTTATATTCGTTCAGAATTTAAATGATCATGTCATTTTAACATGACTAAGTCGTAATGATGTATGTCTAATATCCATTCAGAAATAGTAAAACATTAAATTTAAATAGGCGTTTCAATGAGTTCCATCAGACAAGCTGATGTAACTTTGATCACTTTATCTTTTACATTGTTGCAGTAATTCCTTAAATAATAAATTGAACTAAAGCAGAAAAGTATATATAACTCCTCATTTGGCTGAGCTGATTTGTTTATTACGCTGCATTATTTGAGTCGACATGATGTATTCATTTGGATAAATTATTCTATATTGGAGCTCCACGGCTGACAAATTACATTTTATGCCAATTTTCAAGACTGATTCAATTAAAATGATATATTTTTCACACTAGAAACACAATAGAAAAAGGCTTTTTTACAAAAACAATTCCTTATTTTAAATAAAATAAACTATTTTGAAATTCGTAAAGTTAATAATTAAAAAGCAAACCAATGCAGAATAATCATTTAGCATTTTGTGAATAATAAATTATATAATTAATGTGTTTCGGTAACTAATGTCACAGAAAAGCAAACGACGGACTTTTTCCAATTACCGTAATGACTTTGTAGACAATAAAAATTAAACTAATTCCTCTGATGCGAATAGTTATTCCTTTACTGAAAAAATGTTTGTTTTTCTTCATTTATAATTTAAATTATCATGTCATTTTAATGTGGCTAAGCCGCTAATGATGCATGTCCCATATCCATTCAGAATTATTAAAACATTAAAGTTTAAATAGACGTTTGATTGCGTTTCATGCAAACAAGCAGATGAAAATTTAATCACTTAATCTTTTACATTGTCGCAATAATTCCTTAAATAATAAATTGAGCTAAAGCGGAAAAGCATGCGTAAATCCTAATTTCGCTGGGCGGATTTGTACATTACGCTTCATTATTTAGGTTGTCATGCTATATTCATTTTGATAAATTATTGAAAATATAGTATTTTTAATAAATAACAGGCTTATTTACTAGTTTTCCATATTTGTGTTTGTTCGAACAAACATGACGTTGCTGCAAAATATTTGATCGATTATGTTATATCCGTGTTTTAAAGTAAAGGGTGGTCATAAAAAAAAAACTTTGCCGATGTATCGATGTCTTCCAGCCGGTCCGTTCAACCGATCTAGATAAGATTTCAGATATAGTTATTCACAGATATAGTTATTCATAGGTATGAGCTCGGTATATTCTGTGAACGGCAACAAATTGGAGCTCACGCTTAGAGTTATAGCTATAGAAACTCGAAATTTTCAAATGGCAAAGCCCATTTCTTTTTATCGCAAAATGGTCAGCGCAGGTGAAAACCCTAAAGAGCGTTAGAATGATACGTGTTTTGCAAGAAACGGACATGTTATGCTCGCACAAAAACAGCCCTGCGTACGGCCAGAAAAAACATGATGAAGACGCACGAAGGAAATTTGCATAGGACAGATTCAAAATACGAATCACGAAATGCCGTTTGCCCGATAGTCAGCGTAGAAAACGGATAAAAAGTAGGGTAGGAATGTTAGTTCTTCAGTCGGGAGCTAGCACATGCCGAAGAAATTACTCTTCCAGTGGAAGTTCGCGGTGAATTTGTAAAACTTTATTATCAAAATGGAATGAATGCTGCGAAAATATTATGTGTTTACCGTCGAAACCATCATCAAATACGTGGCAAGAAATTTCAAGAAAGTGTCTGCATCTGTGATAGACCGCGATCCGGACAACCAACTGTTCCTGAGGATATTGTTACGGAAGTGCATCACATAGTGAGTACAGGACACATGCAAACTGCAAGAGGTGCATCTCGTATATTGGATATACCGAAATCAATGGTCCTAAAGCAACTACGGTTCTTTCTTTACCGGTACCAGCGCGTCCAGATGTTAGAATAGGGGAGACCATCATCAAAGCATAGACTTTATTAGTGAATTTCTTATCCTATATGACGAAAATAACGACTGGCCTCTTAGCATATTACGGTCAAGGAACATTTCTCCTTAACTGGCAACGTCAACACCAACAATTGTGTGCACTGGGGATACAAGAATCCGCATGCTGTGGCACCAGAACCATTATTTGATGTCAAAGTTACTGCATGGTGCGGCATTGCAGGTACAATTATTCTCGGTCCGTCCTTCTTTGAGGAAGCGACGCCAACGGGATTCGTAATTTGCTCTGTAACAGGTTCCCGCTATATGCCAATGCTGCTAAATTACGTCATAGCAGAATTGCTGTAGTGAAATGCACTGAATGACTTCATTTGGATGCAAGATGGTGCATCTCTACATATAGCCAAATCTGTTCGCAGGGTTATTCATAATAACTGGCAAGAAAGTTGGAACTCAGAAATCAATAATAAACTACATCATATAAAACCAACTATAATGACCTGGCCTCCGAACTATCCAAGAAAAACTGATGTTCTTCTGACTCGTCTAAGAATTGGACATTCTAGGTTATCTCACAAACATCTTTTGTTCCGAGAGGATGCACCCATGTGTCCACATTGTCATTTTGATCATATTACCATTCGTCATATCCTAACGGACTGTCCGGGCCTCCGGCACTTGTATCGGTTATATTTTAATTCATCTTCACCACTATTGACTAACCTCATTGGGGAACCACCTCATGGGGCACTTTTTATCTTTTTAAAACATGCAGGCTTTTATTTCGAAATATAACCTCTTCCAATCTCTTTGGCTTCTGTCGGCATTTTAATGATATCTGGATAGGTGCTCTATCCAGATTGAGCTTTCTACTGGTTATTTCTATGTTGTACTATTTTAGCATTTTAATATTTCAAATTATTACTTTTTATCTGAATATATCAGAATGGGATACCCCATCCTGATATTTCTTTTCACGTTTGTATTCATACTCTTCGTTTTGGCGCAGCATATCCCTCAAGGGATTTTGTGCCATTAAAACTGATACAACCAACCAACCAACCAACTGTTCGCAGGGTCCTGGAATAGCATTTTGGCGACCATGTCATCTCACGCCATTTTCCATTTTAGTGACCTCCGTGATCCCCCGACCTCACCCCTGTGGATTTTTCAAATCTAGAGTGTACATGAGCAATCCGAAAACATGGTCAGATTTGAAAGATTCTATTAAACGAGAGATTGCAAATATCCCTCATGCGATATTACGTTCGGCTGTATTGTCCAAAATCCCCCGCAACGTGTAATTGCCTGTGATGACACCCATCTGGAAAATGTGTAATCAAAATAAAAGTTGTCTTTTCTCCAATGTGTAATCTGTTATTTCCTCCATGCGCCCCGATCGTGATTTTTTTAGGGGAGGGAGCGTTCGCAAAGCTGTTTTTTTGCGTGTATAACGAGTCCGTTTCTTGCGATATACATCACAGATTAACTATTTACACACAGATACGACAGAGAAGTGAAAAACCGTACCGGCGCGATTCTAGCGCCTCTACTGGGAACAGGCGGGAACTTCAAAATGAACTGCAAGTTAAACTGTCACTGTCTCTATCGTATGGTCTAACACGTTTACCGTCGCGTTTATCTGTTAGAAATTTTGATATTGTATTTGATATTTTTTTTGCACATTTTATGTTTAATATGTTATTTTATTATGTTAACTTATAATACTTTATGTTAACTTAGGTTACGTTAAAGTACATTTTATGTTTTAAACAAAAACAAACGTAAACAAATACACCCGTTAGCTACTCATAAAAAAGATAGATACTATACAAAGAAGACAAGTAACAACTGCCTGTTGCGATGTTCCCGAAACGCTTGCACCTGTTGTCACTAGGGGCTCTGGAGTTAGGATTTGGTTACCATTGAGTTTATGGAACTGTCCTATCTGAGTGTAAATACTTAATCTGTGATATACGTACGCCTTCAAGACTATTTAGTGTTTTCGCATGCGCTGAACAATTTGCAACTAAAACAAATGTGCATTGCTATTGAAAATTTTCGAGTTTCTGTACCTATAACCGTAACCGTGAGCACCATTTTGTTGCTGATCTTAGAATCCCAAGATCATACCTCTGAATAGATATACCTGAAATCTCACCTCGATCGGTTGAACGGATCAGCCTCTACAGCCCCATATATCGGCAAAGTTTTATTATGACTGCCCTGTACATTAGATTTAAAAAAAGAATATATAACTGTTTCTAGCTGAATTTCCAGCTGACCAATTTCATTTAACGCCAATTTTTAGACTGATTCTATTAAAATTATATATTGTTTGATGAATTGGAAATAGAGAATCACCTTCATTTAATAATTTATCATTTTGAGTCAGATAAACTATTTTGAAATTGTTAAAATTAATCATTAAAAATCAGACCAATGTATTAAAATCTCAAAATATTTTGTGAATAACAAATTATATAAACTATTTCCAATTAGCGTAATGATTTTGAAGGCAGTAAAAATTAAACTAATTCCTTTGATGCAAATATTTTCCCCTTTATTGGAAAACTGTTTATTTATCTTCATTCATAATTTAAATTATCATGCCATTCTAATATAAGTAAGTCGTTAACGATGTATGTCTCATATCCATTCAGAATTATTAACACATTAAAGTTTAAATAGGCGTTTCAATGAGTTTCACGCAAACAAACGGATGTAACTTTAATCACTTAATCTTTTACATTGTCACTGTAATTCCTTATATATAATAAATTGAACTTAAGCGGAAAAGTATATATAAATCCTAATTTGGCTGAACGGATTTAATCGTTACGTTTCATTATTTAGGTCGACATGATGTATTTATTTTGATAAATTATTGATAATACAATATTTTTACCAAAGAACAAACTTATTTACTAGTTATGAATATTTGTGTTCGTACAAATATTAAGTTTTGAAAAATATTTTATCTATTATGTTAAATCCATATTTTGAAATATGTTGATTTTATAAATATAATATCTAATTGTTTTTGGCTTAACCGCCTGCTTAAATATTATATTTGAAGCAAATTTTTAGATTGATTCAATCAAAATATTTTTTAATGCATTGACAATAGAAAAAATCTCTATTTAATAATTTATTCTTTTAAGTAAAACAAACAATTTTGGAATTCGTAAAATTAACCATTAAAAAACAGACTATTATAGTAATATTATTTATCATTTTGTAAATAACAAATTACATAACTAATCTGTTCCGATAACTAATGTCACAGAAAAGCAAACAACGGACTTTTCCCAATTAGCGTAATGACTTTGTAGACAGTAAAAATTAAACTAATTCCCATGAAGCGAATAGTTTTCCTTTTAATGGAAAGATGTTTGTTTATCTTCGTTCATAATTTAAATTATCATGTCATTTTAATATGACTAAGTCGTTAATGATGTATTTCCCATATCCATTCAGAATTATTAAAACATTAAAGTTTAACTAAGAGTTTTGATAACTTTCAGGCAAAGAAGCAGATGTAACTTTAATCACTTAATCTTTTACATTGTCTGAGTAATTCCTTAAATAATAATTTGAACTAAAGCCGAAAAGTATATACAAATCCAAATTTGGTGAAAGGAATTTGTTCATTACGCCTCATTGTTTGGATTGTCATGATATATTCATTTCAATAAATTATTGAAAATTTAGCATTTTTACAAAAGAACAGGCTTATTTACTACTTATGAACATTTCTGTTCATATAAATATTAAGTTATGCAAAATATTTGATCGATTATAGGAAATCTATGTTTTCAAATACATTGGATTTATAAAAATAATATGTATCAGTTTTTAGCTTAACCTGCATCTTACCAGTTAAATTTTACGACAATTTTTAAACCGATTCAATTCAAAAAATGATATTATTTTTTAATGCATTAACAATAAAAAAGCATCTTTATTTAATAATAAGTCGTTTTAAGTAAAATAAACTATTTTGGAATTCTTAAAATTAATCATAAAAACTAGACCAATGTAGAATAATCTTATAGTATTTTGTGAATAACAAATTATACATTTAATCGTTTTCGACAATATCACAGAAAAGCAAAGAACGGACATTTTTTAATTAGCGTAATGACTTTGCAGGTAATAAAAATTTAACAAATTCCTCTGCTAAGAATTGTTTTTTCCCTTTCCTAGAAAAACATTTCTTTACATTTCTTCTCATACAAATATTACGTTATGCAAACTATGTGATCGATTATGCTAAATCCGTGTTTTAAAGTATATTGGATTTATAAAAATAAAATATAATTGTTTCTAGCTTAACCTCAAGCTTACCAATTGACGCCAATTTTTAGACTGATTCATTTAAATGCTGCATTTTTTAATGCATTGACAATAAAAACACATCTTTATTTAATAATAAATCATTTTAAGTAAAATAAACTACTTTGAAATTCTTAAAATAAATCATTAAAAATCAGAACAATGTAGAATAATTGTTTAGCATTTTGTGAATAACAAATTATACATTCAGTCGGTTTCGGCATATAATGTCACAGAAAAGCAAACGACAGACTTTTTCCAATTTGCTTCTAATGTCTTTGTAGATAATAAAAATTAAACTAATTCCCCTGATAAGAATAGTTTCCTCTTTACAGGAAAAATATTTGTTTATCTTCGTTCATAATTTAAATTATCATGTTCTTTTAATACGACTAGCTCATTAATGATGCATGCCTGATATCAATTCAGAATTATTAAAAAATTAAAGTTTAAATATTCGTTTAAATGCGTTTCATGAAAACAAGCAGATGCGACTTTAATCACTTAATCTTTTACATTGTCGCAGTAAATACTTAAATATTTAATTGAACTAAAGCGGAAAAGTATACATAAATTCCAATTTGGCTGAGCGGATTTGTTCATAACACTTCATTATTTACATCGTCATGATAATTACATTTATATAAATTATTGAAAATAGAATATTTTAACAAAAGAACATGTTTATTTACTACGTATGCTTATTATGTTCGAATAAACATAACGTTTATTTAAAATATTTGAACGATTATGCTAAATCCATGTTTTAAATTACATTAGACTTAAAAATAATATATAACTGTTTCTAGCTTAACCTCGAGCTAACCAATTACATTTGACGCCAATTTTTAGACCGATTCAATTAAAATGATGTATTTTTTAATGTATTGACAATAAAAAGGAACCTTTATCTAACAATTTATCATTTTAAATAAAATAAACTATTTTGAAGTTCGTAAATTTCATCATTAAAAATCAGACCACTATGGGATAATCTTTTAGCATTTTATGAATAACAAATTATGCAATTAATGTGTTTCGACAACTAACATCACAGAAAAGCAAAACGATGGATTTTTTCCAATTAGCGTAATGACTTCGTAGGCAGCAAAAATTCAACTGATTCCACTGATGCGAAGAGTTTTCCTTTTACGAGAGAAATGTTTGTTTATTTCCGTTCATAGTTTAAACTATCATGCTATTTTAATATGACAAAGTCTTTAATGATAAATGTCTCACATCAATTCAGAATTATTAAAACATTAAGGTTTAAATAGGCGTTTCAATGAGCCTCATGCAAACAAGAAGATATAACTTTAATCAGTTAATCGTTTACATGGTCGCAGTAATTCTTTAAATAATAAATTGAACTAAAATGGAAAAGCATGTATAAATGCTAATTTGGCTGAGCGGATTTGTTACTCTGCATTATTTGGTCGCCATGATTTATTCATCTTGATAAATTATTGAAAATATTTTTTTTTTTTTAGAAAATAACAGGCTTTTTTACCATTTTTGCCTATTTGTGTTCGAACAAACATGACGTTGCTACAAAATATTTGATCAATTATGCTAAATCTGTGTTTTAAAATTTGTTTAACTTATAAAAGTACATAATATATAAGATTTATTAGCTTAAGATATCCGCCTACGCTTTAAACGCCAATTTCGATAAAATTCCCATTTTTTTAAAGTTTTGTTTTCTTATAGAATAAACATGTCTGTTTCTAAATATGTTCTAATTTTTCTGTACACTTATTAGAAATAAAATAAAAGTTCTTAAAAGAAAAAGAAAACACAGTAAAAACGAAGTTGAAAACTTTAAATGCGTTTTCTGAAAAATTAGATTTTCATCAGAAAAAGGCAAACAACTATTACTCTAATTTAAAATTTTATTATCATATAAACATGATATTATTGTGTTAGCTTTTCGATAATGTCTGGAGAGTAATGAACTAAATAATTAGCTCTAAGTGACTTATTTGCTCGTAAATAGCTGTTTTTTGTGAAGAATTGCACGTGAAATTACTGAAATTTTTGATGTAATTGAATATAGCCAGCTGTATCTGTTTTAGATTTCCGTATATAGACTAGTTTTTAGTTCATGACATTCAAAGGTGTCTAATATACGCATATGTTCAAAAAAGATTTGTGTTCTATGCATTTTTTATTTTTTTTTTTAGAGCCGAAGCCGTTTTTATTTAAAAAATGCTATAAAATGCCTAAAATTAAACAAAATTAAAAAAATTTGTATCGATCTTATATATTTTTGTACAAGGTTCTTTATTCTATCTTAGATTACGCAGAAAAATACCAAATGATGAGTAAAAAAAAAAAAAAAAAAAAACGGACACTTAAAAAAGAAAAGTCTCCGAACGTAGTCAGATACCTTAACCTACACAAATTCATTAGACATTATTTATCTATATTAAAAAAGCCAAACATATCACAAAGGGCATACATCATTTTTCGAATGGCAACAGTTTGAAATTTAAAATACAAATTCGGTTTCGCAATTTTTGCTATTTCAAAACTCTGAACATTTAAACATCTCACATTTTCAATTTTTACAGTGTCAAATTTAGGGCGGGGGGGGGGGGGGGGGGGGAGGGATGAACTTCTAAATGCAATTTATTTGAAAACTGTACCTTAAATAATTTTTGAAACATTAATTTTTTTGTAGTTTTTAAAGGCCATTTTTCTAATTGTGGCAACAACAGTACTTCATTTCTATTAAAAGCAAAGGAAAAACTGTTGATTACCATATCTTTATGTCGCCATTTACTTATTAAAAGTGAAAAAAATTTAAATTAAAATATGTGCTTTGTCAAGAATATCGTCTGTCGTAAAACACGGTGAATTTTGGTTTCGTTGACAAGATTTAATTTATATTTAACTAAATATAATTAATTTCGTATCTGTTTCCAGCTAATAGCATCAAGGCGTCAAGTTTTGAATTAAAATGATTTCAAAATTATCACATTAAAATAAAATTTTTTGCAAGGTGAATACAGATATGAAAGCTTTATATGTAAATTTTGATATGTTGAAAATGATGTCGGGGTTAGATTTTACGAAAAAACAAAATCTACGATTGAGTCAAATTGGAATAAATTTTTCTTTTTTTCCCTTTTGGAAGAGTAGCATAAGAGCATTTATTTATAATATTACCGTAATAGCAGATCTTTATTATATTTCACTTCTTACTTATATGGTTAAAGTTTAATTTTAACAATTTCTACAACTGAGTTTTATAGAAATAATATTTTGTTAACTTTAGATTAAGTATCAATTACTTCATAGTTAGACTTACCAATATAAGTTACATTTTTAATGAAACTAATTTTGTACGTTCACTATAAATAAATGAAACAGTTTCTTCTTAAACATTTTCTTTCGTCAAAATTCGACGGGTTCTACCTTGTATATTGAATGGGGGCTTGCAAATATACCGTTATCAACTTTTTGAGAATTTTAGAACCCCTCCCCCCTTTTTGATATCATACGTTATCATATAACGAACACCCCCCCCCCCCCGTAATGTTATCGTTATCAAAGTGTATTTTATTTTACTTTTTATAATTAAATTCAATTGTTTGGAGTAATGGACAAAACTGGCTAAATTTATTTTTCGCATACTTTATTGATTCAAACGCAGAGAAGTCAATAAAATATCACTTTATTCAAATAAAATTTCAAAGAAATAGTTACTATTTAAAAGTTTTTTTTAATAGTTTTTTTGTTACATAATGCATTCAACAGTAATAATACCTTGCTGAACTTGCCTCCCGAACGGAGAAGAGGAGGGAGGGAAAAGATAGAAATTGTTATCAACAAAACAAATGGATAACCTTTTTTTTTTTTTTTTTTTTTTCTAAGTAAACACAAGCTTTATTTCAACTATACTTCACACATGGTTTCTCGAACCATGGATACATAAGCATATGTGAAGATGAATAGAAATGTCAAACGTTGGGATATCCAATATTTTAGAATTAGATAATTTTATAATAATTTATTAATTTTAATAATAACTCTGCATTTTCATAAAAATAGATAACGAACTAAAAAATGATAATATACTATTTTGAACTAAAGTCCATGTTACAAATAAAAAGAGACAATTTTGATTGCGTCCAAAATGATATCGATATCACAAGGCAATCCCCCATCCCATAAAATGATAACGTTATATATGCAGAGCCCTATTTGAGATATGAAATTGGTGTGTGTAACAAATCAAACGTTATTTGCAATTACAAAAATTGAAAAAAAAAAGCGCTGAAGATTTTTAATTTCTGGCTCGTGCATTGTTTTACAACATCAACCTGTAGTATTAAAAATTACAGAAATTTCCTCTTTTAGCAAGAAATTGATTATTTCATGATTGATAAACAAGACATAAATTGCAAATCTACATCCACCCAAAATTAAATGGAAGCACTTGTCGACCACAGGCATATTTTTCATTTGATATGGATTTTACAGAGTATAATACAATATAAAATAAACTTTGTGATTTACAATAAACCCTTTTAACTTAATGATGTAAATGCCACGTTATACCCTGTCATCAAAGTTTAGATAATCAATAAAATTTACATATATCATAAAAAAGTGATAAGGTATAATAATATATAATATATATATTATATATTATATATATAATTATTATTATATTATATTATATTAATAATAATTATTATATTATATATATATATATATAAGTAATAAGGTATAATTCCTGGGATAGCAGTTTAAGCTAAAGCAGCTAAGCAGCTTAAGCAGCTAAAGACAGTTTTGCTGATATATTTTGCGGATCAAAGGTTTCAAATTATAAAATAATCATTAAAAAATATAAAAATATGCTGACCCAAAAGTATAGTCATAATGCAGCATTACATGCTTTTTTTCTTCACAAAATAAAATATTTTTATTAGATCGTTAAAATTTCCAGATAAAATTTTCCACACCAAAAGCAAACGATTTTCATGAAGCGGAAGATTGTTTGTTAGTAGATTTTTCGAATGCGTGTAAATGGTATTTAATAAATTTAAGCTTAAACAATGAGAGAGTTTAATACATAAATTTTATTGTATTAGATATATATTTTGTTTGTTGCAGCAGTTATTTCCTTAATACAGTAAAAATAATTTTAAATAGAAAAAATACTTTCATATTGAAAAATACAATTTCATTTATTGAAGCGTATTCCAAAATAAAGACTAGATGAAGAATGCTGCAGTCATACATTTCAATATCGGAGAAGTTCTTGTTGCCATAGCAATAAAATTGAATCAACACAGCTCAATTGACTTAATTTTGAGATTGTAACAAATTTAATTAATTTAATTTTCGTTTTAATTCATAAAATTCCATAGTTAACTTTTAATATAAATATATATATATATATCACAAAACTGTAGTTATAACAAGCTAAAACCGACAAAACTAAAGTTATTTAAATAAATATTTTTAAAAATAGTTCAATATGAAACATTTTTACCTTAAAAAGTATTTAACAAAAGTATTTTTTGAAATTTTGTTTCGTTGCCAACCGGTGATAAATTTCCAAATAAAGGAAATGTTCATTGTTTTTTTTTACGAACATTTTATCGGGATTCAGCCGAAATTTTTTTATAATCATATCTATCCACAGGAGAAGAATTTTTTCAGAATTTTCTGAGTATGCCCGTATGCAGACATTCCTTGTTAATAAATACAGTGAAAATAATTTTGAAAAATGTCATTTTAATTGTTAAAATTACATCGGACATAACGCGTTAGATTTTCTACATGAAAAATATTTTACATCTGTAAATTAAACAATATGTTTGTGTCAGGCCTGTAGCCAGGATTTCCTTTCGGAGAGGGGCTGAATCTTGAATTTTTTTCTGATCTGACAACAGTAATTTAAATCGTAATTAAAAGAGTAAACAAGACGTAACTTAAGATATGTACCTGCATAGGATATGTGATGTCCATTTCAAAAATTGTTATTTTATATTTTTTTAGAGTTATGAGAGAACTGATATTTTATGTGGTAAATACGAATAAAGAAAAATGTATTCGAATGAGTGATATAATGAGGAGTTGCTATACCTTTTTATTAAAGAAATTTATATTTTTCCTATTGAAAATATGTGTAGTTTTCATGCAATAGAACATTTTAAAAATATATATAATTTTGTTATCATTAGCTAAATCATTATTATATTTATTTTCATTTACTTTGCAAAATCTTTTTAAATTTACGGGAGGGGCCCCCTTAGCCCCCTCCCGGATACGTGCCTGGTTTGTGTTATTTAAGAAGGCCGATAATTTGCTCGAGACATATAAGTCATAAATTAAGCAATGATAAAATGTATTTCCCAATAGTTATTTCTACAAAATCTTCCATTAGATGGCAGCACTATTCCCTAAAAAATCGAATGTTCACTCGTTTTATAAAATAGGTATAAGGAAATCAGAGAGAACGATAAATTAAAATGAAAACATAAGAATTCATAAAGAATTTTTAAGATAGATTTTTTTAAAGCATTTTTTATCTGAAACAAAGTATATACAGAGTTCTTTTTAAATACTCTATAAACTTACTTAAATAAACTGCTTTTTTTAATTCTATTTTTTTATAAGTGCTAATTTAATTCTATTTTTAGCTTTCAAACTTTCAAGAAGTTATAATTGAAAATAAATTTTATTTATAATAAAAAAAGATGCGTTATTTAATTAGAATAGTTTAAATTTTTGTTCAGATACAAATTGAACGTTAGTTTATCTCCTATTTTATAGATGGCAGCACTAAACGTTATTGGCAGTCAAATGCGGTGAGCACGTGACTAAATAGTTTAAAATGTTTCTATTTAGAAAACCGAGAATAATAAAAGGAAAAGCAAATTACAATCAATATTATTATTTAAGTTTATCGAAAATGTGGGAATAGTAAAATACCAACATTCAAATTTCATGCTTTTTGCAAGAAAATTCGATTTATTGCAAATCGCATTGCGAATTAAAAAATTAATGATCCAACCATAGTAATGCCATGTTTTAAAAACCACGTGTTAAATGTTACAAACTGGTAACTGTTTATTTATTTATTTATTTATTTTAACCAGAAATCTATTGTTTATTCTCAGTTCCACTTTAGATATGGCGAAAATAAATTATAAAAATAATCTTACGTTACTGGAAAAAGCTCTTTAATGTATTGTAAAATCACATTTCTGCTGTTGAGTTGCGTCCTTATAAAAATAATAGTAATAGTGATAGTAAAAAAGAACCCCCACCCCCTCCGATTAAAAAATTTAATTTAACAAATTACAACGACTATTTTGAAAATAATATTTTCAAAGGCTATATTTTAGACTTATAAATGATTTCTGTATTTAAAAAAACAATAATAACATCACTTTTATGATGATCACAACGTAGCTTACGTAATAACAGAGTCCTATTAATAATTTTGGATCTTTAGAGTCATGTTAATATTTCTGGACCAGTCATAAACAAATATTAAATGAAATTTCCGTTTAACAATTTTCGGTACTGTAAATTTTTTAATTTCTAAACATTGCACATTTTTAATTTTTACACCGTCATATACAGAAAAAAATACTTGTTTGAAACTTGTATCTAAATTTGTCACTGAGTTATTAATTTTTGTTGTTGTTTTTAATACTTTTTTTTTTTTTTTTTTTTTTTTTTTGTGATCGTGGCAAAAGAAGTATTTCATTTCTAGACATTAAGCATGGACCAATCAGAAAATGAATAAAATAAAAAACAGAAGCATTCCATTTTTAGACATTAAACATAGACCAATCAGAAAACGAATAAAATGAAATAAGCTGCGGAATTCAACCAATGAAAACATTCAGATACACTTAAGATTTCCCAATTCTCTATCGAGGACAAAACTATTTTCCAAATAGTAATAAAATGCGGGGATATTTTCTAAAACCTTTAAAATTTCTAAGTTTATTTTTCAGTACATTATGAAAGTGGAAATCAAATATTTAGCACAATTTGATTTTAGTGGAAATGTACTATCAACTTGATTCTATTCGTATATGATTGATTCATGTTAGGAAAATAATGAGTAAAAACCTTTTTTGATGATTATCCATAAATTTTAGGTACAATTTTAATGAAAAAAATGCTAATTGTTAGTTGAAAACTAGTTGTTAATTCGTCATATCATTTAAAAAATATTTATGAAGGTACAGTAGAAAATCGGTTATCCGAAAATCGGCTTCACCGAAAGATCTTACAAATTTTTAAAGTCCATTTTAAATGTGAAAAATTTTATTGTCAATACTATTTTAACCAATGTCTAATGAAAACTTTCAACATATTTTGATTAACGATTACTATTTTATTTGTTAGATTTAGATCAAAACAATGCTGAATCACTTTGAATGCATTGAAGATTTGATTTAATACATATTAGCTTTAAAAAAATAGAAGTGTAATAAGTAAAAATCAAAATTTTGAAAGGTATTATAGCATACCAGTAAAAATAGTGTAAAAAAAGCTTATTACTTATCAAATAAACAAAGTCAGCTTACTTAATTGGTCCATTACGTAATTTCGAGCACTTTATTAGATACTTGTGTACAACGTTTTTTTTCTTTCGCAAAATATGCTGTGATTGTCTTTTGTTTTTCAATTTCAGGGTGCTTTGAATAACATCACAACACAACATTTCTATTACATCTAAGTCCGAAATTACGACAACAACTTTTCATCAAACAAGTTTTCAACATAAGCCTTCTGGTTATTCAAAATACCTATGGTACCTCGGTAAACCGATAATGCTTTGATCCCATACTTTTCGGATAAGCGGGGTTTTACTGTAGTTTACATATTTTGTCTCTATTCTATGTCTGTCACCGCCACTGACAATGATTTATTTTTTTTTGTGACAGGAAGATTTTCTTCATTAATATTAAAAAAGAAAAATAAAAGATACAAAATTATGAAAATTGGTGAAGTTATAGGGAATTGTATGATAAACACGTTGGTGTAAATATATTTAAAATCGAATAAGTTTTAAAAGAAACATTTAAAGTGGGTCAAAATCGTTTCATTAAAAAAGTTTTATACGAACAAAAATTATATGTAGGAATTTAATCCCTTTTAGATCATTGTATACATTAGAAGTTCCCGGCGTGCAGACTGCATTTTTTTATTTGACTCCTTTTTTGAAGATTTACTTTCATTGTAAATTCAAATTGTCATCATTTCGAATGATATTTTTTTAGAAAATAAAAAATTGTTTAAATTGTTGACAACTAATGCAACAACGCAAAGAAAAAAAAAATCTTTTAAATAAAATTTTATTGACACGTGACTATTATAAAAAGAAAAAAATTAAATGACTAAATTAATGCATTAAAATTAATTTAATATTGCACATTAAAATAAGGGAAATATTAAAAATTACGGCAAACAAATTGAAAAAAAAAAATTACACGTTAATTTTTAAAGAGAAAGAAAATTTGGGTGAAATGTACTTTACTCTCCTTCGCCAAGGCGACTTTTTTTTTTTTTAGCGATAAATGTTTCGACATGGGAACCGTGCATTTTCATTTTCTCCACTTGGATCTTCAATATCGCAACCCTAAGGAGTGCTTCGGTTTACGTAATGTACTGATTTCTAAGCCGTTTCTGATTGGACACTTCGGCATAATCCTAAAACACCCGAGACGCTTGGCATCGTTGAATTTGGCGAGGCGATAAATGGCTTTTTCTTGTTACCGGAGCGTTTTCTGAATTCTTTCTACGCCTACAGTTGTTAGTTCAGGAATTTTGATCGGTTTAACCGGATTGCACGGTTTCTTATCTTTTGTTTGATTGGCTTTTATGAAATCTCATTGTTACATCAGTCTATTATTGTTTGAATTAAAAAAGGAGATTGCATTATACATGTATGACTATATTTTCCCGGCCTTTTTTTCATTTTATTTTAAAGATATTTCTTATTTTAATAAATAATAACATACATTTGGAGACAAGTATGCGGTACGAAATAAATTTCTCGAAATAAATATTCAATGATTTAAGTTATGATTTATGAATTTCATTTAAAAAATTGAGATGATGTGTTAATTTTAGTGAAAGTGAATTCCTATTTCAGAAAAAGTTTTTTTTTATTTAAAAATTCGCGCAATATATATGTACCATGAATGCATAAAAAAAATATAAATATTTCAAAATTTTATCCCGTATTTTCGTACAAATTTACAAAGACTTTAATAGTTGGATATCTGCATTAATAACCGCAAATTTGCTCATTTTAGAAATTTCTTCAATGCGACTTTTGAGCATCCAGAGAATAATTTTTCGGTTATATAGTGTCGTTAGTTAACGCAGTTTTGACAAGTTTTGTGCATTTTAGGAATTCTAACTTAGCGAGTTTCGTGAAACCAGCGATTTTTTTGTTTTCTTTTAATGGACGCGCAGCATTCATGCATGCGTTACTAATTGCGGCGTTGACGAGTTTCGTGCATTTTAGAGATTCCTACACAGCGAGTTTCGTGGATTCACTGATGTTTTTTTAGATTTAATGGGCGAGAAGCTCTTATACACACGTCTGCGACTGCGGCGTCGACGAGTTTCGTGCATTTTAGTGATTCCTGCACAGCGAGTCTCGTGGATCCACTGATGTTTTTTTTAGTTTTAATGGGCGCGAAGCGCTCATACACACGTCTGTGACTGCGGTGTTGACGAGTTTCGTGCATTTTAGTGATTCATACACAGCAAGTTTCGTGGATCCACTGATGTTTTTTTAGTTTTAATGGGCACGAAGCGCTCATACACACGTCTGCGACTGCGGCGTTGACGAGTTTCGTGCATTTTAGTGATTCCTGCACAGTGAGTTTCGTGGATCCACTGATGTTTTTTTTAGTTTTAATGGGCGCGAAACGCTCATACACACGTCTGTGACTGCGGTGTTGACGAGTTTCGTGCATTTTAGTGATTCCTACACAGCGAGTTTCGTGGATCCACTGATGTTTTTTTTTAGTTTTAATGGGCGCGAAGCGCTCATACACACGTCTGTGACTGCGGCGTTGACGAGTTTCGTGCATTTTAGTGATTCCTACACAGCGAGTTTCGTGGATCCACTGATGTTTTTTAGTTTTAATGGGCGCGAAGCGCTCATACACATGTCTGTGACTGCGGTGTTGACGAGTTTCGTGCATTTTAGTGATTCCTACACAGCGAGTTTCGTGGATCCACTGATGTTTTTTTTAGTTTTAATGGGCGCGAAGCGCTCATACACACGTCTGTGACTGCGGTGTTGACGAGTTTCGTGCATTTTAGTGATTCCTACACAGCGAGTTTCGTGGATCCACTGATGTTTTTTTTAGTTTTAATGGGCGAGAAGCGCTCATACACACGTCTGTGACTGCGGCGTTGACGAGTTTCGTGCAATTTAGTGATTCCTACACAGCGAGTTTCGTGGATCCACTGATGTTTTTTTAGTTTTAATGGGCGCGAAGCGCTCATACACACGTCTGTGACTGCGGCGTTGACGAGTTTCGTGCATTTTAGTGATTCCTACACAGCGAGTTTGGTGGATCCACTGATGTTTTTTTAGTTTTAATGGGCGCGAAGCGCTCATACACATGTCTGTGACTGCGGTGTTGACGAGTTTCGTGCATTTTAGTGATTCCTACACAGCGAGTTTCGTGGATCCACTGATGTTTTTTTTAGTTTTAATGGGCGCGAAGCGCTCATACACACGTCTGTGACTGCGGCGTTGACGAGTTTCGTGCATTTTAGTGATTCCTACACAGCGAGTTTCGTGGATCCACTGATGTTTTTTTTTGTTTTAATGGGCGCGAAGCGCTCATACACACGTCTGCGACTGCGGCGTTGACGAGTTTCGTGCATTTTAGTGATTCCTGCACAGTGAGTTTCGTGGATCCACTGATGTTTTTTTTAGTTTTAATGGGCGCGAAACGCTCATACACACGTCTGTGACTGCGGTGTTGACGAGTTTCGTGCATTTTAGTGATTCCTACACAGCGAGTTTCGTGGATCCACTGATGTTTTTTTTAGTTTTAATGGGCGCGAAGCGCTCATACACACGTCTGTGACTGCGGCGTTGACGAGTTTCGTGCATTTTAGTGATTCCTACACAGCGAGTTTCGTGGATCCACTGATGTTTTTTAGTTTTAATGGGCGCGAAGCGCTCATACACATGTCTGTGACTGCGGTGTTGACGAGTTTCGTGCATTTTAGTGATTCCTACACAGCGAGTTTCGTGGATCCACTGATGTTTTTTTTAGTTTTAATGGGCGCGAAGCGCTCATACACACGTCTGTGACTGCGGTGTTGACGAGTTTCGTGCATTTTAGTGATTCCTACACAGCGAGTTTCGTGGATCCACTGATGTTTTTTTAGTTTTAATGGGCGCGAAGCGCTCATACACACGTCTGTGACTGCGGCGTTGACGAGTTTCGTGCAATTTAGTGATTCCTACACAGCGAGTTTCGTGGATCCACTGATGTTTTTTTAGTTTTAATGGGCGCGAAGCGCTCATACACACGTCTGTGACTGCGGCGTTGACGAGTTTCGTGCATTTTAGTGATTCCTACACAGCGAGTTTGGTGGATCCACTGATGTTTTTTTAGTTTTAATGGGCGCGAAGCGCTCATACACATGTCTGTGACTGCGGTGTTGACGAGTTTCGTGCATTTTAGTGATTCCTACACAGCGAGTTTCGTGGATCCACTGATGTTTTTTTTAGTTTTAATGGGCGCGAAGCGCTCATACACACGTCTGTGACTGCGGCGTTGACGAGTTTCGTGCATTTTAGTGATTCCTGCACAGCGAGTTTCGTGGATCCACTGATGTTTTTTTTAGTTTTAATGGGCGCGAAGCGCTCATACGCACGTCTGTGACTGCGGTGTTGACGAGTTTCGTGCATTTTAGTGATTCTATCACAGCGAGTTTCGTGGATCCACTGATGTTTTTTTAGTTTTAATGGGCGCGAAGCGCTCATACACACGTCTGTGACTGCGGTGTTGACCACTTTCGTGCATTTTAGTGATTCCTGCACAGCGAGTTTCGTGGATCCACTGATGTTTTTTTTAGTTTTAATGGGCGCGAAGCGCTCATACACACGTCTGTGACTGCGGCGTTGACGAGTTTCGTGCATTTTAGTGATTCCTGCACAGCGAGTTTCGTGGATCCACTGATGTTTTTTTTAGTTTTAATGGGCGCGAAGCGCTCATACACACGTCTGTGACTGCGGTGTTGACGAGTTTCGTGCATTTTAGTTATTCCTACACAGCGAGTTTCGTGGATCCACTGATGTTTTTTTAGTTTTAATGGGCGCGAAGCGCTCATACACACGTCTGTGACTGCGGTATTGACGAGTTTCTTGCATTTTAGTGATTCCTACACAGCGAGTTTCGTGGATCCACTGATGTTTTTTGTTGTTGTTTTAATGCACTCATAACGTTTCAGTTTAAAATTATAGAAATTATATGATATAGGAATTATATTATTTGATAAATATCCTTACTAAATTTTAGAAATAAAATATTTGTAAAATTCACGAACGTAAGTTGTAAAAGTTATATAACTTTGTGCAAATTTACGCAGCAAAATTTTAAAATTCCTTTTCTGTAATTTTTATCTCTAGTAAGTAGGTGTTTTTCCCGAATTTTTAAGTATGGAACGAAGCGTACGAAGTGGAAACTGTGACTGGGTCAAAGTCTCAATTTGGCGCCCCCTCCCCGAACTGTTTCTTGTGACAAGCTAAAAATGACGTTGGTAGTATAAATTTCTGCGCCCGTAAAACTGCCATCTTCGCCCCCCCCCCCTTTCGCACGGCGCTGATAAGTACACAATTATTTTTGTGACTGTTTATTGAAATAAATAATATCTGTAAAATACACAAATAAGAAATTCCCCAATTTAAAATAATTCGCTTGAATGTACGCAGTGTGTTTTTAAAATTCATTTCTTTTCATTTTTACAGTGCTTAAATAGTTTTTTACGCTGAGTTTTTTATGGAACAAAAGTATTTTTCATAGCAGAAATCTGGATAGATTTTGTGCTGTTAGCGAAACGAAATTGACCAATCAGAAAATTCGCTCACTTAAAAAAGCAAAAACTTTGAATGCCGTTTTCTGATTCTTCAATTTCGTTTTGTTATCTCTGTATTCGCAAAATGTGCCTGAATACCGGACATTAGATGAAAACATTGCATCAAATTTTGTAATTACTGAATTGTCTGCCGCATGAAACGATATCTGGAAGCAGAAATAATTCTTTTAGTTTGTTGGATAGATTTTTAATTTGCAACGCTTGATCTATTTTCTTGGATAAATTATAAATAAATAAAGTATCCTCTTTGTAGGATTCTGTAATGTAAATAAGTAAAGGTAAGTGAAATTTTTTTTATGGCTATTGTATTTTGTTTGTTTTAGAAACTGGTGCATATAAAGTTTTATTATTAGAAATTAGATTTATTAGTATATTATTTATTATTAGTATATCAGAAACTCAATGGTTTTATATATTTATTGTGAAATTTCTTTTTAATCGTTATATCGGGAACGGTAAATTTTTAACATTCGAAAAATATGAAAAGAAATCTTTGTATAACTCGAGAAAATTCGTGGTAAAAGACGTTAAATAGTTGTAAATTGTTTGTAAAAATGATATTTTTTATAAAGGAATCATCCTTGAAACGGAGCATGTCGCTAATTGTCTTCCAGAAAACACGAGTTGTGATTGGAGAGAATCTCTAGGTTGCTGAAAACTCAGTTGGCGCTCGTGGATGCTTGGCGCGTGTAAAAAAATCGCCAAAATCTTGGCTGTTTTAGGAATATGCCGACACTTCTTTTTGTTGAATGTTTTCTGATTGGAAGAAAGATGAGAACCGAAAAGAGAGCTATTTCTAAGCCGTTTCTGATTGGACGCTTCTTTTTGTGCTGAAAGAGAGGTTTTAAATTTTTGAGTATTGTTATTCCCGCTATTCCCGCTTAGAAATTGCTTCGAGTAGCATTGTTTTGGGGAGTTGTGTATTGCATTCAGCGAGTGAGTTTAATTTTTTGCATTTTCCTCTTTTTATATTTAGTGAGATACCGTTCAGTAACTACTATGGAAGTTGTTGATTACAGAAAGAAAGTTGTTGATTGTTTGAATGAGGAAGTAAAGTATTCAAATGGATACTTTACGCTGTTGAAAGTTTGCGGAAAGAAGTATATGATTGACTGGTGTGTAAATGAAGGTTTGATGTCACCCAGATATGAATGTCTTAGGTGTGGAAGGGATATGCAGTTAACGGTGAACAAGAATTTGAATGATGGCTATGAATGGCGGTGTCGTGTGCAAGGGGGTGTTGACAAGCATGAAATAACTCGGAGTGTAAGGAAGGGTACGTGGTTTGCTTGGAGCAGAATAGATGGTTTATGCAAGATAATGAAAGTGACGCGTATGTGGTTTGGTGAATGTATGGAGAAATATTGTATGGCTGATTTGAATGTAACGAGTCGCACCGCGACTGATTGGTATTCTTTTTGTAGGGAAGTGTGTGAGACGGTGCTTATGGAAGAGAGTGAGCCTTTGGGTGGCGCCGGAGTGATTGTAGAGATTGATGAGAGTAAGTTTGGAAAGATGAAATATGGAAGGGGGAGGTTTGTGAAAGGAGAATGGGTGTTTGGAGGTGTTGAAAGAGGGACGAATAGATGTTTTTTTCGGGTTGTTCCGAATCGTGGAAACGAGTTTTTGCTTCCCGTGATTAAGGAATGGGTGTTGCCGGGAACCACGATAATTTCAGATTGTTGGAAGGCCTACGATTGTTTAGAGGACGAAGGATATGAGCAATTGCGGGTCAACCACAGTCTGTATTACGTGCATCCTGAAACTGGCGCCCACACAAATTCCATCGAGGGCACCTGGGCGGCGATCAAACGGAAATTGCGGAATACTCCGCACTTAGCGGAGGAGTTTGATTCTTATCTGGCTGAATATATGTGGAGGAGAAAGCATCATCACTCGTTGAGTGCTGACACTTTTAGGAAATTTGTGATTGACATCATAAAAGTTTATTCTCCGTGGCAAAAAGATCAAGTCGTGGAGGATTCTTCTGATATGGAGATCTGATAGAACTGAAAATAATTAAAGAGGAAAACACCGGCTTCGGGTAAGTAAAAATTCTCATTTTTTTGTCTTTAGATTTGTATTTTATGTGCTTTGTCCCTTGGGCCCGCTACACACCAGTGAAAGGCCCGCCACAAATTAAGGAGACGTGCGTCAAAAATCTGTGAAATATGACATAGTCAAACCGGTATTTTCTTTGTTATGAGTGTGAAATTGTCGCATGTGCACTGTTAAAAATTTGAAACTTTTGCGACATCGACACTCCACCGCTTTTATAGAAAACGATTACTTCACTGTATTATGGAGTATTCTCATTGGTCAAAATAGAGATATTCTATAATAGCGGTGGAGTGACGATGCAGCAAAAGTTTCAAATTTTTAACAGTGTGTCATGTTTTTTCGCTCAATGTATGACAGGTCTGTGGCAGGCCAAACATTGAACGAAAAAACGTGCGACATGGACAATTTCACAGTGATAAGAGAGAAAAAACCGGTTTGATTGCGTCATATTGCACGATTTTTGACGTATGTCTCTGTAGTGTGTGGCGGGCCTTGGAGAAAGACGCTCCGGGAGAAAAAACGCAAAAACGCGCCAATTTGGCGATTATTTAAAAATCGCGCCAAGAAGGAGAGTAAAGTACATTCGCACCGAAAATTTAAAAATAATGATGTACAATAAACAAAAAATAGTAAATAGACAAAAATTACACCAGATTCTAAAGATAAAATTAGACCGTGCAAATAATCATTTTACATAAAATGAATGACTGCATAAAGAACAAAAAGTTTGTTGAATATTACGCCAGATTGAAATCTTTACATTTAAGAATCATTTATTTAAACCCATTACCTTATAGGATTGTTAAAAATACGAGGTAGCCAAGACAAGACCCTGTTGACTAATATTAGATTAATTTTAAACACGATTATTCAAATTGGTAAATTAATCATTTGAATTTTTATCGGATATTTAAATAGGAATTCAGTCCTACAGAATTCATCCGGGATGGCTCAATTGGAAGAGCATTGGAGGCTTCAGCCAATACATCCCTGGTTCGAATCCTGGTTTGGACTTTTTTCACCCCTTGGAAAATTTACACCTGTTGACTTAAGTTCATTTTATAGCCGTTTTTGAAATGCTTACGTAATCTTATTTAATGAAACGCGAAACCAACCATTACAAGCAGCTCCCTCGGTCGCAACTCCCTGCATGAAATGGAAAAGAATGAATACCTGTTTATAAAACATTAAGCACTTTTTTTTTAAACAGCCGCTTATATTAACCCTTTTGGGTCTCGTGTACTATTAATAGCGCATGTCTTTTAATGGAGTATTATTTTTTTAAGAAATACTTTTGCTTCTATTTACATGTAGTAATGTTTTTATATGTCTATTCATATACTACATGACTTCATTTATGTTTAGGTATTTAGTAATAATAATAACTATTATTATTTGCTTCGTTCTCTTTGTGCTGTTTGCGATTTTTTTATTTTAAACATATATATTTCACCCATTAAATTTAAAATAAAAGTTACTTTCCTGAAAGAACCATGTGTAATACAGAGCAAAAAATATTAGAAAGTTGTAATGTAAGTTAAATATTTTCGTAGTTCAATATTTTCTAAACATCTCCAAAATTTATTCTTCTGCTTATTGTCATATGAATATGAATTGAATAGAACGCAAAACAACATTCCTTATCAGTCACCCAATGAAATATTCCTTAAATACTAATTAATCTACATGGATAGCTAATGTTAATGTTGTTAACGTAAGAGTGATTTTTTTCTTAAAACTGAAAACAAATTCGGACCCGAAAGGGTTAAGCTGCTGGTTATCCACTTTCTGAAGTCCCGTCCGTAATGTTAAGTCTATGGTAGTTTGATGCATTCTTATACTTAAAACATCTTCTTAGAAAATTAAAACTTTTACTTTTGGTGATCTCTTCTTAAAGGATGTCACTTTTTTGTCTTAGTTTTTAACACATAAAATATTAACTTAAGCATAGATTTTAGAAATATTTTGAAAACTAAGAAAAATAGTGACATCTTTTAAAAAGAGAACTGGGGCAATTTTTCGCTCAGTTGGAAATATTCAATCCGTATGATAAATTTACCAGTCAGTTTGATTGTGTTAAAATAATAGTCTATATTAACGTAAATAAAAGTATAAACGTATCCATCGTTATATGGCGTTCCATTACCTGCGGTTTATTCTGCCGAGCTGTCTAAATGACAGACCAGATGCTATGACCAATAAGGTTATCTAAGCGAAACATCCCAGCCGGCTATCGCCCAGTTAGCTTAACAGGTGAAACATTGGCCTTGAAAGCCATGTATCTGGGTTCGATTCCCGGCCTGGGCAGTTTTTCGCTCAATTGGAAATAATCAATTCGTATGATAAATTTACCGACCAGTTTCATTGTGTTAAAACAATACCGAAAGAAGAAGTTAAAAATATTAATTTCCTGAGCAGACATTTTAAATATAAGAATGTATAAAACTCCCATAGACTTAACATTACGGAGTGGAATTCGGAAAGTGAGTGACCAGCAGCCTTAACAACAGGTTTTTAAAAACAGCACTAGGGTTGACAAACGTGGCTCGTAGGGGGCAGAACCCCCTAGTTATAAAAAATAGCAGGAAGAATGTGTACAATTAATTTCCTAAGTATTGTATATTTCATTTATGTATTATGATATTATGTGTCAATAATTATGTTTTTTGACAATAACAAAAAAATAATTACATAGATAAGAAAAAGAAAAAAAATAATTAACTGAGAATAGTTATTAAACTAGCGAAACTCTTTTAGAGAAATGTAATTCGTTTTTTAAAAGAAATTTAAATCACTATCAAATTCATGTCTATAACATGTGTCATATCTAAAGAATATTTGCAAATCGCCAAACTAATAGCCAATTTTTGCACATTGACATAATTTTTATTTTATATAACGAAAGAACAAATAACTCAGTAAAACTATAAATATATCAATAAAAATACAAATAAAAAGCCGAAATATAAATCACTTGATGACGTTTTAAAACGTACTTCGTATGTAATATCGTTGAATGTGACATTCACGGTCAACCGTTATTGGCATTTAATCTTGTAATTTGGCGGTAATTTTTTGGTCGAAGAGATAACCAAGTACTACCTTTTTTTTCATTATTTTTTCATATGCGTCAACATTAAACTTTTTAAAACGAAGGTGACATTCGAAGGACAAATTTTAGTCGACAGGCTATCAAAGTCTGATGTCTTTAATTCAAAATTTCATCAAGTGCTATATCTTTGAGGTTATAATATTCCAGGGTACACAGATTTTGGCTCGACACATTGACAATCAAATCTGACGCTTACTGATAATTCTATGTCTGACCGCTCTCATGTAAGCATGTAGAGCAGCAGCCTTGTCTTTTATACCGGGGGTCATCCCCCGAGTATGTAATGCTCGCTTCTCATTAATAAATGCCACATGCATAGTTTGATCGCGAATAATCAAAACTTGCGAATGTTAATTCCACGAATATTAAGGGATTACTATATATGTATTTAGTGGGACATCTTATTTAAATTAAATAAAGTTTTAATGAACTTATATTGAAAAAATCCCCCTAACAATTCAAATTGTAGTTGTATTGTTACTTTAATGAAATTGTTTGTAGAATTGATGATCGTTGTTTAGCATTAATTCGTTCTTTTGCTCAAACCTGATTCGGATCATATTATTGCCCATTTTATATCCAAAATATAGTTAAATTACTGTCGTATAAACTTTTTTTTCTTTAACGATCAAATGACTGGTCAGGATGTTGCAAATGTTTAACAATCTAATTCAATATCCTGATAATGAAGTAACTTTCCCTTTTTTCGGTTTCAAAATGCAATTTTAATAAATAAATTTCAAATACAGAATAATAAACCTTTAATTTAGTTTTGCCCGAAACACCTCAGAAGACTCGGCGGATGGGTTTTGATAAGGCAATAAAGTAATACAATATGATGCAGCCTATTTCCTATTGAAAATAAATCAGTATCGTAAGATTTGATTTGACTTTTTGTAACACTAAAATGAATTAAGGTATTTTGAAATCTAACGCACATATAACAGCTAAAATCAAATTTGCAAGAAGTAGAATTGCTTTTTAAGCAATTATTAAATAAATTATGTGCATTGAGAACTTCAATTCTCAGTTGGGAACTGGGAATATTTGAATACAGGGTGTGATTCTTCGTTGTAGAAATTGTAACGTTATAACACTTTATTTATTGCTTTATTAGAATTAGCTGAGAAATTTCTTTATCTATTTGTTAATCATTGATTTCTCTTGCTTGAAGGGATTATGGAAATCCGATTTCGTTTAATTTTTCTTACAAAACCGAATTTAATTCCCGAATTTCTGTAAGATTAAGTGGATATTTTAATTAATTTCTTTACAAAAAATTGCTTTGTTGCGCTTAATGCATATTTTGCCATCACACAAATTAACACGAATAGGATCTTTATTTAAACATGTTTTATTACTTTACAAAAAATATTTAAAATAATACAAATACATAAAATATTGACTATCAATTAAAATTAAAATGTCATCTATGCTTGATTCATAAGAATTATCAATTTATCGAAACATAGACAGAAACACAACAAATGTATCGTATGTTAATTTTTAAAGTCGAGAGCCCAAGAGCCGACCACACAAAATCCTAAGTCATCGACTACAAAAAAAAAATTCCTTTATGTTATGGAAAAGTAGTAATAGAGGAATCTAATGATCCATGTCTGCCGGAAGCAAAGTGGCGTATAAGTCAAATATTCATATCACTAGTGGTTGACTCGTAGGCTTAGCATTGTGTTTGCAGTACAATCAAAAGAATAAAAACATGGAAAAGTGGGTGCAGGAAATCATAATGCTAAGCCTGCGAATCAACAACTAGGGGTATTCATTTTTGGCTTATGCACCACTTAGCTTCCGGTTGACATGGGTGATTAGATTCTCCTATTACTACTCTGCGATAAAATAAAGTAATTTCTCTTGTGCTAGATAACTTAGGCTCTTGTGCGGTTGGATCTTGGACTAAAACGGAAATGACAGTTACTTTTTTCTGGTTTCAGAAGTATTTTACAATTTTAAATTTTCAGCTTGAAAATTTCAAGAGCTCGTGAAATAGACAACGCAGAGCTTCCAAATCTCTCTGGATTTTTTTTATACCAATATTTTAATACAGAAAATGTTCTTTGATTTGTTTGGAACATTTGAGTCATTTAAAAGGGAATTTTTTTCTCGGATAATAGCGATGTGCAAAAAGCCGAATACTTGGCAACTCGGAAAACGGCTCCTCAGATCATCATATTGACGGCAGCGAGAATTAAGGGGATGGTGGACGTTATTTTTTTTATAATTTTTATCATAGCAATATGAATGTTTGTGCATATATGCATTTCGTCAAAAGCATATAGAACAACTTCAAAATAATTTCCAAACTTATTAAAATTTCTACATTAAAAGAAAAAAAAATTAAGCGAAGTTTTAAAATGCGCCTCGTGTCTTAATTTTTGAGATACTTTCTTGCTTTTGTATTTTTAACACTTAAAACTCTATTATAAACAAATTTGCGTAAGATTTTTTTAAATTCTCCTGAATAGTTAATATTTTACAGATTTTTTTCTAAATTACATATCTATTTCCATCAAAATTTTGCCTTTTAATAAGTAAAAAATCTGATTTGACTAACTTAATAAAGATGAATTTTTAAAAGCTTACACATTTTCTTTCTAAACAATATCAGGATACTTACATATCAATTCCATAAATATTTATAAAAAAAAATTACGTCGCAAGAAGCATTTCAAAAATCTAAAAACGCTGAAAAATTAGTTTTGAGAAAAATAGATTTAAAGTATATGAAAACCTTTATTATTTATTTCTTAAAACCTTCATAGATGATATTTCAATAAGAAAAAACTATTTTGGTACTATTATACCCAGAAATAGACCTTTCCTGCGACGATTTTGCTCAAATAAAGATCCACTGTCCTCTTAGAGGATTAAACCTAAAATATATAACATTTTCTGTGGTTTCTAAAGGAAAATAATGCTTTTCGGAATCGTGTTTAACCCAGAAGTTGCTATTGTATAATTTCTTTCGTATTTATATTTGTAGTTTCATAAATCAAGAAGTATGTATTTATTTACAGTGTTGTCCCAAAAATTACAAAAATAATTTCTTGAAACTAAAGTGTAGTACAATAGGTTTCATACTTAATTTTTTTTTTGGTGCACTAATCAGTAAAGAAAACAAGCAATATATATTGTGGAACAAGTAGATCGTTGACCCCTTGAGAGGTGGTGGGATACATCATATACTACCAAATTTTGATGAAGATTTGTACCAGAAACTTTTAATTAAGCTTTGTTTTTATAACTGGTGAAAAAACTTGAAGAATTATCACAAAAACTTTCTCCTAAATTCATTATTTATAACGCTGATCATACTAACTTCATTCTTAACTTTAATTATTTCCCTAAATTATGAAAAGCTTTCATAATTTTACCTATTTATAAACCCGTATTTAACCTCTCTGATCTCAATCACTCCAGACCCAATCTCACGTTTACCCTCAATCAGTTAAGTTGTGGAACCGTCTTACGGCCTCTGTTACAACGCCCGACTCTTCTATTGAAAACTGCATAAAAATAAAATAAAACATTCAAACACTGAGATTGTGTCTTAAGTGTCATTTTCATTTTTATCTTAAGTGTCATCATTAAGTGGTACTGTATACAAAAACATTAAAGAAAGCTTCATTTTTCAAAATAACTGAGTAAATATGTGTGATCAATATTTACAGCCTCAGCTACAGCAATTTATTCAGCGTAACAATATTCTTACGCGTGAACAGTTCGGCTTTTGCCCAAAAAATTCAACTCCACACTAGCTACTCTGTGTTGTTAAATTTCTGATTCAGAAATTCAGTGCGAAGATTCCTGTTGCTGCCATATGTCTTGATGTGGCAAAGACATTTGATAAATTTTGGCATGAATATCTTACAAATGAATTTAGCCCAAGTTTCACCCCCTACTAATACACTTAATATATTCCTACTTTTGCGGCAGCTATTTTCGCGTGTGCAAAAATAACATTCTTTCAGCTATTTGCCTCATACTGGCGGTCACCTGCCAAGGGAGAGTATTGGGTCCAATTTTGTTTAAGATCGTCTTTAACGATATACAGCGCTCTATATACACACTTATCCTGTGCTTCATGCGGATGACACTTGTATCTATAACTCTGCTCGACACGAGTATATTCTTTACGGATATCAGCCTTACATTGACAACTTCTTGAACTGGTGTACGCTATGGCGTGTACTAATTGACGAAAATAAAATTGTTATAATATATTTCTTTCAGAATAATCATAAATAGCACCACTACAAAATGGTCTAACGATGCTAAATACCTAGGAGCCATCTACGACCATAGAATAACCTGGAGTAAATACATTCATTCCATCAGGGTGAAAGTTGCTGGACCTAATAAATGACTTAAACCACTTTTAAATAGTAAAACGTTTTCTGTACACAATAAACGTATCCTTTATAAATCCTGTATAACCCATGCATACTATTTATAATTAGCTATGCCATTTCAGTCTGGTGCTTCACCTGTAAAACCTCTATAGACAACTTTATTCGTTTATATAATAGGCATCTACGCATTATGTGTGATACTTCCAGTTACCTATGCAATTCGGTTGTCCGAAAGGACCTTGAAACTATTAACTTCCTGACTGCCGCGAACGGATTTTTCCGTTCAGTAAGCTGCAGGTTTTACTGTAACATAAGCAATATTTAAATTTATATAATTCAACAAATAAAACCCAGTTTTGAAAAATTAAATTAGAATTAGTGCTCTCAAAGATTATACGCCTATAGATAATAAAATATTTTGTATCAGGTTGGAAAAAACATCTTTTTTTTAAATATTTTAAATAAATTACGGGAAAACAAAATTACAATTTTGCCCTTTTCTCAATGATCTTGCTAAATACTTTCATTGCAAAATGTTCGACCTACATGGTGAAATTGTAACGGATCCACCTGTTTATACCTCTTCTAGAACCAACATCGCAAACTACTCACATATTAGATTATTATTGACACCCACTGAATTTTGTGTTTACTACATAAGATTGCTTTCTATCTATGCTTCTTTTTTTAAAATATGCACATATGCTGATTTATAGAAAATAAAAAAAATATATTGCCCTGATTAGTGACTTATTTGTTAATGTAGCTTTCGCCATCTTTTTTAACAGCCTTTCCTGAACTTGTTTGGTAAGAGCTATTTTTGAACAAGTGCTAACTATAGAATTACCTAAATCTTTTTCACTATTTTAATTGACTAAAGTTTTTTTTAATTCTTATACTAACTTTTTCCATTAACACGTTCGCTTCCGCTTACGTGAAGATGTCATGATGGTTAATGCCGCACTGTAGAAGTGGGTTTTTCCCAGAAGCTGATTAACTTTTTAAACCAAAGAATCAGTGAAAGATTTTCCCGCGCCAACGCGTGACTGGCTATTGAACATCGCCCCACATCACGCCCTGGCGCGTGAGCGACCCCTTAACGTTGGCGCCATATCACTCGCTGGCGCGTGATCGGCAGCGAATGTGTTAAATGTGATTTATTTTTTTTAAAAAAATCATTTTAGTAGTTTATCTACATGTAATCTTTTCTGCAATAGCTCATAATAACATAAGACATCTCATTTTCATAGGTTGGGTCTAAAGTTGTTCTCAACAAAGTAACTCCTTAAAGCTGTTCTACTGTTCACTGAAAAATTATGTTTCTTTAGTTTGAAATTAAAATTCCGAATTTCCAGTGAAAAATCAACAGTAGACAACTGAAAGTTCCTCAAAGGGTTAGAGATTGTTCATGCTTGTTATTCGTTCTAGGATTAAAAAAAGTGCTAAATAGTTTCTATAACATTAGAATAACATCTCGTACTTAATTTAAAATGCCTTTTCAAATCTGAAATCAAACGAATATCTGTCAGTTCCACATTCAGCCTTTGATAAATGTCTCAGTACAATGTAATTCATATTTCAAATTGTAAGGAAATAATTCAAGGCATTTTGTAATTCATATTTATGAACTGTATTCGAATCATTTATATTTTGTGATTATAAGGTTTAAACAGGGTGAGTATTCAGATATAATCATTTAACCTTGGTAGGAGAATAGTAGTATATGATTTATTTAGCAACAGAATAATTTGTATTGTGACATTGTTATCTTGCATCATTATTATCATCATATGACATTATTATCATCATATAGAACAACTCGAAAAATAAAATGAAGCAGTTTTTTGGAGATATTTAACATCATGTATTTTACATACAAATAGAAATCTTTTTTCTGTAAATATACACATTGTAGTTCATAGTTCAGAAATTAATTTTAATCAACTTTTTGCATACATTTAGAATTTATCTTTTTGATTCACTTTTTCTAAAGAATGAGAATATTTCACATTAAAACTTGTTGTGTCAGAAAATATACTATTTGAGAAAGCAATATAATATTATAAGAAGCAATTTTTCATTTTGGCATATAAGAAATGAAATTAAAAATATTTTTAAAAAAAATTTGAAAATCCTCCAAAAAATTATAACATATTTTTGATTACATAATTTTTTTGACTCAGACCTGTAATATTAACTATTTTTAAAGAAACAAGTTAGCTACACAATTTTGGAAAGTTTCAAATGTTTACCCAAAATATTATTAAATATATACATATCATTTTTAAATATATACATATACTGATTTATAGAAGATAAAAATATATATTGCTCTGATAAGTGACTTTTTTTTTTTTTTTATCTGGCTTTCGCCATTTTCTTTAACAGCATTTCCTGCACTTGCTTGATGAGAGCGATTTTTAAATAAGTGCTGATTTTTATTTATTTTTCCTTTTTTTTTAAATAGAAGTTTACATAACTATAGCTATACAACTACCTTAATCCTTTTCAATAATTTAATTAACTTAGGTTTTTATCTTAATCCTTATATTAATTTATGGTTATATTAATTTATGGTTATATTAATTTAAAATTATAAATATCCAACCTTTATAAATATCTTAGTACACTGTAATACATATTTGAAATTATAAGGAAATAATTCAAGGCAATTTGCAATTCATATTTATAAACTGTATTCGAATCATTTACATTTTGTGATTATAAGGTTTCAATAGGATGAGTATTCAGATATAATCATTTAACCGAGGTAGGAGAATAGTTAGGATATGATTTATTTCTCAACAGAATAATTTGTATTGTGATATTGTTTTCTTAAGGACGTATAGAACAATTCGACAATTAAAACGAAGCAGCTTTTTGGAAAAATTTAATATTGTGCATTTTACATATAAATAGAAATGCTATTTTCTGTAAATATACACATTGTAGTTCATAGTTCAGAAATTAATTTTAATCAACTTTTTGCATATACAGTCTACTCTCGTTAATTTGAACTCGTCGGCACCACAAGAAATGTTCGAATTAAGCGAAGTCCGAACTATGGAATATACGAGAAGAACTCTTTCTTAAAATGGTACAATTACAAAGGAATTGATGTTATAGTGTTTTTTCATTTATTTCAGCTGTTATCATTGAAATATGACTGAATATTATAACAAAATATATAAATATATAAACTGATTAAGGAATTATAAATAAGCACGACATAAGATAAGTTCCAGGTGTCACTGATGGGCAGACGAAGCTTTTTGAAAGTGGATATCAACTGCATGGGGATATATATATATTCGTTCGGAACAATTTTTACAAAAATGAAAGAATGGAAGTTATTTGAAGGATCTAAAGAACGTAAGAAAGAAAAATAAGAATCGGAATTCTCGTTAGTACTAATTGAACGAAGTTAAGAGAAAATGAGTTCAAATAAATGGAAATTTTCTATGTTATTCTGCCATTGAAAACGAAGATTCGATTTATCCGATTTCGAATTAACGAAATCCGACTGTATGTAGAGTTTGTCTGTTCGGTAAACTTTTCTAAAGAATAAGAATGTGTCACTTTAAAACTTGTTGTTGTATCAGAAAATACATTATTTGAGAATATAATTTCCTTTGTAGCTTATAAGAAATGAAATTAAAAATATTTCATAAAAAAATTTAAAAATCCCCCCCCTCCCCAAAAAATAGAACATATTTTTCATTACTTAATTTTTTTGGACTCAGACCTATAATGTTAACTATTTTAAAAGAAACAGTTTAGATACACAATTTTGGAAAGTTTCAACTGTTTACCTAAAATAGAATTTTAGAAAATCGCACTAAAGCAGAAAAAAAATCGAAAAACTAAAAAAAAATCCATGCACATATGAAGAATAGAATTGTCGAGCATTGAAATATTCCACATTTTGGAAATAAATAATTTTATGATAATTCAGTCATTTTAATTATAGCTTTTATTTTCATAAAAAAATAGATAACAGACAAAGAAGATAATATAGTATTTTGGTGTAAAGATCACAATACAAATTAAAAGAGAAAATTTTGGTTGATTAAAAAATGATATCGATATCAAAGAACAAACCGCCTGTCTCCCTAAAGATATCTTCATACATATATATATCATGTATCAGACACTCCTCCCTCCAAATTAGTAACAATATGTATGCAGAGCCCCTTATACAGCTCATATTCAAAATATTAGAATAATTACCTTTTTTTTAGAAATTGAAAATATCGTTTCGTAATTTAATGGCTTTTAATGAAAATATGCAAACGATATTTTTATTAAGAACTTATTGTTGATTAAACTTACTTGTTATCTTAAATTTAATATCATTTTTGAAAAGATTAATTGCAAAAAAAATTATTTTGAAAAGTCAAAATATTAGAATATTTATTCAAGTGGTTCAAAATATTAGAATATTTCACATTAATTCTCCTTTAATTATTACCAATTCTTAACTGGTGGCATCATTCATTAAATTCAGACTATTTTATTTAAAATCAGTATTCTTTTTTGCAGTTTGTTTCTTTTTCGTCTTAAAATGGGCCGTGTGAATGATATTCCTGAATCTACTAAACTTCGTATGGTTGATTTATATCGGCACGGTAAAAATCAATGTTTTATAGCGAATTATTTACATTGTTCGCAATCGAGCGTTAGTAAAATACTAACACAATATTCAAAAATTGGAAAACTTCAAAATAATCGCCGAAATGGTGGCCGAAAACCAAAAACATCTGCTAGAGATGACAGGAAACTGAAGCGTATAGTTAAGAAAAACCGTTTTAAAAGTGTGCGATTCTTGCACCGAAAATGGAAAGAAGAAGGAGTTGAAGTTTCTACATCGACAACATTAAGACGTCTCCATAAATTTAAATTTGAATCTCGTGTACCGAAAACAAAACCTCTCATGACTGCAAGACAAAAGCGTATAAGATTGAATTGGTGTAAATCAAGACGTTTATGGAGCAATGAAGATTGGAAAAATATATTATTTAGTGATGAAAGTATGTTTTGTGTTTCATAATGTAATCAAGGTATTCGAGTTTGGAGAATGAAGCAAGACGCATTTGATAAAGAATACCTTAAACGTTCCGTAAAATTTGCTGCTAGTGTCATGGTTTGGGGTTGTATGAGTGCAGAAGGACCTGGAAAGTTATGCATCGTCTGCGAAAAGGTTAACTCTCTGATATATCAAGAAATTTTAGAATATTACATGATTCCATCATCAGAAGATTTATTTGAAGATGATTTCATCTTTCAACAAGATTTAGCGTCCCCGCATACCTCGGTGTCAACTAAGAATTGGTTCCGCCAACGCAACATTAAGGTACTTCCTTGGCCACCAAATTCACCAGATCTTAATCCCATCGAAAATATATGGTGTATCATGAAGAAAAAACTTCAAGAAAATCCTCCTTCAAGTAAAACTGAGTTAGTGGCACGTATAAAGTCTATTTGGGTTAATATTGATAGAAATGTTTGTAAACACCTTGTATATAGTATGCAAGATCGATTGTACGCTGTTATGAAAGCTAAAGGGGATGCTACAAAATATTAACTACCATTTACTTCATATTCATAAGGTAATATTGTTGCGTAAAATAAAATATTCTAATATTTTGAACCAATCTAAATTTTATTCTAATATTCTGGTGTGTTTAAGGAAGCTGTATACCTAATTTATTGTGCTGTATTTTATATTTTATAAATGTTAAAATCTTATCTAAACATTCCAGATTTAATTTATAAGAAATTTAATTGCATTTACTTAGTATAAAAAATAAATAAATGACAAATAATTTTTTCTTATTACTTTTTCTCAATTATTCTAATATTTTGAATATGAGCTGTAGAATTTTGCAAGCCAGTTACATTGGGAAAAAACCTGAAACAAAAACCATTTATTTAAAAAAAACTCAAAACCAATATTAATAACGGTTATCGAATATAATTATTTAACCTCATGAAGGTTGTTGGTATTTTTTTGTTTTAGGTAATTGGCTGTTTTCAAATTCCGGTCTCATTCACTTATTGAAACACTTTAGCATTAAATTACTCGCCGTCGCAAATGGTTATAATTACTACAATACATCTCAAGAGACGAATCAGTCAATATATTGATGCTTATATACAATTATAAAAAAGGTTTAAATTAATTAAAAGATATCTAGAAGGATTAAAATTAATTTAAAGGGTATTCTTAAGATCACCTACAGGCGACATCGAAAATGAGGGTGTTAATAGAAAATTCAGTTTCATTCTTTATCTTTCATGCAGATGAAGATAAGTTCTTCATATTATTCGACATAACTGATAACCCCTCATTTTTTATAACTCTGTCCCATGACATTGTTTACAAAACATGAATGAACGAGAGATACTGTATCTGAGAAATTCATGTACGAAAAACATCGTGTAACCCATATGATAAAAAAGAATGATAAATTAGATTTCTTATATATTCTGCGCTACGTCTTAAATGATCAGTATCAATAATGGAGAATATATATATATATAAGCTAGAAAGCACCATTGCACCTAAAACAATTATATGTTAAAACCTTATATTGATGTATTTTAAAAGTTTTTTTAGGAAAGTTTTGTTTTAAAATTAATGGATAGAACAAGCAAAATATATATATCATAAATTTTTCAACAAAATATCTGTTTTTTATACCTAAAATAATTAAAAAAATATATTATGCATTATGGTTCGTTACCGTACATTTCATTTTATCTTACTTAATAACAAATTGTATTCTATTCTTTATCTCTAAGGAAGAGAGAAAACGTTTCTTCACATTATTCGACATAGCTGATATCCCTCCATTTTTTATATCTCTGTCTCATGACATTATTTATAACACATGAATGAACTAGATATACTGGATATGAGAAATTGATGTATGAGAAATATCATGTACCTCATATGATAAGAAAGAATGATAAATTGGAATCCTTTTATTTATTGCGTTATCAAAACGCATAACGTAAACGAACAGCATAAATGATGGTACATATATACGGTTAATTATCTAGGCAATATCATTGCAACTAAAATAATAATATCTTAAACAACATGTTGGCATATTTAAAAATGTTTTATGAAAGTTTTATTTCAAAAATAGTTCCGTTTACATTTATTACTCAAAACAAAATATATATTACACACATTTTTAAAAAGAATAACTTTTTATCCATTTATTTGTATACCTAAAATAACTTTAATAAAACACCGCGATACATTATGGTTTATTATTGTACATTTTCTTTTATGTTACTTAATAACAAATTTTATTCCATTCTTTATCTTTCAGGAAGTTTTTATATCTCTGTCCCATGACATTTTTAACAACACATGAATGAACAAGAGATACTGGATAAGAGAAACTAATGTATGAAAAATATTATGTAACGCATATGATAAGAAAGAATATTAAACTGGATTTTTCTTATATGCTGTGTTATCAAGCCACACAACATAAATGAACAGTATAAATGAATGAAGAATATATATAGTAAATAAGCTATACGATATCATTATCCCTAAAACAATATATGTTAAAACATTATATTGACATATTTAAAAAGTTTTTTAGGAAAGCTTTGTTTCGAAAATAATTTTATTCTGGAATAATTGTCTAGAACAGACAAAATATATATTTCATAAATTTTTAAACAGAATATATGTTATTTATTTATTTATAATACTTAAAATAGTTTTCATAAAACACCACTATACATTATGGTTCAGTGTTGAGCATTTTCTTTTATCTTATTTATTTTTATTCAATTCTTCATTTTTCAGAAAGAAGAAAAAACAGTCCTTAACATTATTCGACACAGCTGATATCATCTCATTTTTTTATATTTCAATACCATGACATTATTTACAATACATGGATGAACTAGATTTACTGGATCTAAGAAATTGATATATGGAAAACATTGTGTAACGCATATTATACGAAAGAATGTTAAATTGGATTTCTTTTATTTACTGCGTTATCAAGCCACATAACAGAAATGAACAGTATAAATAAATGGAGAATATGTGTGGTAAATAAACTAGACAATATCATTACACCTAAAAAAATTGGATGTTTAAACGTTATATCGATATATTAAAAAAGTTTTTTAGGTATGTTTTCTTTCAAAAATAGTTTTATTTTAGAATTTTTGCTTAGAAGAGACAAAATACATGTTTCATAAGTTTTTGAATAGAATACCGGTTTTTTATTTACTTATAGTACCTAAAATAATTTTCATAAAACATCACTATACATTGCGGTTGATTATCGAATGTTTTCCTTTTTTTACTTAATAAAAAATTTTATTCCATTCTTTATCTTTCAGAAAGAATAATAAACGTTCCTTCATATTATTCGACATAGCTGATATTCCGTTGTTTTTTAAATATCTTTGTCTCATAACATTGTTTACAACACACGAATGAGAGCTATTGGATTAAAGAAATTGATACATGAAAAACATTGTGTAACTCATATGATGAGAAAGAATGATAAATTGCATTCCTTTTATATCTGACATTATCAAGCCACACCACATAAATAAACAGTATAAATAATGGCGAATATGTATAGTAAATAAGTTAGACAGAATCATTGCACCTAAAATAATTATATGTTAAAACGTTATATCGATATATTTTTAAAAAGCGTTGTACGAAAGTCTTATTTTACAGCTTTTGCCCAGAACAAAAACATACACCCCCTCACACATATATATGTATATATATATCATACATTTTCAAACAGAATAACTATTTTTTATTTATTTATAATATCTAAAATAATTTTCATAAAACATCACTAAACGTTACGGTTCATTATCGGACACTTTCCTTTAAATGACTTAATAACAAATTTTATTCCATTGTTTGTCTTTCAGGAAGAAAAAGAAGCGTTCCTGCATATTATTCAATATAGCTGATACCTTCTCATTTTTATATATCTCTGTCCCATGACATTATTTACAGTACAAGAATGAATGAGAAATACTAGATCTAAGAATTTGATACATGAAAAACACCATGTAACTCGCATCATAAATTGGATTCCTAATATTTGTTGTATTACCAAGCCACAGAGCATAAATAAACAGAATGAATAATGGGGAATGTATATAGAAAAGAAGCTAGACAATAACGTTACACCTAAAATAATTATATGTTAAAATGTTATACAGATGTATTTAAAAAAATAGAAAAGTTTAGTATCGGAAAAAAGATTTGTTTTACAATTATTGCATAGATTAAACAAAATATTTAATTCATATATTTTTTAACAAAATATCTGGCTTTTATTTACTTATAGCACCTAAAATAATTTACATAAAACATCATTATACTCATAGTTCATAATCGCACATTTTCCTTTATATTTCTTAGTAAAAAAATATTCCACTCTTTATCTTTCAGAAAGAAGAAGAAACGTTCTTTCATATTATTCGACAAAGCTGATATTCCTTCATTTTTTTATATATCTGTCCCATGACATTATTTACTACACAAGACTGAAAGAGAGATACTGGATCTGAGAAATTGATATATGAAAAACATAGTGTATCTCAAATGATAAGAAAGAGTGATAAATTGCATTCCTTATATACCTAGCGTTATCAATCCACATACCATAAATGAATCTTTTTAAATAATGAAAAATATTATATAAATATGTTATATTAAATAAGCTAGACAATATCATTACACCTAAAAATATATATATATATATTAAACGATATATCGATATTTAAAAAGTTGTTTGGGAAAGTTTTCTTTTGAAATAATAGAATGTTATAGAATGTAAATTATTAATATGTTAAGTTTAAATTACTGTTACCATCTCGTAAAACATCACTATACCTTTTGGTTCTCTATCGTACATTTTTCTTTATGTTACTTAGCAATAAATTTATCATATATGAAAAACATCGTGTAACACATGTGATAAGAAAGAATGTTAAATTGAATTCTTTTTATTTTTTAACCTTATCAAGTCGCAAATGCTTTGAATTTTTGCTTAAATGCCGATTTTTGAACTGTTGTAGCAAAATTTTAAAAAATAACAAACTAAATTCCTTTTAACTGAATATATTTGAAACGTCATGTTTATTGGACGAAATGCTCAAGTGAGCTCTGATTATGTATTATATAATAGTTATGTGTATTTTAAATTAGTCGAATTTTATAGCCTTTTGCGTGTAAATCAGCAAAAATTGTAAGCATTGTTTGGTTCGTTGTCGGTTTTTCTCTTTTATTTTTATTATGTGCCTCGCTCTTCCTTTTTTAACTGTTTTTTTTTTCAGAATTATATATTTGGATGATGGACCATAAAATGTCTTGACCGCAATTCTGGCAGGAGAGGAAAATGTTGAAGAGAAACCAATGAAAAAACAATAAGTCAGCGGGATGATGGAAAAAATATGAGAAGGGGTAATTGCTACATTGTATGTTAGTTATTTTTCTGGTCCAAAATACAGATGTTGTCAAAAAATTCAAATAATGGGAATTTCGAAGCAGACATCTCGTCTAAATGATAATTTGATCCACGGCCTTCAAAAGAAGACGCCCCCAAACGCATATCCGTTTCTGATACAGCGTTCACCGAATTTAGAACTAATATATCTCAAGTAAATTGAGTTAAGAGCTTAATCCGCGCTTTGTGATGCACTGTTAAAAACAAATCTGTGAATTCACGGTGAAACTACTTGCAGCAAAGTAGCCATACTTTTACCGTTCCGTTAGTAGATCTTCCGTTTTGGGAAATAAAAAAAAGGAAAACTCCGTTTGAAGACTCAGTAACTTTCTGTTACAAGCATTGATTTTTATTGATAATAATTCAATATAATTTTTTAAACTAATGAATCGATTAATCGTAATAGAATTCGAAATTTCAGAGTGATTTCAAGCTGCTATATTATTTTATATTATTATTTATTTATTTATTTATTGTACAATTTACTTCAAGCCATCCTGAAGATTGAACTCGAAACCGTTTGATAGCGGAACAAATCCTTACTAACTGAGCCAAAGCTGCTGATGCCGCATTGTACAATGCGTGTCTTTTATAAGTTAGTGGGAAAATCTGTTGTACTTTTTACAGATTTCCTTTTAACTATATTCGTTAGAATATTTGTAAACGGTTTATTTTATTTTATTTTAGACTGATGCATATCACTTATTATTTTTTTAAATCAGTTTTAATTTTTTAACTAGTTAAAATAAAAAAAATCACTGTTTAGAATAACTTTTTTTTGAATGAATGAATGGAAAAATATTATTCATTTGTTACAAAAATAATGTTATAGACATTTTTTGAAATAGTTGTACACTATTTATTTATTTATTGGCTAAGTAGTTAAAAGATTTTTTTAAATAAGAAATAAGAGAAAAACAAACAGAAAAAATGCAATTTAAAAGGTTTTTTTTTTATGTTTTCATCATTTTATGGCGTCAGTGGGATTCGAACCCACAATCTGCGCTTGCAGGCTATAAGCGATGTGGTGCTTTTACCACTCGGCCACAGAGCCCCTCTCCCCACGTAACGGTGTGTCTCCGTTTTTTGTTTTAATTTCCATCCGTTTTGTAATTTTCAGGAAATATGGTGGACTTTTCTGATTTTTAACGGAAAACGCCCTTTTGTTGTGAAAAGGGCTTTTTTCTGTGAAAATTCAGGGAAAAATATTCGTGAATTTCAGAATTTTTTTAACAGTGTGCAGGAATTGTGACAACAAGGAAATAAGGATCTCGTCATCGATAAAAACAATGTTAGGAGAGAGAAAGAGAAACTAGGAAAGAAGATACAAGAGGAGGAAGATCGTGGAGGAACAAATATTACAAGTATTTTTTTGATAATTCAAAAAATAAAACGAACTTCATCCAAAATAAAGGTGAAAACCGGTACCGTCGACAGAAAAACGAAACCAATATCATAATTTTGCCTGAAAGTGGTTCGGAATATTTAGGTCACTTGACACCTCTATCTGGTAATTGCAGAGAAATAGCAGAATATTTATTAAGTTTTCAAAGCCACAATAAATCCTGCTTAGGAAAAAAAATAAAAAGAGAACTGCAACGTAACATTTCATATGTATGTATTTTTCATACGAACTATCTGACATCGACATCAGCTGTCTGAACTATATGGTAGAACCACTTGATCTAAGACCATTACCAACTCAATCGTTTTATCGATACATTTTAAAAAGTTGTAGGAAAGATTTGTTTTAAAGTTTTTGCACAGGACAAACTCATACAGACATATATATACATATACATCATAAATTTTCAAACAGAATACCTGTTTCTAATTTACTTATAATACCTAAAAAAACTTTCATAAAACACCACTATAAACTATAGTTGATTATCTTACATCTTCTTTTATCTTATTTAATAACAAATTTTATCCAGTTTTTTATCTTTCAGGAAGAAAAAGAAACGTTTCTTCATATTATTCGACGCAGCTGATATCTCTACATTTTTATATTGTGAGCTAGATATACTGGATTTGAGAAATTGATGTATGAAAAATATCGTGTACTTCATATGATAAGAAAGAATGATAAAGTGGATTCCTTTTATTTACTGCGTTATAAAGCCACATAACAGAAATGAACAGTATAAATAAATGTAGAATATGCATGGTAAATAAGCTAGACAATATCATTAAATCCAAAACAATTAAATGTTAAAACGTTATTTCGACATATTTTAAAAGTTTTTTTTAAATGTATTGTTTCAAAAATAGTTTTATTTTAGAATAATTACATAGAGGAGACAAAATATATATTTGATAGATTTTTGAATAGAATACCTTTTTTTTATTTACTTATAGTACCTAAAATAATTTTAATAAAACATTACTATACATTACGTTGATTATCGAATGTTTTCCTTTTTCTTACTTAATAAAAAAATTGATTCCATTTTTTATCTTTCAGGAAACGTTTCTTCATATTATTCGACATAGCTTATATCCCTTCATTTTTTATACCTATGTCCCATGACATTATTTACATCACATGATTGAACGAGAGATATTGGATCTGAGAAATTGATGTATGAAAAATATCGCATATCTCATTTGATAAGAAGAATGATAAACTGGATTCATTTTATTTATTGCGTTATCAAAAGGCACAACATAAATGAACAACATAAATAATGGTAAATATGTATTGTAAATTATCTAGGCAATACCATTGTAACTAAATTAATAATATCTTAAAGGTCGTGTTGATACGTTTAAAAGTTTTTATGAAAGTTTTGTTTCAAAGATAGTTTTGTTTTACAATTATTACATAAAACAATATATATGTTACAGGCCAAACCCGATTTTAGGCCAAACTAGATTAGCCTAGGCCAAACTAGTCTATCCTAACGCCCATCGGATAAACTAGTTTTTCCTAGGCCAAACTAGTCTATCCTAACGCCCATCGGATAAACCAGTTTTTCCTAGGCCAAACTAGTCTATCCGAAAGCCCTTCGGATAAACTAGTTTTTCCTAGGCCAAACTAGTCTATCCGAACGCCCATCGGATAAACTAGATTTTCCTAGGCCAAACTAGTTTGGCCGAACGGTCATTAGGACAAACTAGTTTAGCCTGCTATTCATTGGTTTGAACTAGTTTATCCTAGGCCGAACTAGATTGTCCTAGGCCAATTCAATTTGGCGTGTTATTTTTTATTCTAAAGACCGCCACGGCGCCAACTTTCAAATTTTGATCTGTTTTATCCTAGGCCGATGCAGTTTGACGCGATTTTAGCACACAGACTATCAAAGCCTGAGAGCTAATGTGCTCGCAGATTCTGTGTATGTGTATGTAACAATTTACGTACGTATGGCCGTATGTACGTACGTATGTACGTACGTGTGTACGTAATGCGATAACTCCATATAAAAATATCCAATTTGCTTCAAATTTTGGACATAGATTTATCCTGATAATAAACTTTCCTGATTAGTTTCAGGGGTTCATTGAATAAGAATAAGGGGAGGAGAACAAAAGGCTAATCCGCACCCCCCCCCCCCCCACACACACACCTCCTTAATTTAGTTAAGTCAGTTTTCCATGCAAAATGATCAGATTTTATTAAAATTTTAGGTATAATATCGTTTTGTTCATTGTTTACGTATAAAGAAAGGAGCAATGGGAGGTAACACTCTTAATTTATGTAAATAGGTTTTTCGCAGAGAATTTACCGATTTGTTTCAAATGTTGTATGTATGTTCCTTCTGATAAGGCGTTTACCTGATTAATTTGGGGGGTTCTGAGATATAAACGTAGAACGGATTTCTTTTTTTCAATCGGATAGAGACTTTCGGTTTTATGAAAAGATTTTTAATTCGTAACAGATATTGGTTTTTGCACACATTACTTCAGGCGAAATTGTTCATATTAAGAAACTAAATATCCGAATACTTTTAAAAATAAGAAAAAGCTTAAATAAAGGATGACACTTGAAATTTAGGATGGGGGGGGGGAGGTAGAGCAAGAAGACGCTATTTTTTTTTTTTTTTTTTTTTTTTTTTTTAAGGTTTTAGCTGATAATTAAATATTACCATTATTTGAAACTTTTAGAAACATAATAAAACATGATGTTAAATATTTTAAAAAAAGATGGCGCGTCAAATGCCACTATTTTCTATTAGTAATTTTTGTAAAAATGTTAAATTCTTGTTTAAACTGTTTGAAATTTTGTGATAGTATATAACACATGATAAAAATTGTAAAAAAAGTCCCATTACGAAAGGGAAAGAGGGGGGGGGGCGAAGAAAATCAGGAAATATAACGGAAATTCTAGGTTGATCTAATTGAAACTTTAAGATAGTTTATGACACATGATATAAATTTATAAAAATATGTTCCGCGTTTAATGACACTATTGACGAATAGTGATTTTTGAACGATTTACATGAAAATGTAATCAGAATCAATTTATATCAGGGACTATCTGAATATAAATTTATATTAAATTCTGTTCATTAGTTCTTGAGATACAGCTATTGTAAAAATTGTTAAAAATGCAGCATAGCATAGCTATGTTGAGTGATTTACTTCAAAATAGAAACAACATCAACTCATCTCATGGACGAACTGTATTTGATGTTTGATGGAAATTCGTGTATTAGTTAAGATAAAGCTAATGTGTAAATCATAAGAAATGCAAAACAGCAGCTCCACTTGATAAGCGATTTACACCAAAAACTAATCAGCATCAATTTAGATCAGAGACTACCTGAATGTAAATTTTTATTATATTTCCTGCATTAGTTCTTCAGCCGCATCCCTACAGCTTGCGACAGCGTATAGCAGGTGTGCTGCACACGTACTGCCGAATGCCCTCTTTCTTTTCGAACGAACTTCGAAACGAACGAAATTCAAATCGTAGCAAGTGTACTGAGTACGCACCGCCGAATGTAATCCTCCTTTTCGAAAGAGCCTCGAAGCGAACGAATTTCCAACCATAACCCCGCTGCCTAGACCAGTCAGATAGCGGGCGAAGCCAGCAAGTTTTAACTAAGCCACGTTATATTAGTTTCTCATTCCAACACCAAGGAGTGCACTCTATTATTAACAAAACTGTATCTGAATGAAACTCCGTTAAACAACCTAATAGTAGATATGTTACTTGAGGTCGTGGTGCTTTAAAAGCTAGAATTTAAGTTATATTGCGCGATTTTGTTCGCATCCACACCCTCTTTCAAGCCGAAATGTGACTTTTTTTTATAAATTTATATCAATTGCCATAAATTGTCAGTTTCAAAACTGTATGTTTCATAAACTGTAAGTTTCAAAATGTTCCAACAATAATATAACATTTTTACAAAAATTACTATTAGGAAATAGTGGTATTTCGATGCGGAATCTTTTTTCTTAAATATTTATCATCATGTTTTTTTCTCCTAAAGGTTCATTCGCTTCAACATACGCCCGTTTCGAGATTTTATATAAAACAAGGGGCCCGATAGCGGGCGAAGCCGGCTGATTTGAACTAAATCGCATCCAAATTCCAAATTCTAACACTTGGGTGCTTGTGTTATATTAATTCCACATTAGTCTGTTATATTAGTCGCTATATATTAGTCCGACGTACGTACGTACATAAGTATGTACATACGTACGTACATACATACGTACGTACATGGTTACATACACACACACAGAAACTACGAGCACATTAGCTCTCAGGCTTTGATAGTATGTGAGCTAAAAGCGAGTCGAATTGCATCATCCTAGGATAAATTAGATCAAAACTAGAAAGTTGGCGCCGTGGCGATCTTTAGATTCAATAAAATCACGCCAAATTGAATTGGCCTAGTACAATCTAGTTCGGCCTAGGATGAACTAGTTCAAACCAATGAATAGCAGGCTAAACTAGTTCATCCTAATGACCATTCGGCCAAACTAGTTTGGCCTAGGAAAATCTAGTTTATCCGATGGGCGTTCGGATAGACTAGTTTGGCCTAGGAAAAACTAGTTTATCCGATGGGCGTTCGGATAGACTAGTTTGGCCTAGGAAAAACTAGTTTATCCTATGAGCATTAGGATAGACTAGTTTGGCCTAGGAAAAACTAGTCCATCCGATGGGCATTAGGATAGACTAGTTTGGACTAGGCCAATCTAGTTTGGCCTAAAATCGGGTTTGGCCTGTAACATATATATTACATAAATTTTTAAACAGATTACCTTTTTTATTTACTTGTACATCTAAAATACCTTTAATAAAACACCACGATACATTATGATTTATTATCGTACATTTTCCCTTATGTTACAATGACAAGCCCGTGATAACATGTTCACTAATCTCCTGGTTTCACTGCAATACAAGCAATATTTAAAATAATATAATTGTATTCATTAATAGATATTTAATTATACAGAACAGTAATTAAATCTTTCAAAGATAACATCCATATTAGCTTTTAAGTTTTTTATATAATTTTGAAAAAAAAGTCTCTTTTTTGTATTAAAACAAAACGCAGTTAAAACAACATTACAATTTCACCCATTTGCAAGATTTTCAGAGGGGTAATAAAAATTTGTTTCCATTATTTTTTATTTCAGGACGAAGCGGAAAAGTTGCTTCATATCATTCGACATGGCTGATAGCCCCTCATTTCTTACCTCTGTTCATTGACATTATTTACAACACACGAATGCAACAGCGATACTGGATCCGAGAAATCGATATATGAAAAATATCGTGTTCCTCATATAATAAGAAAGAATGATAAATTAAATTAATATAAATCTCGTGTTATCAAGCGACACAACATAAATGAATGTCATAAATTTATAATGGAATAAGTATTTCATTGTACAAACTATAATTTCGATCATATATTTCATTGTTTTTTAACATAAATAATGCGTTAAATTTTTTATAAATTATGTATTCAAACATCGATAATTTGAAGTTGAAGAGATTAAAGGATTGTTCAAAATACCAAAACTTCAAATTATGTATATTCTCTGTAATAGAAGATATAAATATGCAAGTGGATAAGCGTGATCGTCGATCTCATAGAGGATTTTGTTTGATTTTTTTTTCAAAACAATTTACCTTTTAATTAATAAATCTGATTTATTATTTTATAATTATTAAATTCTTACATAGATGGCAGCTCCAACGAATTTAATTGGAAAATAATTATAAAAATAAGTTATTTATTTTAATCAAACTTAAATTGTTCAAATCAAATTAAATCCAAAATTCCAATTTTTTAAAAAATCTGACATAAAATATAATGAAGATATATATAGTTTTTTAAATCACTTAAGCGAAATTTAAAATGCTGAATCATTAATAAATAGCAATAATTTTTAAATTTGAAAGAAAATTCAATTCCCAAAAATATTGTGTATGTACGGTGAACAAAACCCTAATACTATAAACCCTTAAATTTGCAAAAAGTACGAAATTCATTTTAATTACTTCTATCGTAACATAAAAATTGAAAGTTGCAGCATCGGGGCTCGAAATAAGAACCTTCAGCTTGCTAGCAAAACGCCTTACTTCCAAGCTATAATATGTAAACGGAAAAACATTCAAATTAAGGTTATCTTTTAAAATGCATATCGCAAAAATGAACGAATGACATTGATAAAATAAATTTATTTAAAATAATAGAGCTTTTCGAAATTTGACGATTTGTCGTGTAACACGAGATATTAAGCTGTAAGTACACAAAATTTGAAGTCTCTAACTTATACAGTTTCCATGTATGGACTCTGTGACGGACGAACAAGCAGAGAACAGAGACGAAAAGGGATTCGTCTCATGAATGGAATCCTAACGAAAATTAACTCCGTGATGAAACATATAGCACATAAACTTTATCTAAGAATACTGCTACATTTTTTCATAAAATTAAACTTTTTTTAACAAGGTTATATCTGTCTTTTTTAAGAAAAAAAAACTCAAAACTTTTGATAGCTTCTTTGAATGCAATCTTTGAGTCATATCATATGGTACCAACTTATTAATTTGAAAGAAAAATTCAATTTCCACATTTAAATCGTGGGACACAGGCTTTTCAGTTTTAGAGCATCGTGGATATCTTGGGATTTCGCTTTGGTCAAAAATTTCCCTGGATTAAAACAAAAAATATTGCCATTCAAATCTTTTTTTCCCCAGAGACCGTTAAAATAAATGGTTGAAATATTTCGTACCTTATCTCAAAAAACTCTCAGAAACAATTTTTATTCCAAAATTTTGAAGGCAGTCATGCAAAAAATTGAAATTATACAAAACCAAATTCGAAATACTCTCGATTTTTTTACATTATTTTAATATAAAATTGTAGCGAACGAGCGAAAAGATCGAATTATTCCGCCTTTGGAATTAAACATGATCGAATTTTCAAAAATTCATTATATAGTTAATAACAATTTTATATTATGTATTTGCATCAAACTTAATAGCTTGCATGTTTGAAGATTTTAACATTTATTTTCACTTATTTACATAGTTAGCTCTCACAAATTATAAAACAAAATTCTTTTGTTCTTAATCTTATATATTTTTAATTCTACTAGGTTAAAAAGAAATGTATCCCATTCGAAAGTGCATCTCCCTTCGTTATCTTAAATGATGGAGAGAAAATGTCTTTTCAGATTATTCCACCCAACTAATATCCCCACATACTTTAGTTCTCTATCCGTGAAATTATTTAACACATATAAATATGCTATGGATAGAATATATGAGAAAAAGATAGATGGTGAATATTTTTTGAGAGCATGTAAGGAGTGACGATTTATTCGATTATTTTTACATTTTTCGGTACCGACCCATGACAAAGAAATTAAAGGCAGGAACTTTCATTTAATGGAATCAAAATTTGAACAGATTAATAAAAAAGTCATTCTCCGTTAGTCTTTATATAGATATTGTTTTGGATAAAAATGCAGATAATGGTTTATAGAAATTTTAGTTTAATTTTGTAATATATCATGAAGCAAATTATGATGTAGCTTTTTTATAATAACGATGATCTATTCTTAAAGTACAGGGTTAGCCAGAAGTAAGTTGTCAATTTCAGAAGTTTCTAGAACGCGTTAAAGTGGTCGTAATGAGGTGAAATTTGAATTGCAGATAATTAAAAAAGTGTTATCCATTTATTTGAAATATCTACAGATTATTCAAAAAGTGTTGTGTTATTTTGAATTATCTACAGATAACTCAAAAATGTTAAAAATGTTTTTGACATTTAATAAAAAATAAATAAATAAATAAATAAAAATAAAAAATAAAAAATAAAAAACACAAAACTTCGCCAATAGGGAACGCTGTAATAGACACAAAGCATTTAATTCGACATATACATAATGAATAATACCAAAAATGTTAAAAATTGGCCAAATCAATATGCATAATCAAATCTGCCATAAGGTTCTTTGAAGAATGAAATACAGCATATTCAAAAAGCGGGAAACAGTAGGTAAACTCACAGTACCATATCTCTACTCATTACCGAAATGTAGATAGTCCTTTGAAGTGGGAAACGTATTTCTAGCAGCCTCTGCACGGTAGTGTAAATGTGGCAGTTGTTCACCGAATACTAGATGTGCCATGTTCGATTGTACGAAGAATTTTACGAAATATTTTGCATTTTTATTGAACAGTTTAACTTTTTTAATATTATTTATTATTTATTAAGCGAAATAAACGCTTTATATGTATTACATTGCCATATATCAGCAGATTTTTGTAGTTTTAATTTTTGTAATACTTTTAAATAAATATCAAGCGTATCATTTTAATAATCTATAATTCAAATTTCAGCTCACTTGGACCAATTGGAAACATTCTAAAGTTCTCTGAAGTGATCAACTTATTTCTTGCTAACCCTGTATAAATTGTTAATTTTAAGACATATATTTTTTATAACTGTTTTTAATGTTAATATGCGTAATATAATTCAAACATATTTAATTTTTAAATAAGACATTTCATATACTAATTTACTATTTTATTAATTTTAATTGTTAAAAGGTATAAATTAAATCATTGAAAACAGTAAAAATAGGTTTATTCAACTTTTTAAAAATTTCAATTTACATGTTTCAACTAACCGAGTCATTTTCAAAATAAATTAATAAAAGTATCCTAAAATATAATTTAAATATTATATATTATATATTTTATTTTATATATTATTATTTTAGTTATTTATACATATAGTCATTACAATATAGGGCTCGCAGCGTTCATAAAAAATTGCACTTTGGTACCATTATTTTAAAACGATAATCTTTAGTGTTTAATTTTGTTATACATGTCAAAAAAATTCTACTATGAATAATATTTATTTAAAATACTGGTAGCAAAGTGCAAAATTTTAGAAACACTACGATACCTGACAATATATAAAACAGTAAGCTACTGCAGGGTTTGTTGTACGTTTTATTTTTTTGATGTGTATATTGAAACATAAGTTATAATAATAAATTAAATGTAAATTATAAGAACACGTTGAAAAAGGAGTAATATGTGTTAAAGTAATCACCAATTGAAAATACAATCAAACAGTATTTACTACTTGTAATTAGAAAAAATAGGAACTTATTAATTTGAAGTTAAATTACTATAAGATTTATAAAACATAGATGAATGGATAAATATGACGTGAAACATAGAAAAAAAATATAAGGTCACAATGACATATTTCCGGAAATAAATTTATATTGTAAAATATCATTCCTTTTTTAACGAGTTTTATTAATCGTGCAGTCATTAACACAGAAAGTACAGTTAAACGTTGTTTAAATATTTTTTAACGCTAATTAGATAAATGATATCAAATTGGCTATATTTGTCTATTGTGCTCGATATTTACATACTTCTTCGTCTAAAATGCCTCATAGATTCTACAGGTGTTTAAATCCAAAAGTTGGACAAAATTAGCCGCGACCCTTGGATATGATGCACAAGACACAATTAAATTTTCATTGTCTTTTCGAAATAAATAATAATTGCTTGTGATGAGAGGAAATACTTTTTCAGCTAACATGTCCACATAAGATTTTGAATTCACGATAACTTGAATATTCAAGATTGGAGTGTGTTTCAATGGCTGCAAAACTTGCTATCGCAAAATAAAATCTCTTCCTAATTGGTGTTTCGAAAAAAGAGGTTTATCTTTTGCAAAGTCCTGTGAATAACGAAGAATTCCCTCTTGTATGCCCAAAGTAGTTTTTTTTATCCAAAATCTAAAAATAAACTTGTTTCTAAAAAAATTATAATCAAGGCTTCTTAAGAAGTTATGTAAGTGGTGGACGTTGCGTAGTTTAGCATATCTAACATTGTTATTCATTCGCAGAACATTGCGTAATTTTCGGCCACTGCATGGTAGATTTAATTTTGGTCTTAATTTTTTTTTTTTTTTAAAGGAAGCTTGACAAGATGTTCGACGTTTTTGGTGCACGGTCAGCGAAACTGGCCTACCTATATAATTCTTTTTGCCATAATCTTTTGGATTTTTCTCCAAATTATAAATTACTGTTTTTAATCTGTTTATATCCCTCACAATTTCACGTCTATTCATTCCACTTTTTCCATAATCAAAAACAAAACACTTTTTCAAAATTAAATATCTGTGTGCCTTTTGGCCTAATGAAGAAAGAGAGAAACTGAATAATCTTACTGCAAAAACAGTTTTAATCGACTTTAAACAATCATATAACAGTACCAAATAAGTAAAAATTCTTTTGCAATTAAAAAAAAAACATGTCTTTATAGTTTTTTTCCGAATAGGAACCTATTAAAACTTTTTTTAATTCATGCCTTTTTATAATTTTCTTAAATTTTGAATTTATTATTTGAACGTAAGACAATACTCCATTTCGGCCATTTTTATCATAAAATATCATTTGCATATTTTTTACATACAAGCTGCTCCCACATTTGATGACTTTTCGCTTGTCCTTATAATGTTTTCCATGTCTGTAGTATAATAAAAATAAACTCTAGTAAAAAAGTTTGCTTATCGCCAATATCTTGAAGGATGAATTGGTAAACTCCTTTCAGATTATTAGATATAAAGGATATCTTCTCATATTTTAGCTCGTCGACCCATGAAATTATTTAACACGCATGAATGGAACAGAGAGATAGAGTCTGTGAAAATGATATATGGCGAAAAACCTCCGCATGTTTGATAAAAAATTTTAATGAAGTTAATATATTTCTTTTTTCCTGCATTAATCATAATCCCCTCCATACTAAAAAAATGAATGATACTAACTTTGACTTTAAATAATGAATGTCTTAACAGTAGAAATATGTTTATATGTTTTACTTTATTTAGATTTTTTTGCAAAGAGAATAACGAAGTACATATTTTTCTTTTGAAAACTATCGTGTGAATCAAAATGGGATATTTACATGGTGGCATTTATTCATGTGCTTTTAAGATTTAAGATATTCTATTAAATTGTTTAGTGACTTATTTTAATGAATTGATACTACTATGATTTGAATAATTATTATACATATTAGTGAAACTATCAAAATATTGGATATTTATTTTTAACTTTAAAATGCTACTAAAATGCACCAAGAAAAGGAAAAAAATAAAAAAAAATGTTTACATTGTATTAATTATATTTTACAAAGCAATTACATAAACGAACTCTATGCATTAATATCGAATAACATAATACCTGATTCCACGGTTAATCCGAGAGTACTCGTGGCGTGCGTAACAGACCCAAGATACGTATAGTTTTTTTTACAATTCTCACCACTATTTTTAAAAAGCAATCTTTAACTGACTTTATAGCACAACTTGTAACAATTGTCACCTATTAATTTAGGGGACAATCTTTATTTACACTTACCGATGACAAAGTAAAAACCTTATATATGTGCCTTTTACCTTATATATGTGCGACTTCCCCTTGATTAAAATTTATGCTCTAATAACTTTATTTTTCTCTTCATGAAGTGCTGCAAAAGAATAATGGGTAATAAATTGCCATAATTAAATTTTATGTTACATTGAAATACATGTATTATTCTTTATTTTATTAAATACACCTGTAAGGAAATTTACACTTTTTGCTCTAGAAATATTCCTTTTTTATAGACCGGCAGGCGGCAGCAAAGACAGTCACCTCATAGAGATCACGGATGAAAATGTAGGATTATTTATATTTCAATTTGTAACGCAATCGGTTTGCCAAATCCTATCTTGATGAAAAACACCTAAAAAACCACATTTTAACAGCTGACTGGTAGGTTTACCATTGGGCTTTGCTGTATCTAAAAGTATGAATAGATAGACGATTGAGAGTAGAAAAACATAATGGTAAACCTGTGAGTCCACCGCTAAAATCAGGTTTTTATGTGTTTCTTCAACGAGATATTACATAGCAGACCGCAGTATGCGTTTTAATACGTGCATCGAGATTTATCTAATCCTAGATTTTCATCCGTGAACTTGATGAGGTGATTATCTGTGCTGCTGCTTCACGGTCTATTATTTGTTAAAAATGACATTTTCCTAGTTAAGTATATGCATGTATGTTTACCCTTTTGAATATATGAAAATGAAATATGGCAAATATCGTAAAAATCGCATGGTAAGAAGTAGTGAAAAATTGGCTTCTTAATTGAAAAATCTACATCGAAGACTGAATTTAATAGTTTTACTATTTAATTTAGTAAAGTAACTTAACAGAGCACTGATGAAACTGTCGCTTTACCTGACGTTCACCTGTTGGGATTTGAAAATACTTTCAATTTCCTTCCATCCGACCACCTGCCAGGCTAAAATTATTGCGCATTGTGAAGCAAGAATCTCAGTTGGTTTTCTCTGTCAAACAGGTGTGGCGCATGCGCGGAACATTTTATCTTACCTAAGAACATTTTGTTTATTAATTTAGAGATGGGAAAAAAATTATTTTTGGTTAACAGGTTACATCGTTCCACACATTCACAGGTAACAGGTTTCAACAACCTGTTATTTTTGTAACGTATATCTAATCGATGACACTATGCTGTTAACAGACATTTTAATTAGAGGGCCGTTAATTAAGGTATCTTGAATAATTTTGATACATAAGTATAGACGCTCTTTTAGTTCAAATAAACCTGCGCCTTTAAAATCAACATAGAGTTAAAATTTTAATTTTTGCAAGACAAAAAGTTAGTTGTGATACTTTACATTTCATGCATTATTATCGTTTTCTTACACTGAAAATGCATTTTACCTCGTTGAAAATGTATACGTATCATAACTCAGTAAATTTTGCCCGTAGAACTTTTTTTTTCTGATTGACTTGTTAAAACACACAAAAACTTTTTCTAAATAAAAGTTATAGGAAACTTACTGAACACTTTATAGAATATGTAGTTTCTTAACAATTTAAAAAATAAACATTTTAATGTAAATTAATATTTATATGATGCAGAAGAAAGTTTAAAGCATTTTTGCAATTGTTACAATGACTCCAAAACTGACGGTTTAAAAATTAATTTTTTCTAAGCGATCAGAAATATCCTCCATAAAAACAACATCGTTTTAACAATGCGATTTGTTCAAAAAAATAAAATTGATCTATATTCCTTAGCACCTTGATTTGAAGTTCGAATTTTGACATCCCCGAATCAATATCTGTCAACACGTATTCAAAGCTTATCCCACAAGAGCACGAAACATTAATTGTATATTTTTAATCAAATGTCATTCATCCCACAAATTTCGTATGTGCAAGTACGTATTTAAAATCCCCTCCCTAAAACTTGTGACAGGCCCAAAATTGACGTTGGTAGTATAAAATTGGCGCCCTATAAATTTCCGCGTCCGTCGGGACCGCCTCCCTCCACCTCACCACCCTCCTCGCACCCCCGCTTGCTCCTCACCAGGCTATTTTCTTCATTTTTTTCAGTAAAACACAATTACAAAAGTAATGTTTTCCAGTTCGTACTTTCTAACGACGCAATATTGACAAAATAATAATGATTAAAAAAAATCAAACAAACAGTAATAAACATTTTATTAAATAAAAATCATAGCGCCGGAATACCCCCCTTCCCCAAATACCATAAGTACATAGCAATATCCCTTTTAAATATTCAAACTCAAAGATTGCCACCGTTTTACCCATCTAACTACATCAACGAAAGATTATGTCCTGTGCCCGAGCGATAAATCAGCTTTCTATCAACAATTAAATCCGTAAATCTCTTCAATTCCATTTTTGAAACAGAGATGCCTTCCCATTAAAAATATGACCAAAGATGGCCGACATTACCCCCTTGCTTTTTAATAATCTGCAAGCTACTCATTAACTTCATGCACTTTAGAATAAGAATACATTTTTCCCTCATTTCATTTTCAGTATTCTACCTATTTGTTTGATAAAAGCAATTTTCATTATTTCAGCTATTTTTTTGAATAAATGTTGTTTTCGTTATTCTAAAAACTGATTATATTGCTTTAATCTTTGTAACTGTGAGCGTTATAAAAAATTCAAACGATAAAATATATTCTGTGAAGAATCGAAGACAGATGTTTTTAAATATTCATAGAATAATCAACAACGAATAGTTTTTGAGAGATTTTATCACGTGAACTTTTGAGATAGCAAAAGGACAAGGTTTCCTATGATTGGCTTCCTTGATTAGACCAAAAGGAATTTTTAATGTCTTGGACAATGCAAAAGGAAAATGGTTCCTATGAGTGGCTTCCTTGATTAGACCAAAAGGATTTTTAATGTCATGGAATTGCAGATCGACAGTGACGCGTCAAAATGAAGGTTTCATAGGGAGTTTTTTGTGCGTCGGATTTTTTTTTCTCTCTCTGTCTCAAAAGCGCTTTAATGCAGTTGGAGATTTTTGTTTTCTGCAGTAATAGAAATTCTTTGCCCCAGAATTCAAATACATTTATGAGTTTGAATTCCTTTTATATAACTAAACTTTTATTAATTGATAAATATGTATTCCTAAAAGGGTTTTCAGCCTTACTATTTGTTTCTTCTTTTTAAAATGCTTATCATACGAGGCGTTCCAAAATTAACAGGGGCTTTTTGGTAATCTGTTATTGAATATTAAGTTTTTGATTAATTTTACGAATGTTATGTTAAATAATGCCCATCTCTATATATTAATTTTCTTTCTTTTTGTTTTGTAGAACAGTTAGAAGTTTCAAGGTGTAAAGGTATAATTTTGATAGTGTCACTGCAGAACCTGTAAATAATGTTTGTGTGTATTTCTGTAGTGAATCGTCTTTATTAAAATATGAAATCTACTGTAGGACTCTATTTTTGAATATGAAGAAGTTGTCTCTTATCAATGAAGCCGCCAATGATTTAATTAGGAAATCCGGACACCCGATCAGCGAATTTGTTTTTAATTTTAGAGGTAAGAAATTTTTATATCATACCTAATATTTGTTTTATGAAAATGTTTAGAATCAATTATGATATTGATATTCTTTTGTGTAGCAGCTCTGGCTGTGATTATTTAATTTAGGCAGTCGGAGTTGTCACATAAACAGAAAGCCACTGTAGTTATCATCATATCATAAACCTTTATAAAATAGAATTATGATAATAAGTTAACAATTCACTGCACGGTTTTTTTTATTTTTAACGGAAAAAATATTTATAACCTATATGTAGGTCTAATAAAAGAAAAATGTTAAAAATAAAGTTGAATTTCAAATTTTCAGCTAAAGTTCGATACTTTACGGTCTATTTTATATGTACAACAAAAGGGTTTTAAAGTATTGTATTTTTGTTTTTTTTATTATTGTGGCACATAACGAAAATTATGAGGTTTTTAGGTATGTGCCAGATATGGAACATTTTGTAATAAAGGTTTGAGGATTACTTCAACAATAGGAAACCAAATACATTGCTGAAAAAATTAAAAGTATACAGAAAGTGTAATAAATTGTCAACACGAAATTTTGATTCATAACTGTTTAGTTGTACTAGTAAAACAAATAATTTACTTTCTTTCTTTCTAACCGATGACCAGGCCCCAAACCAAATAATTTACTTATATTTTGAATAACATATTTTTTTGATGTGTATTTTTTAAACTTGCCGTTTTTGTTACCCTTTACCGAATGTGAAACGAACGGAGTCCTTTCAAGGGAGCTTTTCAAGTAAGGAAAATAACTTGGTTCTGATCGATACATAAAAATGGTTCTTTCATTGAGAACATAGGCCATAGACAAAAGTAAGAATTAGTGCATTTCGCTCAGTTTTTATTTCAACAACTATATTGAAATAGTTACCGGATAAATATAGAGAAAATAAAGAAGAAGAAAAAAAAAAAAACAAGAGAGTATAGCTAGCAACCGTAAATCGAAAAACAATTGCTGAAAAAAAAATCCATAATTATGCTGTAAAACAGTTAGGTAGTCAGAATGGGCAGAAATAGAATCATAGGTTAGGATTGCGCAAGAGCGCGCTTGCGAAGAGAGTGCAATACAACCTACTGATGCAAAGAATTGTGCTAATTTCAATTGTGCTTCGAGAGTAGTTAATGCTGATTTAATCAACTAAAAATTAGTTATTTCATGAAAACAGATAAAATAGACGAATTTGAAGTTTCGACCCAGTTTACATTTGTTTCTTATCAATATAAAGATTGTTATATATCAAAAGTTCACAATATCTCTAAACATGTTTTCATCAATTTTAAAGATAAAGTTACGAATTATTTCATAAAGGAAAAGAAAATCCATTGTGTATGTTCTACATTAAACAGCTGATATTGTGCATAAATAAAATAAAATAAAATAAAGTAGAAGTACCAGTACAATTAGGTATTGTATGAGAGTATATTGAGCTGGATGTGATTTTCTGTTGATTATTATACATACTAGTTTTATGATTATCGGCAGTGTTTAGTGCTTTTGATAGCTTGTTACTCATCTGTAAGGTTTGTTGACAAATTGAAATAACTTTGAAACATTTTCTGTTCACTCATTTTTAATCAGTCTTATGAAAAATGGACTTAATTAAACACTGTGTGTAAAAGTAGATTGCTCAGTCTTTTTGCATAAGAGAAATGAAATATTAAATTAATGCTGTAATTGCTTTTTTAGTTTATTTTAGAAAAAATGTTATTTAGAGCGTACACTTATTTTTTTCTCATAAACTACGTTAAAAAAATCCGTAGCATGGGGGTATCAAATAATACAAGAAAACGTATTGAATCAACAAATGATATCCACATTTGGCCCAATCCAACTTATTTACTTTATTTATTATATATTTTTCTTATTATATAGATTGAGCCAATGTCAACATATATAATTTTTAGATTTATGGACTAATTTATTTAATTTTTAATTGTTAACTTATGGCCATGTTATAATGGAGATTCCATTATATATAGTTTTTTTTGGGGTTAAAATTTATTCCTTTTATAAAATTGCGTTTTAGTTAATCTTTATAATTTAGGAAGTAGGTATTCATTGCGCCCTTTTCCCACAGTTTAATATTCTATTAAGCATGGAAAAGCTTTCATTAATTCTTTTCTCTTACATGAATTTTCTGATGTAACGGCTAACTGAAATAAAATAAAAGAAAAGGAATTCCTTTCAATCTGCGCTTCTCATAATTCCGTTGAAAATTATCTTTGCGATTTCAATAACTAAAATAAAATCTAATCTTTGTACAGTTGCTAACGATTTCCTTTCTCTTCATAAACATTTCGTCCTGCAAATTATTTCGTGGGTGCGTCTCTTTGATTTAGAGCATAATATGTAAATGTAAGCAGATGGTTTCGCATCGTCCGTTGAGAGCTGATGCAGTTCTCACGAATTTAATCTATTAACCCTTTTGTGCCTGCTCCCATAATTTACAGGTTATCAATTGACTGTATACTTAACAATGTGTTCTGTCTCTCTCTGCATAATTATCGCCAAGGTCGGCAATTATACAAAGAGTTTTGGCGAAAACCGCAAGCCAAATCGCTAATCAACATCTGTACTGATTGTAACTTCACTTGGATTTTAACTACTGTCCAGTAAGGACCTATTGCCTCATGTAGCCTTCATAAAATTGTGTTTCCAAGAGGTCACTCCCTGAGGAGTATAAGTCTCCTCTCATTCCTGCGTATCCTAATAAAGAACTTCGAAAGAGACATTACTGGTGTTTTTCATTACTTCTGCGGACCTGTCTTATTGCAAACACTTCGTAGAATTTACAGCATAACTTAAATGCTTTCTCCTAAAAAGGTATTCATACGAGCTGTCACTAAAACGCCACCCAGAAATAAACACCACACATGTCATGACTAATTTATTTAATTTTTAATTGTTAACTAAAATGTGTAACTTTTTAATAATTGTATTTTTTATTTTCATGTAGGGTGAAATTTATTTAGAGTAACGACATAAATGCTTCATTAATTTATACCACACTGTTAAAAAAAATCTTAAATTCATGGATATGTTTTTCCTGAATTTCACAGAATTCTGAATTTTACAGTCCCTTTTCACAACAAAAGGGCATTTTCCGTTACAAATCTGAAAACTCCAACATATTTCCTGAAAATAACGAAATTTATCAAAATAGAAAGAAAAAACTTAAACAATTTGTTATTTGAAGGTCTCCGTGGCTGTGTGGTCAAGGCACCACGCTGCTAAATGCTTGCGACGTAGCCCCAACAGTGGCCAAGAGGTTCTGACCTTCAAACTGGTATAATAACATCTTTTGAAAATTATGTTAAACTAGGAAAATTAATGAGTTATTTTGCAATTTTAATTTGAAAAGTTTCATAAAACAGTTTAACAGAAAATAAATAGTTTAATGTTAAAGTTATTTGGAAAACAACGTTCCATATATATTACATTCTGTATATAATTTTTTTTACTTTACCTCATGCATTATTATATTAATATATATATATATTTGTACGGGAATTTCTTTTTAATTTTCTATATAAAGATTTATTGTTATTATATATAATATATTTAATTATATGTAATTATATAAATCCATCTACATTCTAGGTTCAATGAACTATGACTCCAACATGGGAAAAAAGTACATATTTTAGAGTTTAATAAGGTTTATTTTAGTATCACTAGCACTAACTAATGTCAACCAAGTAAGTAAGTGCAGAGTTGTCAAGTCTCCGGATTTTCCCACACCTCTATTATTTTAGAGAAAGTATGGTTCTTTTAAATCGCAGAAATGTTCCAATTAAATAAAGCAACATTTACTGTATTAAAATACTCGTATACAAAAACCCGTACACACCGTATACAATATACCGAAGACTTTGTCTCTGTGGTAAGTTTAATCACAGATCGAACAGATGGTTTCATTTAATATTTCTTTTAAAACAAATTATCGTTTAATTAATATATTCACATACAATTGATAGAACAAAACAAATTTAATTTTACAATAATTATAAAAGAAAGTTATTTAAAAGTTATTAAAACTTAAATTCAAGAACTTCGATCGTAATTTCACTGCTGAGAAGTAATTGATAAATTAGTTAACATCATTTCAAAGTTATTTATTTTAATCAAACTAAAAATGTTTAAATGAAATTAGTTAAATAAAATCCAAAATTTAAAATTTCTTGAAAATCCCCCCCCCCAAAAAAAAATAGCAGCGATATAAATAAAATTTTAAATTTCTAAAAACAAAAACGAAAAAAATGGTTAAATGTAAGTTAAAATGCTGAGTCATTAATAAATCACAAAAGTTTTTAAAATAGAAAGGAAATTGAAATATGAAAATATTATGAATGTCAGATGAACAAATTCTTAATAATATAAATCCTTAACTTGGTGAAATGTACAAAATTTCTTTTAATGAAATCCATCTTATTAGAAAAATTTCAACTTGCAGCCCCGAAGATCGAACTAACAATCTCATGTTTACTAGCTAGACGCTTTACCTGCAAGCTATAAAATCTACACATGAAACATTCAAATTAAGGTTTTCTTTTAAAATGTAAATCACAAAAATGAACGGATGACATTGATAAAATTAATTAAAAGTAATAAAGTTAAATTTAAAAGACTTTTTCAAAATTTTATGATTTGTCAAGTAAAATGAAGTATTGAGCTGTAAATACACTAAATTTGAAGTCTCTGATTTATACAATTTCTGTATACTGACTCTGTGACAGATGGACAGACAAAGGGCAAATACGAGTAGGGTTGAATGAAACCTTAAATATTCGAAGTAACATACATTTAAATTTATAGCAGTATTATAATTGGCGTTTTAGGAAATAGCATTGGATTAATAAATTTCCTAAAACATAATTTCTACGATTTTGCAAAATGTTATAATATTTATTATATGTTTGCACATTGATGCATAAAAGTTAAAAATATTGTCATACGAAGTAAAAAAGCTATGAGTGAGCTCAAAGTGGCCTCGTCTGATAGAGTATCCACAAAAGAATGTTCCCGTTTGAGTCATACATTATAATACTTTAATTTAGATTATTTACTACAAATCATACATCAAATTGAAGATAAATCAACATAGTTTATCTTACAAATATTAATATGAGCACATTCGCTTATGCGGCATACATAAGACTTAAAGTCCAATTTTTCTCACATTTGGGTTTACAATTTCAGAGTAATGGGAGAAATAATTTCTTCAATACTGTGTCTCATCTCTGGCAAATTATTAGGTATTGGAAGACAGTAAATACAGTCTATTATAAAGTCCAAAATAAAAATTGCATTGCTCTAATGTATTGGTGCAGATTCCTGAAACTTTTAAAGAACCAGTGGCTCCCAAACCCAAATAATTCAGTCGCCACATTGCAAATGAAATGCATAAAAGCAAAAATTTATTATGGGCAAAAAATTGAGAAATTTAACAATCAAAATATTCTACATATGTACAAAAGAAACACAGGCTAATTTCATCAAATGTTTGTATTTCATTGAACCACACAGTTTTTTTTAATTGAATATATATAAAACATAACATAAATCTTAAATTATGTGCAGTCAGAAGATAGGGAAAATAGAGATAAAAAATATAGAAGTTTAAGGATCGCAGAAAAATCGCTACTTTTGCCAATGTAAATTTCGCCAAAAGATTTCAATAGAAAAGCTATTTTTATGAAAGGAGGGTATAAAAACTAACCGTAAAAGAAAGAAAAAAGTTAGGGATATATGCTCTAAGAAGAGGATATACACTCAAAGAAAAGATTAAATGTTACAGAGTGTATAAAGGTTTGTTGAGAAAAAGAGGGTTTACGATTTTCTTTAAATTAATTTATACGAATATAGAGCAATTTTTAGCAGCCTTTTAATTAAAAAACTATGAAAATTTAAACTTTAAAGAGGTGTTCTTAAAGGTCAAAGTTATTTTCTACGTACTAAAAAAAATCACCTTTCCAAATAGGAAAAAGTAAATAAAATTAAAAAATAACAATGTTGAAAATATAAAAAGTGGTTATAATTACCCATCCTGGCCCTAAAATGTTTATTTGTAACGATGTAGGCGTAAAGGAAATGTATATATGTATGTAAGTATGAACCATCGAATCTGAAGATAATTTAAAAATAAAATTGCCTGACCAATTTTGTACAAATGTAAAATCTGCCAAAAATGCATGTTCCTAGTTTTGGAAAATTTTAAAATAAAACAAACATTGAAATAAAAATATTTTTTTGAAAACTTTTTGAAAAGTACTCCTTTAAATTGCATGTCTTAGAAACATTTTCTTTACTAGATTTTTCTTTAAATGAAATTATAGTGTAGAATTGACTCAAACAGTGCAACTTTAAAAAAGCCACGAAATGCAAAAGAATGTGGAAACAGAATCGTAAAGATTTCAAAGAAAAGCTAAAATCAATTTGTGTTACAAAGTATTAGGTTGTATGAATTTTTTCAGATTGTAAACTTTAGCCGTCTGCTTCATTTTTCATCGAACTAAGGATATAATTTTAAAAAAGAAATTTAGCCTAAGTTTAGTTTAAAAAATCGTTTTTTAGATTAATTTTTATATCAATTATACATTACAAGTCTTATTGTCATGGAATAAATTTAATTTTTTCTGTTAATTCTTTTAGAAAAATAAGTTCGTTAGAAATAGGTACGCAGAAAAGAAAAAAAAAAGTGAACAATTTCTCAATATGATAACGTAAGTACTGAACTAATAGGAAACGCATTCAAACAGCGTATTAATTTCACTAAGATCAAAGATAAATTCATTTATCAAATTCTCAACTGTTAAAGTTTGTGTACATAGACTCACATATTTAAAAAAAAAAAAAAAAAAAAAAAAAAAAAAAAAAAACATTTCTCAGTCCCATAACGCCAGAAATACTGAGCTGACTACAACGTAATCAGCAAGGTGTAGTAATATTGCTAATATCCTGTACGTTTTTTTAGTCTATTTGTTGGAATGGATATTAAAAAACTATCATCACGAGTTATTATTTTCTGCATTGTTTGATGAAATATGAAAACTATTAAACTGATGCACAAATGATAGAGTGGGAGATGCAGCACATACAATCATCTCATCAAGTACATGGCTGATTTAGAGATTAATTTTAGAATTAGTTAAAATTCTAATTGTATATCAAAATTCAACTGGTCTGCTAAGCTATATCATGGTGGAAAACATCTGAAAACAGGATTTTAGCGGTTGACTCATAATTTATCACAGTGATTTTCTGCTCAAAGTCTTCGATGCTTTTATACCTTTGGCTTCAAAAAAAAAAAAAAAAAAAAAAAAAAAAAAATAGAAATTTACGAGTCAACCACCAAAATTAGGTTTTTAAGTGTTTTTAATCAAAATTGACAGGACTAATAGCAGTTTAAGATACAAATCGAACTCGAACTAATTCTAAAATTTCAGCCGTGAATTTGATAAGCTGTCTGGTAGTACCACCACCACCTGTTCTATGATTTTTACTTTGTGTCCAGATGTCGTCATTTTTAATCAAGTGTGTCGAAGCTAAACAAAATTTGCACCTTTTTTTTTTGCAAAGGAAAAAAAAAGATCGATTGTGACTCAATATTTTCATCTGTCCATGAAATCGAAGAACAACTTTTCGAGTGAAAATTCAGTTTATTTCGAAACTAAACTTGGACATCTGTCTAATTTTTTTCATAGAAGGAAATCTAATAAAAAGAACGTTTTCGCTAGATGCTTGAAGAACACTTCTTTTAATAAATTTAAATACACGGGCTGTATTTTTTCTATGCATTCAGATTTCTTGAAGAGAGTTTTATCAACATAGCATACTTAAAACATTTTATATAAGTATTAATTGGATGTAAAAACTTATCATTTCTTTCCAATAAAAGATTACGCGGGGCAAATGGGTCATGATTTTACAATATGACTACGAAAATTCTGTCAATTGAGCTTCCAAAGATAATGTTCTTTTGGATGAACGTTTCAATCTCTGTAAATGTTCTCAGTTAGGTTCAATCTATCAGACAAAATGTTCAAAATTAAATTTTAATTTACAAGAATAAAACTATACAATGTATTGTATTTCTCTTTCTTCGTGGGTCCACTTGCCCCATTTTTATGGGTAACTGTGTCACTTAAGTCTATGATATGCGCGCATTTGTGTTTTTTAATTTTGATGTAAGGTCCTGTATGTAAATGTGTAAACAACTTAGAAAAATCAATCAGGTACATCACGTGAATTATATGTCAAATTAAGGGCATTATAGTGGAAAATTTCGCAGTCAAGTTGTCTAAAAAATACTAAATTTTGAGTTTTTATACAAAAAATATAAAAATTAAGTAAGTATTTATGTAATTTTCTTTTTGGTAATAGATATTAAAGTTACATGTGTATGTTAGGAAAAAAAAGAAAAAAAAGATGAATGAATGAACGTATATGTTAGTACTTAAGGGAGACCCGTAAGAAAAAACCCCAAATTTTTATTATTGATTTTAAAGTAATAAATTTTGGTGTACTATTTAAGAATCTTTTTGTAAGGAATAATTAATAAAAAATTCACTTTTTATTAAAAAGAATATTTTTTATGGAATTTTTATGATTTTTTTTTTGTCGAAAAATACATTTTTAAAAAATACTACTCCTCATTCAATTTTCAATATTTTGGTATTACTAAAATTTCTTAAATAGTGTTATAGTATATGGAAAAGTTCTAGGGAGAGATATTTTCAATTTTCTATTTTAATCAGCTAAAAAAAAATAATAATTACCCATGGTAAATTTCCTTAAATTTGTTATAATTTTCATGTTTACCAATTTATGTAAAATTTTCAGAAATAGTTAAAAAATATTTCTCCTTACTTTTGTTGCAAATTTTTTTAAGATTCTAAAAACATAAACACTTTGTTTCTAAATCATTTTACCACTGAGCCTTAGTACTTTGAACTTGTGTAAAATATGAAAAAAGTCATTTTCAGGAAAACACATTTAAAGTATAAAATACAAGAGAAAGTAGTAAAAAAAAACTTATTTCATGATGAAATTATTTTTTATATTAATTTCTAATATATCAAGACCATTTTTTACGAAAAACGTTTTATATTGAACACAATAGAAAAAAAAAAATGTCGCCAGTTTTGTCTTCGAAGAAAAATCCTCGATTTTCAGCGACAAAAATTCATCGAGCTGTCAAAATATATACTTTTTTTTAAAATACTACTCCTCATTCAATTTTCAATATTTTAGTATTACTAAAATTTCTGAAATAATGTTATGGTATACGGAAAAGACCAGGGGAGAGATATTTTTAATTTTATTTTATAATAATCTTGAAAAAAAAGAAACGCTATGCATGTTAAATTTTCATTTTGTCCTATAGTACTTGCAATTTCTGCATCAAAAGAAAATATTATTTAATCTTACGTTTGTTTCATACTATTATCAGTATTAACAGATATACTGGATATACTTTTTTTAGGGACTTGATTAATCACACTTTCTGCTTTCTATTTTTTGGAAGCCATTGTGTTCATATGTTCTTTACGTTTCTTCGAACGAGGCATTTCAGTATATTATTTTAAAATAAACTTATAGAATATTAAACTTGAATTAATAATACAAAATATTCACTTGCAAACACTAATTTAAACGAAATAATGGGATGTATACAAGCAAAAACAGAAGAGTTTGTCACGAGAATCGAATAGAAAGGCGTAAAATGTAAACAAACACGATAGCGTTCGATTTAAAAATTAACGGTTATGAATAATTCAGAACAGAAGAATGTATTCTTCTTTGATTAATCATAATAAAATTAAAATGTTATTAACTGTACCTAACTCCGTTTAATAGTGTAATATAAAAGTAAACAAAGATGTGTAAGCTTTTTAAATGGCCGCTAGTCCTTTAAAGTCTAGTGAATACAATTAAAAATGATCATTTGCTACCTGTTCCAAGTGTCCCCGAGTTCTGAAATTTTGCATGGATATTCGCAAATATGTATATTATCGTTTTCTGAGATTAAAAATTTTTTGAACTTTTGATGATTTTTGGCAGAAAATGGGGTTCGGGTCTCCCTTAAGTATTTCAATCTCTTTTTTATTTACCCAAATTAAAGTTCAATATTTTCAATAGACCTGTAAAGAATGTTAATGTTTTTTACATAGAACAGAACTAATTTTTATTGATTTTTATAATTTTCTAAGAGTGCCGCACTTTGTCTTACATTCACCTCTTCATTTGTATCGCCAATTTTAAAGATTTGGGTATTACAAATAAAAAATTCAATTTGAAACCTCCGTATATGTTGGAGGGATCTGATCTGCAGATTTACTTGTTACACATTTAGTAATAATTTTTAAAATGAATAATCACAAAAAGTAATGTGACATATATTTTAAGTGATTATTCTATGAAATCAACAAACATTACAAATTAGTAATATATTTCTAGGATGTCCGTAGTTAAACGACATTATTTTAAAATGTGCATTAAAAATGAAACTTTTGTGCAAAAGTTGTGAAATTGTATGAAGGACATGATGAGAAGGTATGAGGATTTGTTTGTGCTAAAAAATAGTTCGCCACTATAGAGTAAGCTTTTAATGAGTTACTCATTTAATATACATTTACGATAATTTATGAATTTTACTATTATCCCATTAATTCTCACGGGCTGCGATCTTCCCGGATTTTATTTAGAATTGTATGATTCCTACCAGTTTTACAAAATAGTGTAATTGTTTTTATTAAGCTATAATGTTGAATGTCATTAAATAAGGTGAATTCTTTTTTTTAAGAAAGTGATGAAAATAATCAATCTGAATTTTTATACCGTAATTTAATGCGACCGTTAAGGGGTTAAAAAACACATTCCACATGATGTCCATTATCTTCAGGCAACGTCGGTGCTCGAAGTGTGTTCTTGTATATACCATCCTTAAAGTCAAGGTAAGTTAATAATCAGAATTTGTAAACTATCGTAAAGGTATGTTAAATGTGTAATTTAGTAAAGAAGCCACTTCGTTCCAAAATTTGAAGCTATATACCCGTAAGGCATGGTGACGTGACTGGTCGTCGTTGTGAAGTCACATTCCCTCATAGCATGCATAGTCACAGTGACGTCACAATGATGTCACCGTGAGACACTTTGGTCACATCACATCTGGGACCGAAATGCCACCACTCAGTGACGTCACATTGTGACTGAGATGTGAATTTTTTTAAATCTTTAGAAAATTACAAAAATTCTTCAAAACATGTTATTTACATTAAAAAACAAGTTTCTGGCAATTTAAATATCGTAGCTTTTCTCACAGTTCCATCACAATGTTAATGTCAAAGTAGTCACAAATAACACATTTTTCACAAATTTGTCACATTGTGACCACTTTGTGAATTAGTCACAAACGAGCTCTAAAACGACCATAACGACTTCACATTTTAGTCACTTTGGCTTCACATTGACGTCACGTGACGTCACATCGACGATCGATGGTCACAAAATCATAATGCGACTTTACAACGACGTCACCAGTGACATCACCATGCCTTTCGGGTTGTGTCTTTGTGACCATCGATCGTCGATGTAACGTCACGTGACGTCGATGTGAAGTCACAGTGACTAAAATGTGAAGTTGTTTTGGCCGTTTTAGAGATCGTTTGTGACGTCATATTGTGACCACTTTGTGAAGTCACGGTGTGACTAATTTGTGAAAAATGTGTCATTTTTGACTACTTTGACATTAACATTGTGACGAAACTGTTACAAAAGCGACGATATTTAAATTGCCAGAAACATGTTTTTAAAAGCAAATAACATGTTTTGAAGAATTTTTTTAATTTTCTAAAGATTTTTAAGAAAGTCACATGTCAGTCACAATGTGACGTCACTGAGTGGTGGCATTTTGGTCACAGATGTGATGTAACCAAAGTGACTCACAATGACGTCACAGTTACCATACATGTTATGAGTATATATACTCTGCTTGACATTGAAAATGCAACACCAAGAAGGGGTGGTCAAAAATTTATGCAAATTTCAGAGTATGCGCATGTCACTGAGTTATGCAAATGATGTGAAATGCGTAAGTCTCCGACGCACGTAAAATAAGATATAAGGGAAGGAACTTGTAGAATGGGCAATATTCGTGTCGCTATTTCTGCCAGACGAGTTATGAAAGAAATTTTGTTTTTGTCTCGGAGGATACGTGTATAGAAGAGAATGCCAGGCCACCGTCAACGAAGGCACTTCCTGCAGATAAACGATTTTACGAGAGGTATGGTGATGGGACTGAGAAGGGGGGGGGTTGGTCTTTACGTCAAATTGCAGCTGATACCCACATGGATGCAAGGACGGGGCATCGGCTATGGCGAACATGGTTGGAACAATGAAATGTGGCAAGATTAAAGGGTGCAGGTGCATCCAGAGTGACGTCAGCACGCGTGGATCGACACATCCACCGACAAGCTGTGGCGGGCCCGCAAGTCACTTGTACCTTGATTTTGCAGCATGTACAACATACCCTGGATGTTTCCGTGTTGACCAGAACCATTTCCCGTCGATTGGTTGAACATGGCCTGCACTCACGGCCTCCGTTAAGAAGACTGCCATTGACTCGACAGCATAGACGCCAACGTTTGGAATGGTGCCGGACTAGAGCGACTTGGATGGAAGAATTTCGAAACGTCGCGTTCTCAGATGAGTCACACTTCTGTTTATCCAGTGACAGTCGCCGCATACGTGTGTGGCATCTACGTAGAGACAGATAAATTCCGGCAATAACTGTGGAACGACCCACCGCGCGACAACGTGGCATAATGATTTGGGGCTATATTGCGTATAATTGCATGTCACCTCTAGTTCGTATTTAGGGCACTATGACGGCCCAACGATTCTTGGATAATGTACTGCGGCCAGTGGCAATCCCCTACCTTCAGGGCAGCCTAATGCAATTTTTCCGCAGGATAACGCCCGACCACACAGTGCTCGCATGTGCCGACATGCTCTGCAAGGTATACAGATGCTTTCCTGGCCACCGTACTCTTCTGATCTGTCACCAATCGAACATGTGTGGGATGTGATTGTACGCGGTTTTGTGGACTCTGCCCTTGCCTCGTTCAGAAGATGAACTGTGGAAAATGGTTGAAAGGGAATGGAAAGCGATCCCTCAGGACACCATCCACGCTCTTATTGACTCGATGCCTAGACGTGTTTCTTCGTTCATCGCAGTTCGCGGTGGTCCTACATCCTACTGAGCCGACGTCGTTCTCGTTCTGTATTCTGACTATCATTTTGAAATAAAGATCACTTAATGCTCCTTGCTGTCTCTGTCTTTTCCCCAAATTTCACCACTTTCTGACCACTTCTTCTTGGTATTGCATTTTCAATGTCGAGCAGTGTATGTATACATCTATTCATTTTTTGCTTAAACAAATTCTTAGCACATTACTAATTATTTCACAAAATTTCAGAACATTTTCATCAATAATTTCTTCTGTACGCAACTATAAATTGGTTTGTTTAAATATGGACGCAGTGTATCTATATGAATCATGTTACTTTAAACATTTTTTTCCCGAGAAATAGTTAAAAACGATTAAATAAATTTAATCGTAAGTAAAAGTATTTAACTTCAAATTAATTTTTTAATGAGTATTACTAAAATAAAACTGTTTTAGGGCTTTTCTGGTACAATTCAATTAAAAGCGTATCTTGATAATGAACTCGATGTATTTTGCAATATGAAATACTGGTTTAAAACGCCTGACAAAAAATTGAACATTTAATTAATTTTTTCTTTCAAAATTGATATGAAAGAGAAATACTTGTTATCTCTCGGGATAAAATTAATTTCATTACTTTTTAATGTTCAAGTAAGCTAATAAAAATTTTATTTAATTCAATAAACGTTTCTAAAATCCGACGTATCTACACTTAATAATATTTTCTGAGAATAAATTCACGTGAAATAATAAAAAAACGAAAATGACAGTAAAAAAACTGTCAGTGCACTTTTATTTAAATGTTTATTTAATATTTATATGTTTTTTAAATAAAAAAAGTGAGCATTGGTGAAAACAAGGAACAGCAAAATTGACAAATAGTTTGATAAGTAAAGAACAATTAGAGCTCAATTAGTTTTTTGAGAATAAATTGGCATATGAATATCTATTTCCTTGAAAGAAAACATAAAAGAAAGTGGAACGAATATTTTGAGAATTATAAGTCTTAGTTAGATAAATTAACATAATCTATTTTATACTGAAATCGAACTATCTATCGTATTCTATAACTATTCATAAGATATGAAGCATAATTCGAAGAAATTAAAATTCGGTATACACATAAATACAAAAATGTCCAAAAAAATTATGAATTTAAAATCTAAAAATTATTTTTGACTTATTAATTTTTTATATAACGTAATAACATTTTTGTAGTGCTTTAAACAGAATTTCTCAGTCTCCATTTTTTTGGAAAACAGTATTTTCTTAGAGAAAATTCTGTTTCTATACTAAAAAACTGATATCGAAATATCCGGTGACTCGTTAGCTTAGCTACAACGAAATTAATTAGTTTTTTTTTCCTTTCTATAAAATAAAGAAAAAGGCAGGAAAAGAAAGTTATTATTATCAATGACGTTAATTTATCATATATAAACAAGAGGTTTATTATAAACAAGAGGTAACTTAAAAACCTGTTGAAAATTTGAAAAATCCTTAAACAAGATATAGAAAAACATATCCTAGAATTTCTGTTTTTTTTTTTCTTTACAAAGTCACAATCTCATCTTGATTCAAACTTTGCAATGTCAGAATAAGTAAAAATTACAAAAGAATGTGGAAACAGGTTTACGAATGTTTCAGAGAAAAGAAAAATCAATTCATTTACAAAAGCCATAGCAGTGAAAATTCAGTTTATTTCGAAAATAAACTTGGACATCTGTTTAATTTTTTTCGTAGAAATAAATGTGATAAAAAGAAAGTTTTTGCTAGATGCTTGAGGGGACACTTCTTTTAATAAATTTAAATACACGCGCATTTATATATATTATTTTTATCCATATTTTCTATCTATATTTTCTTGAGGAGAATTTTATCAACATAGCATTTTTAAAAATATCTTGTATAAGTATTAATTGGATGTAAAAACTTATTTCCAATAAAAATAATTATAATAATTTATTTCCAATATAAGGTTACGTGGGGCAAATGGATTATGATTTTACAATATGGCTTGGAAAATTATGGTAATTGAATTTCCAAAGGATTATTTTGAGTTAACGTTTGAATCTCTGTAAATTTCCCAGTTAGGTTCACTTTATCAGACAAAATATTCAAAATTAAATTTTAATATACAAGAATAAAACTATACAATGTAAAGAAGTTTGAAACAAGTTTACTAAATATTCAAAGTAAAGCCAAAATTTAACAATTTTGGTTTTACTTTGAATGTTTCACTTTGAATAAGGTACCCTGGGGTAATAACGCCACGTTAAGGTTCTACCAATTTTCACGGCTTAGTTTTAGATTGTATTTTTCAAACAAATATAGGATCTGATACAGCAACTCATTGACTATCTATATAAAATAAAATAATTTAACAGATATGTATTCATAAAATGTAATGGCGTTTTTTCTTGACCAATGCTATTTCGCGTTAATACCCACCTATATGGGTAATAACGCCGTGCAAACAAAACTATAAAATAAGATGGAATAATGGCATGTAGATTGCCCAATTTTAAAAATAATAACTCTACAGCTCTAGAAATTGACAAATTGCAATCTAAGCTATTGAAAATGTACAATTTTTTTGTGACTCTGAAAGAAAAAGAAAGCTGTGGTGGTGGCGGGGGGAGGAGGCAAAAGAATATCAGATTCTAAGCTACGTTTTGCTTAAAAATGACCATTTAAATAGAATTATTAGAAACATTGCACGGATTATTTGAATCAGCATTTATATTCCCACGTATGCATTTTATGCGATAGAAAATATTGATTTTTTTTGTGAAAGTGAAAGAAAAAGGAGCAAGGGGGGAGCTTGAACAGAATATAACACCCTGTGTCTCTCTTTGCTTAAAAAGTCCCGCTTAAATATGATTATAAGAAACATTGCATGGTTTTAACCATTCATAATGTAATATTTTAATCATGTGAAGTTTTATAATAACTAGAGTTATATGTAATAAATATTTTTGGTAAACCTTAACTGCTGTTAGCGTCTCACATACCGCTGAGTTTTTCAAGTTTCAGAGTTTAATTTGCAATTTTTAGTTTAACTATAGATACCGGGAAATTTTTGTTTCATTTGGAGTCCTATTACTATCGCTAGAAACTTTTGAATAGCTAAATTTTATTTATAATAGTCCTGTATATAAGGTTCAATACAAAAATAATATTCTAAAAGTTAATTTAACATATTATTCATCGTTAGATTAAGCGGTCTGACAGGCCGCTCACAGTAAGTTATGCGACAATTTTTGTCACAGCAGTTAAGGGTTAATACTATTATAGTAATTTAGTAAACAGTTTTTAACCCATAACTCCACACTAATGCGGATTCTCCAAACCTACAGTTAAATTGTTGACGTTTTAAAGAGCATGCATTAATAATTTTTTAATAAATTTAATAAAATTTTTGATTAAAAAATATTATCCCGAAGAGATCTCTTATTCAATTTTATACATAATTCATATGGTTATATATCATTATCTCTATATTAGCAACAAAATTAACCTTTAACTGCTGTTAGCAATCTGACTGAACACTGTATCCCCCCCCCCCCCCAAAAAAAATAGCGTTTAACTTGTATTTTCCAGTTTAACTATAGTTACAACTGAAATTCTCTTTCGTTTGGAGTTATCGTAATATTGTTAGAAATATTTGAATAGATTAAATTTAATTAGAATTAATTCTGTACAAAAAGTTTAGCGCAGGAACAGTATTCTATGATTTTTAATCATGGATCGCATTTTAACCTTTAACTAATGTTACCGGTCTCATAGACCACTATTTTTCTTTTAATTTTTTATTTTTAACTTGTAATTTTCAGTTTAACTGCAAACACTACCGAAATTTTCTTTCATTTGGAATTTTAGTACTATCACCAGAGACTAAATAGGTGAATATTAAGTATAATACTCTTGTATAAAAAGTTTAGTACAAAAACACAATCCTATGATTTATTCCCGCCTTTTATTCATCTTACAATTTTGTGGTCTCATAAACCGCATAATATTCATACGTTAGAATTTCTGTCACATCAGTTAAAGGTTAAATTTATAAAGTTTTGAAAAACCGAAGGCTGAGAAAGCGGACAGTTAAAATTTCGAACTCAATTGAACAATCCAGTGGAAATTTAATAGAAATCTGATTTTGAAGATGTTCGAATTTGAATTTCGAAAACATTTTGATATAGTTTTATTTACAAGAGTTAAAAATTATTTTTTACATTAGTAAAAAAAAAAAAAAAATAATAATAATATAATAAAAAAAAATAGATTATTTTTAAGTATTGGGCACCCCCCCCCCTTAATCTTACCATTTCAACAATGATGATAATGCTGTCCCATATTAATATATAAACCCCCTTCGGATATAGTTCGGCCACTGTTGGGAATCAACCGGGGTAATAACGCCAATCACTGGCGTTATTACCCCGGGATACTTATTGCGCAGTAAATCCTAAACTACAAATTATCTCGAGAAGATATCCAAAATCTTCTACAACAATTTGAAAGTACATGAAATACACTACAAATTTATGTAATAAACAAAGTATTTCTGGATAAAAAAATATAGTCTTCAGATCAAAAAACTTATCTCGCAAATTTTAGATCAAGCGTTAATTTTAGTTGCTTGTAAAAACAATAAGAACTAAAAATGAAACAAATTAACTTGAAGCTGTTTTTTGCGATTTATATGACTCAAAACCCTTCTGCGCAGAGCACGTGGGTGTCGTTTACCTGATTATTTCATAATTATGCAAAATATAAGCACTTGGCGTTATTACCCCGCCTGGCGTTATTACCCCAGGGTACCTTATTTGTTGTACTTTAAATATTTGTTTATTTTACAAATCATTTTTAACAATGTATGTAGTTTTTTGCGAGGAAGGAAAGTTAGACATATGTCTGTCTATTTTAGAGAAAAATAATTGTTATAAAGTAGGATATTTATAAATGTAAGATTTTTCATATTTTCTTTTCAAAATTTCATTCTAAAGTAATATTTATTTTTTTTGCCTGCTTTCACATCTTTTGCTAAGATATTATATTTAGTAAAAATTAGTCACAAGACTTTTCAAAAAGCTAAGAATTCACTCAAATAGACGTCGAAGGATGATTTTTCATTTCATATAAATTAAATTGTTTAAATTAAATTAGGATTTGAATTGGTTCAAATAGTTCTATGATAAAATAAGAACAAATTACAGAAGATGTTTGAAACAAGCTTACTGAATATTCAAAGTAAAGAAAAAATAAATTTATTTTACAAAGCACTTTTAACGGTGTATGTAGCTTTTTGGGGAAGGAAAATCAGACAACTATCTGAATTTTTCAGAGGAATTTTTTTAAAGAATATTTCTAAATATAAGATTTTTTCTATTTCTCTTTTAAAATTTTCATTTTAAACTAATCTTTTTAGATTTTGCATGCGTTAACATCTTTTGTTAAGGTATTATATTTAACAACCATTGGGTATTAGGCTGTAATTTATGTATAACATATTCAGAATTTTCCATTGCGGTAGTAATTAGAGATTAATGTCACATTCTCAAGAGTTTTTTAATTAGTATATAGATAAAACTATTATGAAGCTTCATAAATATCTTATGTTTAATATAGTAAAACTAAAAGTTTCCAGTCATTCTTAAAAGAAGATATTTCCTTTTATGTAATTTTATATTTAAATGTTAATATTTTTTCAGTATGAAAATTATTGATTTCATTTATGTTTAAGTATTGGTAAAGTTTCATTTTTTATTTATTCACATCAGAAAACTTTATTATACATAAAAAATTAATATTTTAAAACTAAAGACCAAATTTAAGCATAAGAAAAACATTTTCTCAGGATGATTTTTCATTTCATTTCAATTTCTTTAAATTGAATTAGGATCTGGACTGACTCAAATAGTCCGACGGTAGAATAACTACGAATCAAAGAAGCTTGAAACAAGTTTATGAAATATTCATCGTAAAGTCAAAATCAATTTATTTTACAAAGTACTTTTAACGATGTATGTAGATTTTGTGAGGAAGGAAAGTTAGATATCTGTCTGACTTTTACAGATATTTTTTTCTAATAGAAGGATTTATCTAAAACAAAGATTGTTTGCATTTTTTTAATTATTTTTTTTTGTTCTAAAGAAATCTTTTTTAGATTTCGCAAGATTTTATATCTTTGCGAATATATTATGTTTTTAGAAACAATTAATTACACCGATAAACAAATTTTAACGAATTTTCTGTTTCTCTATATACGTTGGGTGTTATAGATTTCAAGCTACTGAAAAAGAATATGTTTGTAAAAATTTTCTATCACCCTCCAATTTTGAGAAATTTCATTTATACGTTTCGGAGTATGTAGGCATCGTATAGGCATTATAATTATGTTACATTATTCTCTTTCATGTATTTGATTTGATTCACACAAATATTTATTTTTCTTATTACATTTATTCACAACATATAATGTGTATATATTTAGTGAAACCTAAACGCGCATATCATAATTAAAATGCATTTATTCTATCCATCAGCCATCATCGGATACATATACAGTACTTCGGAAAGAATATACTATTTGAAATATTTTGTGGGGCCCTGTAAATGCTATGTACTTCGTATTACGCAAGACAATATCGAATAATTTACATTAAGTTTCAGTGACATATATCAATTTTGTTATACATGAAACTGTTTAAAATATTTAAAATATGTCGCATATAATTCTCCCCTTTACCATCATCTAATGAAATCTTTTTGTGCGGCCCTGTAAATGAATAATAGCTATATTTTCACTGTATATATTACAGAATGCATATTTAATACACTATGATATTCCATATAAGTTTGGGTATATTTGACAGGGTGTAACACCTTTAAAATTCATTTAAACAGGATTATTTCCCGTTGGCCGTAATGTATCTAAAAAATTTTGACAATCCCTGTAAATATACTAATCATGGTAGACACTTCAGTTTCAATAGGGTTCGTGCTAGGATAAACATCAATAACGTATAAAATTTCCATAGCAATCCGAGTATATTTACGAGAGTTAGAGTGCGGTCATCCGGCCAGACGGACAGACGACCAGACAGCCAGACAAACCGAATACATAAGCACTTTTCAATTTTGTTGGAAAGTGCTAAAAACGATATCACAGAAACATCTTGAAGTAGTTGAAAACTTTTTAAAGTATATATCGCAGGAAGATTTAATTAACTTCATTTTTTAAAAATTAATTTAAAATGTTAAGAATAAATCAGTCAAATCTTAAAATAACGACAAATCACAACTGAATCTAGAAACATATTTACGAGGATTTCAATGGAAAGCCAAAATCAATTTATTTTACCAAGGATTTAGTACAGTGGATTTTGATTCTTTGAAAGGAGGTAGACATCTGTCTGATTTTTTTCGTTCAAAGACATTGGTAGGAATGGAAAATTCTACGATGTTATATAAAATTGTTTATTTCTGTAAATTTTATTCTGTGCTTTTTCTTTTTTAGATAATTGATATGCTTTATGCAGATATTTAGTTACTACAATTAACACAACAGTCTATATAAAAATATGAATTGTTCTTAACAGTAAGGATTGTTTGTAAATATATTAAGAGGTACCTGTTGTTACCGAATGCACATTTCAGTGGTTCAATCATTTGAATACATCTAAAATATGCATAAACTAAAAAATAATAGTTCATATTATACATTATTTTTCGCAAAGTGTTAATATTTTGTAACTATATTTAAAGTTATGTACGTTATGTTTAACAAATTCATGTCATTTTATTCATATAAAAGTGTTTAGACTTTGCTTTTCCTTACGAAAAAGAAGTAAAGGCATTTTCATACCCCCCCCCCCCCCGTCTCAAAAAATAGAAAACAAACTGAAACAAATCTTAGAAGCATGTAGAAAAAGTTGAAGGATTTTTTTTTTAGGTTTTCACAATTGAAAGGTGTATAAACAGATTTATTGAATAAAATATTTAAAAGGCGTAAAGACTGACATTTCTCGACAGTTGTAAATATTTATAATACTAAATACATTTAAAAGTTATGCATGTTACCTTCAGATCTTATTCATATAAAGGTATTTAAACATATCTTTAATTTACAAACAAAATATCGAAGTAAATGTATTTCTATCCCCACTCACATCTACAAATAGTTAAAAAAAAAAATCTTCGAAGCATGTTGAAATAGTTGAAAAATCTTTAAACTAGATGTCACAGTAAGAATTACTTTATTTCATTTTTTAAAAATCTGTTTAAAATGTGAAGAAAGAAACAGTCAAACTTTCGAATAACAACAAATCACAATTGAAGAGGGAAACATATTTTCAAAGATTTCAAAGAAAAGCCAAAATCAATTTACTTTACCAAAGATTTGGTTTAGTGTATTTAGTTTATTAGAAAGCATGTAGACAGACAACTGTCTGATTTTTATTTTTATGTTAAAAGATATTTGTAAAATGGAAAATTCTACTGAATTGTATAAAAATGTTTTTTTTCTCTAATTTTTATTCTGGGGTATTTTTTTTTTTTTTTATATATTTGACATGCTTTATGCAGACATTTAATTGCTGCAATTTACATAAAAAGCTATTTCAAAATGGTTATCGTACTTAATAATTAGGATTGTTTGCAATTATTTTAAAAGACACGTGTTGTTACTCAATGCACATTTTAGTATTTCAATTATATGAATACATCTAATATACGCTTAAAGGAAAAATTAATTGTAGATTTTATACATTATTTTTTGAACAACGTTAATATTTATAGTTTATAACTGCATTTAAAGTTATGTATGTTATCTTTAACAAATACATGTCATTTTATTCATATAAAAGTATTTATATGTTGTTTTTACTTACGAAAAAAAAAGAATGAATGTGTTTTTATACTCCTTCCTCTTCAAAAAATCGAAAACAAATTGGAATAAATCTTAAAAGCATGTAAAAATCAGAAAACTCTAGAAACTTGAGTTTCCAGAAAAAATATGTTATTTTTTGACAACAGAAAGGTGTATAAATAAATTTAAGAAATGAAGTATTAAAGACTTAAAGACTTACATTATTTTTCGATCTATGTTACTATTTATGTTTCATAATTACATTTAAAAGTTGTGTATGTTATCTTTATACACTGGTGTCCAAAAGTTAAGCATAATTGGTAATTAAGTAAGTAATGAAAGAAATGTAAATCGAAATGTGGTGAAACTCCAAGTGTGTAAACAAAATAGTACGCGTCATATATTTTCGCGAAGAGTATTCCCCGAAATCGAACAGGGGACCGTCAACAAATTGAAAAAGAACGAAGATCTTTTGGATAACCCTGTCAAAACTAATGTAGCAAAAGCGTTCAAACTGCACAGTATTATTAAGTGGCTTATTATAATGAAGTGTGTTTATTTTTATAAGGATGACATTCATACTCGTAGAGAAATTAAGGTTTTTATAAAAACAGTCCTAAGTTTTTTGCTTATAATTTGCAGAGTTCTTAATATAAAATAATGTTCTTTTCTGAAAATATGACAAACATTATTGTACACAATATCCTGTCATCAGAATTTAAAAATAATAAAAATTGTATGAAAAAATGAGTAGGTTTAGTAAATAATTTTTCACTGCGCATGCGTCAACGATATCAAAATTTCATTTGCATATTCTGTTAGCTAAATGTATAGAGCGACTTCTGTAAAAGTTTCAAAAACATTGCTTGAAAATTCTGAAAATTATCGTCTATAGAATCAACTCAAAATTCGTTATTCCTAAAAGGAAGCAAAATATCAGGGGTTTTATTCAAATACAGTTGTACGTGCAATATTGTCTAGGCACGAAACAATGGAATATGGATACAGCCGTCATCTTTTTGCTTCATTAGGGAATAGCAGATATTGATCTCATTCTATCAACGATAATTTTCAGAATTTTTAATCTATGTTTTTGAGACTTTCACAAAAATTGTTCTACATATTCAACTAACATAATATGCAAATGAAATTTCAATAGCGTTCACGCATGCGCAGTAAAAAATTATTTAGTAAACCTGCTCATTTGTCATACAATTTTTATTATTTTTAAATTCTAATGACAGGGTATTGTGTACCATGATATTTGTCATATTTTCAGAAAAGAACATTATTTTATATTAAGAACTCTGCAAATTATGAGAAAAAACTTAGGACTGTTTTTATAAAAACCTTAATTTCTCTACGACTATACATGCTATTCTTATAAAAATAAACATAGTACATACATAGGCACAACAATAAGCCACTTAATCATAATGTGCAGTTTGAATGATTTTGCTACATTAGTTTTGACAGGGTTATCCAAAAGATCTTCGTCCTTTTTCAATTTGTTGACGGTCCCCTGTTCGATTTCGGGGAAAACTCTTCGCGAAAATATATGACGCGTACTATTTTGTTTACACACCTGGAGTTTCACTACATTTCGATTTATATTTCTTTCATTACTTACTTAATTACCAATTATGCTTAACTTTTGGACACCAGTGTATGTTATTCCTATAAAGTTATTCAAACAACTCTTTAATTTACAACTAAAATATCGAAGTAAATGTATTTCTATGCCCACTCACATGCACAAAACCTTAAAAAAATCTTTTGAAACATGTTTAAAGAGTTGAAAAGTTCTTAAACTAGATGTCACAGAATGATTTTCCTTAACTTCATTTCTTAAAAATCAAATTTAAATGTGAATAATAAAATAGTCAAACTTTAGAATAACAAGAAATCAGAAATGAAGCGGGAAACATATTTACAAAGATTTTAAAGAAAATCCAAAATCAATTTACTTTACCAATGATTTCGTACTGTGGATTTAGTTTCTTCCAAAGCATTTAGACATCTGTCTGATTTTTTTCGTTCAAAGACTTTTGCAGAAACAGAATATTCTACTGAATAATATAAAAATGTTTATTTCTATAAATTTTATTACTGGATTTTGTTTTTATTTTATATATTTGACATGCTAATACAGACATTTATTTACTACAATTTACATAAAAGTCTATATAAAAATGTTAATCGTACTTAATAATTTGGATTGTTTATAATTTTTTTAAAAATTATGTTGTTACCTAATACACATTTGAATGTTTCAATAATACGAGTGCATTTAAAATATGCATTATTTAAAAAATAATAGCTGATATTTTACTCCAACTATTCAACCTTTATATATTATAACACAAAAAATGATTTAAAAAATTACATGTAATCTGGATATAAGACTCAATTAGTTTTCAAAGAATAAGAACTAGCTTTTTAATATTTAAAAGAGAGAAAAAAATACTTTTTTAGGTGAAAAAGGCAGTTGACCTTTCATTTTTAGATTTGTTTGGAAATATTTTAGTTTTCATTAAAATTTATAAGTTTTACCAACACTTATTTTACGTACTTTTAGGTCCGGTGCTACGTCAGAAGTTCATTTAAAATATATAATCAAAACAATATCAAAACATGTGTCGTTCTCCTGGTGCCAAAGACAGTGGGGACCACAACTCAAAGCTTGGATAAATTTTCATATTGAAATAAAAATTCATTCAATCGATTGTTAGTAGCACTGTTAGCAATGAGGCTTTCAAGTATTTGTATCACTTACAAATAGTTTCGTTTAAATACATTAAACCTTTCAGCGTTCATTTTAGGTATATCCAAGGTTATCATAGGTCAAGAAACGCGAGGAGATTCGGCTTGTCAAAAATGAAACAAGTTGGAAATTGCACGTGAAGCGTAGCAAATGAGGTGCGTTCGTACGATAACGAAGTTATCGGATATTACATTAGAATAACGATATCGAACATCGATAACGAAGTTATCGAAGTTATCGTATAATATATTAAATTATTCAGATCTTGCTGTTATAGTAGATAGTACTTCGGATACAGTATAGTGGTCGAAATCTTCTTTGTGTTCCTGTAAATATACAGGAAGAAACATATATCATATTCATAAAATGTGAAATAGTTTAATATAATTAAAACACATCCTAAAAAATTTTCCCCGTACAGCGTTATGTAGTGGAATACTTCTGTGAGGCCAAGTAATTTAATAATAAATATTCTTTGCATCACAGATTGTACAGAATATGTATTTTAGTTATATACAATACTTCATAGGTTCATGTCAATTCTATTATATTCAAAAGAGTTACAGAGCCATTAAAATGCATTTGAAACTGTTTTACCCATTAACCGTGATGTAAGGAAATACTTTTGATTGTCCCTGTAGTTGATCTATGCATACGATTTTCTTAAAATTTAAAATAACTCGACAAAATTAAGTAGCAATTATATATTTTAAGTTTCAAACGATTCGGTTGGGTAGTTTTTGCGTTGTTATATGCGGACAGACAGACGGACAGACAGGCGGAGAGACGGACGGACTGAACGACAGCTATAGGTGCTACGTATTTACATAATTACGAAGGCACCTAATAAATAATTTTTATGTTACTTTCTTCTATATTTACAAGATGAAAGTATGGGTTTCGTGAAAATTTTTGACTTCCGGTTTTTGATCAGTTAATGCGTTTTAAAAGTCCTGAACACGATTTGAGAGTTTTCAGAATATGTCTGACTGTGCTTCTGTATGTCATTTGGTCTGTAACTCTGTCAGTCACATTGTGAGTTTGTATTTGACAAAATTTTTGTATGAGTTCTAACTCAAGGAATAATGCGCGGAATTTCACAAATCTTTAGATTCTGTTATACCGAGACATAATTTGGAACTGAGTAGTTTTTGGTGAATATAGACTTACAGATAGCACAGCTATGCTTCAATATTCACGAACTTCACAATAGCATTATCTCAAGAACTAATGTACAGATTTTGATAATATTTTAGATTTAGTTTGTTCTTTATATAATTTGGAGCTGATTAAACCTGTGAGTCTGTCTATCACTCTAACACTCTGTGAGTTTGTATGTGACAAAAATATTGTGGGCGCTTTTTCTCAAGAATTAATGCACGGAATTTCACAAAACTTTAGATTCTATTAGACTTTAATAGAAAATAAAGCTGAATTGCTTTATGTATATATCGATCAACAGGTGGCACTACTCTGTTGCATTATTCTCAATTTTCTGAATAACTAGATTTTTAGAAATATTGTATGCATTTTTATAAAATTTCAGATTCAATGAGTCTGAGATATAAGTTAGTGTTGAGATTTCTTGTGTGCAAATCACTCGAGGTATGGCGCTGCTATGCTGTATTATTCATTATTATCGCATTATCTTTATCTCATGAACTAATGCACGAATTTTCATCAAACTTATTAAATTCTAATCATTTAATACTATTATGTATTATCTATTATTCTATTAACATAATACATTCTAACTTTTCAGTTAGAACTTGACATAAGTTGTTGCTGACTAGATTATGGTACAAATCACCAAACTGGTGGCGCTTATATGCTGCATTTTTTAGGAAGAGTTATATGCATTTATTATATATATTAGAAGAAAGTTTTGTGATTGCCACAGAGTAGTTTTGTTATGTTTCAACAATATCATACTGTACAAATAAAACATGCTCTATATTTTAGATGAAATAATAAATACACCTCATACACTTCAGTTGGAAAATGTTTTTAAATTAAGAAGAATCCTATACTGAGTTTCATACGTTAAATCTAATTTCTCACTAAATGTTTATAGTTTAGGCTAATTCCACAGAAAAATGTCATTTTGGGAAAAAATAAAATTTTATATACATTTTATTTCAAAATATGATTAGAAAGCTTGAAACCTATATTTTTATGTTCTATAAAAAAATTTTAACAATATGAAACGTGCTGCCTTTTATACACTATGTTGATTACATTAAAATCTCAGGCAACACCAATATAAAAAAGTGTGTATGCTTGAAGGTGCAAGCAGCAACTCTATGAAAATTCGTCAATGTTTTTTTCCCCAGGAAACTTACTAGTTAGGAGAATATTTAGCTATTTTTTTATTCTTACAAAACTGTTTCTTTGAATAAAGTGTCCTTTAGAAATGAATTTTATTGTTACGTAAATTACAAAATGTAATGAAATGTTAAGTGCACAATGAATATTTTATTTTAAGAAAATTTTTAATACCTAAACCGTTTGAAGATAAAAATCCTTTCAAACTATGTATTAATTCTGAATTTTAGTTGAAAAAAAAAAACTGTCTAAAATGTGTAACAGAGGTAACCGTAAAAATGTAACTGATGTAACGAAAAATTTGCTACGTCAGTCATATACTTTCTTTTTTGCATACACAAGTTAAAATTTAAATTCACATTCACAATCTTTGCACGACTGCGTTAGCTGCAAAGCCCGTATGTATATGGGGGGAATTGCTAATTTGGGATGCGTGAAGATTTCAGCGATATTACCAGCTTTCTGGATGATATAATTCTAACATCACATTCATAAATTTCAGCAACCATTTACCAATGGAGTACAGTAAAACCTTTAAATAACGGACACATCGGGAACGCAGACATTGTCCGCTATTCGGAGGTGTCCGCTATTGGGAAAACCTCAAGGATTCAAAAATCACTAAGAAATGCTTAATGTTTCATTAATTGACTTTTATATGGCCTAAAACCTCTATTATATGATTATTAGAAAAAAAAAAATTAAGCAATAAAACTGAAATAAATTTGTGCACACCTTTATCCATTCTTTATTACATTCTTATGAAAAAAATCTGTTACAAAAGTTTACTTTTGCTCGTGATTACATGTAATTTGTTTTTAAATGTTACGGGTAATAGAACATTAGGCAGAGGGGGTAATAAAACATTTGGACCTGGACCACTAACCCCTTCGCGACGGAAGCCTTTTACGAAATTATAAATATTTTGTCATCGGTTTTTAAATACAGAAATTTGTGCCTTATTAAATCGAGAAATGTTACGATTAAATAAGGAACATTTTACTGGCGGGGATAAACAAGAATTCTAAAGCCTTTTTGGGGCATGTATACGTGTCACTCGTCCCAAAGGGGTTAAAAGAATAAAATTTCAAGCTTTTTGGGGGGGGGGATATTTCAATGCTCTGGGAGATGTCTCTCCCGGGCAACTTCCTGAATTCAACGCAGAACATGGAGGGGAGGAGGGATTTTCCCCAGCTCACGATCTACATTTATCTATGGTCACAAAATTTATGATACAATGTCCTGATAAATTTAACGGCCTTTTTACTTTTTTTTTCATTTTTTTTCTCGTTAAAAATATTTTTTTTTCATTTTTTACCGCCAAAATTACTGTCCGCTATTCGGAGGTTAAATGTACAAAAATGTTGATTTTGGGAGTGGGGATTGGAAAACTGTCCGTTAAATAGAGGTGTACGCTATTCGGGAGTGTCCGTTATGGAGGTTTTACTGTACTTGTAATAAAAAAGGCTTTAACTGAAATCACACTTCCAAATGTAAAACAAGAAGTTTTGAATCAACTGCCTATGCATGAAGACAATGTTTTGTTTCAAAAACTCAACTTCAAAAAAAAAAAAAAAAAAAAAAAATTAAAGGGAATCCTGTAGAAAATTAAGCTAATCTCCATTCTCTGAAAAGCTTAAAAATTCGAATAAAAAAAATCGCTTCAGCGCATTGTTATTTTTTTCACAGCAATAGTATATCACAAATACAGGGTGTCCAGAAAATAAGACCCCAATTTAAAAATTAAATTTCTCAAAAACAAAGATCCATAGAATTATGCGGTAAATGGTTTGTTTATTGGATAAGCTGTAAAAATCTTATACAAAAGTTTCGAACGGTGAATATTTTGAAAAGATTATGTTCTGATTGCAAAGAATGATTGACATCACATTTCTCTTGTTTTAGATTCTTGTTTTAGAAACAGACAACGAGTGTTTCGGCGTACATTACGAATTTGAATATTTTAATTTCATAAATTTCGAAATTCCAAAATTTTAGTTCGAAAAATCGTTAAAATGTGGCACTGTACGCCGAAAAAACTCGTTCTCTGCAAACAATCTAAGAAAACAAGTAAGAAAAATATCAAATCAAGTATCTTTAGCAATCAGAACACAATCTTTTCAAAATATTCACAGTTCGAAACGTCCGTATCAGATTTTTACAGTTTGCTTAATAAACAAACTGTTTACCGCATAATTCTTCCGATCTTTGTTTTTTGAAAAATATAATTTTGAAATCGGGGTCTTATTTGTTAGACACCCTGTACCCTAATGTTTTATGTAGTTAAAAGTGATGAGTTGGCACATGACAAATTTAGAGTTCCCTGTTTTAAGTCAGTTATTTTAAAAATATAATATGAATACAAAAAGAGCTTTTGGAAACATATCATTTGTTTGATGAAGCTAAAAGTCAGTTTAAATATAAAATCGCATTATCTTCAAATTTGAAACAACGTGAGCTCCGCCCATCTCTTAAATTTGTTTCTTAGAGTTTCTTTCGTACTGTCTGCGGAAGGTTCGGTTGATAGTATCGGGGGCATGGTGAAATGAGCAATTTGGAGAACTTTATTGTATATTGTTGTTACATACAATGCTCGTGAATTCTTTGAAGTAGACAAAAGAATTTGTTCTAAGATGAATTTGCTTTACATTAAAAATAAAGAATTTGAAAGAGAATTTAATTTATATTGTTCTAAATAAATATTCACATATTTCATTATGTTGCTGTCATGAAGTAAAAATTCTTATTTCTAGTGCATTTTTAAAAGCGATTTTAATAAGGTAGAAATCTTCCAAACGAAGTTAGGACCATAATTTTTAAAATACAAATACTAATCTATTCAAAATTGGAGTTTATCTGTTTGTGAATTATAATGTTAAACTATTTCAAGGTTTTATAGAAGGAATTCAAATAGCAAAAACTAAAAAATACAGGATCATGGTTTTTAATGGTACCGTTAGTTTCCAGGAAAACTACCAACATTTCTCTATAGTAAAATAAATATATTAGTTTAAAAGCGCGGAATTTCGTCTATTTTAATAAGAAATTCTCAATAAGAAAATACTGGTGCAGATGAATTTCCTGGTCATGAAATTCCACGACATGTACAAACCCTGAAGATGCATCCTTGCCGCCATGGTTGTTAATGGCCATCTCGTCAGGATTGTATATGAAATGCCACCTTTACTGACATTTAGAAACAACTTTCAGAGCCACAGCCAATTAATGTCAGAGGTGCTTTTAAGTTTTCAGATGGCGTTTATATGCATTTAAGTTATCAGAAGGAGTAATGTACTTTTATGTGTTAAGAAAGCGATATGTGTTTTTAGCTCACAGGCTATCATAGCCTGAGAGCTTATGTGCCCGTCCGTTCTGTATGTATGTACGTAACGCGATAACTCATGATAAAAATATCCGATCCACTTGAAATTTTGTATGTAGGTATATCCTGACAAGGCGCTTCCCTGATTAGTTTTTGGGGTTCATTCGATATGTATAAGAGGGGGAACGGGGAGCTCATGCCCCCCGTTAGTTGATATAGATGGGATTTTCATGCAGAATTAAGTTTTCAAAATTTAGATTAGGATCATTCTGATGAGGCGATTCCGTGACTGTTATTAGGTGTTCATTGATTAAGTATAAATAGGGGGAACAGGGGTTCTAATGCCCCCCCCCCCTGTTAGTTGATATAAATGGGATTTTCATGCAGAATTAAGTTTTCAAAATTTAGATTAGGATCATTCTGATGAGGCGATTCCGTGACTGTTATTAGGTGTTCATTGAATAAGTATAAGTAGGGGGAACAGGGGTTCTAATGCCCCCCCCCCGTTAGTTGATATAAATGGGATTTTCATGCAGAATTAAGTTTTCGTTCAAAATTTAGATTAGGATCATTCTGATGAGGCGATTCAGTGACTGTTATTAGTTGTTCATTGAATAAGTATAAATAGGGGGAACAGGGGTTCTAATGCCCCCCCCCCACCCCCGTTAGTTGATATAAATGGGATTTTAATGCAGAATTAAGTTTTCGTTCAAAATTTAGATTAGGATCATTCTGATGAGGCGATTCCGTGACTGTTATTAGGTGTTCATTGAATAAGTATAAATAAGGGGAACAGGGGTTCTAATGTCCCCCCCCCCCTTAATTTATATAAATGGGTTTTTCAAGCAGAATTGTCAGATTTCGTTCAAATCTCTGAATAGTTTTGGAAGTTTAATGGTTAAGTATAAAAGAGGGGGATAACTCTTTTTAAATTATATAAATGCTAAATGGGTTTTTATTAAGAATTATCTAATTTGCTCTGAATTTTTGATATAGATTTTTTATATGATAAAGCATGTCTTTGGTAGTATAGGAGGTTCAATGATTAAGTATAAAAAAAGAGAAAAGGGGAGAGCTGTTTCCCCTTCTTAATTTTTTTTTTTTTCGAACGGAATTAACTCTTGAAAATATAAAGCTTTAATGTGCAATTACTATTTGTAGCCTGTGAGCTCAATGCCTTCAGTTTAACTGGGCAGTATTCTTTATTAAGTTTTCAGGATGCGTTATAGAAATTACTATTCACAAATTAAATTAAATGACATCATTGTCTTCGTAAATTGATAGTGTTACGTCAGTTACACAGAAAATTTAAGTAAGTTTTGCATATAAATGTCATTTTTCTTTTTTGCTGTTAAAATCTTTATTTGAAAAGTTATAATTTGTCATTACTTAGTGAGGTTAAAAACACAAAAACATTATTTTAAATGGATAGCTTCGAAAATTTTTATATTTCAATGAAGGCAAAAATTATGTCTGTCTGTTTCATGTTACGCCAGTTGGAGATTTTTAAAATGCAATTTTAGGGACTTAAGTAAAGATTGAAAAAAATGACCCCATGTAGGTATTAAGTTCTTGTTAAGAAATGTTTTAAAGAATAAATATTGCGCTAGTTTTATTAGTCAATTTTCTACACAGTTAAGATATCTATGACCGATCTTCCAGGGTTTTGTCAGATACGATGGAATTGATCTATATGAAAGTATCTACATATTATAAATATGAAAAAAAATAAATAAAAACTTGCATCTGATAGTTTAAATGTTTTCCTTTCATTTCAGTTAAACATAAATATTAATGTTTTTACACGCTTTTTATTATTCTTTACATGTATGAATATACATATATCTCTGTTTATTAATATCAAAATTCATTCTAATTGAAGTATAATAGTATAGCGTGCGAAACTCTTTACTTACTTCTTTAGCATGCGAAACTCTTCTTTACTCTCAACTGATTAACCTCTGCTTCGTTATAGAAAAGGAAGAATTATTTGAAGAAAGAAATATTTGAAACTAAAAATACTTACTTAACTTATAAAAACTTTTAGTATAACAGTTTAAAATTTACCGATCTGATGAAACTTGTCTGGAATATCATGGCTTTAATTTACGTGACACCTAATGAGATATTTGAAAGACGCATGTTGGCAAAAGATGAAACTTTCAAGGCAAATAAAGTAGTTGAATAAAAATTTAATGAAAATTATTTTTAGATATTTTTATATAGGTATGCAGTTTAATGTGCATTGATATATTAAAGTCTTAATAATATTAATAATTTTTACATATTTTATTGTCATATAAATTTTTAATATCAAAAAAGTAAAACATTGTATTTTTTTTATTTTACAAAATACTAAAGCTTGGCAATGTTTCTGAAAAAATCTGCTTTTTTCTAGAACTTTTTATATTAAATTTGTTTATAAAGAAATGAGTTTTATCAATGTTGCCCATTAATCATACATAGTAGATGCTAAATGCATTGTAAAAGTATAGTTTTATTTTAATATTATTTCTATATTTAGTTAAAATGTTATTATAATGTAATTTATTTCCATAATTTATTATAACCAGTTTACTGATTGAGTGAGAATCATTGTCTGATTTTAATAGAGGAAATGTCCCTAATATCGCACCTTTCATTATCTCGTCTAGTAGAGGCTGCCAGCTAGTCAAAATTGACTGTGATTAATGTCTACTAATGTCTAGCAGTAAGACAACCGGATAAGTGTTTTGATAATATACGCAATTGAGTTCAGTCTCTGTTATTTTTTATAAGTTTTTGAAAACATTTCTTTACAGGGAAAAGTTATTTGCAAAGTAAATGCTATTTTTAATTATTGTAACGTAAATACAACAACATAATTATGTAGTTTAACTAGATGTAGCTGTAATTCTGTTTCTATTCTTAGTTTCACTAGCAGAGTTGCCTTATTACATTTTTTCTTTCTGTCTAATATTGCGCCCCTACTGTAGTTCTAATTTCACAATATCGCACTGTGCGATATTACGTAGATTACACTGATAAACAAGGTTTCTGTTTCTAACTAAGTATGTGGTGTCTTTTATATTTTAGGTGGTGCTGTGAAAGAATATGCCATTAAACAGTTTCCATCACCCACAGATTTTTAAAAAATTCAAAATCTTGAAAGTCTGAATTTTGTAGTATTTATTCAACACATATACCTTATGAAATTTATCTTTTGATATTTTAGCAATGACAAACTTTCAAATAAACACTTATAAAGCTTAAAATTAATATTTAAAACACTGAAAGTATGCATTGTTTATAAAACTTCAGAAAAATATAGAAGAATTTTTGTAAAAAGAAATGATATTAATTAGAAATTTCATACTTTATGTAGCGGTAAATGTCTTATCTGTGGCTGCTCTCTTAAAGGCCATTGTTCCGAGTTATATTGACAATTTAAAGCAGACATTAAGCCACGTATATCATTACAATAGCATACATCATCTTTTCTTGAAAAAAAAAAATGTCGAATATTTCTTATGTCGATCTCGATAAATAAATATCTTTGTATTGTTTTTCAGGAGATTCCAACCTTGCAATCTTTATCCAAGTAATTCTGAGTTTTTCTTTGATAAATTTAAGTCTTTCACAAAATCATCTAATTCTTTTTGAGTAATTAGGCGTGGTTCTTCATTTATGCCTGGAGAATAGTTCATATCAGATGTAGAGGAAGTTTCAGTTTTATCAATTTCCATTTCTACTGCTACATCGTCATATATAAAATTCTCTGGAGGTTTCGGTATTTGTAAATCATCATAATGTAATGCTGGTCATATTGCTGAATCTACTAAGTTCGGGTACTTAATTTTATGTTTACTTCTTGCAGAGAATCCTTTAATTTTTGTAATACGTTAGTAGCAGTCAGTTATATGATCCTTCGGCATGCGCCATATCATGGGTATAGCAAAGGCCATACACATTTTTGTACCTTTCATCCACACCCGGATGTTTGTAGCACATCGTGTACAACAAGAATGAGGTGCCCATTTCTTATCTTTTTCACCTACTTTATATCCAAAGTACATATGATAGGCAGTCTCTATTAACGGCGTGAAAGCGCATCGATGCTTTTTCAAAGTTAGCTAGCTCCCCGCACATATAGCAAAAAGAATCGGGTTCATTAACGCATCCTCTAGACATGTTTTACATATTGTAGAGGAAAATAGGATAATTATAATCAAAATTTAATTAAAAAGTCTTACAGAACAAAGAAATAGTAGTACACTCGCCCCGAAAGTTACAACTATGATGGATTTGCGCTAAAGTCAAATACTGTGGGGGTGGCTAGAGCTGTCTGTTTAAGGTCCCTAACATAAAATTTATTAGGGGGACATCTGTTTTTACTCTCTTGCTGTATCTTATATTGTTGTAATAAGAAAAAGGAATGTTTGTGTGAATCAAATACTCGAAAGAGGATAATGTTACATAATTATAATGCCAATACAATGCTTACATACTCCAAAACGTGTAAATGAAATTTCTCAAAATTAGAGGGTGATAGAAAATTTTTACAAACATATTCTTTTTCAGCAGCTTGAAATCTATAAGAAACACCCAACGTATATAGAGAAATCGAAAATTCGTTAAAATTTGTTTATCAGTGTTATTTAAGGGTCTAAATGCCTATCTTTTTATTTATGAAATTATTTCCGAGATTTTTTTAAATAAATTTATTTTTCTTTTGAAGAAAAACATATTCTATGATCATTAATCTGCAGTGTTAAACTCTGCTGAAATTTCATACTAACGTGAATATCCATAATACTCTGTTTGTTCATCCCTGACAAATTGTCCAACTGCAATACTTTAAATTAGACAAGCACATCCTGAATCTCAGCTTGCATCCATATTCTTAATCCACCTGTAAATAAGACAAATTTATTCCAAAAAGTCCATGTTGTGTTCCTTCCTTGCCAAATCCAAATGACAGAATTTTTTTCCCAATGGAGATAACTACTTTGTCATATCCGAATAAGAAAAATATTCAAGTAAACAAAAGAAGACATCAAATTCATTTAGGAACAATTCTGACAAGTAGCCCCATACAAGCACTGCTCAACATAACTGATTTTAATCATTTAAGTTTCCCTTTTGATCATGATTCCCTTTTGTTTGTCGGGTTTAACATTTTTTGAACCCTTATAATATCAAACTAAACAAAATTACCACTTAAATGCTTTAGGCAATAAAAGTTTAGTGCACCATACATGTTATAAAATCAGTTCGTGTTCTTAAAACTTCAAACCACAATTTAGCGATCACAAAATTCGAGATTGCAAATCAGTATGATGGACGCCGATAAAACATGCTTTGTAACACGTTTCAGAAACGATTAAACACATTTTAAATCGATGTCTTCCTCTTCATGTTTTATTCCGTTTAACAATATTGAATACAACGCCGTTTCCTCCCTCTGGTGGTGCGTATTAGATTTTTTTTCCTCTGTAAATAAATTTCCATGACCTGTCTGTAAACTACTAACAAATTCGATAATGATTATCTCATAGCTTTCTTTTTATGACCATTTGAAAATGAAACTTTAATTATAACAACCCAGTTAATATTGAACTATATAAAAATAACGATGATATTATAAACGCTTCATATTAAATCTAATGAATTTTGCATGATTTAATGCTCGATGATTTGGTAAATAAACCCATGTTTTTGATATTGTATTACATATTCGAACGATTTTAAAATAAAAATCAGAGCTGTTGCAATGGTAGACAAACGTTATATTTTTGTAAAATATAATATAACTTACGATATTAAATGGTGCTATCGTTTGAAGGCTTCAATTATCTTCAAATAATCAGAAAATTATTTTCTGTTACAAACTGACAGCTCGACAGTAAGACAGTATTGTGTAGTTTTTTTTTCTTGAGAAAAAAATTGTCCTTAGTATCTACAACACGGTATGTATATTCTACATTCTATATAAAGAGTAGAAATATTAAAAAAAATATTAAAAAAAGACTGAAGGAAAAAAATTCATTCTTACATTTCAACATCCTCTTACATTTGACACATGCAATTTATTTCTAAATTAATTCATTTATATGAAATGCTGCAACATAAATTGCTATTAAGAAAAGTATTTATCAAAAGCTACACATATTTTTCAACACGTTTTTTACTTTTATCACATGGAAATAGTTTCCTATTTAAATCCTTTGAGAGATTTGAGTATTTAACATGTCAGCTTGATAAGTGCTTTTCAATCCATGTTATTGATCAAATGTAAATCTAACGAAATAGATTTTTTTAAACTTCAGAACAGACTTAGAGTGAAAAAAAATCAATAGAAGTTTACTAGCATATCAATTAAAATAGCACATGGAATATTTTATAAAATATGATATAATTCTCTTGCAAAACACTCACATATCTATTTGTTGTGATGAATTTAAATTATCTAAATGTTTGCTCTAAAATAAGTAAAACAGCGTACGAAAAACACTTTATGAGTGTTTTAATTGCTATATTTTATAAATTTTCTTCTGTAAGATAATTGTTTAATTTTAATGTTCTTAAAAACTTTTAACTAAATTCAAGCTAAAAAGTTAGGCAAAAAGGGTAAGAATTACTTTTGAAAATGCAATGAAATTCATCGAAATGTGCACCATTAAATGTTTTCAGCTAACCGCCCAGTAATACAACTGCTTTTATTGAAAGCGATTGTATAACCATAACTAACATTTATTCTAACTACATTATCATCAATTATATAGTTATATACACTTCATAATAAAAACAGGCAATCGAAATCTGTAGAATCGGTCGAATGACCAGATTCTTTGCAGCGAAATATCTGAAATTTATATAATAACCTGTGGTGTCCATCTATCAGTTGTTATTATGCTTCATAATTAATTATGTTCGGAATTATATGCAATCAATCAATATTCAATCCTCCAAAACCCGAGTACTAATTGTTAATTTTGAAGCATTTATAGAGAAATTGAAAGGATTAATCAAGATAATTTTTTTTCATAATTTTGGATTTACCTACAGTGTTATCATTATTTATTTATAATAAAAATGCAAAAAAATAGGATTGTAAATACGTATTATAATGCAAAATTCAGCTAAAATTCCTTTTTCCCAAAACATTTGAAATATTTCACAAGTCATAAAATAAAATCAGAAAATATAAGCATCTTTGCTTGAAAAGGCCATTTTTTTAGGTCCTTTTTGTTAAAGTAAATTTGTCCATTGATGTTACATTCATGAAAATTAAGTTTATGGTGGATCAAAAAATCTAAATGTGGTTAATAGAATCGGCGCAGAGTGTACATATATATGCTTTTTTTTTAAATCATTTATCCAAGTAATCTTCCCGTGCCCCATACACACGAAAAATGATAAAAATGTACATTTTATAATAGTTTGTATTTTTGAAATTTTTCAAAGATAAATTTTATTGCGTTTTTATTACTGATATTGTATTTTAAAACTGATATACATTCATACTTTTGAATGCCCCAAGTACCCCAAAAATAATTAATGATTATTTTTTTTTTAATTTATACTTTTATATTTTTTAAAAATAAATTTTTTAAAGCATACTATTATGCTTGAAAATATTTTCAAATTTGATGGATTTCTATCGTTGTCCCGAGATATTTACCGAAATTCAATTTTTATGCAAATTTTGAAAGATAAAAATATAAGATAAAACAAGAGTTATTGAATCTTTTGTATACTCTGTATGAAAGAAAAAAATCGTTTATTGTTTATTATTAAATGTATAAAATATTTTTTTTAAAACAACATAATAATACCAACACAAAAGTGCACATGATGAAGGGTGTAAAGTACTATACAAAAATCACAAATTAGAAACAATATAAACTTATAAAAAGACCGTACTCTTAAAGAAACTTTAATGAGTATATTGGACATGTTTCAGCTACACTACCAGAAGCTAAAGCCACAAAGAAGCCTTAATCATTTTTTAAAAATCAAATAAGATACTTCTAAAATTGTATGGGCTTATAATAATTGGATGTTAAGGAAAAATATTAATAATGGGTTAGAAAGGGGAACTTATTCGCCTGGGGGAGCTGAATTCAATAGATCCTTACAATAGCCATCTGTTTTCATCAGACAAAATACTTTCCTTTATGAACTTTTACTAATTTTTTTAGACGTTGTAATAATTCGAATTTGAATATTTCTAACTGAGCGAAAAATTGCCGAGGCCGGGAATCGAACCTGGATACTTGGCTTACAAGGCCAATGCTTCACCTGTTAAGCTAACTTGGTTATAACCGGCTGGGATTTTTCACTCAGTTGGAAATATTCAAATTCGTATGATAACTTTACCAATCAGTTAGGTTGTGTTAAAATAATAGTTGTAATAATTATTTCAGTATCATTTTGCGGTCATTTTGTGGTCAGTACATCAGTTGGTACAGCAACCAAAACCTGCTATAAGACACATTTACTTTCCTTTTTTTCAGTATATGAGGAGGATTTACTAGATAACATATCTAGAATGGTTCTTAAAATAATCTGTGATATCCATATAATATTAGCATAGCAATATCTCCTGGTAAATGAGATTCTGACATGGCATTAAGAAAATCTGCTTCAGTTGATTATATAAAATGCCTGATAATTGCAGGTAGATAATTTGAGATTGATTACGGCCACAGAATTTAGATCTGAGAATCTCGTTAGTCTTACAACATATAATATGAAGACATATGCCCCTTTATGATTACAAATTAAAACAAAGACAATCACATAAGGGAGAACACGACATAGTGTGAAAATTATTACATTTTCTACATATTTGAAACGCAATCTAAGAAAATAGTAGATACTGTTATTCAACAGTATACTTTCTTTTGCCATCCTTTAAAATTTGTTATCCACAATGCTCTCAGATTACAGACCAAATATCGGGTCTTCAGCAATACGAAAGCTTATTTGTGCTAGAACGAAAAGTAGATGAACATGAGAAATACGAATTTTTCAGGTACCAAAAATAAGCTTCAAAGGAAAGGATAATTGTAGAATTATTAAGTGGCAATGAGTTGGACATTTTGGATCACGTCTTTTTATGAATGTGTTTAGTTAATAAATTTAGGTAATGGTAAGTATAGGAAAAATGATGAAAATATCCATGCTATACCCATACGCTTGAAAGATGGATTCTCCTAATTTCTAAGGCATCAGGAAACTTATATGGAGAAGAAAAGAGACAAGATTTCTCATCGAATACAATAAAGTTAAAAGTCGTATTAAAATATTTTAATAACGAAAATTATTAGAAACTTTAGAAAAATGTAAATAATAATAATAATATTAATAATGATAATAAAAAAAACATTTTGCTACATAAGTTCAATTTTTATAAATTATAATATTTAATGATTGCATTTTTAAATTTATGCATCATTTATTATTATAAAATTATTATTATTTATAAGTTTATTATTTTATTAAAAACACTTCCAAATTTGTAAACAATTTTGATAAATTTAATTTTTTAATATATTGCCATAATGTTTCCAATTTTTTACTGTATATTAGGCGCAAAACGATATGGATGATATTTAGATTTAAAAGAAAAATAAACTACAGAGTTATACACTACACACAACACAGAACTTTATCAACAGGTTTCAAATGAAATTTAAATAAAATAAATTAAATAAATTAAACACAAAATTATAAAGCTTCATAAAAATTTCAAATTTTACCTTTTTGGGGGGCGTTGGGGCACTGAAAAATATGAATGAGTTCTAATAATAAAAAAAATGTAAACTAACATACATAAAAGATGAACTTTTCCCTTGCGCTAAAACTAATTAAGAAATTTATATAGATATAATAAAATTATAAAGTGTCATAAACATTTTATTTTTTTACTATTTTTAAGATGCTTTGGGTACTTGATGACATCCATGGATTTAAATAAAAAAGAATATTAAAATTAATATGCATAAAAGGCAACTTTAGAAACCCATGCAAAAAGTCATTAAAACAAACAAAGAAAAACATCGATCCACTTAATGTATGCAAAATAGAAATTAAAAAAAAATATTTATAACAGAGTTGATATTTTTTAAAATAAATAATCATCATAATATTTTGTTTAAAAATACTCATTCAAGTAAACTCTGGGAAATATGAAAATTTAAACGTACACTCATATGTTTTATATAAAATTAAATAACTTTGGAATCTATTTCGAAATGATAAAAAAAGAAAATTTTGTTTTGTGTAGTTCTATCTGAGATGTTTTATAGAGGTTAATTTTTTTAATATTTGATTTTCTCTACAGTGTACTTGCTTGATGCTTCATAAAAGATATAAACATTTGCGCAAAACCTATGTAATTATATTTTAAATAAAATATTGTACGTCAGATTAATTTCAATTTTTAAAGTGTTTAAAAATTTAATACTTCTTTTCAATAGTTTCCGCTAAGCAGTTTTAATTACGCAGTCTTAGTGCATTTTAATATAAAAGCTTTTTATTCAGTTATCTATTAGATTTGTGCAGAAATTAATGCATTTCCAATGTAACTATTTTATATCAGCTTTGTAAAGAGAAATTTATCTAATGTTCTACATTACATATTAATTTAAAGCATATTTTAAGCACTTCCATTGTAAATTTATTGTATTATTTTTTAGGCTATAAATTAAGATTAGAAACTGAGAGTTTGCAGTCAAACTCGATTACAGTGCAGCACAAATACCGCGAAACAGTGAAGTTTGGATCCATGGAAGTATAAATGTAAGTAGAGTTCAGTGCTGGTTTAAAAAGGTGTCACAATGAGATTTCATGCTTCAAGGCAACGCTATCATAGGCATACATCTGCTTTTGATGACGATCAACTTAAAGCAATAATTGAAATTGATCTAAACAAAATAAATTGTAAATGAATTCACCGTTGATCAAATAGACAAGGTGGTAGAGCATGTAGGAAAGATGGAGAAACTCGATGAGTGGGTGTTGCGCGAGTTGAATTAACATAATGTCGCACAATTGACCCTTTTCTAAAAATTGTTCCTAAGGAACATTATTATGTGTTAGCCTGGAAAACACTACCACACCCATCGTAATCACCGGATTTCTAGCTAAGTGACTAATTCTTCTGTAAACTCCTCAACAACTTTATGAGCGAGAAAATCACGTCAATCAAGATAATGTCAGGAGAGTCTTTTGATGTTTTGTCACTTCCAGAAGGTCAGACTTCTATCTCACAAAAAACAACCAAGCTAGTTCCTTGTTGTCAACAATGTATTTATTGTAATGGCGCTTACTTTGATAAAATATAATTAATGTGAAAAAATGGCTCTGTAGTTTTGACTTGAAGAATCATCCAATCTATTATATTCTAATTGTCAGTAGCTCTATTATTATTTCCGATGAAATAATACATCAAAATTTCTCTATGAAAATACATCTAAACTTTCTTGTAATTTAAAAACCTGACACATACGTTCTTAAAAACATTTACATTATATAAAATATTGCTATAGATACTGTGGTAGTAAAATATTTTATCCAAGCAAAATCTTTATTTAAAATCCTGTTCTTTCAGACTATTTTTCTTTCAACACATAAAAATATTCATCGCATTTAAATCCTTTGAGAGATTTAAGTATTTAACGTGTCAAGTTGTTTAAGGAGATTTCAATCCTTCGTATTGATAAAATGTAAATCCTAAGAAATAACTTTTCGTTAAGCTTAAGTTAAAGACTTCAAATTCTTACAACAATAAATTTACAATAATAATAAAGTAGACGTTTTGGCGTTTTAAAAAACAGGAACATGTTTTATTAATAAAATAAGCAATTATTTTCTGTTATTGTTATATTTTATTCTTTTAATTAGGCATATTAAATAAAGATATATTCTTCACAATAAGAATATTCATAAAAAATTATTAATCATCATTATATTTTTTAGGTGAAAAATATACATTTTAAAGCATTTCATTATAAAACTATAAATTTATGCGTGCAATTTTTCAAATGATATTCCAATGTACACGTTTCGTTTCTCTTCTACATTGGTTTTCATTATTGTATCACATTTTATATTACACTAAAAAACCAGTGGCTTTCCTTGCGTAATAGCTGAAATATGCCTACACTATATGGCCATTGGTTATTGGACACTTGCGATTTTAGACATTTTGTTAAATATCTAGAAAAATACATGAGGAATCATCTCGAAACTCTTAGTGTATAAATATAATAGTATTAGTCATACATATCCGTGAAGATATTTTCCCGAAACTCCATAGGGGACCGTCAACAAATTAAAAAAGAATGAATATCTTTTGAATAACCCTGTCAAAACTAATGTAACAAACGCGTTCAAACTCTAGATTATGATTGAATGCCTTATTATAATACGCCTTGTTCATTTTTATGCAAATAGCATGCATACTCGCAGAGTAATTAAGTTTTTTATAAAAATGGTCCTAAATTTTTCCAAGTTTTTTTCCTTATAATTTTCAGAGTTATAAAATGTATAAAATAATATTTTTTTCAGAAAATATGACAAACAACACTGCACACAGTACCCTGTAATCAGAATGAAAAAATAATGAAAATTGTATGCAAAATGAGTTGGTATACTAAATATTTTTTTACTGCGCATGCGTCAACGATATCAAAATTTCATTTGCATATTATGTTAGCTAAATGTATAGAGCAACTTTTGTGAAAGTCACAAAATCATAACTTGAAAATTCTGAAAAGAATCGGCAATTGAATAAGTTGAAAATCCGTTATTCTCAAAATGAAGCAAAAACAAGAGGGGTTGTATCCATATATTCATTGATTAGTGTCAATATAGAATACACAATACGGGATGTACTACTACATTTGGATAAAATCCGTCATTTTTTTGCTTCATTTTGGAAACAACGGATTTTGTCCTTTTTCTATAGACGATTACTTTCAGAATTTTCAAGCTATGATTTTGAGACTTTTACAAAAGTTGCTCTATACACTTAGCTAACATAATATGCAAATGAAATTTTGATATCTTTACGCATGCGCAGTAAAAATTATTTAGTAAACCTACTCATTTTTTATACAATTTTTATTATTTTTTAATTCTGATTACAGGGTACTGTGTGCAATGTTGTTTCTCATATTTTCTGAAAAAAAAATATTATTTTACATTAAGAACTCTGAAAATTTTAAAGGAAAAACTTGGAAAAATTTCGGACCATTTTTATAAAAACCTTAATTACTCTGCGAGTATGCATGCTATTTGCATAAAAATGAACACAGTGTATTATAATAAGGCATTCAATAATAATCTAGAGTTTGAGCGCTTTTGCTACATTAGTTTGACAGGGTTATTCAAAATATATTCATTCTTTTTTAATTTGTTGACGGTCCCCTATGGAGTTTCGGTAAAAAATCTTCACGGAGATGTATGACGTATACTATTATATTTATACACTAAGAGTTTCGAGATGATGCCTCATGTATTTTTCTAGATATTTAGTAAAATGTCTAAAACCGCAAGTGTCCAATAATCAATGGCCATATAGTGTAGTAATATTGTATGTCTCATTTTTAGTACAAGAAACTGTACTTTTAGAAATAACTCAAAAATTACTAATCAAGCAATCCAATTAGAGATGAAGCTTTTTTGTGTTATCACGTCATTTTGAACTACACTAAGAAAACCCGCGGCGTTGCTCGCGGAATAATTAAAATAATCAAATGATATTTGTGTCTCTTTTTACTAGAATAAACAATACTTTTAAGTAAATTTCAAACATTGTTTATTAAAATATATATTAAAATCCACTAAAACACAAATAAAAAAAGTTTAATTTAAATTTAATTGCTAGAGACCCTCCAAAATTAAAATCAATTTTAACTACTAGAATTGACCCAATTGATAAATTTGACCTAACAGGTGTGTATTTCATTCCATTTCTTAAAGAAGGTGGATATAGGAATTATTATATTGGCATGACTCAGAGAAAATTAGAGAGTGAGATGTAAAGAAAACATTGCAGACATAAAATTTAATAGATGTAAAACCGCATTATTAAGGCTTAATAAAACAGAAAACATAGATATATTGTTTAATGAAAGTAGATTAATTTAAAGATCAGATTTTTATTTGCAACTTTTTATTAGAGAGTTTTTTGAAAGGAGGTGGGCTAATACGGGCCATTTTTCGCCCGTCGGCACCTAGACGTGACATACATTTTTTTCATTAGTATACTTCATAACAAGTAAGAAAATAATATTTTGAATGAACGTTTAATAATTAATGGAAAAATAAAATATAGATTTAAGTAAATATTATGTCTATTAATGAGCATAAACACAATTATCATTAGTTTTAATCCAAAAAATCAATAGTAAATACAACAATAAGTATAAAATTAAGATAAATGGAGCTTACTAAGATTATTATTTAAATACATGAAATATCAGAAAAAATAAATAACAAATAATAATAATAATAATAATAATCATACAGTTTCAGACTTTTTGGACAATGTGTTTTAGATTATTTTCGTTATTGACTCTTCACGAGAATCACTAATGGACCATCCAGCGGCCGCGTCTTGTGCAGCATATGAACATATTCGATATTTGTTTTTATAATTTTGATTGAGCGACGGCACATTACAGTAGTATTGTGAGCCAGAAACCATAATATGAAAACAACATGCACCCAGCATTCTACGACACTTTCGCGTACTTTACACTGACAGAACCATTATGTTATAATGTTTCGCTGTGTTTTTATCCAAATATTATAGTTTTTAGAAGTTGTGCGCTGAAAAATCAAATTTTGGTTACGAGAAGTGTCCCTTAGCATCATCAGTTGAAAACTGTTGCTGCTTAATTAAAGATCTTGGCATTTCATGTTCAATATCAATTTCGTGCAGAAGTTCCAAACAATCCCGGTAAAATCTATCAATATTCTCAACATCATTTAGCTTCAGCCACTCTCTGATATTATATGAATATGTTTTAATGTGTTTGTAAGTATGTTAGCGTAATTGTTCTTTCTTTCCGCGATGTAAGGAACGAAGACATCCAAAATGTAATTTGAAGAAATGCCGAATACCATATGCTTAACAAAAGGTCTTCCTTTGTATAGCCAGAAGGAATGTCTCACACTCTTCTGGATATAAACGTACCTCTTATCAAAAGTAATCATCACAGTATCATCACGCGATCCGATAGTAGTGCATTTGATTCTCTGACATGATACATTTTTTTTCTTTTACAGGTAGAAGCGCACACTGAACCCAAATAAAATAATGCTCATATAAAAGCTTATAAAGAGTAGAATCATTGCACGTCAAAATTAATTGGGTTCATCGAGCGCTTCTTAATAATAGTTCAAAGACACAAAAGACGTTAAAAGTGCAGAAAAAATCCAAAACACTCTACTTTCGGGCTATAATTTCCATGACTTACTACTTTATTTATCACGTAAAACTTATATTAAACAAAAGTACATATCTTTAACAATACAAAGCCACAGAACAATTATCTGAATTCGAAACTTTTTTCCCGTGTATATGATGGGCGAAAAATAGCCTTTATTGACCCACCTCCTTTACGTCAGAAGTTCAATGGTCTGCAATGATTCCTTTTCATTTCAAATCCCAAATATTTGGATTGAATTGTTAGATAATTTAAAAATAACGCAACGTGAAACATAATTAAAATATAACGCGCGTGATTTTTATTTATTTTTTTAATTTTTTAAATTTCATTTGTAATAGTTTATTGCCATTTTCCATCTTTGTGTTTATTTGCATATTTTGTTTTTCTGATGATGATTGAGTAAAATCCATCGAAACATGTCAAATTATTAAGATCTTTTAATGTATTTTATTAACATTTGACGTCATTTTTAGCAATTGAATATTTTAATATATATTTTTGATATGTTTTAATGGACGTATAAGAGAACTTCTGTTTATAATTTAATGATTATTTATTAAGTTTTCAATTCGTAATTAAGTTGCATTATTATATCCCCAAATTTTATGTTACACTAACAAGATTCACGGATTTGATCGCGTAATACTTGAAATATGCATAGTGACATTGTAAGTCTAATCAAAAATCATAAATTAAACCTTCAATCATTAATTAAGCTTCATTATTATATCACGTCATTTTGTATTACATTAGCAAAACCTGTGGCTTTGCTCGCGTAATAGTTTCAATATCTCAAGTGATATTTGTTACTTGTATGTAACTATACTTTTAGAAATAATTAACAAAAATTTAATTAAGTCTTCAATTACTAATTAAACTTATTTATTATATTCCTTCATTTTATGTTACACAATTAAAATCCGCTGACCTGTTTGCCTGACTTGCTTGCAAAATAGTTGAAATCTATCAAGTATACGGGAGATTTCCTGCAGGCATCTTGCTTTCTAGGCACAGAAAGCAATAGATAGTCCATAAAAAAGTTGGGCACATTGAATTTAAATTTAATAAGCTAAATAAAAGATAATTTTAATTCCTTATTGATTGTGCTTTTTTAAAAAGGTCTCTTTTATTCTACACAGTGCCAATTTTCACCTATTTATGACTTTTGGAACAAATAATTTTCACGTAATTCTACGTCCACTTACAAACTATTTTCACGTAATTCTACGTCCACTTTTCGTTCATTCTTTTCATAAAAATTGGCCTCATCTCTTTTACACAGTACTAAAATACACATTCAGTATTGCCAGTTCAATTATGAATACCTTGTATTTAGTATAATCTGTAAATAATTAATTGTTTGTTGTTAATTAGTTGTTTAATTGCAGAGAATTTTTTTAATATAAGCCATTAGTTTATCCCTAGTTTATATAGGGAGTTGTGCTTCTTTTGTTATACATGTAAGTATAATGCCTATATTATAGGGGAGACTCGGGCACATGTGCACATGAACATCGCAAAAATTTCACTAGTTATATTATGTTTTATTATTTGTAAAAAAATTACTAACGAATAGTGCCTAAATACATATGTTAAAAATTTTTTGAAGTTATCGGACATTTTGTTTTGGTTCTCAGTAGCTAAAACACTGTTTATAAATCACAAAAGTAAAATCTCAGTTCCAATTTGTTAAGGAAATAACTTAATATTTATTCATTTATTTGCATTTTAGTATTTTCACATATACAAAAAACACTAATAAATATTTAAAGTTCTAAAATTAAGAAAGCTAATAATTTGCCATTTTAACATGATTGGCTATGTGGATACTAATGAATAGTCAAGTTGGGGAAGACATAAACAAATTATAAGTGTCACAATTATTCTGTGGTTATGTTTCTTTCAGTTACTTAATGAGAAATAATGTACATTTCAATACCTGTAATTTTCCTGAAACAGCAGACTTTTTGTTATACTACATTTGATTTTGTATTGAAATTTCCGCAAAAATATCTTTCAACAAGTACATAAAGATCAACAAGCTCGTTTGCGTTCAATTGTTATTTAAATAAATTTAAGTTTTTTTTTATTTAAATGCAATACTATATTTAAGCAATACTGTACTAAATAAACACTATACCATACTAAAATATAGAAAAGCAATACTATAATAAATGTATATACTAAATATGTTAATTTTTTTATGCATTGTTGATATAAAAAGTATTATGTTAAACAACATTGCAAATGTTTCTATTTAATTACTTCCAAAATTGCAATAATGGCTTACTCTCATATAAAATTTTAAATCGTGATAGATATTATGTATTAAAATTAAAATGTTTATACTCATAATTAACACAAAATCCCAATTGTAAGCACCTCCTCCCCCTTTGTTCGAAAGCGAAAGAAGATAAAATAGGAAAGGGGAGACTTTATAATGGAGATTTTTTAAAAAATCATTTAAATATCTTCTTTATTATGAATTTAGAAATAAATATTGTAAATACAGGGATCAAAATCTTTCTTATTTTGGCAGATTTTTTATAAATATTATCTCAATTCCCTTTACTTAAAATCTCCATGAAACAAAACCGCTTAAACAAAATTTAAAACCTTTATTTTTTTTTCAAATTTACCTCTCTATTTGTTATTTAATCGTAACAATAATTTAGTTATCTAATCCTCGACTCTGCACATCCACTTATTTTCATTTTACAATCTTGTGCTTAAACATATCACCCAGAAACTAGAGAATTGTTTTTTCTTGATAGTGAATTTAGCATATAACTAATGATTGTGACGACAAATACTAACAGAATAAAATGCATGTTATGGATATTTTTTTCTTGTGTTCACAACAACGCCGTTAATGGATCGTATGTGAACAATTTTTAGAATTTATAAACGTATTAAAATAAATAAAAAAACTATAAAGGTGATTTAAAAAAATACTATGTGTAAAAACGTTCTGTTTACTACATTCACAAGTTTTTTTGACAGAAATTAACCCAATTGTAAGAAAAAGCTATATTTATGTGAACTGCTCACATTTGTGGCCCAGTTTACTATCAATTTCTGTATACAAAGTTATTGATATTCAATACATCCAACACATAACAATATTTCTCTATCCATATATTGTAAATGTTGCTTCTTTTGCTTCTATTATACATTCTGTTTCAATGAATACACAGTCTAAAATATAAAAGAGACTTAGCGTCAAGAAACAGAACAATATCATTTTTGCTGGATGTATGTAATTTTGGATATGCTTTAATTTTAACAAATTTTTAGCCTTAACTAAAAATAAAATAAATTCATTTTATTAATGTTCCAATAGGAAACTTTCTAAAATGTGTACAAAGAAAAAATACCTTAAATGAGGTATTACTGAAATTCAAAGCATACATTTTGAAATTTATTATAATGAGTTTCTCATGAACTCAATGTTTCAAAGAATGGCAGATTAAACTTTTCGGCCCATTGCATATCACATTTAATGCTTTCGTATGTTTTATTGCTTTTGTTTTATTTAACTATGCTTTCTTAGAATAAATAATAGTAGAAAAAATATATCATTCTGTTTTTTTGTTTTCTTTTCTTCTTTTTTCTTTACTTTTTATAAATATTTTCAGTACTTTAACGTATTTCTTGCTGTGGATATATATTTTTTGTTTCTTCTGTGAATTAAGTTTTACATGCTACTGGTTTTCTATTTAGTTAATTTCACGGTGCATTTCTTCTTCATTATACTTGAAGATTTAAACAATGTTTTGATAGTAAATTATCTATTGAAATAAACCTTTTTTTATTCAGTTTATATGTAAAGATTATCCGCATTATCTGCTTCATAAACATAATCAGATAAAAACTACTTGTAAACCAATCTGTGTAAAAAATGGCAATTTCGTTTAATGATTTAATTTTCTTTAAGAAGTTGTTTATACATATGTACACGGATCTTTAAGAGTTAAGGAACGGTGATCAGATGCTTTTTATTGTACACAGTTTGTCGAATTTATCCCTAAATTATTGTCGAATTGTTCTTTAACTTCAGGGATCTAAAGAACATGTTTGATTTCATTTTTGTCAGTAAAGATATAGTTACGAGAATGAAGAGGACAAAAATATGTTTAATAATAAAATAACTATCACTCAGGAAACAAAAAATGCTCAAAATGGTTTGCCACTGTATAAAATGACTACCGTATATTTCTGTGTATAAACCAGAACTTTTTGGGCATTTTTTTGGCTCCAAAGGGGAGATTCAACTTATATATAAAACTTTGAAAATTTCCAAAACTGCATGAGAAGATTTTGGAAAAAATAAAATTTTATAGTTCTGCCCAGTCAATTTTTATGGAAGAAATATGTATTCTAACTTGACATACGGAAATGTAAATTCTATTTTACAATTACGTCATGTAATCAAATAAAACCACAGAGCTATGTTTTTTTCTTTTTTTGTAAAATAAGCTTGCAAGCAGTCAGATTTTCTTTTTTTTCTATGTTAATTTGATAAACTCCCATGTATATATTTTTAAAGTCTTTATTATTTTGTGTGTTTCCTATGTGACCCTTTCTTTCACTTTATTCACTGCATTTCATTGGCTAATAACTATAATGTATTTCGGTTATTACGTACCGTACTTTCTGGTCCCTTGAAAATATGTTATAACAGGTTCGACAATATATGTATATATTGTTCTTGCACTTGCTTTTCTCTTTAAGTTTAGGATGCGTATTTTGGTCTTTAAAAATATGAGTAATTGCAATAATTTAAAATTTAAAATGAATTTACCCATGAAAACATCACAGCTTATTGGTTTATAAAATAAACTTGAAAAGTTTACACTTTATAAATTTCATATACTTTCCTGATTAACATTCAAATATAAAATGAAATGCGGATGTAATTACCATCAAAGAAACTTGAAAGGAATGTTTAAACTCAGTCAGCTATCATCATAATCATAAAACTTGAAAAGTGAATTAATATTTTAATACTGTGTGTGTGGACTTTTTTATTTTTTTTTATTTATTTTTTTTTTTTTTTTGAAAAGAAGATTTTTTAAATTTATTTTTGTACACCTTTGTGTTCAATGAGTATGCTTATATATAAAGTAAAAAGAAAAAAAATTGTTGATGTTTTTCCATTTTTTTTCAAATAATAAAAAAAAGTAGTGAAAATTAGTATAATTTTCATACAATGCTAACTAAATAGCATTGTATGAGCTGGAGCGTAAGAAGAAAGGATTGGGTTCTTGAAAATTTTTGACTTCCAGTTTTTGATGGATTTATACGTTTTAGAAAGTCGTGAACATAATTTTATGGTTTTTAAAAAGTACCTGCTCTGTGAGTCTGTTTGTTACTCTGTGATTCTGTATGCGACAAAAGATTTGTGTTCGCTCTATCTCAAGAATTAATGTACGAAATTTCACGAACTTTAGATTCAAGCTGACTCGTTTTTAAAGTATATGATTCGCCCAACAGAGGGCGCTCCTATGCTATATGATTCACGATTTCCGCAATAGCTCTATTTCAAGTTTTAGTGCACGGATTTCCAGAAAACATGAGATTAAGTTAGTCCGTGGTATAATATGGTCCTGATTACAATTTTGCTGTAATTCGCTCTACAGGTGGCGTTTCGCTGATATGTTATTTGTGATTACTGAAATAGTTTTGTCTAAACCACTACTATTTTTCACACTTTAGATAGAGTAAGTCATTGATATAACTTAGTGCTATTTAGTGTATTGAGCAAATCGCCCAACATGATATGCTGTATTTTGTACGATTTTCTCAATCTCAAAATTTAATGCACGGATTTTTATTAAAGTCCAGATGCAGTTAAAAGTTATTATAATTTGTTTCTGATTAGATTTTAGTGTGAATAACTGGTACGCTTCTATGCTGTATTTTTTTTAGGAATAATGATATGTATGAGTTAGAAGAAAATTTTGGCATTGCCAATTCCGATTGTTTTTATATCATTTTAAATTCTACTTGACAACGTAAAAAAGTTTTAAAAACGCATTTCTATACTTTTTAAAATTTGATTTATTTACAAAGAGAGAAATTTAGCCATCATAAATACTATTTTTAAAATGTTCAAATTTTTATAAACTTTGTAATTTAATATATGTCTTAATTTTTATAGACAGTTATGTACTATATAAAATCGTTTATATACAAAATAAAATAGTAATATACAAATATATTAATTAATATAAAAGGAATTCCTATGAAGTTTGATATTTTATTTTAATCATTAATGAAAACGTGAAGTTTAATAATAATAATAAAAAGTAGTGTTATTAGAACTGATACATGTAAACTTTCTTTGCACTGTAAGAAAAAGGAATCTGTAAAGTTACTAAAAGTTTTCTTGGAAATTGGGACTCCGACGAACTTTTTATGGGACTGCAACAACAAAAATTCATGTAACAGTTTCTGTTACATGAATTTTTTCATGTTATTGTTGCATAAATAATTCTAGGAAGCTTAATTTCCTATAAAAAAGTTTAGTAACTTAAGAGATTTTTTTTATAGTTTATAATACTGATGTAATCATTTTCTATAAAATATCTATAATTTAAAATTTAAATTTAGGAAATTGTGAAAATTTAAATGAGATCTATAAGAGAAACTTGAAAAGAAAATTTAATTGAATACTAAGGTGAATATTGTAAACTAAATACAATCAAATCCCCCTTGGTTTTAAAAGTAAAACTTGAAGCAAGTTTTTAAGTCGTTTAAATTTTAATTAAAGTGAGAAGAAAGTGTTTTTGCTAAAGACAATGACGTTTAATTTTTTACATAAATATTTTTTAACATATGCTTCAAATTATTTAGTTATTTAATGTATGTTTTCGTTTGATTATGTCTGGATTTAATTAGTGCAATGGATAGTTTCATTCATTTTGCATTATTTTATTTTATTTATTAATGAAAACCACAAAATTAATGAAAATTAAAGCAATCACATACTATTACAATACACAATACTATACTGTCTTTGCATTTATTCCAAATTTAATTTCAAATGAAACTGTACATTTAATAATATTTCTGATGCATGTAAAGTTTTTTGTCTCTAATTCTATACAAAGTATCCCGGGATTACTGGGACAAACTTTAAGGGAAAGTATTGGACATCATATGGATTAATATTTGCATAGAATTCCACAGTCGGAAAATCATTTCTTACGCGGTACAGACGAAGCAATACACAAGAAAGACAGGACAGTGGTAAGAGGAGAAAACATTTTTATTATCCTTAGTAGAGCAAAAAAATTACCCTCCGTATCCCCGTGTTGCAAATTTGCAACATACCTAAAAGTCAATAGTACTCACGTAATAAGTTTTAAAATACGATTTGTTTTGTTGTTACTATTTTTCAACACAAAAGTTAATACAAATTGATTATTGGAATTCTCAACAGACAATGATATTGAGTTCATTTCTGATGACAATTTTTTTTATCATTTTAGTAAATTTTGTCAGATTAAAAAAAGCTGCAGAAGTCCGAAAATAGATATATTTAAAGGTAATTGTGTATTAGAAAAATTTTAGTCCAAAGTTATTTAGTTTTACGCGAAAAGGTTTTAATTTATTTTTTACGTGCGTAAAATGATATATCATAACATTTGAATCAGTATTTCTTATAAACTTTATACTATTATATTTTTTGAGACACATAAGGCTAAGGAAAAAAAATAGACAGTAATCGTCATAAAAGTAAGTTTCGAAATTATGACCCAGAACCGTGATCCTTGAAAGTATATCTTCGGCGCACAGTGTAAGATTTTGCGAATCTAGCCGGTCTGAATTCAATTTATGAAAATTACCAATATCAAAGTAATAAAGTCGAGCTTACTACCGATGGTTATGTTTTATGAAAAAAAATATTTTTACATATTTTATTGTATAATTTACGTTGTTGTTATTCTATCTTCATTGTACTCACGTAATAAGTTTTAAAATACGATTTGTTTTGTTGTTACTATTTTTCAACACAAAAGTTAATACAAATTGATTATTGGAATTCTCAACAGACAATGATGTTCATTTCTGATGACAATTTTTTTTTTTTATCATTTTAGTAAATTTTGTCAGATTAAAAAAAGCTGGAGAAGTCCGAAAATAGATATATTTAAAGGTAATTTTGTATTAGAAAAAGGACAATACTTATGAGAAGTATATCAATTTCTGAATATTATGGATAAAGAAAAAGAACCTTTTAGTCCAAAGTTATTTAGTTTTACGCGAAAAGGTTTTAATTTATTTTTTACATGCGTAAAATGATATATCATAACATTTGAATCAGTATTTCTTATAAACTTTATACTATTATATTTTTTGAGACACATAAGGCTAAGGAAAAAAAAAATAGACAGTAATCGTCATAAAAGTAAGTTTCGAAATTATGACCCAGAACCGTGATCCTTGAAAGTATATCTTCGGCGCACAGTGTAAGATTTTGCGAATCTAGCCGGTCTGAATTCAATTTATGAAAATTACCAATATCAAAGTAATAAAGTCGAGCTTACTACCGATGGTTATGTTTTATGAAAAAAAATATTTTTACATATTTTATTGTATAATTTACGTTGTTGTTATTCTATCTTCATTGTATTCACGTAATAAGTTTTAAAATACGATTTGTTTTGTTGTTACTATTTTTCAACACAAAAGTTAATACAAATTGATTATTGGAATTCTCAACAGACAATGATATTGAGTTCATTTCTGATGACAATTTTTTTTTATCATTTTAGTAAATTTTGTCAGATTAAAAAAAGCTGGAGAAGTCCGAAAATAGATATATTTAAAGGTAATTTTGTATTAGAAAAAGGACAATACTTATGAGAAGTATATCAATTTCTGAATATTATGGATAAAGAAAAAGAACCTTTTAGTCCAAAGTTATTTAGTTTTACGCGAAAAGGTTTTAATTTATTTTTTACATGCGTAAAATGATATATCATAACATTTGAATCAGTATTTCTTATAAACTTTATACTATTATATTTTTTGAGACACACAAGGCTAAGGAAAAAAAAATAGACAGTAATCGTCATAAAAGTAGGTTTCGAAATTATGACCCAGAACCGTGATCCTTGAAAGTATATCTTCGGCGCACAGTGTAAGATTTTGCGAATCTAGCCGGTCTGAATTCAATTTATGAAAATTACCAATATCAAAGTAATAAAGTCGAGCTTACTACCGATGGTTATGTTTTATGAAAAAAACATATTTTTACATATTTTATTGTATAATTTACGTTGTTGTTATTCTATCTTCATTGTACTCAAGTAATAAGTTTTAAAATACGATTTGGTTTGTTGTTCCTATTTTTCAACACACAAGTTAATACAAATTGATTATTGGATTTCTCAACAGACAATGATATTGAGTTCATTTCTGATGCCAATTTTTTTTTATTATTTTAGTAAATTTTGCCAGATTAAAAAAAGCTGGAGAAGTCCGAAAATAGATATATTTAAAGGTAATTTTGTATTAGAAAAAGGACAATACTTATGAGGGGTATATCAATTTCTGAATATTACGGATGTGGAAAAAGTACCTTTTAGTCCTAAGTTATTTAGTTTTACGCGAAAAGGTTTTAATTTATTTTTTACATGCGTAAAATGATATATCATAACATTTGAATCAATATTTCTTATAAACTTTATACTATTATATTTTTTGAGCCACATAAAGCTGAGGAAAAAAAATAGACAGTAATCGTCATAAAAGTAAGTTTCGAAATTATGACCCAGAACCGTGATCCTTGAAAGTATATCTTCGGCGCACAGTTTAAGATTTTGCGAATCTAGCCGGTCAGAATTCAATTTATGAAAATTACCAGTATCAAAGTAATAAAGTCGAACTTACTACCGATGGTTATGTTTTATGAAAAAAATATTTTTACATATTTTATTGTATAATTTACGTTATTGTTATTCTATCTTCATAATCATAATAAAAAGATTTTTTGTCAATTTCATACATCGACATTTACGCCATGTTAGCATTCAATGCACTTTTAAAAATATAGTATAAATTCATTTTGAACAATAAGAGTTTTCTTGTATTAAAAATATAATTAATTAATTACCTATTTCTATAGATACCAGTGTAGAAGTATCTATTCACATAAATACTTCTATGTGAATATATAGTATGGCTTCTGAGCCATGGCTTTTGAGTATGGCTTCTGAGTATGGCTTCTGAGCTTAATTTGGCTTCTGAGCAAATTTTTAATACTGTTGTTGTAGAGTTAAGCTGCTCTCACATTACCTTTTTTACCTCCAAAGTGTTAGATGTTATTTGAAATGTCTAAAAGTTAAATTACTGCAAGTCGGCTTTTGGACTTTTTCACCGCTAGATTTGCAAAATCGCACTCGGTGCGATGCACGGAAGGTCTAATGTCCTGGAAAATACCGAAGGTTTCTCGGACTTCCAAAGCAGCTACCATGATGTGAGCAACAAGTTTCTTAGCACTTTCCAGCATTATCTCGCCATTTTGTGCATCACTAAGATTAATAAACATGATTTCTCTCTCTGTTTTTCTCCTGTTTTGTGTCGTCACTACGGCGCCATGAAATCATTTCAGACCATGGGTAGCAGTGCAAATCTGAATCCTTGAAATTTTCTTTACCTCCCTGTTTGTCTCAATAATCATCGGATGACTTGTATACACGTATCAAAATAAAATAAGTAGAAATAATATTTAATACAATGAAAAACCTGCATTTAATTTAACCTTTTTTATTTCATTTATATATGAGAACACAAAAACTATATGAAAAAATCCCTGTCGGCTGGGCCTATAGGCGGAGGTAGATTTCGAAGTGTGCTCATTTCAACAAAAAAATATATATGATTAGAGATAAACCCAGTTTAATAACTTCATTTGGCCGTTTATGAAAAGTTTTTAATTTCATTTTCCTGTAAAAACTGGTTTTATCAGAATCATCTTAAGAAAAATTCAGCTCAAATGCCCATTATGACAACATATTTTGAAATAGATTCTAAATTTATTAAAAAATCGACCAAAACAGTACATTATACAGTTCCTAAATAACAAAAAACTGTCAGTTGAAAGCATTTGAGAAAAAAATTGAATTTAAAAATGAGTCATAAAATAACCGATTTGTTCTTTGAATACATCCTTAATTCTTTAATCATGCTTGCTTCGGAAAATTTTGTGCGAAATACTCACTTTGACAGCATTTTTAAAAATATATTCTATCTTTATCAAAAAACTGGCCAATGCGTCACAGTATATAGTTTCTAAATAAGAGGATCTGTAAATTGGATGCATTTGAGAGCGAAAATGGATTTTAAAACGAGTCATAAAAAACGCAATTTCTTATTTGAACACTTCCTTAAATTTTCAGTCTCGATGATTTCTGAAAATTCTGTTCAAAATACCCTTTTTGGTAGCCTTTTTTGAAATATATTCCGTCTTTATCAAAAAACTCACCAATGCATCACATTATATAGTTCCTAAATAAGAGGATCTGTAAATTGGATGCGTTTGAGAACAAAAATGGATTTAAAAACGAGTCAGAAAAAAACGCGATTTCTTATTTGAATACTTCCTTCAATTTTCAGTCCCAGTGACTTTCGGAAATTCTGTTCAAAATACCCTTTTTGGTAGCCTTTTTTTTTAAATTTATTCTGTCTTTATCAGAAAATTGACCAATGTGTCACTTTATACAGTTTCTAAATAAGAGGATCTACCATTTGGATGCGTTTAAAATCAAAAATGAACTGAAAAATGAGTCAGAATCCGTTTGGATTTGAGGTTTTTTTTCTCCAACTCCTATTTTTGTTTAATTTCTTTTTGCTATACGAATTGGTCCTATGAAAAACTTGTCAATATAAAAGTTGTAGATATTTTTGAGAAGATGTAAAATAAATTTAATCAGATTTGATATCTTAAAAATTGACAGAGTTATGGATTTTTCTCTTTTTTCAGCGCCCTTTTTCTTTTCGTTTTTAATTTTTTTCATCGGTAAAAGTTGGTCCTATCAAAAACTTGTAAATACAAAAGTTTTAGATAATTTTAAGAACATTTATAAAAAATTTAGTTGGACTTGATATCTTGAAAATTGACGAAGTTATGAATTTTTTTTCTCAAAATCCCTTTTTTTTTTCGCCCCTTGAGCCCACTTCTAAATTTATCAAAAATCTGTCATATATATACTTTTGGCCCATTTTTAAGAAGTAATATAAACTTTAAACCGATTCGATATCTACTTTAATTAAGAAGTTATGGCGTTTTTTCGGTTTTCACAAAAACGCCCCCTATTCCGACCCCCTTGGTCCGATTTTGCCCATTAACGAACTCATCCAAGATTTTATCCCCATTGATTTTATGTCCAAGTTTGGTGGAGATTGGTGAAGAATTATAGAAGTTATCGTGTCCATAAAAAAGTGATATATATATATATATATATATATATATATAGATAGATAGATAGATAGATAGATATATAAACTGGTGCGATTGCAATAGGTAGTATTTCTTACGAAATCTACCTAAAATAAACGAATTAAGAATAACGGTTAATTATACCTTCGTATTTTTCCCTTATTTATATCAAATAAATATATGTAGGATAATATTAATTCTGCTCGTTTTCAAAATTTTACGATATACTTCTAGGTATTCGTATCTTCATTAAATATACAAACGTCATGTTGAGTGCAATTGAAAATACCATTTATTTTTTAAATAAATAATATATTTAATTGCTCATAAATCAAGCTAAAATATTAAGCATCGACATGGAATGGTGCATTAAAACATAAGATATATTGCTGATTAAATTTCTAATAAAAATGGTATGCATACAAATTGAAATTGCATTGAGAAATTTTCATTTCAGAAACTAGAATAGAATATTTAATTGAGTACTATGATAGATATCGTAAAACGAATGTAACTACTACCCGGACAGTAAAAGTAAAATCTGAAATGTGTTTTCAGTAATCTGATTTTCCGTCTCAATCTCTGGTAAATTGTTTTTGCAGAAAGCAATTTTATTTAACTACATTTTCTCCATTTGATTTTCTAGATTGTGTTTTCTTTCATTATTTTCATTTCACTGAAATCACCTTTGAATTAAATTATTTCATTTTCTTTTGTGATAACTGTTCCTGTTAGAAATCAAAATCCTTTTTTTAACATAAGCTTTGTTAGGAAAATGTGAGTGTAAAACATGATTTTTCAATCACAAAAATATGTTATTATAAAACTATGTTTTTATTTATTTTGCGTTTTGTATTTAAAAAAATATTAATTACTAAATAATTTTACATTTTGCAGGGTTAAACACGAATTTTAGAAAAAAAATAATAAAAAGGCTAAATCTTGATTCAATTATTTAAACGCAACCAGTCTGCTAAGTCTTGGTGGAAAAACTCCTAAAAAATCAAATTTAGCGATTAACGCGTAGATTTGCCATTGTCTTTTACTGTTCCCAGCCGTCCATGTTTTCATGCTTTTCGGAAAAAATAATGTTCAACCGATGACTCAAACGCGGAAATTGGGTTTTTAGATGTTTTCCACCAAGATATGACTTGACAGACTATTGTATTTTATAATGCATTATTCAAAACATTAATCAATAAATGTTTATTGCAAGTCTTACAAAATCCGTTAATTTGAGTTATTGAAAATGCCAATCGTTCATAATAATTGGGTTCTCCTGATTCTAGAATTTTCATCCATAATTTTACAATCAATCAACCTGATGATCGACCAAACCAAGCACATCATATGTATTTTATTCTAAAACAGTCACTGAAAAATTAGCTAACCGATCAAGTTCCATCAAAATCTAGTTAGCAGAATATTTTAAACTGGAAAATGTATCGAAATCTTCTCTAAAAAGCATCTAATTAACAGTTTAAATACTATAAAAATTCATTTAGCGAGAGCCTTTGAAAAAAGTCAATCTTTCGAAATTGGATACATCTGATTTAAACTTTCCTTATAAGTATTTCGCGGCGAGAACCAGGAATGTAGTGCAGGGTATACACAGGTATACGCTAGGGTGAGTAGAAAAAGTCGATTTTTTTTTCATATCAAATATTAATAGTGCAGATAATTTGCATTTTGTAATTCAAAAGATAACGCATTTTTTAAAATCTGTTAATACTTTTAGTTCGCGCATCACACTTGAAGTTCGGAAAATTTGACCAAAAATGACATTTTTTGAAATTAATGATGAAAATTAAAAAGAAACTTCGAACCTACTTCTAATAATGCGGAAAAGTTTCCCTTTATAATTTAAAAGTTAACTTTTTTTTTTTTTTTTTGAAATTGGTTAATATTTTTAGGTGACCCATCTCACTTGATTTTCAGAAAATTTGATCAAAAATGACATTAATGATTGAATTAATAATGAAAATTAAAGAAATTTCGAACTTGCTTGTAATAGTACGCTAAAGTCACCTTTAAAATTAAAAAAACCTTTTTTTTTCTTTTTAAAATCTATTTATAACTTTAAGTCACGCATCGTACCTAAAATTTGAAAAATATGATCATAATTGACATAGACTGATTACAAAAACAACTTATAAAATTTTTTTTTCCTATTCCTCTTGCTCAGTGCGAGGGTGTATATTTCGCCACACTATATTGTAACCATGAAAAAAAAAATCCTTCTTGTTTTATCGACAGCATTAAAACTCTTTGTTGCATACTGTCCACTACAGTGGACAAAAATTCATTCCCAAATGCTAATGAATTTAATTCCCAATGCACCGGATTTTGGTTAAAAAAATTCGGTTATCAAATTCCTACAAAATAGCTTTTTTCTTGTTTAGAAATGAAGCTGTTTTCAAATTCCGGTGTCAGTCATCAATTTCAACACTTCAGCAATGAATTTTCTCTGCGTCCGTCACAAAGTGCTAAGCCTATGCAACAAAGGGTTAAATTACTCTGTTATATGCCTATGATTTATGCTTCTTACTCATTTGATTTAAAATACAAACATTTAATACATGTGTCTTTAATTGATTCAATTTAAAATGAAAAAAAAATCAATTTTAAACGCATACATTTTTTCAAGCAAAACGTAAGTACTGCTATTGACGAAAGTATCGCTTATCTAAAACAAATGAATCCTTAGTTTCTTCTCATTGAACAGTTGATAAACCGCCAAGTTTTACATGAATTTCAGAATTTTTGAAAATGAAAAGCTGTTTATTCGTACAAACATTGCTTTCATTTTTAAACCAACATATATTTTTAATGTTAATTTTTTGTTAATATTTTTATGTATTTTAAATAAAAAGAATAACAATTTCTTTTATTTTTTTTTGTTGTGTACCTTTTTATTTTCTAGTAGCCGCTGTCTAGATATCCGTTTATGTTCTTTAACTAAAATAATTGATAAACAATAATATTTATTTGAATAGTTCCGTTTTTATTTAGACATTATTAATTAGAAATATAAGGTTTTGAAGCTAAAGACATCGCCAAATTAGAGAAATTGAACTATCTCATGAACTATTAGACATAAGAAATTGGTTAGCACCATTTGATTCAGTATATAAAAATATACTAAATTAAGTTATCAGTTGAAATACAGCTATAAATCCTGATTTTCAATGATTTTTTTAAAAGTCGTTCTCTGTTTTACAACCCTCAAGGGTGAAATTTCGCAAAATACTTTCTTAGCGGCACTCAATGTTATAAGAAGTATTTCTACCCCAATTTTCATAATTGTAGGTTCAGTAGATTTTTCTGCGCATTGATGATTACGAAATCCACTTTTACATACATAGACTTAATAATGATAAACATTTGCTTAGCAAAAGTCTGCTAGCATTAACATCCACTCTATAAAAGTGTTAGTTCCTTCAAATATTTTCTCCGATTACAGCAGCAATTATCATACATAAGATATACACATACCGCAAATGTCATTTCATAAGTTTCTATGAATAGAATTGATACACAGTTTAAACGAAAATAGCAACGAGTCGAAGAGAATGCAGAACAATGCGCTGTTCTACGCATGCGCATAAATAAACCTAGTTTTTTTTGAAAAACTACCTAGTGGATAAAACGAGTTTTGAAACCAAAACAGTATTTTACAAAGCCAGAAATACAGGACAAAAGTATTTTTCTCGCAAACAGTAGTCTTTTTTAGATGGTTGACCAACAGCAGGGTCGCGAGTGGTCATGGAAAAATATAGTCAAAATAAGTGCTAAACAGCAGTATTTTGTTAAAGAGAAATTCGCGTTCTTTAATCCCTTTAAATTTTTTAAAGTACTTTCGGTAAGAAAATGCTGGTACTGTCCTCTTATTTTGACTGCGTTTTTCCCTGACGACTCGGCACTCGAAACAGAATGGACTCACGTCTTCAAATGAAATATATTGTAAGTAAATATGCTTAAATACCATCTGATAATATATTGTTTTTTATATAACCCTTTGGGGACGAAAGACCGGTATACGTGCCGCATAAAGTGTCCAGAATCTTTGACTCTTCTCAGCAGTATAATTTTTTTGTAAATTTTTTCTTAGTCAATTCGAGCTTTTTCTCTTATAGACAAAAACCTCTGTTTTATAGAACCGGTGATAAAAGTTTAAAAATTCTGTAGAAGACGCTTATGACGAAGTTGTTAAATATATTTATTATTATTACTATTATTATTATTATTATTGTTACTGTCTTCATCATTAAAATTTACTAATTATTAATGGTTTAGTTTTTTTCGTATATGGTACTAGGACTTAAAAATTGGATGCATTATTTTCAATTTTGCTTGCTTCAAAATAAGCCAGATTTCGAAGATAAGTAATAACTTTCTTTTCAAATGCAACTGTTTTTCCTAATTTCTTACACTGACAAACATTTGTGTACTTTTTTTATCTGTAATTATTTAATAGATCTTGAAAGAGAGAAAAATAGTCAGTTATATCTATATTAACAGTAAATTTTTATTCTAATTGCTGTTCATTTATTTGCATAATATGATGAAATGAATTATAAAAAGAAAATTAAAATTAAAAAGCAATTTTTAAGATAGAATAAGAATTGAATAGACCTTACCTTACTCTTTTCGATAGTAAAATGAACTGTTTTATTCAAAGGTAACTTACATGAGACAAGTGTGGCTAATCTGAATAATTACATATGAAACTTACTTATGTTTTTTAAATCCAATCCATTTCAGAAATATCTATACTTCAGTTTAATATCCACAGTTCGTTGTTTTTTATAAAATGATTTGACATTTTTTTTTTGTTCTGTCCAATATATTTCTATAAACTTGAATGTTTTAATTATTTCAGAATGCTGGAGTGTATAAGATCGGAATAGTAATTTGTACGGAATAAGCATGGGATTTAATGCATATTAAACCTTCTGAATATCCCATTTAGGAAAGAAAGGTAATTTATGTGAAAACTTAAACTTTGGTTTATTTAATATAATTATATGGATATGAGATTATTGAATTAGACATACACCAAGTTTATTATAACCATAGTTTTAAAAAATTTACTATAAGCTACAATATAATTTTAATTTTAAGGTATTAAGAAAAACAAACAGTTCTAAGAATGCAATCAAAAATATAATGTTATTTTACCCAGTATAGTAAAAAAACTTAAAAAATATATCGAAATAGAAGAATTTTACTATGCATTAATATCTAAGGAATAATATGGACTCTTTGAGCTTAATGTTTTTTGGATATTAAAACTTTTTGTTTATGATGATTTACCAAACACTCTTGAATAAAGAACTAATCAGAGCTACACGTATTAGTATGATCTATCTACTTTTAACATTTTCATATAACACATCCAGCATTTTTAATGTTATCTTGATTACACATTGTCGAACATATGGTGTATGTATAGAGAAATGTGTAATTTTTTTAGGTATTATTCATTGTCTGAAAATCAATTCTTAATTCAATAACCCAATTTATTTTTGAAGAATCGATTTACTGAAGCTAATATTATTTTGATTTTCAGGGAGCCAATATTTAAACATATTGTTACGTATGTAGGGTTCTTCTGATCTTATGGTTGGTCAAGTTCAAAGTCTTGTCTCTTAGAAAAATAGAAAATAATTTATTTACATAACTTCACAGCTACAGAGTCTTCAAAACTCACAAATATTACCAGATATTCAGAAATAACTGTTCAAATCCATCGTACAAGTACAGATATATGTCACAGAGACTCTTTATACAACGTCTCAAGACTATATCAAATTCAAAGCAACGTAGATAAATCTCAATACTCAAGCAAACCTGCTTAAATAATCGTCCAGTCGCTCACTCAATGACTGACTGACAAATAGTAACCACTACAAGCTCGCATCGCTCCTCTATATATAGCCTCCCGGTATGCACTGGAAATTTCTACAAGCTTCTAGAAAAATCCAGAAAATACTGGAATAACATTCAAAGTAACAATATACCTAAGGGGGAGGGAGTTACCATAGAAAGGGAAGTGTTACCATCGCCAGCAATCGCCAAGTTTGTCGCCAACTTGGCGATATATCGTCAAATTTGGCGACCAAAATTAGTTGTCAAAAGTGACGGCAACTTGGCAATAACTATAATATTTCGCCAAACTGCCGTAGACACACAATGAAAAATAATAGACAGGTTTGCCTGATAACAGAGACAATGTAACAAAAACTAATATTTACAAAATTCGTAACAATATTATCAAACACACTGCAACTTTGTGAAACTCTTTTGCAACTCTAACTGAACATAATAATTAACACCTCTAACTAAAGGCGTTTTCAATTGTGTTACGAATATGTTGTGAATATCTTATTCCAATTAAAAAGATTATGCAAAAAGCGTTGTTAAAAATGACAAGAGGAGAAAATGTTTTTTCAAAACATATTTCATAATATAATTTTTCGAATTGTGTAATTTTAAAGACACTTTGTAAAAAGTGATTTGGAAGTGTTTGATATATGTTGTTTTATACTGCTCTAAATTGTGTGGTGTTCTCAATATGTTGCTTATTTTGTGACAAAATGCTGTGCAGAAGTATACTATTGTAAGAAAAAATTTTCATCAACACTATTTACGACACTAGTTCAACACAACTAACAACACTATTTTTAGAATACATTTCTATATAGCAACACTTTTGCGATATATTAAGAACACATTTTTTGACAGAAAAACCTTTGCAAAATATTCACCACAATGTAAGCAATATTTTGTATACTGCAATTTCAAATTCACAACATATTATTGTGTTGTTAATTTAGTGTTAAAAAGTATTGTAAAATGTGTTTATTTTTGTATTTGAAAATATGTAGTGTATTTTTGGTTTATTAATTCATTTAATGTATTTGAGAATTTGATACTATTCCAAAGTGGTTTAATTTTTTTAACATTATCACGAGAAAGGTATTTCAGCATGCACATTGACGTATAAAACGTTAATATAGTAGGTATTTTACGAAAATAAATCAACAAGCATTTGAGAAGTATCTGACTAGATTTTTATCAAATTCACAAAATATTTGCAAACTGTTTAATAAACTATGAAAGAATTTTTACCAAAATGTTTTAAATATTTAAAAATTTCTTATTAAACTTTGCATGTAAAGTTTAACATTGTAATTTTGATAAGAAGATTGTGTGTAATCTTGTATTTTTTTTTACATTATGCATAATATTCGTTTTTATATCTTAAAAAAAATATTTTTCTAGATATTTTGCGTGGACAGATAATGTAGCTTAACCATAAGAATGCCCGTAAAATGTCTAAATATTTCAACTGAGTCAGTTTTAAAAAATAGTAAAAAAAATAGTAAATTTCCTGAAATAGATTCTGAGAATTCTATATATCCCATTCACTGACCAGTTTAAAACGGTTGGAATAAGCCTTTTTTTCGAATAAGGCGAGTCAGCTTTTTCAAAACATCTAGTGAAAGACTGCATTATATATTCTTTACCTTGCAGAAAATCTCTGGTCAGTGATTATTCTGGAAAATTCAAAAATGTGAATTGAAAGTCCGGTAAAATAAAATCGACCCGTGTTCAAGTTAAGTTTAAATATTTGAAATGAAAATATATATTAATGTATTTTTATACATGAACAGTACATTTATTTAAATTTTTTGAAAAGATTTTAATGAAAGTATGATTCACGGAACACAACCAAACTTCAGAAAAGAAGAAATTAATTATTTCATTCGAAATTATAGATTTATTATTTTATTTAAAATGTACTTATACAGTACCTATTAATTTACTATATGCACTACATATGTATATATATATATATATATAGGTAGATAGATAGATACATAGATAGATTACAATATAAAGCTGATACTGAGAAAGTTTTTTTTTTTTAAATTAATTTGTTTGTTACGCTTTCAAAATAATAATGGTAGATTTGTAGTAATTTTTGAAGTAGGTTATTTTCTTTAAAAAAGTAGATATAAGAAAAATTAAAAACAAAAACAGTCATTGATAGTAGTCCGCTATGAAATGTTGTCTGAACAAAGTAAAACGTAATTGCGTAAGCATTTATATATTCTTTTTAATCAAATTTATACATTTATATTTCTTTTAAATTTGTTTTTATTTGTCTTTTGTCACTATGTAAAAATTTTTTTTTAAATATATTGCTAATTCAGTGCTATATCTTGGATGTAAAATTACAATATATGTGTGATTATAACATGAATTATAAAAATTTATCTACATCCCTGTCCCTAATTTAGACCAAACATATTTTACATAATGAGAGATGACATGAATTCTGACATTTTCCATTTATCTCTATCTCAAGTTATTTTTTTAAACTTATTGCTTTTGAAATCTAAACATAATTTAGTATTGAGAACATGTTTTAAGTAAAACTATTTCTTTTACGTAGAAAGTATAATTACAAGACCTCGTAACACACTACTTCAAAGTTTTAAACTTTGCTAAGAAACATATCCTATGGAGATTTTTCTCCATCGGTATTCTTGAAGAAAATTAGTATTTGAAGTCAAAATTAATAGAGGACAATTTACAAATTGTATAGAAAAGAAATCATTTCAGGAACTTTTTAAATAGAGAAACACAATTCAACTTACAAAGGATTGCGATTTTTTTTCATGAAAACATAAATTTTAGTTTTGTTAATGCATTATTCGCATTCAAAAAGTCCAATCATAATAAAATAGTTTTCTACTAAAGCATTTTAGGATTACTTTGTTTACTACATTAATTTTTGTAAAAAATTTAAATTTTTGTTGTAAAAAAAATATATTAGTGTTATTTCTACAATACTTATTGTTGATATAGATCCAATTTTTTTCTAATAGGAGCAGGTGGAAATACCGTAATTTGTTTTTGTCCCTGCTGTTTTAAGTTTAGTGGAGATTAACATATATCTTTGTACTTGAATATTATAACTAGTGTTATAATATTTAGATTGAATTAAAAGATTATCGCATGAAAAAAATAAAATAAAATAAAATAAGATAACTAAGAATAAAAAATATATAAATGTAACATCAGTTTTAAAAAAACTGACAATTTAAAGTATTTTTAAAGAATATATGGTCATGATAATAACAATAAGCACGAAAAGCAAGCAAATACATGGAAAACAAATCAAATGAACTTTTATGTTAAAATAGAATTGTACATGATTTATGGCATCAGTTCATATTATATAAAGAACTTACTATTGTTATTTAAGGTTTTATTGTCTGTGTATTATTAGCATATAGATTTATTTTTTTATTTAAAATTAAAATAAGTTAAACAAAATGTTTAAAAAGAAACGTAAGTAATGTTTGAAAAAAAAAGTTACAAAATTATGCATGTGGAAAATAGCATCATGATTAGAAGCAAAATAATTATTTTCAGTCTTAAAACTAAAAATTATTGAGTAACATTTTTTTTTACTTTGTTCCGGCAAATCTTAATTCTTAAAGCAATTCTTTAAAACAAGTTAAAATGTACTTATTATTGCAATTATGATTTAAAACTTTATTTCTCTCCGCCAATTGCAAATACGCCTATAAGTATATTAGAGACATATTTTTAAATCGTGATTTGTCAATTGGATTTTTATTTCACACTTCGTTTACCTTTAAAACTTTAAAAATATGTTGTCATTTTCAATAAATATCTTTTTTATTTTACTTTTTTAATAGATTTTTTTCTCTTACAGGATGGAATATATGCGAATGCAAATTTGACACTAAAAACCAATTAAAATACACTATTGTAGTATACTTATCCAGGTACTACATCCTACTACATATACAACGTTCCTGTTTATAGTCAAGTTTCGAATAATTAAATTTACATTAAAATCTTCTTTTAATTAAGCGCAAGCATGAAAATAATACCTAAATTTAACGATGAGGATTAATTTGACAGCATATAATTAAATCTCTCTCACACAAAATAACTTGTAAATAGTTAAAATGTCCCTATAAGTTTTTTATAAATCAAAGCTATATCTTTCACTTAGTTTTATAACTATTCTCTAAAGATATTTATTAAATTTTAAAGAATTTAAAAAGCACCTCTTTACAAAAAATATAAATAAATAAACAAATTAGAAATAAGAAAAATAAAAAAAAGAATAAAAAATTAAAAAAAATAATAAAAGATAAATAATTAATTAAAAAAATAAAATAAATAAAAATTATATAAAAATAAAAATAAAATAAGTTACGTCGGTTTAAGCAAATTACATTATTCGTTAATTTTCCTATATTTGTCATAATAATAATTAAACAATGAACGACTTTTTTAAACGAGTTAATACATATTTCTTTATTTGTTGTATGTTATTGCGTATTTATAAAAGACAAATGGTTTTTCTAGTGTAATTATTCATATTTTCTCTTAACAAATCATTTAATGAAATTAAAGTATATTTTCCAAGTAAGAGAACTTTTTGAATTAAATAATCTAGTTTTTTTTTAAATAAAGAAATGAAACTTTTTTGTTTAAATTTTTGAAGTTATAGAAATAGCGGAAGAAACGCACATAAAAATATTTAAGACAAATTTACACTTATTTGAAAACGATTTTTCCCGTACTTGAAAAGAAATCAGCGGAAATTAAAAAAAAGTATGACCAGGCTGAGATATTTCATATCTGAGAATTTTAAAGATTATTAAAAGTTTATTTACATTTTAATAATTTATACAATATAGTTAATGGAATATCAACCTATGTCGTTCCGTTATGCGACGATGCATGTACTAACATACAAGTATGACATATATATATAAACAAGTTGATCAATTTAAAAGAGCACCCTTTTACTTACTCATCATACGTAGTATAGGGTAAGTCTTGCAACTGTTTTGAAAAAAAAAAATGACCGATTTACGCGTTTCAGATACTGGAAATTCCGAAAAACCTATTTTAGGAGAAAAGTAATTGCCGTCCGTCTGTCTGTGTATGTGTCTATCTATCTGACTATCTGTCCGTCTGTCTGTAAATGTTCTATCTCCCAAACAAATTTGAGATATAGACTTGAAATTTGGTGTGTTCTTAGTATGTAATAATGGAAAGAAGCCAACTGAGTATCCGTAACCTTAATTATTCGGAACTATTTTTTTTCCGAACTCTCGAAGTATTCGTTGTGATAAAAGGTGCATAATTTTTTTAAATAGTGTTTATTATAAGGAATGGATGTAAAAGACAATGAAATAACACAAATTTTACATAAAGAACGAAGATAAATATCGCAATGTTTTAAATATACAATGGAACGTCCCTTTAACGAAGAATCTATTAATATATTTTCTCAACTTAACAAAATTTTCAGCTGAGCCTTAACATGGGATTCCATTTAGCATGTAAATTAATCTCTATATTATGGAAATATTCTCTATAACGAAGTTTATTATACTTTATATTGCATCTAATTTTACTGCAATTTTTACAGCAAAAACTCCTGGCAACATTGTTGCCAGTAGTTTTTGTCGTAAATTTAGCACCCTTTTACTTTCTTCTATCTTCAATATAAGAAAGTATTGTAATCGAAATTTTTTTCGACTTCCGTTTTTCGACGGATTTACACGTTTTAGGGGTCTGAGATCCCAAAAAACTGTTTTTGCAAAATGTCTGTCTGTCCGTGTACTTGTGTGTGTCTGTGTGTATGTCGCCACTCTACCATCAAAAAGTGTATGAAGTTATGCATAGAAATGTACCAAATTTTTCGTGAATGTTTCTGGCTGTGGTAAACAGGTCCTCCTTCAGTTTTGAAATATTCCGCCGGAATTTGGCGATGCAATCGCTATTTTTCTGCCTTTTTTGATATCGTACCGGCCAAAAATATATGAAGTTATGCATCGAATTGAACCAAATTTTAGTGTAAGTGCATGACTATGGCTAGTTGGTCCTATCTGAATTTGAAAAAAATCCGCCGGAAGGGGGCGCTGCAATCGCGATTTTTGCGCCATTTTCAATATTGTACCTGCCAAAAGTATATGAAGTTATGCATCGAATTTAACCATATTTTTTGTGTAAGTGTATGACTATGGTTAATTAGTCCTCCCTGATTTTGAAAAAAATCCGCCCGAAGGGGTCGCTGTAATCGCGATTTTAATGCCCTTTTCAATATTGTACCGACCAAAAGTATATGAATTTATACCACGAATTGAACCAAAGTTTTTGTGTAAGTGTATGGCTATGGCTAGTTGGTCCTCCCTGAATTGGAAAAAAAATCCGCCGGAAGGGGGCGCTACAATAGCCAATTTTATGCCATTTTTAATATTGCACCACCTAAAAATATATGAAGTTAGTCCTAGAAATGAACTAAAATTTTTGTATATAATTATTTTTTGGTAAGGCAAATAGGTCCTCCCTGATTAAAAAAAAATCTGCCTATCATTCTATTGTTCATCGGCTCGTGTAGGGACAAAAATTTGCTTTTACTCCGATTAATTGATTGAAGCAGAAATTTAAGATGAAAACCAAAGTTCGTATGTTATTGAATTGAAACATTAAAACGAGTAACTATTTTTTAAAAATATTAAAATCTACGTATGAGATAGAGGAAAGTTTTGGGATTGGCACATCCAACTAGTTTAGAATGTAACTATATAGTGTCAGTAGTCCTCTATGTAGGCCACCAAGGTCACTGCACTTCACCCCGATATATATATTTTTTATGGATATGACGACCCCTGCTAGAAAAACTTACGCCTTCTGCAAATGAAGTCATACTCTCAAATTTAATACCGAAGCACTTTTATTTTAGCTGTAATTGTACTAGGGGAGTGAAGTATTTACACTGATAACATATAACTATTTTAAAGAAGAATGATATTTTATTCACGATCTCCTTCCTATACTTTTGAGATATTTTTCTTGGTCTGCTGCTAAACATGAGGAACTTCCCTAGCCATCTTTAGACTGACAGCCTGTGGCTGTTATTATTCTTTTTATTTACAAAAACAAGTTAAGTGAAAACGTAGCTGTTAAAAATTTTAACATCATAGATTAAAATTTCAAATGTTTAAATTTATTAAAATTCTTCTGGGATTTATTGTAAATATTTAAAACTAACACAATGAAGGACAAATATTTCCTCATGAAATATTCAACCTCTGTGGATTTGGAATAAATTATTCAGCTAAACAACTATAAATTTTCGCTAAACTAATAAGAATATCAAGTTACAGTTTTATTTCATTATTTTGTACCATAAGGAATTTTAAACGTAATAGAAACATATTGTAATGTAACAGAGTAACCATACATAAATTTGTTTGAATGTACATCAATATAAACAAAATATTATTCTTGAATAAAGTTAAATTCCTGCATAATTGGAAACGAGCTTTCACATATAATTAAATGTAATGATTATTGTGAAATGGAAAGTTTAAATATAGAAAACATGTGTTGATAAGAATTCTGTTGACATTAACCAAAATATTCTATTTTCAAAAATACAAATGGAGCAATAACCGACATTGCACAATAGTGAAAACATGGAAAGAAGAATAATTTGACCAAAAAATTAAGCGTTGGAAATATCATTACCATTTCTAACTTCAAGTTTGATTATTCAAAATTGTAGTTGAGATAGTTTAATAAAACTAGAGCAGAAAAAAACTAACATAATAAAGTTTTACTTCCTCGTTTGTTATGCAATTAGCATTTAAAGAAATAAGAAATAAACACATAACACAGTTCAAATTTTCCATTTCCAAAAATTAATTAATGCTGTTGAAAACTTTTGTGCAGCCTTGTATATGATCTGCAGAATTTATATACACCAATTAGTAATATTTCAAAAATAATTAAATTTAAATCGCGTACCACGATTAAAAACACACTTCCAGCACTGGGTTTTCATAGGTTTAATAATTGTCTAATTATTATTAATTTTCTTCATAAATCAATTTTTTGCTTGTTTCTATAAATGGACGATAAATTCTGTCCTCACTACTCTTTAGAATACCAATCTTGTAGTGTACTTCAGTGATGCATATCAATTTCAATATGTAAAAAATAATGTAATACCATGGAAATGCATCTCAATTTTTTTCCATACCCAAACTTTAACTGTATGTAATTAGCGTCTTTTGAGTGTCTTTGTAAATGAACCGTGAATGCTAAACATATAATTTCCAATACCAAACAAGCTACAAGGAAAAAAAACTGTGACATTACTAAGATTTTTTCTAGCAAATGTGTATTCAAAGAAATTTTTATATGACGATAACAGCAAAAGTTCATGTAAATAACGAAGATTACATATATTTTTACTATTACCGTTACATGAAAATTTCTTGGAGTAGTAATCTACTGAAATCTTTGAAAAAATCTTAGTAACTCTACAGTTTTTTACAGTGTATAGTATATCTCCCCCCCCCCAAATGATATTTAACAATTTGAAAGCTATCAGACTATACTTACATGGTTCAAAGTGCGGATGGGCAGACGGACAATTCGAATTTATTAATACATTTATGCACAGATTTTGCTCCTATAAAACGTTTCTAATGCAAAAATTTTAAGTAACTTTAACAATAAATATCTCTTAAAATCGCTCTAAGATTAAACAATTCTCTGTTCAGCTAGTTATCTAAAAATTGTCTATAATATTGCAATATTCATGTTTTTGTATGCAAATACTTACATAATTTTGCATATACAACTTTTTAATTTAAAAAAAGCATGACATCCGGTCACAAACAATTCATTTACGGCAGAAGTGACAGAATAATTCTTATCTTTGTGTTTTTTATTCTTTTTTTTAGTAGTGACATGCAGGTTTACATGTAGTTTTAATAATGTATACAATATATACAATGTTTTCATAATGTTCATAAAAAGTTTTGCTTCTGTAAAATTTATATTAAATTATTGAAAAAAGATAACTAACTAATGTAAAACATTTCATAATAGCAAATGCTATTGTTAAAATATTTAAGTACCTACGAACAGACATTATTTTTTATAATAAAAAACTTTGTAAAGAATAAAGAAAATATAAGAAAATGCATTTCAAATAAAAGACTTCAAGAAAACAAAAAATAAAATGCTAAAGATTAATATTTGTTTATCTTTTAGTTTACATAAGGAAACGGAGCATGAAATAATGAAATTCTGGAAAGAGCTTGCTACCGTAAGCGAGGGCTTGGAAAGTATAGAGTAACATATACCGAAAATGCTTGCTGAGCAGACTAAAATGGAAATATTAGTCTTTTATTGTTTTTTAACTTTAAATAAATAGTTCAACTAAAATATTTTTTAGTAAGTAGAGTAACATCCCCTGTAATTGGCACATTAAGGTTTTGTCTTTAAACTCACTTCTATTTTCATTACCAAGAAATAAAACAATTACTTGCAAATATCTTAAATCAAAGAGTGTATATCTGTGCTTCTATTTTGTCCACTAAAAGCAAAAATATTTGAAAAAGTATTTTTATAAAAATATATTATTTATAAAAAGTTGCTGTAATCATCAGTAATTGGCACTTAGACTTTTACACAATTAAAGTAACCCTTTTCAACTAAACAAAACTGTTGTCAATTAAAATTTAAAATATACTATAAATCAGATAATATTAAATTGAAATGCATGCCTTTCTTAAGCCGGAGAAGAAACCATTTGCAACAAAAATTGATAATTTGATGCAAGCCATAATTGTTTCTCTTTCCTAAGCACTATTGTCTTTTAGTAACATAAATCAAAGTTGTAATCTGTGAAGTAAATGAGCATGTAACTGGTATATAATCTTGCATTTTTAAAAGACTGGATATAAATCTTATTTTAGGACATTTTGTAGGATGTGCCAATCACTGGGGCCTGCCAATTACTGGGGATGCTACCCTATTGAAAGATTGTGTTTTATTCTATTAAGGCATTTTGAGATAGTTTTTCTAATCATTTTGAAAGAGTGCAATTATTATTATTATTTTTTTTAATGTATTATAATTTACGAAACGTTTCACACATAACTTTTCGGCTGCGAAAAGTCTGAAAAATGCTAAAGGAAAGACATAAGGAGGGGCTGTATCAAAATAAAGTGGTACAAACAATTTTGTACATGCTATATTGACACTAATCCATTGATATATGGCTACAGACTTTCACGTTTTTGGTTCATTTTGGTAACGAAAGATTTTGAGCTTATTGTATCAACGATAACATTCAGAATTTTTAAGACTGTTTCAAAAGTTGTTCTATACATTTATCTATAATATTATGTACATTATATTTTGATTTCATTCGCGCAAAACTTTATTATACTTATATTATGGCAAAACATTATTTAATAAACCTATTCATTTTTCATGTATTTTTTTTTATTAAATTCAGATTATACAGTATAGTGTGTAATATTATTCGTCATATTTTCTAATATATATATATATACATATACATATATATATATATATATATTAAAAATTCTTGGAAATTTGGTCTTTCCAAAAATGGCAACGTTTTGGACTGCTTTTATAATAATTTCTTACGAGTGTACATACAATTCTCAAATAAATAAACACAGTTTATTCCAACAAACCACTGAATGATGTTCTACATTTTGAACTCTTTTGCTGCATTATATTTGATAGGATTATTCAATGATATTCGTATCTTCAATTGTTGATGGTCCTTTATGTTGTTTCGGGGAAAAGGCTTCGCCTGAATACATAATATATACTATTCTGTTTGGATATCTAGAGTAGCAGGATAATTTCTCATATATTTTTCTAGATATTTTACAAAACGTCTAAAATCACAACTGACCAGTCACCTTTGACAATATATTTATATGCTACCATGGACATTAGAGGGATAATTTATTTATGAAAGTGAATTCTTTTCTATGAAAATTAAACTAAATAATATGCAAAAACGATATCAAGCATATAATATGTTTAAATATTTTCTCAAATGTACTTTAAAGTATTAATTATACGTAATTTGCAATATAATTTAACACCTTATTGTTTTAACTAATAATGAGGGTTAAAAAATACATTGAAAAATAATATTTTTACTACTATGTACATTTAGGATGCTCAAAAATGCAATTAAGGAAAAACAGTTTCTTTTGAAAATTGTTTCCTTATTTAGGTAAACACGAAGTCATTTACTAACTCATTAAGTGCAAAAGGTATGCTAATAGAAAATTCCTTTCTTAAAATCATTATATATTACAGTGTAGTGACGCATCCTTTTCCAATAGCATTGTTATTTAAAAGAGGTACACATGATTGCTTTTTAAGAATTTGCGACTTATTCAAGAAAGGAAACAGCATCCAATCTTTCAAAGTTAACTTTGTTAATTAAGAAAATATAAGTTCCCCAGAAAAAAAAAATCAATGTATTTTTTTTTAAATAAGTCGTTACATTTGTTTCCAATTCAGCTCATTTCTATTACAAATATTTCAAAGTGTATATGATAGAAATACAATTTATATAATGTTTTCAAATTCCGTATTTTGTTTACTTAAACTTTGTCTCACATACAATGATAGTGGCCTTTATTTTTATCCATATACATGCTTACATATATGCACTTACAGATATAACTTGAATAAATTCATTATTTATGCTTTCACATTCTTTCGCGAGAAATTGCATTGGTTTATAACGGTTATACATACACATATATATATATACAGTAGAACTCCTCTAATTCGGACCCCGTTTATCCGGATCAGTTATTTTTTTTTCATGTTACCTCTCAAAAAGAAAAAAAAAACAGCGATGCATTACTTAAAGTCAAGAAGCAGGATGATGAGAGTATTCTCAAAAAGTCGTGGAAGAATTTATGGTCTACAAATTGTGATTTCTAGAATAGCAAGCAAGTTTGAAACATAAGGTAAAATAGGCGAGAATGAAAAGGAAGCTTGAACTTGTGATTTTGTGAGCATGTTAAAAAACAAACAAAGAAACAAAAAACTAATGGTCGCTGAGATGTTGATATCACTGACATTAGCAACTGAATGAAGCAAAAAATAATGAAGTTTACGCCTCGCTTACAGGTGATGAAATAATCACTTTGTGTACAACTGAAGAAGTTGAAAATGAAAACGATTCAGATGAAAACACTATTATCAATGATGATCAACCAATAGTTATGAGTCATTATGAAGAAACGAATCATTTACAGTAATTAATCGTTTATTTTGAACATCAGATGGAGACTACCCCCAACAAACGAACTATGCTCAAGCGAATGCGTGACAGTGAGGCCCGCAAAAGTTATACAAAATTGGCACAGCAGAAGATTTTACAATTACAAAATAAGCATTTTTACTGTCTGTAAATATTCAGCATGTTTATTATAAAGGTCATTTTCTGAAAATAAGTTTTATTAAATTTTTTTCTCATTCTCTGGATAATCCGGATTTCCGATAGTCCGGATTGGGTCTGGTCCCAATTAATCCGAATTATCGGGGTTTCACTGTATATATACACTGGTGTCCAAAAGTTAAGCATAATTGGTAATTAAGTAAGTAATGAAAGAAATATAAATCGAAATGTTGTGAAACTCCAGGTGTGTAAACAAAATAGTACGCGTCATATATTTTCGCGAAGAGTTTTCCCCGGAATCGAACAGGGGACCGTCAACAAATTGAAAAAGAACGAAGATCTTTTGGATAACCCTGTCAAAACTAATGTAGCAAAAGCGTTCAAACTGCACATTATGTTTAAATGGCTTATTGTAATGTACTGTGTTTATTTTTATAAGGATAGCATGGATACTCGTAGAGAAATTAAGGTTTTTATAAAAACAGTCCTAAATTTTTTGCTTATAATTTGTAGAGTTCTTAATATAAAAAAAGGTTCTTTTCTGAAAATATGACAAGCATCATTGTACACAATACCCTGTCATCAGAATTTAAAAATGAAAAAAAATTGTTTGACAAATAAGCAAATTTACTAAATAATTTTTTACTGCGCATGCGTGAACGCTATTAAAATTTCATTTGCATATTATGTTAGTTAAATGTATAGAGCAACTTTTGTGAAAGTCTCAAAAACATAGCTTAAAAATTCTGTAAATTATCGTTGATAGAATGAGATCAAAATCATTTATTCCCTAATTGAAGCAAAAAGATGAGGGTCTGTATCCATATTCCATTGTTTAGTGCCTACACAATATTGCACGTACAACTATATTTAGATAAAACCCCTGATTTTTTTTTATTCATTTTGGGAATAAAGATTTTGAGTTGATTCTATAGACGATCATTTTCAGAATTTTCAAGTTATGTTTTTGAAACTTTTACAGAAGTTGCTCTATACATTTAACTAATATAATATGTAAATGAAATTTTGATATCGTTGGCTCATGCGCAATGAACCTAATTATTTACTAAACCTACTCATTTTTCATGCAATTTTTATTATTTTAAAATTCTGAAGACAGGGTATTGTGTACAATGATGTTTGTCATATTTTCAGAAAAGAACATTGTTTTATATTAAGAACTCTGCAAATTATAAGCAAAAAATTTAGGACAGTTTTTATAAAAACCTTAATTTCTCTACGAGTATCCATGCTATCCTTATAAAAATAAACACAGTACATTACAATAAGCCATTTAATCATAATGTGCAGTTTGAACGGTTTTTCTACATTAGTTTTGACAGGGTTATCCAAAAGATCTTCGTTCTTTTTCAATTTGTTGTGGGTCTCCTGTTCAATTTCGGGGAAACTCTTCACGAAAATATATGACGCATACTATTTTGTTTACATACATGGAGTTCCACCACATTTCGATTTATATTTGTTTCATTACTTACTTAATTACCAATTATGCTTAACTTTTGGACACCAGTGTATATACATATAATTCTTTAATTAAAGATGCATAAAGAAAAAATAAGTTCAGATCATAACACTTAAAGCGGCTCCTATATACACTAAGTCAATCTGAACAAATTTAAACTTGTGAAAAGAGGGTACAAAACAGAAAAACAATAAACTATTTAACAAGACCAATAAAAACAAACAACTTTTTGTTCATCTGAAGATGGAAGGAAAAAAGAAATAGACATAAAATTGTGTCCTCACAGGTTTTACAAGGCATGGCCGCCGTACTGAAGAATTTAGTTTTTGTATTTTGTTTATTTATTTAAGAATGTCTCATATAAAAATGATACTTCGATCTTGGCTATTCTACTACATTGAATATTAGGACCTTGATTTAACAAATTACAGATAACAATATGCAAATTAAAGTGACTTGTTTAATTTTAATACTCAAACAATTCCAATCTGATTTTCAAATTCAGGTAAATGGGGTTTTATCAACATCATTCTTGGACAAGTTAAAAGTTTTATAAAATCTGTCTCAGTAAAGAGTTTTTGAGTTCGCAGGTTTTTAAATTTAATGCAAGTCTTTTTTTTATAATTTAAGTCCATATCATATTATTTTTCATTATGCAAATCAGCTTAAGAAATGTTTTGTGAAATGGCAACAGATAACAGTCTAAACATCGTAATGGAAACGGAAAAGACATTTCGAATACATGAAGATTGCAAAGAATGTATTTTACAGAAAATTAGCAGTATGTATAAATTGCCAAGATGTAGCTCAATTAGAATGGAAATATATTGCTGATATCGGACAACGACGTCACTCTTTTGACGCTGGTTTTAATGGAATCTTAGATCGTGTTCTTACTGATCGATGGAAAATTTGAGTTATGAAGAGGTATTTTATTTTTAGAATTTTCATGCGTCAAGGTAGAGGTATGGGTTTCCTACATGTTCATTTTGCTCAATTTTTCGTTATTTCAGTTTTAATTTGGTTTTTTATTCATCTTTTTATAATTAGTTTGGAAAAGCAGTTTTGGTGTAAGTTATAATTAGATTGATAGTTCTATTTTCAATTATATTACATAGTTTCGCGTTCTCATTTTGAGTTCTTTCTGGCTCATTCTGATTTCTTTTGTCGACAGACCATGCTTTGCGAAACTTCTCAGGTTACATTTTTTGTACCTGCTTCTTGTCTCCCCCCACATTCAAATGTGCAAGGATTTCTTATTAATTCCTTCTATTTTTTAAAGAAAATATATTGGATTCATGAAAAATTTCAATAGCTAATTTTCGAGGGATTTACACGTTTTAGGGCTCCATGAACCCGAAAAATATGTTTTTAGAAAATGTCTGTTTGGCTGTGTGTGACAAATATTTGGTTGGCGTTCTATCTCAAGAACTAAAATACGAAGTTTTACAAAACTTCAGATACTGTTAAACCTTGATATAAACTAGACCGGATTAGTTTTCATTTGTTATCGCTCAATGGGTGGCGCTGCTATGCTTCATTATTTACAATTCCTTTAATAGCAATATTTCAAAAACTAATGCATAGATTTTCACAAAACTTTATATTGTGTTTGCACTTGATACAGCATACAGCTTGATAACATTTTGGTGCAAATCGCTTCACAGCTGGCGCTGCTATGGTGCATTATTTTTTAATATTGTAATAGTTCTATCTCTAGAACTAATGCATAGAATTTCATAAATCTTTAGATTCTGTTAGGCCTTAATATCAAATAGATTTAATTAGTTTTTGGATTATATAGCTCAACATGTGGTGCTGCCATGCTGCAACATTTACGATTTCCATAACAGCCATACCTAAAATACTAGAATTGGAGTTTCATAAAACTTTAGATTTAAATAGCACTTGATATAACATACAACTTAATTGCGTTTTAGTGCAAATCGCTCAAACTGCAAATCTGGTGGGGCTGCCATGATGCATTATTCGTGATTATCCAACTAACTATCGTAATAACTATCGTGATACTTAGAACTGATGCATGAATACTTTAAAATTTTATATTTACTTAGTCCGTAATGTAGATTATTATTGTTTGGTTTTTGGTGTAAATAGTTCTACAGATAGCGCTACTATGTTGAATATCTTACGATTTTGCATCAGCTGTATCGCAAGAACTAATGCATGTATTTTCATCAAACTTAAGATTCAGTTATTACTTTATGAAAAATTGATCCTGATTAGTTTTTGATGCACATCACCCAGCATATGGCGCAGTAATTCAGTTCTTTTAAAGATTTTTCAATAGCTCTATCTCAAGAACTAATGCACGGAATGCCAAACTTCAGATTAAATTGTAATCAAACTTCAGATTTAGTTAAAAATTAACACAAATTGTATCTGACTAGATTTTGTTATAACGATTAGATACTGTCCATTTAACCGGTGTTGCTGTTACGCTACATTTTTCAGGATATATTAACATGTATAAGATAGAAGTTTTTGGTATTGCTACATCCGCCTAGTTTTCCATGTCTCTTCTTCAATTTTTTAATAGTTTTATTGTCATTCTGTTTTGCACTATCATTTTGCACTCTTGATAATTCTTATACACTGTTAAAAATAAAGGAGACAAACCAGAAATATTTGGTGCCCAGGGGTGAAAAGGTGTTTCCAATTGACATTCGCGAGCTTGAAAATGTGTTTGGGGTGCCGTTTGACCTCTCACTGGGTGATTTACGCTAATTAGAGTGCCGCTCAATGCATACCGTTGGAAGAGTGTAACCTATTAGTCATTTGCGCATGCTCTGTGATGTGTATCCTTGCCCTTCAACTCGCCGTCACTGGGAGATCAAAACAGCAATTTCTCCCTACATGACTATCACCGCCATGCGCTATCCCAATTTCGTTTAGAACTTCGGATGACTAACTTTTGGCGAGTTTTTTATATAAAGCAACCTTTGAATTTCAGGATATTTGAACATTTCAGGGAGACTTTGAAGGTGAGCTCGATGGTCGAGTGGTTACAACGCAGAGCTTGCAATCGGACGTTGTGTGGTCGAATCCTTCGAGAGCCAAAAGTCGGTTTATATATTTTTTATTATTGGCACTCTGGATTAAGGGCGCCATCTTTTCACCGTAATTAAAGGTGCCATTCTGGCTCCCTTAGGGGTGTCACCGGTGAGACAAGCCTTTCACTGCTAAAAGGTGCAATGTGTCATCATTAGTTTTAACAGTGTAATTGTCGTATTTTCATATTAAATTTTTATAGTATATATGTACATATCTGTATACACTATATTGCCTTTGATTATTGGACACTTGCGATTTTAGACATTTTACTAAATATCTAGAAAAATACATGAGGAATCATCTCGAAACTCTTAGTGTATAAATATAATAGTATACGCCATACATCGCCGTGAAGATTTTTTACCGAAACTCCATAGGTGTACTGTAGATCTGTACTTTAAAGTATTGCGACCAGGTTCTTTTCAAAAAATGCATTCGCTAGAGTTGTAGGCTGTGGTCAATAAAATAAATGCATTTTGAGAACTTTGTTTATTTAAAGTAGAGTTATAAAAATTAAATCATTTCTTACTGAAATAAATTAGGGATGGTGCCTGTAAGCATTTTTTAAGAGACCTTCTTTACAAGTCTGAGTCCGTGAAGGGAGAGCGAGGCAATTAAATTTCTCATTCAGAATTCACACATTGGCAACAGAGAATTGGCGAAAAAGGAGCATATGAAAAGTGAATGATATCATAACCATGAAATTTTCTGTTACGCTTCAACAATTAAGATGATTTTGAATTTAATGCAGGGCACCCAGAAATGGGCAGTCCTAAAAAAAATACGCCAAAAAGAATTCGCGCCAAAATCGTACGTTATATGTCTGCTTTGGGAGAATTTTATCAAAAGACACAACACAGAGCATTTACATGAAAAGTTTTTATGTAATAAAGAAGTTAGGCTTCAACATTACGCAGAGAGAAAACGATTTTTCGCTAACCGCAAACACATTCGATCTTTATTTTTTTTTTGTTTGTTTTATTTGTTTCCAGCAAGGGTGAAATACGCATCTTAATGAATTCTCTTTATCTGACAGCCGTTTTTCAGTAATAAGGCAGATGCTAAATGTTTTTCTTTCTTTTCTTTTGAACGGAAGGTTATTGTGGGATTGAAATAAGACACAAAGATAAAATAGCTAGTTAATTAAAAATTAGTTTTAACTGTAATTTAGAAAAATGTAAAATTTAAGAAAACTATATGTGATTCTACATCACAATAGGGGACCGTCAACAAATTAAAAAAGAATGAATATTTTTTGAATAACCCTGTCAAAACTAATGTAGCAAAAGCGCTCAAACTCTAGATTATGATTGAATGCCTTATTGTAATACGCCTTGTTCATTTTTATGCAAATAGCATGCATACTCGCAGAGTAATTAAGGTTTTTATAAAAATGGTCCCAAAATTTTCCAAGTTTCTTCCTTATAATTTTCAGAGTTCTTAATATAAAATAATATTTTTTTCAGAAAATATGACAAACAATATTGCACACAGTACCTTGTAATCAGAATTAAAAAATAATGAAAATTGTGTACAAAATGAGTAGGTTTACTAAATAATTTTTTACTGCGCATGCGTCAACGATATCAAAATTTCATTTACATATTATATTAGTTAAATGTATAGAGCAACTTTTGTGAAAGTCACAAAATCATAACTTGAAAATTCTGAAAATAATCGTCAATTGAATTAGTTGAAAATCCGTTATTCTCAAAATGAAGCAAAAACAAGAGGGGTTGTGTCCATATATTCATTGATTAGTGTCAATATAGAATACACAATACGGGATGTACTACTACATTTGGATAAAATCCCTCATTTTTTTTGCTTCATTTTGGAAACAACGGATTTTGTCCTTTTTCTATAGACGATTACTTTCAGAATTTTCAAGCTAGGATTTTGAGACTTTTACAAAAGTTGCTCTATACATTTAGCTAACAGAATATGCAAATGAAATTTTGATATCTTTGACGCATGCGCAGTAAAAAATTATTTAGTAAACCTACTCATTTTTCATACAATTTTTATTATTTTTTAATTCTGATTACAGGGTACTGTGTGCAATGTTGTTTGTCCTATTTTCTGAAAAAAATATTATTTTATATTAAGAACTCTGAAAATTATAAGGAAAAAAACTTGGAAAAATTTGGGACCATTTTTATAAAAACCTTAATTACTCTGCGAGTATGCATGCTATTTGCATAAAAATGAACACAGTGTATTACAATAAGGCATTCAATCATAATCTAGAGTTTGAGCACTTTTGCTACATTAGTTTTGACAGGGTTATTCAAAAGATATTCATTCTTTTTTAATTTGTTGACGGTCCCCTTGGAGTTTCGGTAAAAAATCTTCATGGCGATGTATGGCGTATACTATTATATTTATACACTAAGAGTTTCGAGATGATTCCTCATGTATTTTTCTAGATATTTAGTAAAATGTCTAAAATCGCAAGTGTCCAATAATCAATGGCAATATAGTGTATATAATTGATCTTACTGCTTAGATGTCTCATGATGGATCATTTCTTTTCCTATTTAAAAAATATACATTTTATCTGCATTTGTTTTACCTCAATATAATTATTTCTTTAGTTTCTGAATATTAAAAAGTAAATTAACAAAGCAAAACCTTATTTTTAGCTTATTTAAAAATCCCTCACTAAATTCACTTAAAAAAATCTTTATCATTAAACTTATTTGTATTTTTAACAGGCATATTTTTTAAAGTTGAATAGAATACGATTTCAGTGCATATCAAGTACATATAACTGTAAAATGTGTCACATTATATATATTATTATAAAAATTTCACGAATTATATCTTGGATAAAGATTAACAGGTGACATGAATACCGATATATTCAATTTACTTGTAAACCTAGCAGATAAAATTCTTGAAATAAAAAGTTTTTTTGAAATCCAAACATATATTCATGTTGAAAACATGTTTCAAGTAAAACTATTTCTTTCAGTACAATTCACAAGACTTTGCAACATACTGCTTCAAAGTTTTAACTTTGTTAAGAAACATGTCACACGCAGATTTTCCCTTTTGGTATTCTTGAATGAAATCAGAATTTGAAGTAAACCTTAATAGAGAAAAAGATGCAAATAAAATAGAAAGGAAAATATTTTTGGGAAAGTTCTGAATAGAGGAACTCAATTCAGTTTATAAAGATTTCAATATGTATACATATATACACACTCACACACACACACACACACACACACACACACACATATATATATATATATTGGAATAAAATTTAATACTACATATATATATATATATATATATGTGTGTGTATTAAAAGAATTGGAAAGCGTATGTTTCACTCTTATCACTGTATTTTTCGTAGTCATCAAATCCAAATGTAATGAAATAGTTTTCTGATAGAATATTTCAGAATAAATTAATATACATTGTCTTTGAAAAAATTAAGAAATTTTCTTATAAAATAATAGTGTATCAAAATGAATATTTTAAAAAATAAAATGTATTTTTTTATATAATATTCTGGTTTTCCTTTAAAAAATGTAAATACAATTATAATTTGCTTGAAATACGAGAGTATGGATGTACCATAAGTTGCATTTTTAGATGCAATATAAATAATATAAATACGTATGATCTATAGTCGTCTCCTAGCCCGTCCGTCCATCTGTGTTTCATTTGCTCACATACATCAGGACAGAAATTACCCAACCAAATAATTTGAAATTTAATACGTATAATCGTTGCAAAATTGTGTCAAGTCATGTTATGCTTTGTGAAATTCGAGTTAAAGAGAAAAATATTAAGAGAAGTTTTCCTTATTCTGTTAAGACATATTATACCTAATTAATTCAATGATACACCATGATAATTAATGATTCTAGGTTGTCATGGTGAAAACATCATATTTAAAATAGAGTCATATCATTGCCGTATTATTGGATTTAAAATGTAGAATTGTAATACATTTTGTATTTATGAATTTCTTGCATAAAAGAAAACAGATATTGTGTCAAGTTCTTTATTTTTAATTGTAATACGAACTTATTTCATTAGTCACGTTTGATGAACAAATTCTGACTTGTTTCTATTCTTTTTTGTGTACCAACTCTTTACATTAACAAATGGTTTTATACAGTAAGGACAAAAAATACATCAATCCTCACAATAAATCCGGCAAATTATCGAAAAAATTAAATACTTTTAATCATTTAGAAAGAATGACTTGTTAAAATTCGAAATTGACGTTAAACTTGCAGTTGCAAAAAGTAGTAAGCAGTAATTTTACTAATGTTCTGTTAATGCTATTATATGATTATTCGGCAAATGTTATCATTGTTTACAAAATATGAAATCGTTCTGCCGAGTGTTGTATGTTCTATATAATTTAAAAATTTGTATATATAAACGCATAGTTTATGATTTGTTGTCAAAAGGCAGCAGTATCATTAATTTTCTTATAATAAAGTAGTTGGATTATTCGGAAAATAATATGTCTAATTATAAAATAGAAAAATTCTCCCGAGTCGTTTAGATATTATATAGGCTAAAAATTTGGATTTCCAAATGTTTAATATATTTTTGGTTGCCAAAATGCAGCAGTGTTTCTAATCTTCTTTTAATTAATTGAATTACTTGATAAGATTAATAACTCGTTACAAAATGGGAAATCATTCAGTCTAGGTAGAATGATTGTCGAATAGTTCAATTTCCGAACGTTTAGTTTATTTTTAGTTATCAAAGTACTGCAATTTTAATAATGTTTTTTTACTAACATAATTGGATTAATCTAAACATTTTATTTTTATATGCAAAATGGAAAATCATTCTGTCGAGTTGTTTAGGGAGTGTGTGAGTTAAATAATTGGATTTCCGAACATTAAATTCATTTTTAGTTATCATAGTACAGCAACTTTACTAATGTTCTTTTAATAACCTAATTGGATTAATCGATAAATTTTATTTTTATATGCAAATGGGAAATCATTTTGTCGGATAGTTTAGGAAGTATGAAAACTGAATAGTTTGATTTCCGAACTTTTAATTCATTTTAATTATCAAAGTACTGCAACTTTATTGATGTTCTTTTAATAACATAATTTGATCAGTCTAAAAATTTAATTTTTATGCAAAATGGAAAATCATTCTGTCAAGTATTTTAGCGAGTATGTAAGTGTAATAGTTGGATTTTTGAATGTTTAAATCATTTTTGGTTATCAAAGTACTGGAATTTTATTAATGTTCTATGAATAACATAATTGGATTAATTTAAAAATTTTATTTTTATGCTAAATGGAAAATCATTCTGCCAAGTACCTTAGGGAGTATGTAAGTTGAATAGTTGGATTTCCAAACGTTTAATTCATTTTTGGTTATCAAATTACTGCAGTTTTATTAATGTTCTTTTAATAACGCAATTGAACAAAGCGGTAAATTTTATTATTCTATCGAGTAATTTAGTGAGTATGTAAGTTGAATAGTTGGATTTCCGAACCTTTTCATTCATCTTTGGTTATCAAATCACTGCAATTTTATTAATGTTCTTTTAGTAACATAATTGCATTAATCTAAAAATTTTATTTTTATATGCAAAGTGGGAAACTATTATGTCTAGTAGTTTAGGCAGTTTGTAAATTGAATAGTTGGATTTCCGAAGTTTAATTCATTTTTAGTTATCAAAGTACAGCAACTTTTCTAATGTTATTTTAATAACGTAATTGGACTGAACGGAAAATTTTATTTTTATATGAAAAATTGGAAATCATTGTGTCGAGTATTTCAGGGAGTATGAAAGTTGAGTAGTTGGATTTCCGAACGTTAAATTCATTTTTAGTTATCATAGTAGAACAACTTTACTAATATTCCTTTAATAACCTAATTGGATTAATCGATAAATTATATTTTTATATACAAATGGGAAATCAATCTGTCCAGTAGTTTAGGTAGTATGTAAGTTGATTAGTTGGGCTTCCTAACGTTTAATTCATTTTTCATTATCAAAGTTCAGAAATGTTACTAATGTTCTTTTAATTGACATAATTATATTAATTTGTAAATTTTATTTTTGAATTTAAAATGGGAAAATATTCTGTCGAGTAGGTTAGGCAGTATGTAGGTGAATAGTTTGATTCCCAAACCTTTAATTCATTTTTCTTTCTTCAAATGATAGAGATTTTACTGATATTTTATTAATAAAATAATTGTATTAGTTGGTAAATTTTAATTTTGGGATACGAGATAGGAAATCAATCTGCAGACAAGTTTAGTCAATAAGTTAAAAAGTTAGATTTCCTAATGTTGAATTTACTTATGAACGTTGCATATTATATTACTCTGCAGGTAGCTGTGAAAGCTTAACGCGAAAATTATTTAATAAAATAATTCGTTATTTTTCGAAGATTTCGGCAAGTAATGTTTGAATTATACAGAGAAAAACTATGAAAAATTAAAAAAAAATGCGATAGAATAAAAATAACGTTAGCATTAGAATTCAGAATTTTTAGCATGTTGGAAAATTCGTAAGCTACTCAGTAGATTATCATGCTACTTGTAATCCGATAAACCGATAACCAATTCTAAATATATCTAAAAATTCAAATACATGTCAAAATAAGTATTAGAGTGGTAAATAAATAAAATGGTATAATTTCTATACATAAATTCTTTTTTGTTTATTTTATAGAATTACGGATATTTTTTTCATTACCAAATCATTTATTTATTTATTTTTGTAAGAAAATTAATTCCATAATTATCCTGTTTATCTTCAATAAAAAATTCCAAGTTTTTTGTTTAAATATTTAAAACAATAATAATTATGAAAGAATCAACAAGAAAAGAAAAAGATAATATACAATTTATGTATTAACAAATTAATAAAAAGGTATTTCCATGCTATGAGATATGCCGGTAAATTTCGATTTTATTAATTTTGTTAATTTTTGCTTAAAATAATATTTGCTTGAGTGTTAGACTAACCAATACAAGATTTTTTTTTTCTACTGTAGCTAAATTTGTAGATTTATAATAAATAAATGAAACATTTTTTAAAAGATTTTCTTTCGTTGAATTTCGACGGGTTCCACCTTGTATATATATATATATATATATATATATATATATATATACATATATATATATATATATAGAGAGAGAGAGAGGGGGGGGGGTAAATATATACTATGGGGCTCTGCTACGACATATACACACGAAACCCAGATTAACATGAGCGGTGAATATTTTTTCTGTGATCCAGTTGCCATGTTTTTTCCGTTTGAATTTTGCATTATTCGGTAGTCATGGTCCAAAGCAGTCATAACAACTGATGGCTGTTTTCAGAATTCACAAATAAAACCAATTACGCATTTGAAAATCAGATCCATAAAATGCTTAGGTTAAAAATGTCTATATCTTTTTTGGTGCGTTCTTAATTATGCAAATACGTAGCATCTATAGTCGTGGGTCAGTTCATCCGTCTGTTACTCAGTCCGCATCTAACAAAGCAAAAAGTACCCAACCGAATCGTTTCAAAATTAAAAGATATATTTCTTGCATAATTTCCTGAAGTTATTTTAAATTTTATGAAAATTGGATGCGCAGTTTAACTACAAGGCCAATCAAAATTATTCCATTAGATTACAACCAACTGTAAAAAATAATTTCAAGTGCTTGTGGATGATGTTACCATAATTGTATCGGGAGGGTATTTTATTGGGGGCGTATATTTTCTGTATTTTTTTAAAGAAATATCATATACACGCTGTTTCTCATAAAAGCTGTAGTATATACACTGAGGAAAAATATATGTGGCGCGTTGTAATATATTAAACTTTTTAACATTTTATGAAATCAATATACGTTGTTGAGGTTTCTTACAAGTTACTTTCTGTATAATGAAGTAAATAGTATTTATAGGGCCGCACATAATATTTCGTCTACTGTACTGTATCCGGAAGATTGCATATTATTAAGCCAATATCTCAGCTTTTAGAATCACGAAAAACACTGTGTTTTGAAAAACACTGTGTTCTGAAAATTTTAAATCTTACATGGTAAGCAATAAATAGTTTATGCTATGATCGAGCTTTTGAATTTTTCACGAAGAGATATAGCACATTCATGTGTTTTTTCGTGTTGTAAATACACCATGATGCATTTTCACAATCCATATTTTTAATAATAATTAATAAGAATGCGAATTTTATAGAATGTATTTATCGAATAGAAATTCGCACAAAATAAAGTAAACGTATTTTGTGCGCATACTTTCCCGTATTCATGCTGTATCAATTGATGTAATGTGTAAACGAGTTTGCAATTCGCACTAATTTTATATAATTGTAAGTCATATTTAGATTCTCTGTAATTAAAATGAATTTAATCTATTACATAAATCTCACTACAATATGAATTTCTCAAGTAATTATTTACTGTACACTTCCTTTTTTTATAAAGATTCGTGGTTTTATATATTATTTTATATATATGTTTGGAAATATTGTTATTTGAGAATGTAAATATGACCTAATACTTTTTATTGAAAGATCTCATGCGTAATAATTTATTTTAAGCACATTAAATATGACGTTATTTAATAGACTATATTCTTCCTTTAGGTTCGAGACTACAGAAATCGGCATTTTACCTTATATGATGTCACAAGGATAATGTCTATCATACTTATTGCATGTAGATGATTACAGAAGATTCATCTGTCAATTTAAAGATTATAAATAGATTATAAATAACCATTTGTTTCCAGTAAATGTTCTATAAACAAATACAGTGTGTTCTTTCTTTCGTTTCGAAGCTATAAAATCAGCATTTTACTTTATCTTTCAAGGAATTTTGTCCATATTTGGAAATTTTATAAATGATGTAATTATTATATTCAAAATGATTTTCGTGTACGATAATTTTATTATTTTAAAGACTTTGTATTTTTTAAACATTTATATGCAATTTTTTGAAGTAATTTTCCTTATTTTAAACTTTTAACACTTGATTAATTAATTCTTATTATTTATCGTTCTCATTTAACATTTTTATTCTATTTTTAATGATTTCACTTTTCAATTTCGATCTGAAAATGATGGCAAGAGATGTCTAAAATTTATTTTTTTCAAATTTGCTTGAGAAACATATTTTAGTCACAATAGTATTTACTGTTGATTGAAGCAACAAATAATTTAAATTTAAATTTAAAAACTACGAAAAAGAAAAATCTGTTAATCCTTATAGTTTTTCTTTGTTCTTCACTATCTTAAACAAAAATGGAGTAATTTTGTTGCCATTACTTGAAAAATGGCATTAAAATAAAAATAAAAAAGATATCTCAAAAACGAATTCAAATTATAAAATTCGAATACCAGTTTCGAAACCTGTGGATCAATAAGGATAATTTGAATTTATTTCATTTATAAACATTACACATTTTAGGAGAAATAACTGTGAAACATCACGTAGTCGTTTAATAATTTGTTTCATAACTTTGGTTTATAAAAAGTTTTTATATATAGGATACATACATATTTATAGCATTCAGCATACAGAAGAAATTAAGAAAATTGTACTGAATCTTTGGTAAAATTTGTAATTGGTAAAGTAGAAATAAAAGAAATTTACACTAAAGCAAAGACAAGAAACAGCATTTAAAATTAAGACATCAATAATTATTCGATGAATTTTTCTATTTACGACACAAAATAAGTTTATCGGTTAAATGATAGATAACAAAAATAAAGCATTGTTTCCACAATATCAGAAGAGTGGGAAACATATTTTTTCTTCCTTTTTATATTTTCCCTGAAGGGATTTTGCGCCATTAAACCTTATACAACCAACCAACCAACCTTTTTTATTCGTTTAAGATTTTTCTTATTGTTAAGTTAAACCACATTTTCAGATTACGCAGTTAAGTGAAAATTTAATTATTTAAGAATGTTAAAATAATAGATAAAACTTTCATATGTTTAAGTTTAATTAAAGTGTTTTGGGATTTAATGTAAATAACTAAAATCAACATATGAAAGACTAATACTTCCTCAGGAAATTTCCATTCTCTAAGGAATTAGAATAAACTATTAAGCTAAGCAGTTGCAAATTTTCTTCAGACGAATAAGGACTTTAAGCTATTTAATAGATTTAATTTATTATTTTGTAACATGAAGAATTTTTAATGTAATGTAAACGTATTATAATGTAAAAAAGTAGCTTTATACAAATGTGTTGTAATATTCATGAATGTAACTAAAATATTATTTTTGAATAATATTAACGCGTTCATTGCCACTCACGCGAAAACGCGTAAAATGGCGCCAAAGTTAACGGGCCACTCACACGCCAGCGCGGGATGAGGGGTGACGTCCAATAGCTGGTCACGCGCTGGCGCGGGAAAATCTTTCACTGATTCTTTGTTATAAAAAGTAAATCGGCTTTTGGGAAAAACCCACTTCTATAGTGGGGCATTAACTATCATCGCATCTTCATGTAAGCGGCGGCGAACGTGTTAAGTTACTGCTGATATAAAAACAGGCATTGAGATATATTTCAAATTATTGTTTATTGTGGAATGATAAGCTTAAATATAGAAAACACGTTGTGTTGATAGACAATTTGATGAATCTAACCTTACTGTAACTATTTTATTTTTAAAGTACAAAAAAAGTTACAAAGCGTATTGTATAGTAGAAAAAAATTACTGATAATAATAAATAAATAAAATTAAATGTTGCAAATGTTATTACCATCTCTACTTTCAAGATGCAGTTTCAAATTATTTTTGGTCAAAACTTTGTCCTTCGAAATAATCGCCATTATCATAGTGCAAAGCTTTTGCTATCATAGATTATCACTAAAATGTTCTAAAATACTATTTATGTTACTAATTTCTAGGGTACCACATAACCTTACAGGCAATAAATACCTTCCATTATAACGAGAATATTCCATTATAAACAGAGAAAAGGGAATTTAAAGCTTAGCACAGTTGAACATTTCTATTCAGTAATTTCAGGCAATAAAGTTGTCGAAAACTTTGGTGGAACCTGTATCCGATTTACAAAATACATTCACATAAAGTGATATTTAAAATATAATTAAATTTAAAAACGCAAACCAAAATTTAAAATGAAGTTCCAGAAATTATTTTTCGTTCGATTCTTAATAGTCAAATTGTTGTTCATTTCCTTCAATAGCCTAATAATTTTGTTTGTACCTGTAAATGAACAATGAATTCTATGATCACCACATTTTTTAGCAAGAGTAGTAAAAAAATGTAACATCAGTAGTAAACATCAGTGATAACTTTCTATTAGAATATGCATAAAATAATGTAATATCATTAAAATACATCAGAAGTTACTTTTTCCGATGCACCAAAATGTAACGAAATTCTTTTGAGTGTCCCTACAAATGAACCGTGAATGCTATGCATTTAATCTTCAATTCCGAACAAGCCATACTATCCGAAAATAAAATATATAATTTTCAATGCAATTGAACGGTATTGATGGGAGTGCGGAGAAACAGAATTTATAAAAACATTTGAACAGTGTTGGAATTTATTAAACGTGTTCAAATTCATAAGCATATATTTTGCTCCTATAAAAAATTTTTAACGCAAAGATTTTAACTAACTTTAACATTATATGTCTTAAAATAATTCTTTGATTTAAAAATTTCCTACTTAATCAGACGTATATTCTGTCTCAAAAAATTAAGCACTCTGCAAATCTGGTTTAAAATAATTGAAGAAGACAATATTTTATGCTAATTTACAATCAATACTCGACATTTAATCTAAATAAAATAAAATAAGCCATTTTGAGTAATTAAAATAAAAATATGTTTACTTTAATTTTAAAAATGTCAAATGGTAAAGAATTCACAAAATGTGAGATTTTGAAAGTTTTTAAATTGAAATATCAAAATCAAACTGTTTCTGAAATCGCAAAAGCTTTATATAGATCAAAGCGATGTATATAACAAGTACTCTCTAGAAATAAAAATTTTAAGTGGAAACCAAGATGTGGACGACCACGTATGACAACTGTTCAGACTGATCGGTTATTACAGTGATTAGTATCTAGATAAAATATGTTCATACGGCAAATTAAAAATAATATCAGGTACAGGTATCCAAGGACACTGTAAATAGACGTATTAAAGAGTGTAATTGCATCATACTCTCTCAAATTACATCACAAACAGGAAATAATGAGCTGGGCTAAAACGCACTTCGCCTACTGGTACAAGTGGCTTACTGTTTCATTCAGAGATGAGAAAAAGTGGAACTCATATGACCCTGATGGTTGGAACGGGTATTGGCATAACTTACGCAAGAAACCAAGGGCATTTTTCAGCAGGCAGCAAGGCGATAAATCTGTTATGGTTTGGGGGCATTTGGATTCAATGACCAGACCTCTCTGTCTTTTCTAAAACAAAGAAAAGATTAAAAAAGTCTCAAGAGAAGCTAAACCATCATTTGTTTCTATTCGGTGACAGTTTAGGGGAACTTGAATGAAATTTTCAACAAAACAATACCCCAATCCACGTATCATATTCTACGAAACTTTGCTTTTTTTCAGAAAAAAATGATAAAGTTTTTGACTAGCCAGCTTAAAGTACAGACTTAAATCCGATCGAGAATGTCTGGAGTATTTAAAACCGCCAGGTTTACGGCAACTTAAGGCAATATGATTCTATTAAAGAATTCCAAGAGGCCATTAAATAAGCATGGTATTATCTTCCACCAGAAACCTTACAAAAACTAATAACTTCGATGGACGCACGTTTATTTAAACTAATCCGAAATCACGGAAAAATAATTTGTCAGAAAAAGTTCCTTAAAAATTATAAATCCGGTTGCTTTTGACAGTGTGCACAAATTTTTGAGACAGTTTTTTTATAAAAAAAAATTTAATTATATTTTTTAAAACTATGTTATTTATTTTTTTCTATTTTTGATATCATTTATTTAAATATTGTTACGAAATCTGCAAATAATTTTTTTTTATTCATTTTAATTTTTTATAATTCTTTCAAAATCGACATTTTATGCTTGTGCTTAAACTTTTGAGACAAACCTGGTAAATGATTTGTCTATAATACTATCAACTTTCATGATTTTGTATGCAGTTTCATAATATTAGAGAAGCGTGACCACCGGTCATAAGCAGTTAATTAATGGCAGCAGTGACAGCGTCATTTTTTTAGGGTTTCCTTCATCTGACAAAACCCTAATCGACTCACTTCTCTGCCTGCCTATCTACCATTTTGTCCATACACAAAAAATGCACAAGTCAGAGATTCCAAATTTTCTGTACTTACATCTAAATACCTCGTACCACACGAAAAATCATAATATTTTGAAAAAGTCTATATTTTTGATTAAATTATCTATATTATAAAGGCTAAAAGTATCTGCGCGTAACGGATACGTCATTTTGCGAATGGCAACACTTTGAAATTTGAAATGAAATTAGGGTTTTGCAATTGTTGCTACTGCAAAGTTTTAAACTCTTAAACAATCCAAATTTTCAAAAGTTATACCTATGTAAAGGAAAAAAAACATCCTTTTAAATGCAATTTGTTTGAAAACTGTACCTTTATTTATTTTTGAGTTGTTAATTTTTTGTAGTTTTTAATTCCGCTTTTGTGATTGTGGCAGCTTGATTGTGGCAGCACTTCATTTCTATTAAAAGTAAAGGAAAAAAAAACAGAAAACTATATTTTGTTGCTATTTTCTTATAAAAAAGGAATAAAAGTTTAAATTAAAATGTGTGCTGTATCAAAAATATTTTACCTTAAGTGACGTCACAGGAATATTGTCTATTGTATTTATTGCATGCAGATTATTTCAGAAATTTTCATTTATACTTAAAAGAATATAAACAGTTTAATGTCTGTTTTCAGCTAATAGCAATCGAAACTTTAAATTTCGAATTTAAATCATTTTAAAATGATTAAAATAAAATAAATTTTTTTAAGGTGAATACGGTTATGAGAGTTGCATATGTAGTAAATTCTGATAAGTTTAAAACGATACTGGACTTAGATTTCATTGGGGAAAATTCTATGATTGAGTCAAAGTGGAATAAATTTTGCTGTTTTTCATTTTGAAATACCGAGCATAAGAGCCTGAATTGATAACTTCGTCATAATAATAGATCTTTATTATGTTTAACTGCTTACATTACAATTAAAGTTTAATTTGAATAATTTCTAAAACTGAGCTTTATGGAAATAGCGTTTTAGTAACTTTAGTTTAAATATCATTAGTTTAAGAGTTAGACTTGGCAATATTAAGTGCATTTTGTGCTGTAACTAATTTTGTTGGTTTGTTATAAATCTATGAAACAGTTTCTTTTTAAATATTCTCTTTCGTCGAAATTCGATGGGTTCTACCTTGTTTTTTTCAATTCCAAGTGTTCATTTTTAAGATTAAAGTTTTAAATTAGAATCTTAATTTCCACGTTTTCGTGCAGAGTCATAGCTTGGAGGCAGTGGCGTAGGAAGGTTGGGCCTCCAAATGCTTTCTTTTCCAATAATTTTGTAAAGTACAGGTCACAGTATCTAATAGGAGAATCTTCTAGTAATAATCAAGAAAAATAAAGCTCGAGATTATTCCTGCTATACAGAGCATTTGGACCCCTCCCTGGCAGCGCCACTGCTAGGAAGTAAAACATCTTGCTAGAAAACAGAACTTTTTTAATTCAATCTCCGGTGTTGAAATGTGAAAGGAAATTTAGTATTTTTTCCCATTTAAGGATTTATATTGATATTAGTAGTTAAAACATGTAAATTTTCCATTTTTCGGGTGAAAAAAGTCCGGGACAGGATTCGAACCAGGGATGTATTGGCTGAAGCCGCCAATGCTCTTCCAACTGAGCCATCTCGGACACGAACACTGGAGGACTAATCGTGGATTGATTAATCGTGTTTAAAATTAACCCATAACTACTGTGAGCGGTCTGTCAGACCGCTGCATATTTTCCCGCATTCATTTCCTCTCCTCAAAATAGATAATGATCCTCATCTTTTCTTCTACCTTCCTGAAACGGACCCCCAAGGTCACATTCCGCTTGTCATTCAACTAGCTACTTTTTTTTTTTTACTCTTTTCTTGGGGGAGCGGTCTGACATACCGCTCACAGTAGTTGTGAAACTGTTTTTGTCCGAGAAGGATGTTTTTATTTTGCGGATAATTTTATGCTTTTTTATGATATTATGGAAAAGATGGAATGTAATTTTTCGAGAAAACGTCCTGTGTTCCTCACACAAAATGAAATTGAGGAGCTTGTAAAAAATGGGTCAGATATAGAATATTCAGATTCTGAATTTTCTGGAAATGAATTTATTGAAAGTGATCACGATTCCCGTTCAGAATTATCACTGGACGAGGCAGAAGATATTTCAAGTAACTGAGAGTATTTTTATGGAAAAAATAAGTTTATATGGAGTACAAAAGAACCAAATCGTGGTGTTCGAACTCCGAAACATAATATTGTGATGCAGTTGCCGGGTTTGAAAGGTCCTGCAAAAACTGGGCCTAAAGCAGAACCAGAAGAAACTTGGAATTTACTGTTTGATAAAAACGTTATAGAAATTATAGTAAAATGGAGCAATGTAAAAATTAAAGAATGTAGAATGCGTTATTCTGATCAAATGAGACATGAACTCAGTGATACGGATGATATTGAATTGAAAGCATTTTTTGGATTATTTTTGTATTCGGCAGTTTTCAAATCAAATCGAGAAGATGCGGATTGTTTGTTTGCAACTGATGGTACAGGACGAGAGATATTTCGTTGTGTTACATCAAAAGTAAGATTTTTATTTTTACTCAGTTGTTTAGGGTTTGATAATTCAGAAACGAGGAAGGAACGTATGGCTTTTGATAAAATTGCTCCGATATCTGAAATATTCAATTTGGTGATAAAAAATTGTAAAAATAATTATTCAATTGCCGCATATACATGTATCGATGAGATGCTAGTAAAATTCAAGGGGCGATGTAGATATAAAATGTACATGCCAAAGAAGCCTGCAAAGTACGGGCTCAAAATAATGTGTCTTTGTGATGCACGAAATAGTTATCTTTTAAACGCGTACATATATTCTGGAAAAGAATCTGATGGAGATGGACTTACTGAAGATGAAAAAAAATGTAATAAACCAACTCAAGCAGTTCTTTGTCTGATTGAACCTATAAAAAAATCTAATCGAAATATAACCGCAGATAACTGGTTTTCTTCTGTAGAATTAGTCCAATGCCTCAAACAGAAAGGACTGACATATGTCGGAGCAATGAGAAAAGATAAAAAGGAAATACCTAAAGAATTTCAAGCGAATAAATCTCGAGAATTAGGAAGCTGCCTATATGGATTTACTAAAGATATGATTCTTATTTCATACGTTCCCAAGAAAAGGAAAGCCGTTATTTTACTTTCCTCCATGCATCATTCTTCTGAAACTGATTATTCTATAGGTAAACCTGAAATTGTCGCAATGTATAATTTGACTAAAGGAGGCGTGGATGAATTCGATAAAAAATGCTCAATCTATTCAACAGGTTGTCGTACACAACTTTGGCCAATGGCAATATTTTTCAGAATATTGGATATATGTGCGGTAAATGCATATATATTATTCCAAGCCTATCCTGAAGCTCCGAAAATGAAGAGAAGAAATTTCATGCTTTCTTTGGCGAGTCAGCTGACACAGCCTCAACTAAAACGAAGAATGAACTCATTGTATTTACCTAAAGAACTAAAACTAGTAATGCGTAGAATGCTTGGAAAAACTGAAAACGAAGGAAACAATTATTCTAATCAAGATGATGAAATGGAAAAGAGAAAAACATGTAGAAGATGCCCCCCAAGTAAAAAAAGGAAAACAATCTATCAGTGCATTGATTGTAAAGATCCAATCTGCCTTCAATGTACGAAAATGTTATGCAATGGCTGTAACTCGACATTTTCTGCTGTGTAGTAAGGTACTGTTGTTTTTTTCATTCCTATAATGATGTATAAATTCTCATGTATTTAGATCCATATAAAAACAATATGTAGGTATGTAAACTTTGCGTTTTCTATTTCTATGACGATATATTTTTTTGGAATATAATCTAATTTTTATTTTTTAACTATACTTTTATTAGATATTCATACATTTTTCACAAAGAAAGTACATTTTTGTACAACGGTTAATAGATGAGTTTAAAATTACATATTTCTTTTCTTCGATTTTCACAATGATTCGCTTCTTCTTACTATTCTCATATAACAGGATACCTGTCTTCAGTCTTCAAAAATCAACTTAAAGTTTCGAAAGATGATTTATAAATCATTTAAGTAGATATGTATTGGTAAGCGAACAATTTTTTACCACTTAGTTGATATTTTATTCATATTTCGATTTAGCGGTCTGAGAGACCGCTTACAGCAGTTATGGGACAATTTTTGTCACAGTAGTTAAGGGTTAATATAATATTAGTAGTATTATGCTATGATACATAATTACTGAAATTGATAATACTTTTTGGAATGAAATTTTCTTTAAATTTTAAAAACTATTGCGATTTACAATGGATTCAACATTTTAAAATTCGATTAATTTTTTTTTTCGTTTTTAGAAATTTAAAATTTATTTATACCTCCTCTATTTTTTTTTAATTTCGGTTTTAAAAATAATTGGAATTTTGGATATTATTTACACAATTTGTTAAAAATAGATCGATTAAAGTATAAGTTATTTAAAAAAAAATTCAAACGAAACCCCCTGTGCGATTTACGATCACACTTACCCACTTGTGTTAGAATAGAAAGACACCGGTATACATGCCGTTATAAATGCCATTTTCTTACAATATGGCATGAAAAAATTTACTTTTATAAAATATTTTTAATTATTGAAAAAGTATATATACATATATAACATTTTATATTACTGAATTTCTACTGCCATAATATTTATATACCTACAAACAGACAATATTTTCCTTTCAAAAGAACTATATACAACCAATAAATAAAATATAAGTAAATCCATCAGTAATGAAACACTTCAACAAAGGAAAAAATAAAATGTTTTTGTGTTAGTTTACATAAGGAAACGAAGCATGAAATAATGAAATTCTGGAAAGAGTTTGATACCGTAAGCGATGGATCGGAAAATTTTAAAGTAACATTTACCGAAAATATGCTTTCTGAGAAGAGTAAAATCGAAATATTTGTCTTCCACGGTTTTTGCGTTTTAAATAAATAGTTCGCATAAGATGTTTTTCAGTAAGTAATGGGAAATTTGTGTTCTGTTTAAGGGGGGCCGTGAAACATTTATATATATATATATATACACATATATTTTCTATTGAGTTAAAATTCTGAAATATTTTGTGCTGATTAACCATATCATTTGTAAACAAAATCACATAACAAAACTTCTCTATTTTTTTTTTAAAGTGGTGTAATTTAAAATAATTGTAACTCAAAATATTTAAATGAACAGAAATATTTAAATTTCAATTTAGATTCGGCAGTTAGAAAATATTAATTTAAATAAAAATTAAAAATATTTGAAATAAAATTTAAAAAAGAAGTATTTTTTTTAAAAGTTATATTTTCAAAAGTAAATACTGTTTTTAAATTTTTCTGAATCACAGTTAAATTACATCAATCAAAAAAGAGATGTTTTAAGCTTAAAGAACTTATCTTTAACTGTTCTTGAATTATAACAATCTAAATTCAAGAAATGGTGAAAAAACCCAACATTTAGAAAAACACTTTTTTACAAGAAGTCATTTACATGGCGACCATAGCTTAAAAGTAGATTTTAGAAAAAAAAAAAAAAAAAAAAAAAACAATATTTTTTCTCTTATTAAGATAGATACGTGATTTAAATGTCATTTTAAGCATAAAAATAGAAATTTTTTTAATGCAATATTATTTTGTTGAAAATGTAAAGATTTTTGTGTTCCGGACCCCGTTATGGAGATTATTTTTCGTTTATACTTTAAAAGGAACGTTAATTAAGGATTAATAGTTACATGAATCAATTTAGAATCAGCCGTCTCAACTAAAAATACTTTGTGTATGTGCAAAGCTTCAGGTAAGAGACTCAATAAAAAGAGATCTAACAATGTATGCGGCATTTATTAATGGGGAGAGAATATTACACTCTCGCCGGGTGATTCTCGGCTTTGAAGACAATATATTTGCTCTACAAGTTTACACGAGATCGGTCAGAGATAGAATGATTAGTAACCGTCAGATTTGATTGCCAATATGTCGAGCCAAAATCTGGGTACCCTGTACTATTATAACCCCCAAAATACAGAACTTAATCAAAGTTTGGATTAAAAACAAGCCATCAGGACCGTTAATTGGCGCTTTAATATATCAATGTACAAAAATGTATGCCAACACTGATTAATGGAAAAGATATAGCTAGGAGCAAATTACAGATGTCGCACGTCAATTTTAATAGAAACAGAGTTTAATATTTTCAGCCGAAAATACAATTGTTAATAATGAATACCAAGTGTCTAAATTACTGCTGCAACAAAGGCATATTGTTTAAGAATATCTTTTTATATATTCATTGATAAAACGAAAGTATGCTCGCACAGATAATGATGAGAAAAAAATTGTTTTTTATTTTATTTATTTTATCAATGGATTTAGCGGATCATAGGAAAACTTAAGTAGCTGAAATTCAACGCGCAAAAGAGAAGAGATTGATACATTCTTTTTAGAAAGGAAAAGGAGTTTCGATTGCATTTGTAATTGTGAAAGGATAAGTTAAATTTTAAACTGGAGAATTTAATTTTGAATAAAGGAATTAATAATAATATGTGATGTGATGTTCCTTTCAACATAACATTCCTTAAGGGGCCGCTTCACTCAAATGAAAAGACGCGTTCGCTAATGCTAATCCTATAGAAGAAATTTATAAAGATATCTCGGTTGCATTTTAATATTTTTAAATGATTCATTTGTATTAGATAGCTAAGATTTATCTGAATGCAGGCAGTTTTTTACTTTTTCGATTTCGTTTACAGATATTTTCTATGAGGGTGGCTTCGTTTTCCAAATCGGCTCTGAAAATGTAAGCTTTCTCGTAATATATATCTGTAAACAAAATCAAAAAAGTAAAAAACTGCTTGAATTCAGATCAATCTCAGCTATCCAATCCAGAAATAATCATTTGAGAACATTAAAATGCAACCGAGATATCTTTATAAATTTCTTCCATAGCATTAGCATTAGCGAACGGGTCTTTTCATTTGAGTGAAGCAGCCTCTTAAGCTTAATTTTTGTTAAGCGAAACACGATTGAGACACTACAACAACTCGCATTAATTTTTCTTTAATATTTTATACAAATTTATTAGAACGTAAGTAAGTTTTATCCAAGTGTTTATATATATACTAATACAAAGTTTTGATAAGAATGTGGAAAAAAATTCAAACAACGTAAAAGAGTCTTAGCTTTTTTATCTCTCCGAAAAACTGTACTTTTCAGCTAAAAATCTCATAAATCACAAAAGCACACGAGTTATTTCAATAATAAAAAAAAACATTATGGTGGTAGAGTATATATATATACGATCAAATGTGGAAGACAGTTAGAGAAAAATGACATTTAAAGAAAACCCTTAAGAAAGGTCAATACATTGTAATTGATGTAGACATTTTATGAAACAGTATACCGTGGGAAATGAAAGACTCCCAATGTTTCAAATATTCATTATATTTAAACGTTAAAATGTCGTTACAAGATTCGCAAAATCTTCAGCCAAAACCACTTGCACTTTCCCAAAGAACAATAAGTGTGAAATGTGGAAGGCTCACATTCCAATTTCTAAATAGAACAATTCCAAAAACTCCTTAATTGAACAAATCTGAACTATACCGAAAAATTCCAATAAAAAGTATTTACTTCTTTTAATCACCGAATATATGTTATAAAATAAAGCAAATGTTGCTATTTGAAATTCTGGTGTGAAATATGAATGCATAAAATTGCACGTCAAACGTAGCAAATGAGGGGCGTTCGTACTTTAAGGAAGTTTTACAAATATACAGATCTTGGTGTAATAGTATCCAGTACTTCGGCTACAGTAGAGTATACGAAAAAATTTTGTGTGTCCCTGGAAATGCTATCTGCTTTCTATTATAGAAGAAGTAACTTGTAGTAAATCTCTGCAACGCATAATAATTTCATAAAATGTGAAAGAGTTTAATATAATTAAAACGCGTTCCACACAATGTTCCCCCTTATATCATAATGTAATGGTATCATGGTGTAATGATACTTTTATGCGATGCTATAAATTTTTAAAATATATTTGCAAAAAAGGAATGTGTATTTTTATATATACCTTATAAATGCATATCAACTTTATAATGTTTGAAAGAATGAAACATCATTAAAATGCACTTCAAACAATTTTTCTCAATGGCAGAAGTATAATGGAATGCTACTGAGTGTCCTTGAAATTAAAATTTTCATCTATTTGTCATAAGGTTTGTAATACGTCGACGAAATTATATTGAAATTACATATTTCAAATTTGAAACGACTCGGTTGGGTAGTTTTTGCGTTGTTATATGCCGATTGAGAGAGAGACAGACAGACGGACGGATGGATAGAATGATGTCCATAGATGCTAAGTATTTATATAATTATGAACGCACATAAAAACACTGTAGCATATCTGCTACTATAGGCATTAGTCGATTAATACATTCATGAAACTGAATTCCTTTTTATGAAAATCAAACAAAATGAATTCAAATCTTTGATTTATTGAAATACTTTGATAAATGTACTTTAAAATATTAATTGCATATAATTTGTACGGTAGGATTTAATACAAATTTGTTTTAACTAATATCCAAAATAGTTTAAATAATGAGGGTAATAAACACACAATGAAAGAATAATCTTTTTACTACTATGTTCATTTACGACATTCAAAATGCAATTAAGGAAAAACGGCTTATTTGGAATATTTTTATTTTTTCCTTATTTTGGTAAATACGAAATCACATACTAACTCAGTGAGCATAGAAAAAAGGTATGCTAATAGAAAATTCCATTCTTAAAATCTTTACGCATTACGGAATATTGAAGTATCCTATTCCTGTAACATTGTTATTTAAAGGCGGTACACATGATTACCTTTTAAGAATTTGCGACTTCTTTAAGAAAGAATATAGCTCCAATCTGTCAAAATTATCTTTGTCAATTATAAAAAGGTTAGTTCTCCAGAAAATAAGCATCGATATATTTTTCTAAATAATTTGTTACATTCGTTCCCAATTGATGGGTTTTTATAATTTTTTATTTGAACTATTTTAAAATCTATATGTTAGAAAGAAATTATGATTTAGTTTTATTTTCATTTAGCATTTTATTTATTTATTTATCAAATATGTTGTATATAATAATGATAGTGGGCTTTGTTTTTATATAATTGCGAAGGAAAGAAACTTACAAACGCTGGTGGTAGCATGTGTGAAAACTATACATATTAGAGTGTTAATACATCTATGAAACTGAATTCCTTTTTATGACAATTAAACAAAAGTTATGTAAAAAGAAATCGAACTTATAACTTATTGAAATACTTCGATAAACAGACTTTAAAATGATAATTATATGTAATTTGTATGATAATATTTAAGGCGCATTTTTTTAAAAACTAATAACCAAAATAATTCAAATAATGAGGGTAATAAAATACATTGGAAAAATAATTCTTTTACTACATTGCACATTTACGACGTTCAAAAATGCAATTAAGGAAAAAGAGGTTGTTTAGAAATTTTTTGCCTTATTTAAATAAACACGAAGTCATTTACTAACTCATTAAGCGTAGAAGGTATTCTAATAGAAAATTCCATTCTTAAAGTCATTACACATTACAGTATAAAGACGCATCCTATTTCAATATCATTGTTACTTAAAGGAGATACACATGATTGCCTTTTAATAATTTGCGACTTCTTTAAGAAAGGAAGCAGCATCTAATCTTTCAAAATTAACTTTGTTAATTAAAAAAAGGTTAGTTCTCCAGAAAAAAAAGTTCCGATGTCCTTTTTTAAAAATAATTTGATGCATTCGTTTCCAATCGAGCTTTTTTTTTAGTTCGACAGTTTTAGAATGTATATGATAAAAAGAATTTTTTTTTCAATTTTGTATTTTTTAAGTGCGTTTGAAATTATGTAAATACGTAGCACCTATAACATGTCAAATCATTACATTCGTCTCAATACGTCCGTTATTACATCCGTCATTACTTCCATATAATAATATGTCACCGTTCAATACAGCCGTCCGTCCATCCTCATTTAACAACGTTAAAACTACCCAACCGAATCGTTTGTAATTTGAAATATACACTTGTTGCACAGTTTTGTCAAGTTATTTTAAATTTTATGAAAATCGGAAGTATAGTTTTATTAGAGGATAATCAAACATAGTCCATAACATTAATGGCCAATAGAAAAAAAAAACTTTTCAAGTGCATTAATGATGTTACACTTTTTTCGAACAGACGGACGGTTGTAAAATTGATATGCGTCTATGAACCATACACTCAAATATAGATTTTGTACAATCAGTGGTGTAAAGTATATTTTTTAATAATTTCCAGAGACACATAAAAGTATTCCATTATATAATGGTATAGGAGGGACCATTGTTTAGGACGCGTTCTGATTATACTAAACTATTCAAATTTTGTGAAATTGATATACATTGCTGAGGTTTATTACAAGCTACTTTCTGTATAATGAAAAGCAAAATGTATTTACAGGGATACACAAAAGGTTTCGGATGCGCGTTTTAAGTATGTTAAACTTTTTTACATTTTATGATTTTGATATACGCGCAACCAAAGCATTTTAGGACTTCGAAACCAGGAGCAAAGCAGACAGGAAATAAAAGGGAAAAATTTACAAGTTAGCCCATGGCCAAACTCGATTCCCTTTATAGGGCCGTAACAAAAAATCGAAATCCCTTTGTTTTTGACGGCTAATGGGAGTTTGGCTCCTGAGAATTGTAGGGGCGATTTTACCGACTCTGTATAATCAGGAATTTACCTTACGCGCTTGTGTTTTCTTGAGTGTAACTTAAATGAAATTGCAATTTATATATATATATTTAAAGTACTCTATTTGGATTTACTAATTGTATTGGGCATACAATTTGCTAAAAAATTCCAAAAATTTCTTTTCACGAATAACCGTTAGAGCTGGAGTATAAACTGTTGAAAAAAATAACTTTTCCATTTTTTAAAATAAAGAAACTTGAAAAAAGTAATTTTTTAATTTTTTATTACATCTAAAGTTACTGAAATTTTTATGGTAAAAAATATTGGCAACATTCCTGCCAGTAGTTTTTGCCCTAAATTTAATGGATTTTTTTTTCAGTGTATGGTACGTGACCAGTGAAGGTGACAGTTAAAGGATTTTATTCCAAAAATCTGGGCCATACCAACAACAGAGTAACTATTAGGCTGACAAGAAGCAGATACACGGTTGACAGAGTATAGAAAGATAACGTACAGACAGCAGATTGTCAACAGATTGACAGGAAATAGCAAGCAAACATACAACAACAGTTAATGGAAAGAAAGACAATTTGTAACAGAAAATATGAACGAGAATGTTCTCTACTATTTTAAGACAACCAGGAATTTTTTTAATACCTTTTTTCATAGCTTTTAATTTTAGTACTAAATTTTCATTATAGGAAAATTAAAGTTACAAATCAATCAATTTCTACTTTCTAAGCAAGTGATATACAAAGTGCGACGATAACAGACACTGACGCTAAAAAAATTGTATGTTTTGAATAATGTTGTAAATAATTAAGGAAGTTTAATCCTGTAATAAATAAAACTTAAACTTTAAATAAATTGTCAGTAATTATTTTAACTTAATTTCTAAAGTCTAAAATATTATCATATTTTAGACTGTTAGTAATCGGTGTAAGACGCAGTCATTAAAATTCAGTTTTCTGTACCTGATAGTAACCAATCCTGATTCTTTTTTGAGTGCATCTTCCTACAGCTGACGCTGCTATACAGAGTTTTCTAAAATTACCGCACTAGATATATCGCCGAAACTTCTGCAAATTTTCATCAAACTTCAGATTCAGTTAGAAGTTGATATAAAATGTTACTGACTAGATTTTGGGGTAAATCAACCTACTGGTGGAGCTGCTATGTTACATTTTCTAGGAAGTATTAACATGTATGACACAGAAGAAAGTTTTGAGATTGTCACAAGAGACTAGTTTTACATGTTTTGTTAAAGAAAGGAAGTATTTTTTAATGTTTTATTTATATCATACATCAAAAGTTTTCCGTAAAAGGGAAATTTTTTTTTCGTGTAATACCAAAAAAATAAATAAATAAAAATATTATTATTAACAAATCTATTCATAATTTAATTTCTTGAATATAAAATTAGTGTATCAAATAAGGTAGAAACATACATTTAACTATAAAAACAACTGTTAAAAGAACAGTAATTTATAAAACTGTAAAATAATATTTGTTGTAAATAGTGACTTTTTGACTATAATATGAAATATGTATATGATATATCTCCATCATAAACTATAAAGGTAAATATAAAACACTTCTTCAATTGCGTAAGCCCATCAATCATTAAAAAAACTACTTTAGTGCTTTTATCGTATTATATCTCTGAATATTAGTAATCAATTCATATTTTGGTAGAAATTTAATTATGATCAATCATTTTATATTTTGGTGTTATGAAATATGAAAGAAGTGGATAAGTGGTTAGCATTATTCATAATTGATTTTGAAGTGTATGTTTATTTAATAAAAAAAATGAAAAAAATGTAAACTTATGATTCTTTTACAGATTTTTATTACTCGTCAAAATATCTTGAATATTATCAAAATAACTTAGTCATTTTTGCACATGGTGTTCTGAGTTTTTATTTGAAAAAAAAAGTATTTTATTCACAGTTGCGTCATGCGTATGTTTGGTTATTTTTGATACATCATTTAATTATTTTTTAAAAAACTGTAAAATTAAATGTTGTTACTTTACGCAGGCTGTTCAAGAAGTAATAAGACTAAATTTACTGCCGCGAAACCATTCATCGGAATGTTGCATAAAAAAGTTTGTTGTCAGTATTAACAAAAGCTACCGATAGATTTCGTGTGCAGGCTCATGTTTCTGAGTATCACGTGATTTGACCGAAATATGTACGAGAGCGGCCAGTTGTCGAAATGAAAGCATCGATTGAACAACGTTATGCAACGTTATGCAAATTTTGTGTTCGTCTTCAAAAATCAGCATCGGAGACCTTTGACATTATATGTGAAGCTTTAAACGATAAAGCAAATTCCAGAGCAAGTATTTTTCGCTGCGATAAAGTTTTTAAGGAAGGAAAGCAAGATGTGGAAGATATTGAATGTGAGGAACGACCTTAAACATTCATTACAAAGACAATGATTAACACAATTTGGTTATCATCAAGGTGGACCGTAGAATTAACACATCATCAGTTGCATGCACTTATGAATATTTCTATAGAAAATGTTCACTCAATTGTCGTAGAACATTTGCAACTGGAATGTGTTTGCGCGCGATGAATTAAGAAATCGTTGACACATATTGCTCGCTGTGAACAGGGTATTTTGCAGCATGTAAAATATTTACATACAAAGTTTTTACATACTGCATGTAAAAACATAATAAAAAAATTACATACTGCAAAATAACGTACTGATTTTACAACACCCTACATACAGTCCTGATCTCTGGCCATGCGATTTCTGGCTGGTACCTCAACTTAATAAACCATTACGGGGAAACATTTTGTAAGCAACAAAGGATGTGTCAAGACGGCGGAGGCGGTCTTTCGGATAAATCCATTACGTGCCGCGGCGGTTATTTTGCAAAAAAAAGCATGTAAATTATGACGATTAAAGGCATTTTTTTTATAATTATTGTCTTATTACTTATTGAACAGCCCACGTATATACACCCTTTTTTTACGTAGGTAAAATTTGGTGTGGTTGCATCATCCGTTATGTGAAGATAATACTTTCGGACATTAAGAATAAAAATTAAAAGTTTATTTCAAACACATATAACCGTTAAATTAGAAAGAAAACAACATAAAATTCATAACACTTTTGGCAATATCTGCTTGGGATGTGTTATCAAACAATTACAGAAGTTTTTACGCAATTTTAAATAAATTTAGGAATTAGAAATCGAATAATTTTCACAAAAACATGGTATTATCATTACTTTTATAATTTTAAAGTATAATTTAAACAAGATTAAAACAGTTAATTTTTTTAAATTTTTTCTTAGTTTTTCTTTCATTAGTCAAAAAAGCTGAAACCCCCCCTAATAAATGAATAAATAAAGGAATAAACTAATAAATAAATTATATGCATACTCATTGCTTTCTTTGATGTTTTATTTTAAATTAGCTATATTATTAAGTAGAAAGAAATTTTGTGTTTTGATTTAAATTTTATGCAATATAATTCTTAAATTTCGTTGATGTTCTTGTAGTTCTCTAAAATTTCTCCCTTTTAAGAGTAAACTAATAAGAGAAGTGTTATTTGTTTTAAATCCAGAAATTAATATCTCCTAAATATGTATCTAAGAGAGATTATTTAGAAAATTACGTCATATCTTTACTTACAGTTATTAAAATTTCAAACACAAAGTACCGATTTTTAATTAAATAGTATTCTGCTTTAGAGCAATTTAATTCTTATATCGCTGCACTAAATCTTGCTTAAATCTAAATTCTAAGGCATTTAGAAATTTTCACGTTACTTAAGACTCCTTAATTATTTTAAAATTCTCGATGCACTCTGCTTAAGTACAGGTATCTGATACAAATCGTTGCAATTATGTTTTATGAGGCCTGAAGGAAGATATTAATTTGAAATTATTTTATGAGATTCGCAAATTGACTTACATTTGGTTTTTACTTAAGCTGAATGAATATCTTAAACAATGATTTCTGGACACATGCCTTTAGTTGCCATCAGAAATTTTCTGCAATTTCTCGCTGTAAACTTAAAAATTAGTGTTTTATTAATGTCTCTAATGGGATTCCAGAGCTCTTGCCTAGAAATACTTTAAACCAGAATTTCATTCCCTTTATGTGAAGATATGGTTGCTAGGTGCACATAATTTATTCTTTTTTATTTTATTTATATAATATTCTTAATAATTTTTTAATAATTTTTATGTTTAGTTATTTTAATAGTTCTTTTTCTATCAGTTTATTATCTCTAAACCACCCCTGCTTTTTTAATTGTTACCATACTCTAACTGAGCATGAGTTCGTGGTTTAGATAATTAAAATCACGTTCGCAGATTTGCAAATTTTGCGATTTTTCTCATTTTACATGGTAAGTTATTTGCTCATATTTCTCATTTTTTTTGGTTGTTTTGTTTTTATATGTTTATATTTTTTATAGGTTCATGTTTCTTGACTTACTTTGGTTTTAAGGTTAGGATTAATCGGGCAATGGTATAAATATTTGCATTAGAACATTTTCCTTTTTTCTACCTTAGACATTAATCGTATTTGCATGTGATAGTGTGGTATTGCTTTTCATAATGAAATGCCTATTACAAATTACTATTTATATATGGTCCACTTTTGCTTATTCCATATGCTTGTCTTGTTAAATTTGCATGAAATTTCATTGGGTTATAATACATTGTGTGAAGGAAAATTCTTGCGCTCTACAGGATTTTTGAGTAGATTTTTTACCATGGGAACATTATACAATTGTGTATTGTATTCGCTGTGGATGTTGATTTGCAGCATTCTATAAGGGTTAAACATATGTACATAAATATTTTGTCTAAAAAGTCTATGTAAAGGACAAGCAATCGACAAATGCCTCAAAAAGAAAAGATATTTATAAAAAGTTTAAAAATTCAAATACTAATATCTAAAAAAATTAACAAACGTTGAAATTGTAAAACTAGTTTAATCAAATAATTTCAATCGGAAGCGAAGCAAATAATTTAAACTTAAACCAAATAAAACATTAGAATATTTGCAAAAGACGAAATGAACTCTTGAGTTGTTTGTTTGTTTATCTCTGTATTTTGCTATGGGAAACAAAGCTTGAAATAATCCAATTCTGGACAAAAATATTGTTAGAAAAAGGAAGCGATCAAAGAACTATAATGTATCATTTACCTAAGGTTTCTTCCATAAAAAAGTCAGAAAAAAGTAAATAGATGCTTAGAATGTGCTTAATGATTTAAATAACCACATAATCAGATTTTAAATTCACAAATATAGCATGATTTTTTTTGCATATATTGGTAACGCATCTTTAATGTAATAATTACCAAAAAATACATTTAATTAAAATTAAGTTTTTTATTATTAAACGTTTAAATCGTTTAAAATCTTAAAGAAATCATAATAAATTTAATGAATATACTGCATGGGTATTATGAATTAGATAAGGAACTAAATTGTGCACTGTTAAGAAGAAATTATTACATGAAATAGCCAATTCTAATATTTTCTTATTTATATGCATAGCTGCCAAATGAAGCAGTTTCCATAAATTTTTATGAATAGTAAGTTAAGCTTTATTTATACGCAAGTTTCAATTATTAAGTAAAATTGGGATTTTTTTCCTTTTATTTATTTATTTGTAGTGGTGATTAAAAATTGGTTTTGTAAACCTCTTTTGGATACACTGTGAAACCTCCCACAACGTTCACTTCGAACAACGGTAACCTGCGAATACCGGCCATATTTTAGTTTTACCGACTCTTTTCCTTAGATATAAAATTGTACTAAACCTTTAAACGACGAATTCCGAACAACGACGACCCCGGACCATCTTTTTTTTCTACGCTATGTTTTAACTACAATTTGAAATTTAGCTAATTGGGGGTGGTGGTTTTTCTTATTTGACGTCCTCACAATTTCTCTACTATTCTTAAGAGATTTCTTAACAAAAACCCGTTCGTAAATAATTGTGGCAAATCGTGTATGTGTTTACAGTGAAATGTACAATGGCAGAAGGGCCCAAACAGATAACATTCAGAAAAAAAGTAACTTTTATTTAGAAAAAACGTTTCAATGTGTAATTTTTTAATTTAAAACTAAAAATTGATAAGATGAGATTGATAAGTTGCTTTTGGAATGGTCGCCGTACTGTAGACAGATAAATCTTCCAAATTTTGGATCAATGTTGCTGGAAAATGCGAGAGAAATTACAAAACAAACTGTGAAATAAAAACCTTTTAACCTACTGTGGTGAGGAAAATAACGCCACATACTTGGTTCGTGATCTAAACGTGGTTAGTACAAAAAACATATAATAATAATATCTCATTCCGCGTTGTGAAAGAATGTGCAGGATATTACCAATTAATAAAATTAAATCCTTGGAATAATAATCTAAATAAAAAAATTCCAGTAACTTCAGATCGACGTATTTAACGTTTAAATTTGTTATCTGTGATTTTAATGGGATAAGTAAATGCTTAAAATAACGGACTTCAAAATCATTTTTTATATTAAAGAATCTGCATCTGTCAATTTACCTAAAGATAAATAAAGAAAAAAGAAATCTTCAAACAAAACATAGATATATACATTAGGGTGGGCCGAAAAAAACTTTTTTTCGATTTTCGATTATGGCGGGTGCGGAAAAGTGGCCTCTGGTGGCACTCAGTTCATACAAAAAATTTGAGATTTTTTGAACATTTGCTTACCCTGCCGCAAATGGCTTGAAGATTTGCAAAAATGTTCATTTTTGAACTTTTTTCCAAAAAAATTAAAAAATGTTAAATTAAATTTATTTTGGTTTTATTTACTTGAAAAGGCATATTTAATGTACCAAATGTTTAAATAATATCTGATCATGCATTATTTAATATCTATGTGTATTAGAACTTAGGCTATTTTTATAGATTTTTCGCTTATAATAGGCAAAAGTTGTATTTGTTTGAATCGATCGTTAGTTTCTATATTATTTATGTCCGTTGGTCTTCTTTATATTTTTTCTATGTGTCAAACGTCATATATTTGGGGAAAAAACAGCAGTATACTTCAAAAACAAATCCGGAAGGTGAGAAAGTGGTGAAGCAGGACTCTAAGCGAGCGCAATGACTCGACGTAATAATCAAGGAGTGAAGAACGAAATAGCTGAGAGCCAAAATGAGATAAAGGATTCTTATTATTTATCCCTGCCCAGTAACCTGCGACATTTGTTCAGTGTTAACGTGAAATCTTTTCGTAGTGATTATACAGTGCTTTTTGGGTCGTTTAATGTGCCATTATAGTGTTTTGTGCGTTTTATCCCAACGAGCTTAGAAATGGCTAGTATAAAGGGCCATGGCAATGCAAAGACATGCAATAGCGTGAAAAGTAAATTTTTGGGGGCGTCGTGCATATTGAAAGAATTGCAATTGCCAGCTTATGCTGATAATCATGCGCCGCTACTACTGGTTGCTTCACCATGTAGAAGTTGTGACAGCAGAGGATACGAATCTCGTCATCGATAAAAACAAAGTCAGAAGAGAGAAATGGAAACTTGGAAAGAAGATACAGGCAGAAGAAGTTATTGAAAGAAGGAAAATTAAAAGCATGTTTTTTGATGGTAGAAAGGATAAAAGTATATTAAGAGGAAGAAAAATAACAAGCGGCACCGTCGAGAGAAAGGCGAGGAACACATCACCGCGTTCCGGTCACGGAAAAGAAATAGTAAAATCATTATACAATTTTCCAAGTCACCACAAGTTAGACTTTTCTGAACTGACGAGGTATCAAGGTAACGGAACGAGGTATCAAGTGACCCGAGTATTCCTAACCAGGTTCAAACAATACGGTGATGCCTACAATACGGTGTTCCTCGCCTTTCTCTCGACGGTGTCGCTTGTTATTTTTCTTCCTCTTAATATACTGTTATCCTTTCTACCTTTAAAAGATATGCTTTTAATTTTCCTTCTTTCGATAACTTCTGCCTGTATCTTCTTTCCAAGTTTTAATTTCTCTCTTCTGACTTTTTTTTTATCGATGACGAGATTCGTATCCTCTGCTGTCACAACTTCTACATGGTGAAGCAACCAGTAGTAGTGGCGCATGATTATCAGCATAAGTTGGCAATTGCAATTCTTTCAATATGCATGATGCCCCCAAAAAGTTACATTTCACGGTATCGCGTGTCTTTGCATTGTCATGGCCTTTATACTAGCCATTTCTAAGCTCGTCGTAATAAAACGCACAAAACACTATAATGGCACATTAAACGACCCAAAAAGCACTGTATAATCACTACAAAAGGGTTTCACGTTAACACTGAACAAATGTCGCAGGTAACTGAGCAAAAATAAATAATAAGAATCCTTTATCGCAATTTGGCTCTCAACTATTTCGTCCTTCACTCCCTGAGTATTACCGTGAATCATTGCGCTGGCTTAGAGTCCTGCTTCACCACTTTCTCACCTTCCAGATTTGTTTTTGAAATATACTGTTGTCTTTTCCCCAAATATATGACATTTGACAAATAGAAAAAATATAAAGAAGACCAAGGGACATAAATAATATAAAAACTAACGATCGATTCAAACAAATACAGCTTTTGCCTATTATACGCGAAAAAGCTATAAAAATAGCCTAAGTTATAATACACATAGATTTTAAATAATGCAAGTTCAGATCTTATTTAAACATTTGGTACATTAAACATGCCTTTTCAAGTAAATACAACCAAAATAAATTTAATTTAACATTTTTTAATTTTTTTCGAAAAAAGTTCAAAAATGAACATTTTTGCAAAATTTCAAGCCGTTTGCGGCAGGGTAAGGAAATGTCCAAAAAATCTCAAATTTTTTGTAAGAACTGAGTGCCACCAGTGGCCACTTTTCCGCACCCGCCATAATCGAAAATCGAAAAAAAGTTTTTTTCGGCCCACCCTAATATACATATACAAATATTTATTTCAAAACACATAAATTGCATAATTCAAAATCACACTAAAACTTATAATTCAAAATTTTATCACATACATTTTATCTTTCCATATTCAATTATTCAATTTAATATTTTTCCTTCTTTTTGCATTTGATATAATCATATGCATTGACACTAGCTCACACAGCACAAACCTAAAGGCATTGGCAAAAATTATGCGTTAAACTTTATTTTGAATATTCTTTAACTCAATTGTAAGTTTTCAATTAAATTTCAATTGTAAATTTCTATAATAAAATATGAGCAATTTTTTTAAATGGCCATCACATGTGAAATTTTCTCACCCTTGTAAGATGCAAGCAGATAGTCATATAGTTCATGAAAAATCTTGGGGCGCCATTATCGTATCCATACTTGATAATAGGGGCATACAGTTCGTATCAAGAAGGCATACAGTTCGTATTAAGAAGGCACTGCACATTTCATCGCAAATCCAGCCGAGGCCACACAGCCCGATCTTCACAAGACTGCAATAAATTCGTTGGCAACTTTTCTGTAATTTCCACGCACGAATTTTTGGCAATAGAGCGTCTCGCAGCACATCTGATGGCGAAAGGAAGTCCACCGAAAGACCTAGGCGATCACAAGTAAAAAAAGATGAAATTCTCTCCGAGACCCGTTCCTCCATCATAACGCACTTGCTTCCCCGTGTCGATCATTTGAAGTCCGAATGTCTTTCAGAGAGGGACTTTTTCTTCTTTTTTTGTTTACTTTGCTCCAACCATTTTTTCTTATTTTAATTGGTCCACATATAAACACTCTCTATTGGTACCATGTAAATTCACACATGTTATTGGCTCGTGTTGTCCAAGAAGGCAGGACGCTTTTTTGTATCTCCCCCTTCTTTTTCTCTTGCTACTCCCTATCTCTTCCCACGAATGCATAGATGGGGGTCCACTGCTCACACATGGAGATCATAAATTGAGGTGTAAATCCTGTATTGTTGACTATTCGTGGCTATGTCAAAAATGGCGCCGAGCTGATTTTATGGCAGTTCGAGTATTGTTAACTGTCTGGAAGTTTTATGGTGAGAATATTCCAACTCATCACATGTGATCTTTTTACAGATCTACTTTTTTATTACCCCAAACATTGTAAATGAATATAGCCTGCAGATTTAATAAAATTAGTTTATAATAGTATGTATTTTTTCATTCCAAAAATGAAACAATTTTGGTCAGCTATTTTGTTTTAATATAACGTAATTTTCAACATTTAAAATGTGGAAACACTGAATAACGGCAACCTCCCAAATATAATCACTTTATTGTGCTCCCAGTGGTGGCTGCTATTCAGAGGATTTACTGTATGATAAAAAATCGCACCTAACATTACGTATCTTATTTTAAATCAATACTTTAGTAGCGTTTTATTAATAAATAATTCTTGAAGAGCAAAGTGATGCTAATAAGGAAAATCTTAGGATCGTTTTTGTTTAACAAAATACACAAAACATTTGTATTTCTTTTGTAAATAAGAATTCTTTAGGCTTTAATGAAACGCTGCAGTTAAGATAAAGATTTTCCACACCGGATGATGTTCATTCATTGTGATTAGATTCATACTTGGTTTTTTTTGTTGTTGTTTTTGCGTTGTATAAAAAAGGATTTGTCAGGCATTTTTTTTTCTTTTTCACGCAAGATTTAATCGTATGCAACAACCGATTGTATTTTTGCTTTAAATTATAAATATTAAAAGGAGCAAGCATGTGAAAGTCGTAAAACACAGATTAAATAATTAATTAAATATGCAATACATATCTTTAAAGATTTAATTAAAGATATTTAATTAAAGATTTACATACACATTTTTGGATACTTTAAAAGACTAAGTAGAGCGTATTTTATCTCAAATCAAAACTTTGCCTGTGTTTTACCAATTATTATTCTCAAAGAGCAAAACTGTGTTTATAAAGAAAATATGAGAATAGTTTTCACTCAAACACTCTTACACTAACATTAACGATTTAAATACACAATTTTGAATATATTTAAAAATAAATGGAGTATATTTTATCTCAAATCAAAACTTTGTCTGTATTTTACGAATAATTAATTCTCAAAGAGCAAAGCTGTGTTAATAAAAGATATATTAGGGTGGATTTTACATAACCACTCTTTCAAAAAATTTGTATTTAAATTGTGAATAAGAATTCTTTAAACTTTAATGAAACGCTTAAGTTAAGATAAGTATTTTCTAGACCGGTTACTGTTTATTCATTGTAATTGAATTCTTAGGTTTTATTTTATTTTATTTTATTTTATTTATTTTTTATTTATTTATTTTTTTTTTGCGTTGTCAAAGAAAGGGTATTACAAAGAGAATAATTTTTCACACAATATAAAACTGTATGTACGAACATTTTGTGTTTTAATTTTAGATTATAAACATTTAAATACACAAGCATATGAAAGTAATACAAAACAGATTATATAAATAATTATTATCGAAATAACTATCTTAAATATATATCAGCGATTTAAATACACAATTTTGAATATTTAAGAAAAACGAAACATATTTTATCTCAAATCAAAACTTTGCCTGTGTTTTACAAATAAATTAATTCTCAAAGAGTAAAACAGAGTTTATAAAAGAAACATTAGATTAGTTTTCGCTAACCATTCTCACAAAACGCTTGTAATCCTATTGTGAATGACAATTCATTATGATTTAATGAAACATTACAGCTAAGAAAAAGATTTTCTCGTCTGAAAGATGCGTACTTATTCTAATAAGATTCATTTTTTTTCATAGTCAAAATAGGAATTTACACGAGAAATATTTTTTTCACACAAGATTTAATCGTACTCACAAGCAGATTGTATTTATGTTTAAGAATATAAATACTAAAGTGTACTCGCATATAAATGTAGTAAAACACATCTTAAATAGATAAGCATTATTGCAATTTTTATTATACATATACGATTTAAATGCACAGTTTTGGATAATCTTAATAACAGACGCAGCATATTTTAAATGAAATCAAAACTTTGACTGTATTTTACGAATAATTAGTTATTAAAGAGTAAAACTATATTAATAAAGGAAATATAAGGATAGTTTTCGTTAATCCACTTTCGCAAAATACATGCATTTTTTTTATTAAATAAGAATTCTTTAAGCTTTAATGAAATGCTTCCCTTAACATAAGGAATTTCAAAACTGGGTGATGTTTACTCATTCTGATAAGAGTTAAATTTTTTTCCGTTGATAAGGAACGAATTTTCCCGACAGATTTTTTTTCACGCAAAATTTAATCGTATGCTTAAGCAAATTGTGTTTTTGTTTTATAATATGAATATTAAAAATGTGAAAGTAGGAAAACACAGATCAAATTGATAAGTTCTATTGCAATGCATATCTGACATATATATTAACGATTTCAATGCACAATTTTGGAAAACTTTTAAAATGAACGCAGTATATTTTATGTCAAATCACAACTTTGCCTGTATTTTACGAGTAATTAATTGACGAAGAGCATATAACTGTGTTAATAAAGGAAATATCAGAATGGTGTTTCCTTAACCATTCTCACAAAATTACAACTTTTGAGAATAAGAATTCTGCAGTGTCCCCTACTGAACGCACCAACACTGCTAACTCCATGGTGCAGGAACGAACACTTGCAAACTGCTATTTTAACTTTAACGGCAACTGCCACGGCATTGCCTGAACTGAACTGAACTCATTCGTATTTACTTCGCTTCACGAGCTCGTGCTGGTTTGAGCATGGCTGAGCACGCTAACTGCTCATTTTCCCCTGTAATCAATTTCAATATGTAATTTAAATTTTGTTTTATTAAATGTAATAAGGTATATAATTTTAGTAGTTATTCTCCCTCCAAAGCAAACAGCCTTATGCTATTTTATTTTTGGATCAGCTTACTGTGACGAAGTCATCGATATGTCACACTTATAGCTGAAGTGGTGACCCTCGTGAGAACTTTCGCCTGCAGCGATGCAATCTGATGTAATCCTTCCTCGATTTTTAAGTGATGATGAACAAAATATCGTAGACTGTGTATATCTAAGATGCAAGCAGATCCAACATCGTATTTTTTAGTTTATGGTGATATTCGCGATCGTCGCGAACTGTTTTTGCCGTGCTAAGCCTGCCTATGAAATTTGCTACTGAGAGGAGGCGGTAATCGACGATCCTGTAGTTTTCAAGGTAAGACCTCATATTATTTCTGTTTACATCGGTTATTTGAGCTTTTCTTAAAAATTTGATTTACATTTTTTATCATTTTGCCATGCAAGACGACGCGGTTCAGTCCGAACTTCAGGTTCATAAAGTAGGCCTAAAGCTGCCACCTTTTTGGGATAAACACCCCATATTGTGGTTCGCTAATATAGAAGCACAATTTTTTGTTTCAGGCATCACTCAAGATGCAACTAAGTATCACTGTGTAATTTCCGCTCTAACTTCCGACATTTTAAATTATGTTAGTGATATAGTGTTATCACCTCCAGAGAATGATAAATATGAATCCCTAAAAACACGGCTTATTGCTGATTTTTCTGACTCTCAACAGAGGCAAATTAAAGCAGTCCTTTCTGAATTAGTTTTAGGTGATGACAAGCCTTCACATTTCTTGCGCAAAATGAGACAACTTGCAGGAAAAACTTTGGGTGAAGATTTTTTTAAAAACGCTCTGGCTACAGCGTCTACCCACTCAGGCGCAAGCTATCCTTTCCGTATCGGAAGAAAGCCTCGATAAATTAGCCTTAATGGCCGATAAAATTCACGATACTGCTGGTGCAAGTATTGATGAGGTGCATTGCTCGAAAACTCCACTTTCGGATTACAGTGAGTTACGTGCTCAAATTGCGGAACTCACTAAACAGGTTGAGCATCTTTCACGAAGCCGTGGGCGGCAAGACAATTTTCGTAATAGATCCGCGTCCAGGCGATCACGCTCAAAAACACCAAAAAACAGAGGCCCGCATGACCAGTGCTGGTATCACTTTAAATTCGGGGAATCCGCCAGGCGTTGCAAATCCCCATGCAAATTTAAACGTGACGAAAAAAACTAGAGCAGAAATCGCATGTGGAGCAATGCGATTTCCAGCCGAATTAGAAAAGTCGCCTTTTTGTTTATGACCCATTATCGAAACTTTCATATCTAGTGGATAGTGGTAGCGATGTTTGTGTATTACCATATCACAAACCAATTCCCAAATCAGACAATGTCATCAATTTATACTCAGCAAATGGATCTACCATCGAAACATATGGAATTAAAGTAATAAATTTAAGTTTGAATTTACGTCGTAAATTTCAGTGGCCGTTTGTCCTAGCAGACATTAGCAAGCCTATAATAGGTGCTGATTTTTTACGCCACTATGGCCTGTTAATATATCTTAAACAAGGGTGTCTCAGAGATCCACTCACTAAATTGAAAAGCAGCGGGACAAAATCAACAGACAATATTCCACAAGTTACATTAATCGCAAACAATTTGGCATATAAAAATATCTTAGATAAATACAGTGATGTTGTACGCCCATACCCAAAATTGAAAGAGGTAAAACATAATACGGTGCACAGAATTATAACCAAGGGGCAACCTGTCTTTGCACGCCCATGTAGACTTCACCCAGCAAAATTAGCTGCAGCTAAGCGCGAATTTGAATATATGTTAGAGCAAGGGATATGCAGACCAAGCACATCTAACTGGTCTAGTCCATTGCACCTTGTCCCGAAAGACTCTGGTAAAGATTTTCGCCCTACTGGTGACTACAGAGCTCTAAATAGAATAACAATACCAGACCGCTACCCTATTCCGCACTTGCAGGATTTTTCGAGCCAATTACATGGGAAAGTTATTTTTTCTAAAGTAGACTTAGTTAGGGCATATCACCAAATCCCAGTTCACCCAGATGATATTCCAAAAACCGCAATTACTACACCATTCGGGTTATTTGAGTTTTTATATATGCCTTTCGGGTTGTCCAACGCAGCCCAAACTTTTCGAAGATTTATAAACGAAGTGTTGCACGGTTTTGATTTTGTTTTTGATTATCTTGACGATATTTTAATTGCAAGCAGTTCTGAGGAAGAACACCAAGCACACCTCGAATGTGTTTTTAAAAGACTTTCTGCTTATGGTATTAGAATTAATTTAAAGAAATGCGTCTTTGGTGTTCCCGAATTATCCTTTTTAGGTTATTTGGTTAACAAAAACGGTATTAAACCTCAGCCTGAACGCGTTGAGCCAATTTTAAAGTATGAGTTACCAAAAACTGTAAAAGAACTCCAACGTTTCCTTGGTTTATTAAATTATTATCGAAGAAATGTACCCCATGCTGCACATATTCAGGCCCCACTTAATGACATGCTAAAAGGCACCAAAAAAGGGAAACCAAATATTACTATTGACTGGACTGAAGCTCAAAAAGCAGCATTCGAAGCTTGCAAAAAACAGCTTGTTGATGCTCCAATCTTGGCTCACCCAGGTCCAGAAGCACACTTAACTCTTTTCACAGATGCTAGTGATTCAGCGGTAGGAGCTTCATTAAACCAATTTAAAAAAATTGAAAATGAGACAAGTTTCGAACCTTTGGCATTTTTCTCAGCCAAATTATCTCCTGCACACCAGAAATGAGACACATATGATCGCGAATTTTATGCAATTTATGCCGCCATTAAACACTTTAAACACATGCTTGAAGGCCGTCAATTTACAATTTTCACTGATCATCAACCACTCACATATGCATTCTTACAAAAAGCTGATAAATGTTCTCCCAGATGACTGCGTCATTTGGATTTTATTGGTCAATTTAGTACTGATATCCAATTTGTAAAAGGTTCTGATAATATACCAGCTGGTATGCTATCGAGAATTGAGGCTTTAGAACTCCCGAATGTCTTGGACTATACCGCAGTAGCTCAAGCCCAAAATGCTGAAACTGAATTGCAAAATCTGATTAAGTCTGACACAACTTTATAATTTCAACATATGATTTTACCGGGAACTGAAATTAAACTTTTGTGCGATACCTCTACACAAAACGTTCGCCCGTATCTTCCTCATGAATTTCGAAAAACCGCATTCAAAATTCTTCACGATTTAGCTCATCCAGGTGTCAAAGCTACTGTAAAACTCCTAACATCTCGTTTTGTTTGGCCAGGAATAAAAAAAGATATTACTAAGTGGACACGGACATGTATTCCATGTCAAAGATCCAAAATATATCGCCATACAAACAGCCCAGTAAAAAACATTAAAATTCCAGATAAGAGATTTGAAAATATTCATATTGATATCGTAGGACCCCTCCCCCTTTCCCAGGGATATGCATATTGCTTAACAATGATTGACCGTTTCACACGTTGGGTTGAAGCTTGTCCAATTTCAGATATATCCGCTGAAACTGTAGCTAGAGCGTTTTATGAAAATTGGATAGTTCGCTTCGGTGTTCCTAGGCTGGTCACATCAGACCAGGGCAGGCAATTTGAGTCTCTTTTACTTACAACATTAATGAAATTATTAGGGATTAAACACCTACACACCACAGCATATCACACAATGTCTAATGGCTTAATAGAAAATTGGCATCGCACAATGAAAGCCGCTTTAAAAGCTCATTTAACTAATCGTTGGACAGAGGTCTTACCCACAGTATTGCTTGGAATGCGTTCCGCATTCAGAGACACCATTAAAACGACCACAGCCGAACTGGTGTATGGTACAGCCTTGAGTATGCCTGGGGAATTTTTTGCACCAACTCCTGCAGACGTCAACGCAGCCAGATTCGTCGCACGCTTGAAAGAAGTCATGCAGCAGGTGTCCCCAGCTCCCACTAACAACCATGACACCAAGAACCGCTCCTTTGTATCGAAAGATCTCAGGAGCTGCAGCCAAGTTTTCGTGAGACATGATGCAGTTCAGCCACCTCTGAAACCACCATACGATGGACCCTTTGTTGTTATCCAGCGGTCCGATAAAGTTTACAAACTGCAGATTTGTGATAAAGCCAAGTTTGTGTCCATTGACCGTCTTAAGCCTGCATTCATCCTCAACTGCCCAGACTCGACATCGGTATCTGCCACCAGAACTCTAGAGCCCACTCCAGAAGTCCAACAGCCGGAAATCGAAGTACCAGAACCTCCAAAGGTTAAGTGCACTCGCTCTGGACGGCAAGTCCATTTTCCAGCACGCTTCAGGTAACGTTTCACTAGGAAGGGGGTACTGCAGTGTCCCCTACTGAACGCACCAACACTGCTAACTCCATGGTGCAGGAACGAACACTTGCAAACTGCTATTTTAACTTTAACGGCAACTGCCACGGCATTGCCTGAACTGAACTGAACTCATTCGTATTTACTTCGCTTCACGAGCTCGTGCTGGTTTGACGCACGCTAACTGCTCATTTTTCCCTGTAATCAATTTCGATTTGTAACTTAATTTTTGTTTTATTAAATGTAATAAGGTATATAATTTTAGTAGTTATTCTCCCTCCAAAGCAAACAGCCTTATGCTATTTTATTTATGGATCAGCTTACTGTGACGAAGTCATCGATATGTCACACTTATAGCTGAAATTCTTTAAGTTTTAATGAATCGGTTCAATTAAGTTAAAGATTTGCTAGACCGGATAATGTTTACTTATTCTGATAAGTGTCTTCGTTACTTTTTTTGTGTTGTCAAAAAAGGGATTTGCAGACAGATTTTTTCACACAAGATTATATTGTGTGCGCAGACAGATTGTGTGTTTGCTTTATAATATAAATAATAAAATTAAAAGGATATGAAAACGTAAAACAGAGGTTAAATAGATAAATATTATTGCAATTTTTAATATATAGTAACAGTTTAAATGTACAATTTTGGATAATTTTTAGAATAAGCGCAGCATATCTTATCTCAAATAAAAACTTAGCCAGCATTTTACGAGTAATTAAGTCTCGAAGAGCAAAACTGTGTTAATACAGGAAATATTAGGATTGTTTTTGCGTAACCATTCTCACAAAACGCTTGTATATCCTTTGTGAATAAGAATTCTTTAAGCTTTAATGAAACACTTCAGTTAAAACAAAGTTTTGCCAAGTAAACCAGAAGATATTTACTTATTCTGATAAGAGTCTTAGTTACAATATTTTTTTCTTTTTCAAAGAAGGGATTTGCCCGAGATTTTTTTCACGCAAGATCTAATCGTATACACAAACAGATTGCGTTTTTGTTTTAGAATATAAATATTAAATTGTACAAGGGTGTGAACGTAGTAAAACAGAGTTTAGTATATTTTTAGCTTTACTAATCGCACAAAACGCTTGTATTTCTTTTGTGTATAAGAATTATTTAAGCTTTAATGAAAAGCTTCAGTTGAGGTCAAGATGTGCTTGACCGGGTGATGTTTACTCAATTTGATCAGAGTCTTAGTTATTTCTTTTATGCATTGTCAAAGAAAGAATTTGCAAGAGAGTTTTTTTTTCTTTTTTTGCAAGATTTAATCATACATGCATATTGTGTTTTGTTTTAGAACATAAAAGTTAAACGGTATAAGAATGGGAAAGTCGTAAAACACAAATTAAATAAATTATTATTATTTCAATGCATATCTTTAATATATATTAACAATTAAAAATACAATTTTGGATTATTTTAAAAAAATAAACGCAGCATATTTTATCTCAAATCGAAGTTTTGACTGCATTTCACGAGCAATTAATTCCCGAAAATTAAACTGTTTTAATAAAGGATACATTAAGATAGTTCTTGCTTAACCGATAAAACGGTTGTATTTGTTTTGTGAAAAAGAACTGCTTATTGTTTAATTAAACGCTTCAGTTAAGGTAAAGATTTGCTGGACACCCTGGTGCTTACTCATTCTGATAAGAGTGTTTGTTATGTTTTTTGCTTTGTCAAAAAGGGGATTTGCTCGGGATTTTTTTCCTTTGCGAACGATTTAATCGTATGAACAGGCATATTACGTTTTTAATTTCGAATATAAATATTAAAAGATACTAGCATGAGAAAGTAGTAAAACAGAGGATATATAAATAATTATTTTCTGAAATACATATTACCTTGAGTCTAAAGTTTTGACCCTTTCGCAGAATAGTGCTTCTAAAACAGCTGGCGTTCGCAAGTTAAGTGACATTTTTACATACGGTTTTCTGGTTTCGAAAGAAGAAGGCGTGTGCTACAACACTGTGTATTTATTGTTTTGAAAAATTATCATCTGTAGCCTCCACGAAGCCTCGAAAATGGAACTGTCACGTATCCAGCTTCGAACCATCATCTACTACGAGTTCTGTTGCAACACCGGAGTGACAGAATGTCACCGTAACATGTGTGCATGTTTAGGTGAGGATATTGTATCACTTAGTTCAGTCAAACGATGGTATCAAAATTTTAAGATTAAAAATTTCGACATCGAAGATGAATCACGTGCTGGTCGACCTACTGTGATTGATGAGACCTTATTGCGGAAATCCATCGATGAAGATTAAAATGCTACATCACGGGAACTTGCATCTCACATCAATGTTTCTCAAAGAACCATAATTCGAGCATTAAAAAACATTGGTTTGACATACAAATTCAATCGATGGGTGCCGCACGATCTGACACAAAATGACAAAGAAAAACGAAAACGGACCTGTGTAAACTTGCTCGAATATCACCGAAAGGGTGATTTTTTGAAGCGGATTGTTACGTGTGATGAAAAGTGGGTTTATTACGACAACACCAGTCGAAAAGGAGGATGATCTGAACCAGGTGTACCGGTCAGGACCGTAACCAGGCGCACATTGACCTATAAAAAATCCTCCTCTGTGTTTTCTGGGATAGTCGCAGTATTATCTACAAGGAATACTTAAAAAGTGGCCAGACCATTGACAGTGAGTCGTACAGCAGCATGCTGCATAAAATGGACGCAGCAATTAGGGAAAAGCGAAGTAAGGAGTTCCGACGCAAGGTGGTTATGTTTCACCAGGATAATGCCAGGCCACACGTCAGTGCGTGGACGAATTGGAACTTATACAAGCTGGAATGGGACTTAATGCCACATCCTCCATATAGTCCGGACATGACACCTTCCGACTACTATTTGTTTTCGCATCTGAATTTGCACCTTAGTGGTGAAATTTTCAATTCTACAGAAGAGGTCAAAAAAGAGGTTGACCTCTTTCTTGACTCACGTAGCCCAGAGTTTTTCAAGGAAGGCATTGAAAAAATGCCAAAACGTTGGCAGAAGATTGTCGAACTTAATGGTGATTACTATCCTCACTAATGTTTTGTATTTTTGTAAATATTTGTTGTCAACATTAAAATAAAAAAAGGGTCAAAACTTTAGATTCAACCTGATATCTTTCATGTATATTAACGAATTCAATATACAATTTTGGATAATTTTAAAAATAAACGCAGCTTATTTTATCTCAAATCAAAACTCAGCCAACATTGTACGCGTAATTAACTCTCGAAGAATGAAATCGTGTAAATAAAGGAAATATCAGGATGGTTTTTGCGTAACCACTCTCACAAAACAATTGTATTAATAAGAATCGTTATACTATCCCTTTAGTGAATAAGAATTCTTTAAATTTTAATGAATCATTTCAGTTAAGATAATGATTTGCTCGACCAGATGCTATTTACTCATTCTGATAAGACTTTTAGTTACGTCTTTTTCGTTTTCAAAGAAGTGATTTGCCCGAGTAATTTACGAGAAATTATTTGTCAAAGAGCGAATTTGTATTAATAAAGAAATACTCAAATTGTTTTTGTGTAACAACTCGCACAAAACGCTTGTATTTTTTTGTGAATAAGAATGCTTTAAGGTTTAATGAAACGCTTCAGTTAAAATAAAATTTTGGTAAACCTTTGCTTTTGCTTTGATGTTTATTTATTCTGATAAGAGTCTTAGTTGAGATTTTTTTTCGTTTTCAAAGAAGGGATTTACCAAAGAATTTTTTTAAGTAACATTTAATCCTCTGCACATGTATATTGTGTTTTTGTTTTAGAATATAAACATTAAAATGTACAAGAATGTGAAAGTAGAATAACAGAGTTCAGTATAGTTTTGGCTTAACTATTCTCGCAAAAAGCTTGTATTTCTTTTGTTAACAAGAATTATTTAAGCTCTAATGAAATGCTTCAGTTAAGGTAAAGATTTGCTGAATCAGATGATTCTTACTCATTTTGATAAGAGTCTTAGTTATGTTTTTTGCTTTGTCAAAAAAGAGATTCGCCCGATAATTTTTTTCGTTTACGCACGATGTAAGCGTATACGCAGGGATATTATGCTTTTGTTTTAGAATATAAATATTAAAAGGTACAAGCATGGCAGAGTAGTAAACACAGAACAAATAATATTTATTTTTACAATATACGTCTTTAATATACACTGGTGTGCAAAATTTAAGGACGAGTCCCAAAATGCCAATTTTCAAGGGATTTTCAAATGGTAATTTTCACGGGAGTATCCAAAAGGAAGTAATATAACTCCAATAATTACTATCCCTGCATAATAGCTAGTCCATATAACATCTCATTCAGGTCATATATGGTCACAAGAGTCACAGTCACTACGGTGAAACAAAAAATAGGAAGTAATACGTATCTTTTATGAGTCTCAAATACGACTCCACTGTCAAGATACTGCGACTGCTGCTTTGTGACGAGTCACCAGGTGACTTTGCAGTGTCGTTTTATTGAGACTCTCGTGCGACTGTCATTTAGAGGCTCAATTTCAAAGTCATTGTGAATGTTGCATTATGATAAATCACCAAACAATGCCCCATTAAAGTCACACGGTGAGTTTTCACCACTTTTCACACTGGTTACTTCACAGTAGGGACTCTGTTACCTATGACAAAGTCTAGTGGAACATGTGACTTTAATGTGTCATTATTTGGTTATTTATAATAATGCAGTATTCACAGTGACTTTGAAATTGAGCCTCCAACTGACAGTCACATGAGAGCCTCAATACAACAACAATGTAAAGTGACCTGGTGACTCGTAAAAAGCAGCAATCGCAGTGGAGTAACATATAGTAGTTACTGAGACTCATAAAAGAGACGCATGGAATTTCCTATTTTTTGTTTCGTCTTAGTGACTGTGACTCTTGTGACCATGTGTGACCTGAATGAGATGTTATATGGACTAGCTGTTATGCAAGGATAGTAATTATTCGAATTATATTACTTCCTGTTAAATATTCGCGTCCAAATTACCGCTTGAAAATCCCTCGGTCCTTAGATTTTGCTTAACAGTGTATATTAACGATTTCAATGCACAATTTTGGATAATTTTAAAAATAAACTCAAAAAATTTCATCTCAAATCAAAACTTATTAATATTTTACGAGTATTTAATTATCGAAGAGCAAAACGGTGTTAATAAAAGAAAGATTAAATGGTTTTTGTGTAACCACTCTCACAAAACGCTTGTATTTCTTTTGTGAATATGAATTCTTTAAGCTTTAAAGAAACACTTCCGTTAAAAGTTTGCTATACCGGATGATGTTTACACATTTTGATAAGAGACTTGGTTGAAATTTTTTTGGGTTTTGAAAAAAGGGGTTTACCAAAGAGGAATTTTTTTCACGCGAGATTTAATCGATGTAGAAGCAGATTGTGTTTTTCTTTTCGAATATAAATATTAAAAGGTACAAGCATGTGAAGGTAGTAAAACACAAGTTAGTATAGTTTTGGCTGAATTATTCTCCCGAAACGCTTTCATTTCTTTTGTGAATAAGAATTATTTAAGCTTTAATGATACGCTTCAGTTAAGGTAAAAATTCGCTGGACGGGATGATGTTTACTCATTTTGATATGAGTCTTGATTATGTTTTTTGCGTTAGCAAAGAAAGTATTTGCTCGAGAGTTTTTTTTATTTCATTTTTTCCGCAAGATTTAATCGTATGTGTATATGGTGTTTTTGTATTAGATCATAAATATTAAAGGGTATAATCATGGGAAAGTAGTAAAACCCAGATCAAATAAATTATTATTATTCTAAAGCATATCTTTAATACATATTAACGATTTAAATACACAATTTTGGATTTTTTTTTTAATGAACCCAACATATTTTATCTCAACTCAAATAATGCAATCATATACTGCTCAATAATATACTACATTTCACGAGCAATTAATTATCGAAAATTAAACTGTATTAATAAAGGGTACATTAGGATAAATTTTGTTTAACTGCTCTCCCAAAACGCTTGTACTTCTTTTGTGAATAAGAATCAATTAAGCTTTAATAAACCGTTTAATATTACGTTTTTGTTTTAGAATATAAATATTAAAAGTTACAAGTATGAGAAAGTAGTAAAACACAGGAGAAATAAATAATAAATTTTGCAATACATATCCTTAATATAACGATTTCAATACACAATTTTAGATAATTTTTAAAATAAACTCAGCATATTTTATCTCAAATCAAAACTTATCTAGCATTTTACGAGTAATTAATTCTCGAAGAGTAAAACTCTGTAAATAAAGGAATATTAGGGTGTTTTTTGCATAACCACTCTTAGAAAACGCTTGTATGATTAGAATCATTATACTATCCCTTTCGTGAATAAGAATTCTTTAATTTTTAACGAAACACTTCAGTTAAGATAATGATTTGCTCGACCGGATGATATTTACTCATTCTGATAAGAGTCTTAGTTACGTCTTTTGCGTTTTCAAAGAAGACATTTGCCCGGGTAATTTACGAGTAATTAATTGTCGAAGAGCAGAACTATGTTAATAAAGGAAATACTGTAATTGTTTTTGCGTAACCACTTGCACAAAACGCTTGTATTTTTTGTGAATAAGAATGCTTTCTTAAATAAAAAGCTTGAGTTAAAATAAAATTTTGCTAATCCGGATATTTTTTATTCATTCTGATAAGAGTCTTGGTTACGATATTTTTCGTTTTCAAAGAAGGGATTTACCAAAGAATTTTTTTCAAGCAAGATTTAATCCTATGCACAAGTATATTGAGTTTTGTTATAGAATATAAACAATAAAATGTACAAGAATGTGGAAGAAGTATAACAGAGTTTAGTATAGTTTTGGCTTAACTATTCTCGCAAAAAGCTTGTATTTCTTTTGTTAACAAGAATTATTTAAGCTCTAATGAAATGCTTCAGTTAAGCTAAAGATTTGCTAGATCAGACGATTCTTACTCATTTTGATAAGAGTCTTAGTTATGTTTTTTGCTTTGTCAAAAAAGGGATTATCCCGATGTTTTTTTTTTCCTTTTCGCACGATGTAATCGTATACGCAGGGATATTATTCTTTTGTTTTAGAATAAATATTAAATAAATATTTATTTAAATCAGGATAAATAAATATTTATTTTTACAATACTTCAACAATACTTCAACAATACTTCTTTAAGACATATTAACGATTTCAATACACAATTTTGGATAATTTTAAAAATAAACTCAGCATATTTTATCTCAAATCAAAACTTTGCCAATATTTTACGAGTAATTAATTGTCGAAGAGCAAAACGGTGTTAATAAAACAAAGATTAGGATGGTTTTTGTGTAACCACTCTTACAAAACGCTTGTATTTCTTTTGTGAATAAGAATTATTTAAGCTCTAATGAAACACTTCCGTTAAAATAAAGTTTTGCTAGATCGGATGATGTTTACTCATTCTGATAAGAGCGTTGGTTATAATTTTTTTGCATTTTGAAAGAAGGGATTTGCCAAAGACCTTTTTGTTCAAGAAAGATATAATGCTATGCAAGAGCAGATTGTGTTTTTTTTTTTTTAGAATATAAATATTAAAAGGTACAAGCATGTGGAAGGAGTAAAACACAGGTTAGTATAGTTTTAGCTTAACTATTCTCACGAAATGCTTTTTTATCTTTAGTGAATAAGAATTATTTAAGCTTTAATGATACGCTTCAGTTAAGGTAAAAATTCGCTGGACGGGATGATGTTTACTCATTTTGATATGAGTCTTGATTATGTTTTTTGCGTTGTCAAAGAATGTATTTGCTCGAGAGTTTTTTTTCTTTTTTCAGCAAGATTTAATCGTATGCATATATAGTGTTTTTGTTTTAAAACTTCAATATTAAAGGGTACAAGCATGGAAAAGTAGTAAAACTGAGATCAAATAAATTACTATTATTCTAAGGCATATGTTTAATATATATTAACGATTTAAATACACAGTTTTGGATTTTTTTTTTAAAAATGAATCCAACATATTTTATCTCAAATCAATTATTGCAATCATATACTGCATTTCACGATCAATTAATTCTCGAAAATTAAACTGTATTAATAAAGGATACATTAGGATAGTTTTTGTTTAAACGTTCTTCAAAACACTTGTACTTCTTTTGTGAATAAGAATCAATTAAGCTCTAATGAAACGCTTCAGCTAAGCTAAGGAATTACTGAACCGGATGATGCTTACTCATTCTAATAAGAGACTTAGTTATGTCTTTTGCGTTGTCAAAGAAGAGATTTGTCCAAGATTTTTTTTATTATTTTACGCACGATTTAATCATATGCACATGCATATTACGTTTTTGTTTTAGAATATAAATATTAAAAGGTACAAGCATGAGAAAGTCGTAAAACACAGGACAAATAAGTGATTATTTTTGCAATACATATCCTTAATATATATTAATGATTTCAATACACAATTTTAGATAATTTTAAAAATAAACTGACCATATTTTATTTCAAATGAAAACTTATCTAGCATTTTACGAGTAATTAATTCTCGAAGAGTAAAACTCTGTAAATAAAGGAAATATTAGGATGGTTTTTGCGTAACCACTCTCAGAAAACGCTTGTATGATTAAGAATGGTTATACTATCTCTTTCGTGAATAAGAATTATTTAAGTTTTAACTAAAAGCTTCAGTTAAGATAAGGATTTGCTTGACCAAATGATATTTTCTCATTCTGATAAGATTCTTAGTTATGTTTTTTTGCTTTTTCAAAGAAGGTAATTGACAGAGGTTTTTTTTTTTATTTATATATTATTGATGTTTTTTCGTAAGATTTAATTGTATGCACACGCAGATTGTGGTTTTGTTTTCGAACATAAATATTAAAAGGTACAAGCATGTGAAAGTAGTAAAACACAGGTTAAATAGATAAATATTATTTAATTCTTCATTAAATATTAACGATTTAAATACACAATTTTGGATAATTTTTTAGAATAAATGCAGCAGAGTTTATCTGAAATCAAACGATGCCAGAATTTTACGCGAAACTATAATTCCCTAATAGTAAAATTTTGTAATAAAATAAATATTAGGACGGTTTTTGCATAATCATTCTCACAAAACGTTTGTATTCTTTAACCCTTTCCGGCGCAGTGTTACCGGCTCGGCAACACCTAAAGTTCCCCTTGTTTAGAGACACAAAAACTCCGTGAATATTTCAAAAACTGCTCTAATGGCTACTTTAAATCTTTCTTATGAGTTCTAGATGACAGCACCACAGAGATCAAATTCTACTGTTTTTAAATAATAGGTAAAATATTTTACTCTAATACGCGCTTCACAACAATGCTTTTCTCACTGCGCTTATCAATGCTGTACTTGCACGATGTTACCACTTCGGCAACAGCTGTATAATTAAAATGGTTTGTGCAATCTTTACAAAATTATACCTGTGTACTCCTCTAGGCCTAAATAGATTGCCTATTTTTTTTCTTTAAATTCCAACTTTAAAGAGTAGTGCGCCGGAAATGGTTATGTATTAATAAAACTCTTCTTTAAAGATAAGAATTTGCTACACCGGATGATGTTCTAAAAAGAGTCTTGTTTGCGTTTGTTTGCGGTGTCAAAGTAAGGATTTGTGCAAGAGATTTTTTTTTCAAGCAAGATTTAATCGTATGTACAAGCAGATTATGGTTTCGGTCTAGAATAAAAATATTAAAAGTTACAAGCATGTGAAAGTAGTAAAACGCAGGTAAAAGTATAAAAATTCTTAGTCTTTAATATATATTAAAGATTTAAATACACAATTTTGGATAATTTTTAAAATAAACACAGCATATTTTATCTGAAATGAAACCTTTGCATGTACTTTACGAATAATTGATTTTGGATAAGCAAAGCAGCGTAAAGAACGAATTAGGATGGCTTTTGCATAACCAGTGTCACTAATAAACCGCTTCTATTTCTTTTGTGAATAAGAATTATTTAAGCTTTAATGAAATGCTTCAGTTAAGATAAGGAATTTCTAGTCTGGATGATATTTACTCATTCTGATAAGAGTCTTAGTTATGTTTTTTTTTTTTTTTTTTTTTTTTTTTTTGCGATTTGAAAGAAGAAACTCGCCTGTGAGAATCTTTTTCTCGCAAGATTTAATCGTATGCCCAGTTATATTGTATTTCTGTTTTAGTATGATGTTATTTAAAAGACATAAATCTGTAATAGTAAAAATATGTAAAATATAAAAATAGTAAAAAATTATTCAAAGAAATAAAACGTTTAAAATAATACTTATTTTCCTTTTTAATCAAAACTAATTAAACTAATTGCATAATAGATAATTTTTAAGAGTGTTACATTTTTACATACGATAGAAAATTTAGATATGTTTATAGAAGTATATACAGAAAGTCTGTAAACTATATTATTTATATTTACACTTTGTTAGAATCATTATCCATATTTATTAATTTTAATTTCTATCCTCTTAGTTTTTATTATGGCGACAATTTCTTAATATATTTTCAAATATGAAAATAATTTGTATTTTTTTAATGTTTTAAATATTTTTATGGAAAAGCTTTACTATTAAATAAATGATTGGTGTACAAGATGCTAATTGACTTCATTTTGTACATTTTAAAGTGACAATTGGCATCCGTTTTATGTTCAGAAAATGAAAGTGTTAAAATAATTTATGTTTGAACATTTTTATTAACAGATATATACTGTATGTATACATGTATAACGTATGTATCACTTATTGATAACACTGTTGCTGCATTATCAACAAGTATATCACCATCAAAGGGTTATTCAATAATTGTAATAATATCTTCCGATTGAAAAACTATAAAAAGCTTTGGTATAAAACAATTATAATAAAAATTGCCGGCAAAAACTCCGTAATCTCACAAGTTCAATTGTACATCGGCGCAATTAGAGAATACTTTGAGCAGTAACTCTAGTAGAATAGTAGTAGAATGGCATTTGATGCATTTATTTTTTACCGTATAGAAATTTTTTTTCTGATAGACTAATAAACTGATATTTATTTTTCTGTTTATTTTCAATATTTCTATATTCGCTTGTATATAACCCCTACAAGTCAGCCAAAAAAAAAAAAAAAAAAAAAAAAAAAAAAAATTGAAATAAAACTCTTTGGTGTCTCTCGATTTGGCGATATCATCTAAAGGTGTTTTTCACTTAAAAATGCCCCAACATGAATATTTCCGTCATTTGAAACGCTTTTATAATTAGAACTACATGTCTAGGACCAACGGTTAACAAATTAAAGGTCGGTGATAGATTACATATTGCACCCTGTATATTTCCACACCTTTGACAACTTGGAACATAAACGTGCGTTTCATCTAACATTTAAACTTTTCATCTGTTAAATCAATAAATCAGGTTATAGTTCATATCTATTATTAAGTATTTATGTTTATGTGAAATAGTGATTCGTAAATATATGTTTTAACCCTTTGCGGCGCACGGCAAATTCATTGCTCAAGTGTTGAAAATAATGATTCACACCGGAATTTGAAATCAATTTTATTTGTAAATATGAAAACGCTATGTTTCACGTATTAAATAAACAGTAATTTTTTTAAACAAAATTCCGAGGACAATGTGGGGTTTGGGAATTAAAATTAAGTGGTATATCTTTGAAACCACTGCGCTGCAAAGGGTTAAAGTTTCCTTTTTCTAGCACTTGATAAAAGTGCATATTGAAGTCGGAACTTCTAAGAAAATTCGAAATACATCTAATAAACTCATTTTTATCCGAAATAAAATAAAATATAAATACAAATTATAATTTCTCTTTTTGAAAAAACAACAATAATGTATTTTTAACACGGTAAATGCACTGGACTTATATTGTTATCTTCCTAGAGAGTGCATTGTAATTTTATTATTTATTTCCTATTGTAATTAAATTTAACAAACTACTGCAAAAATCATTTTTTTTCAACATAAAAAACAGAGTCTTTTGAATAAAAAAAATCATAATTTAATTAAAATTAAGTATGTTTACATCATAAATAACTTTTACTTAATGTAATCGCATTATGATAATTTTAATTCATTTATTTAAAAGAATTTAATTAATTTTAATCAGAACAATAAATTTTAATTCTTAGGAAACGGTAGCAGGAGCTTATAATAATTATTAAATATGAATCTCCGAAAATATTTCCAAATTATATCATCATAAAAAAGTTTTTTTCGTTATTATTTAGTTTTAAAGGCATATATTTAAGAAAATGTCTGATGGATTTCTCAATTAATCAAAAGAATTTTATTTGAAATCTGAAATCTGATAACATAATGGACAAATTTGTTAAAAAAAATTCATTTTATTTCAGTCAGAATACAATTATATTTTAAGCATATTTTTTTTTTAATGACATGCATTCATTTTGATCATTTAAAATTTTCTTTATTTTAAACCATTTATAGTTAATATCAACTTATTTAATTTTTTTTCCTTTTATCAACACAAACACAAGAAATCAAGAATAACGAATGGTAATGGTATACATTCACTGTTAATAGCTTTATTAAGTAAAATAGCAAAATAACAAAGTATGGCACCTTTAAAATTTTAAATAATGAAAAAATTATAGACATTTTTATAGATTTTATTTCCTAAGATACTACAGCAATCAAAACTACATACGTGATAAATATGTACTTATAATTACCATAAGGACATAAAGGGTTAACATCCGCTATTAAAAAATTTAAACCTGAGATTTTACTAAACTACTCTTGACTAAATAAGTTTCTTTCTTAAAGTAAGTATACGGAAATTTTCAAGTATAACGTCACGTACAGTAAACCCTTATTTTTCGCGAATTTAACATTTGCGAGTTTTGATTATAATATAAAAAATGATGAAAATTTCGACGTTTCGGCAATTAATGGCGAATACTTGGTTCGCGAAGTCTCGCAAATTTTGATTTTAAAACTTTTCTTCTTAATAAATTTGAATTTTTCTTTACTTCCGTAAAATATTAGTTATTGGGCAGCTACATTGTATTGTATAGACTAAATTTCAAAAATTTCCGTCATTGTATTGTGACAAAATACAGATAAGTAAAACTGATAAATCTGAAGCACAAATTGATGCTTAAATTAAAAAAAATATCCCATATTTTCTAAAACTCAAAATTTTTTATTGCGAGTGAAAAATTTTCTAGAAAAGTTGTATGGGAGATTCTAAAGATTTAATAATAACTAATTGAGAAAGACATGGAATTCACTGATAAGGAGTCTTAAATTTAAAAGAAAAATAAAAGCCGCCATTTTTCTTTATATGGAATTTCATGCAAAAATCTGTTCTTCTGAATAATCATATATCAGTAATTTTTTTCAACCATAAACTAGCAACTATACCTTAGGCAATATGCTTAATATTACCACAATTTATTTACTTCATTTACATTTTAATGCTGAATAAATATATTTTTACTTTTCAAATGCTTTTTCTATTTTAAAATTCATAAAACCTAATCCTCTTCTACGTACGGGAAGTCACTGGTGACTGAACATTGATTTTTACATTGAGAATATCTCATTTACCGGTTACTGACAGTTTAAAATATGGTAAAAAACTAAAAATACATATATTGTTTTTAATTAACAAGTGAAAATTTATTTTTACTGGTAACTTTCTTTTATTGCTTTTATAATACTTTCTTAAAACTTTCTTAAAACATTGTAAATTTTCATCTTCAGTGTCAGTCACCATGGCACTCAACGTGTTAACCATCCAAAGCCGTGGTTAATAATTATGTAGATATTTACTATAACGAGTGTTCCCGATATTCTCGATATTTTTATTCAGATATTTAGCATCCACGTCAGAAATTTAAAATAGGCGTTTAAAATAGAAAATATTGTTTTAATCATTAGTAGACATTTCATTATCAGATAAATCGAAATTTGTTATTATATTTTCTGGGGTGAATTTCGATTGATTGATATACGAAATTTTTGGAACGCATTCCTCCTTGGGAATTAGAGGGTGTAGTAAAATATAAATAAGACATTAAATAGTAAGCAGTAAAAATAAATTTATCCAGTCGCCTTTTTTTGTGCAATGATGTACATGAAAGTTACGCATTAGGTATTCATGCACTGTACAGTCAGGGATACAATCGCTCTACAACAAACTGCTTATTTCTACAACTAAATTTTATTAGTACAATGTCATCTTATTTGAAGACAGAATTTTTTAGGTTAAACAGGGTGAAAAATTTTCGTAAAAATTACTGATGAAACTCAGCCATTTACAGAGAGTATGTATCGTTAACTGTACTTGAAAAAACATAATCTTTCACTAAGGACAAGAAGCACTAGTTAAATAGAGCTGATATGTTTAATGAATTTTTTATATATAGGAAATATAATGTCTTTAGTAAAATTTAAAATTTTAAATCTTTTAATTCAGTAAAGAAATGCACTATTTTTTTTTGGGGGGGGGGGAGATTAATTAAGTGGATAGAGGGTTATTTCGTGTTTTTTTAATAAAATCATTTAACAGGTAACATTTACATTCAATACCATTCAAGTAAAGAAATTATACAGTATGTATATAGCTGTGCATAAATAATTATTTTACTTCAGGAAGATCTGAATATTAATCAATTGCGTACATATAATAGATTTCACTAATTATACTAACTCACTAATTATTTTACTACAGGTTTTTCATAATATTTAACATACATACGTAGTATAATTCAAAAGTTCGGGGAAAAGTTGTAAAAAACTTTTCCCTGAATAATTCACAGCACCAAAGCATATCCACCTTCATAGTAGTCACCTTGGGCATCGATACATTTCTGCCAGCGTTCGTAAAACTTCTGGAAGCCATTTTTTGCAACCTCCCATAAGGTCTCCAGCGATATTGTTTTCACCGCATCTGATGACTAAAAATGGCGTCCCTGTAAATATTTTTTCATTGATGGGAACAGGTAAAAGTCACACGGAGCTATGTCCAGTTGATAGGGATAGGTAAGTCCATTAGTGTGAGTTTTGAGAAGATTTTTTTTAAGTTGGTATCGATGCGCTGGTGCATTTTTAAGCAGAAAGTACAAGTCTTTGGCCTCAGTGAAGGATGTCCAATGCGTTTATCGCCTTCGATCTATTCTCGGTCATCTTTAAACTGTCGATGCCATTCATAAAGTTTGTGCATCCCCATGGTAGATTCATCCTACACCTTTTTTAGCATTTTCAAAGTCTCCAGGATTTAATGCTGAAACGCTGTTCAAGAAAAGCCATCTTACATCTTAGCAAACTCAATTAATTTCGGAATATAATAGCTGCGCGTGCGGTTAGGTCACATGGCATGGACTAAACCAACCTGAGCAAGCAGGGGAGGGTATGGAGAATACATTTAGGACTGTTTTACTTTAGGCACTTGCTTTTGTTGTCATGAATGGTAACAGACCGCAAAGTTTTGAACCGTATATACATGTTGTTATGCTTGGTGCTTGTGCTTTTCTTTTAAAACATTCTCATATTATTTAAACAATAAGATTACTTTAAACATCTAATTCTGAAATGTGAATATTGAATTATTAGATATCTTCCAGTTATTTAAACACTTATATATATCTATATATATATATATATGTGTGTGTGAATTATTTTTTTAATTTAATAGGATAGTAGTTTTTATTTTAAATTCATGCAAGAACTAGGTTACACGTAGCAAATGATGTATTGTATTTTTTTCTTCTTCCTTTGTAACTATTATCTTATATGTACTAAAGAAGATCTGCAAAAAAAGTTTTATCCTTTTGATTTTCGATTAGTTAGTTAATTATGAAATTCAATGTAACGAAATGTCATTTTCATGGTCGGATTTTGTAGGAAAAAATTATATACTATATATTTTTTTATTACAAAGGCATAATATATATTCATATACATACATACATATAATTATATGTATGTATGTATATGAACTATGTATATATATATATATATATATATTATGCATATACAATATACATATAATATGTATACAGGGTGATTCAAAAAAGATGGGCAAAATTTTAAGAGGTGATAGTACACATCAAGACAAACAATATTTAAATAGGAAACCAAGGGTCCCAAAGTCTTCCGAAGGAGATAGGCGCCATTAAAGTTTAGGGTCCAAAATTTGAAATGATTATAAAAAACGGAAAAATCAGTCGATTCGTTTTCAGTTTCCACGAAAACTATTCTTTATGTCAGTATTGTCCTGAAAATAAATTATAAAGTTGAATTTCGAAAAATACCGATAGAGGGCGCTTTAGACTTTGGAGCAAGAATGATTTTAGAGAAAACCGCAAACGAATTGACCAATTTTTTCTGTTTTTTTATAATCATTTGAAATTTGAACCTACCGACTCCCATTGAACAAAGTTCAGTTTTCGCTACTTAACCACAGATTTTGAGATCAAAATTTAAGTTTATGTCAAAGCTTCTAAAAAAAATTAGTGAGATGCAAAAAATAACGGTAAAAAATAGTTGTTCGTTGCTACAAAGTCTAAAGCGCCCTCTATCGGCATTTTTTGAAATTTATCTTTATAATTTATTTTCAAGACAATACTGACATAAAGAATAATTTTCGTGAAAACCGCAAACGACCCTAACCTTTGGACCCTAAACTTTGATGGCGCCTATTTCCTTCGGAAGAAGTTTGGGACCCTTAGTTTCCCATTTAATATTATTTGTCTTGATGTGTACTATCACCTCTTAAAATTTTGCCCATCTTTTTTTAATCACCCTGTATATATACATATATATACACATATATACAGGGTGTTTCAAAAATAACCGGTATATTTGAAAAATCGATAAAAATTAAACGGGCAGCGTTAGAAATACACCGTTAGTTGCAATAAGTTTGGGACAACAGTAAATTTTCACTCATACAACTTTCGAAATTAGTTAAAATTTTCAACAACAGATGGCACTGCAGGCAATTTGAAAGCTATAGTAGAAAACGCAATCTGTGAGTTTGCCATCCTGTCTCTCTCTCAATGCCTGCGAAGACACTCTTGAGCTAATTCTATTCCAACGGGAGGCATTTTCGTAATAACTCTTTCGCATTTTGACTCTTTTAAAAAAATTTTGCATTGTATAGCTGAGATCCCTCTCAAGATCGCTCCTCTATTACATTTTCGATTTTGGTCGCAGATGTTATATATATAAAACCCCTCCGTGTATAACGATTCCGTGGTCAACCCATCCACGAGAAAAAGAAATTGCGACCACGTTAGGCTTAAATATTCCAAGCCGGTCACAAATATTCTAATTGTTCAATTTATGGAAATATACATGTAAAAGATTTATTCATTACCCATTTTCTTTATAACCGAAAAATACTATCTAATTATAATGTTTAAGTTCTAAATAAAACAACCATTAATTATGAGAAAAACTAACATTAAATTACGAGAAAAACAAACTATGTAAGAAAATTAATGCTGTTGCCATTCAAGAATGACAAATTCTAAATCTATAAAAAATATTATGAAAAGTTACCTCCCATTTTAAAGGCTACCTATTTTCTGACCAATGAAAACGCTCTATAGTCATATTGGAGCTTTGTCATTAGTCAGAATTACATTTTGAGTTGTAAATGACGTCACTGAATTTTACTTTCACATCTTTTCACGATTTCAAAAACAATATTAAATTAAAGCTTGTTATTTAAGGAACGCGAAGGTGCGTTTTAAATGCAATATTGTTAGAATTTTTATATTCGGGTTGCTTTCATTTTTTCGTGAATGACTCTTGAGAACGACTCCATTGTCACATCATGACTCATGCTGTACATCGAGGGATTGGGCGTGTTCGGCGGCTACGTGCTCTCAGGAGACAAGGACATGGAGTCGATGTTTATCGCGGATGTTCAGTACTGTTCAGTACTCGGTACTGTGCGCTCAGAAACAGATTGAGTACAGACCATGTATTTGATTAATTACGGTGTCAATTATAAGTTATTTATATTATCTGTTACAACCAAAGGTGAGCTTCACGGCCGAATGCATAGAGCGTTGAACTCGAAACCAGAGATTGTGGGTTCGAATCCTTCGCATCTAAAAACTGTGTTTATGATTTTTTTAAAATTATTATTGGTTGCTTAATATTTATACATATAACATTTTTATTAAAAATAATTTTTATATTAATAATACAAAAACACATGTATTTCTATTATAACAATAAAATATTCTTTTATAATTGATTTTTTGCCTTATTCTTTTAAAATTTATGTATTTATCATTTGTTCATTACAATCCCCCCATCCACCAGATAGTTTTGTTAAAGTTTTGAATGCAGATTTCTGCTGATTTTTTTTTCTGCTCCCCTCGCCATTGTTTAATTCCTGTATTTTAATTGTTTAAGCATAAAGTGGCTATGACTGACCACAATTGTTGCAATTTTTTAAGCCGGCTAGTAATAAATTAGAAAAATTATCTTCGTAAATATACTTTGCAAAGGAGGAGGGGGGAGGAGAGTTCGCAAAAATCTACGTTTGCCTCGAGAAAAAAAAGAAAAAAAAAGATGATGACACCCTTGGCGCCCGGGCATATGCCCTATCTCTTCTCTTTCTTAGTTATAGCCCTGAATGTGATTAAAAGTTCTTTTTCTTTTCTATCACAGTTGTCAAGATACTTATTAGCAGCAATATTGTATTAAATATTGTATTAATTAAATACTAATTTTTTCCTAAAAGTAAGTTAATAGAATGTGGAGAATCCCTCATCATTCAGTTGTTTTTAGAGAGCAAATAAAAACAGCTTATTATAATAATGATATCTTTTTGAATTTTCACGATATTTGATTGGATTGTTTTTATGAGTTACACCATAGAATTGACTATTAAATGATGTGAAAAATCGTTTTTGTCGTTTGCGCTTGCGCTTGCGCAGATAAAAAATATTTTATACAACTACTAATATTTCATAAAATATTTAATATATCTATATTCAATTGGGCTATATTTTTTCTACTACATTTTGCTATCTTTTTCTGAAATTTCCGTTAGATTTGGTCAAAACCCTGCACGATATAAACAAAAAACATAGCAGAATTTTTTTTTTAATTTTTCAAAAAAAAAAAAAAATGCTTTTTCTCTATGAATATACAAGCTATTCCTTCAAAAATCAATGTACATGTTCTATAGTATCCAGATATTTGTATTCTGCAACGATTAATCGTTTCGTGCGTTTTCTGTACAAGGTGATCCCAAATATTTCTATTACTCTTTGATTTTTTGACGACCCCTTAATTGTCCTGCCATGTCAAATGGATGTAGATAAATATGAGGATAAACATAATCTCTATAATGCTAAAGTTCCAGAATAATCTGACTAGTATATTTTAAATATTTGACAAAACGTCAAAAATTGAAAGTATCCGAATGCATATTGTTAGATAGTGTATATATATATATATATACATACATATATAGGTAGATAGATAATCCAGGACTTTAAAAAACACAAAAATTATTATTTACATGCGTATATTGTTTTTAGAAAATTAATTTTTTATCCTTTTTTTATGATTATATATATTGGTAGTATTTCTACGATTATTTTTAAAACTATGCACAGTGTGAAGTTTAAAAATAATTAACAATGATTTAAATCAAAAATATTACAAAGCATTTAAAAAATAAGAATTCACATGTTCTAGAAATATTCTAGAAAACATGCATAAAGAAGCCATATGGGCTGTGTTAAAACCTCATTTATCAGCTAAAGAAATAGGATATTTTTGCCATAAGTTTAAGTATCGGTTTCCTGTTAAGGCAGCATGATAAAATGCATACCATAGATCACTTCTGAAGTTTCTATTTTGTACAAATTCTGGAATCAGTCATGAAAAAAATGGCTTAACAAAATAGATTTTTCATAAAAGAGGAAAAAAAAGTATAATTCATCTTCTGATAAAAATGTAGGAATATTTTATATTGGACATAAATCCTTGTTTCTTTTATTCTAATAATTTATTCGATTTTCAAATAGGGTGCTTCATTTTTTTGTTACTTAAAAAAAGGTGATTTTTTTCTGTTAGATTACATTTTTAATTAACGAATGATGGATGATGCAATTTCATTTCACTAACTGTAAATAGTTAAGTAGTATTTAGTAATTGCTGCTTTCATTCGGTAAGGGTAAATCCAATAAAATTATGTGCAAAGGGAAGTTTATAAAAGAATTATAATTGACTTAAATTCTAAAATGCTATAAAGCGTATAAAAAGAATCAGAAGTGACAGATTTAAGAAATACTGAAAAAAAACATAAACTGGCCATATGGGCTGTGTTAAAACCTCGTGTATCAATAAAGAGTTAGGACGTTTTTATCATAAGTTAAAGTATCGGTTTCCATTTAAGGTAGCATAATAAAACGCCATAGATCACTTCTGGAGATTTTGTTTTGAACAAATTCTGGAATCAGTCCTGGAAAAAAAATTGCTTAACAAAATAAATTTTCCACAAAAGTAAAAAGTATAATTTATCTTCTGATAAAAATAAAGGCATATTTTATATTGGGCATAAATCCTTGTTTCTTTTATTCTAATATTTTATATTTTTTTATTTAATATATATATATATATATATATATATATATGTGTGTGTGTGTGTGTGTGTGTGTGTGTGTGTGTGTATAAAATTACACAGTTTTGCAAATCATAATGTAACTGATTTCACTGATTTTGCAAATCAGAGACTGTTAAACTTTTGAAACTTATATTCAATCATTAATTATTTGCAAAAGTATTATTTACAAAGTTCTATTTACAATTTAAACCATCATAAGTTTTAGTTAATTAATACACGTCTCACGCGGGATGTCATCATTATTGAACATTCTTTTTCGACCCACAACAACCGTTCCATAAAACGTTCTCTTCAGCTCACTTCAGCATTTCGCTTGAATTTGATCTAATTCTTTAATTGCCTACCTTGCTGGAGAGCCTTGGTCTCAGAGTTATGGTATTGTGAAGCTACGACCCTATAACAATCAGGATAGTGGGAGCAAGAATTTCGTTTCCACAATCGGCCAGCCTGACGGGAAAATAGTCTCGAATGGGTATCTGTTTGCTGGTAGCAGCAGTTGGATCACCTGGAAAGATAAAACAACAGCAATATCCAAAGTCTTATTTGGAGGGAAAAAAACATCATTATTAAAATCCTCTATCAAATTTAAAATTATTTCTTGAAAAAATTCGTATTCTTTTTCCTTCTCTTTACGTCTTTTTACTGATTCTTTCTTTTTTCTTACATCTTTTCGTCGTCTTTTTTTCTTACGTCTTTTCGTATTCTTTTACCTTACGGCTTTTTGTCTTCTTTTTACCTTACGTCTTTTCGTCTTAATTTTCTTGTGTCTCTTCGTCTTAATTTTCTTACGTCTTTTCCTCTTCTTTTTAACTTTCGTCTTTTCGTCTTCTTCTTTCTTACGTCTTTTCGTCTTCTTTTTACGTTACGTCTTTTCGTCTTCTTTTTACGTTACGTCTTTTCGTCTTCTTTTTACTTATGTCTTTTCGGGAATAATTAAGTCAAAATCCTTTTAGTTGTCAGTCCAGTGATGTGTCATAGTTGGGATAGTGTCTTAATCGGTGATATTACTTTTTTTGTGTCAAACTTCGTCCGTCCACGGCTTCATATACTCTGCGCAAGTACTGGTGACCATGGGACCTTCATCAAATACAAGTTTCTTTACATCGTAGGTGCCATTATTTTTTACTTTTATCCCTTTATACGGATCTAAATATTTTGTTTTTAACTTCAAACATGGACCTTGTTGTGTGCGTTTTACAGCAACCATATCATTAAGCTTAAATTTGTTTTTTTTTCATCTGAGATTGTAAGTTTTACGATTATCTTCTTCGACTTTTAAAATTTCTTTTTTAGCATTATTTCTCAAATCTTCGTGATTATTAGCAAAATTGGATTGTATTTCAGCATTCAGAAGTCTAGAAATCTCAATATTATTTTTTAGTTTCATTTTAGCACCAAACATCAATTCAAAAGGGGTTGTGCTAATACTTCTCTGAAAAATCAAATTTGTCACCTCTTGGACGTCGCTTACGTGTGTATACCATTTTTTAGGATTATCTACAGATAATTTAGACAGAACGGATATTATGACAGAATTTAGACGCTTGACATGGCCGTTAGACCTGGGTAATCCAGTGGTAATCGGAATATGTTTAATATTTTCTTTGATGCAATAATCTTCGAAAGCTTTACAGGTAAATGCAGGACCTTTATCTGAGATTATGCGAACTGGTCTTCCAAAGACAGCTTTTTGGATTTCTATTTTAGAAATTACTTCGGCAGCATCGGTAGATTTTGTGGGATACAATCAAACAAATTTTGTTAATTCGTCAATGACCGAAAGGATGCGTTTGTAATTTTTATTCGTACTCTAGAATGGACCTAAGTGATCAACATGGTATGTATGTAACGGAGTTTCTTCTTTTTCTATTGAATGAAGTAAACTACTTGTTTACCATATTTTCTATTAAACTACAGGGAACACAATTTGCTATGCATTTCTCAATTTTTTGCTTAACTTTGGGTATGTAAAAATCATTCTGTATTTTTTTTTCTGTTTGTGCAACTGCGTAATGACCTTTTTCGTCAGCGGTCTGGATTATATTCATTAACATATCTTCCAGTACAACTAATAAATCGTTACCGTTAACACATTTATAAAAAACGTCATTTTTAACTAAATATTCATCATAAGATTTCACTTTTAGGATTTCTTTTATTGTTTTAATTTGCTCATGGGTTTCTTGAGCTTGGATAATTTTTAAAGTTAAGCTATCTTGGATTACCATACAAATAGGATGTCTGCTTAATGCATCAACATGCTTCATACTACTACCGTTTCTGTGTTCAATAACATAATCAAAATCGGATAACATTATTGCTATCTAGCTATTTTTGTACTCATTTCTTTTCTACCCATAGTCATTTTAAATGCATTACAATCGGTTACAATTTTAAATAGAATACCTAGCACATATACTCTAAACTTTTTCAGGGCTTCAATTCGTAGCTGGTGTACTTTCATTCAGCTTCGGTGTTTTTTTACTGGCGAAATAAACTGGATGAAATTGATTATCTACTGGAGATTGTTGCATTAAATCAGCTCCATAGTCATCAATATGGCATTGCAATGGATTTCGATCGCACTTTTGGGATTGTAAACCGAAAGTACTGGTTCCGACCACAAAATACGTTTGAGTCCATTAAAAGCTTTTTGTTCTTCTATATCAAATTTAAATTCCGTATCTTTTCTTAACAGGTCACTCATGGTTTAGATATAACCGAATAATTTCTTAAAAACTTTCGAAAGTATCCTGTCAATCCTAAATAACTTTGAAATACTTTGGTTCGGGAAAATTTATTACTGCTTTTGTCTTCAGTGGGGAGGGATACAATTTACCATTTATGATTCTATATCCCAAAAAATCAATTTCACGCTTCAAAAAATGCATTTTTTAAGATTTAATTCTAACCCATATAGCGATGCAGTTTCGTTTTATTTCTTCTAGATCTTCAGCTTCGTTTTTGGCAGCTGTTATTAGGTCATCCATATAAATGACAACAGTGTGATCTTTTAATAGGTTTCGAAATACATTATAAATATATTTTTAAAAAACTCTAGGGCTATTAGCCAGCCCAAATGGACATTTTAAAAATTCGTATCGTCATCCATGAGTGACAAAAGAGATGTATTTCCGTGAGCTTTCTTCAACATCTATACGAAAAAAAACCGTTTTTCAAATCTATGGTGGTAAATACTTCCGCAGAATGTAATTGGTATATTACATCATCGATAACTGGCAAGGGGAAGTGCTCACGCACTGTCTTTTTGTTAAAACGTCTGTAATTAACACAAAGTCTCATTGTGTTATCTTTTTTCTTAACCCTTTCCGGCGCACTACTCTTTAAAGTTGGAATTTAAAGAAAAAAAATTAGGCAATCGATTTAGGCCTAAAGGAGTACACGGTATTGTTTTGTAAAGATTGCACTAATCATTTTAATTATACAGCTGTTGCCGAAGTGGTAACCTCCCATAAGTAAAGCATTGATAAGAGCAGTGAGAAGAGCATTGCTGCGAAGCGCGTATTACAGTAAAACATTTTACCTATTATTTAAAGACAGTAGAGTTTGATCTCTGTGGTGCTGCCATCTAGAACTCATAAGAAAGATTTAAAGTAGCCATTAGAGTAGTTTTTGAAATATTCACGGAGTTTTTGTGTCTCCAAACAGGGGGAACTTTAGATGTTGCCGACCCGGCAACACTGCGCGTTAAGGGGTTAACTAACACAACTGGCGAAGAAACATTAGAAGAACTTTTCCGAATGATTCCCTGAGCTAACCACTCCTCAATTTTGTCTTCGACTATTTTTTTCTCACATGGATGTAATCTTCGAAGGAAAGAACAAACTGGGATTTTATCAGTTAAATTAATTTTCATTTTAACATCTACTGTTTTAGTTTTAATTGGCACATAATTCTCAATTAAAGAGGATAACCCTGATCGTAAATTTTTATCAGCAATGGAACATAATATATTTTAGGCTTATACAAAACATTTACAATGTTAACTAAAAAGTCATTAGGCTGAACTTCCGCTTTAAACAGTTTCAAATCATTCTCAGAAATAGTTAATGTACCTTCATGAATAACATCAGTGCCAATAATTAAATCGAAATTAATGCAACTGTCATTAACGTCAAAAATGAAACTTTAAATTTTGAACCATCTACTTCAATTTCTGAATTGAAATAACCTTCTGGCTTAATTGAAGCTTTTCCTAGACCGGTCAAAGTGATATTCGTAGGTTCTAATTCTACAAAGTTCTTCAAATTATCATAAATACTTTTCTTTTATAAAGTCTTTTGACAACCAGTATCTATGAAAGAGATTAAAAGCAAAGAATAAAGCTTTATCTCTTTAAGAATTAAATGTTGGGATGTAATAATGTTTACTTGTGACTGAGCATTTTTAACATTTGTATCTTTAGATATATTACACTGAAATGAGCGTTACAAGAAAAACAAATGGGCCCTTTAACCTTATTTACACAGTTAATGCTCTTATGATTATTCCCGCCACAATTATAACGCTGCATATTTGCTTTACAGGCTTAAATTTGTTCTTAACTTCAAATTCGGATTTAATTTTAGGCTTAGCTCCTACATATTTATGAGATTTTGCATTTCAATACTGTGACAACTTTTTTTTCGTAGACCTTTAATTTTTGTTTAAATTCAGCAATATTGAGGCAACCGTACAAAAAATAATTTTTAAAAACTGGATCATTAATTCCATTTATTACATCTTATATAATATTATAAATGTGAAAGTGTGTCCGAAAAGTTGGAATGAAATTGGCTTCAAAACGGATGGATTAATGTCTTTGAATCTTTGCATACAAATAAGTAGAAGCCCGGAAATGAAGATAGGCTACTTTTTAATTGATTTATTCAATTATTTTTCTTAATAATTCAAAATATCATTCTTTTTCATACTGAATAAATAGGCATTTTTTAGAAAAAAATATTAAATTTCCTTTCCCGTTGCCAAGAAAATTAAAATTGGAAATAATAATTTCTCAGCGGCAATGATTTTTCAATTGAGCTACTTCCATGCGAAAAATGAAAATAAAAAGAATTTAAGAGAAAATAAATATGACGTCATAAGTGAAATAAAAATAAAGGGAGTATTTTAATTTTTCTGTAAAAAATGGTGACTTAATTAGAAATTTTAAAAATAAGTGGAAAAGAATTTTATTTTTAACAAAATATTTCACTTCGAAAAATATAACGTCATAGTTAAAGTAACACAGATATTTTATAGTACTCGTTAAAAATACTAAAGACATGGATATCAGTAATTATTGTTGCTAGATAAATAATGACGCCATATTTAAAATGAATAAGAAATTTTTTTTTACTTATTCAAGTTACTTATTTAAGTTATAAGTTACATATTAAAGAAAATTTTCATTCAAAATTCATAATTATTAGTGGAAGACATTTTTGGTTGGAAAAAAGAGAAAATAAAACTGATTAATGTACATTTTTGACGCTTTTTTTCTAATTAAAAAGAATTTAATTTCAATTCGTATAGATCGACGCTGTCCAATGCGGCGCCTGTACCAGATTTTTGCCACCCTTTTGAATATTTCTTCTTATTAATATTTTTAAAAATGAAATTCCATTTAAAAAATGCTTTATTTTAAATCCTTGATATTTGCTTGAGAAATATTTTTGAAACCTTTGCAAGTGTATTACAGGCATAAAATATGAAAATGAGTTTTATTAATTTAACAATGCGTTATTGCGTTTCTTCAATAACTCACAGTTACTTTTTATTCAAAATGCTATGGGAATGAATTATTGCGATTAGATCGAAATTATGGCGATAGAAGTTTGTAAAAGTTGGCAATAACTTAATATTTTAAGATGTGAAATGCAGAAAAAAGCGGCTGGAATGCTCAACATTTTTTTATGTTATTACACTGACTCATTGCTGTTTCATAATAAGGGTAAAGAAGTGTCATTTTACCACTCAGACTTTAAAATTTTAGGTATTTTTCTCATTTTTTTAAAGCAATAAAATCATACGAAATGATTTCCATCGATTAAAATTCTTTCAAGGCATTTCTTTGAAACCATCAATGGATTGGTCACTAATAACCTTTTTGTTTTTGTGCTTTTTATAGAGTCATATTTTCGTGCCAAATTAAATTAATGAGTATTTATTCATCCTAAAAAAAACTAACAATGTCTCTGATTACCATTTCAGTTCAATTAAAATTCAGATTAAAGTTACTGGCTCCTTCCAATTCAAAAATCTATGAGATAACTCACAGAAAAATGTATATTTCAAACTTATTTTGATTTATAATTCTTTGATTTTTCTCTTTTTTACGTGAAGCTCCAGATGCACATAGGGGCCTTATATCTTCTACAACGATATGCATTTGTATGTGTCTCTCACTATTAATACTGCGAGATAATTTGTTTTGTATTTTTTGAACTCTGTTAAAGATGGCGACCTTCTTTGTTTGTCTTCAGCTGAAATGCACCTTTGCTTAGCGAAATGTTGGACAGGCATGGTATAGATGATATAAAAACACGATTAAGGTAAATTTTCCTAAAACTAAAAGCATATTTTTACACATTGAAGCTTCATTAATGAACTTCTTCCACATAGTTGGAAATCTTTTGTCAACGTGTTGAAATTTACAACCAAGGGTGTAAATTTAACTTCCGTAAGTATAAGTAGATAATTATTTCCCTTCACTGTAAAAAATATGAATACTTTTCTACATCGTCACTCCACCGCTTTTATAGAAAACGACTACTTCAGGCTATCAGGGAGCATTCTCATTGGCCAAAAGAGTGATAGTCTATAAAAACGAGGGAGTGACGATGCAGCAAAATAGTCATATTTTTTACAGTGTTCATTAATTGGATATTTTAAAAACTGTATGTCATTTTTTTTAAAGACGGCAGTCTAAACGACGAAGGCGTTTTTAGTTAAAGGATTTATCATGTAAAAATGATGCAATATTTTTTTGTGTAAAGCATTCATTTTCATTTTAAAACATTACTATATATTTAGTATATTAAATTCGGAAAGTAATGTTACCTGCTTTGAAAAAAGAATTCATCTTAAAATAAAAATATTCATTTCAGAAATATTATTTTGTATTAATATTAACTTACATTTTAAATACATTTTCTTACTTGAAATTTAGCTTTTAATGAAAATAATGTTTCAATATTTTTTAAATGTATTGTAGTATTTGATTTCATTAAGCGATTCCCTGTTTTAATTAAATTAAAATGCTTAATTTTACATAATACATGATGCGAAAGATTTTTTTCTCTTGACAAATATTATTCCGTATAAAAAATTAACCTGGTGGTCATATTTTAAATCATTGGTCAGTTTCATTCATAAAATATTTGCATTTATAGCAGTTACAGAAAATAGCGTGATTTTCATAGAATTTATCCTTCATAAATGCATATTTAACACCTTTTTACCTTACAATCTAGCAGCAAGCAACAAGCAACTTTATTGCTTAAATAATAAGCATCTAAGATTCGAGAGATTTCTTAGTCTGATGAAAATTTCGATGCTAATGTTAGATCTACAGCTGTTAAAAGTGTAGTGCCGTGATTTTAAAATTTTATAAACATTTGAAAGTAAAAGATTTTACATGTTTATTTATTTCTGAGCTATGGTGTTTCACTATCTTTGATTTTTTTTAATATCATTTGTCTTTTTTTCCCTAAAAAATGAATTTTTTGGAATAAAAAGAGTACCGTATGCCGATTTTTTAATCAATTCAAAGACACGTCTGAAGTTTTTTTGTTAATAATAGCTGTAGTTTAAAAATATTTACTAATATATTTCTTGAAATAATATTCTTTGACAAAAAACATAAATCAATAACCATGAAAAGATTAGATATAAAATTGAATAAATATAAATAATAAAATTAGAAAAACGGAAATGTAAATTTATTCTTAATTTTATCTTAGAAAACAGATATGAAATTTCAAGCTCAAGAAAGAAATTTAAATGGTCTCCTGTATATATATAAACATAAAGAAATTAGGATCATCAGAAGTGTTTTTATTATAATATTTTATTATAAAGTGTTTAAAAAATATTCATCTTACGATTCATATGGTATAATTTTTCTTTTGGATAGCAATTCATGTAATTCAGCTGAATTGCACGTTTGACCAAATTAAAAAATAAGTAAACATTTCAATTTAGACCACGAATTCATTTTTGTTTCATTTTCAATAAACAATTTAGCTTTGTCTGTCATACGACGTTTAGCCAAAATCAATTTGTGCAGATCACTAACATTAAATAATGAAAAAATATCTTCAAAATGGGCAAGCCACTTTTGAACATTCTGAAACTCAGTACCCTGAAAAATCGTAATCATACTTTCGATATCATTAATAGAAATAGCAGGTTTAATAACATAATCAGGAATTAGAATTTTCTGATTATCATTACTTTCACAACTAGAACTACCAGAATCATTTCTCACATTATTCTCAAAAACATTTGAAATATTTCTAGTTTTACGTAAATCATCATTAAATTTATCGCCACTCTCTGAACTAAGAGTACCTTTATCAAGGATAATAATAATTTTCAATGTACTAAAGTCACACAAACTAGAAGTTATTCTGGCAGCAATTTCATCAAAAGTTCCCGAATTACTTATACATAAAACATTGCAAATGGTTATTAAACCGTTAACAGAAAAATTATCTTTTATATCTTTCAATTTTGATTTGATATTCATCAGAATCTACTTCAAACGCAAACCCAGTAAAGTTTCGAATTCTACGTCTGTTATTTCTGTCCCCGATTTCTCCAAAAAAATATTTATGCAATGTCTTAATACTAGACGATTTTTCTGCTTTCAACAAAATTTCTAATTCCTTCAAATCAATGAGTTTAGAAATGGTTGAAAATAAAATAAATTAATAAACTCACCTCATAATTAGATGTCCAGATTTACGCATTTTAATAGCACTTTCGTCACAGCATCAAACCGCTTCCAAGATATTCCGAAATTATTTCCAATTCTGTGAACGTGCGTCTTTTATCTCACTTAATTTTGTAGAATTGTAAAGTTTTTCAAATCATAATTAAAATCAGAGACATAAATTCTGACACCGTTAAACTTTTGAAATTTATATTAAAACATTAATTATTTTCAAAAGTAATATTTACAAAGTTCTATTTACAATTTAAACCATCATAAGTTTTAGTTAATTAATACACGTCTCACGCGGGAAGTCATCATCATGGAACATTCTTTTTCCGACCCACAACAACCATTCCATAAAACGTTCTCTTCAGCTATAACAGTGAGGCTAGTGGGAGCAAGAATGTCGCTCTCACACATATATATGTACAGTCCCTGGCCAAATTATTAGACGCCCTCTCTTTTCCTTGTGTAAAATCATATTAATAGTTTCATAGAAATATTACTATGTGAATAACTGCAATTAATTAGATACATCATTTGTAGGGTTATAATAAATAAAAAACAAGCCTATGACTTTAAAATTATTTATTTTTGCAAATTAAATTAAAAATGGCTGAAATTTGCAAAAATTTATAACTTGTAACTGAAAAAAAATGTCAATATATTTTGGAGCCTTCTTTTGGCGGCAATCAGTGCCTCTATTCTTCGTGGCATGCTGTTAATACAAAATTGAAGTATTTCTTGAATGTATGGTAACTGATAAGATGGAAAAGATTTTCTATTACCTGGGTTTTGTTCGTTATGACTTCTTAGCCAATTCTCAAGACAAATATGAAGAGGTTTGCTAAATCGGTTTATTCTATAGCTAGAATCATGGTTTCCAAATGAACAAACTTTTGTATTTTTGCAAGGTAAAGCTCCTTGTTACATAGCACGACCCGTCAAGACCTACTTTCAATAAAAATATATCCTTGTACTGAACTATTCCTGGTAATTCATCAGACATGAATACCATTGAAAATGTTTGAAAGCTTATGAAGAAAAAACTGGCCAAAGAGCTCATAACAAACAAAACCCAGCTCATAGAACAACTTATCCTTGTCTGGAAACATCACTCACACATGCAAGAAGCATTTCAATTTTGTATTAACAGCATGCCACGAAGAATAGAGGCACTGATTGCAACAAAATGAGGCTCCAAAAAATATTGATATTTTTTTGAGTTTCATGTTTTAAGTTTTATAATTTCAGCAGTTGCTAGTTTAATTTACGAAATTAAATAATTTAAAGTCATTGGCATGCTTTTAATTTATTATAATCCTATGGATGATGTATATAATCAATTGTATTTATTGGCACAGTAATATCTCTATGAAGCTATTAATATGATTCGACACAAGAAAATATGACTGCGTCTAATAATTTGGCCAGGGACTGTATATGTACAGATGGAGGACAAAATTATACGAACACCTGCGGAAAAGTATGACGTATTTCACACTTGCAGTATAGCTGCACCACTTGCAACAGAAATCTTCCACCTAGTGAGCGTGAAGAGAAAAGTATCAATCTCTCAACAGCAGTCAACTGCATTGTATGCGTCTGCCGAACTGTCTGTGATATGTTACAGTATCAGATCTGTCAGAGTTCCAAAGAGGAATGATTATTGGAGAGCGTTTAACTGGAGCATCGGTTACTGAAAAATCAGACCTTTTGGGGTTGGCAAGGAGTACGGTATCTGTTATTATGACCGCGTACACGAAAGTGAGTAAGACGACGTCTTCAAAGCACAACAGTGCGTGAAAGTCAAAGCTTGCTGATAGGGTTAGACGAGTCTTGAAGTGCATAATTGACCGAAAGCGCAAACAAACGTTATCCGAGATAACATCCGAAATGAGCTGTGAATCTCTAGGACCCCGTTTAAAAAAATCTGACAAAAGAGAACTCCATGCTGAGAGCTATTATGGTAGAGTGGCAGTTAAAAAACTTTGGTGACAGCAACTAATGCTTTCAAGCAACGCCAGTGTTGCAGAAATCACAAAGGGTAGTCCCCACAGCAGTGGCGACAGGTAATATGGTCAACTGAATTGTCAGACGACAGGGCGTGTTTATGTCTGGAGAATGTCCAAAGAAGCGTTTAATCCTGAATGCCTCATGCCGACTTTGAATCATGGGGGTGGCTCCATTATGGTATGGGGTTTAAAATCTTGGCGCGGTCTTGGGCCACTTGTTATTCCGTATGGAAGAATCAAATCTAACCACTATCTAAGCATTCTAGAAAATCATCTCCACCCTTTTGTCCAAAATGTATATTCTGAAGAGCGACCGCTTTTTCAACACGACAACGCCCCTATCCACACTATAAAGTGTGTTCAAGCTTGGTTCGAAGAACATAAAATTAATGTTGAGCATCTTTCCTGGCCCCTTCAGTCCCCGGATTTGAATATTATTGAACATTTATGAGAATATTTGGGAGTACAAACTTCCTTTCCAATTTCCTTCTCCACCCAGCCTTTCGAAATTAAAGACCGTTCTGCAGGAGGAATGTCTTAATATTCCTTTAAATATTATCCATAACCTTTTTTCATCTATCCCACGCAGCATTAAATATGTACTTCAGCCGAAGAGTAGTTCAACCCTATTGTAATAAAGATTTTCCATTATTTCACAGGGGTTCGTATTATTTTGTCCTCCATCTGTATATGTTTATACATATATGTGTATTCATGTATATACTGTGGCGGTCAAAAGTTTCCGGCCAGCAAAAATATTTCAGTTAATTTGAAATATACCCATATGAAGAGGAGTTTTAAGCGATACTTATACATTTTATTGACATGTTAGTTAGGAACTTACTTATAGAAGAACGTGTAAATATCAATAAATTGACTTGACAAAATTAAGTATAAAAGAGTCAAAAGTTCCCGGCCACCTTCACAAGTTCGTAAAAAAGTGGTATTGTAATAGAAAATTACAGTGATCAACATCATTTACAAATACTCTTTTATCGTATTACTATTTTATTAGCTTTAGTTGAATTTTTCCAATTCATTTGAAAAATTATGCATAAAGGGAAATTTATAAAAAAAAATAAACATTGTTTTGAATTTTAAAAAATTATAAAACTTTAAAAATATCATAATTTACATATTTTAGAAATGCTGTAAAATTATACTTAAAAAGGACATATGGGCTGTTTTAAAACCTCATTTATCATGTAAAGCAATACGATTTTTTTTGTCATAAGTTAAAGTATCGATTTCCAGTTAAGACAGCATGATAAAATACATGCTATAGATCACTTCTGAAGATTCTGTTTTGTACAAATTCTGGAATCAATCATGAAAAAAAAAAAAAAAGGCTTAACAAAATAGATTTTTTATAAAAGAAAAAAAAGTATAATTTATCTTTTGATAAAAATGAAGGCATATTTTACATTGAAGATAAATCCTTGTTAATTTATTCTAACAATTTATTCGAGTATCAAAATGGGTACTTCAGTTTTTTACTTTTCAAAAAAAAAAAAAAAAAAAAAAATCTAAAAGAAAAAATGATTTTTTTTTCTTTTAGATTACATTTTTAATTAACGAATGGTGGATAATGCAATTTCATTTTACTAATAATAAATAGTTAAGTACTATTTAGTAATTACTGATTTCATACGATAAGGTTAAATAGTCCAATAAAATTATGTACAAAGTGAAAATTATAAGAGAATTAACATCGATTTAAATTCTAAAATGTTATAAAGCGTATGAAAAAAATCAAAATTCACAGATTCTAGAAATACTTTAGAAAACAAAAATGTAAAGGCCATATGAGCTGTGTTAAAACCTCATTTATCAAGTAAAGCAATAGGAGGTTTTTGTCATAAGTTGAAATATCGGTTTCGATTTAAGGCAGCATGATAAAATGCACTTATAAAAATGAAGCCATCTTTTGATAAAAATGAAGGCATATTTTATATTGGGCATAAATCCTTGTTTTTTTTTATTCTAATAATTTATATATATTTATTTATATATTATATAATTATGTTACATATATATATATATATATATATATATATATAAAATATGCTTGTTTATATATTTATGTGTATATGTATATATAACCAATTTTTAATATTACAAATCAACATTTAGTAAGAATATAGAGTAACCCAATTTAACAATATATTTATAAATAAGGTACCCTGGGGTAATAACGCCACGTTAAGGTTCTACCAATTTTCACGGCTCAGTTTTAGTTTGTATTTTTCAAACAAATACATGATTTGATACAGCAACTCATTGACTATCTATATAAAAAAAATAATTTAACAGATATGTATTCATAAAATGTAATGGCGTGATTTCTTGACCAATGCTATTCGGCGTTATTACCCACCTATATGGGTAATAACGCCATGTAAACAAAACTATGAAATAAGGTGGAATAATTGCATGTAGATTGCCCAATTCTAAAAATACACACTCTACAAACTTAGAAATTGACAAATTGCATTCTAAGATATTGAAAATGTTCAATTTTTCGTGAAAGTGTAAGAAAAATAAAGTTGTGGTGTGGGGGGAGGGATGAGGCAAAAGAATACCAGACCGTGAGCTTCTTTTTGCTTAAAAAGGACCGCTTAAATATAATTATTAGAAACATTGCACAGTTTTAACTGTGTTTATTTGAATCAGTATTTAGGATGTAGTTCGGCCACTGTAGGGAATCAACCGGGATATTAAGCCAAGGATTGGCGTTATTACCCCGTTATAGTTATTGCGCTGTACATTTTGAATTACAAATTATCTCGAAAAGACATCCAAAATCTTCAACAACATTTTGAAAGTCCATGAAATGTACTACAAATTTATGTAATTGACAAAGTATTTCCGGATAAAAAAAATAGTCTTCACATCAAAAAACGTATCTCGCAAATTTTAGATCAAGCGTTAATTTTAGTTGCTAGTAAAAACAATAAGACCTAAAAACGAAACAAATTAACTTGAAGCTGTTTTTTGCAATTTATATGACTCAAAACCCTTCTGCGCAGAGCACATGTGTGTCATTTACCAGATTATTCCATAATTATGCAAAATATTAGCACTTGGCGTTATTACCCCGCCTGGCGTTATTACCCCAGGGTACCTTATCTGTAATTCAATACTTTAAAAAAACACAAACTTTTATTTTCATACATACATATTTTTTAGGAGATTAATTTTTCAGTCATTTTCATACACATTAGTTTTATTTCTCCAATTATTTTGAAAAGTTATGCACAAAATGAAATTTATAAAAGAATAAACATTGATTTTAATTAAAAAAACTATAAAGCTTAAAAAATACGCATTCACAGATTTTAGAAATACTGTACAAAACATATATAAAAGTCACATATGGGCTGTGTTAAAACCTCATTTATTATGTAAAGCAACACGACTTTTTTTTCATAAGTTAAAGTATCGGTTTCCAGTTAAGGCAGCATGATAAAATACACGCCATAGATCTCTTCTGAAGATTCTGTTTAATACAATTTCTGGAATAAGTCATGAAAAAAAAAATGGCTTGATAAAATAGATTTTTCATAAAAGAGAAAAAGTACAATTTATCTTCTGATAAAAATGAAGGCATATTTTACATTGGACATAAATCCTTGTTTCTCTTATTCTAATAATTTATTCGATTTTTAAATAGGGTGCTTCAATTTTGTTATTCTTCAAAAAATATTCCTTTTTTTCTTTTAGACTACATTTTTAATTAAAGAATGCTGTATGATGCAGTTTTTTTAACTAATGGAAAATAGTTAAATACTATTAGTAATTGCTGCTTACATTCGATAAGAGAAATAAGTGTAATTCTGAAAAATAAAAGGTAATTCTGAAAACTTAAGAAAAGTCTATAGCTTATATTTAAATATGTTCATGCATAATTTTTGAACAAATGGTCAGATTCTGTTTCTTTTTACTTAGCCATCATACGGAGTATAGGGTAAATCTTCCAATGGTTGTGAAAATCGAAAATAAAAATTGGACGGATTTATGTGTTTCTGATCCTGTAGATATCGAAAAACATACTTAATGAAAAAAATCCCCGTCCATTACTCTGTGTCTGTCTCTTTGTCTGTCTGTCTGAGTGTCTGTAAATATTCTCTGTCCCAAACAAATGCAGATAGACACTTGAAATTTGGTGTGTATTTAGTATGTAATGATAAAGAAAACTACTAAATATCAGTAACCTCGATTAGCTGAAACTGTTTTTTGGGTCTCTCGAAATATTCGCACAAATGAAAGGTGTATAAAAAAATCTCGTTTTTTATTTTTATTTTAAGGAGTGAATGTGAAAATCGATAAATGGTGTAAATTTTGCATGAAGAATGAAGTCGACCGAAAAATTAGTTGTCGAGATATTTGTAATCATATATTTCACACTCTTCGATATTTTATGAGCCTGTATTTCATTTAAATTTCAATTCAAGTATAAATTTAAATAGAAAGTGGGACGCTTAATCAGACTCAGTAAACTGATAGCTAGTACGATTATTATTTTTGGATTTATAAGGATGTTTCTTTTACAAAATTCTGTTAATTACCCGACGATCAAAAAACTATCGCCAAACTATAAGATTAATTGACAATAATGGTTTATCGCAAATTTCACATTTTCTTGACATTAAACATGTTGCACGTGTTTCTTCCGTCATCAAGTGATATAGTACCTGTGCCTAATATGGGCATACTAAGGAAAATGTATTTTTTTCACCCCGCTGTACACGTGATAGAACTCAAAAATATATGACCATGATGCCTGGACTGTTGACTATCGTTATTAAAATTAGCGACCTTGTAACTATTACGGTTTTTATTTAAATGATAAAAACAAAAAATGTTTACAAATGTCCATATAAGAACCACTAGTCCCTATTATGGACAGGTGTTTCCTTATTGACTTTCTACACAGTGTGTATGGAAGAGCTACTTTTCCAAGGGATTTTAGAGGAGAGGGAATAAAAAAAAATGTATCTTAAAGTATTCCGAGGAGGAGGGGGGACAGTAAATATCTTCAGAACATGCATTTTAGAAAAAGGGGATCATTCTCGGTTTTAACTCTTCGAAGACCCATGCAAAGCCCCTACTAGTAAATATTATGAAGTGATATTGTTGGTTTTGCTTAGCTTTATTGCATCTGTCTGCGATTTTACATCTGTTATTACTCAGTTCTTACAGCATGGGCAAATTGAAACTTTTTCACCATGGACAGTAAGTCCCACATAATCCTCATGAACATATCTGCCACATGTGATGCATGGCCGCATGTTTGAAAAAGCATCAGTACTTCAAAAGAAGCAGTACGAGCTCTTCTTTGTTGAGGAAATCATACCATTGGTACTTACGATTTCGCCAACAGATATCCTACTAGGGGGGGGGGTCTTTTTATTTTTCTGCAAGGGTTTTTTGGAGGAAGGTTTTTGGGTCATTCTTCAAATAGCATCTTGTTCAACAAAGATTTTACCACTTTGATGACTTTTCAAGTTATTGCTTGGCAACGTTGAATTTTCTTCTTTCTTACAGTTGTAGTCGGGGGACATAAGCTGTCCATATTGGGAACTGGGCGTAGTTTTACTAAATCTTGTACCAAATGAATAAGGAAAATTATTTTAAGCAAAAGATGCAATAGCAATCGAAAATATGTTTTATTAGCTTTCTAAAGTACTCCACTTTTCAACATTTAATATAATTTTATCATATCTAATAAGAATTTTAGCTTACAAGTAATTAAGATCAACACATCACGAAATAACAAATTTCCTTCTAAATGGCGAACAGCGAACTTTTTTTACACTTTCCAGACTTAATTACCTTTTCAACTGCTTTTCTTCGCGAAAATGTTTAGCCCTCTTTCGATCAAAGTTATTACCTTTAAAAATATTAAGGGTGTCCATATTGAGAGTCCTGTCCATATAGGGTACAAATACCTTATTTAAGAAACGTTTTATAAATATTTTTATTAATTTATTTCATTAATTTTATTTTACTTTTTTATTTGTTATTTCATTATTTAAACTAAATATAATGGCAATTTGAATAATTTACGAGCAGTCTATGGATTTATATAATTTGTCGAAATGGGGGTGGAAGAGTAGGTCAGAAAAGGGCCGAAGAATAAGTCAAGTAGTACATACAATTCAATAATAGAGCTTTAGTATGTATTAAAATATTTAAATGTATGTTTAAAATTTATTTTGGATTTGCAATGCATTTTATAAATAGTTTACAGATGTTTTATATTCATATTTTACATTACGCATATCCATTATGCGTAAGCATTACGGTGGCTCCCAAACGACTAGTTTTAAGTTCGAAATAATTAAGCCCTTCTCAGTTGTCCTGTTCGTAAGTTTGGTAGTTACTAACTAAAAACGTAGGATCTTTAGTTAACGTGTGATCCGTCATTGTGTCTGTGGGAAAAGAAAAGAAACTACTCAACCAAATAGTCCAAACTTTAAAAATATAGAATCGCTACAAAAATTTTTCGTGTAATTTGTGTTTTCTTTCTTATTTTTTCTCTTTTTTACTTGGATGTACAGTTTATTTACGGAGACAGTAAAAAAGTATTACGTTTCATTATTGCAGTGGAAAAATAGTTTCATGTGCAAATTAATGATGTTAAGCTCTATCGAAAATAATGAAATTAAAATGCATTTTAAAGTGAACTAAAATATAAATTACGTAGTATACGCTGCGCAAAGAATATTTGTTATTCATTTACCGGGCCATTCGAAAGAACTTTATCGAACTTACATTGCTTTAGGAGAATATATATATATATATATATATATATATATATATATATATATATATATATATATATATATATATATATATATATATATATATATATATATATATATATATTTGCGTATTATATTTATGTTAAAATATTTCACATATATTTAAACTAATATACATTGCTGAAGTCTACTACAAGATACTTTCTGTATAATAAAAAGTGCACAATTTTTGCAGTGACACGCAAAATACTTCGCATGCTATAATGTATCTGAAATACTGTATATTAACAATAATTGCAGGAAGTCCGTTTTTAATTGTGACATTGACAAGATATGAAATTTAGCAAAATTTAAAAATTCTGGCATATTATGTTGTGCGTATAAAATCTGAATTTTATATACAGGACTACACAAAATAATTCATAATGGTCACTGAATATGAAAGAAAACATTTAAAATGATTTACGTATTTTTATTCTGTGCTATAAATAGTATAATAAAATATACTGTAGAGCATATATAAAATGATATTACAGAAAAGCCACTTAAAATAGTGAATACATGATTATATTTTACTGAAATATTGGCTAGTTTATAAAAATGGTACGTAAAATACAAGGCTATACGTGTACAATTGTATTCTAGTATACATCTGTTTATTAGCATCAATTGCTGAAAGGAGAATTTCTAAACTATTATGAATTTTATCACTTCTTCATATAGTTAAGAAATATTTATGAATTCAGTTTCAATGTCCGTCTTTCCCAATTCTAATTTAGTTGAATTAATAAAACTGGATTCCTCTGTAATTGATTTATATATATGTATATATATATTAATGAAATTATTGCACCCTATCCCAAAAGTTTTGACAATCAGTAAAACTTGCATTAATATAAAAAGTAATAGAGTATAGTCAAATTGATGATATAGTATTAAATAAAAGCAGTTTTGCTGATATACACATATAAGTTATGATCAAAGGTTTGAAATTATAAAATATACATTATATTAAATAATAATATGCTGTCTCAAAAGTATAGACACCTGTAATTTTGTTTGGTTTTACAATTATAAAAGTAACTAAAAACTTAATTTTAGTTCTGAATTGTATTTCCACAATATATTATAACATCAAATACACGTTCTTCTATTGAATTGACTAAACTTTGCACTACAGGGATGACAGTTCCGGGAAGCGAGCAATCGCTTTGGAAGCATTTAATTACAAAAAGATGATATTTCATACCACGCTTTGTCAATTGCAGTTTATAAGTCATTTTCACATGTAAGTCATGTCCATAAATTAAGGATAATGCCAGATCCAACAAATAAAGGTACGGAAACAAAAGAAATATGATTTGTTCGTGAAGTTCATTTATTAAACAAAAGAAAAAGAACAAAAACGATGGTATATGTATGATAACATTCATAAAATCTATAATTGTTGCTCCCTAGAACAATTACAAAAAGTTCCTTCCTTATAAAAACTTAACATTATCTGGTTGGTATGATGATTATTAAATTGTATGTTTCCCAGACGATGAAATACAGTCCGCACAATGCCTAGGCATGCTGAGTAACAAATTATCAAGCTGATCTTGGGCTTCGCGAGCAATGCTCTCCGAAGCTCCGGCACACATGTAGGAAGTGGTTGACGGTCTGCAACCCGTCGGCCAAGCATATCCCATACATGTTCTATCGGACGCAAGTCAGGTGAAAATGCTGGCCAATCCATACGGGTAATATCCTCAGCTTGAAGGCATTCATTTACGATGTTTGCTCGGTGAATACGGGCGTTATCATCCATAAACATAAATTCTAAGCCCATAGCACACCTAAACAAACGTACATGTTGTTCCAGAATGACGTCCCGATAAATCTGGTCTGTCATGGTTCCGGTTTGAACATGTAGATCTGTTCTGGAGCCCAGTATAATTCAACCCCAAACAAGCAATTCTGCACCACCGTAACATTGTTGTTCATTGATGTTGTTTTGGTGGTAACGGGTGCTTAGCGTCCTCTATACGAAAGTCCGAAGTGAATCAGGCTGCGAGCTAAACCTGGACACGTCGGAAAAATTACACAAGCCCACTGTGACGATGTACACATTGCATGTTCTCTACTCCAGGCTACCACAAGTGACAATGAGTTGTCGTGAGCGGAACACGTCTAACAGATCTGCGAGCACATAGACCAATATATCCCAAACGTCTATACATGGTTTGCTTTGAAACAGTCGCATCCGTGGCTGAAGAGAGCTCACGAGACAGGTCTGATGCTGTGCTCTGTCTGTTTCTTTTGACAGTTCCTGCCAAATAACGGTCTTCATTAGTAATTGTAACTCAGGGACGACCTATACTGTAACTTCTACTAACATTTCCATCATCTTGGAATCGTTTCCAAAATCTAGAGATTAGACTTTGGGCAATTCCAAGTTCCTCGGATACTTCCGTCTGAATATGCCCACATTCCAAATGACCGATAATTCTATCACATAAAATATCATCCACATGTGTCTTCTGTGTTATAACTGTTCAGTTTTGGCACTGAGAGGGTTAGAAAATGCTTGTGAACAGTTTTATTTCTTTTCCACCGTTCCTTATGCATGCCTCTCTCGCACTTTTGTCATTCTGACGTACTATCGGCGTCATCTAGTGGCTTTCTGGAATTTGCATATTAGTATTGAAGATGTGTGTGATAATTCTGCAAGTGAAGTTTTTACTTTAGAGTTTGATTTTTATATGAATCTGAATTATCCTTAATTTATGGACATGAGTGTATATTGATTTTAATTTTTATACTTTACGAAAAAAGATATCCGATATGTTCTCCATGGGACTCAAATCCGGACTGTGTGATGACCAGTCTAATAATGTGTTATTGTTTTGCCTAAACCATCTTTTCTATGATGTGGAGATATGGATGAAAGCTCCATCGTCTCGGAAAGTATAGTCTGTTCCTTCTAGCAAATCCATAATTAGTAGCAAATGAGTACTTAAAACATCCTGATAACCCCCTCATTTCATTTTTCTGTCCATAAATTCAGGAAATGTTTGGCCGTTGAAAGAATCCATTCGCAGGTCATTATGGATTCTCCGCCAATTTGCTTTTTGATATAATTCTTAGATTCTTTCTTAGATTACACTAATAAAAATTACAAACATCAGAGCCATCTAAATTCTATATTTTTTTCATCACTGAAGATGACAAAAATCCATTTTTCACCGCATGACCTATGCTTTCTAGTTGACTTTAGAAGTGCATATTTATGTCTCTGCTGTAAGCAACGTTTTGTTTTCATTCTACTGTAAACAATATTTATTGAAATTTTAATTCTTCTATGTACAGTACTTTTTGATTTTCTGGAAATTGATGCAATATTACGCACAGGTAAATTAGCAACTGAAGCCATTTTTAATAACATTCTATTATCACATAGCATTGTTTTTTTTAGGTTTTTACAACTTGCTTTCTAATATTACATGTTCCAAAGCATCTCAAAATCGAAATTTTAAAATGGAGGGCCAAAGTAACAGTCAGGTGTGATCCAGCGACCTCATTGGTCGTGTGGTATAGGTGAAAATCACAAACATGTTTCTATATTTGAAAAAGAGAGGGGTAAAGTAATTTTGAAGCAATTGTTACCGTCTGTTCTTATTTACGATAAACCATCGAAATTAACTCAATTAAGATATTTTGATGACATCATATAAAATGAGAGTGAAAAATAGATTATAAGTGAAAACAGATAAGATTCACATCAAAATTCACGCTACGATTTTTTTTTTCGAAAAAAGGAGTAAGGCGACATTTCGCCTACCGTTAAGAGATTGTTCTCTGAAAAGGACGCGACTCAATGACCAATGAGGTATTTGGATTTCGCCGGACTGTGATTTTGGCCTTCCATTTTAAAATTTCGCTCTCAAGACTATATAAATACTGCTGAAACCCTGGACCACTAGATCTATAGTCCCGTCTATTTGAGATTACTGTAACAAATCTGCCACCAGAGGACTCTAATACCTTGCCCAAGTTATTCTAACCAACCGTGCAAACCCTGAACAAAAATAATGACCACGTGCCGAGCCATGTGCACCGAACAAAAAGCAGCTTACTCAATGCTAATTTGGGCATGGTTTGCGTCACGTGGAGTCACACGTGTTCAAATAATATAGTTCAGGGTTTGAAGCTGAATCCAGCTTCACTTTTTTGGCAGTTTTTCCTGAAATGGCTGGGCCGGTAATATATGGTCGGCTATACTGAAGCAGTTCATTATTCTTCTCGGTATTTATGCAGGATTTTGTCTTTGCGCTTTCAAATGTAAAATCAAAATATTTTTATTTTTATAAATTTATTTAGAATGAGGAATTTTTATTAGAATATGCGGGAAATGTATTTTTCGAGCCAAAAACAAAACAATATATTAAACGCATTTGATTCCACAAAATTTCAATAACAGACAGGCAGACAAAGGGGAAAACAAAGGGGAAAAATTTTCTCTATTTACAGAAGCAGAAGAAAATAAAATATTTTATTCTGTGAACACAAAAATGTTAAAAAAAGTAATGCTGTATTGTGTATATACTTTCGAGACAGCACATTATTATATAGTTTAATGAATATTTTATACTTTCTAACCATCATAATTTATATAATTATGTCAGCAAAACTGTTTTTCTATCTCACGAATTTCACAATTAAACAGCAAATTCAATATTTATCAAAAATACCGTAATAAATGGAGGATACTCTAACTATTCTCTTTGTAATAAAATACATCTGAGTTAAAATCAGGCGCACATGTGAAAGTATAAATAATTTTATTTAACGAGTTGCTATTTATTTATGTCACATGTGTCATTCGGGAACTGAATTGCAGGAGTTTGGTATTCCGCGTATAGTCCTTAAAAGAAGATAAACATCTTCTTTTTTATACTTACAGTTTTCTTGACCGCAGTAATTGCATTAGTCAGAATTAACGGTTAACTAATGAGACTCATAAAAGTTTATTGCTGTATTTTTTTTGTCCCAGTGCTAACTTAAGGGGGCTCAGGGCTTGATCGATACGGAAAAAACATGTAAACAGAGCTCTCGCTTCGAGTCCATATAGAAACAATATTCAGTGTAATTAATTTACAGCTTCTGATATTTTAAAGGTATGTTTGTAGTCTTATAAAATTATAAAATGAAGTAACTCAATGTAACATAATAAGAAATATAGAAAATATATGTAAAACAATTTTTGAAAAGAAAAAATGTGTTATATCACCACCCGCAAGATATCTTAACGTTGAATTGACATAAGAACCTAATTTTTGCTTTAAAATGATCAGGAAAAGATTCAATATTACTTTATATATTAAGAAGACATTTACGGAGGCGAAACAATTTCTTTACAAACAATTTCATAGAGAATAGTTTAAATTAACGCTTGTTGTAACATTTAAGAACTTTCGATAGCAGTTTTTCTCAAGTTGAAACAATTTTTAACGTTAAATCTATGCCCCATTATTATAATTATAACAACTGTTCTTTGACAGTTAAAGTTCTCATTTGTGTCAAAATACCAGAAACTGAACCCAGAATGATACATGCTGGAAATGCTTAAGACTTATTCACTTCTTTTCAAATGCCATCGTGAATGAACCAAAGAGCTTTTATTATAATAATTATTGCTATAGTCTTGAAATTAATAGTCACACCATGCTTTAAATATTTAGCTCTAAATAATAGACAGAATCGTCCTTATAGTTTAATTTACACATAATACATTTTAAATTTTTTTTTTCAAGATTTTATTTACTGTAAATCTGAGTTCTATTTGTCAATGAACACGTGGTTTTAAATAATTATATTTAAAAATAAACACCTTTAAACTATTTTTTTAATACTTGACATTTACTTTTTGTTAATCTGTATCACTTTAAGATCCACATTCTTTTACAGATATAAACGAGCATCATTACAGACATAAATATATTATTTTTACGATTTCAAGAATAAATCGTCAACTTACTTTAATAATTTTAGTTTTTTAACCCCTTAACGCGCAGTGTTGCCGGGTCGGCAATACCTAAAGTTCCCCCTGTTTAGAGACACAAAAACTCCGTGAATATTTTAAAAACTACTCTAATGGCTACTTTAAATCTTTCTTATGAGTTCTAGACGGCAGCATCACAGAGATCAAACTCTACTGTTTTCAAATAATAGGTAAAATGTTTTACTGTAATACGCGCTTCACAGCAATGCTCTTCTCACTGCGCTTATCAATGTTTTACTTGTGGGAGGTTACCACTTTGGCAACAGCTGTATAATTATAATGGTTAGTGCAATTTTTACAAAACAATACCTGTGTACTCCTTTAGGCCTTAATAAATTGCCTAAGTTTTTTTTTCTTTGAATTCCAACCTTAAAGAGTAGTGCGCCGGAAAGGGTTAAAAAGCAAAAATTGATTTTTTTAATACACTTTTGTTTTAAGATGCACGACTTATAAGGCTTAGAATTTTATAATGAAACAGCAAATTCCAAATTTATCACAAGAATTCTAAGAAATGGAAAACATTTAAACTATTCTTTTTGTAATAAAATAAATCTGAGTTACAAAACAGCGTACTAGCGAAAGTCTAAGTAAGTTTATTTAACGAGTTGCTATTGATTTATGTCAGATGAGTCATTGGGGAACCGAATTGCCTGAGTAAGGTATTCAGTGTATATTCTTTAATACAAGACAATCAACTTCTTTTTATGTATACAGTTTTCTTGACCGCAATAATTGCATTAGTCAGAATCATTGATTAGCTAATGAGACTCATAAAAAAATATCGTTGCATTGTTTTTCTCCCATTGCTAACTTAATATAAGTATAATATGTAGAATATTTTGTTATATTTGAGAAATGAAATGATTTCAATGTTGGATAAATGTCTTCATGTAATAATGCATTCTATACACTACATGACCAAAGATGACGTCTACACTTAAAAAAAAGGGTCGATCTACTAAAGAAATTTTAGTAATTCTTGTAATTACTAAAAATTTTTTTGCAATCTTACTCGAAATACAAGTTAATAATACGGTTACAAGAAATCTGTTAGAATTACTCGACAATGTTATCTTATGAATATAAAGTAAATGATAGTTTTCCAGCATTTCTGTTAGCTGTCATAACAGCCTATAATCCATATTGCATAGTATATATAATGTGTCAAACATCACTATCAATATTATCCCAAACATACTTTATACGTGCCGCTAACATGAAGAAGACATCATGAAGAAGATCAGTTTACATGAAGAAGAATTTTTCTGAAGTTTTTCCTTCATTGTACACCATAGATTTTCGATGGGATTAAGGTCTGGTGAGTTTTGTGGCAAAAAAGATCTTAATGCTGCGTTGGCAGAGGAAATTATGACTTGACACAGTGATTTGCGATAAGGCTGAGCCTTGTTGTAAGATGAAATCATTTTCAAAAAAAAATTTTGTTGGTGGAATCATGTAATTTTCTAAAATTTCTTGATATATCTGAGAGTTAAGCTTTTCGTTTACGATGCATAATTTTCCAGGTCATTCTTAACTCATACAACCCCAAACTGTTACACTAGTCGCATATTTTAAGGAACATTTAAAGCATTCTTTATCTAATGCTTTCTTCATTCTCCAAACTAGATTATCTTGATTACCATATGAAACACAAAACATACTTTCATCACTAAATAAAATATCTTTCCAATCATATATGTTCCACAAACGTCTTCATTTACACCAATTCAATCTTATACACTTTTGTTTTGCAGTCATTAGAGGTTTTGTTTTCAGTACACGAGATTCAAATTTAAATTTAAGAATACGTCTTAATTTTATCGATGTAGAAATTCCAACTTCTTCGTGCTTCCATTTTTGGTGCAAGAATTGCACACTTTTAAGACTTTTTTTCTTAATTATACGCATCAGTTTTCTGTCATTTCTAGTTGATGTTTTTAGTTTTCGGCAGTCATTTCAGTGTTTTTTTTTAAGTTTTCTATTTTTTAATATTGTGTTAATATTTTCTAACGTATGATTGCGAACAATGTCAGTAATCCGTTATATAACATTGATTTTTACTGTTCGATACAAATTAATCATATGAAGCTTGATAGATTTAGAAATATCACTCAGACGAAACATTTTAAAACGAAAAAGCAAACAAACTAATACGGATATAATACAAAATAAGAATACTGATGTTAAATAAAATTGTCACCTGAATTTAATCAATGGTGCCACCAGTTATGAATTGGTGATAATTAAATGAGAGTAATGTGAAATATTCTAATGTTTTGAACCTGTTGAATAAATATTCAAATATTTTGACTTTTTAAAATAATTTATTTTTTTATTAATCTTTTCAAAAATAATACAAAATTTAACATAATAAATAAATTTAATTAACAATAAGTTCTTAATAAAAATACCGTTTTTATATTTGCATTGAAAGATATTAAATTACCAAACGATATTTTCAATTTGAAAAAAAATGTACTTATTCTAATATTTTGAAAATGAGCTGTAATGGATGAAAGAGAAAACACAAATTACTTTACTTTCTACTAAACTATGAAATAGACAGAAAAATTTGTTGTGGTAATTGAATAGAAATGAAAAAACAATATAAAAATAGTTAATAGAATTAAGTTAAAAGTAGTTTTCTTTAAAAATGTTTTTTAACAAAATAAATTCTGATAGATTTCCAATAGGTTCCTTTCCTTAAGAAATCAGCAGCTGTAATCATGATTATCATCGTGCAGCAAGAATATAAGAATAATAGGTTTACCTGAAATGCTGTATTACGTAATGATTTGAGAATGGAATTTTTCATTTTCACGCCTTTTGCACTTATTGAGCTAGCAAATGACTTCTTACTTATCAAAATAAGGAAGCAATTTGTGAAAGTATCTAATCATCCTTAATCGCATTTTTGAATATTTTAAGTATGTTTAATAGCAAAATATTATTTAAAGGAATGCATTACCTTGAAATTCGTCAAAATATCGATTTTCTTTTTTTCAATATTAACTAAGAGTTTATTTAATTGTGAATATTGTGATTCATCATTTTTACTTATGCGATAATTATAGCGCGAGATATTGTAAATTTTGTTAAAAGATCCAGCGTAATTGCCCAGAACGAACTTGAGAAAACGTTAAACTAAATTTTCTCCCTGTCCATATTTTTATAACTTGGTTGTGCGAAAAATACTCAGGCGTTTTTGCTAATTTTATTAGAGGTTTGAATTTACTTTTACTAAGTGGTATATTTAAAATGTTGTGTATGTATTTAACTTTGAAGTTTATAGTTATTTTTTTAAATATTTAAATTGAGAGTTTCTTGAATTTCCTTTATTTTTTATGCACACGAAAGAAAAGAAATCATATTTTCTGTAAAATCCCATTGATATAAAAATCCATGCACCGTTTTGTGTAGTATATTCCACTGAATGTGAAAAAGAATCGTAGTAAAAATATTCATATTTATAAAAGTATTAAAGATTTTTATAAGATAAATTTAAAAAAAAGTTTAGAAAAAAAGACTGTTCTACAATTTCTTTTGTTATTTTTTTAATTTAACTTTTAGTACTTAGTATTGTGCATGCACATACATCTCAGTGTTATTCAAAATTGAAGAGATGTTCTCGAAGGTACTGAGTTCCATTAAAGCGAATTATGTTCTAAAATCATGATTCCAAATTATCTTTAGACAATAGATTAAAATTATCAGTTAAATTATCTTATACGTATTGTTAATATTTAATACTTTCATAACTGTTTTAAAACTGTTTTAATCATCGCGTCCAATAAATTCACGGATAAATTGCGTGTAAAAGAGTAACCATGCCGATTAAGGAATTAAATTATAATGAGTTATCTTATCATTTCGTTTCATAAATATTTCCCTAAAAAGTAATACAGTTACTTCCATAAAATAGCACTCTGAATTAAAAAAAAATTAATCACACTAAAAGTATTTAGTATAAAGATATGTTTCCTTTATAAATTTACATATATGAAGTCCTTTTTAAGATTTCATAAATAATGGATGCCTTTTCTTAAAAAGAGATTAGAAGCTTATCCAGAATCGTGCATTTAAAATTTAGTTTTTAAAAATATATTTTCAAATGTTAATGAAATCATTGAGTCTTATTTTAATTATATCGGTGATTTGTGGAAATTAAAACTCAATACATAAATTTATACAATAAATAAATTTTCACACTACCTGAAATGACATATGAAATTTCACATGTATGCCATTAGCTGTTAAAAAATTTTTCGTCTAGCACAGTCAGGTAAAATGCCATACATGTCATAAATTATATTTTAATAACAAAATATCGTAAACACATTACTTCAACTATTTAAAAAAATAACACAAAATGTTTTAGTTTATCAGATCTAAACAAGTTCAAAATCTAATAGATTTGCATTACAGTTCAAATAAGGTGAAAGGCCATTAAAAGAAACTATTTTGTATATTTTCTCATTCGATTTCACCTCGAAGGGAAAATTATTAAAAGTGTGAATAGATTTTACGAATCATAAAAATACATGGTTCCCTATCTGGTTAAGATTCGAGCTACAGGATGTCAATAAAAATGTTAATGTTGTGCGAAATAAATCCTTGTTTTATGAGGCCTACCATGTGTATCTACATATTTTATTGCAGAAATACCCATTGTCGGTCTGGTTTAAATTCTGCAATATGTAATAGATTATTTTTCAGTGACTTTACATATTATTCGGTTTTTTGGATTTCATTGAGAAAATGCACATATTTAAAAATATTGTGAATTATCTATTAAATAATGGTAAAAAATATTATGGAATGCAATTTCTGCTTTGAATATTATAGTTTAATAAAAGGCTATATCCATAAATATTTAAATAAGCGTCTATATTAATTTTGCTGATAATATTGGCGGCTAGACAAATTAAAAGTCAAAGCATAATGCACTAGCGTAGGAATATTCATACAAATAATATAAAAATAGCTATATGACAATTAATGACGGCACTCTCGCGATTTCAGACGCTTTATTTAACAATAGGTGGAAAATTAATATAAAACTCTAGGTATTTAAACAAAACAGAACATGTCATATATTTCAGCGAAGATTTTGTTCCGTAATCCCATAGAAAAACGTCAAAAAAAAAAAAAAAAAAAAAAAAAAAAAAAAAAAAACGAAGACCTTTTGGATAATTCTGTTAAAACTAATGTAAGAAAAGCGTTCAAATTGCGCATTATGTTAAGTGGTTTGTTATTATAAATTATGTTCATTTTTACGCTGATAGCATGTACACTTATAGAAATAATTAGGTTTTTATAAAAGCAGTTCCAAATTTTGCAAACTTTTTTGCTTATAGTTCGCAGAGTTCTTAATTTTTTTTTAAGTTCTTTTTAGAATATATGACAAATTATGTATCGGGAAATCATGTGCGATCAGGTAATTTTCCATGAACAGGATTCCTCATTTTTAAGTTTTGCGTGGAAGTATGTGATAAATATATAGATCTGTCGATAGTGCATTGTTGCCTCTAACTAGGGAAGTGCACGAAGTGTGAGTCACCGATTTTGACAAAAGTGGTATCGTTGGAAAGATCTCATCGAGAGCAGCAAAAATCTCAATGGAACTACCCGTCGCAAATGAGTCGTTATCGAGATATCCGACAATATATGTGACGCAACTAGCGCATACTTAATGGGGCACCGTAAAAAATTTAGTCCCGATTTTAACTAAAGTGGTATCGTTGAAAAGATATCAGCGTGAGGATTAAAAAACTCAATAGAATCACCCGTCGGAAATGAATTGTTTTCGAGATATCCGACAATTTGTGTCACATTTTTAATACACACTTCTAGGAAACTGCATTAAGTGACAGAAATTGTCGGATATCACGAAAATCGCTCATTTCAGATGGTTTGTTCCTTTGAGTTTTTTACTTCTCACAATGATATCTTTGCAAAGACACCATTTTCATTATAATCGAGAAAACATTTTTTAGCGGTACCCCATTAAGTGTACACTAGTTAAGTGACATAAATTGACGGATATCTCGATAACGGCTTATTTGCGAAGTGTAGTTCCATGGAGTTTTTTACTGCTCTTGATGAGATCTTTCCAACGATATTACTTTTGTCAAAATTGGTAATTTATACTTTTTGCTCTTCCCTAGTTAATGCAGTTTCCTAGAAGTGTGTATTAAAAATGTGACACATATTGTCGGATATCTCGAAAACAATTCATTTCCGACGGGTGATTCTATTGAGTTTTTTAATCTCACGTTGATATCTTTTCAACGATAGCACTTTAGTTAAAATCGAGACTAAAATTTTTTACGGTGCCCCATTAAGTATGCGCTAGTTGCGTCACATATATTGTCGGATATCTCGATAACAACTTATTTGCGACGGGTAGTTCCATTAAGTTTTTTGCTGCTCTCGATGAAATCTTTCCAACGATACCACTTTTGTCAAAATCGGTGACTCACACTTCGTGCATTTCCCTAGTAAGTCATCTTCCCAAGTAGTAATCATATTTATTCTAGCTTCTCTTTAGTATTCTAACTACAAATAGGGTTTTAAAAAATATGCATGTCTTGATAATACTTAAAATATAAAATAAAAATTGACTCTCGTAGCTGTGTAATTTGAATAAAATGATAATTTTTTCCTTTCAACTTAAATTACTATTTAAGATATAAAAAAAAACATACTACTGGTCACTTTTAAAAAGAACAATGCCATTTAATATATAATTCAAAAACAATATACATAAAATAAAAATGTCAAAGCATTAATACATTTAAAATAATTATGTAATTTTAATTAACTTCAATATATTTTTTCCATATGGATAATGATAACTAATAATTTTAAAGTAGCATCAGATACAAAATTCTTTATTCAAGGAAAAATAGTTAACTAAAATCTCATATTATATAAAAATGTTGTAATTTGCTGTTAAATTAAGAATCAAACAAAAAGCTCACATGTATACTGTATTGCCAAAAGTGATCGGCAACTTGCGATTTTTGATGTTTTGTTAAATATCTAGAAAAATGCATGACGAATCCGTCTAATTTTCTTAAAACTCTAACGCTCACATTCACCAATGTCTTCAACCCCAAGTTATACCGAAAATCTCGGTCAAAAGCTCAAACGATGTTCATTTCTAATCCTAATTGGGCGCCTTTATGATAATAACCAATCGAATGCTATTGTGAATTTCATTTGAGCATTCGACCCAGTTTTCTAGGTTGAGGTAGATGGTGAATAGGAGCATAAGTGTGTAAACATTATAGTCCAAGTCACATATTTACGTGAAGATTTTTTCCCCGAAATTCCATAGGAGACCGTCAACAAATTGAAAAAGGACCAATATACATTGGATAACCCTGTCAAAACTAATGTATCAAAAGTATTAGAACTGTAGATTACGAGTATTTGGCTTATTGTTCTTTGTGTTCATTCCTAGGGTTTTGTACTTATAAAGTGAAAACTGAATCATTATAAGATTACTTCTTTGCCTGTCTGTGCATCTGTCACAGCCATTTTACTCATAAACTATAAAACATAAAAAGCTCAAATAGGGGGGAAGTAATAAAGACTATAGATTCAGGTATTCACAGATTATTATACATTTAGGACGGGGCAGGGGGGCTAATTAAGTTACTTGAAGAAAAAAATATTTTAATATTTTCTTTGTATATCATATGGGGTATCTTGTGAAAGCTTTCATTATGCTGAACGCAAAAGTATATTTCTTATAATTTTCGGTATTATTTTCAGAGATATACTCGAAAATATACTACAAAAATATGTCCCTCCCCCATCTAATTTCGGATCTACTGAAACTGAAATTGTGAAAAAAAAATTAGAAGTTATAGATATTACTTTAAATATTGCAGGAAAACTATATAGATTACTGTACATCGAATAGTTTTTTAGAAAAGCACATTTTTCTGTTACATACAGATTTCGATTTCTGAGCCTCGATCAAATTTGTTGAGGAAAAACATCGTCATTAAGTAATCGAGTTATTAACCTTTACAGACAGAGACGATTTGGACATAAATAATAACGGGGACGGAATACTCTGCATACCACGGATTTTTTAAATCTAGATAGAAAAATTTAATAAGATATTTGTATAATGCAATAACTAGTAGAATTGTAAAAGAGATAAATTTTCTACTGTTACAAATATACTAATTTGATTAGAATTAATCACATAAATAAGGGTCCGTACGCAGTAGAAAAAAAATATCACTTTTGATACCAGGATTTTTTAAAAGTATTATTTGTATTATTAATGCAAACCGTTAATTACTTCCAACATAACGTTCAGTTCGTTATGAAATTTCTGATATTAAAATGTCTGGTATTATCATATATATTATAAAGCAGAAATTCTGAAACTTCCAAACGGGTGTTTTCAAAAACTACCCGATGGATTTTTTTGCAGATTATATCATTCGATAGGAAATATTTTTGCGGAGGTTTATGGGTTTATGATACACATATACAGGGATAACTCTGATTTTTCGTACTAAATTTCGTATTTTTCGGTTATTTTTGACAGAAGGGTTGCAACAACTAATTTTTCGGCGATAATTATATTTCAAAAAAGAAATGAAATGCTTTCTCTAATGGAAAATAATATAAACATTTCGATAAAAAACCTGTTAATTCATTGATTTAAAATAAATAATGATAAAAAGAAAAAATCCGTTTAATGCAAAATAATATTATGAAAGGAAAATATTTATCTTTAACGAAAAAGAAAAGAATATTTATAATATTTAAAAAGTAACTCAATGTGAAAGAAAGTTTTGAACTGACACAATATTTGGCTATTTATTTCTTTCGAGCCAGATTAAAAGAAAACATCTCAAAAATTTCATTAGGTAAAACATAAGTATTTTTTTCTTTCTTTTTTTAAAAATATTTTTAAATCTAATTTTCCTGTTATGTGTTTTACAGAAGAAACTCGCAGAATTAATATTTTTTAAAAGGCACCAATCGTTATTTGTATGTTGTTTGTTCATTTGGGTGTTTCAATCTACTTTTGTCGCCAATCAATGCGATTCTAAACCAAAAAAAAAAAAAAAAAAAAAAAAAAAAAAAAAAAAAAAAAAAAGCGTTGTTCGCAAGAACTATTTTCTCTCTCTCTCTCTCTCTCTTTTAATGAGTGAGAGCATTTTTAGGAAAAAAATTTACATTTAACTTAAATACATATATAGCAGTTAATACTACAAAAATGAATAATATTTAACTTTTAGGGTAAATGTCTTTCCACATACATAGATATTGTAAAATAATTTAACTGCAACTTTTAAAATTTTTTTGGCACAGATATTTCATACGCACTACATTGGTGCGATTTGTCTTTTACGCCAATACCATATATACATCTGGGTAGTTAACTGACGCCAAAGTGTCATTATTTTGCTTGATATGGCAACCCGGATGTTATTGTCTATTTATTAATAAATTGTCTATTTACAATATTTTTCTTTTTTTTTTCCAGTTATATAAACTATTTTAATCTAGGCACATTTGTCATACATGCGCCACATTTGCGCGACTGCAATAAAATGGCGATTTTATGCCTCACTTGGTAACCTGGCTGTTGTTTATTTATTAATAAATTTTTATTTATTTTTATTTATTTTTTAAGGATATAAATAGTTTTGTTTTATAATTATTAACTAAACTTTTTAAATTTTATTGTTATTTTCTATTTAAATAACAGAAAATAATTGTAAACTATATATGTAACTGGTATTTGAAAACAAAATTTTCTCCGAATCGGCATCAGAAGAAAAAAAAACGCGCCAATGTGGTGCGTATATGTCATGTATACATTTTTTTCACTATACTACAGTATTTAAACATGCTGTATAAATAACGATTATTGTTTTTTCCAAACATGTTTGGCACAGATATTATATACACACTGAGGTATCTGACTATCGCCAAAACGGTGTTATTTTGCCTGATATGGTAACCCAGCAATAGTTTTTTCTGTATTAATAAATTGTTTATTTACTTTCAATTTCTTTTTAGAAATTCTATAAATTGTTTTGTGCTATAGTAACTTTTTTTTATTTATTAATATTTTCGTTTTAAAATAACGAAAATAATTTTTAAAAATGCACATTTCTTCGCTATTCTAAAACGAGCATTTTGCCGCATTGGTATTGGAAGGAAATCTTGCAAATCCGGGTTTGTGATGGAGTTTTTTGTGAAATATGGTATTTTCAAATGTAAATTGAGTGCTACTTGATTAACACATCGGCCAGTTTCACCAAACTATTCAAATTTACATAAATTCATTTTAAATAACGAAAGAACAATAAACATAAATAAAAAATACAAATTAAAAGTTGAATTAAAAAGCACTTATGACGTAAAAAAATACGTGCATCATGTGTAATATCAATTGCTATCATACTTACGATCATCGATTATTGATATTTATTCCTATAATCTGCTATTAATTTTTTTCTCGACAGAATAATCAAGTAGTACGGTACATTGTACAAACTCCAGTTATTACAAAAATAGAGCTAAATAACTAAATTTAGGTGCAAATGCTAACTAAATTTTGTGCCTCTTTCTTACCCATGTTGTAAGAAAGAGGCACAAATGTCATATATGCACCAAGTTGGGGTGATACATTTCTGGCGCCACTTTAATGGAAACTTCGTTTTCAAATGACAGATACATTTCTATTTCCTATTTTACTTTTCTATGTATAGAGCATAACATTTTGTATCATTTTAAAATGCAAATGAAAGTAAATAAATACTTCATTAATAAATTAAAAACAAAGCTGGATTACCATAAGAGGCGTAATATGTTCATTTTGTTTCAATCACGCCAACGTGATGCGTATATGACATCTGTATCAAAAAATGAATTTCACACATTCAAAACACATTCACCTTATTTTTCTAAGGAAAACTTTATTTAACTTTATTTATTCTGCTGCATTCCAAAAACGGAACACTGTAATAGATTTATCAAGAGCAGATTAACGTTGCGAAATATACTATAATATTGATAGAGGATGTATTAAGTATTAAGGTTTCCACAGATACCCATATCCTCAAGTTGAGATGTTTAGAGTTCAAAAACTATCAAATGAAAATGAATCACTTGAAAATAGTTTAAATTCAATGGTCAATCTCTGCGATCATAATGCTCGCTATTTTAGAAGTATGGTGAATAGACAATATTTAAATTGCTCTTTTCATACTTACCTCATTTCTCTATCAAACTCTACAATAAATGGTCAACTGAGATATTTTTTTCTTAAAAGCCCGAATTTTATCGAATGCATAAGCTGATACAACAAAATAATATTTTATTATTATTTTAATATATTTTGGCGTCAACGGGCCTTGATTCCATTGTTGTTGTTTTTATTTTTGGCTCAGTTTTGTTTTTTCTAGCTAACTGAGTTTTGAACTCATGAAGAATCTCGACAGTAGATTCGAAACAGCTGTTTGCTAACTTTTAATGCATTTTTGGTGCATATATAATAGTTGGTTTTCTATCTTTAAATATATTGGCGTTTTGTATGATTTTCAGAAATGTGAAAGAGCATTCGAGGTGGAGTTGCTTTAAAAAACGCAATCATATTCAATATTTTGTTTGATTCATGTTTTGTTTTGAAAAATAGACGAGCGCAGCGGGCTTAGCCTGCTAGTATTAATATATTTTGTTTATTCATTATACATACGAACCCTTTCTAAATACTGTGGCATTTGTGACTAGTTTGCATTGAGTGAATCCCAATACGAGTCTTGTGTATTTAAAAGTTAATAAAAAACCTATCTGAAAAAAGGCGTCATGACAAAAACGGCTTCGCAGATTTGTGAGCTTCTTTCAACACAAGCTCCTTTTACACAACGCCATCTTTATGCCTCCTTCAGCCATTCAATAAGGGTTTTATGTTAGATAATCTGGAAAAAAAGTTATTACTACGTTGAATTTAGTTTTATGAAATGCCAAATAAAGTTTAAATGAGCTCTACCTTTTATTCTCAGTAACGAGTTAAGTTCCTTATAAATAGATAACGATAAGATAAAAAAGAAGATTTATACAGAATAGAAATGTTTAGTATTGTTTAGGCTTCATATTTCTTTGAACTTTTGTGGTATTATTAATTTTTTCTAGTATATACAGCTATAACGAACCCTACTTTGCCCTGTTTATTTATGAAGTGTTATTATCTTTTAGATATGATTTTCTTTTAAAGATAGATTAACTCCTTCATAACGCTTAATATTTAACTTTTAACCACCGGTGTTTCAAAACAGAATGTTTCCTCTACTTGAATCGCGAATCACTCTAATTAAATAAGGTAAAAAATAACTGCTGGAAATAATGAGGGATTCTGAGAATTTTAAATGCCACATGCACTACCTGGCCAAAGATGACCGTCCGCTTGCGATTTTAGACATTTTGGTAAATATCTAGAAAAATACATAAGAAATTATCTTGAAACTCTAAAAGTGTAAAAATAACAGTAAATGTCATAAATTTCCGTGAAGTGTTTTTCTCAAAACTCCAAACGGGACCGACCGTCAACAAATTAAAAAGTAATGAATATCTTTTGGATAACCCTGTCAAAACTAATGTAGCAAAAGCGTTCAAACTGCAGATTATGATTAAATGGCTTATTTTAATAAACTGTGGTCATTTTTATGTTGATGGCGTGTATACTCGTAGAGAAATTAAGATTTTTATAAAAACAGCCCCAAATATTTCCCAAATTTTTGCTTATAATTTGCAGAGTTCTTAATACAAAATAATATTTTCTTCAAAAAATATGACACATAATATTGCACACAATACCCTATTATCAGAATTAAAATATAATAAAAATTGTATGAAAAATGAGTAGGTTTACTAAATAATTTGTTCACTGCGAATGCGTCAACTATATCAAAACTTTATTTGCATATTATGTTAGCTAAATATATAGAGCAACTTTTGTTAAAATCTCAAAATCATAGTTTCAAAATTCTGAAAGTAATCGTCTACAGAATAAGCACAAAATTCATAGTTCACAAAATGAAGCAAAACGATGAGGGATTTTATCCAAATGTAGTAGTACGTCTCATATTGTGTATTCTATATTGACACTAATCAATTAATATATGGATACAATCCCCCCCCCCTTCTTTTTGTTTAATTTTAGGAAAAAACGGGATTTCAACTTATTCTATTCACGATTATTTTGAGATTTTTCCAGCTATGATTTTGTGACTTTCACAAAAGTTGATCTATATATTTAGCTAACATAATATGTAAATGAAATGTTGATGACGTTGACATATGCGCAGAGAAAAATTATTCAGTAAAGCTACTCAATTTCCATGCAATTTTTATTATTTTTTAATTCTGATAACAGGGTTTTGTGTGCAATATTATGTGTCATATTTTCAAAAAAACTATAATTATATATTAAGAACTCTGCAAATTATAAGCAAAAATTTGGGAAAAATTTGGGACTGTTTTCGAAAAAACTTTAATTTCTCTACGAGTATATGCCATCAACATAAATATGAGCACAGTTGTTTGCAATAAACAATTTAATCATAATCTACAGTTTGATCGCTTTTGCTACATTAGTTTTGACAGGGTTATCCAAAAGATATTCATTCTTTTTTTTAATTTGTTACCGGTCCCCTATGGAGTTTTTGGGGGAAATTTAACGAAAATTTATGACTTTTACTATTATATTTATACTTTTAGAGTTTCAAGATAATTCTTTATGTAGTTTTCTAGATATTCAACAAAATCTAAAATCGCAAGTGGATGGTCATCTTTGGCCAGGTAATGTATATCTGTTGCTCTTCCCGAAGAAGTTAAAAATAAATATGTTTATTGTACAGAACCCGCAGTGCGTGAGTAATACTCGTACTTGACTATATATTATGTGGATATCATGTAGCTTTTGCTTATAATTTGAAAAGTTTTTAACATAAAAAATGTTCTTTTCCGAAAATATGACAAAATGAAGCAAAAAGATCCATACATCCATGTATCCGTACATCCATTGATATAATGTTATGTAGATATTTCATTTGGTTTTTAAAAATAAATATAATATAAATATTTAAAAGTCTTTTTAAAATCATTATGGAAAATATAGTTAAACATCAAAGTCTAGAGGCACCAGAAAGTAACAAAAAAATTCTAACCATTTTCTTTGTTTAAATACCAGTATTTTCGAGCAGAAACATTATTTTTACTTGATGACATAAACTTCGTGATAAATTCAAACAAAAATTGTCATTAAAAATATTAGTGTGAAATGCAAACTTTGCATTTTAAAGAAGAAAATAATTACGGCATTAATGGGTTAATTAAGCAGAATTCGAAACGCCATATTTGCTGATTGAAATATTTTTGACATCTAATTTGATTTTTTGAACTATGCAATATTTTATTTTTCGTTAATAAATAGAAAAAGGATATAAATATTAAGAACCACATGATATTTGTATATTTACAATCTTATGTACTTTTATACTTTTATATAGCATAGTACAATGAATTACAAATATTCTTTTACCTTTTTTTTTATATCGATATAAGCATAAGCTCTATTATTTAAGATCTAACTTAAAAAATAGCATCATATAAAGAACTATTTCCTTGCGATATTACCTTTTATACACAGTAATATTTTACTTATTAGAGAAGCATTTATCTTCATTATATATATAAATATATGGTTTACAATATTAATGTCACCATCACTGCTATACAATTGCATTGTCCTACAAAATAACAATGGACATATTATCACAGTATGAAAACAATGTGTGAGAAAACAAACATTCATAAATCTCACCGCATTCTCCGTGACAGCGAAAATTTCACTCAGTATGTATTATGTGTAGATGAGTTGTATTTGGGTGAAATAAAGATAGAATTTTTTTCAGAAAAAATATTTTTTCCATTGTTTTAGCTAGAAATTAAACGCATACGCATAAAGTTTTCAGCTGGAAACTTTAAAAACAAATTAAACATTAAATAAGATATATAAAATTTTCATCTAAATATTTTGAAAGAAAAAAAACAAGAAATAAAAACTATGTCAAATTTCCGAAGATTTAAAAAGGATAAATTTAAATGCAAATTTCATTCGTGTTTTTTATAATTTGTGCAATAGATGATCTCTAATAAGCGGAAGATTATTTTCAGACTATACATCTATTAAGAAAATTTTATTTCATAACTTGAATAATCACCAGCGTCGTTATCATACCGTTATTTACATAATTACAAAAGCACCTAAAAAGTGTTAACTCTTTCTCCGGAGTTTATATATCACTGCTGAACTTCCTATAAAATTACATCAAAGTAATTAATTATTTTTTTCTATTCTCTGAAGAATTACATCAATCACACAATTTGATTTGTTATTTGTATTTGTATTTATTTGCTTTGAGGTAGGCGCTACAGCTATTCGCCGGCATAACCTCCAATGATCACAAGAAACCATAAAGAACATTTTATTACAGAATATCCAGTACATACATTTTCACAGGGACAACACCCACACCCATGCCGCTAGCTGGACTCGAACCAGGGACCAGCGGTGTGGGAGCAGCCTCCGCTACCATCGACGCCACTGGGTCGGCTACACAGATTGAACATTATCTGTATTAACACTTATTTTAAATATCGTTGCCACCAGAAGTTACAGAGTGTGGTGATTATGTGTCAAAAATTTTTCATTATAAAATTGTACAGCATGGCATTTTCTCTATCATGTTGAGATTTTAAATATCATTTTCAGGCATTAAAAAAATAATTTATCACGAAGGAAATTAATGATCAAAACACAAGTCGCCCCAAATCGAAAATGTTTTGATCCAATTTTCTACACACTATATTTAAGTAAATTATACATTCATACTTTAAGAAATAAATTACATCAAATTGAAAATGAAGGAATTGTTTCATGAGAATATAAGTGTATAAAATATTAATAAATGTTTAATTATCATATGGCAAAATATTTTCAAAACTAATTTCTCTCTTTCATGTAACTATTAGAGTTTGGATAAAAATTTTCTTATCCTTTAAACTGCTGAAAATTTTGCTAAAAGCGATTTGCATAGATAAAGACAGTAATGACAAAGCATTTAATTTTAATTAAAATAATTTCTCTTAATCTAATTAAATAAATTTTGCCTTTGTTTATTTACAGATTTATTTAAACAAATGTCAATATTTAATCGCTTAAGTAAATTTCAATTATCATTATAACTGTGAGCTCAAAACCAGACATATGGTGAAATGAGTTATGGAAATTTTACTAACGTAGAAGCTTAAGTAACAAATTACGTTTAACATACTTAAGTTTTGCATGTCAAGTAAATATAAAATGCTCATCACATTATATTGTATAATTACTTTCTTTGGTTACTAGTTCAGAGAAAAAGAAAAAAAACTATTTATAATTAAAATAAATTTATTTAAAAATACTTTTGAAAGCAGTGTATAGCCATCTTTTAAGTACAATGATAATTTACCTATTGTTATGCATCTTACAACTGCATATACTAATTTGATATGGAAGCATAAACATTTAATTTGTTCGTGTAAACAGAATTATTTACAAGCTTTTTACAAATGAACAAAATGAACAAAAAATACATTTAATCTATAAAGAAATGTAATATAGTTCTACTGGATCTAAGATGTGAAAATCCGTTAAATTTATTAATAAAATATTAAGTGGGCTTAAAAGAAAGACATGTTGTCGCTAGAAATAACAATTCAGAGACCAATGAATGTTTTGTCTTTTACTAATCTTGCTTTCTTCCTTTATTTCGCTCTGAAGGTACAATCTGTATAATAGCATTTATTTTGTTCAAAAATATGGAAAATCCATTCTCTAAAGTACAGGGTTTACAAAAAATGACGAGCCATTTCTATGAAAAAAATATAGAAGTGAAACATTTTTTTTCTTTCATAGGAATTGAATGTTATTTTTGGAAGTTCTGTATAGGAAAAATAAAAAGGGCTTTAATTTTTGTAATTAGTAAGGGACTAGTTTTTGAAATTCTTAAATATATTCTTTATTGTCCATTGCTTTTGTATGTCTTGTTGAATTTGAACATTTCGGTACATTTTATAAAGCTTTCACAATGTTCAGTAAGTTCGCATTTTTTTGTCATTTCGCAATTTTTCTGTTTCGTAACGCACACCACCTAATTTTGACCACATTTAAAAAAGCATAAATTTTAATTAAATTATTTTATACAAAATATATGAGATATATAAAAAGTATGTCATTTATGCCATATTTTTAAAAAAGTATGATCTATATCATAAAAGCCTAAAACATGTGGCTATCAGCAACAGTTTCGAACCAAACATTTCACTTTTTATATGCTAGGAGGCAATTTTGCTACTTTTATGTTAGTTGGCCAATTCTTTAATCGCAAAATACGTTTCCATTGAGATAATTTCTTTTAGTCCATAGCCATCATTTCCATACTATCACTGACTTCATTTAAAATACATGACATTCTTTGAAATACATAAATTTAAAATACATGTATCAAATACATTTAAATTACATGTCTTTCTTTCATCTTACTTGAAACACAATAAGTAAATAAATAAAGGTAATTTATTAGCATTAGTACTTCATGAAAAGCTGGTTGTGACCGTTCATATTGGGAATCATCCCTCACCTACCAATGAAGGATGACCTAATGATGAAGCATAAGTTTGTACAAAGATTTGAACAAAAACATTTGATTAAGTTTATCAAAGATTTGAATTAACCACCTCAGCAAATAATTCGCCTTAGCGACCGGCTGCATACAGGATGTCCAGCCAATAAGTCCCAAATTTCAAAATTAAGTTTTTTAAAAGCAAAAATCCATAGAATTATTCAGTAAATGATTTGTTTATATGGTAAGCTGCAAAAATGTTATGCTGAAATTTTGAACAATAATATTTTGAAAAAAAATGTGTTCTGATCGCACAGAATGCTCGCCTTGATTTATTTCTCTTGTCTTAGATTGTTTGCAGAAAAAAAATGTTGTTTTCTTACACAACCATATTTTACCTTTTTTTAGCTCACAGGCTATCATAGCCTGAGAGCTTATGTGCCCGTCCGTTCTGTATGTATGTGCGTATGTGCGTAACGCGATAACTCATGATAAAAATATCGGATCCACTTGAAATTTTGTATGTAGGTATATCCTGACAAGGCGCTTCCCTGATTAGTTTTTGGAGTTCATTCGATATGTATAAGAGGGGGAACGGGGGGCTCATGCCCCCCGTTAGTTGATATAAATGGGATTTTCATGCAGAATTAAGTTTTCGTTCAAAATTTAGATTAGGATCATTCTGATGAGGCGATTCCGTGACTGTTATTAGGTGTTCATTGAATAAGTATAAATAGGGGGACAGGGGTTCTAATGCCCCCCCCCCTTAATTTATAGAAATGGGATTTTCATGCAGAATTAAGTTTTCGTTCAAAATTTAGATTAGGATCATTCTGATGAGGCGATTCCGAGACCGTTATTAGGTGTTCATTGAATAAGTATAAATAGGGGGAACAGGGGTTCTAATGCCCCCCCCCGTTAGTTGATATAAATGGGATTTTCATGCAGAATTAAGTTTTCGTTTAAAATTTAGATTAGGATAATTCTGATAAGGCGATTCCGTGACTGTTATTAGGTGTTCATTGAAAAAGTATAAATAGGGGGAACAGGGGCTCTAATGCCCCCCCCCGTTAGTTGATATAAATGGGATTTTCATGCAGAATTAAGTTTTCGTTCAAAATTTAGATTAGGATCATTCTGATGAGACGATTCCGTGACTGTTATTAGGTGTTCATTGAATAAGTATAAATAGGGGGAACAGGGGTTCTAATCCCCCCCCCCCGTTAGTTGATATAAATGGGATTTTCATGCAGAATTAAGTTTTCGTTCAAAATTTAGATTAGGGTCATTCTGATGAGACGATTCCGTGACTGTTATAAGGTGTTCATTGAATAAGTATAAATAGGGGGAACAGGGGTTCTAATCCCCCCCCCCGTTAGTTGATATAAATGGGATTTTCATGCAGAATTAAGTTTTCGTTCAAAATTTAGATTAGGATCATTCTGATAAGGCGATTCCGTGACTGTTATTAGGTGTTTATTGAATAAGTATAAATAGGGGGAACAGGGGCTCTAATCCCCCCCCCCCGGTTAGTTGATATAAATGGGATTTTCATGTAGAATTAAGTTTTCGTTCAAAATTTAGATTAGGATCATTCTGATGAGACGATTCCGTGACTGTTATTAGGTGTTCATTGAATAAGTATAAATAGGGGGAACAGGGGTTCTAATCCCCCCCCCGTTAGTTGATATAAATGGGATTTTCATGCAGAATTAAGTTTTCGTTCAAAATTTAGATTAGGATCATTCAGATGAGGCGATTCAGTGACTGTTATTAGGTGTTCATTGTATAAGTATAAATAGGGGGAACAGGGGTTCTAATGCCCCCCCCCTTAATTTATATAAATGGGTTTTTCAAGCAGAATTTTCAGATTTCGTTCAAATTTCTGAATAGTTTTGGAAGTTTAATGGTTAAGTATAAAAGAGGAGGATAACTCCTTTTAAATTATATAAATGCTAAATGGGTTTTTATTAAGAATTATCTAATTTGCTCTGAATTTTGGATATAGATTTTTTATATGATAAAGCATGTCTTTGATAGTATAGGAGGTTCAATGATTAAGTATAAAAAAAGAGGAAAGAAGAGAGCTGTTTCCCTTTCTTAATTTTTTAACGGAATTAACCCTTGAAAATATAAGGCTTTAATGTACAATTAGTATTTGTAGCCTGTGAGCTCAATGCCATCAGTTTAACTGGGCAGTATTCTTTATTTAACTAAATATTCGGAATTTCTGAAATTTAAAAAATTTAATTCGAAAAATCGTTAAAAGATGGCACTGTATGTCAAAAACTGTGAAGCAGTCTAAAACAAGAAAAATATCAAGTGAAGCATTCTTTGCAATCAGAACACAATCTTATCAAAATATTCACTGTTCAAAACTTCTGTATAACAATTTTACAGTTCACCTAATAAAAAACCGTTTACCATATAATCCTATCCATCTCTGTTTATGAGAAATTTAATTTTGAAATCAAGTTCTTATTTCTGTACATCCTGTTGGTCGAGTGCTAAAACAAATAAATAAACAATACAATAAAATTCATTACTATTTATTGAGAGAATCGATATTGCAATCAACATGAAAACGGATTCCTAATTCAGAAAAATTGTCAATTAATTTATGTAACGCAAATATTAAAAATTTAACAATTAGTTGCAGAATCAATAAAAAAAGAAAACCTTCTTTTACAAAACCATAAAGCGGACAAGGGACCTTCAATTTTTTTTTTCCTTTAGGTACTTTTTAAAGGCGTATTATATAAATAATGGTACATTTTTAAACAATATACGCACCTTTTTGCCCATCATGCACACATGTACTATAATACTGCAAGTTTAAAGAAAATGATCTTGTTTTATTTTTATTTAGATCCTGTATTTTAAGAAATGTTTTATCAATTTGACGATACATATATATATATATATATAAATATCGCATGTCACATATGTCGCATATATTTCACATATATATAAAAATATATATTTATATATGTGTCACGATAAGGCGATTTTCTATTTAAATGTATCAGTTCTTGTATAATACCATCTTTGTTGTATAATACGCCTATTCCCTTAAGGACCAATATCAGGATGAGCAGTCGTCATGGTACAGTGGTAAGCAATGGATTTGTTCTCTTAGGAGTTTTTCCGAAATAAACGCAAGTCAAATGGTTTCCAATCATCATTTATTTAGAGCACAAAAATAAGTTATACCACGTATCACCATTCCACACATCTAACACTACACAATTCGCCCTCAAGGGGCGTCTTCTCCATGTTCTAAACTATCGAAAAAATTGAGACGAGCATCTTAACAATTCAAAGATGAGTTGCATTCTGACGCTCTCGCATCCTAAAATGAATTTCCCAGACTCTACGCAAAAACTAGCTCCCCCCCCTAGTCCGCGTCAGCAATATAAAGACCCATTAGGATTAATTTCAAGGCTAAGACCACCCACATCACCATCTCCAAGTGGTAGCTGGGGCGTGTCTTCTTGTAAGAACTACTAACTATACACGTAATAACACAACCCGCTCATAAGCAAAAAGGCGCATAAACAGTCTAACAGACAATTTAATAAAACAAAATTGAAGTATCGTTAAATATTCCAAAAAGGAAAAATGAACCTCTACACTGAAAGAAAGATTTCGCAATCATTCCCGCTCTTTTTGAGAAAACAATCAATAGATTATTACTAAGTTAAGTAAAATAAAATATAAGAACTTTAGCTGTTAAAATATTAATACATTATGAAACTGAGAATAAAAGTATGTTCCATAAAGTTAGAATTAAAAACTCAGGGCTTGCAAAATGGCGCAATTTTTTTTTATTACATATACAGTCGAACCCCGTTAATACGCGAATCAGAGGTCCGATCAAAATTCGCGTATTAAACGGGTTCGCGTATTAACCAAGGTTGCGAATTTTCGCCGAGTGGTCTATCTAATAACAATTTATGCTGAAAAAACAAATTTTTTTGGCCTATTTTAGCACTTTTAAGACATAAAATGGCATTTTATTTTTTTTAATCATTATGTGCTTATTAAACAGGAACGTTTGAAAGCTGTAAATTCAAATAATCAATATTTTCTGAAGTAAAAATCCTGTGTTTTTCAAATTTAGCTTTATTATATATGACACATAAAACTGAATAAGGCAAACACCAAAAATTCTGCTAACCACATTTATTAAAACTAATGTTAACAAAATTGGAATCTATGTTAGTTATACAGAACAGATAGATGCGATAATAAATAGTGTTGATAATAATAAAAAGTCAATTAAAAGTCTTACTAAAGTCAATAATGTCATAAAAATTACTTTTTGGAAAAGTAGCTGTCAATTTTGACCTGTTTGACATGCGGTCGCGCCATTACCATGGTGTTTTCCGCCTTATTTAGGCAGTGGTAAAGTTCGCTTGTTGAGGGCCCTTTATCCAGTGACGACGCATATTGTCTTAGGAAATTGAATGCCTTTGTAACTTTGGAGAGTATGGATGGGGCCGGAAGCGCAGATTCATCATCTTCCTCCTCATCCAGATTGTTAGTCGCAGTTACATCGGCGATAATATGATCCAGACTTCTAAGTTCGGATGTAACTAGATCTTTGTCAATATTAATGAACGTGTCTAAATCGACAAAATTTTCTCCTACAGTTTTTTGTGCGGCCAGCCAATCTTCTTCATGTTGGCTCCATGTAAATGATGTCCTCACTACTTCCGAAACCTGCTTTGTGAAAACAATTTTTAATTGTTGTTGGTGTAACACTCTCCCATGCTGCAGTAAGCATGTGCTTAGCGTCGAGGAGTGTAATTCGGCGACAGTCGCAGCAAGGAGGATTGCCGCCGTGTTTCATTTGGTGAAGATATCACCGTATGAGTCTTGTAATTTACTTTGGCGCTACTAATTCTTCATTGGTCCATTGACTGGGTGACACTAGTCAAATTTGGATGTACAAATTCTACTTGGAGGCCTTGTAAAAATCCTACAGGAAGGGAAAATTCTTGACATTTTCAAAGCATCGCGGGTTGCTTGATTTCACTGTGACCATGAGCTTTAATTTATCTGATCCATCAGAGCTTGCACGCAGCAGAATATTAAGACGCTCTTTGGTCAATTTGCCTCCATGACCTATTTCTCCTTTCATGACCATTGTTTGACTGGGTGTCAGTTTGTAAAAAAGCCCAAATTCGTCCACGTTGTAAACCTTCGACTTGAGTAGTTTTATTCAAGCTGCGGAAGAACATTCATTTTCCAACAGTGAATATCTTCAATGTTGACTGCATCTGACTCACCGCACACTTGCTTAATTTTAAGCCGTACCTAGTTTCAAATCGATCCAGCCATCCATTTGGAGACATTGAAATCTGGCAATCCCATTTTTGCTGCGATTTCAAAAAAATTTTCTTGCATTGACAAGCCGCTTATTGGGATATTCGTAGAGCGTGCTTTAACGAACCACTCGTGAAGGGCCTTTTCTATGTCCTCAAACTTGGCGGTTTTTATTTTCTTGTTCTTTGTACCTCCAACCACAGCTTGGTTAACGATGGCATTCCTATTCTTTAACAAAGTCCTTAAAGTTAACTCTGGTATGCCTTTTTCTTTGACGAACGCAGACTTTTTGAGACGGCTTGATCATCGTATTGATTTATAATTTGTAACTTCTCAGTGATGGAGAGATTCTTTAGTTTAATATATTTTATTCCTTCCGCCATAATTTAGACTAGATTATAAAAGTATAGATGGATATCGTAGACTAGATAATACTGGGAGAGACAGGCGACTCTCTTCTTTTAAAAACATCACAGCACTTATGAAACAGCGATTGGAAAGACTCACATGATTAATCTGCGATAGTAGTGCATGCTCCATCTATCAGTTCTACTGCTCTAATTTAGGGGGGGGGGGGGGGTCACATCATTTCTTAATTATGGGGAAAGTTCTTTTCACTTATGCTTTTTATAAAACTAGCTGACTCGCGCAGCTTACACCCGCGATGTGAATTAACTTTACATGAACTTCAAATTTGTAAGATTTTATAAATTCCCTGTTTTTGTCTACATTTTAATTTTTAAAGGGCAAAAATCGCAAGAAAAGTATTGAATTGAAGTACATTCTACTTTGCGTGATTTGATTATTTCCTGCCTATGCGTACAGAAAACGAGCGAAACCACCACAGAACACTCAGGTTTTTACTGATTTCAAAAAGTTTTGTATCAATTATTTTTTAATTTACATATTCTTAATTTGTGTCTCCTGATAGAACAAAATGCATAAATTAAAAATCTCTAAATGCTGATTTTTTTTAAAATTTCAATTTTCATTAAAATTTTACGCTTTGGTTTTATATTTTTTCCTAATGAAAACACGCGTCTTTCAAAGCAGACATAATGTCTAACTTTTGCACAACACTAGCCTCGTCTCGCCCATGAGATTTCATTGGGAGAGTTTTAATTGGGCAGTTTGATGCTAGCCTTTGATCGAGATCCAAATTTAGTCATCGTGTGGTTGAGGGAAAAAATGTTCAATTTAATTGAGTTTAAATAATTGTTGCATAAAGAAAAAGTTAAATAATTATTTAAATAGTTGTCGTATAAAATGCTTGGGAAAATACTTCATCTATAAACTCGTATGTTTAGAGCTAAGTTCATTCGCGTATTAAACATAGGGTTTTCTTTCTAGGGACTGATAAAATTTCGCGTATTAAACGGGTTCGCTTATTAACCATTCGCGTATTAAACGGGTTTTTTTTCTATGCGTAAGATAGGAGTATTTCAAGGGACCAAAGAAAATTCGCGTATTAGACGGTTTCGCGTATTAAGCGGGGCGCGTATTAACGGGGTTTGACTGTATATATATTACATATAATATGATGACTTTGATTAGAAATATAATGTGATAAAAGGATTTAAAATATGACATATTTTTAATATGTTAACATTATTTACATCTTTATAATATTATTCTCAGAACGAAATATGCGAGCCAAAAATTAATCACTAATTATGAAACAAATGTTTGAACATAGTATTAATTAGAAAAGAAAAAAAATGAACTTAATATCAGTGATTAAAAGAATATATATGTACTACCTCCGACAATAAAGTTCGGTGAATGAATTCAGAACCACTGATCTGGCAACACTCTGGAAACAAAACGCTGCACCTGCATAGAGATAAATGTTGACCATCTTCCCCCACCGTTGTTTAGTTGAGCGTCGTTTATGTTCTGTGTAAGACGTATTTTACTAAGTACTTGTTCAGTATGTTGGTTCTTAACTGGGAACATGAAAATGAATGAATAAAAGATCAGTTTAAAGTTTGGTGGTAAGCTGTGCAAGACACCGATAGAAATTCATGAGAGATGGTGCAAATTGACTATCTACCATACTCGTCAGATCTCAATCCTCTAAACGTCTTCCTATTTTCACGACTCAAACTCTCTTTGAAAGAGGTTTGACCATGTTGCTGACATCCAACGAAACGTGACAAAGCTTTTGAACTTCATGCCAAAAGAAGACTTCTTGGGAATTTAACAAGACATGTATGGCAGATCTCACCGGTGCATAGTTATGGAAGGTGACTATTTCAAAGGATGGTATGGTAACTTTCGTTAATATTTTTTCAAAATTAATGTTACAGGACGATTCACCGAACTTTATTGTCAGAGGTAGTATATACACTTAGGGGAAACAAAGAATTACTTAATCAAAAAGAATACAAGACAAAAATGTGTACATACATTTTATGCAGACTATTTTGTGAAATGTTAAGCACAGTTATTTTTTTTCACATTTTTGCGTTATTTTTCATAAGATTAAGATAATTTTATAAAGCTCAAAAAAGTTATATACATTTGAAAGAAACAATAAAAATCTAAGTCTTTTATATAAACACAGACAATTTGATTTTTTATTATGTCTGAAAATTATTCTCTGGTAAAAATAATAGATCGTGAAAATTATATAGTCATATCATGCTTCTTTTTCAAAATCTTATTATCTAGATTAACTTTTGAAGTATATATAAGGAAATAAAAAAAATAATTACTATTATTTTCACTTATAATAACAGTTTTTTCTTTAGATTCCAAGTTAAAACGCTTTTTTAAACATGTGCTTTTATGGAATATTTGAAGCCCATGTTTATTAGATTTAAATTGATATTTTATTTTTAGAAATGTTGTATTTCTTTATATTTAGATTCTAAGAAAATCCAAACATTCATATGCAGGGTGTCCCAGAACTTCGTGTACAAACTTTGAGGAGTGGTAGAGAACACCGTTTGGAACCACAATTACATAGCACCGCATGGGCGAAAACCTCATTCTCACTTGTTAATCCTTTCACAGACAATGGTATGTCTATGAAACCACAAAATTTTTAATACAAAATGAACATTGACACCAGAATTTTAATATGAATTTTCCAATTATTATGCATGTGAGATGTATATTTCTTCATCTTTGCAAATACATTTTTCCACGATTTCTGATGTCATTCATATTTTTCCATATTTTAGCAATTTCTAATAGCTACTAAGGTATTTGATTTTAAAGAAACATAATTTTAAATTTAATTTAAAATTAAGCCATTTCATGTACTTTTTTTTCTGTGTAATTAAGCGTTCTATACTGCTTTTCGCATTGTGTCATAACTTTATCTTTGTGCGTCTTTGAGTTTATCACGGGCAAAGCACCTCCACTGCTAAAATGCGAAAAAATATGAATGACATCAGAAATTGAGGGAAAAATGTATTTGCAAAATAGAAAAACCAGACATTTTTCACTTACATAATAAAAGGAAAATCATATTAAAATTCTGGTGTCAATGTTCATTTTTTTATTAAAAATTTTGTAGTTTCATATACAAACCTCTGTCTGTAAAAGGGTTAACAAGACGTTTCCGCCATTGCTATGCTATGTAATTGTGGTTCCAAACGATTTTCTCTACCACCCCTCAAAATTTGTACGCGAAGTTCTGGGACATCATGTATATAAATTATGTTTTAGAAATTTTTCCTGTAAATGGAAATAAAGCAATGTTGGTTAGTATTAACCACTTTAATTATCAATATTTTGAAAAAAAAAAACCCTTTAAGATAAGGCCTAAATTTTGTGTAAATACTGAAGTTTTTATCCTTTATCACCAGTTTTACAAAACAGAAATTTTTGCCTAATTGAATATAAAAAAATGCTCTATTTAAATAGTGCAAAAAATTTAAAATAAAAATTTCTTAGTAAGAATAATAAATTATGAAAGGAATATGGATGGGAATATGTACGGACAAATCAAGAAATACTTAACAGATGTTCCAAAACTATCCTTATAATTGGATCTTCTTCGCACTTTAGTCTTAGTTCATCTGTTGCCAGAAATACTTTATAAAAATATTAACCATATGCTACATTAACAAGATTTTACGTAATTTATCACATAATTGTTTTGTAAAATATCGGCTCCATGTTCTTTCGAGGAAAGTAATTTTTACAGTCTGTCAGAGTACATGAAAAAAAATTGAATTTTTTTCGTTTATAAGAATAATTTATTTCTTTCGATTTCAGTTAAAACGCTTTTTAGAATATATGCTTTTATGGAATATAATAAGCGATAAAAATAATATAAAATAATATAAAAAGGGTAATAATTTTCGATAGATTTAAACATATATTTCATAACCTTCAGAGATGTTACATTTCTTTATTGTTATATTCTAAGAATATCCGAAAAATTCTTTTACGTTTCAGAAGTGTTCCCTAAAAATGAAAATAAAGCAACGTTGGGTATTATTAACAAATGTAGAAAAACTGATTGTCCATATAATTGGATCTTCCAAATTTATTCCTAGATCATCAGCAGTCAGAAATACGCTATAGAAAACATCAACCATATGCTGTTTTAACAAGTTTTTACCTAATTTATAATGTAATTGTTTTGTAAAATATCAGTTCAATATTATTTTGATGAACGCATTTTTTTTGTATTTTTTTATTTTTTTTTTTTTTACAGTCTATCATAGTACTTGAGATAGAAATTGAAAATAAACGGATTTTTTTCGTTTCAAGGAATAGTTTTTAATTTAGATTCCAGTTAAAATACTTTTCAAAATATAGTCTTTTAGGAAATATAAGAAGTCTATTTTTAATAGATTTCAGTAAATTTTTTATAATCCTCAAAGATGTTGTATTTCTTTATTGATAATATTCCAAGAATATTTGAAAAAATATTTTACCGTTTCGAAATTTTCCCTTAAAATGGAAATAAAGCAACCACTGGTATTATTAACAAATGTTGCAAAACAATTCGGCCGTATAATTGGATCTTCTTTGTACTTTATTCCTAGATTCTCAGTTGTCAGAAATACCCTATAATAGACATAAACAATATGCTCAATTAACAAGATTTTACCTAGTTTACAATATAATTGTTTGTAAAATATTGGTTTAATATTATTTTGATGAGCGTATTTTTTAGTCTGTCAGAGTAAAATATATCCTGTCAAAAACATGAATGTGAAAGAATGCCAAGTTCGTTAAAGGTTTCGCTAATAAAATAAGTAAGATCTAACTGCAAACCAAGTTCTTTCGGAGCTACTTAAATCATAGTTCCTGTCATGCATAATATTATTCAATTGCTTAAAATGATTTGTTATGTTACTTGTTATTCAATAGAGCGACTTAGCAAGTTTTCTCTTATTCAATTTTTTCTATTTAGTTCATCAGAAATTAAAGTTGATCCCTTCCTTAACTTATCAGTACCTTAACTTCAATATACTTATTCGAACACTCGATTGATTAGATCTTTGCCAATCAGATTCTGGATTAAATTATACTCTGACTCAAAGATTAAAGTTGGTAGCTGAAAACTTGCCAAGTCGCTCTATTGAATAACAAGTAACATAACAAATCATTTTAAGCAATTGAATAATATTTTGCATGACAGGAGCTATGATTTAAGTAGCTCCGAAAGAACTTGGTTTGCAGTTAGATCTCACTTATTTTATTAGCGAAACCTTTAACGAACTTCGCATTCTTTCACATTCATGTTTTTGACAGGATATCATTATTTTTTGTGAAATCACTTCTTTTATGAGCGAAACCTTTAATGAACTTGGCATTTTTTCACATTCATGTTTTTGACAGAATATCATTATTTTTTGTCAAATAAGTAGGTATTTGTTTCTTTTTTGATATAAATACGTTAAATTAGTTAAATTAGTTTTATTTAATATTAATTAATCTTTCAGCTTTTTCCTGCATTTATTCACCGTTTTTTTTTTTCAGTCAAATTTAAAAATTTAACATTAGGACTGCTTATGTTCCTTTAAATTCCACTAATAAGGATGTTTCTTTTACGTGATTGGGTACTACTTGATTATTTGGTCGACCAAAAACGTTTGTAGCCAACTTGGCGAAATATCGTTATATTGACGGCAAAAATTAAGCACCAAAATTCATGCTAACATGGCGCTATTTCTGGTATTTTGCCAAATTCCCATAGATTCCCATTGTAATCTGGTAATTTATCCAATAATTTTGTTAGAGCAAGGACTGTCGCCATCATTTTGGCATCTTTTGTTTCTTTAAATCGGTTCGCTAACTACCCAAGATTGCTTAAATATTGCTATTTAGAAAGTTTTTAGGACGCTTTTTGCGTATTTTTACCTCTTTTAAATTTTGTATTTGTTAACAAATGTTCTTAGTGATCATTTATATCTTATAATTAATGAACATGCAAAATTTTATGTTTTTAGGCCCTTAACATACAGACATCACATTTTTACAACGCTTTTTGCTCTTTTACCCCCTTTGGATTAGTGGAATCGACATAAGATATAGCCTATATTGGAGCAAAGACTATCACCATAATTTTTATATCATTACTTTTAAGATCGGTTTGTTGTTTGCTGAAATTGCTTAAAAATCCCAATTTAGAAAATTTTTAGAACGCTCTTCGCACATTTTCACCCCTTTTGAATTCCGTATTTTCTATCAAATGCCCTTAGAGATCATTTGTATCTTATAAATAATTAACATACCAAATCTTATAGTTCTAGGTCCTTCAGTAACACAAAAGTTGCATTTTTAGAATGTTTTTTGCTTCTTCACCCTCTTTTGGTTAATGGTATACGCATAAAATATAGCCTATGTTTGAACCGGTGCGAATACCATCATATTGGTATCATTAATTTTGAAATCGGTTCGGTGGTTTCAGAGATTAGCCCCGATACTCGCCAAAAGTGTCGCCAATTTGGCACTATTTCTGATATTTCGCGAAATTCCCATAAACTCTAAAATGCCAAACTTTATGTTTCCAGTCCAGTCCTTTAATATACAGACATCGCATTTTTAGAATGTTTTTTCTCTTTTACCTCCTTTGGGTTCGTGTAATCGACATAAGATATATCCTGTGTTGGAGCAAAGACTGTCATCATCATTTTGATATCATTACTTTTAAGATCGGTTTGTTGTTTGCTGAGATTGTTTTAAAATTGGTATTTCGAAGTTTTTTTAGAACGCTCTTCGCGGATTTTCACCCAATTAAATTCGATATTTTTTAGCAAATGTCATTAGTGATCATTTATATCTTATAAATAATTAACATGCCAAATTTTGTGCTTCTAGGCCCTTCAGCAAAACAAAAATCACATTTTTAGAATGTTTTTTGCTTCTGAACCCTCTTTTGGTTAGTGGCACAGACATAAGATATAGTTTATGTTTGAACCGGGGCGAATACCATCATTTTGGTACCATTACTTTTGAAATCGGTTCGGTAGTTTCAGAGATTAGCCCTGATACTCGCCAAAAGTGACGCCAACTTGGCACTATGTCTGGTATTTTGTGAAATTCGCACAAACTTCCATTGTAATCCAATAATTTATCCTGTAACCAACCATTAATGTTTAATTAATGGTGATTTCTGATTTTTTTTTCCTATTTATAGATCCAATAACCTACCTCCACACCAAATTTCAACTTCCTAAGTCACCTGGAAGTAGTCGAACATTTCTATGAGTGAGTCAGTGAGTCAGTGGTAAAAACAGTGGTTTTCAGACATCGATTTCTCGTGAACGGTACAAGATTTTTAAAAAAAATTAGGATTTGGAAATTAGAAGATGGTCTTACACGACACAAAAAATTGCAAGTGTGTAGATCAAATAGAATTTAAGTTATTGTGGGGTCAAAAGTGGCTCAAAATGGTTCGGGTAAAATAACCTACGGCCGGTGTGTCGCCTTTTACTTTGTGAACTTGGCTGACACACTGCCGTGTGTCCAGATCTAAATTGAATTGCAATTGAATTTTTTTCGTTTATAAGAAGAGCTTTTTCCTTAGATTCCAGTTAAAATACTTTTCAAAATATGCGTTTTATGGAATCATTTTTTATAGATTTCAATAGATTTTTTTTTAATTCTCAAAGATGTTGTATTTCTTTATTGTTAGGGAATATAAGAAGTCCATTTTTAATAGATTTCAATATATTTTTTTTTATAATCCTTAAAGATGTTGTATTTCTTTATTGCTATATTCCAAGAATATTTGGAAAAATATTTTATCGTTTAGAAATTTTCCCTTAAAATGGAAATAAAGCAACCATTGGTATTATTAACAAATGTTGCAAAACAATTAGGCCGTATAATTGGATCTTCTTTGTGCTTTATTCCTAGATTCTCAGTTGTCAAAAATACCTTATAATAAACATAAACCATATGCTCAATTAACAAAATTTTACCTGGTTTACAATATAATTGTTTTGTAAAATATTGGTTTAATATTATTTTGATGAGCGTATTTTTTACAGTCTGTCAGAGTAAAATATATCTAAATTGAAAAGAAATTGGATTTTTTTCGTTTAGAAGAAGAGCTTTTTCCTTAGATTCCAGTTAAAACACTTTTCAAAATATACGATTTTATGGAATCATTTTTAGCACTTTCCAACAAAGTTGAAAAGTGCTTATGCATTCGGTTTGTCTGTCCGTCTGTCCGTCTGTCCGTCTGTCCGCGCTCTAACTCCCCGTAAATATACTCGGATTGCTATGAAATTTTTATACGTTATTGAGGTTTACCCTAGCACGAACCCTATTGAAAATGAAGTATCTACCATGATTAGTTTATCTACAGAGAGAATCAAAAGTTTTACATTACATTACGGCCTATGGGGAAAAATCGCTAATATACTCAGATTGTCATGAAATTTTTGGACGTTATTGACGTTTATCCTGGCACAAGTCCTATTGAAAATGAAGTTTCTACCATGATTAGTTTATCTACAGGGCGAATCAAAAGTTTCCCATTACAACGGCCTATGGGGAAAAATCGTTAATATACTCGGATTGCGATGAAATTTTAGGACGTTATTGAGGTTTACCCTAGCACGAAACCTACTGAAAATGAAGTATCTACCGTGATTAGTTTATCTACAGAGAGATTCAAAAGTTTCCCATTACATTACGGCCTATGGGGAAAAATCGTTAATATACTCAGATTGCCATGAAATTTTAGGATGTTATTGACGTTTACCCTAGCACAAGTCCTATCGAAAATTTAGTTTCTACCATGATTAGTTTATCTACAGGGCGAATCAAAATTTTCCTATTACATTACGGCCTATGGGGAAAAATCGTTTCAAAGGAATTTTAAGGATGTTATACCCTGTCAAAGGTATTAAAATATGCATTCTATAAAATATAAGGTGCAAATGTAGCTATTATTCATTTACAGGTCCACACAAAAGAATTCCATTAGATATAATGGTAAAAGGGGGAATTGTGTGTGACATTTTAAAAATATATTGAGCTTTTTCATATATAATAAAACTGATATATGTCACTGAAGCTTAATATAAGTTATACGCTACTGTCTTGCATAATATGAAGTACATAGCATTTACAGGTCCATACAAAAGATTTCAAATAGTATATTCTTTCCGAAGTACCGTATATGTGTCCGATGATGGCTGATGGAGGGATGAAATGCATTTTAATTATGATATTAGCGTTTGTATTTCGCTAAATATATGCGCATTACATGGTGTGTATAACTGTTATAGTTGATATACAGGGCTACCCAAAAGAGCTCACCAACGTTACTGAATATGAGCGTAAATTATTTAAACGTGGTTCTTAAATAAGCTATGCATTTTTACGCTGAGCTGCATTCAATTTACTGAGAAATGTTTGCAGAATATAGATAAAGGGATATACAGGGCCACGCAAAGAATTCGGTACATGGACGCCGAATGATAATTTATGAGAATGTGATTTCAGTTGTTTTAAAAGTGTTTTAGTTTACAATAAATTTTAGCCTAATGCTGACGTGTAATAAAGGTATAATGTAAACTACAGGGCTGAACAAAAGTATTCAAGTATGTTTCCATCTAATAGTATGAATTGCTGAAAAAGAAATTTCAAGCTACTAGGTATTTTCTTGCTGAGCTAAATTTTCCCATTATATGAAATGACATATGAAATACAGGGCTGTTCTAATGTACTGGAATACATATTTGGGTATATTTGGCTATACACTATTATTTCCCTAAATAACAAAGTTTTGTTAAAGATTTCATTAAGTGTTGGAAAGTGCTTCATAATCTATGCTTAATGCATGATTTTTCTTACTTGTTGATTGATTTCGATGGATTTTTCATAATCATCAGATATTGTATTTCTTTGTTATTATATTCTAAGAATATTTGCAAAAATTCTTTTACCTTTTAGAAATTTTCCTGAAAATCGAAATAACGCAACGTTGGGTATTATTAATAACTGTTACAAACCTATTCGGCCGTATAATTGGATCTCCTTCGTTCTTTATTCCTAGAGCATTAGTTGTCAAAAATACGCTATAAAAACATTAACTGTATGCTATATTAACAAGAATTTATAATATAAATGTTTTGTAAAATATTAGTTTGAATATTATTTTGATGAAAATATTGTATAATCAGAGTATATTAAATAAACCATTTAAAATATGTATATATTGAATTTTTTTCGTTTATAAGAATAGTTTTTTCTTTAGATTTCAATTAAAACACTTTTTAAAAAATATACATTTAAGGAATATAAGAAAACCATTTTTTATAGATTTAAACATATATTTCATAATCTTCCGAGATGCTGTATTTCTTTATTGTTATTTTCTATGACTTTCCTTAAATTGTTTTATGTTTCCGAAGTTTTCAATGAAAATGAAAATAAAGCAACGTTGGATATAATTAACAAATGCTGCAAAAAATTCAGTCATATAATTGGATTTTCTTCGAACTTTATTCTTAGACAATCAATTGTCAGAAATACGCTAAAGAAAACATAAACAATTTGATACATTAACAAGATTTTATCTAATTTATAATATAATTGTTTAGTAAAATATTGGTTCAACATTATTTTGATGAACGTATTTTTTACGTTGTATCAGTGTGCATTAAAGAGGTAAACGACAAAAAATTCTTAAAAATTTCTAAAAAAAATTGCATTTATTTTTCAGTTTTTTAATTATTAAAATGATTTTTAATCCCCTCACTAACATGCCCGTGTTATTATAGGTTCACTAAGCTCAAAGATTCACTGTAATATGATCAATATTTAAAGCAATATAGTATATCTCATGATTTAATGGATTATTAATGTATTGTACAATGATTAATATTCTAAAGTCTCACATTCATCTATTTAATCAAGTATTTTTATAGAAAGTTAAATTTATAATGTTATTTTAGCATTTAAAACCAAATGAAGAGAAAACAACATTAAAAAATTGCCCTTTGGAAGACTGTCAGAAGATTGTAAAGATATTTCTATCTTAATTTGTAGAGGAAATATTATATTGTTTTGGTTTGTTTTGTTTTTTTTTATTCCAAAATATAGTATTCAAGCAATGATTGTCATAGAATGATTTCTTGTTCGTTTTTCGTCATCATTAGTTTTTTTTTTGTATTTAAATTGCTATAACCCAACAACCGCTGAAAAGGTTAATACATAAAACTTGGAAAACATCTTTTTAGTTGGTTTTACTTTAATTTTGATTAGCTAAATTAGAAAAAAAAGATTTTTTTTTTTAAATATTATTTTTTAAATAAGGATTGTATGTGTATTTTTTAATTTTACTTTAACGATTTTTATTTTTTTTTTAATTAATAATTTTAAAAATGCTAAATCAAATTTAAAATTTAGATATTTATTAGATTATTTTAGATTAGAAATTTAGACATAAATTTATGTTTATTTAAAAAAAATACAACTTGTTTTAGAATTATAATGATTTTAAATACGCTTTTTAAATAAATTTTTGATAATTATTATTATTTAATTATGAGAAGTTTTCTCATGTGATTTTGTTTATAACTGATATGGTTAACCATTACAAAAAATACAAAATTTTAACTCAATAAATAAAAAGTATTTAAAAATTTGACTCGGACTCCATTAAACAGAAGTTGAAAAACGTTGGATTTCCATTTACAAGATTTGTTTAATATTGAAAAGTTTCTTAGTTATACAATGAAAAAATATTTTAAAAAACATATAGTTACATATATGGTAATTTAAGATTTCTAACTATCAAATTCATAGAAATGTTTTAAAATACACTAATCATATTTTTACAAACGATTTCTTATTTATTAAAACAGAAAAATAAAAATAAATAAATTCACAAAGCTTTTAAAGTTTTATCATTTCCTAGCATCCCTCTTTTTAAGCAAACATTTTTTTCTTTTTTTGAGCCGAAAGAGGGTTATGGAGAGAAGCCATTTCAATAATATAGGAAATGTTCTGCATTTATTTTACCAATAAAAGAGAACAGATGTCACAAATTTGTTGTATTTCTTTTGCAATCATTCAAAATATACTATTAAACTTTACATTACTTATTTTTGTTGTTTTAAAACAAATAAATCTGAGCTAAAAGTATATTGGAATAAGAGTGAATGGTATTGTTTTATAAAGTGATATATGGAAGAATAGAATTTTATGAAACGAATAAATACTATGGAAAGAGCTAAAAGCTATAAATCGCATGACTTTAAAACGAGATGTATTTCCAGTTTTGAATTTTTCGCATCGAAGCAAATGATTAAACTTAATAAATTCTGCTCACCTTATAAGTGTATTGCATTCAAAGCATTCAAATTAAACACATTAGTGGGTAATGCTTCGGTTGATGTGTTATACAGGGTGATTCCAAATTTTTTTTACAATAAAAGAGGGATGATAGTACACATCTGTTGTGATGATAATTCCACCGCATTACAAGGTCCGCGAAAGATAGTGGTTGGTATTAATAAAGTAATATTATTAAGGTAATATCCCAATCCGCGTTGTGAAAGATTGTTCTGGATATTACCAAAAAGAAAATTGTTTTCTTTTAAACTTAGCAATAATTTAAATAAAGGAACATCGCAATATCTCAGATTCCATTTATTTAACGTTCAACATTGCAAATCAGGATTTTAAAGAGATAATATGAATGTAAATAACAACTGTTTTCCGAAAAAAAAAATATAATTATGATAATTTAGAATCTGCATCTATAAATTACTTAAAGAGAAATAAAGAAGAAAAAATATCAAAGAAAACAAGGATATCTATGTACACACCAATATTTATTTCAAACAACAAATATTATTCAAAATACAATAAAAAAATACCATTCAAAATATTGATTTCATAATTATCAATACAGTGAGATAACACCACTCAAAAATGTATTCATTTCATAATAATAATTTTTTTCTTAAGTTTCATGTTATCATAAACCTACACAATTTCTCACAGCACAACTAAGAAGGCATAGCCTAAAATTTCCCTATTATTCACTTTTCTTCTTTATTTATTTTTTTTAATTATATTTTATATTCATTTATCTTATTTTATTTTATTATTTTATTTTATTTAAATTTCAAATAAAAAAATTAATTTTCATCTTTAAAAAAATTTCTCTCTATATATACATGTAAAATTGACAAAAAAAAAACATTTCTCAAAGATGTAACACCACAAGAGAAAAATTACATTGCTCACCATTTTATATGAAGCCTTGTCATCCATTCGTAGTAGTAATCCATAGCAACTGATCCGTTGGCTTTCATTCGCACCGCATCTTTGGGAAATCATGTAATTCCTCAGTAGGCACACAACTGTTCATCAAAAATATAGTCTGCACTATTTTCTCGCACCCTTTGGAGACACATGGAAATTCACTATGTTGAGCGTAACTGTTCGTTTAAAAATATAGTCTGCACTGTCATCTCGCACCTTTGGTGACACGTGAATTTCACTAAGTTGAGCAAATATTCATAAAAAGAATAGTCTATGAGAATGATGCACATTATTCACCATGTTGAGCGTAACTGTTAAAAAAAAATAATAGTCTGCCATATCGTCACGCACTGCCATCTGGAATTGCCTGAAATTCATTATGATGATATTGGAAGTTCCAGTAATTTTCAGACATTCATTTTTTCTTTTCGCAAATTTGATCATATGTCAAAGAAACTTGGATGCTTGTCAAATCATGGGCTTCCCCGTTCCGGAGATGATTTTCGCTTACAAAACTTTTCTATTTACTACCTACATAGCTGGGACCAAGAACTGTATTAATCTTAGATTCTTTTTTCGGAGAGAACTCCATTTCTTTTTTTTTTGTTTGTTTGTTTCCTCCCCAAAACCTTTTTTTTTCATTGGTTTTCTGCTATCGCTTTGATTGGGGGGCCATTGCATCGCACTTCTTATTGGCCTGCTTGACCAGTAGGGAGTTACACCCCTTTTGGCCACTAGCAAAAACTTTTTATCTCTTTCCCACGGGTTGCGGAAAATCATCGGACTCCTCTTCGATTCTCCCTCCTGTGGGCGTTTCTCGGCTGTAAATTCTGTTATTGTTAGCTCCAGCGTATAATGTCAAAATTGTAGACAGTCTGTTTTTTTTACAACCTTTGCCATTGTTACGTCTGAAGTTTTATGGTGAGCAATTGAATTTCTACTTGGGTGTTCATTGTTAACCGTTCATTCTTACCGAACTTTATAGAGTCATAAAGTTTATAGCTTTAATTACAGAAAATAGCTTTCATCTTTTCCTGAAACCTAAAATTTTTATTACTACCTGAAAGAATGAAACTAACTTAAAATAGATATTAGTGAATAAAATAAATTTAAAACTTTACTTTAAACAATGATTCTTTTTTTTCTTTTCTTTTTTTTATATACGAATATTTATGTATTTTCGCTTTAGTTGTGCTTAATCATTCTTTATATGTACATATTTAATTTAGCAATGTTGTGACGATTCGTCACTACATGCTATCTCCCCTCTGATTAAGAAAAAAAAAACATCCTATACAAGATAAACTAAAATATATATACACAAATATATCAAAGTAATACAAAATTCTAAAATAATATACATGATTATTTATGGCTGAGAAATATAATCTTTCCAATGTGGTGTTATTGAAAAAAATAATATCCAAATATATACCTAAACGTATTCGTTATAGCAATAGCTATATTTTTGCAACCATTTTTTTTTTTTTTTTTTTTGTAATGTATCTATATATACATCTGTATTATAATATTCCAGAAATGGGTGTGTATTTTCCTTGACCTGTTCTATCTTCCGCACACACTTATGCCTGTGGACAAAAACAAACTTCCCCAACTAGCCAATTTTGAAAGTTTACTACTCTGAAATCAGAGAAAAATTTCTCCGAAACTTCTCTTTTTGTGTTTCTTTCTTTCTTTTTTTTTTTTTTTTTTTTTTGTAAAAATGTTTTTGTTGTTTTCATCAACAATATTTGAGAGAAAAAAAAATCTTCATCCTAAATCACTTCTTCTTTCCTTTTTTTTTTTTTTTACATACGTTTATCTATGTCGTATATTAAATTTTTGTCACTGAAACGTTCACTCACTTGAATTCTTTTTAATTGACTGTCTATTTATTTATTTATTTATTTTTTTTTACTGGCTTTATTAATATATTTAATAGATTATTGTGCCTGGTTGTTATGTAACCGCTTTTATACATATTGTTACTTTCTCCATCGTATGAGAGTTATGAAAAATTAATTAAATTTATTATATTTATTTATTTTATTTATTTATTTTTATTTAAGTATTTTATTTATTTCTTTTTTTTTTTTATAACTTATGAGTATGTTAGAGATTGTAATTAATAGTTTCTTTCTGTATTTCAAATTTTATTCTAATCTAATTTTATTGCTATATTAATTAATGAGATATGATTATTTATATAAAATCTTTTTGACTAATATATTTTCTGTGGACAATCTCATTTACATATAATCTCAAGAAAAAAATATGTTTTGTACAATGCAAACTATCGACCAGCAATAAAAATTTGCATCCCGGGCAGTACGAAATATATATTTCCGATGAGATTATAATATAACCCTTTTTTATATCTATATGTTGTGATAAATATTTTATTTTATTCTGTTTTATTTATTTATTTAACTGTTATTATTGTTCATAGTGTTTTAAAATCCATTTTGACGCTGAATATTAATAAAAAAATTAATCAGCCATGAATTATCCAGTTTTATTTTTACCTTTTTTTTTTTTTTTTTTTTTTTTTTTTTTTTTTTTTTGTTGAATTCTATATTTATTAATCATGTGAGACCATGAGGAAAAAATTAACGTTTAGTTTTGTATTAGAGATATTTCTTTTTGTACATGAAAGTCGAACATTTTTAGAAGTCGTTAGTATTTAATTGTAAAAGTTTATAATTTAAGCTAATATGTTCAATGAATTATGATCATTATTTATTTATTTTAGAAAACTCTGACGGTTTCAGTAGACAAGTGAATCAGTTTTAATGAATCGTTTGAATTATACATTTTTATTTATTTATTTATTTGTTTATTATTTAATTATTTATTTACGTACTTGTGTTCTCTAATGAATGATTATTTGTTTTAGTTTTGCTTGCCATATTGGGCGCAAATAATTTAGAAATATGAATTCTAACAGGTTTTAGATCTGGTCTATTCTTGTTTTTAATGAGATAGTTGTCATTCCTGAAAATTCTCTCAACATAATATGGGCCTGAAAATTTCTGATGTAACGCTTTAGGTTTTATGAGCAGTTTTAAGTATACTTCATCGCCTAATTGTAATTCCTTGTGTTTTGCTTGTGAATTTTTATTTAATTCCCTATCTGCTATTTCCTGATTTTTGATAACCTCTTTTCTTATTTCGTGCATATGTTTTAATTTATTTTGAATGTATTTGCTATAAGAAGACATGTCATGTACTTCGAAGTTTGTGAAAGGCGTTTTTATTTCTCTTCCAAAAAATAACATGCTTGGAGAGAATTTTGTTATTCTATGTACAGTTGAGTTATGCATCAAAATAAAATATTGAAGTTTCGTATCCCATTCATAAGTTTTATTACACATAGCTGCTATTGAAGCTTTTAAATCCCTATTAATCCTTTCCGAAATCGATTGGCTTTGAGGGTGATAAATTGATGAGGGGATTAGTTCGATATTTAAATTTTTCATGTAATCTTTAAAATCCTTCGATTTGAAATAAGATTCATTATCAGTGGAAAAATATCTTGCTAATCCGAATGCGCTAAAGTAACCATTGAGAGCATTGATTATGACCCTAGTGTCCGTCGATTTTAGTGGAAAAGCTTGCAAATAGCGTGTTGCTGTGTCTATGACTGTCAGTACAAATTTATTCCTATTTAAAGATGGAATTAAAGGTCCAATTAAATCGCATACCAGACATTGACCTGGGAGGTAATTTTTATCCATCGTTTTAAAAGGAATTTTTATCGTTCTATGTTGTTTAAATGTGTTGCATGTTACACATTTTGTACAGAATTGTTTTATCTCTTGATACATTCTGTACCAGAAAAATCTTTCTTTTATAATACCATAAGTTTTTAAGAAAGCAAAATGTGGGACATGTGCACTGTTTAGAATGTCTTCTTTTAAGCTCTGCGGTGCGATATATAATTCCGCATTATTTGAATTACGTGAATTTTTTAGAATTAATATCCCATCTTTATTTAAAGTATACTTTTCATATTTCTGTTTTTTTTTGTTGTTGTAAGGCCTCAATAATTTCTTTTAATTTCGGGTCATTTAATTGTTCTTTTTTTATATTATCTGCATTTAGCTTTTTATTTACCATGAAAAGATGTTTGTCCAAATTATCAGCTATTGATAGAGCATTTACCGATCTACTACAGAAATCAGCGGGATTATGGATACCTGCAATATGCGATACTTCAAAATCATAATCCTGTAATTTTAGTAACCATCTTGCTACAATTTCAGGCTGCTTTTCTAACTGTAAATGGTACGTTAATGCCTTTGAATCTGTTAGCAGAAAAAATTTTCGTCCTAATAGAATGTTTCTAAAATATGTTATTGTTTCATAGATTGCCAAAAGTTCAATCTGCATGCTTGGATATTTCTTTTCTGAGTCTTTTAATTTTCTTCCCGTAAATTCGATTGGGATCATTTTATCTCCTTGTTTATGTGCTAATATACCCGATGTTGCAATTTTCGATCCATCTGTAATTATATAAAATTCTTTACTAAAATCTGGGGGGTGAATAGTAGGTTGTTCCATTATAATTTTTTGTATTTTTTCAAATGATTCTTGTGCTTTGTCATTCCATTTGAATTTTGTATTAGCTTTAGTGAGGTCCGTCAGTGGTGCTATTATCTCCGCATAATTATGTATAGTTGCTTTAAAATATGTGCATAATCCAATAAATGCTCTAACTGTTTTTTGAGATGTGGGTACTGCGAAGTTTGTTATTTTTTGGATATTTTTTTGTGAGGGCGCATATCCTTTTTCACTAATTTTGTATCCCAAAAAATCTATTTCCGGCATGTATAATTTTAGTTTAGTCGGTTCAATTGTAAGATTAAATTTTTCTAATTGTTCTAATACTGCTTCTAGTATTATGTGCCTTTGTTGTACATCATTTGAACCAATTATTATGTCATCGATAAAGTATTGAATATTGTATTTTTTCTTTAAGTCTCCTAAAACTATATCAATTAAACGAGCAAATTGATTCGTTGAAATTTTTGTCCCAAAAGGCATCCTTGTTATTTGAAAATGATTATCTTCCGTGATAAATGCTAACTTATGCTTGTCCTGCTCTTTTAATTCGTACCTAGTTTCAAATCGATCCAGCCATCCATTTGGAGACATTGAAATCTGGCAATCCCATTTTTGCTGCGATTTCAAAAAAATTTTCTTGCATTGACAAGCCGCTTATTGGGATATTCGTAGAGCGTGCTTTAACGAACCACTCGTGAAGGGCCTTTTCTATGTCCTCAAACTTGGCGGTTTTTATTTTCTTGTTCTTTGTACCTCCAACCACAGCTTGGTTAACGATGGCATTCCTATTCTTTAACAAAGTCCTTAAAGTTAACTCTGGTATGCCTTTTTCTTTGACGAACGCAGACTTTTTGAGACGGCTTGATCATCGTATTGATTTATAATTTGTAACTTCTCAGTGATGGAGAGATTCTTTAGTTTAATATATTTTATTCTTTCCGCCATAATTTAGACTAGATTATAAAAGTATAGATGGATATCGTAGACTAGATAATACTGGGAGAGACAGGCGACTCTCTTCTTTTAAAAACATCACAGCACTTATGAAACAGCGATTGGAAAGACTCACATGATTAATCTGCGATAGTAGTGCATGCTCCATCTATCAGTTCTACTGCTCTAATTTAGGGGGGGGGGGTCACATCATTTCTTAATTATGGGGAAAGTTCTTTTCACTTATGCTTTTTATAAAACTAGCTGACTCGCGCAGCTTACACCCGCGATGTGAATTAACTTTACATGAACTTCAAATTTGTAAGATTTTATAAATTCCCTGTTTTTGTCTACATTTTAATTTTTAAAGGGCAAAAATCGCAAGAAAAGTATTGAATTGAAGTACATTCTACTTTGCGTGATTTGATTATTTCCTGCCTATGCGTACAGAAAACGAGCGAAACCACCACAGAACACTCAGGTTTTTACTGATTTCAAAAAGTTTTGTATCAATTATTTTTTAATTTACATATTCTTAATTTGTGTCTCCTGATAGAACAAAATGCATAAATTAAAAATCTCTAAATGCTGATTTTTTTTAAAATTTCAATTTTCATTAAAATTTTACGCTTTGGTTTTATATTTTTTCCTAATGAAAACACGCGTCTTTCAAAGCAGACATAATGTCTAACTTTTGCACAACACTAGCCTCGTCTCGCCCATGAGATTTCATTGGGAGAGTTTTAATTGGGCAGTTTGATGCTAGCCTTTGATCGAGATCCAAATTTAGTCATCGTGTGGTTGAGGGAAAAAATGTTCAATTTAATTGAGTTTAAATAATTGTTGCATAAAGAAAAAGTTAAATAATTATTTAAATAGTTGTCGTATAAAATGCTTGGGAAAATACTTCATCTATAAACTCGTATGTTTAGAGCTAAGTTCATTCGCGTATTAAACATAGGGTTTTCTTTCTAGGGACTGATAAAATTTCGCGTATTAAACGGGTTCGCTTATTAACCATTCGCGTATTAAACGGGGTTTTTTTCTATGCGTAAGATAGGAGTATTTCAAGGGACCAAAGAAAATTCGCGTATTAGACGGTTTCGCGTATTAAGCGGGGCGCGTATTAACGGGGTTTGACTGTATATATATATATATATATATATATATATATATATATATATATATATATATATATATATATATATATATATTACATATAATATGATGACTTTGATTAGAAATATAATGTGATAAAAGGATTTAAAATATGACATATTTTTAATATGTTAACATTATTTACATCTTTATAATATTATTCTCAGAACGAAATATGCGAGCCAAAAATTAATCACTAATTATGAAACAAATGTTTGAACATAGTATTAATTAGAAAAGAAAAAAAATGAACTTAATATCAGTGATTAAAAGAATATATATGTACTACCTCCGACAATAAAGTTCGGTGAATGAATTCAGAACCACTGATCTGGCAACACTCTGGAAACAAAACGCTGCACCTGCATAGAGATAAATGTTGACCATCTTCCCCCACCGTTGTTTAGTTGAGCGTCGTTTATGTTCTGTGTAAGACGTATTTTACTAAGTACTTGTTCAGTATGTTGGTTCTTAACTGGGAACATGAAAATGAATGAATAAAAGATCAGTTTAAAGTTTGGTGGTAAGCTGTGCAAGACACCGATAGAAATTCATGAGAGATGGTGCAAATTGACTATCTACCATACTCGTCAGATCTCAATCCTCTAAACGTCTTCCTATTTTCACGACTCAAACTCTCTTTGAAAGAGGTTTGACCATGTTGCTGACATCCAACGAAACGTGACAAAGCTTTTGAACTTCATGCCAAAAGAAGACTTCTTGGGAATTTAACAAGACATGTATGGCAGATCTCACCGGTGCATAGTTATGGAAGGTGACTATTTCAAAGGATGGTATGGTAACTTTCGTTAATATTTTTTCAAAATTAAAGTTTGATTGGGGGGCCATTGCATCGCACTTCTTATTGGCCTGCTTGACCAGTAGGGAGTTACACCCCTTTTGGCCACTAGCAAAAACTTTTTATCTCTTTCCCACGGGTTGCGGAAAATCATCGGACTCCTCTTCGATTCTCCCTCCTGTGGGCGTTTCTCGGCTGTAAATTCTGTTATTGTTAGCTCCAGCGTATAATGTCAAAATTGTAGACAGTCTGTTTTTTTTTTACAACCTTTGCCATTGTTACGTCTGAAGTTTTATGGTGAGCAATTGAATTTCTACTTGGGTGTTCATTGTTAACCGTTCATTCTTACCGAACTTTATAGAGTCATAAAGTTTATAGCTTTAATTACAGAAAATAGCTTTCATCTTTTCCTGAAACCTAAAATTTTTATTACTACCTGAAAGAATGAAACTAACTTAAAATAGATATTAGTGAATAAAATAAATTTAAAACTTTACTTTAAACAATGATTCTTTTTTTTTCTTTTCTTTTTTTTATATACGAATATTTATGTATTTTCGCTTTAGTTGTACTTAATCATTCTTTATATGTACATATTTAATTTAGCAATGTTGTGACGATTCGTCACTACATGCTATCTCCCCTCTGATTAAGAAAAAAAAACATCCTATACAAGATAAACTAAAATATATATACACAAATATATCAAAGTAATACAAAATTCTAAAATAATATACATGATTATTTATGGCTGAGAAATATAATCTTTCCAATGTGGTGTTATTGAAAAAAAATAATATCCAAATATATACCTAAACGTATTCGTTATAGCAATAGCTATATTTTTGCAACCATTTTTTTTTTTTTTTTTTTTGTAATGTATCTATATATACATCTGTATTATAATATTCCAGAAATGGGTGTGTATTTTCCTTGACCTGTTCTATCTTCCGCACACACTTATGCCTGTGGACAAAAACAAACTTCCCCAACTAGCCAATTTTGAAAGTTTACTACTCTGAAATCAGAGAAAAATTTCTCCGAAACTTCTCTTTTTGTGTTTCTTTCTTTCTTTTTTATTTTTTTTTTTTTTTGTAAAAATGTTTTTGTTGTTTTCATCAACAATATTTGAGAGAAAAAAAAATCTTCATCCTAAATCACTTCTTCTTTCCTTTTTTTTTTTTACATACGTTTATCTATGTCGTATATTAAATTTTTGTCACTGAAACGTTCACTCACTTGAATTCTTTTTAATTGACTGTCTATTTATTTATTTATTTATTTTTTTTTACTGGCTTTATTAATATATTTAATAGATTATTGTGCCTGGTTGTTATGTAACCGCTTTTATACATATTGTTACTTTCTCCATCGTATGAGAGTTATGAAAAATTAATTAAATTTATTATATTTATTTATTTTATTTATTTATTTTTATTTAAGTATTTTATTTATTTCTTTTTTTTTATAACTTATGAGTATGTTAGAGATTGTAATTAATAGTTTCTTTCTGTATTTCAAATTTTATTCTAATCTAATTTTATTGCTATATTAATTAATGAGATATGATTATTTATATAAAATCTTTTTGACTAATATATTTTCTGTGGACAATCTCATTTACATATAATCTCAAGAAAAAAATATGTTTTGTACAATGCAAACTATCGACCAGCAATAAAAATTTGCATCCCGGGCAGTACGAAATATATATTTCCGATGAGATTATAATATAACCCTTTTTTATATCTATATGTTGTGATAAATATTTTATTTTATTCTGTTTTATTTATTTATTTAACTGTTATTATTGTTCATAGTGTTTTAAAATCCATTTTGACGCTGAATATTAATAAAAAAATTAATCAGCCATGAATTATCCAGTTTTATTTTTACCTTTTTTTTTTTTTTTTTTTTTTTTTTGTTGAATTCTATATTTATTAATCATGTGAGACCATGAGGAAAAAATTAACGTTTAGCTTTGTATTAGAGATATTTCTTTTTGTACATGAAAGTCGAACATTTTTAGAAGTCGTTAGTATTTAATTGTAAAAGTTTATAATTTAAGCTAATATGTTCAATGAATTATGATCATTATTTATTTATTTTAGAAAACTCTGACGGTTTCAGTAGACAAGTGAATCAGTTTTAATGAATCGTTTGAATTATACATTTTTATTTATTTATTCATTTGTTTATTATTTAATTATTTATTTACGTACTTGTGTTCTCTAATGAATGATTATTTGTTTTAGTTTTGCTTGCCATATTGGGCGCAAATAATTTAGAAATATGAATTCTAACAGGTTTTAGATCTGGTCTATTCTTGTTTTTAATGAGATAGTTGTCATTCCTGAAAATTCTCTCAACATAATATGGGCCTGAAAATTTCTGATGTAACGCTTTAGGTTTTATGAGCAGTTTTAAGTATACTTCATCGCCTAATTGTAATTCCTTGTGTTTTGCTTGTGAATTTTTATTTAATTCCCTATCTGCTATTTCCTGATTTTTGATAACCTCTTTTCTTATTTCGTGCATATGTTTTAATTTATTTTGAATGTATTTGCTATAAGAAGACATGTCATGTACTTCGAAGTTTGTGAAAGGCGTTTTCATTTCTCTTCCAAAAAATAACATGCTTGGAGAGAATTTTGTTATTCTATGTACAGTTGAGTTATGCATCAAAATAAAATATTGAAGTTTCGTATCCCATTCATAAGTTTTATTACACATAGCTGCTATTGAAGCTTTTAAATCCCTATTAATCCTTTCCGAAATCGATTGGCTTTGAGGGTGATAAATTGATGAGGGGATTAGTTCGATATTTAAATTTTTCATGTAATCTTTAAAATCCTTCGATTTGAAATAAGATTCATTATCAGTGGAAAAATATCTTGCTAATCCGAATGCGCTAAAGTAACCATTGAGAGCATTGATTATGACCCTAGTGTCCGTCGATTTTAGTGGAAAAGCTTGCAAATAGCGTGTTGCTGTGTCTATGACTGTCAGTACAAATTTATTCCTATTTAAAGATGGAATTAAAGGTCCAATTAAATCGCATACCAGACATTGACCTGGGAGGTAATTTTTATCCATCGTTTTAAAAGGAATTTTTATCGTTCTATGTTGTTTAAATGTGTTGCATGTTACACATTTTGTACAGAATTGTTTTATCTCTTGATACATTCTGTACCAGAAAAATCTTTCTTTTATAATACCATAAGTTTTTAAGAAAGCAAAATGTGGGACATGTGCACTGTTTAGAATGTCTTCTTTTAAGCTCTGCGGTGCGATATATAATTCCGCATTATTTGAATTACGTGAATTTTTTAGAATTAATATCCCATCTTTATTTAAAGTATACTTTTCATATTTCTGTTTTTTTTTGTTGTTGTAAGGCCTCAATAATTTCTTTTAATTTCGGGTCATTTAATTGTTCTTTTTTTATATTATCTGCATTTAGCTTTTTATTTACCATGAAAAGATGTTTGTCCAAATTATCAGCTATTGATAGAGCATTTACCGATCTACTACAGAAATCAGCGGGATTATGGATACCTGCAATATGCGATACTTCAAAATCATAATCCTGTAATTTTAGTAACCATCTTGCTACAATTTCAGGCTGCTTTTCTAACTGTAAATGGTACGTTAATGCCTTTGAATCTGTTAGCAGAAAAAATTTTCGTCCTAATAGAATGTTTCTAAAATATGTTATTGTTTCATAGATTGCCAAAAGTTCAATCTGCATGCTTGGATATTTCTTTTCTGAGTCTTTTAATTTTCTTCCCGTAAATTCGATTGGGATCATTTTATCTCCTTGTTTATGTGCTAATATACCCGATGTTGCAATTTTCGATCCATCTGTAATTATATAAAATTCTTTACTAAAATCTGGGGGGTGAATAGTAGGTTGTTCCATTATAATTTTTTGTATTTTTTCAAATGATTCTTGTGCTTTGTCATTCCATTTGAATTTTGTATTAGCTTTAGTGAGGTCCGTCAGTGGTGCTATTATCTCCGCATAATTATGTATAGTTGCTTTAAAATATGTGCATAATCCAATAAATGCTCTAACTGTTTTTTGAGATGTGGGTACTGCGAAGTTTGTTATTTTTTGGATATTTTTTTGTGAGGGCGCATATCCTTTTTCACTAATTTTGTATCCCAAAAAATCTATTTCCGGCATGTATAATTTTAGTTTAGTCGGTTCAATTGTAAGATTAAATTTTTCTAATTGTTCTAATACTGCTTCTAGTATTATGTGCCTTTGTTGTACATCATTTGAACCAATTATTATGTCATCGATAAAGTATTGAATATTGTATTTTTTCTTTAAGTCTCCTAAAACTATATCAATTAAACGAGCAAATTGATTCGTTGAAATTTTTGTCCCAAAAGGCATCCTTGTTATTTGAAAATGATTATCTTCCGTGATAAATGCTAACTTATGCTTGTCCTGCTCTTTTAATTTTATTTGAAAGAATGCAGAATGCAAATCTAAGACGGTGTATAATTTTTTTCCTGCCATATTTTGTAAAATTTCCTTTGTATTAGGTACTGGGTATGGGTCACTTTCTAATATATCATTAAGAGCTCTAAAATCTATAGCCATCCTAAATTTAGTTAAATTCTTATCATTTGTTTTTGACGTAGAATTTTTCTTTACGAAAATTACTGGGAAAGCATAACTTGAATTCGTGGGCTCTATAATACCTGCATCCAATAAATCCTGAATTTCTTTCTCCGCGAATTTCTTTACGTCATGTGCTAACTTAAAGGGTTTCGTTTGAATTGGAAAGTCGTGCATTAGTTTAAAGTTCGGCTTTATTACATCTGTTTCTCCTAGCGTTTTATATGATTTGCTGAAAGCAGTAGCGTGTCTCATTAAAATTGTCAGTACTTCCTTTTGTACCTTTGGTGTTAAGTGATCAACTTTAAAATCCTTCTCTGAAAGTTCTTTCTTTCTTAATTCTCTAATTTGTGTGATATTTAAGTTATTAACTTCGTAAATATTATCAGTATTTGATTTATTTTGGTTTTTTATGAAAAAATCAGTGGTAATTTTTCCCATTTCCTGATCTTTGTGAAGTCTCAAGTATTGTTTAGATTTATTTTGTACTAATATTGTGAATAAATTATTTTCATTTTCCTTATTTTCGTGAACTGAATTTTGGATTACTAATTTCCTGTTGTTATATTTAGGTTGGAAAAAAAATTGTTGTCCGTTTTTGAGTTTGCCGTCAAAAATTAAGTTCACTAACTTCGATTCTCTGGGTCTCAAAGTAATGCTTTTTTCTACAAATACTCTTGTATTAATTTTCGGAATCTTATTATACTGATAAAAGTGAATTAGTTTTGGTATTGTTTGAAACTCGTCATTTTGTTGCATCGACTTAATTTCATTTACCTCAGTAACTTGATCTTCATTAGAATTTAATTGTATAATTGAGTTATTGAGTTTAAAAGTGTTATTTTCAAAATCCATAATTATTTTATTACTTTTTAAAAAATCGTATCCTAAAATAATTTTATAATTACGATCAAATTCTTCTTTAGTTACATAAAATGTGCCATTTAAGAAAGTGTTGTTAAATCTAAACTTAAATTTTACACAGTGTTTAAAAGGAATCGATTTATTTGATAAAGTTGTAATTTTTATAGCGTTGGCTAAATATTTAATTTTTATATCTGTCTGTTTTATTTTGTCGAAGACCCCTGGGGATATTAAACTTATACTCGCCCCACTATCAATAAGGCTGGGTATAATTATATCTTTCTTTATTTTTAAATTCCATATTGGTAATTCATTGTTTTTACCCGAATTACAACTTGCAATTAATTTTTCTTTAACCATCTTTTTTTCTTTCTCATTTCTTCTTATCTCTGTGTTTTTTGTTTGTTTTTGTTTAATTATTTTTAGTTCCTTGTTTGCTTTAGGTTTTATGTTATAACCCTGTTTTTTTTCAATGATGCGGGACCTACGGGCTTGTGTTTCTCTCAATTTTGTAAGTCCCTTTACCGGTTTAAATTACTTTGTCCTCTGTTCCTGTTATGATTTTGCCTATCCCTTCTGTTTCTGTTTTCATTTGGAAAGGTAATTGTGGGCTGATGTTCCCTGTTTCTCTCATTATTTTGCGGCAAAAGATTTTGGCTATTTTGCGTATCTGCGAAATTGTGATGCTGCCCTGTATATGCAATTTGTGTGTTGTTTCCCTGTGTTGGGTCAAAAGTTTGCATTGGAACCATATTTTGCATATTATAATTTCCATGATACATTTGATTAGGTCCTATCGGTGATTGGTGCAAATTTTGCCAATTTGGCATCTGATTGTGCATATCATTAAATCTAATTTGATTGTTATGAGGTCTAGCAAAATCGAATGTTTGTGGTGCCTGAAAATGTTGTGCATAGTTTTGTGGAAATGTTGTAAAGCCTCTATAATTGTTATTTTGATAGTAATTCTTGTGAAATCTTGGCCTAACATTGTTTTGTGCTCCCCTCGGTTGAAAAAAATTCGCACTTTTTTGATTAAAATAACAATTTTGTGTCTGGGGATTGGACTTGTTGCATATATGACAAAAATTTTGTGTTATATGATTTATTTCCGCTTTGTTTTGTTCACTTTCGTTTTTGTCAATTTGTAAACTTTTTATTTGTTCTTTCAGCTGTTGTATCTCTGATTTTTGGTCTTGTGACATGCTAATAAGTGCCTCAACTAATTTATTTTCGCTAGTTTCCGTCAAATTGTTTATTTCACCTGCACATTTACTGTTTAATTCACTTTCGATATTTTTAGCTTTTTTTACCGCATCTTCGAAATTTGTAGGTGGGTATTTTTTTAATTCGAAAGAAATGTCCGGTCTTAGCGCCTCAAGATATTTTGTTAATTTAATAGTTTCTAATAATTCTTTGGCTCCATTCTTTTGTTCATGTCCTGATAAAGCAAGATATTTCTGTGCTTCTATATTGAACTTTTTTGTGAATTCCTCAATAGTTTGATTAACTGTTTGTTTGGCATTTATAAATTGCAACTGAGCATCAGCAAAAGATCTTTCTTTTTGGAATTGTTTTATCGCATTTTGTTTAAACGTTTTATAGTCTTGTGCTTTATGCAATTCATTTGTGTTTCTCATAACTTCTCTCGCTTGCCCTTTGAATTTTGATTTTGCCAATACCAATTTTATGTCGTCGGGAAATTGTGCCGCTACAGCTAACACCTCAAATTCTTCAAAAAAATGTGTTATGTTTTGATCCGGTTTATCCTCAAAATTTTGTAATGAATTTATCAGAGTATCCACTCCAATAGTGAAAGATTCCCTTTCGGGAGAAGCCAGTCTTCCCTTTCTTCCTGTCATATTTATATTTATCTATTTTGAAAATCTCTAACAGATTGATGTTTAATTGTTTTTCTTAATTTTTTTTTTTTTTACTTTTTTAACACTGAATAATTATGTACTGTACTCTCAAAATATAATTTTTTTATCTAGGTATCGAAATTACACTCACATAAAGGGAAAAGAGAAAAAAAAAATACTTCATAAAAATTTCAAAATCCCCCTAACCATTTTCTACATACACACATAAATAATAATCACAAAATAAATTTTCAAAGTACAGATATATATATATAAACAAATCTTTAGTAACAAAGGCTTTTTAAAATAATGTGCTGTGAGCTAAACCCTTTCTCCTCTGTATGTATTCATTTCATACATATATTTGTTAATTTTTTCATTATTATCAATTTTCTAGATATGCATAAACTATCAATTTTGTTTTACACAATATAGGTAAGTGATGTTTTGTTAGTAAAAGAAGAGAAACAGAAAACAGGGTATTAAGGAGAAAAATTTATAATACTGAAAATATATTTATATGTATAATTAAATGCAGAAAAAATTAAATTTTTAATCCTAAATGCAAATTAAACACCTGGTATTAGCACCATTGAATTTTAGTAATGTTGTGATGAAAATTCCACCGCATTACAAGGTCCGCGAAAGATAGTGGTTAGTATTAATAAAGTAATATTATTAAGATAATATCCCAATCCGCGTTGTGAAAGATTGTTCTGGATATTACCAAAAAGAAAATTGTTTTCTTTTAAACTTAGCAATAATTTAAATAAAGGAACATCGCAATATCTCAGATTCCACTTATTTAACGTTCAACATTGCAAATCAGGATTTTAAAGAGATAATATGAATGTAAATAACAACTGTTTTCCGAAAAAAAAAATATAATTATGATAATTTAGAATCTGCATCTATAAATTACTTAAAGAGAAATAAAGAAGAGAAAATATCAAAGAAAACAAGGATATCTATGTACACACCAATATTTATTTCAAACAACAAATATTATTCAAAATACAATAAAAAAAATACCATTCAAAATATTGATTTCATAATTATCAATACAGTGAGATAACACCACTCAAAAATGTATTCATTTCATAATAATAATTTTTTTCTTAAGTTTCATGTTATCATAAACCTACACAATTTCTCACAGCACAACTAAGAAGGCATAGCCTAAAATTTCCCTATTATTCACTTTTCTTCTTTATTTATTTATTTATTTTTAATTATATTTTATATTCATTTATCTTATTTTATTTTATTATTTTATTTTATTTAAATTTCAAATAAAAAAATTAATTTTCATCTTTAAAAAAAATTTCTCTTTATATATACATGTAAAATTGACAAAAAAAAACATTTCTCAAAGATGTAACACCACAAGAGAAAAATTACATTGCTCACCATTTTATATGAAGCCTTGTCATCCATTCGTTGTAGTAATCCATAGCAACTGATCCGTTGGCTTTCATTCGCACCGCATCTTTGGGAAATCATGTAATTCCTCAGTAGGCACACAACTGTTCATCAAAAATATAGTCTGCACTATTTTCTCGCACCTTTGGAGACACATGGAAATTCACTATGTTGAGCGTAACTGTTCGTATAAAAATATAGTCTGCACTGTCATCTCGCACCTTTGGTGACACGTGAATTTCACTAAGTTGAGCAAATATTCATAAAAAGAATAGTCTATGAGAATGATGCACATTATTCACCATGTTGAGCGTAACTGTTCAAAAAAAATAATAGTCTGCCATATCGTCACGCACTGCCATCTGGAATTGCCTGAAATTCATTATGATGATATTGGAAGTTCCAGTAATTTTCAGACATTCATTTTTTCTTTTCGCAAATTTGATCATATGTCAAAGAAACTTGGATGCTTGTCAAATCATGGGCTTCCCTGTTCCGGAGATGATTTTCGCTTACAAAACTTTTCTATTTACTACCTACATAGCTGGGACCAAGAACTGTATTAATCTTAGATTCTTTTATCGGAGAGAACTCCATTTCTTTTTTTTGTTTGTTTGTTTCCTCCCCAAAACCTTTTTTTCTTTTCATTGGTTTTCTGCTATCGCTTTGATTGGGGGGCCATTGCATCGCACTTCTTATTGGCCTGCTTGACCAGTAGGGAGTTACACCTCTTTTGGCCACTAGCAAAAACTTTTTATCTCTTTCCCACGGGTTGCGGAAAATCATCGGACTCCTCTTCGATTCTCCCTCCTGTGGGCGTTTCTCGGCTGTAAATTCTGTTATTGTTAGCTCCAGCGTATAATGTCAAAATTGTAGACAGTCTGGTTTTTTTTTACAACCTTTGCCATTGTTACGTCTGAAGTTTTATGGTGAGCAATTGAATTTCTACTTGGGTGTTCATTGTTAACCGTTCGTTCTTACCGAACTTTATAGAGTCATAAAGTTTATAGCTTTAATTACAAAAAATAGCTTTCATCTTTTCCTGAAACCTAAAATTATTATTACTACCTGAAAGAATGAAACTAACTTAAAATAGATATTAGCGAATAAAATAAATTTAAAACTTTACTTTAATCAATGATTCTTTTTTTCTTTTCTTTTTTTTATATACGAATATTTATGTATTTTCGCTTTAGTTGTGCTTAATCATTCTTTATATGTACATATTTAATTTAGCAATGTTGTGACGATTCGTCACTACAACATCTAGACAAACAATATTAAATAGGAGACCAAGGGTCCAAAACGTTTTCCAAAGGAGTTAGCCGCCATTAAAGTTTAGGAACCAAAATTTCAAATAAACATAAAAAAAGGAAAAATCGGTCGATTGATTTGCAGTTTTAATAAAATTATTCTTAATGTCGGTATTTTCTTAAAATTAAATTATAAAGGTAACTTTCAAAAAATGCCGATAGAGGGCGCTTTAGACTTTGGAGTAACGAACAACTATTTTTTGCCGGTATTTTTTGCATCTCATTAAATGTTTTCGTAAGCTTAGACTCAAACTTAAATTATGAGCTCAAAATCTGAAAGTGGGAGTGGTTAAGTAGCACAATCTGAACTGTGTTCAGAGGGTTCAAATTGCAAATGATTATAAAAAACGGAAAAATTGGTTTATTGATTTGCGGTTTTCACTAAAATTATTCTATATGTCGGTATTTTCTTAAAAATAAATTGTAAAGATAGTTTTAAAAAAATGCTGATAGAGGGCGCTTTAGACTTTGGAGTAACAAACAATTCTTTTTTGGCGTCATTTTTTGCATCTTATTAAATGCTTTCGTAAGCTTAGATTTAAACTTAAATTTTGAGCTCAAAATCTGAATAGTTGGGAGTAGTTAAGTAGACAAACTGAACTGTGTTCAGAGGGTTCAAATTTCAAATGATTATAAAAAACGGAAAAATTTCTCGATTTGTTTGCGATTTTCGGTAAAACTAATTTTAAAATGAGCATTTTCTTGAAAATAAATGTTAAAGACAAATTTCACAAAATGCCGATAGAGGACGCCATAGACTTTTGAGTAGCGTACAACTATTTTTAACTGTTATTTTTTTAATCTCATTAAATGCTTTCAAATGCATAAACTTAAATTTTAGGCTCAAATTCTGAATCGTTGGGCGTGTTTAAGAAGCAAAAAATTGTGTTCGAGGAGGGGGGAGGGTTAAATTTCAACTCCTAAAGACACTTCAATTTGCGCTACTTAACTATTCCTAATTATTCAGATTTTGAGCTCAAAATTTAAGTTTAAATCTAAGCTTCCGAAAACATTTAATTTAATAAATTTTTGCAAGCATTTAATTAGAAGACAAAAATAATGGTTAAAATTAATTGTTGGTTACTCGGAAGTTTAAGACGCCCTCTAATGGAACTTTTAGAAATTTATCTTTAAATTTATTTTCAAGAAGATACTGACTTAAAGAATAGTTTTATTTTAAACCGCAAATGAATCGACAAATTTTTCCATTTTCTACAGTTATTTTAAATTTGCCCCCCCCCCCTCCTTTAAACACAGTTCAGTTTGTGCTATACTTAACTACTCCCGACTATTCAGATTTTTAGCTCAATTTTTAAGTTTAAGTCTAAGCTTTCGAAAACATTTAATGAGATGCAAAAAATAACGGCAAAAAATAGTTGTTCGTTACTTCAAAGTCTAAAGCGCCCTCTATCGACATTTTTTGAAATTTATCTTTATAATTTATTTTTATGAAAATACCGACATAAAGAATAGTTTTAGTGAAAACCGCAAATCAATGAACCAATTTTTCCGTTTTTTTTTATAATCATTTGAAATTTGAACCCTCTGAACACAGTTCTGTTTCTGTTACTTAACTACTCCCACTTTCATATTTAAGTTTGAGTCTAAGCTTACGAAAACATTTAATGAGATGCAAAAAATACCGGCAAAAAATAGTTATTCGTTACTCCAAAGTCTAAAGCGCCCTCTATCGGCATTTTTTGAAATTTTTCTTTATAATTTAATTTTAAGAAAATACCGACATTAAGAATAATTTTATTGAAAACCGCAAATCAATCGACCATTTTTTCTGTTTTTTATGTTTATTTGAAATTTTGGTCCCTAAACTTTAATGGCGGCTATCTCCTTTGGGAAACGTTTTGGACCCTTCGTCTCCTATTTAATATTGTTTGTCTTGATGTGTACTATCACCCCTCTTTTATTGTAAAAAAAATTTGGAATCACCCTGTATATTTTCTTCTTATATGTTTTTAATGCATTTCATAAACAGTTTTTCATAGTAAACAAGGCTTGCGAAAACAGATAGGTCGAGTGCGAAGAATGCCGTAAAGCGTTTTTCGAAAAAAATATAAAGGGTTTAAAATGAATATCTCGCTATAAATATGTAAAGAAACCAAAATATTGAATATCAATATGGATTTACATTCATAATTAATCGTGCAATGCAGCATACTATTTTAAATGTTAATATAAAACCTTTAATTGTAAAACAATATATATCAATAGAACATGAAAAAATAGGGAATAACTTGCAGGATTGATTAATCGTACATTATTATCTTAAAGAAAAAATAAAGCAGCTAAGAGAAATATGTTAATTAAAATAAATTGGACAGAGTTAAAAAAAAAAGAGACTTAAAAAAAATACAGTTTTATGTACTAGGAGAAAGTGGGTTTTATTTTAGATAAACCGAAACAATAGGGATAAATGTGTAACGTCATTAAAATTTTTGACTACTCTCTGTGCTGTAAATGCTTTAGCATTTTCAAAAAAATGGTGACATAAGGAATTGAGATATATTTCTAACTGATACAAACAACAATGAAAACAAAACTAATAAATTTTTTGTTCCTGTGTGTACAAAAACTTTCTACGGATTGCACGTATTAAATAAACTAATTTTATTTGTATGAAATAAAAAATAAATGCCTTTTGTCTATTACATTATTTTTATAAATGCAGAGGTATATAGGTTTAATGAAACTAAATATAGAAATTGGCCATCAGTGGCGAAGTTCATTTTCTCCATGTTACCTATAACGCAGAGGTATCGAAGACTGTATCATTACGCTGTTTTGTTGCACGTATATAAAAATCATACACAGATATAAAAAAAAATTGCAATTAAAAAATGTATATGTTTTTGAGACTAGCAATGTTTCATTTCCCCCCCCCCCCAACTGTTTATGTTTTTAAATAAGCAATTTCTGTCTTATAAAGAAATACATTTATTTTGATCTTTTTAATTTAAATGAGTGAATATTTTACTCTCCCGAGTTTTCACTGTTATGTAATATAAATATTATGCGGCACAATTAATTAAGCGAACCCGGTTTCTTATAATTAAGATATAATTTGTCTGTATTCAGAAAATAATTAGATATCAAATTACAGTAAGTACATGCGAAAATATGATTTTTTGTACTATTAGAGTTCATTTAAATATTGGATATGATTAAAGAAAACACTTAATTGTATTCATATGAAAAAATTATTTTTCAGATACTTCGGGAGTCGCACGTGAAGAAGAGCGTGAATGGAAATTACACTAATTAACTGAAACCTAATGAGAGTTTTCCCGAAAAATGAAGGGCAAGGGAATTATATTTTTGGTCATTTCATAAATCCCTTGGGACGAGGACACGTATAAATGCCATAAGAGGCATAAGAATCCTTGGCAACTGTAAAATTTGCCTTAATTAAATCCTTGAGGGGCAAAGTACTTATGCTGCTAAAATATCAAAATACTTGAATGATATTACTAAATACTAAAAAATGATCAAAATACTTGAATATTTGTAAACAAATTCAAATGACAGTAAGTAATAGCTTTTTTTTTTCGAGTATAATTTTTAAAGCAAAACCTAATATCTAAATTGTTGTGCAAATGTGGCATTTGTGAATTAAAATTAAGTGGTATATATTATATACCAGTGCCCTTCAAGGGGTTAATCGGAGAGTTATTTGGATTTCATAAGACACAAATTTCTGTTATTAAAAACCGGTAACAAAGCATTAAAAACTTCGTAAAAGGCTCCTGTTCAAAAGGAATAAAGTAATAAAAAGATTCATGACACAAAATATTCATAAAATAAAAAAACACGTCTGTATACTTTTTCTAATTATTTCTTTTAAATTCCATATAATAACCAAGCATTTTGAGTTTCCAGTATTATGAAGATTTATTATTTAAAATAAATATGTAAAATTGTTCATTATCTTACAGTATTAGGAAACTATTTGGCTTGCCACATTTTAAACAAAGATTTGAGTGATATTATGTTTATGTTTTTACTATTTACGTCTATAAAACAGCTATAACTTATACTTAAAAGGAAACATTTTATTTAAAATTATTCGAGCATATACGAACTATTTGCTGAACATACTATATGTTTCTTTTATAAAAAAATCTTGCTTTTTAAAATAGGAAAGTTTTTTTAAATTGCAAGATGTCTAATCAGTGAATTGTCTTTAGTCTCAAATGCATAATTGATCCAGTTTTGACATATATATATATATATATATATATATGTTACTGTTGATTGTCATGAACACTTCTTTTTCGGTTTATTAGATGATTTTGTAATCATATAAATATATAGCACTTATAATATTCTTCTTGTGTATTTGCCTTACTTTCCGTCTTTTAGTCCGTCCGTCTACGGGCATATAAGAGCACAAAAGATAAAGTATCGTGTATATAAAGATATAGTAGTATTAAAGTACAGGGTTGTTTGAAAGTAATCAAGTATGCTTCCGCGATGAATTTGACACAAAATGCAGAATAATAACTAAGTATTTTACAGTGTAATATCTAATGCTATAAGCAAAATAAATATTGCTATTTATCGTACAGTTATTAGTAAAAAGAAGGGTAAAACAAATATATGAACGAAGCATTTCCCAAAGTTTCGATTTATTCTTCTAAACCATATTCATAAATAAAAAGAATATTGCCCAGCTAAACTGATGGCATTGAGCTCACAGGCTACACATACTAATTGTACATGACAACCTTATATTTTCAAGGGTTAATTCCGGTCTAAAAGTAAATTAAGGGGGAGGGGGACAGCTCCTACCATTTCTCTGTTTTATACTTAAGAGCGTACACTAGTCACCCGGCAAAAGCCGAACGCTAATGATAAGTCTAGGGGCGCAATCTTTTCAAATATCTCTGTGAAATTTTAAATTTTTTGCATGATTTTTTTGCACAAGATAGCTGAGGACGATCCACAGCCGGCCTACTTTTTACTTTTTCAGTTTTGGTTTCAGATTTTTTTTTTTAATTACTTTAACTTTCGAAACTGGTTTAATCCGGTTCTGAAACTGAAACTATCGTAACATAAAAAATATATAACCAAAATCGAAAAAGTAAAAACTAGGCCGGTTGTGGATCGTCCTCAGCTATTTTGTGCAAAAAAAATAATGTAAAAATATTAAAATTTGAGCGAGATATTTGAAAAGAACGCTCCCATAGCCTTTACATTATCATCCGGGTCTTTTTGAGTACTTTTTCTGTGACTATTGTGGGGCCTTAATCATTGAACCCCATTTTAGTCACCCCATTTTCCCACATTTTATTCACTGTTACTTCACATCGACGATCGATGGTTACAAAGTCACAATGTGACTTCACAACGACTTTGCAGTGACGTCACCATGCCTTACGGGGAGGGCGATAGTTAAACAGTGGACCCCCAAAACGCAACCTTAATAGTTCTTCGCATGATATTATCGAAAATAATAAACGTTATATGGGTCATTTTCTTCTTTTAAATATTTGCTTTTATTCCATTTAATATGAAAAAATTTTAAGTAACTTATGTTAAATATATTTTTTCTTAATAAAATATACTTCTATTTGTGCATTTTGCTACTTGTTCTTATTTTTTTATACATTTTTTAAAACAATATTTTTTTTCTTTAAAATATTTTCAAAAATATTTTTATTAAAAAGGCTGTAATTAAAACTCAATTAAAAAGATATGCTGCATGCGAAACGTTGTTTTTTGTATGGTAAGCAATTCTTAAAGAAATTATTAATGAGAGCATAGTACTTAAGTAATTCTTTAAATATGGAGTCTTTTGGGGAGAGTATTTAATTATTTTTAATATGTATTAAGAAAAAAAGCTTCAGCGTGTAAATATCTTTTGCAAATTATTTCTAATTTGTGTAATTAACAATACATTTAGAACTATCAAAAAATATAATTAGAGATATTTTGCATAATTTTAAATTGAGAAAGAAAAACTCATAAATAAGTGGAGCAATAGTTATATATATATAACTTACATACTTTAAAAAAATGCAAATGAAATTAGATTTATTTTTTTATAATTAATGTCTCCAAATTCATATTCGATACTCAGTAAAAAATAAATAAATATGAATATCAATTTCAAAACATAATGATAGAATTGGAAAATGCAGTCGGTTAAAAAACTGCATGACTCAATAACTTATTTCAGTTGAAAAAAAGAAATCATTTTCAGATTTTGTCAAATAATTGTGATTATATATTGCAATATCCAATATTGTTTGTTTTTATAAATTTGAGAACATAACGTAGCCACAGAACGTATTCAAGATGCATATTGCGTTTATATTACATTAGTTAATCAACTTTTAGCTAGTATAAAACATTATTTGATTAAATTTCTATTGAAATATATACTAATGAAAGAACAAATCGCACCGTTTATGTATATGAGTAGGAATGGCTAGCAAAAACTACGGCCCGTACGAGGCTTATTTTTTAAGAAGTTAGTCCAAGGTCTCGCCTGATGAACCTGAAACTCAGATTTTTAATTTTTTGATTAATTTTCGTGATATTAAGGGTGTATTCGAAAAAACGCTTTTCCAAATTCAGCAGCTCGAAATTTTCTGATACAATTTCAGACACATTTTTAAAAGTAGAATCATGAAACTTGCTGAGGGGATTCTTGAAGAGACGTATGAGGTGCCGAGTAAAGTCTTTTTACGCTCAATTCATTAGAATTTGATTTATAAGAAATTAACTTCTCTGGAAGACCCTTTTTTCGTTTCCTTATCTCCCATTTCGGAAAAATCGGTTCAAATTGCCGTTTTAGATTGCTTTTTTTGCAATATTTTGTACACTTATCAAAGAATTGACCTTTACGGCACCTTGTGCACTTTCTAAATAAGAGAATCTGCGAGTTTCCTGTGTTTGAGAGCAAAAGTTAATTCAAAAATAAATCGGAAAACAAGAAGTTTGAATCGAAATACACCCTTAATAAGAAGCGCAACTCACTCAAAAAGTATTTTTTTTATGGTCGGAGAACAATAACGGTTGCACATGCGCAGAAACATGTTTACGCACCGAAACGAAGGAAGCAGTATTTTTTCGAGTTTATTTTTATTTTTTGATCATTTTGTTTAAATCAAATCAACCAAACTACTCGGCGTAGTTAAACGTGAACCAATTCGAAAAAATGTTGCAATTAACTGTTCGAAAAGAAAAAAAATAAAAAAAAATTGTTTTTCCGAAAACTATTTTCTGTCTTTTGTCAACGTCTATCCAAGAGGCAATTTTTGAGATATAAACTAACTAAAAGTATGTTCTTAAGGTTGAATCTTTTTTTTAATTGATGATGTAATCGGTTTTAAAAAATATAGATTTTAACTCTTTCAAATATAATGGCAAAACGAGATAACTTTGCGACTTATTGAGAGGATATTTTTTCTACACTAAAATTACCTAAACTTACATATTTCCACACAATCTTTCAAAATCATCTCAATAGATCTGATTTACACACCTACAAAAAATTTCGAAACGTTCGGACGGGTCGAAATATTTCTTTTTTTACAAAATATCACTTTATTTTGGTCGCATATTTTGTTAGTGATTCAACTTAGATACAGGCAATTTTTCAATTTCGTTCAACAACAACAAAAAAAAATATTTAGCTATTAAGCAGTGATGTATATATATATATATATATATTTACAAAATATCAGTTCAAATTATTCGCACATTGCGTTAGGGATTCAACTTAGATACAAGTAATTTATTTAATTGCTTTCAACGCACACACACAAAAAAAAAACATTCAGCTATTAAGCATTTATGTAAAAAGATAAAAAAATCAGACATTTTAATTTTTGTAAGCAAAAGAGCGGAGGTCCCCGAATGGGGACCCTTTAACCGAAGAATATAAAGAATTCAAAATAAACGGCTCTCCGAATTTCCAAAGTAGTATACTTTTTTATATTTGTACGCTTTAGGCACCCCCCCCTCGAAACACTGATCCTACAGTTAAAATTAACAGTAACATAAATACATATATACGCATACATAGAACTGCTTTCGCAATATTTGTACTTGTTTTAAACTATGAGTGTTTGAATTCCGTCCAACCTGCTGTCAACAACTAGTGATTCTAACATAGTGGCAGATATTGCGAATTATATTCCATAATAAAATTAATTATTAATTTCATTAATGTAGATGGCATTTTTCTCAAATTACTTGTTTGCAAATGTCGATTGCGTTTAAGATATCTGGGTGTAGGAAGAAATATTATATTACAGTCAATTAGTGTGGTTCTTTCAACTTTCAATTCATTTCTTGATTTTTTAAATGATTTAATTATTCAAAATAAGTTTTCACACTTTAAAACAATATCTAATTAAATTCTAGTAATAGGAAACTCAAGAAACCAATTCGTTCTCCCGAAACACATTAAAATAGAGATGCATTGCAAAAATTAAATTTTCATTTTAACTAGGCATCCAAACAACCGGTTTATTCCCGATAGACAGGATTTATTCGCATGTTTATTTTCAAAACACCTGGTTTTTGCCCAAAAATTTCGATTTTTCCCTGGTTTAAACTGGGTTTTTAGTATCTCTAATTTTTGTGTCTTTATGAATTGCGATATATTCCAAAAAATATTTGCTAAGAAAAAAAATCTATATTTATTTTAGATTCTTCTAAATAAGATACGCAGAAATGGTGTATTAGATCTGAAACAAGATCATTTAAAAAAACCTTTATGGCCCTCGCCTTTGAAAGATACAATGTGGATGATTTTATCAATGTTTAGTGGATCGTCATCTTTTTCACGTTTTAAAACTAAGCAAAAAATACAAGCTGCTTTTAATTCTTTTAATTATGCGTTTAAATAAAATACACTCAAATTTAAGTTAATTGTATAAATAACTGTGTAACTAACATAAACATTTCATTCACATAAAAAACTATTCCATAAGTTATCAGAAAAAGAAACATTCTTCCAATAAAATCAAACATGCATGCTAAAATTGGTAATAAATAATACAAATAAGCATTTATTTCCCAGTGTATTCTAAAATATATTTAAAAAATAATGAATATTCTCTTTTATTTTATTATATTACTAATATTGCTCATTATTTTATCTGCATACAAATATCTGGTTGCATTTTATCAAGAATTAAATCACAAAGCGAAAAATGATGCCAAGAAAGGAAATATCAGCATACTTCTGTGGTTAACCACTCTCAGGAAATGCTTGCTTTTCTTGTGTGAGTGAGAATATTTGAAGCTTCAATAAAACGCTTCAGTACCTTTGTTCAGATAAGGATTTTCTAAATCGCTTGATGTTTAGTCATTCTTATAAGATTCTTAGTTGCATTTTACGCATTGTCAAAGGAATGATTTTCCTTAGGGAATTCTTTCACACTACATATAATCAGAGAAATAAGTACATCGTGTTTTTAATTTTGAAAGCCCTTTTTGTTACATCTTCTTGAAGAATGTGTAAAAAAAAATAAATTTATACAAGTATGCAAACATTAAAAATAGCGAAAACACAGTTATACACACACACACACATGTATATATAAATAAATATATATATATATACACACACACACATATATATATATATATATATATATATATATACATATATATATATACAATATGTAAAATAATCAACAATAAACAATATACATTCATGTGAATTGTGCTGAAACGCAGCAGTAAAACACATAAATTAAAAATACACCTTTAAAATTATTAATTTAACAAGAACTAGCACCCTCCCTCACAAAACAAACTCCCTGAAACATTAAAAATTCAACAACGGAAATACAAAAACAATAGAAACTAGTATTATTATTATTGTTTTTACCATTTTCTATTTTGGTTGTTAAATTTTTAATTTTTAAGGATTTGTTTTGTGAGGGGTGTGTGCTAGTTCTTGCTAAATTAATAATTTTGAAGGTGTATATATATTAACATTATTCTTTTTCCATTTTGATGAACGCTAATTTTAAAAGAATTCATTAAACATCAGATAACGCTGTTAAAAGACAAAAACAAAAGGGGTGACGATAAAAAACATATAAAGTTTATGCATGATATTATCTTACTCTGTATTAAACCTGGAAAAAACTTTCTTATTTAAAACATAAAATATTGTCTTCATGATTGAAGCTCCAGGATTCTGAATAATAACCAAAAAATCTTTAAGAATTCAACGAGCTTTACACACTTTTAACCACGGCTGCGGAGTCGCAGTCGATAAAAAACAAGCGGACTCGGACTCCTTTTTTATTTATTTATTTATTTATTTATTTATTTTTGCATGTTTGTTTGCTGAATAGTTTGTCTGAATAGTTTAAAGTGAAATAAAGCAAAAAAAGTTTAATGTTAAATCCATAAAAGGAATTATTTTTTTAGATTTTATCGACTTACTCGGTTAAAGATTTCCATTATCATTGATGAGAACCATTTTTAATTAAAAATGCTCCTAGATCTTAAATTATTTTCGAACTAGTAAAATTTTCATCTTTTTGTTTTTCCCCTCTTTCAAAATTTCTATGTTCTGGAGGACACAAATTAACATAAAGATTTTAAAGATTTCTGTTTTTTAAGTCTATAGATCCGAAATAGCGAAATTATACATGTCACTAACCACGTTAAACTTTGTGAAAAGTAATACTGATAAGCAGTCATTTTCCAGTGTGTACTAAAATTTATTTGAAGAATGAATGGATATGCTCTATTATTTCATTATATTACTAATAATGCAGGTTATTTTATCTCCATACGAATGTTTGTTGGCATTTTATCAAGAATTAATTCACGAAGCGAAAAGTGATGCCAAGAAAGGAAATATCAGCATTTTTACGCGGTTAACCACTCCCAGGAAATGCTTGCATTTCTTGTGTGGGTGAGAATATTTGAAGCTTCAATAGAACGCTTCGGTACCTTTGTTCAGATAACGGTTTTCTAAATCCCTTGATGTTTAGACATTCTTATCAGATTCTTAGCAGCACTTTATGCTTTGTCAAACAAGTACTTTTTGTAAGGGGATTCTTCACGCCGTGTAGTCAGAGATATAAGTATATCGTGTTTTTATTTTTGAAATTAATTATATTGAGAGATATATATTAGAAATAAATATTTATAAGTACGCAAAAACTAAAAATGCAAAGACACATTTCTGAAGAAAAAAATGTATATATATTAACATTAATATATTTTTTTCAATTGTGCTAAACCCAAACATTGCAGTAATTCAGTAAACAACAGAATAAAGCTCTAAAAAGCCAAATAATAATAATAATAAAACATAAAATAATTTTGAAAGTTTGTGCGTGATTTTTGTATGCCTTAAACATGCAAAAAGCATTCACATTTGAAATATAAAATATTCTCTTTAGGATTGAAGTTCCGGGATTCTAAATGAAGAATAAAATATCTTTAAGAATTAAAAGGGTTTTGCATACTTTTAGATTTAGGTTAGATTTTTCAGCTAAAAAATTGGAGTCGCAGTTGGTAAAAAGAAAAAAAAAAGCCGACCCAGGCTGTTTTTTTTTATTGAACAGTTTGAAGTGAAATTAAATTAATTATATGTAATGTTAAATCTAGAAAAGAATTTATGTTTGTTATTTTTCGATAATACCCAAGTTATGATTTTCAATATACTGTGCGATCGGCGTAGACAGTTGATGAAAAACCGTTTTTAATTAAAAATACTAGTTGATCCCAAAATATTTCTGAACAAATAAAATTTTCGTTTTAATTTTTTCCCTTTCCATCGAAATTTTTCTGCTCTGGAAGACACGAATTGACATAAATATTGTAAAGATTTCTCTTTTCACGTATTTAAAATAGGTGATTAATATTTAAGTTTTTTTAATTAAGTTTAATATATACATATATCGGTTGCACACAATATTGCATATATACATATATGCATAGTTAAGGTTTTCATATGTGTTTCAGTGGTTGTCATGTATAAAGGGTGTCAGGTGATTGTTAATTTCTCAAATTGCTTTTGAACCGTTAATCCTGCGTTTTTTATTTTTTATTTATGCAGTGACTTCTTATTTTTTTGTTTTCATCGGTTATCAATAAGTGTGCAAAGTTTAAATTTAATCTGATGTCTTAAAATGGGTGAAAATAACGTTCAAAGAATACGTTGCATACATACATACAGGTGAAGCTAATAAAAGCGTGTTAAAAAGCAAAATTTATCTTACCATGTATAAAGAAGATTATATAATTGTATATAAAATCAAAAAGAGCTTATCTTTAGTTTTAATGTAATGTTCTGTTTCGTTTCCTCCTTTAGATTTTTGGATTTTTTCAGTTTATGTGAGGCGAATTTAGTAAACGGGTTTGTCAGGATCTGATAGCACCTGTGCTAAAGAATGGAATTTCTACTATTTCCCTATTTGAATATTTTGTATTGTATGGTTTTGTACAGAATTTCCATGGTGACATTCCTTCTTTGTGGAAAGGGGAATTGCCAGATAATCCTTTGCAGGTGGTGTGTTAGAGAAAAGAGATAGCTGAGAGGCATGTCCATCTGTCAGTGAAGTATGCGGATGATGAGCAGATTAGCAGCATGTCACTAAGCAAGAAAAGAATGGAGTATGTGTCCAATGAGGAGGCTCCAAAGGGGTTTATGTTGGGGGTTGGCATTTGTGTGACCCCGTGAGTTGAGAGGGCACGTTTGTCTCAGATCAGTCATTCGGTACCTAGGTTTCGGACCTAGACGTTGCTCTGTGTGGAAGAGCGTAAAGTGTGCGTTTTCTGGCGCGCAAAGGACACTGACATCCTGGTGTTTAGTGTTCTGGGCTAAGAAGTGCAGGCCCAGTATACTTGTGTTGGGAGACTCAAGGTTGAGCTCCAAAAAAGTGAATTTAAAGTGTATTGGGTGTGAGGTGGAAAGTGTAATTGGAGTAGTACACAACCAATCTTTACGGTATCTAATTTAATGTTGAACCGGATCACCTATATCCGAGTTGTAGTTGTATATATTTGTAAATGGCGTATTTTGTGTGTACATATATTCTTAATAAACTGATAATTCGGCTACTAGCGTAAGTCTTCATTTACACCAATCTCACAGTGGGTGACCGATATCACCTAGTAATATCGGTGGTGGCAGCTATATCTACCACGGACATTCTTCAAAGTTGTGTGGACTGAGGGGAACGTCCGACAGGGTTGTTTTCTTTTTTAGTTCAAAACTCTAAGAACTGAATTAATACAGATATATTGAACTTTTCACCTTAATTTTCTGGTGTTCCCTTAAAATGTTTACAGCAATACTAGTACACTGAAAAAAAAAATCCGTTAAATTTACGGCGCAGCAATGTTGCCAGTTGTTTTTGCCATAAAAACTGCAGTAAAATTCGACGTGATAAGAAAAAAAAATTACATCTAATTTTATCGCAATTTTTAAGGCAAAAACAGCTAGTGACTTTGCTACCATCAATTTTACCGTACATTTAACGGATTTATATATATATATATATATATATATATATATATATATATATATACCGTGTGTCCCAAAAATGACTCATGGATTTTAAATTTCAATAACTTGCAAACGGTGACAGCTATTTAAAAAAAATTTGCCACAGGGTTATGTACAATGTCAGGAGTTTTTTAACCGTAATTTTTTATTTTAGTTCGCATATCAAACAATAGGTGGCGCCGACGGCGATTGAAGGCCAGGTCGGCACTTCACTTAGCATTGATCACTTAGCCTTCAATCACCGTCAGTGCCACCTATTGTTTGATATGCGAACTATAATAAAAAATTACGGTAAAAAAAACTCCTGACATTATACATAACTCCTGAAAAAAAAAAAAAAAAAAAAAAAAAAAAAAAAAAAAGCTTTTACCGTTTGCAAGTTATTAAATTTTAAAATCCATCAGTCATTTTTGGGACACCCAGCATATATATATATATATATATATAAATACAATGTATATTAACCAGCCCGGATCAGAGGCGAAGACAGTTAAATTTGTGGTATCGGAGTCGGCCATTTTTTGCTCTACCACTCCCTGATTTTACCCTTTAAATGGAGCTTTATTTATTGCATTAATTTAAGTTTTTATATGCACACATACATCTGCACATGTACACATGCATTAAAAGCTCAGTGCATCATATTTAAATATTATAAAGTTAAATTTCTTCGATTTAATTTATTAATTTGAAATTTGACATATGAGGATATAATTAAAATAATTCAAATAATAGACTAAAAATCACCATAAAATAAGAAACACAGCAGGATGCGCTTTCAGACAAAATTGTAACAGCTCGTCATCAGATGAAGCATACACATGATCGTAAGGGAATAATGCCAGAGATAAACCGAAAGAAAGAAGGTGGGGATTACAAAAAGTGCAAAGAGACAAAAGTGATGCCAGGGAGGAACGTAATAAAAATAATAATATGAAATAAAAATAAATAAATAAATAATAAATTTATTAATTAATAAAATAAAATTAATTAAATAAATAATTTATATATATATATATATATATATATATATATATATATGTTGACAAAACAAATGAAATAGAAATGAATATAGACAAAGGATGAGGGGAAAGAACTACAAAAGCAATTCCCACGTAGAAGAGAGGGAAGAGGATAAGATGTGATGAATGACAAAATTTTGGAATTTTTACAAATAATAAGAAAAAATTCATGAATATTTAAGTAAGAAGCAGAAACAGGGCAAGAAATAATTGTAGCCATGCAGATATTGAAATAATATTCCGAAGCCCAACAGTGAAAATCAATCGAGGACCTAGAGTGACGAGGGAATATGTTATCGAGGATTGCTTTCTAATTATGGAAGAACAATTGACCCAATTGATAGAAGACAATAGTTATTTTCTGCAGCATAAATGTAATTGTTGTTGTTATGTAATTCAAAAATACATAATTATTGTTTGTGTTTTTTTTTTTTTTTTTTGTATTTTTCAAGCAAATTTATAAACACACATATACTTATAAATCAATAATAATATTTGATAGTCACTCTCGTTGCATTTTTAAAATCTGAAACAAAAGCTGTAGTAAATAGCTGTAGTGAAAACTTCGTTATTAATTCTTACATTGTCGATAAAAATTATTAATTCAGCATTATTAAACCTCATGAGGCAGTTTTTATACTTTCTTATTATATATTTTTATAAGTTTAATCGGTTACATAGTTACGGTTTTCATATGTGTTTCAGTGCTTGTCATGTATAAAGGGTGTCAGGTGATTGTTAATTTCTCAAATTGCTTTTGAACCGTGAATCCTGCATTTTTTATTTTTTATTTAAGCAGCAACTCCTTATTTTTTGTATTTTCATCGGTTTTCAATAAGTGTGCAAAGTTTAAATTTAATCTGATGTCTTAAAGTGGGTGAAAATAACGTTCAAAGAATACGTTGCATACATACATACAGGTGAAGTTAATAAAAGCGTGTTAAAATGCAAAATTTATCTTACCATGTATAAAGAAGATTATATAATTGTATATCAAATCAAAAAGAGCTTATCTTTAGTTTTAATGTAAATCAATTATTTATTGTACTGAAATAATGTTATGCATCTACTTTGTTTCCAGAAAGATATATGTTATGGGAGATGGCAAGCTAAGGTTTAAAAGAAAAGGTCAAAAGTCAAATCCTTCTATAGTAAAAAAAAAACTAGCCTTAAAAGGAATGACTCCTAGAATGATGCTGATGTGTAAGATTTCCGGAAATAACGAATCCGGGCAGACCACCCTTTCCATGAGTCAAATAGACCAATCAGGAAAGGGCTCCGTCTATGCATCACCGTATAGGTTACCATAAAGAGGAAAAGGTTACCATCGCCAACAATCACCAAGTTTGTCGCCAAATTGGCGATATATCGCCAAATTTGGCGGCCAAAATTAGTCGTTAAAAGTAACGCCAACTTGGCGATAACTGTAATATTTCGCCAAATTCTTTACAACACGAGTCGTATGACACATGATTTGAAAGGTCTGCAACTGCATATTCATATTATGGATGTCTTCTGTGTCATCCCCAAACTCTGCTCCCCCCAAGGGGGGGGGGCACAATTTTAATTTCTTTACAACACCAGTCGTGTGACACATCATTAGAAAGGTCTGCAACTGCTTATTCATATTATGGATATCTTGTGTGTCAACCCCCCCCCCCCTCTGCCAACCAGGGGGGGGCACATTTTTAATTTCTTTACAACACCAGTCGTCTGAGACATGATTTGAAAGATCTGCAACTGCTTATTCATATTATGCATGTCTTGTGTGTCACCCCCCCTCTGCCTCCGGGGGAGAGCATTTTTAATTTTTTTACAGCACCAGTCGTGTGACACATCGTTTGAAAGGTTTGCAACTGCTTATTCATACCATGGGGTATTGGCGAGAGCAGCAAGCAGGGGTAGTCTACAACTTGGATTCGCGAAGCGATTATGCGGGGGGTTGGCGAGCGTAGCGAGCAGGGGGACGGAACTCCCCTAGTATACTAAATAAATGTAAGAAATTGTACCAAAATATCGTACCTTAAATACATTTATAAAGTACTATTTCTTTAAAATGCGTTTTTGACATACCAGAGATAGGTTATTTGTGACATTTTGAGACACATCGTTTATGTGCAATAAAATACTTGGCAAACCTATATGTTCCTGATTTTTGTATATTGGATGTTAAAGATGACATATAGCCTAAATTCGTATGCCAAATTTTTCACCAATTTGTTGAATCTAATGTTCCGGGATATACTTACATTCTGTCAACCAAAACCCATAATCTGCTCAAAAGTCATTCATTTCCTGTAAAAAAACACTTTCCTCGGGTTTAAAGATACATTTATAGTATGAATTTAAAGATGTAATAATTTAATACCGTATTTACTCGTGTATAAGGCCCACTTTTTTTAAAAACAAATGGGGTAAAACTCTTAGGTGCGAATTATACGCGGAATATTTTTTTACTGTTGGATGCAGTCGAACGATACACATATGAAACAAGAAATTATTCAAAGAAGATAATAAAACTCGGAAAATGTTACTTAATTGAAGTATTACTGAGTATTTATTTCAGTTTTTTGTACAACAGAGATAGTGACATTATCCAAACGCTGATTAGCAATTCTCTTTACCGTCACTCATTCCTATTTCCCATCATTCTCTTAACCCGAATTTTAAAAATGCATTTTCTTCTTGTTTTATGGTCTGGTGTAATGTTTGAGATATATATCTTGAGACATATATTTTACGTGCAATAAAATAAAAGCAAACCTACATAATTCTTGTATCTATGTGTGACATATTAATGACATGACATACACTAATATTCTATGAAATACTTACATTCTATCAACCAAAACACATAAACCTGCTCAAACGTCATTCATTTCTTGTCTGAAATGCTTTCCAGGAGTTTAACTCTTGTAGCGCCAAGGAGCGCCGTCGTGCTGCTCTTGCTAGTTGTGAAAAATGCCAGCGTCGCGGTAGCGCGCCTTTTGACGCGCGCAGTGTTTGATAAAGTGCTATTTAAATTTATTTAATTTATTGTCGCCTAGCAACAGAAATATTAAAATGTACGAAGTTTTGTAATTGCAAACGATTAACTGTGAAAGACAGACATTATCATTTTATTTTTGTAGTTTCTTATAAGCCGCGAAAAATATCTTTGTTTTTCTTGTTGTGATTTAATTTCGAACATTGGGTAAACATAGTGACGGCCGTTTTACCGTGTTCGTATTTTTATTCATTATATTGCATTCTAACTACCTTCGATCGCATATTTCTTATAAACATCGTGATTATTATTTTCTTAATATTTCTAATTTTGATTTCAAAATGTCGGACACAAGTGAATTTTCAGATACAGCACAACGACAGAGAAGCACGACGGCGCGCCTTGGCACTTTTTAGCGCTGCGCGACGGCGTCCTTTGGCACTAAAAGGGTTAAAGCATGTATTTATATTCTTAATTTAAATATCTTATGATTTATAATCCATGAATCATACATGTTTTTTAATCATAAAATGAGAAGTAGTTCAAAATTAAACGACACATATTTCATCTCACAATTTGAAAAATTCAACAAACTGGAGTATAAAAACATGAAAAGGTTTTCTTTAATTGTATCTCAAAACAAATAAACCTTTTCTTCTTTATAATACAGAATATCAGTCATATTTAATTTTTAGCCATTAGGGAAATGTTTGTTTCTGTCTGTAGACAACAGATATATCTCAAGCATATGTGAAGTGATATCCGAATTTTATTCATTTTTAGAATTGTCCTTTTTATTATCCAAAAATGGAACACCTTTGTTGCCATGATGAAAATAAATGTATAAAAAAATTAATAACAGAAAATCAGATTGTGATATAGCTGTCAAACAAAGTGTATTTAATCATACATTGTTTTCCCTGAACGACGGCATAAAAATCGAAAGTGTTTAGAAGATTAAAAATTTTCAGTATCGACAACTATAAAAATGAAACTTCATTTAAAATTTGTTTTTGATTGGTCCAGGAATATTAATATTTAATCCTTAGTGAACGTAATATGCGACATTGTTATTACGTAAGCTAAGTTTTGGTCATCATAAAAATTATATTTCTCGAAAGACATATTTTAGAGAACAGCCACTTCAAGTTAAAATAAATGAGTTTAATAGTCATATATACAAATATCACTGTTGTATATATTAAATATATATACAAAAATATGTACTAAATATACATACAAGTAAATCGTACAAAAATGCCGTATTTTATGTAAATTTAATATCTAGTATTTCTTAAAATGTGCATTATCGACATATAAGAGATACGTTACTTGAAATACATATTTTGATGCACATTTTTTATGTGCAATAAAAAAAGACAAACCTATATGTTTCTGATTCCTATATGTGAAATATTAAAGATGACATATAACCTAAGTTCGTATGAAAACTGCTTAAACAGTGTGCTGAATCTGATATTCTGTTAAATACTTGCATTCTATCAACCAAAACCCATAATTCGCCCAAACATCACATATTTCTCGTCAGAAATGCTTTCCAGGTGTTGAAAGCATATATTTATATTTTGAATTTAAAGATATAATATTTTAATTCATGAATAATACATATTTTGTAAATGTTTAAGTGAAATAAAGTTAAACATAAAACAACACATATTTATTCTCACAATTTAAAAAATCGCAAAAATTGGAGAAAAAATGCGTGAAAAGGTTTTTTTTTTTCGATTGTAGCTTAAAACAATTGAATCTTCTTTTTCCCTCAGTCTATACAACCCATCTATTCTAAAAGAAGCAATAGAAATTGTAAGCACGGAACAGTGCAGTATATAACTATATATCCTAATTAAACGTACCAAATTTATGACTCGAGCTATACCATGGTTACGAAAATAAAATAAGCATCTAATCAAAATAACGTGCATAATATGAAAGAATGCGTGGCAATTTGAATCATGGCGTTCTATAGATCGTTCCATTTTAGAATATTTATATTTTTGTTTTATTATTTTTAAAGAGACTCCTGTGGAGATAAAACATGTGAAAACCTTTAAAATTATGATATTTAAATCCCTTTTGAGTTTTAAGTTACAATTTTAGCGATTTAAATTAGTTTATAACTAACACTTTTATACTGAAGAATAATCAAAGATAAAAAAAAAGCTATAAAGACCGTTTCTTTAACCCCCCAGGGGATACCTTCTTTAGGTATTCACGGGCTTCACAACCCCGGGGCACCCGAGTGATCTTTCTCTTTTCTATTTCCTCTTACTCCTCTTGTCTTCCTTTCATCTTTGTTTCACTCTCATTGTGGTTTCCTTTTCGGAGGTGAGAGCGATTCTGTATGAGCCGATATCATCCTGTATAATTGACTCATGGAGAATTGTAAACCACCCACGTGTTGGCCGTGCGTGGCGACCCGTGTCCCTGGAAAGGGGGATCCTGGTAGTTGAGGGAAACCAACACACTGCTTTGGCCTCTGCTTCAGGTAGACGGGAGGTGCATATTGGTCTCGTATGCATCAATCGGCTGGTCAGCTGACTTTGGTCACTGGCTTTAGGGATCAAGCGAGCGAGCAATTACTAGTCATCTCGTTAAGGGTGGAGACTGACATAGGATTGTCTTGTGACCGTATAGACCCTGGTTAGCACTGGTGCACGAATGTGCATCCCCTTGTTGGGCTCGGTAGTGGGTGGTGCGGCCGGGGTCCGAATTATTTTTTCTCCTACTATGGATGGAAAAATCTCTAATTCAAATAATTCTCTCCCATGTGGAGAGCAACAAATTGTGCAGAATTCATCATTTACACGTTTCTTTGTAATTAAACGCACCGATAGCCTCTCAGATAGTTCTTTCAAGAGAACCTCACCTTTTCTTATCTCAAAAACTTTCCAGTCTGTTTTTGGCGACGGTCACACTCTTAAAAAACTGCACTCTGGGGATTTATTGGTTGAAGTTTCTACAGCCAGTCAATCACAGCTTCTGGTCAATTGCACTACAATAGGCTCTTTTGCTGTTTCTGTTAAAGCTCATCAAACTCTAAATACTTGTCGCGGTGTAATATCTGAACCAGATCTTTTATACTCCTCAAAAGAAGAGCTTCTCTCAAATTTAAAAGAACAAAATATAATAGATGCACGCCGCATTACTATCCGAAAGAATGGACAAGTTATTCGGACAAAACACATAATACTAACTTTCAATAGCCATAATTTACCATCTAGAATTAAAGCTGGATACCTAAGCTGTCCAGTCCGGCCTTATATCCCTAACCCTTTACGATGTTTCAAATGCCAGCGTTTTGGTCATACTAACATTAACTGTCGTGGCAATGTTACCTGTCCTCGCTGTGCAGAAGTCGGCCATGATGGTAAATCGTGTGAAAAACCAGAACGCTGTGCGAATTGCAAAGGTAATCATACGTCATACTCTCGCTCCTGTCCAATTTGGAACCGTGAAAAAGAAATTCTTGCAGTAAAAACCAGTCAAAATCTTTCATATCCAGAAGCTCGAAAACTTGTTGAAACCAGAACCCCATCTATAGGTCTTTCTTATTCTAGTTTACTCAAGCAGCAATCAAAATCTGTAAGACATATAAGCACCCAGACAGAATCACCTAATCCACCTAGTACCCCAAAGAAAGAAACACGAGATGTCAGTTGCCCTACTAAATGTTCTGTTAGCCCTAAATTAGAGTGTTGGTTACCGTCTTCAGAGCCTGTCACAATAGTCTATCAACCTATTCAGCCACAAAAATCGAAAAAATCTACTGAACCCCAGACAAGAACTAATGCATCTACATCTAAAATAAATCCTAATCTCTCTGCATCAAATTGCCAAAAATCTAATACTAATCAAAAACCTAAAGCAGTTACACCCAATAAAAAAACAGTTAATCTTTCTATTTCTAACCACCAAAAGACCAATTCTGCTCAAGCCGTGAAACAAAATCAAAAGACATCTGAAAATAAGACTATTCGAGGTTCTCACCAATGGCAAACAGTCACAAAAAAAAACAACGGAAATCAAATCATGACCCATCTCTTGCTTACTTGAAAGATCCCAAAAGGCTAAAAAATTATGTGGAAGAGGCTATGGAAGAGTCATATGACTAAAGTGAAGACGAAAGAAACACTGTTCTTGATGAATATATACCTAATTGATCTTACCACTTACCATTTTAATTTGAGCTTTTAAATATTTCAAAAGTATCATTGTTTTTACAATTTTACTAATTCTTGTTATGTATCACTACTTTACTGTTTGTATGATTTTAACTATTTTTTTAAGCTTTTTATTTTATCTTATTGACTAGTTATTGTACTACAATTTTATATATCATCATTTCGCTTTTACCTTTTTACTATGCCTATGTTAGTTTTTTAAAGTGACTTTTACATTTTACATCCTTTAAAGTTTACATTTATTTTTTTTCTCTTTACGTTGTTCTTGGCGCAGCATGTCCCTAAAGGGACCTTGTGCCAATAAAATCTATACAACCAACCAACCGTTTCTTTAAAGTATCATTTAGAAATTAACTCAACTCTTTATAGCGCAATGCTTAAAAGTCATTTTAAAACTTGTGTTACATATAATAAGACATTATCCATTTCACAGACAAGCCCATGTTAACGCGTTCTCTAAGATCCAAGTTTCACTGCACTACAAGCAATATTTAAAGCAATATAATTCTATTGATTTAATAGATTTTTAATACAATGGACAATAATTAATACTTCCATGCATTAGATTTACATTCATTATGAAGTTTTTTAAATATAAAGTTGAAACCATCTTTTTTTTAACATTAAAAAAAATCAGGAAAAAAAATGACAATTTTTCCCTTTTACAAGTCTGTAACAAGGATGAATCCTTTTTTTCATGTGCGTTCCTAATTATGTTAATTTATGCACCTATAGCCGTCGTTCAGTGTGTCCGGCTGTTCGTCCGTGTATCCTCATATAACAACGCAAAAACTACCCAGCCTAATCCATCGAAATTTAAAATATGTAATTATTATATAACTTTGTCAAGCCATTTGAAATTTTATAAAAATCGGATTTATAGTTTAATTACAGAGACAAGCAAAAGTATTCCGTTGCATTACGGTCAATGAAAAACAGATAGTTTTAAATGTATTTTAATGATGTTGCATCTCTTGACCATAATACAATTCATATCTACCTGAGTCGTTCTCAGATGAATGGAAATTTTATGTCCTTGACTAAAACAAAATAAATTTAATGTGCGTAACATGAATATTTTAATTTTATTTTTAAAAACAGACAAAGAATTGTGCAACAGTTTAATCATGGGAAAAATTATAATATGAATATTAAAAAAAATTAAAAAGTTACAAATTTCATTACCACGGCATGCTCTTAATTTCAAATTTAATAATTCAAAATTATATTTTGAAGAGTTGGAAAGCCTTTTAGCAAAAACAACAACAGTATATATTTTTTTATCTATCTACATATAGTGTAATTCATATTTTTGCTTTAAAACATTTTTTCCTCATAATTTTAGTTAATCAAATTTTGTCCCCGGAGTGCAAAGTGATTCAAAGTGTTTTCGTAAATAGCTCATCACTAGAGGGCGCTAGAATTTACTTTTAGGCTCTGTAGTTTAGGGTAGCTCATGTTCTTAGAAGCACTGGCGTCTCAGTTTTTTGAAATAGGTATAGACTGTTTCATTTTGATACTTTTATTTAAACACTGAGAACAGTGTGTTTTTTAAGTGTCATTACCACGTTTCATTTTTCTAAAATATAATATTACAAATTATTAACTGTATTATTTGAATTATATAGATCTCTAGGACTATTTTGAAAGTAAATGAACTCTAAGCCTTTAATTGCTATAATTTATCCTAAAATGAGGTTAAACATTTAAAATGTCATTATGATGGTAGTCATGAAGCCATGTATTTTCGCAAACATGGTAATAGCCAAAAAGCCATGGAAAGAAGAAATTTCAAGACTTTTTGTAGTTTTCAATATTATTTCACAAAACATTATCATCAATAACATAAATTTCAGTTACTATAAAGATTTAAACTTACTGACTTATTGTTTAAAAATTAATTAAATCCGATTTTACAAAAGAATCATTTTCATTTATCTTTGTGAACAAAAATCATTTTTCTTTTACATTATTAATGTTTATATTTATTTCACGAATGATAATAACAAGTGGGTCAATGATTAAATATAAATTTCTTAATTTTTAATGTACTTATATTTTATGAAATCGAATTATAAAGTAATTGGTTTGCTCTTCCAATTATTAATATAGATTTCTATAAATTAAGGCCATAAATAAGGCTAACGATTTCTGCTAATATTTTTCTCATAATGTCAGACATACAAACATTCCATTATTACAATAAATAAATAAATAAATAAAGAAATAAAATAAAGACAATATTTTTCCAAAGACAAAATTTCTCTTTATCTGAGAATGATCCATCTATGAAATATCTACCCTATATAGACTGTGTACAATCTGTGGTGAAAGAATGTTTTTTATTTATATATACAGAGCTACACAAAATTATTCTATTACGTAATGGTTTAGGGGAAGATATTTGATATACGTTGCTAAGGTTTGCTACAAGTTAATTCCTGTATGATAGAAAGAATTCAGTATTTACAGGGACATAGCAAAAATTTCGGTTATTGTATAGTTTCCGGAGTATTGTATATTTAAAAAACTTCTTTATAGTATGAACGCACCTCATGTGCTGTGTCTGACGTGAAATTTCGAATTGTTATGTTTCATTGTGTTTAGAAATGATATATCACTGTTCGTTAATGTTCTCCAGCATATTCTTATCTTTCGAAGTTCTATTGATGATGATATTAATAAAAATTGTACTCAGGACGCTAGAAAAAGAATGATCATGTAATTATTTTTTAACATTCAAATACAGACGATCGCCATTATTGTGATAAAAACATCACACAATACCATTATCTATACTGTGGCAGAAACAAAGCACAAAACTAATAATTCTGATATAACAAAAAATGTATACAATAACTTAAATAAACAATTACAATACCGTTAAAATAATTGCAATATTTTAAAAAATTTCGAAAATTTAGAATAAATTTTTTAAAAAAAGTTCATCTCGAAATTAAAAGGAAAGAAATACAATTATGAATTATTTGCTAACATTATTTAATATTTTTACTCGGATTCATTAAACACGATTTTAAATAATTATTAGGGTGATATATCCAAAATGTCGGATTTTTATCATCTAAGATATTGTAGTATCCATTAAAAACTATACAAAATTTCAAGAGGTAAGGTTATTTTTATTAAAGAATAAAGGATTTTCCATGTAAAATTTCTAAATTTTGAAATACTAAAATAATAAGCTAATTTTTATATAATAATACGTCATTTCTTGGAATTTTTATGAGAGGATAATGGCATTTTATTCTAAAAATTTTTTACATCGTTGTTTTTTATTATCTTTATTTTTAAGTCCAACATTTTTAATTCTGCTCAAAGGAACATGTTTTCACTATAATAGATAAAATTTAATCAAATGTTCAGTCTTATTTGTTAATTTACAGAAGCTAGGAAAATGACACTATAAAATTCTAATCAATTTTTATAAACACTTTAATCAGATTATTTTCAAAGAACTATTTGAATGATCTTGCTAGTACTTATGATTTCACTACTTTTGGCTTGAACTATGCCAAATAAAAAGGATTATTATGTAGTATTGCTATGTATTTATACAGGATTAACTATGTAAAGGATTACTATGTATTTATACATGTTAAAAAACGAAAATGCAGGCGAGGAAAATGATTTTCGTTTTGAATGACAGCCATATTTTAATTTTATGGGAATCAAACCCAGATATTTGGCTTACAAGGCCAATGCTTTACCGTTTAAGCTAACTGGGCACGATAACCGGTGAGTAGTTTTCGCTCAGATAATCTTGATGGTCATAACAACTGGTCTGTCATTTAGACAGCTCAACAGAATTGACTGCAGCTAAAGGAACTCCATAAAACGATGGGTACGTAGATAAATTGAATTGTTAACACAATCAAACTAATTGGTAAATTTATCATACGAATTAATCGTGAAAACATTACGAGCAAAAAAATGTCCAGGCCGGGAATCGAACCCGGATACTGCCAAGTATCTCGGTTCGATTCTCGGCCTGGAAAATTTTTCGCTCAGTTGGAAATATTTAATTCGTATGATACATATGTTAATTAGAAATTTAAAAAAATAGAGAAATATTTTTATATTGTGTAGAAGAAGGTCCTTTACTTTGCACGCATCACAGCCTGACTTGTCAGGAAAATGATAATTTGAAAATCTAAGTCTTTTAAACGCTCTATTTAAGTTATTATTAAGTAAATGTAATAGCTTTTGAAAATATTTTAAAGCTATTTTTATTAGAATGTATCAAGAGAAATTGAATTATATATCATTTAATAAATTTTTTTTTGCGATGACTGCAATTTCCGCAATTTTTTCTATATTCACCTATGTATGCATAATTTTAGTTCCTCTTTAATATCAATCATTTTGCAGTAAATAGAGAAAGATGTCTTTCGCAATAGCCTTCTTTCTATCGAAATTTGAAATAGTCTATTTCAGAATGTTTATGTTATGTACCGACGACAGAAAAAAAAAATCCCTTTCGGCATGGCCTATAGGCGGAGGTAGATTCCGAAAAGTTTTCATCTCAAAAAAAAAAAAAAAAAAAAAAAAAAAAAAGATTAGAGATAAACCCAGTTTAACTACTTTATTCAACCGCTTTTAAAAATTTTTTAATTTCATTTTTCTGTAAGAACTGGTTTTATCGAAATCCTCTTAAACGAAATTCTACTCAAATGCCCATTTTGGCAACATATTTTGAATTATATTCTTACTTTATTAAAAAAGTTGACCAATATGCTCATTATATAGTTCCTAAATAACAAAAAACTGTTAATTAAATTCGTTTGACAGCAAAATTGAATTTAAAAATGAGTAATAAAATAACCAATTTATTATTTTAATACATCCACAATTCTTTAATCAAGATTGCTTTGAGAAATTTTGTACGAAGTGCCCACTTTGACAGATTTTTTAAAATATATATTTAGCCTTTATCAAAAATCTGACCAATACGGCACATTACACAGTTCCTAAATGACGAAAAACTGTCAATTGAATGCGTTTGAGAGCAAAATTGAATTTAAAAATGAGTCATAAAATAAAAAAATTGTTATTTGAATACAACCACAATTCTTTTATCATGATCGCTTTGGGAAATTTTTTTGCGAAGTGCTTACTTTGACAGCTTTTAAAAATATGTATATTCACCCTTTATCAAAAAATCAAAGAATACGCACATTATATAGTTCCTAAGTAACAAAAAACTGTCTTTTGAATGCGTTTCAGAGCAAAATTGGATTTAAAAATGAATCATAAAATAAACAATTTGTTATTTGAATACCCACAGTTCATTAATCATGGTCGCTTTGGGAAATTTTGTGCGAAGTGCCCATTTTGGCAGCCTTTTTTTGAAATATATTCTGCCTTTATCAAAAAACTGGCCACTCCGTCACATAATATAGTTCCTAAGTAAGAGAACCTGTAAATTGGATGCGTTTGAGAACAAAAATGAATATAAAAATGACTCAGAAAAAACGCAATTTGTTATACTTAATCAATTTTTAATGACGATAATTTCGGGAAATCTGTTCAAAATACCTTTTTTGGCAGCCTTTTTAAAAATATATTCTGCCTTTATCAAAAAATTGGCCAAAACGTCGCATTATATAGTTCCTAAATAAGAGGATCTGTCATTTGGATGCGTTTAAAATCAAAAATGAATTTTAAAATGAGTCAGAATATAAGCAGTTTGGATTTAAGGTTTTTACTCCAACTCCTATTTTTGTTTAATTTATTTTTGCTAAGAATGGGTTCTATGAAAAACTTGTCAATATAAAAGTTGTAGATCTTATTGTGAAGATGTAAAATAAATTTAATTAGATTTGATTGCTTAAGAAGTTAGTAAGTTATGGGTTTTTTTCTTTTTCCTCCCCCCTTTTTCTTTTCGTTTTTAATTTTTCTCCTCGGTAAAAATTGGTCCTATCAAAAACTTGTAAATACAAAAGTTTTAGATAATATTGAGTACATTTATATAAAATTTAGTTGGATTTAATATCTTGAGAATTGACGAAGTTATGAATTTTTTTCTCCCAAAAACCATGTTTTTTTCGCCCCTTGAGCCCATTTTTAACTTTATCAAAAATCTGTCATGCATAAACTTTTTGCCCATTTCTTAGAAGTAATATAAACTTTAAACTGATTCGATATCTATTTTAATTAAGAAGTTATCACGTTTTTTCTGTTTTCACAAAAACCCTCCCTATTTCCACCCCCTTGGTCCGATTTTGCCCATTAACGAAATCGACCGAGATTTTAGGCTCCTTGATTTTATGTAAAAGTTTGAAGAAGATCTGAGCATAATTATGGAAGTTATCGTGTCTAGAAGAAAGTGATATACACCGATAGATAGATAGATAGATAGATAGATAGATAGATAGATAAACTTTTTTACTGATGGTGGTTTTGGGGTCTAGGAGTCATGATTCGTGTAGATCCGCAAAAATTTTTCAGAAATTCCAACATGGGAGACAATGCAATAGGTAGTATTTCATACGAAATCTACCTAATATATCTTATTGCTCTTCCATTATAGAATAATTGATAATAACATATTGCATACTTGTATCAATTTGATCATTTTTAGAAAAATAATGTATATAATAAATTATTATTTTAATCAATAAAATTTAAATAAATTTCATTCCTGCGCCAAAAAAGGAAAGAAAAACAGAATAAATATACTAACATTAATTTCATGTTATACATTAAACCAAAAATTACAAAGAATAAAATGCTTCCAGAACAATTGTCAATAATATGTACTTTCTGTCAAATAATAAATAAATAAATATATATATATATATAAAGAAATAAGTATTTAAATGTGTCCAAAGAGCAACGTTTTTGAACATTATTCATGCATTGTTAATTTAATTTCAATTCTTATGCTGTTTCTTTTTTTTTAATGTAACAAAAATAAGAAGAAAAGTAGTATTTAAACGTAAAACAAAAGTCAAAAATTTATAATATTGTGCAAATTTTTCACACAAATTTAATAAAATGAAACAATGTTTGGATATTTAAAACAAGTGTATCCGAAAATGCCCAATAAAGAAAATTTATAAACATCTGAAATCTCGTATTTCTCTAGTATTCAAAGATTAAAAAATAGATGCATAGTTTAAAAAAATTAAATGGTATTACACCAGGAGAAGGCAGCACAGACAATGACTTCATCGAGTTCATAAATGAAAATATAGGATTAGTTAAATCTCGATTCACATATTAAAATGCAATCGGTCTGCCAAGACATATCTTGGTGTAAAATACTTAAAAACCAAATTTTAGCGATTGACTAGTAGCTATATCATTATTTGTTTCCTGCTCCCAATTCACCACGTTTTTCTACTTTTTGGATGCACGAAAGCACAATGGTAAACATAATAGTCGGTCATTAAAATCGGGTTTTTTTCTACGCCTTGACAGACCGATTGCGTTTTAATATGCGAATTGAGATTTAAATAATCCTAGATTTCATCCATGAACTCAATTACATGATTGTCTGTGCTTCCGGGTTACAATCAATGTGGATCATAACATTTTTAATACATTTGTAATAATAATATTCAAATCGCTTTTTAGATTTGTGTTTTATCATTATTTATTCATATGCAAAATAAAATTTATGAAGTATTTAAGACACTTTATGACACATATGATAATAAAATTCTATATACAAAATAATTGAATAAGTAATTAAATATATACATATATTAATAAATAAAATAAGAGAGGACTTTCGTATTATACATGTTTATAAAAATAAATTATAATTAAAATATAGCATGTTTTATAAAATAATTAACTGCAAATAACTGTACTATCAAATATTTATCTTTAGAATGAAAGATAATTAGTAAGTAGAGTAAAATTAAGATGATATTTTCTTACATATTTACATCATACACATTCCATCAATTGTTTTATATATTTTTAATACCTAATTTTGTATTTTTCTATAATATAAAATGATAAAATCCGAATTGAGGAACAATTCTAATTAGATACAAGAATGGAATTAACTTTTATTTATTTCACAAAACAAGTTCGAAGAATCTGTAAGAAACTAAAATAACCTATTTAGAAGTTAGAAAAAACTTCACTTTGTAATTCAATAAAGAGACAAAAATTGGCTGAATCAGTTGTGCCTAGAGCGCTATTAATCAACCCCACATTTTTTTTTTATTTAGGACGGTATCTTATGTAGGTCAGCTTATTTTAAGATTTGTTTTATAGGCTTTGTTTTGCTTTATATTAAATATGTGTTTCGATGAGTTTAATATTTTCCCTTTTTAAATAAAATAATTATTTGAATATATTTTACAATATTGTACAATACATCATGCTTAGGTGCGTTTGTAATTACATAAATACATAGCACATTTTTCGTCCTTGAATCTGTCCATCTGTCCGTCCGTCAGTCTGTCTGTCCGCATATAACACTGCAAAAACTACTTAACTGATTTGTTTTAAATTAAAAACATAAAATCGTTGCATAATTTTGTCATGTCACTTCTGATTTTATAAAAATTCGGGTGCACGGTTCAAATACAGGGAGAACCAAAAGGATTGCGTTACATTTCGACCAATATGGGAAAAAATAGTTTCAAATGCATTTTAGTTATGTTACACTCTTTCGAACGTAATAAAATTGACATGCACCTACGAAATATATACTAAAATATACATTCTGTACAATCTGTGGTGCAAATATTATTGTTTAATAATTTAAAAGATCATACAAAAGTATCCCCTTATATAATGTTATATAAGGGAAAAATGTTTGGGGCAAGTTTTAATTACATTAAACTATTTCACATTTTATGAAATTGATAAAAGTTTCTGGGCTTTATTGCAAGTTCCTTCCTGTATAATAGAAACCAGATAGTTTTTACACGGAAACACGAACTATTTCGAATGTTTTACGGTATCCGATGTACTATATGGATCATTCTCATTGAATAGGAAAAAACAAAGTCCCACTTGATTCTATAATTTTTTTTGAACGATTTTACCAATAAAGTTTATTTTTACTAAAAGCTGTACTTTTTTGCCATCTATTACTCATATCCTTTACTTAAAAAATAATTCTAAACAATAAATATATATATAAGTGTATGTAAAATATCATTCCCCTGGCTGTCCCCAACCCCAGAATTAGACTTTGAATCCACCAAATATTTATTAAATATTGATTTAAAAAAATTGTAATTATTAATATAGTATCACAGTTTGTTCCTTTATATGAGGAGTACATATGTAGAGGTATACTATAATGCAACTCCGTGAAAAAACACAATGAAGTATGTCCATCAATTTGGGCATCATTCCCCTGCACTTACAAAAATAGTTCTAAAAAACACCAATAGATGCCGCTGGTTTCAAATTTGGCATTGATCCAATTTTAACTACTTGCTTGGATGAGACACCTTAAAAGTTTGGAGACTGTAGCCATTTTGTTTGTGAGTGCAGATGCTGAAAAGTGGAGTTCCAAAACGAATATTTTTATTAGCCATCATTACCCTGGATCAATTTTTTGTGGATAAATTAAAGGTAAGCTTTTTTTATTTTGTTTTATATTTTTAATACATGTTTTTTAATATGTGTAATCATTTTAAAATTTTTTTGTTCCCCTGTGTGGTTTTAAGGTAGATATTACTGTCAAATCATCATTCCCCTAGCATCATTCCCCTGCCTGTTCTTAAAGCAGGGGAATGATTCTAGTTAGGGGAATGATGAAATTTTACAAATGTTATTAATATATTGGCTATAAACTCTATTAATACATTAATAAAGAAACTAAATGTTGTTAAATTTAAAAATATTCAAAAATTCTTAATATTGATAATTATAAATGATTTTTTATATGAAAATTGAAATACTTTAGTTTTAGGTAATCTTTAAATGTAGACGCTACATTTTTACATATTAGTTTGTTACAATTTAGGAAATTTAAAAAAGAACGAAAAATGTTTAATTTAGTTAATATTACTACTCAATTATTTCATAAAATTTGACAATATTTTGCATTAATTTGAAACAGTATGTAATCATTTATTGCTATTTTTACTTAATTTCTATCGGAAACTTTTTTTATTAGTTGTTTTTCAAGGAGAATTCAATGTAACTTATCTGAAATCTGTATTTTTCAATTTTCATCAGTATTGAATCCAGGGGATGACCCGGGGAAAATTTAAAATTTTGAGTTTTCAATGGTCAAAATGTGCATTCCCCCCCCCCCAGAAATCTATAATATCCCCCTCCCGGAGAAAAAAGTCTGAATTCAACACTGATTTTCATAATTAAAAAAGAAATTAATGTGTGTTTAAGATTTTTATTTTAAATGTATGATTAAATTTAAACACTTCATTAAATTTGAATGTATCTCATTTTTATTTTAAATTTAAATATTTTTAAGTACCACTTTAAATTAAAGCATGTCTATACCTACAAAATAAAAAAGATTAGCTTTTACTTTACCAGCATCCTGTTGCATATAAATGGTTAATATGGAAAAAAAAATAATTATTTTCATTAAGATTAATGCTAAAATTTAATACAAATAAACAAAATTAAACTGGTAACAAAATGATTTTTCTTGTAAAAATTCTCTTTGTTTTCAGGAAGATGCCATAAGTAAAAGAAAAACTGAGTAGAGAGGAGAAAATAAAAAAATAAAATAGAACCACAGCGCAAACGCTATCAAAAGATAAAAAAAAAATAACCCAGCTGCATAAAAAAAAAAGCGACAGAAATACTAAAAAAAAAAAAAAAATAAAATAAAATAAAAGATGAAGGGTGCAATAAAGCCTACTGCAGAGATGACTGCCCGCGAGAAAAGAAGCAATTGGAAACAATGGAAAAATAATTCCAGAAATTACCGAAATCGATCAAATCTCACTAAACATCAAGCTTTGACTGTTGAAGAAGCATCAACAAATGATAATTATGAAGAGTTAAACACAAGCTCAATGTCAAATTTACTCAACGCTCCTTTATCTAATTTAAAATCAAGTAATACTTTAATCGAGAAACGGAAATTATCTGGAAGAAAACGCGTAATGCGCAACAGGAGTGCACTTCATAGAAAATGTGTAAAAATGGAAAATCAAATAAAATTTCTAAGTAGAAAATTAGAAAAATATAAAAAACGTAACCAAAGATTGAAATTTAAAATTAACAGCAAGCCAGAAGATATGAGTCCCAGGTCAAAAGAAGATTATTTTCTGAAGCGAAAAGAAAAGTTTTCTTCAGTTGTTAGAATGAAACTTATGTATATATATTCATTATTGTGAAAACTATGTACAGTAATTTAAATAATTAATGTATATTACTTTATTTGATTAAAAATGTTCAGTGATATGAATTGTTTTATCATTAATAGTTGACTGCAGTGCTTTATAGATTATTGAATCATTCCCCTGCTCACTACCATCATTCCCCTGGAAGTTGTTTTTTTTTAAATTATAAATAAAATATTAAATTTTAGGAGTTATGAACGATGGGTGATAATTCTAATACAAAATCACTTTTTAAACCTATATATGAAGAAAAAAGTTATTTTTTTCATAGTTTATAAATTTGTATTTTGAAACTTCCAAATTACCCTGTTTATGGAGAATCACCCATATACCCTAAAATCTGAATAATTTGAAATCTTTGTTATACTTCGAATGCACATTAAGGTGGAGCGAAAAAAATTTTTTTTTGAAAATCAAAAACGGGTAGGTGCCAAAAGTTGCCTTTATACTAGTACATCAACTGCGTGAAATTTTACCGCTGAAAAAAAATGGCTTGAGTCTGCGCCTTTGCTCCAAAAATCGAAATTTTGGGTAAAATTTGTCATTTTTTGACATGTTTTCAAAAAAATTAAAAAATTTCTACAGAGCTGGTTAGTATTTAAAAGTGTTGCTTAGACCTTTATATTTATCTGCTTAACATATTTAAACTATAAAACAATATCTGTAGTCTGTATAATTGGAGCAATTCTGACAACTTTTTGTGAAAAATCAGCGTTAACCTCTCTATTGGAGCATACAACGAAATGTTCTTTTGAATGCATTTCTTACCTAGCTGCTTTCAAAACTACTGTGTATATAACTCATAGAGGTGGTTGCATTATCCCACCCGTTTCAACCACCCAATCATCTAGGCCCAGTGTTTTATTTATGTATTGAATTGTTATTTTTTCCCCGAAGACGAGTATAAGACGAAGACAAGTAAGTTCTCTATATATCAAAGTAATTTATCTCTTCTTTGTATTCATAGACTTTGGATGATTTGAATCATGCTGGTATGACCTGCTGCACATATATTTTTATACCATGTATAACAGAAGACAAGCTGAGTAATGTATTGGGTATGTTCTTAATTGAACCTAGTCAGTAGTCTATTATCTTCATTAAAATTTCATGCAATTAGTACAGTATGATTAAAAGTTCTATTATCACAGCATTCTTTCAATCAATTACATTTTATATGCAATGATTTGCCTAAAATTGATTGTATGAATTCAGTTTCTAGTATGCCATCATTTATTGAACCTATTACATTGAATATATGCTGAAAAGTTAGCGGTTTAAGATTATGACGATCGTCACAGAGGATTGCAAACAAAATTTGCGTGTAAAACATCAATATTTCTAAAGAAGTTTTAGTATGCTTTATGTCGTTTCTTGTGTTTTTCCGTAGTCTAGTAATTTCTAATAAGATTTTAGATCTATTATTTAGGTGTGTAGTACATTTGGTATAAAACATCCCGCGGTATAAACTTGGATTATAGGTTTGGTGAGTGAACATATAGACGCTGATTGCCAATCTGTGCTTATATAAAGCGGGAAATTGTATTAACTTTATGAGCTGTCTTTTTTGTGAGATGTTTTCTAAATTTCTATTCCCCATTCTTTGAGAAATAGCTTTCCTTATGAATTAGCTTTGCAATCTCCGACAGAAATTTCTAGTCTGTTCTGAGTATCTTTTTCTCAATTTGAGAAAATAATTTCTCTATTTTATAAAAAAAATTGCAATAGGAAGTGAATATTACGTAGACAAAGATTTTCCTTATTGATCCAGTGAAGCCATGTAGCTTAGAACGTTTTATATCGACTTCTCTAATAATTGACGCAGAGGAAATTCACTGGAGTTGAAGTAGCGAATGACTTAATATCATATAGACAATTCTAAGCTTACCCATGCAAAATGGTTCTCAGTGACAAATAAAATTCTCCTAATTTTAAGTGAGCACTTATAGTCGATATCCGTCCATTCCCTCATAAAGCACAATGCATTATAAGTTTATGCCCAGGACATTTCACCATCAAATATTGTCCACTCATAAAAAGGAGATCTAAAAGTTAATAGGAAATTAACTGGATACGAAAACACTTAGAAAACGGCATAAAACTAATGCAAAAAAAGTTATTTACAACAGCGGTTGCTTTACACATGGGGAACAAATTTTCATTGAAATTCTCGCTGACGATCACCATCACATTAAACAGTTCGCTTCTCAACATATAAAAAATGCAAAAGTAGAATAAATGATGGCATACTTATAGTTGAAATATCTGAAATCTTTGAAGCAAATCATTACGTAAAAAAATACAATTGACTGAAAAAATGTTCTGGTAACAGAACTTCCAATCATTATTCATCAACTGAATGTAAGTTTGATAAATATAATAGATGGCCGAATAAATCCCTTTAATAATATTCCAGTGCATTACTCTGCTTGTCATTTTTTTGTATAAACTGTAAAAATATACATGAAGATAGTTACAGCAGCATGTGGATGCAAAGAACTGATGAACAAGGTGGAAGCATCGAAAACATGCCAAATTTTTATAAAGAAAATCACAAATCAATGTATAAATAAAACACTGTACTAAGATGATCGAATAGTTGGGCCGGATGGTATAGGAAATATAGCCACCTCCAAGACGCATGTCCAAGGTAGTTTTGAAAACAAGAGCTGTATTAAAAACAACAATTCGTTATATGACCCAATAGAGTGGTAATGCTGTTTTCTTACTAAAAGTTGTCTGTTTTGCTCCTGCTATAGGGAATAAACATATTGTTTTATATTTTAAATATGTTAAGCAGATAAATATAAAGGTCTAAGCAACACTTTTAAATACTAACCAGATCTCTAGAAATTTTTTAATTTTTTTGAAAAAATGTCAAAAAATGACAAATTTTACCCAAAATTTCGATTTTTGGAGCAAATACGCAGACTCGAGCCATTTTTTTTCAGCGGTAAAATTTCACGCAGTTTATGTACTAGTATAAAGGCAACTTTTGGCACCTACCCGTTTTTGATTTTCAAAAAAATTTTTTTTTCGCTCCACCCTAATGCACATCATAACATTTGTTACATTTACCGTGCAATTTTCGACTTGATTCATTCTGTAATTATATATTCATGCAGGTGTAGTCACATTCTGCAATTTGTTTTGGATTGTTTGTATTAATATTTTCATTTCACGTTTATGATATTTCTCTACATTCCAAATCCATTATACGTTGCAGGAAATATGTATGTAGTCGAAAAGTACAAAACAACTTCTGCTTTCAACATTAATGTGTTCAAAAAGTGAATTTTTATCATTTGAGTTGCATATTCATTTAATAGACATCATTTAATGAAACAACAGACTTGCAGGTTCCATATTTCATCGATACTGCATCATCGATGTTGTATTCTTTGTTGAGAAAAAAGCTCATAGACTTCAGACATATCGAAAATACAGTACGATATCGTTTCGGCGGCAATGTCACTTCAACATTTATATAAGTTAAAATAGCATTTTTTGTATTGACAAAAAAATTTTTTTTTTCATTATGCAGATATTCCCTTTACCAAATTTCAGACAACAAATGTTTTGTAGCAAAAGTAATTAATGATTTCTGAGCTTATTAAGAAAAATACTTCAGTTTTGCATAAACAGAATCCCGTAAATATTTATATATAAAAAAAAATCTGGATTCAAATTGCTTTCTTAGTTTACACTAAAATATGTCCTTTGAAAGTTCATCAGATATTGAAATTGTTTTTAAAAAGTGCTATTACAATTTGCTCGGGCATACGGACCTCAATAAATAAATAAATAAATAATAAATGATAATAAAAATAAATTATATATTCCTTAGTTAATTAAATATGCATTTTTAATTAATTCCTTAGTTAAGTAAATAATTAAATATTCTAATTAAATAAAAAGCGCATAGACTTCAGACATATCAAAAATACAGTACGATATCGTTTCGGCGGCAATGTCACTTCAACATTTATATAAGTTAAAATAACATTTTTTGTATTGACAAAAAAGATTTTTTTTTCATTATGCAGATATTCCCTTTACCAAATTTCAGACAACAAATGTTTTGTAGCAAAAGTAATTAATGATTTCTGAGCTTATTAAGAAAAATACTTCAATTTTGCATAAACAGAATCCCGTAAATATTTATATAAAATAAAAATCTGGATGCAAATTGCTTTCTTAGTTTACACTAAAATATGTCCTTTGAAAGTTCATCAGATATTGAAATTGTTTTTAAAAAGTGCTATTACAATTTGCTCGGGCATACGGACCTCAATAAATAAATAAATAAATAATAAATGATAATAAAAATAAATTATATGTTCCTTAGTTAATTAAATATGCCTTTTTAATTAATTCCTTAGTTAAGTAAATAATTAAATATTCCTATTCGTGATATGTACAAGAATTGACTATTTACAGCTTTTTTTCTCGAAAAAAAAAGCATGCTTTAACAAATAACTGTCTATATTTACATGCAAGAACTGATCGCACATCTCCAAGCTCACTTACTGCGTTTCGAGCTAGGTACGAAGTCGTTCTCGCTGTCCACATCGGCACTAGAACCAGGATTTCCATGACATTCCAATGCGAAAAGCCATTATTCCAACTCGAATGGGTACATATTAGCTCAAATTTTCAAAAGCTGGCAAATTAGGCAATGGGATGTGTCTACGTCAGCTATCAAGATGTATGCTTAGTTGACTTATCCATCCCACCAATTATTTAGGCTTTTACTACACAAAGGAGAAAAATGCCCCACAGCATAATCTTTTCCAATCCGAAGAGGACCGCATATCTGTAATAGCAAAAAAAATTCTCCATTTTCTCGTTTCGATTTCGTTCTAGATTCTTATAAGAATATACTTTCATTATTAGTGTCAGTAATCTACTGATATTTAATTATCGGCTAACGTCCCTCTTTTTTTTCTTTAATTCAGTATAATATATTATTTATTTTCCTAATATAGACTAAACTGTAGTACTTAAATGTCAATATCTTATTTCAAATTTTAAAATATTTCTATTAATATACTTCTCATTTTGAATAAAAAACATTTATCAAAAGCTTTAATTTTGTTTTATTTATTTTTATTAAATTATCGTCTGTCGGCAATTTCAAATAATTCCACGCATGGGCTGTTCACTCCCGTGCAACTTGTGTTCTATCGCAAGTGAGGAATGTGTACGTGTCCCAAGCTCCTCTTCCAGACCAATAGGAGTATTAGAAATGTTCTACACATACCTTTGGAGTACCCTGATTGGGCTTTACATGCTTGCATCAGCTGGGAGGCGGGGCCAGAATTTATGAGTAATTTCGGATCAGTCAGTTTTGGTTGTAATAAGATTCAGAATCGACTGACCTTTCCACTGTTAAACAGCTCACAGCGCTTCTCCGATTATTTTTAGACCGTTTTGCGGAATGGCAATGTTTTTCCAGAAACGGCTTTGCATCGACCCCATTTAATTCTTTTATTATTTACGGTGATACTGATTTAGAGAGTCAAGTCTGTGATAATAGATTTAACTCTTTAACACCGGCAGAAGGGAAATATTTACTGCCTTTAAATCCTGACCTAATAGAAGAGCGATATCGTAAAATGGATTCTTCCGTTTCTCGCATTTCTGTGTACTATACTTGTTAATGGGAGAGGCGTGGTTTAAATGTCATGTTGATGTATGCTTATTCTTTCCCTTCCCCCACATGTTTTTGCTGGTTGTTGTCGGAAACAAACAAGGGAGAATAGTAACCTGTTTATTTCTTTGAGTGTTAATTCTAGGGAAAAAAAATCATTTATTGCTTTCTTGTCTAGTAGAAAGAATTTATGATGAAGTTTTAGAGTCTGTTTATAAATTAAAAAAAAATAGAAGAAAGGCTTCTAATAGTGTTTTTTGACAAGTGCTTTTGTGCAAAACGGTTTTCTTACGACGCTCCGCATACTGCTAATTATGGGAACATAAAAAGGGTAATAGTCATAGAACAACAAAAATTAATAGGAATGTTACAAAAAAAGATATATCCTTAAAAATATATTATCAGGAAAAAAGTGGGCAAACATTCTATGTGTGCATAAAATAAGTATACAAAAATAATATAAATATCATACATACAATAAACCCACCTGGAGAAAAAACCTCAAAAGGGGCAGTTTTTTTTTTTCATTCCAGTTGGGTTTATTATATTTATTGTATTTATGTCTGTATAATATTTGTACATATCTTTAACCGTTGAATGCACGCATTCAACGGTTATTCAACGGAATTCAGCACATTCTTGCCTTATTATTTTCATTATAATGTAAGTATTTCCGTATCATCTATTAGAGTATGAAATGAAAAAAAAAAAAAAAAAAAAAAAAGGAAATTGGTTTATATTAGAACTGGATTCACACTTATCTTCAGGATTTAAAATTCAGAAATTTTTAAAGAATGTTTTTAAAAAAGGTAATAAAGCTTTTACAGTACAATTTAAGAACAAGCATTTATAAGGTGATTCTAATATATATATATATTTTTTCCTTGCTCAAAATTTCAGACTTCTTCTTCTCTCTTTTTTTCCTAATTTAAATGCCTTACATCATGATTTTTATTTGATTATTTCACTCATGACAATTTTTTTACTGCTTACCACGAAAGATTGTGGTTCAAAACGTCAATTTTGACAATATTTTCAAAAATAACGCATGCTTCTATCGAAAAATGGAAAATACTATTCGCTTTCATAATTTCTGAATAAAGACAACTACACATTTCATGTTCTAAGATTAAAAAATGACTAGAACAGTTAGAATAGTTCTTCAGAATTCAAAATTAGTGAGTAATACATGTGATTTATTAAACACTATTAAAACTATTCTTTTGTACAAATACAGAGTGTCCAGCAAAAAACACCCTGATTTTAAAATTAAATTTCTCAAAAACAAAGATCGACAGAACTATGCTGTAAACGGTTTGTTTATTAGGTAAGCTGTAAAAATCTTATACAGAAGTTTCGAACGGTGAATATTTTGAAAAGATTGTGTTCTGGTTGCAAAGAATGCTTTGATTTGACATTTTTCTTGTTTTAGATTGCTTGCAGAGATAAAGTTTTTCGGCTTACAGTGCTATAGTTTAACGATTTTTCGAACTAAATTTCTTGAATTTCGAAATTTTAAAAATTTAATTCCAAAAATCTTTAAACTATGGCAATTTAAGCCGAAAAACTCATTCTCCGCAAACAATCTAAAACAAGAAAAATGTCAAATCAAAGCATTCTTTGCAATCAGAACACAATCTTTTCCAAAGATTCACCGTTCGAAACTTCTATATAAGATTTTTACAGCTTACCTAATAAACAAACAGTTTACCGCATAGTTCTGTCGATCTTTGTTTTTGAAAAAATTAATTTTGAAATCAGGGTGTTATTTGCTGGACACCCTGTAGCTACTTATTTACACACTCAAGGAGTTTGGAATGTGATGCAGAATTATCTATTAAAAAAAAATGCACTTTTGAGCAGGGAAAAATTATCAAAGTTCTTTAATTTTCTTTATTATTTTAAGTTATTCATAATCCTTAAATTGCTAGTTGTGGACACAGTGGATTTATAAAATAAAATTACAACGACAATGTATGGTTTATATCCAGATATTATCATAAATTTATAAATTATATGAATTATAAAAAAGGCAACAATGGTACAGTTTAAAACTCTCTTACAAACAGTTGAAAATTCCATTTGTACTTTCGTAAGTTATGAGTAGATTCTTTTTTCCATAAAAAGTAAAAATTTTTATCATACTTTTACCGCCAAATTCACAAATTTTCTAAACTAAACTATTTTTACCCTTAAATGGTTCCTCTTTTAGATGTTTTATTATATTGCATAATAGAAAGAATATTAATTATACATTGGAACATCTCCCTATATTTTTGTTTTAATTTATAAATATTTTAATACAAAAATAAATAACACTTATAAGTTTTAATATTTTTACTAATCGCCAAGACTGTCTCTAATAAACTAAAAGCCAGATCAAAGAAATCAGATTTCATCTGAAACAGGGTTGGAAAAAAATCTGGTTCTTTCGAGCCCCCCCCCCCCAAAAAAAAAAAACCGGTTTTTTGGTTTAAACCAGGTTTTTTTGGTTTAAACCGGGCTTTTTTTTAAAAACATCCTTTCTTATTTCATATACATGCAAATTTATTCATAAAAATAGACATTATTGGATTATAAGTAGTGTTTTAAACATTATAATATTGGATTATAAGTAGTAAACTTCATTTTAAAATAATTTAAATTAAATAATTACAGTAAATGTACGTAGAAAATTGAAAAAAGAAATTTTAATTTAAACAATATATTTGCAAACAGTCTTATGCTCAGACAGTAAACTACTCTATACAATGAAACATTGATAATCTGAAAATCTTTATAAACAATCTTTTGATTATTAATAATAAACATTTGGATATAGATCGATAAAAATAATATTCTTTTCCACAGTTATTCGAATATTTTTGGGGAGTTAGTTTTTGGAGTGACAATTTGAAGTCAACATTTTTGGTCATTAGATTCAGTCATAACAAGGAAAAAAATAATATCGTTATAATTAAAATGCTATGACCAGCACCCAGTCTTTGAATACTTTCGTATTCAACTTCGTGTTTTGATTTTAATTTTTCAAGATAATCTCCCCAATCAAGAAAAATTTCTTTTACAGATGAGCATAATCTTAGAAAGCATAATGATATGCTATTAATTACGTTAATCTGTGTTTTTTCAAAAAATAAAATATTTTATACAAAAAATTGAATATTTAAAGTCTATTTTATCTTTGGTCAATTCACATGTTTGAAGCTTTTTCTTTAAAGCAATAGGTATGTTCACCTACACATACTGATATTAGTCTTGCACATTAAAAAAAAAAAAAAAAAAAAAAAAAAAAAAAAAAAAAAAACTTAAATTTATTATATCTTATGCATATTGCTGAAATAAAGTGTTAAAAGTAAATATTATTTATGTCCAATTATCTGAAACATGTAAATTAAAGAAAAAAATCATTTTTTTTAGAAAAAAACCAGTTGGTTTAAACCATGGTTAAAACCGATTGGTTTAAACCAGGGCTGTCCAACGCGGCGCCCTTTGAGGCTTTTCTTGGCGCCCTTTTGAAGTTTTTCTGTTTGCATTTTTTAAAAATAAAATTCTATTTTAAAGAATACTTTGTTTAAAACCCTTAATATTTTCTTAAAATACTTTTAAAGTGTAAGTGTATTTCACTCTTCAAAAAGGAAAACGTACTTTACAGTACAGCGTTTCTTCTTTATTTCATAGTTTTTTCTTATAAAGCATTTTACGAAATTATGATGATTAGAATTGATAAAAATTGGCAATAAGTTTTAAATATATAAGAAGGTAAAACGTAAAAAAATAAGCACCCTACCATCATGCATGGAAGTTCAACGACTTTATTATTATTGTTGATATTGATTCAACGGCCTATTGTTTTATAAGACGGGAAAAATTATGCCATTTTCCTCTCAGACCACTGAAATGTTAGGCAATTTCATCCATTCTGTTTTTTTTAAAATTCTATAATGTCGTTTGAAATGATTTCCATCAGTTAATGCTCTTTCATGCTATCTCTTTGTAATTACCCCTGGATTCTCCACTATATCATGCTTGTCTTTATTTCTGTACTTTTCATACTGACAAATTTGCGTCTCCAGTATAAATCTAGGAAAACTTTTATCGTTTTAAAAGAAAACCCAACAATGTACCTGGATTATATTTTTATTTTAATTATAAGCGAGATTTAAGTTTCTAGCTCTTTCCACTTCAAAAATTTTTGGAAACAGCCTCTCACATAAAAATGTATATGATCCGAAATTTACTACTATCTAATTTTTTTTTTGTTTTTTAATTAAATAATTTTTTTTTCATGTAGCTTTAGATTGATAGGATTTTTATGTCTTCTCCTGATAGATGCATTTGCATATGTGTTTGGTCCTAATATTGTGAGATAATTTTTTGCATGTTTTGAATCATGTTCATAATGGCGCCCCTCGTTGCTCAGTGAGAGTTGAGATGCGTCTCTACTTAGCAAAAGGTTGGACAGGAAATATTTTAAATTTTCCTCTGAATTGACGTACATTACCAAAATTAAATTGAAATAAATTCATAAAATTCCATAATCCAAGGACATAAAAGAAATCTAAATTCGTTTTAAAGATTGGAAATTATACTAAATCTAGATATGAATGTTTAACACAATAAAAAAATCTATTTTAAATTATCCGTATTGTAAAGAAAAAATTTATCAAATTTCATTTATTTATTTATTTTGTAAAAAAAAAATACTCTCAGTTTTTTAAGTTTTTTTGTTTTAAGTCCTTTTAAACCAAGTATTCAATGTGACAGCACTGACAATAGTCCTCATGGGACAATAATCGCTAGGAAATAAAGATACAATTAATTCATCAATAATGAAGAAAATCTTCTCCATGAAAACCAGTTCAGTTGCAATTAATTGGTTGCCAGTGAACTGTTTTTTTCTTTTTAAAGTAAGTATGTAACAAAATATTTTGTTGTTGAATTTTATTTATTTATTTATTTATTTATTTATTTTAGGACCGCACTTAATTTAAATGTGCCTGTGATATGAAAAATATTGGCGATCACTTTTGAACTTAGATGTTATTATTCCTTGACGGAATTTTGAAAATCGGGTGGGATGGGGTGTAAAAGCAATATTGTATCGTAGAAAATGTGCAATTTCCATTTTGCTTCTTTAACTTTCCATTATCTTAATTTTCTAAATATCTATCATCTTATTCAAATAACATTGCATCTATTTCTTATTGTTTTTCCAATTGCTAGTACTTTAGCCAGTACTTTAATGACTATACAGCAATCGATTCATGAGTTTGATGATAGTTTTTTAGAATGTTTTGACGAAAACGGAGATGTTCTAGATCATAAAATAGATAAATTCTCTAGACTACAAGCGCAGTATTTGTATGGTGTTCAGAAACCTAGTAAGAGTAAACAGAAAAGACGTAAGGAAAAAACGAATAATCCAAATTCTTACTCGACGGGACTGGTGGTTCCGAACTCGAAAAAAGCTAAAAAACTAAATTTTCCGCCGGAGAGCGTAAAAAGCCTTTATTTTGAAACCGCTTCCGAAATTGATGAAACCGAAGACTCTATGTCAGTTGTTAGCTCGAGAGATGGAGCCACTAGTGTGGCTTCAGAAATCTATTCTGTAGATCTTAACGCATACGACGGAAGCAATGCTAAAAATAACGAAACAGACACTTCAAAAGAGGTGCAAAGTAATGGAAAAGTGATAAATCAGGAAAAAAAACTTAAAAATATCCCTCCTAAACCCATTATGGTTTCGGGAATTTCGGACGTAATAAGCTTTACGAAAAATATCGAAACGAATTGCGATTGTAATTTTATGGTTGAAATCTCGGGTAGATGGATAAAAATCATCACCGAAGAATTTAATATTAAAGAAAAAATCGTAAATTTCTTGAGGGAAAGTAAATATAAATTTTATGTAGTGCCAGATTTAGAATCTCCGCTAAAAGCTGTGATAAGAGATCTTCCTCTCAGCATAACTCAGGAAATTTTGCTCCAAGAGCTTATCGATTTCGGATTGGACGCCATGAAAGCCAATCAAATGACTAGTAGGAAAGATGGAAGAAAACTTCCACTATTTTTAGTTCATCTCGCTAGAAATGAAAAATCAAAGAGAATATTCGATTTAAAATCACTTTTCAAAATCAGAATAAGTGTAGAAAAGTATAGAGTTCCGAGAAAAGCATTACAATGCTGGAATTGCCAAAATTTCTTTCATGTAGCCAAATATTGTAATTTTAAACCAAATTGTGTTGGCTGCGGAGAACCGCATCAATCCATAAACTGCCCGAGAAAAAAACTTACTAAGGAGGAAATTCCCCCTCCGAAATGTTGTAATTGTGGAGAGCAGCATCCTTCTTCCTATAAAGGCTGCAAGAAATTTCCTTTAAAACCACAATTTAGGAAATCGTACGCCGAAATGGCAAAGAATAAAGAAAGGAAAATTAATTCGTCGGAGCCAAAGGCTCAGAAAAAAAATGCACAAGTACCTGCTAAAACGGAACCACCAGAACCGCAACAATTATATCAAAACAATGAATTAGGTAATGGCTTTGGTAAGTTTTGGGAAATTTTAGAAAAAATCAAAATTGAACTAAAAATAGAATCATTTACGGACCTTGCTAATAAATTGGTAAAAATTTACGAAAAGATCGTGGCTGAAAGCGATCCCGCTAAGAAAATGTTAGTACTTATGGATGGAGCATCCAATTTAAATAAGCAAAATTATAATAAAGAAAATTAGGGGAAAAAAAATCTTTTAGTGTTAGGAAAATTTATTTAAAGTAAGGAAAAATATGTGGACTGAAATCGGCCTTTGTTGTTTTCTGTGCCTCACCCCTTAGATGATCTTGCCTGAACAATTGACGTACATTGTCATGTGTCCAGTGGGTGTTCGCAACCGGTTGAGAGCTCCGGCTCTTAGCCGCGCGTGAGCATCAACTGAGGCTTGGAACCCTGTGCTCTTTTCGCATATCGGACTGAGCCAACCTGAAGGAGGGGCCTAGTGTTCCGACCAATGGGAGACCAGCTCCAATTGCACTTCGATTTTTCGTCAATGCCGCTCGGACATAGTCTGTCAACGAAGTGATGGCTTCCTCGGAGGTCATTGCGACACTGGGTTCGCCTGGTGCCAACTTGGGACTGCCCGAGTATCCTCTTCGATTTCCCAGTAGCTTCGCAAAACGCATCTTTATGTTTTCTTCACTATCGTTGGAGGTTAAACAGAGGTTTCGACCTTCTGTAAGTACTCCGAAGCAACTGCGTTGACTTGACTTGACAGGGCCGTATCGGGGCGGATTAGGTTTTAAAGGGTTAATGACTGAAATAGTAGGATAAAAAACATTCTTGTATTTTATGCTCAGGAGATGTTTTGATTGTCCATTTTTCCTGAATGCAGTATTGATGGAGATTGAGGGATGTGTGAAGTGACAGTGAACGGTAATAAAATGTGACGTTTCCTGTTCTCGTATATTTTTAATTATTTGAAGTGACAACGCCTTTCATCGGGTTCCATCTGCCAGCTTGCTTCGGCCTCGAATATATTGGAGGTAATATGTTTTCGGATGTGATTGGTGATAACATATCGCCCCATAACATATCGGGTTCCATCTGCCAGCTTGCTTCGGCCTCGAATATATTGGAGGTAATATGTTTTCGGATGTGATTGGTGATAACATATCGACCGTCTACATTGTTCGTGCCATCCTTTTCGCTTCGTCGGATCGTCGCGCTTTTTCGGGAACACCCCTATTTCTTCACATTATGCACTATACGGATTTGATATTGGTTTGTGGTTAAAAAATTGTCAAGAGTGTATGCATGTCTTGTAGCGGAGATAGATCCCAGGATAATCAGACTTACTACTGGGGTTCTCAGCGTTATCAAGCATATCTCTAAATGGATTCATTTTAAGCGTATCTGATGCTAGTGCGCAAAACGTGTTGAAAGCACCACAATTTTTACAGAAATCCGAAGCATATGACACAGTTCCTTTACTTCTCTCAAAATGAGCGCCTGGAAGCCAGCGCTTCCGGCGGAGGTTCCATCTATTTTTAAAACATACAAAGCCTTGGAGATGTGCGCGATCCTAATCTCTCTACCATAAACAAGATACTCCTGTATATTGCTGCCAAAAATAGACTCGGTAGAGAGTTTGAAAGATGCAAACACCCAGCGCTTGCACTTGGACATATTTAGCAAGCAGAATAATGCTAGCAGGCAGACTGATTTGATGAGCCAAATATACAGTTCTCTCTATATATACAGTTTTTACAGGGTGTTTCAAAAATGACCGGTATATAAGAAAAATCAATAGAAAATAAACGGGCAGTGATAGAAATATACCGTTTATTGCAATATGCTTGAAACAAAAGTAAATTTTCAAGCAGTCAAACTCTTGAAATTAATTACAATTTTCAACAACATATGGCACTCCAAGCGATTTGAAAGATGTATAAGAAAACGCAGTTTCTGATTTCGCCATTTTGTAAGTCGTCTTTCTGCTGTAAGCGTGTGCAGATAGAAAGTTTGCTGTGAAAAAATAGTTTATTCCTTAGAACAGAGGATTTTTGACTAGAAAGACCAGGTTTACTGTCACATTCCAGAAAACACAACTGAAGCAATACATCTCTTCTGCATGTGAAGCCATCCTGCTGGGCACGTTTACAAAGGTCTCTGGTAATTTCCTTCAGAAAATACGCCTTATTATTGCTGCGCATTTTGCATATGTGGAAAATATCGTACTTTAGATTTTTCCAGACAGCAGCGCTATCTGTTGTTGAATATTGTAATTAATTTCGAAAGCTTGTAAGCCTGAAAATTTACTGTTGTCCCAAGCATATTGCAACAAACGGTGTATTTCGTTCGCTGCTCGTATAGTTTTTATTGTTTTTCAAATATACTGGTCATTTTTGAAACACCCTGTATCTAAAGAGGTACTTGAAAACTAAGTCTAACATTACGCAGGCGTTCAGCATTCTTTATGCAAAGGAATAAAACATACTATCAACACAGTTTCGATTGCGCCTGACTAGCTTGACTAACTAGCAGAACTTTTTTCCAGAAACACTCGAAACACACAGAATCAAGAACTCACAAGTACAAGATTCAGTTCACATGACTCACGACTCAAGACATTCTGAGTCTTTATGTGGAGTCCTGGGAGTATCTTCTCCCTGCCTTGGCTGTTCGCTTTCGAGTGATGTGGAGGTTGCTGGTTCGAGTGCCGATGTAGACAACGAGGACGATTTCGTACCTATCCCGAGACGCAGTAAATGAATGTGGAGATGTGCGTCCAGTGCTTACATGGAAATATATACAGGTATTTGTTAAAGTCTGCAGCTTTTTTCGGGAAAAAATTGTAAATATTCATTTTTATTCATACGTATGTATTGTTATTACATTTATATTTAAGAATTTGTGACATTTATATTCAAATAAATGGGTCACTAGGGCTTTCAAACCTTAAAAGTTGTTTGTACTTTAATTCATTAACAATTCCTTTTATTTTTCAGATATAAATATCCAAATAACTGGATTGGGCGCAAACTTTGACTTTTGACAGCTGCCATCATGGACGTTCCCCATTGGATTTCATATCCCCCGGAGTGTTATCACACAAGTGTTATATGGCTATAATAGTGACGTCTTAGCTATCAGATAACCAGGCTTGGACCCCTTCTCTTCCAACTAAGATTAGTATTACCTTAGTTGAACGATGTCTAACGTTCAAATGACCTTTGTACTATCCATAATGTGGGTTACGCCACAGTCTAGTCTAATTTTTCGTCAAGATTTTTCGTCAACAAGACTTCTAATTTTTCAGTCTGCTGATCACATGATTCGGACTTAGCAAAAAATTAAATTTTCAGATTAGGCGGCTATTTTAATATTCGTAATCAGATAAAAGGAGGGACGGCACTAGGCCAGTTGTAAATCCTGTGAACTTTATTTTGCATTTGAGAATTGTTGGTTGTTCGTGTTTCGAATTTCTGTGGAAACAAGTTCTGCTTAGTCAGGCGCCAACGAACCTGTGTCGATAGTATGTTTGATTCGCTTGCATGGAAATTGCTGAACGCCTGTGTAATGTTAGACTGAGTCAATTAAATATTTTTAAAATTAAATATTTTTAAATTAAACATTTTTTAAAAATTTATATAAGAAACAACAAGTTTAATTTTTATAATTCATAGTTGTTGTTTTTTATTTGATGATTTTGTAAGTATCGCTACAAATTATTGAAATATTTTCTTGTCAAACTTTTCTCTAGACTATCTAAATAAAAAGTAAAATGTCCAGTTAAAGTTATGACATTCAACTCACAGGGTATTTATGCTAATTGTATATTATACTGTTTATTCAAGAAATTATGTCCACAGAAAATGAGAAAAATTGGCAAACATTTTATCTAGCTAAATCGAGAAGGGAATTATCAACCTGATTTCTGCCTTTATACTTAATACAATGAACTTCCAAATGTAATCAGTGAAACGCTTTATTAGAATAAATTGGTATATCAAATTTGAATCAAATCGGATAATTCTGCTTTAAAAACCTATTTATCCAAATTAAACGGCAGATTTGTTACCCATTCTTCACTTTATACCTAAACACTAAGCACCCAAAATTAATCATGATGTTCATTAGCAGATTGAACTACATTGAAAATTTAAAGCAAATCGGAAAATTCTGCATAAAACCTATTTATCTAATTTAAAAGGATTTATGACCTTTTCTCTCCCTTTATATTTAACCAATTAACTCCAAAAAATAATCAAGGATGCTCATTATCAGAATTTACCTTTATCCAAAATTTGAAGCAAATATGTGGATTCTGCATGAAAAACCCATTTATCTGAATTACCAGGGGTTACTCCTAACCTCCGCCCAATTTATATTTGACCAATGAGCCCCCAAAACGAATCATGAAAGCGCCTTGTCAGATGGTACCTATATTTAAAATTTGGGAGAAATCTGATAATTCTGCATGAAAAATCTTTATAACTAATCAAAGAAACACTTTATGAGAAAAAACTATATTCAAAATTTAATCAAATCGGATATTTTTATAAGTAATTTTATTGCTACGCACTTGCATACATACGTATGTACATATATATATTAAGAACCTGCGGGCACATTATTCTCAGGATTTGATGGCATGTGATCTAAAAAAATGTAATTTAACAAAAAACAACGACCAGTTGGAAAATGATATTTTCAAAGAATAAATTTTAGACTTATAAACAATTTCTATATTTAAAAATAATAACAATAAATATCAGTTTTATGATGATCAAAACATGGTTTAATTAATATATTGCGCACGCCATGTATTAAACATTAATATTCTTTGACTAATCATAGACAAATTTTACGGTGTCTGACTACATTCGGACACCTTTTTTAACTCCAATTTTCGCACTTTTTTTTTTTTGGTAAAAAAAAAAAAAATCATATAACACATTTTTTAAACATATGCATATTACACACTTATCAGTGTAATTAACTAATAACTAGTCAATATACGGATTTCTAAAAGAGATAAAACTGATTGTATACAATTATATAGAAGTTTTCGGTACTTTTACGTGTAATTCTTTATAAATTTAGCTTTATGTCAGCAAATAAGTCACTTAAAAATAATTCTTTAGTCCATTACACACTAGACATTTGAAAAGTTATACAAAAAAATAAATATTGTTAAAATTTTAAAACATATTGAGTTACATCAATAGTCCTTTACCTTTTCTGATAAAGATCTAATTTTACAGAAACCTCACTTTAAATTATCAATTTTGTTTAAATTAATGTCCTCTGCTTTTCTAGAGCTGTAATTGCATTTCTAATAGGCGTGCAAGAAAAAGAGATTTAGAAACAGACATGCGGAAGTTAAATAAAAATAAAGCGAATTTTCATCGAAATTGACCCTTTATCAGGATTCAGATATGTCTGAAATTTCTCTAGACTGACCGCAATAACCATTTTCGAAATAGTTAGTAAACGCTTTCTTAAAACTTACAGAAAATCGTCTGTATCCTTACATTTTTTAGATTCGCTTTATATTCCGGTTTGTAGAAATATTAAAAAAGCTGAGGGAAGCGAAACGTCTAATAAAAATGAACGAATACTCAGATTCCGTTAAAACACACATCTTTGAAAAAAGATTTTGCTGCCAATTTTGATATTGTCAATGGCATATCTAATGATGAAAGCAAATTGCTGTATCTAATGCATTCAACTATCAGAAATGCCCTCAACTTCAAATGTCCATGCTAACTTACTAAAAATACTGATTTTGCAGCTGAATGAATAAAAGTTTATTTTTTTTTAAAGGCTTATTGTGTACATTTTTTATAGTTAAATGCATACAGTGATTTTCGTACAAATATAAAAATTAAACCGTATCTTCAAGTTTTGATAATATATTTATTTTAATATATATATCCTTTTTGAATAGATAATACACAGTGGTTGTAATTTATTCTAAAGCATATACATTTATATATCAGTCAATAGATAAATTTAAATTATTTTATAGATTACAAAAATCCTATAAATGCAAAAGATGCGTACTTTTTTATCAACTGTTCCAGCTGCTATCAATAAAATATAAAATTTCAATTTTATAGAGTGAATTTCCTAAAGTGCTTCTGAAGAAAATGAAAAAGTGCTCTATCGAAAATCACATCTCTTAGGAATGCTTTTTTTCTTCTCTAGTGCGTATGTTTCCGAATTCCCATATTTTCCGATACAAAAAAGATGATATATCAGTATGGGAGATTGTGTATGCTGTTTATTTAATAGTTAAAATAGTTGTATAAATAAATTAAATATTTGATATAGATAGTTATAAATTTTCGGTTATAACTAAATGCCATTCTATGAATTCTCCTGGTTTTATGGTAAGACCAATTCACTTTAAAAATAAATTCATTCCACGTATTCGACAGCTTAACTGTAATACGCCTATGCAAGATTGATTTGTTTAAATCATGTATATCAATTTTACGAACGTTTATACATAAAATTATAATATCGATTCCACGGCACTCTATGCGCAGTGATAAGTCGATTCCCAAACAAAATTCATTCTAAAGTATTTTTGAAGAAGAACATTAAATATATCATGTACAAGAATGAAAAATGTAATTTATATGCTTTTACTTAACATATTTTTCCTTGTTCGTTTTTTTTTCAAGCAATATTCTATATAATATTTGAGACATTAAACAACTGGGGAAAGTTATGACATTTTGTAAGTTTTAAACATGTACAATTAATCATGGCAATACACATGATTAAATAACAGTGCAAGTCGTAAAGCATGCATATTTTTTACATAACTTCCATATCTAGCTTCGCTTACCTCTTACATACCAATCGGAAAATTCCTGGCCATTAGTTTATGAGAATTTTTACATGTAATAAATCTTATCTTCAATTCATGAACCTGTTTAACGTAATTTTTCAGTATAGAGGGCTTGATAAAATAAAGAAAATTGGCTTTAAAATGTAACGAATATTATATTTACATTTTCCGGCAACCAAAGTATTTTTACATATACACAAGAATGATACTTAATATTCATACATTTAAATTAATATGAAAACAGAAAATATCTATTTTTATACAAAACCATATTTGAATTTTATAGTATTATGTATATATATACCGGGTGTCCCAAAAATGACTGATGGATTTTAAAATTCAATAACTTGCAAACGGTGACAGCTACTTAAAAAATTTTTGCAGGATGGTTATGTATAATGTTAGGAGTTTTTAACCGTTACTTTTTATTTTGGTTCGCATCTCAAACAATAGGTGGCGCTGACGGCGATTGAAGGCCAGGAGATCAGTGTTGAGTGAAGCGTCAACTTGGCCTTCAATTGCCGTTAGCGCCACCTATTGTTTGAGATGCGAACTAAAATAAAAAATTACGATAAAAAACTCCTGACACTATACATAACCCACCTGCAAAATTTTTTTAAATAGCTGTCACCGTTTGCAAGTTATTGAATTTTAAAATCCATCAGTAATTTTTGGGACACCCGGTATACACACTGGTGTCCAAATGTTAAGCATAATTGGTCATTTAGTAAGCAATGAAAGAAATGTAAAGCGGAATGTGGTGAAACGTGATATGCGAGTGTAAAACAGTTATAAAGTAAGGAAACAATTTAAAAGAACAATAATGTTTACTTTTATTATCCAAAGTAGCAGTTCGAAAGAAAACTGAACATACCAAGGATTTACTGGTGAAAGGAAAAATGACAGAAAACATTAAATAAAATAGTAATGCTGCAGTTTAATAAGGCGTGTGGTCACCTCTGACAGCCAGGCACGCTGTACAGCGATTTCCTATACCTGCTATGACATTATAAATGAGTTGTGTGCTCAAACAGTTCCAAGCTTCTTTGACAGCTCCTTTCTGTTCTGGAACGGAGCGTGGTGGGTGCAGGAGGGCTGTAAGTTGTCTCCGGAGCATATCCCATACATGCTCGATAGGATTTAAATTCGGGGAGTTCGCAGGCCACGATATGCGCTGGATGTTTTCCATTTCAAGGAAGACGTCAACCAGTAACGCTCGGTGACAAGGCGCATTATCATCCATGAATATGATGTCAAGACCGACAGAATCTCCAAACAAGCGAACTTCAGGCTCAAGAACTTCGTTTCTGTATCTTTTACCAGCCACAGATCCCGTGTCAAAGATATGGAGTTCTGTGCGGCCGTCCAACATGATGTCTGCACATACCATTACACCCCTAATGGAAAAACATGTCTTTCCATTATGTTTCTTGGTTTAAAACCTGGTTCACGTTTTTTTCCATATCGTTACCCGACGAGAATCACTACTCAGACTAAAAAGGGACTTGTCACTGAACATCACATTGGCCCATTCTTCCCTACTCCAATGTTGATGTTTCAAACTCCAGTTTAAACGAGCGCGTTTATGCGCAGACGTGAGGGGAATGCAAGCAGCTGTTGTTTTGGCATACATCCAGGCATAATTGAGTCTCCTGTAAACAGTTCATCTCAAAATTCCTGTTCCTGTGGTGACTGTAAGTGCCGAACCCAGTTCTCTGGCAGTACTAGCCCTTTGACATCGCACACTTTTTCAGATATCGGTCTTGGCGAAGGGTTATAACTCTTGGTCGCCCTGGTGCTGGTCTTCGGTTAGCATCTCCCATACTTTGAAACTTCTACCACAGTCTTGAGATCACGGACTGCTCCATGTTCAGAATTCAAGACTCTTCGGTTTGTGATCGAACGCATTCCAGCATTCCAGCGATTCTTCCTTTCGAAAACATTTGTTTAGTTGAAAAGGGTTACTTTAATTGTGTAAAAGTCTAAGTGCCAATTACTAGTGATTACAACAACTTTTTATAAAAATAGTTTTTCAAATATTTTTGCTTTATTGGGCAAAATAGATGCACATATATATACTCTTTGATTTAAAAATATTTGCAAGTAAATATTTTATTTCTTGGTAATGAAAATAGAAGTAAGTTTAAAGACATATTCTTAATGTGCCAATTACTGGGGATGTTACCCTATAAAATGTTATTTTATAAAAAAATAACCACTTTTGAACAGTTAAAATAATAAATACCTTTTTCTGGAAGCTTTATCTTATTCAGTCAATGAAAATGTGATTCCATAAGAGTAACAATGAATAGTGTATTTTTAGTAGCATCTAATTTCTCTATTTTCTGAGCATGTGCTGATTGTTTATTCGCTCAACATAGAGCAATTTTTGCTTTCTAAATTTTCGTGAATTTAAAATAGTTTTGCGTCAGACAATCTTGCACAAACTACTCATGCATGTGGGTGATGGTCTACCATACAGAAAATTCGCTAAGAATTTGCCTTGTGAAATTTGTTACGACAAGATAACATCAGAAATAATCTCACTTTTTATGTGTGTGCTCTCGGAAATGTTCTGAAATTTTACATGCGTAATTTATAGTCATGAAATGAATCTCATGCAAATACTCCTATAACTAATAATTTACAATATAATAACATATTTTTCATATTTATATCTAACATAACTTTCACATTCTTAATTTGTTGAAGTTTTATAGTTATATTTTAACTTTTTTTAAAATATGGTCAAACACAAAACAAGAATAATGAAATTAATATTTTATGATGAAAAAAAAGGTATTATAAATGATAACAATAGAATGTTAAAATTTTAATATACATTTAAGAGTGTTCGTAGGTTTCAGACTTCGAAACACTTTTTATAGGAATTTTTCTAAAGTAATAGATATTTTATTTAATAAAAATATAAATTTTATCTTCAGATATAGCGACCAATGCTTTACCAAATTTTTCGTCGAAAACATAAAAGGTTCTCTTTATACTCTTGATGCGCTTGGACACTTTTAAGGTCTAAATAATTTGAAAATTGATCTCTCTACATAAATTTAAACTTAAATTAAAAATTTGGGGCTAAAAGGTATGTTTTCAATAAATATTTAAATACCGGTTCACATTTCAAATACAAATTGTCCATATACATTATTGTATATCAGTATTTAAAAGTCGAGATTTCCGAATGACCTGAAAAAAATCTTATAACATGATTTACAGAAAAATTAACGAACATTAAATTCACATTCGTTATAATTTACATATTAAATTTAAGTTAATAAAAATATAACACTACACACTTCCTAATGAGAATTATATTTTAATGCCAATAAAGCGATTTTGCATTTAGAGCATTTTTTATATTTTAAATACAAAGTGTTATTTATAACTAAGATAAAAATATAAAAATTTATTCTTTAAAAATGTTTCTTTGAACAGTAAAAATTATATTTTTTGGACCAGTGTATATAGATTAACATGAAACGTAACTTTTGAAATATGTAAGGAGACATACCCAAAAGTTTTTAAGATATCCTGCCCATTATGCCCAAAAACGTCAGTTGGAGAAAAAATATTTCAAAATTTTAGTAACGCCGCTTCATCTGTTGAGCGGGTATAATTCTAAAATTCACAAATTTTGTTTTAATGAGAATTTCAAGGGAATAATTTTATATATATATATATATATACAGGGTGTCCGAAAAGTCTGGAAACGGTCGAATAACTCGAGAAATACATATGAGATTGAAAAACGTAAATATACGTGTTAAATATTTTTAAATAAGCTACTCAGTGATACCAAATTTGACCTTCGTAACCGACCACCTGGGGGTCAGAGGGGGTCCAACTTTGAAATCTTAAATTATAACCCCCATTTTTTATTGCAGATTCGGATTCTACGGACAAAAATACGTAACTTTTGTATTTGATGTTTATTTCGAATCCTTGTTTATCACGGTGTAATTGAGCATATTAAATCGATACATATTTCGGCTTTTCCAACGGGATTTTCCCTAATCGAAACTAATTGGGGAGAATTTATGACATCGTCTTTTGCAATAATAGCGTTTCCTGAAAATCACCCGTGCCGATTATTTCGGTAGTGCTACACAGTTAAAAATTTGATCCATTTGCTGTAGCATCACTCCACAGCTTTTATAGAATATTTCTTTCATGACCAATGAGAATGTTCCATAACACAGTAAAGTACACTGTAAAAAAATTGACCCTTTTGCTGCATCGTCACTCCACCGCTTTTATAGAAAACGATTACTTTACTGTGTTATGGAGCATTCTCATTGGTCACAAAAGAGATATTCTATAATAGCTGTGGAGTGACGCTGCAGCAAATGGGTCAAATTTTTAACAGTGTAGCACTATTGAAATAATCGCCACGGGTGATTTTCAGGAAACACTATTCCTACAAAAGACGAGGAATTTGACGTCAAAAATTCTGCCCAATCTGTTTCGATTATGGAAAATCCCGTTGGAAAAGCGGGAATATGTATCGATTTAATATGCTCGATTACACCGTGATAAACGAAGATTTGAAATAAACATCAAATACAAAAGTTACGTATTTTTGTCCGTAGAATCCGAATCTGCAATAAAAAATGGGGGTTATAATTTAAGATTTCAAAGTTTCAGCTTATCCCTCTGATCCCCAGGGGGTCGGTTTCGAAGGTCAAATTTGGTATCACAGAGTAGCTTATTTAAAAATATTAACACGTATATTTACGTTTTTCAATCTCATATGTATTTTTCGAGTTATTCGGCCGTTTCCAGACTTTTCGGACACCCTGTATATATATATATAAAGTGATTCCTAAAATCCCTAAATGATATCAGTAGAAGAAATCCAATAAAAGTAATAAATGAAATACAAAATTACAAATTACAAACATATGTTAAATTATCAAAACACAACATTATTTCTTACATTTTTCGCGGTGAGCGACCAATTTCCGTCGACGACCCCTACCTATGACCCAAACAGTCCTATAGTTACTTGCGCGAAAGCGCTGTCGCCGGTCGGCGACCACGGATAACGCCAAAATACTTTACTTACGACCCGAATTGCCTTGGACTTTTAATAGAAAAGAAAAAAATATATAAGACAAATTAAAACCGGACAAATTAAAAAGAAAAAGTAGACAAATGAAAGATATTGAGAGACGGTTAGCGGGCGGACGGGGCTCTGATGCTATCGACTTTTCCCGCCTTCATCCCGAACATATATCTTTCCACATATAAGGAAAATTGTAAAATGTTTGGAAATATATTTTTAAACTAGCAAATACAGTTGTTTTTTACTTTAAGCCGATTCACAAATCATCCCTCTGCAGAGAAGATCTAAGGATTTTCCAGAGATTCTCCTTTTAAAACTCTCGGGACACTATTAAAAGGGATACATAAATTTATGTTACTAAATACCACTACCTGTTTACAGAAACTTAGTTGAGATTTCGTGTAATAAAATTGCTGTATATTTCATGGGATGTTACTGTTCCAAGTAGGCAGACATATCGCGCCACCTATAATTATAATCTCTGTTTTCTGAAACTGAAGCGAAATGAATTGCTATTTTTGTCTTGTTCTAAAGTTGCGTTTGAGAAGTGTGCAGACGAAAAAGTGGCAGTGAGCTGCTAGTGAATTATTATTCTATTTAATAAAGTGATTTAAGGAATCAGCGCCTTGTAATAGAGGAATAATGTGTGAATCTAATTCGTCAGTAGCTATAATGAAAAAAAAATCGATAAAAATATTTATAATTAACTAAACTACTAAAGTAATAATTAAAAACAATTATTAGAATTCAAATGCAATCGGCTCTCGTTAATTGGAAATCGCATAAATCGAATATTCGTATAATTCGAACTGAACATGAAATCCCAAAATTTTCAAGGGCAGAATAACGCTAAAAGTTTTCTTACATTCGAACTTTTTATCTCTTGACTTTGTTTAGATCGGACCAACGATAATTTCATTTGTTTCATGTATCCTTAATTCCTAATAGATTTCACATCCTTAAAATAACTTTCTTTCCCTTATTTTTGTCAGAGTTGTTCTGAAATAGTATCCATATAGTCATATGCATTTGATATACGCTATCATAGTGTTCTGTCTGTCCATCAGTGATATCAACAACCCTCCTTCCATTGTACTTGTTCCTAATTCTTTCTATAATCTTTCACCCAGTGACATTCCGATAAATGCACAAGAACACCATGATAGGAAGAAACCTGTTTTATCAGTATACCCTATCTGCAGCGTAGGGATAGAATTTTTACATATGTGATACTACTTACTGCTAAAGTGTTGTTTGAGAAAGTGAAAGATTTTGTTTCTTTAAAATATGGCTCCGTTTGGAATTTATTTGTATAGTTATTTGTGTCAGATAATATAGCACAAAAAAGGCAGAAAATTTAATTTTGTTTTAAAATTCATGCCACCGAGATGTATCTTAACAAAACATCTAATCTTATAAAACCAGCCAATAAACTTATATAAATGTGTGGATTCTGTTTTAAATCCCACAAAAAGAGGCAATAGTCTTTCCGAGAGACCTAAATATTTTTCAAATTCAATTTTTGTGAATAAGTGATCAAAGCGTCAAAATTTTATCAAATTGAAATTTTGAGTTTCAAAAACTTTTTTTCCATTATATACACTATTACACACTTTAAAAATGTAATGAATTAATTAATGCATAATCCAGAATTATAAATTTTTGTATGGAGATTAAAATCGATAAAATGAAATTTTGTAAAACAATTTCTTTATCGATAAAAACTGAAATACATTAAAATTCAAAAATCAAATTAAAAATTAAAGCAGAAAGGAATATGAAATGTTACTTTAAAAAAAAAACAGAAACAATTTGTTTATCAAAACGATATAAAATTTGATTGCTTCAAACGATAACAAATCTATAGACTTTTTTATTCTCTGTTTCAAGAAAGGATAAATTAGATCTTTATACCTTAAGCCAGGTGGCAAATCACCCATCTTTCAAGAAATAATTGATTTTCTGCAGCTGTTACTTTCAAATCTTAAGAAACAGGAGTAAAACATTTTTTTCAATATTAACCATCAATAAAATTAAATTTTGTGAAATAATTTCATTATCGATAAAAATGAAAGACAATAAAAGTCCATAAAATCAAATTAAAAATTATCCCGTCAGTAGTCGAAGGTTGGTCTTTTCGCCGCCGATTCATTATCTTCCTGTAATTCGTGACGATAACGAAATTCCGAGTAGCTGGCCTTGATTGTCTCCTCCTTTGTATAATAAAACTGCAAGTCATTCCTGCATTTTCTTGACGTTTTACAGCATTTAAAAGTTTAAATTGGTCTAAAATATCGCGATGCGACCACTCGCGGTAGCTGATTTTCTTCCCCTCCTGGTTCTTCATTCTCATATCCCCGAATTCTGAAGGGATAAGTTTATCGGAAGTATGGATTCTCCGTTTCACTTTCGTTTTTCATTATTTCTTTCTGCTATCTTATTCATGGTTTTATTTATTTATTTATTATTTTTTTAAGTCTAAAAGCTTTAAAAATTTGGAAAATTTAGACGAGTGTTATATTAGTGATGAAGTCAATTTGCATGAAAAACTTACAAGTGACCACTTACATTTTTTTTCTTTTTTTCAACGATAAATATCGTGGGAATAAATTAAGAAATTATTAAAACAATGCTGAAAAAAGGGAAATTCGACGATATTTTTTTGAAAGAATATGCTTTAGATTTATTAATATAACATACATACATAGAAAAAAACAGACAATAACATTGAAAAGCCTTAATAGGGAAAAATAAGAGAGATTGTGGGGTATTAGAAATCAGGTTTAGAAGTTGTTTCATTTCTAAAATGTGAAAAATATCGTTTTATAGTTCAACGAAAAATGTTCTTATTATTCATTTTATATGTACAAAGATGGCGATCCAACAACGCCACTTCCTTCCTCAAATTACTTGAAGAAGAACCATTCTTATATTTTCATTTGTAAAAAGTATTTTCATTTGTTTTCATATTTATAATTTCAGAATGTATGTTTACATGTATATATATATATATATATATATATATCTCACATTATAAAATGGAAATTCAAAATCTGAAGGATAGAGTGCATGTCTAAAAAGTGAACAATTAACGATAAACAATTAAAAGCTATAAACAAGATACAGGCAAGAAAAATCCCTGTCGGCTGGGCCTATAGGCGGAGGTAGATTTCGAAGAGTGCTCATTTCAACAAAAAAAAAAAAAAAAAAAAAAAAAAACATATAAACCCAGATAGAGATAAACCCAGTTTAATAACTTCATTTGGCCGTTTATGAAAATTTTTTAATTTCATTTTTCTGCAAAAACTGGTTTTATTAGAATCATCTTAAGAAAAATTCAGCTCAAATGCCCATTTTGACAACATATTTTGAAATAGATTCTGAATTTATTAAAAAATCGACCTAAACAGTACATTATACAGTTCCTAAATAACAAAAAACTGTCAGTTGAATGCATTTGAGAAAAAAAATTGAATTTAAAAATGAGTCATAAAATAACCGATTTGTTGTTTGAATACATCCTTAATTCTTTAATCATGATTGCTTCGGAATATTTTGTGAGAAATACTCACTTTGACAGCATTTTAAAAAATATATTCTATCTTTATCAAAAAACTGGCCAATGCGTCACAGTATATAGTTCCTAAATAAGAGGATCTGTAAATTGAATGCATTTGAGAGCGAAAATGGATTTTAAAACGAGTCATAATAAACGCAATTTGCTATGTGAAAACTTCCTTAAATTTTCAGTCACGATGATTTCGGAAAATTCTGCTCAAAATACCCTTTTTGGTAGTCTTTTTTGAAATGTATTCCATCTTTATCAAAAAACAGACCGATGCATCACATTATATAGTTCCTAAATAAGAGGATCTGCAAATTGGATGCGTTTGAGAACAAAAATGGATCTAAAAACGAGTCAGAAAAAACGCAATTTCTTATTTGAATACTTCCTTAAATTTTCAGTTCCGATGACTTTGGGAAATTCTGTTCAAAATACCCTTTTTGGCAGCCTTTTTTGAAATATATTCTGTCTTTATCAGAAAATTGACCAATGCGTCACTTTATACAGTTTCTAAATAAGAGGATCTACCATTTGGATGCGTTTAAAATAAAAAATGAATTTAAAAATGAGTCAGAATATAAGCAGTTTGGATATGAGATTTTTCTCCAACTCCTATTTTTGTTTAATTTCTTTTTGCTATACGAATTGGTCCTATGAAAAACTCGTCAGTATAAAAGTTGTAGATATTTTTGAGAAGATTTAAAATAAATTTAATCAGATTTGATATCTTAAAAATTGACGGAGTTATGGATTTTTCTCTTTTTTCAGCGCCCTTTTTCTTTTCGTTTTAAATTTTTTCATCGATAAAAGTTGGTCCTATCAAAAACTTGTAAATACAAAAGTTTTAGATAATTTTAAGAACATTTAAAAAAATTTAGTTGGACTTGATGTCTTAAAATTGTGAATTTTTTATGAAGTTATGAATTTTTTTCTCTCAAAATCCCTGTTTTTTTCGCCCCTTGAGCCCACTTCTAAATTTATCAAAAATCTGTCATGCATACACTTTTAGCCCATTTTTAAGAAGTAATATAAACTTTAAACCGATTCAATATCAACTTTAATTAAGGAGTTATGGCGGTTTTTCGGTTTTCACAAAAACGTACCCTATTCCGACCCCCTTGGTCCGATTTTGCCCATTAACGAACTTAGCCAAGATTTTATCCCGTTTGATTTTATGTACCAGTTTGGTAGAGATTAATGAAGAATTATAGAAGTTATCGTGTCCATAAAAAAGTGATATATATATATATATAGATAGATAGATAGATAGATAGATAGATAAACTGGTGCGATTGCAATAGGTAGTATTTCTTACGAAATCTACCTAAAAAACAGTCCGTTCTCTTCAGAGGGAGGACAGACGAGACTTAACTCCACCCCCCCCCCCTCTTTAAAAAATTAGGATTGTTTCAGGTTTCTGCACGCCTTCCAAACCTGCATTCATAAAATAACCCGTCAGTAGTCGCGTGTCGGTCTTTTCGCCGCCCGTATAAATTATATTCTCCTAATTTGCATCACATCAAAAATAGAACGGAGATCTACTATATAGCTGACTTTGAAGTTTTCTCGACCACCTTAATGAAGTAACAGGACATCTCTGTTTTTCTTTTAGGTATATTTTTAGAAACAAAGTTGAAATTGGCGAAAAAGTCTACGTAAAAATTACTAATGTCAGTTCATTTTTACTTTTTCTAATTACTCCAGATCTCATGAATAAAATGCGTATTTTAAGAAAACTGCAAATTTATATGTCTGTTTTAATGTTATTTTCTTATATTTGGTGAAAAATATTTCTTATTTTAGATATTTGGTATGCGGGGGGTCAGCGGCGAAAAGACCGAACGCGACTAATGACATTGTGAAAAAAGTCGCGACTACTCGCGGGATAATATATAACAACAAAAAAAATGCCAGTATTTTAATAAACAAAGTAAACTAAAAACATTTAATAAACATAAGAAACAAAAATACTTAAACATAACAAGAAATAGAAGCTATAGTATATATATATTAAAATAACCTTTATAATATAAAAATTCTATTATGATTTAAAAACTATTATAAAAATGAATGCAGCATTTGCCAGGCTTCCTCCTTCACCTGAAACAAAACATGAAAAAATTAAGAACAGTCATACCTGTTTCAAACTCCTGCCTGCAAAACAACAAATTAACAAAAATGCTCTTTCCGAGTCCAAATTGCATATAATTTCAAAATCCTGGTCTGCATTCCTTACACTCAGAACATCCAGTTAAACTCGTTCTGAAATAGACATTAGAATAAAACTTTCATAAAGAATGTTCGGGAAGCATGCTTTAAATTTCAAAGTTACATCAACAATCCGCACCGTTACCAATTATTTTTTAAAACAGTTTTTAAACCGGGAGAACGCGCGCTTACCCAAGGTATGTATGGTTTTAACTTTGCAACCAATAAAATCAAATTATAACAGTCACTTTATTTAGATAGATACAATTCTTACAGATTTTGCGATAAAATAAATTGAAGATTACTTTTGAAAAATTAATGGTTACAATGATAAAAACCGTACGCACTCCGGATCTTTTAGGTCCTGCACGCGTCCTCCCGGGTTAAATAGTATTTCAAAAAATTAATTGGATAGTTATTATTATAAAAAAGATTGGCTGTAAATTTAAAAACTTGCTTATAAAAATATTTTTCATTGCTACAAATTTTATAAAACCGAATTAATTGATTAATTATTATATTTATGTACAATTTTTTAATGCAAATTCGAGTACCAGTGTGGCATATTTCTTTAAAAAAAATTAAAACTATTTCTTTTATCATATAAATCTAAATTTACTTTATTATCCAAAATATTAAAAGAAATATCTAAAAAATCAACATTAAAATCATTACTGTTTGCCTTATCCAATTTTAAACAATCCGGATAAATTTTGTTATATTCATTAGTAAAATCAAAATTGAAAATCAATATGTCGTCAATATACCTAAAGATCTTTAAAGATTTATTGTAATTTATAGTATAATTATATTCAAAATAAAATAAAATAAAATTTTCTGCAGTACTTGAATAATTTGTCCCCATACCTATTTTTTGTTGTTATATAATATTTTATGAATGCAGGTCTGGCAGGCGTTCAGAAACCTGAAACAATTCTACTTTTTTAAAGAGGGGGGTGGGGTTAAGTCTCGTCTGTCCTTCCTCTGAAGAGAACAGACTGTTTTTTCTTGCCTGTATTTTATTTATAGGTTTTAATTGTTTATCGTTAATTGTTCACTTTTTAGACATGCACTCTATCCTTGAGATTTTCAACTTGCATTTTATAATATGAAATATAATTTATAGCATTATATATGGGCTGCTTTAGCGCCAATGGTGCTGCAATTTTTCATGCTGAATTGAAACTATATATATATAAGGAAAAATATAAGAATAGAATATTCATAAGAGTTATTAATAACATACTTTGAACTATATAATTCTTTGTTTAACGTTTACACGGGGGCTCGGGCAGCATCTGTCCGGGTTTGCATGATTTTTCGAACAGATGATGTCCGAACAACCCTGTAAAGGTTAATTTATAAATTGATTATATCATCTTTTTAATTTTAATTTGTTTCTAGTGATGCAGTACCGTCAAAAAACCGAACTTACTGCAATTCTACACTCCCCTCTCCAAAAAAAAAAAAAAAAGAAAAAGAAAAGGGAAAAAACTTCGCTTATTAAGAATTTAAATTTTTAATTAAAAATCTATGTTAGTTAGTAAGTGAATGTAACAACAGAAATTCAATTCAATGTTTCTTTCTTTTTCTTTCTTTTTTTGAAAAAATTCGTAAAATCAAAAAAAGTTATTAAAAACATTTGTTTAAATGTCAGGTGAATGTATAATAAAATAAAATAAATAATTTCGGTAAAAGGTATCGTTTAAAGCTCAATCAGTATTTTCCTTTATGCTATATCATTCGTTTTCGCTCATCTAAAAACGCCTTGAAGACTCCTCCCTCTGTTTTCGCTCTACTCGGAACGTCGGAAAATAGATCGAACCGGACTATTGACGTTCTAAAAATAGTCGCAACTACTCTCGAGTTATAGAAGGAAGGAATATGAAATATTTTGAAAAGTAAAACAGAAATAATGTTTTTTTTTATCAAAACGATTTAAAAACTGAATATTTCAAATGATTATTGACCTCGCAGGGGTGCACAACCTTTGGCCCACGGGCCACAATAATACCACAATTCTTATGCAGAATAATTTTGCTTATAGTAATGGCAGAAACTTCGCTATCAAAGAAAAGAAACAACACTTTTCAAATATTCCGGTGGAAAACGATTTTATGGTAAAAAGGTTGTGCATCACTGATCCTATAGACTTCTTTTCTCTGTTCCAGAAAAAGACAAATGAGGAGTCTATACTTTAAGCCAGTTTACGAATCATCCTTCTATAAAGAAAATAGCTTGGTTTTTTTAAAGCTGTGCCTTTCAAATCTCAAGGGACAGGATTACAACTTTTTTTTATTTTTTTATTAAATATTAAAAGTGTAACACGCGCATTCCAAAAGAAAAAAAAAAGAAAGAAAAAAAGAGACTGCCACTCGCCACGTGACCTGAGCTCTGCTAAATTAGAAATGTAGTTGTAATATTTTTTGTCTTAAAAAATCTGGCAACACCATTTTTCTATTTAAAAACCTTCTATTCTGAATGATATTCGAAAATTCGATAGTTGGTTGCGAACATTGAGTTCATGTCTTGTGTTGGTGGCGTGCGCAAGGAGAATTATGTAAAAAAAAAACTTTATTTGTAAATAGTTTATGTGTGTTTATTGTTCTAAATGTTAGTGCTGTCTTTCAAAAAATAAAAAGTATTTAAAGAATACTGTAGCCACGAGATATCCATATTTACATAAGTGATGCTTTTCTTTCTACTTGTAAATAAGTAAGACGAGTTCTTCCAAATTCAATAAAATGACATTTTGGGAAAATGTTTCCTTATTGGTAAAACCTAAAAGACAATAAAAATTCATAAAACCAAAAAGAAATAATAGGAAATGTTTAAAAATCAAACAGAATCAATTTATTTATCAAGGCGATATATAATTTGATTATTTCAAATGATAACTAATATATAGACAATTTTCTCTGTTTCAGTACAAATGAGGACTCTATACATTAATCCATTTGACAAATCATCCATCTTTAAAAAAAAATTAGCTTGATTTATCTGGAACTTTGCCTTTCAAATCTCAAGAGAGAGGATTACATTTTTTTTATTATTCTTAAAAATTTAAAATCAATAAAATGAAATTTTGTGAAACAATTTCCATATCGATAAAAAATCTAAAAGAAAATAAAAATTCATAAAACCAAATTAAAAAAAAATGAAGAAGAAAGTTATATGAATTGTTTAAAAAGAAAACAGAAACAATTTATTTATCAAAACGATACATAATTTGATTATTTCAAAATAATGATTATTTCAAACTAATCTATAGATTTTTTTTCCCTATTTCAGTAAAGGACAAATGAGGACTCTATACTTTAATCTATTTGACAAATCATCCATCTTTGAAGAGGATCACTGGATTTTCTGGAGCTATGCCTTTCAAATCTCAAGAGATACTTGTAATAAGAGAAGTGAAAATCTAATGCTTTGTAAAAACCAATATATAGTATACTTGGGGATTTACTTTTTTTTATAGAAAGATTATAACAATATTTGTATTTAAGAATGTAATATTTCTTGTATAGCTGTATAGTAAGTAAACTAAATTTCCTAAAAACATTTTTATATTGATTATATGCTCTTAATTTCATTGTTTTATATTTAAATTTAAGGGATAATTTATATAATAACTTCTGACAAATTATAACAATTATTAAAATTCTCAATTATTATAATAATATTATTTTTATATGGAACAGGGTCGAATTTGAATCTCAAACGTGTGATAAAAATCACAATTAGAAACTTTTCATTTTAAAAAACATTTTATTAAATTATTTACATCGTATCATTATCTTTTATTATATAAATATAGTAGAAATATAAAGTATAATTGGAAATCGAGTTTTTATTGAAATAAAGATCACTAAAACATATTTTCACACTTTACCGTAATTGCTATTTGATCGGTTAGTGTGTATGGCATTTATTTATTTATAAATAAGCAAATTGACTCCAAAAAGTTTCTCGCGTTCGTAATAAGAATAATAATAACAACAACAGCAACAATGATAATAATAATAATAACAATAATAATAACATAGAATGTGCAATAATGAGTACTTTAAAATTGTCTTGATTAATGAAAGAAACAATACTGTTTGTTTCTTTTGTTTCTAAACCAAACTTTTTGGTTAGTTGTTACTCTCTTCAATCCCCCCCCCCCCCCAAAACAAAAAAAGTAATGTAATCGAAATTTTTTTTCGACGGAATTATACGCTTTAAAGGGTAGGTTTAGTCAGAGATTCCAAAAAACATGTTTTTACAAAAAGTCTCTCCGTGTGTGTGTGTGTATGCGTGCCTGAGTGTGTCCATTAGGGCTGGGCGATATACCGTAATAGTGTTATATATCGATATTTCTTTAAGACCGCCGTAACGATATTGAGATTTCAATCCTTCCGATATATCGTTTCAAACGGTATTTCATCCTACTTTCAAAATTAGTTACGGAGTTATGGAATTTCGAATCTACCACTATCGGCGCAAAAGTTGTTTACTTTTGCAAATGTTCGCGCCGTAATCGGCACTTGCGTGATACTTCTGATTTTGAGCCGGTGTAGCGCACTCACCGGAATATGGGCGAACAGTCTACTTTTTGCGTTGGTGTCGCGCACATACCGGAATATGGGCGAACAGTCTACTTTTTGTGCTGGTGTCACGCACATACCAGAATATGGGCGAATAGTCTACTATTCTGATGTACCGCTTTACTTAACGGAGTTCGTTCGAGAATCGAAGTTGAAACACTCGTTCGAGGATCGGGCATTTCCGATACAATCACTTGTTGACTCCATATCGGTGGCTGACTATTGTTTTCTTCTGAGCTTGTGTACAGTTATTGCTGATGGAATACAGAATAGATTGACATATTTTCAAGAATGTGAGCACAATTAATCGATATTTCTTGTATGTTGGTTTTTATTTATTAATAGCATTAATAAATAATTATATTAAATCACATATTATTTTACATTTTTTATTAATAACATTAATAATTTACATGTATGATAATTCCGTTATTATGTCATTTATTTTAAGCAGAAATTTTACTTAGAGCCAAAGTTCTTACTTTTAGAGTTTATTGGATACTAATATTTTTATCCGTTTTGCGTCGGGTTTTTGAAAAAAATCACGAAAAAAAAATGAAAATCTTTTTCAAATTAGGAAGGAACATATTTTTCATTTCGAAAGATCGCTAAAGCTCTATGAATGGTGTCTTTCTGCTTGGCAAAACATATTACCCATCCACAGCAGATGTTAATATGATTATATAAACATTCAAGTATCGATTTCGTTGAGTTCGATAAACAAAAACAAACGATGGATAGTTTACTACGTTTTCTTTGAGGTTCTTCTGTACTGGACATTTGCAAAAGACGCTCAAATTTTGTAATAACTTATTATATTTTAATAAAAAATTTGTCACACAGCCTAATTTACTATTATTGCAAATTGCTGAAAATTTGAAATAATCGGTAAATTAACTTAGGAGTTATAAATTGTTTTCCTCTTAAGGATATTCTTAACTGATCCACTCAACAAGCGAAAAACGTTTTGACACATTTACAAATTCATTTTTTAACAGAAAGTTATAAAATTTTAATGCCTGACTATGAAAGCGATTTACAGTTGAACTTATTTTTCCATTTTATGATAATTGAATGACTTATCGAGTTATAAGCTATTTCGATGACGCAATCACCCGTTTTTTTCCTCCTTTTCGATCGGTTTGTCTGCTTTCGTCGGGAAATGTGCTCAAAAGTGTCAACTTTGAAGGCTTGTTATGAAAAATCTATTGTGTTTTTTAAAAAACAAAAGAATGAGTGCAATTAGACAGTTTCTGAATAACAGCACCTGCTATTTTCATACATTTCCGAACAAAAATAAATTAATGCATGTGTCACAAAGTTGCCCTTTTTGATTTAAGAACACCCTTAATGGTAAAGAATAAAATGTTTTGTTTTTCTTCCACCCCCCCCCCCGTTTTTGTTTGCATGTGCCGTTGAATGTGTTTTTCGCGCACTTAAACAACTGAAACTAGTTGATACTTTCACAAAACCCTTTTTATAAATAAAGAAAAAGTAAATAAATAAATAAATAAATAAATCGAACAGTTTATCTCTCATAAAAGAATGAGGATTTTTTTAATACCTCGTTTGCATTTCCATATTTTTGTTTATTTATTTATTTTGTTTGTTTTTGCATTTCATATGTGAGGTCGATCTCTTTCAACAAAAGCCAATTTTTAATATTTGTTTTCAAGTTTTTTTTCTTTTTTTTTTACTAGAATCCTTTCATTTTTGAAACCGGTTTCGAAAGTAAAAGCATTTTAGAAAAAAAAAAACCTGTAATCAAAATCGAAAAAGTAAAAGAAGTACTTCTGATTTTGAGCCGGTGTAGCGCACTCACCGGAATATGGGCGAACAGTCTACTTTTTGCGTTGGTGTCGCGCACATACCGGAATATGGGCGAACAGTCTACTTTTTGAGCTGGTGTCACGCACATACCAGAATATGGGCAAATAGTCTACTATTCTGATGTACCGCTTTACTTAACGGAGTTCGTTCGAGAATCGAAGTTGAAACACTCGTTCGTGGATCGGGCATTTCCGATACAATCACTTGTTGACTCCATATCGGTGGCTGACTATTGTTTTCTTCTGAGCTTGTGTACAGTTATTGCTGATGGAATACAGAATAGATTGACATATTTTCAAGACTCGGTAACTCGATAAGTCATTTACAAATTCATTTTTTAACAGAAAGTTATAAAATTTTAATGCCTGACTATGAAAGCGATTTACAGTTGAACTTATTTTTCCATTTTATGATAATTAAATGACTTATCGAGTTATAAGCTATTTCGATGACGCAATCACCCGTTTTTTTCCTCCTTTTCGATCGGTTTGTCTGCTTTCGTCGGGAAATGTGCTCAAAAGTGTCAACTTTGAAGGCTTGTTATGAAAAATCTATTGTGTTTTTTAAAAAACAAAAGAATGAGTGCAATTAGACAGTTTCTGAATAACAGCACCTGCTATTTTCATACATTTCCGAACAAAAATAAATTAATGCATGTGTCACAAAGTTGCCCTTTTTGATTTAAGAACACCCTTAATGGTAAAGAATAAAATGTTTTGTTTTTCTTCCACCACCCCCCCCCCCCCGTTTTTGTTTGCATGTGCCGTTGAATGTGTTTTTCGCGCACTTAAACAACGGAAACTAGTTGATACTTTCACAAAACCCTTTTTTAAAGTAAAAAATAGTAAATAAATAAATAAATAAAAACTAGTTGGATGTGTCAATCCCAAAACTTTCTTCTATCTCATAAGTACATTTTAATATTTTAAAAAAAAATGTGGTGACCCCAAAGTTACCCACTATCGAATTTCCTCGAACATTTGACCTAGCCTAATGAGATTCTGGTATCCGAAAAGCCTAAAACGCAAAATTTAATTAATATTCTGAGAAAATGAGCTTAGTAGTGCCTCATGTTGGTAATTTATACTAAAACCTAATACGCATCTATTTATGTTAAGACCTAACAGAATCTGAAATTTGATAGAATTTCGTCCATTAGTTCTTGAGATATAGTTCTAACAAAAAATTTGCAAAACGTAGCACAGCAACACCATTTCTTGGAAAATTTTTGCCAAAACGTAAAAAAGCGTCTAATTATGTTATGGTGTAAAAGAATCTGAAGTTTGATGAAATTCTGTGCATTAGTTTTTGAGATATAGTTAGTTTAAAAAAAACCGTGTAAAATATAGCACAGCAGCACCATCAGTTGAAGGATTTATAACAAAACGTAATCATCGTGTAATTATGTTATATGTTGGTATAACATATTTTGTAACGAAATCTGAAGTTTGATGAAATTCTGTGCGTTGGTTGTTGAGATATAGCTATCGGAAAAATCCTGCAAAATGCAGCATAGCTGCACCACATGTTGCAAGGTTAATACCAAAATGTAATCAGCGTCTAATTATGTTATATATTCTAGTGTAACAGAATCTAAAATTTGATAAAGTTCTCTGCATTAGTTCTTGAGATATAGCTATCGCAAAAATCGTGCAAAATGTAGCATAGCAGCGCCACCTATAGGGCAGTTCACACCAAAACCTTATCAGCGGCTATGTATCTCAAGGTATCGCAGAATCTGAAGTTTGGTGAAATTCTGTGCGATAGTTGTTGAGATATAGCTATCATGAAAATCATGAAAAACGTGGCATAGCAGCGCCACCTACTGACCAATTTACACCAAAACTTAATCAGCGTCTATGTATATTAAGGGGTCACATAATCTGAAGTTTGGTGAAATTCTGTGCATTAGTTCTTGAGATATAGCAATCTTGAAAATCATGAAAAATGTAGTATAGCAGCGCCACCTGCAGGCCAATTTTCACCAAAAACCAATAGGCACTAATTCATATCAAGGTCTAACTGAATATAAAATTTTATTAAATTTCGAGCATTAGTTCTTGAGATAGAGCGCCCACAAATTTTTTGTCACATACAGACAGACACACAGACAGACAGACAGACAGACAGACAGACAGACGGACAGACTCACAGACAGACATTTTCTAAAAATAGTCAAAACGTGTTCAGGACCTTCTAAAACGTATAAATCCGTCGAAAACCGGAAGTCGAAAATTTTCATGAATCCAATACTTTCTTCTTGTAAAGATAGAAGAAAGTAATAATCGAACAGTTTATCTCTCATAAAAGAATGAGGATTTTTTTTTTATACCTCGTTTGCATTTTTGTTTGTTTATTTATTTTTTTGTTTTTGCATTGCATATCTGAGGTCGATCTTTTTCAACAAAAGCCATTTTTTAATATTTGATTTCTAGTTTTTTTTTTTTTTTTTTTTTTTTTTTTTTTTTTTTTTTTACTGGAATTTTTTTATTTTTGAAACCGGGTTCGAAGGTAAAAGCATTCTAGAAAAAAAATTTGTAAACAAAATCAAAAAAGTAAAAGATCATTATAGAGATTAATTCAACATTATATAAAAAAAGGTAGTTAGCAAAACGTAAAGATTTAGGACTTTGTACTGTATTAAATTTCGTGTTTTCTTAAAATTATTCAATTGTTCTAATGCTTTCATTTGTATTCTGACTACTAATAGAATTATTTATTATAACAACGAAAAGAAGGTTTCCTTACTGCCCAAAATTGCAGAAACGCAATTTTTTTTTGTATTGTAATAAAAAAATTCTAAGTTTATAGGTAATTAAAGTATTTTCTTTCAATATATCTAATGTGTAATGTCTATTTGTTGTCTTATATACATTTTCTTGTTTCATTTTAATGATTTATAATGATTAACTTTCCAAGAGTTTTCAATAACACATATTTTAGATCGGATTTGCATTTTTTGAATCAATACATAAAAATTAAAATTTATGTTCCTTGGAATATGTTAAGATATTGATATTTTGGGTTTTTCTTGATAATTAACATACACACACATATATACATATGTGTGTATGTATATATATATATACTATTATGTGTTTGTAGTATTTTATACAGAGGAAAGTTACATTTATGACCCCGTAATGGAGTGACATATGAATTGAAATGCATCGATATATCGAAAATATCGATATTTGGTCAGCGATATATCACGATATTAAAATTCTGATATCGCCCAGCCCTAGTGTTCATATCTTCGTATATCGCCAATATATCATCAAAAAGTGTAAGAAGATATGCTTCGAATTGAATCAACTTTTTTGCGCAATTTTTTGACTGTGGTAGGTAGGTTCTCGTACAATTTTGAAATATTCCACCGGAAGGGAGAAGTGTAATAGCAATTTTTGTGCCATTTTCAATATTGTACCATTGAAAAAATACATGAAGTTATGCATGTAATTGAACCAAATTTTTTGTGTAAGTGTTTTTTACGGGCTAGTTGGTCCTCCTTGAATTTGAAAAAATAATCCACAGAAGGGTCCGCTGCAATATCGATTTTTCTGCTTTTTTCATTATTGTACCATCGAAAAGCGTATTAAGTTATGCATAGAATTGAACCAATTTTTTGTGCGTTTGGCTAATTTTTTGGTCCTCCCTGAATTTGAAAAAGATCCGACATAAGACGGTGCTGTAACAGCGACTTTTATACCTTTTTCAATACTGTACCATCGAACAGAGTATGAAGTTATGCATAGAATTGAACAATTTTCTCGTGTGAGTGTTTGGTTATGGCCAGAAGTCCCTCCCTGAATTTGAAAAAAACCTGTGGAAAGGAGTGCTATAATTGTTTTGTCCGTGTCATTTTCATTATTGTTCAACAAAAAAGTGTATGAAGTTATATATAGAACTGAAATTTTTGTGTGTGTGTGTGTATGTTTTTTAATATATCCAGCAGGTCTTCCTGGAATTTGGAAATATTACGCAGGAAAGAAGCATCGTGATAGGGCATTTTGTATAGTCTTTCTCGATTCTTCGTCGTTCCATTGTCGTCGGCTCTTGCAGAATCGGGAACTCTCGTCCTTCTATTTGCAGCCGATAGCAACAGAATAAGGGAAAACTACTGATTTTGATAAATATCATGATCCACATTAACTGGTTTTTACTCGAATTAAATAACTGAAACAGAAATTTTAGAAGAAAATCAAAGGTGGTATAGTATTAAATTAATTATAATGCATTAATTTGTGCAACTAAAGGCTTACTAAAGGTTTTTCAAATAATAAAATGTACACATTACATAGAAGACAGTTTTGAAACTGGCAAATTCAACTAGTTTGCATTATTTATCTACATTTTAGTGATTTCAAATCGAACTGTCAGTAGAACAAATAAAGCATGTAACGGGAAAAAATCAATGATGTAGTTACAGCGCTTTGATTCTGGCAGATAGTTATTTCATTGAGAATGATAATACTGAACCATACGCGTTATATCACTATAACAAATGTTGTATGATTTCTATAAGCTCGAAATCATACGAAAACGGCACATTTTCGTGCGAAAGATACACTCTCAGAATTGGTAATTTCAATGTGTGCAGAAGAGGAGAAATAATTAAAACAGTACACATACTACTAAGATAATTCAAAATGCGTTTAATTATTATAAAAACATAACAGTATGATCTATGAGATTTCTGTTTTGCTATTTATCGATGAGGGTACATATATCATGGTTAAAACTAAATTTGAACCTTGAGTCACTTGAAGTTTTTTTCTGTACTTGTTTTCAAAAACAGCCAAGTAGAAAAAGCATGATAACACAAGTATGTCGCGTTGAAACTCAACAAGGACTTCAAAGCTTATTTGATATTTCTGGATATTCTGCTCGCATATTTATCCAGAAGGAAATTAAGAATTTTATTTTTGAAGTAAAATTTCTGTTCAAATTGTTGCATCTTTTTAAACTAGTGAAATAAAATATATATTTTAATGAGAAACTCGGTAAGTGTTTTGAAATGATGTGTTATCTTTGAAAGAGAATATTGCAAATGGAAGAAACAATTAATGAGCTGTTCTATTCAAAATTCATGAACACATTTCAACAAATTAATAATTGACGCTGTGCGATATTATCTGACAGCCATTTGTTGTTATTTTTATGTGTGAACTTAACATTCATCCCATCAGCGTTACGGGTTCCGTTATTTTTCAGCTAAAATATCGGTATTATTTCGACAATAAATAAAATAAGCTCATGCAAGCAAAATGTTGTCTTATTCAGGCGGAGGTTTTATACAAGAAATAACAGATACCGAAGAATTTCTGGTTTTCAGATTTTAGGACCCATACGAATTCTGGTGCTGATTTGTGTTAAATTATACTATCTCTAATGTTTGTCTTAAATTATCATTAGCTATGATATTAAAATCCTTATGGGCTGTGCATGTTGATATTAAGCCGGAATGATGAATCTGCCTGTCTAAGTGAAACATATTTATAAAATTCTAGTGCTATTTAATCTAATATCCCTTTTTAAGTGCGTTCGGGATTATATGAATACATAGCACCTATAGTTGTCGTTCAGTCCGTCCTCTCATCTGCTTGTCTGCCTGTCCGCATATAACAACGCAAAAACAACCCAAACGAATCGTTTGAAATTCAAAATATATATTTTCTGCAAAATTATGTTAAATTATTTACAATTTTATGAAGATTGGATGTATAGTTACAGGGACAATCAAAAGTATTCCGTTACATTTCGGACAATGGGAAAAATATTTTCAAGCGCTTTTTAATGATGTTACACTCTTTCGAACATAATAAAATTGAAATATATCTATGGAATTCTTACTAAAATATACATTCTGTAAAATCTAGAGTGCAAAAAATATTTTTACAGGGTCACACAAAAGTATTCCATTACATAATTGTACAGGAGGAATCATTGTTTCGAGTATGTTTTAATTATAATAAACTATTTCACATTTTATGAAACTCATGTACATATTTCAAGTTCACTAAAGGTTAATTCGTGTATAATAGAAAGCATATAGTATTTAGAGGGACACACAAAAAATTTGGGATATTTGTACGGTATCCGAAATACGGTATATCATTACACAAAGATTTGAATAATTTTAAAACTTTGTTATAGTATAAACGCACCTGATTTGTTCCGTTTTACTTGCAGTTTGTCAAACAAACAGTCCTACTTCTTTTATTAATTTCATTTAAAGCAGTTAAAAAATAAGTGTTCCTAAGAAAATTATTTAAAAAATTTCAATTTAATATTAAATTTTTACAATTTATTGCACTTTTTTTCCTATTTATTAAATCTATGATAATATTCAATCCATTAATCTATAATGTTGATAAAGAAGTTTTCAGAAATATATTCTTATTATTGTTTTTGTATAAGCAATATGATTTTGTTTAGTATGCATTTAGCTCTTGTACTCAATTAGAAAATATTTTTAATGTAATTCAAAAAGTAAAATGCATGGACAATTACATTTCATTGTTTTGTAAATTAGTTTGCATGTCGTGAGGATTACGTTTGCGATGAATATACGAAGAAATATTTGCAACATTGAAGATTTTAATTAACATATGTCTACATATTACTTTAAAATAATAATGATAGTTAAAATAGGATATAGTTTCGATAATAAATTTACAAAATTTTTCTCTAATTTCTATGTTACGTTATGCAGACGATTCTAGAACAAATTAATTATTTTAATGAACATGAAAATTAAATCGTAATAATTAGGGAAATTTAATTTTGAATGAAATTTGAGCTCTGTCATCATAATTAGAAATCAATCTAAATATGTATTCGGACGTATATTAGGTAATTACTTTGAAGAACGTGTAATTTAATTAGTGCCAGATACTTCCATTGCATTAGATAGTATTTTAAAAATTTAGTATAACTTGTAAAATATAAGTCTTAATATAAAATTATGCACAATTATACATTCACAAAAGAAGGCAATTATAGTTAAAATCATATTTATCACACAATTCAGATTAATTCTATATAGTTATAAAATGCTTTTTCTTGAATTTTCATATTTATCTATATTTAGTTATAATTTTTCTAATATTTATGTTTATATTACATCTAAACAATTCGGAAATTGAACGTCAAACATAGCAAATAATGTGCGTTCATATTATAATTAGTTTTTTAAAATATACAATACTGAGGATAGAGTACAGTATCCGAAATCTTTGTGTGTCCCTGTAAACACTATATGCTTTCTTTTATATAGAAATGAAATTGTATTAAACCCCAGCATTGTATATCCATTTCTTAAAAAGTGAAATAATTTAATATAATTAAAACGCATCTCCAAACAATATTTCCCCTTATAACATTATGTAATGGAATATTTCTTTGTAGTCCTGTAAATTAATAAAAACAATTTCTCACAACAAATTGTACAAAATGTATATTTTAGTATGTATTTTATAAATGCATGCGAATCTTATTATGTTCGAAAGAATGTTGTATCATTAAAATGCGCTATTTTTACCCATTGACTGTTTTGTAAATTTTGATTGTCCCTGTAATGTAACTATATATCGGATATTGATATATCTCGACATGACTTAACAAAGTTATGTAATAATTATATATTTAATTTATTAAACGATTAAGTTGGGTAGTTTTTGCATTGTTATAATCGGACAGACGGCGGACCGAACGACGACTATAGGTGATAACGTATTTTCATAACTAAGAACTCATCTAAAAATAGTTAACTATATTTACATAATCTTTTTTAAGTAGATTAAGGAATAATAATTATGTTGAAATTTCTGTAAACGTTTCTGAAAACTTCTCCAATTCTACAAAAAAAAAAAAAAAAAAAAAAAAAAAAAATTCCAAATTAATACATAAAATCAAGGAGCAGAAAATCTCGGTCAAGTTTGTTAATGGCATACATGCCAACCTGCGGCTTTTTTTAAATCATGGAAACATACTTAGAACCAGAAATTTATTTAGAGAATGGAATTAAGTAGATTTCTAGTGACAACCACATTTTATACAAGATACGTTCAATTTAACAAATTTTTCGGTTCAAAGTACAATTTCTTGACTTAAAAAAGCCGGAGGTTAGCAAGCATGTAATAGTCAAGTTCGGAAAAGGGAGGGTTTTTGCAAAAACAGAAAAAAAACCCTCATAGTATCTTAATTATAATACATATAAAATCAATGTTATTATAACTTCTTTGAAAAAATTAGTGTAATTAATTCTATATAGTTTTAAGAGGCTCTTTGTTGGATTTCTATTTTTATATACATTTAGTTAAAATTATCCGAAAATCAATTTTTATATTACATTTTAAAAAATAATTAACTGTAGTTAAATATACTTTTTTAGGTAGATTTTTTAAGAAATAAGAGCTATGTTGAAATTTCGTATATACACCTTTTAACTGACACGATAACTCTTACAATTCTATGAAATTTCTTTCAAACTGATTTATAAATTGAAAGAGCAGAAAATCTTGGGCAAGTTCTTGGAAAAAATCAGACCAAGGGAGGAGAAAAAAGGAGGGGTTTTGCAAAAACAGAAAAAATAGCATCTTAATTATAATACACACGGAATCAAAATTACTATTATTTCTAGGAATACGATAACAACTGTCAGCAAACTGTTAAAAAGAAAATTACTGTAATTCATAAACTCAATCTACTTTATGATTATATATGTTAGAAACTGTAATTTTTATTGGTAAATTTTTAATCTCCTTATGTGTATTTTTTTGGTATTTATTTATGTATATTTATTTATTATATATGCTTAGTTAAATTATTCTTATTATATCTTTTTTATTACTTTCAGAAGTTTACATACATCATCTACATTTTACATTTATTAGGTTGATTTCGTCATTCAATGATGAGTATGAGACAAGAAGGAAATAAAGTTTGAGTGTTTTACCTTCGTGTCTACCTGCAGTGCACTTTTTTTGAAAAATATCATTTTTATAAACACATGTGTTTTTAGTTGAAGTAGGGAATGAAGTTAGGACTTTATTTAAATCTATTTTTAATGTAATTTTAATTATTTTTACCAGTTTAGTTAAAATTTAAAAAGTAATTGATTGCATTTAAATCAAATCTTGTATAACGAAAGCTCTCCAATGTATTTTATAAAAAATGTACATTAAAACCGCTTTCCTGCATTATTTTACAAAAGATTTGCAATGCCTTTTTACTTTATTAATACACAGGGTGCAATATATTATCTGTCGCTAACTTTTAATTTCTCAATTGTTGATTTGTAGACATATAATTCCAATTACAAAACTTTTCAAAACTGGTAAATAATGTTTAAAGTAAAATATAAAGAAATTCAATGACAGGATTTTTATACGGTACATCCGGTACTTATAGATATATTTAGTAAAAGTTTAAGCATATCATAGCAGATAAAACACAAAAAAAATGGCTGCTGTGCACTAAAATTGACACAGTTAATACATTTTAAAGTTTGAGATTTTTTCACATGATTTTGCCTTTTAAACAGGGAGAATTAAAGTATTCGAGATCAAAATTAATGTAAAATGTCCTTTTTATGACGGAAACTTTTTTAGCCGATATCGATAGATCGGAATATAACCAAAAGTGTTATTTCATTTTTTTTAAATGACCTGATTTTAGGGGACATATACAAATGAATAATCATGTATTAAAATTAAACAGAAAAATAAATAACACTTTATTATCATATCAAAAAACGGTCAATTTTAAAAAAATAGTGCATGAAACGCTGGAATCTACTTGATATATTGTCATGCATACAATTGTACATCGTCACCAATGGAAAGCACTTTATGCAGTATCTCTGTTAGTTTCCCGGTATTTGATGCATTCATTTTATAGTATAACATTTTCTCATATGATAATATACTGATATACATTTTTTTCATTATTTCATTTTTCGCTTTGTATACACTATTAAAAGTCAGTTCAAATATTTTATGAAACAACCCTCTTTGGGGATACCCCAATTTGGAGATAACGGCTAAAGGTGGTTTCCCCTTGGAAAAGACTTTGCACCTGAGTTCGATCTTGAATTTTTTTAATTTATTTTTTAAAAGATCGACGAATGAAGAAAAAATCCTTGGAAAAAATCTGACACTTTGAAATTTAATAATTGTGTCAATTTTTGAAATACTGTAGTGAAGCTTTTTGTGTTATATCTGTTATGATATGATTGACCTTTTACTGAGTATAACTGTAGAGGATCAAAGACTGTATAAAAAGTTTTTGTACAGTCTAATTTTTAGTCAATTTTTATAAAATTGATTTTTTGTTTAAACAATGCCGCAATATGAACATTTACCTCATTTGAAAAGTTTTTGTAATTTCGAACAATATGGTTACTAGCAACGGTTCAAAAATTGAAGGTCGACGATAGATAACATATTGCACCTTGTTGGGACTGAGGGACCGTATAAAAAGTTAGATTTCGTATTTTTTTTTTAAATTGATTTTTTAATTTAAACAATTTTACAATATGAGTATTTATCTCGTTTGAAAAGTTTTTGTGATTAGAACAAAATTTTTTTACCAACGGTTCAAAAATTGAAGGTAGGTGACATATAACATACTGCACCCCTATTTAAAAATTGAAAGATATGAGCATTTACCTTGTTTAAAAGTAAAGGAACAACTGTTAAAATTCATTGTTTCCCTTTCGTTAAATGGACATTTCAGCTTTCAAAGAGCTCATTTAGGATACATATTTTGGACTATTACTTTACTTCTAAATACCGCTGAACATAAAACGAGGCCTTGTTTGATTGGTAAATGTTTGAACTTTGATTTCGAATGCAGTAATCCCTTAACATTTGCTATGGTTAACACTAGAACGACCAAGACCGTCATTTTGACGGTTTTCAAATTTCATGCTGAAAAATTTTATATAATTTATGGCGAGTTCCAAAATTTTATGATACGACTTTTAATGAAACATAAGAATATTTAAATATCCGTATTCAATTTCATTTCAACCATTAAATTTTGGTTAGTTGTAGACGTGCGAAGTAAATATCTTATAAATGGCTTTCCCTATTCAGACAAAGACGAACGTAGACCATCAGGAGTACCTTTGAATGAATTTGTAGTTTTGAATCTTGTAAAAAACTACGTAAGTTGTGGGAGGAATACAACAACGGATAATTTTTTTTTACAAGTATGCAGCTCGCAAAGAAGTTACTTGCAAAAAAAAAAAAAAAAAAAAAAAAAAAAAAAAAAAAAAAAAAACAAGTCTTGTTGGAACTATATTAGCAAATAAAAGAGAATTGCCGAAAATAGCTAAAGTTAGAAAGGATAACATGGCTGTTTTCTCCACAAAACTCTACAAATCAAATGGTATTGCTTTAACAGTTTACAAAAGTAAGCTTCGTAAAAAAGTACTACTTCTTAGCTGAAAACATAAATCTTTAAAAATTGCTTCTAATCGAAAAGAAATTCCTGCAACTGTGTCATTTTACAAAACCAAATTTTTTGACCAAATGACCCGCAAATATAGCGTAAAAGCAGTGTCATGTGGATGGCCCTTGCAGGTATAATATTTTGGACTTGGGAGCAATCAATGCGTGAATTTTATATAAAGAGATTTGTGATAAAAATATAACTAGAAAACAATTTTTATTTCGATTATCCGAATTATTTCCAGTGATTATAAGTGCGGCAGAAAAGAAGCCTCCTCCCAAAAACAAGATCGGAAATCAATGGATTGTGCTCTAGGAAATTCACAAAATATTTCTTATGATCGAAAATCTTGCCAAATTCGATTATGCAACAAAAACAAAGCGATTTATACTTGCAATGTATGCAACAAATATGTTTGTGGTAAGTGTTCATCTAAGATAACATGTACTTGTAAAATATGTGCCTCATAATTATTTTATTCATAAAATGTACTATACTATAAATGCAAATAGAAACTGGTTGTTTTTTATCATAATTAATGAATTAATATTTTAAATATTATTTTTGTTAAATTATATATATATGTTATTTAGATTAAATAAGTCAAATATCTTTGTGGAAAGTGTTCATCTAAATACGAGACACTTGTAAAATATCTGCCTTATAATTATTTCGTGCATATCAAATGTGCTATACTGTAAATAGAAATATAAACTGTTTTTGTTTAGTTTCTTTATATTTAACATTAATGAATTATTATATTAAATATTGATTTTGTTAAATTATATTCTTTTATTTACATTAACTAAGTTTAATATGCTCGTTGCTAGTGTTAATCTAAGATAACATGTAAGATATATGTGCCTCATAATTATTTCATGCATTGCAAATATACTATAAATGCAGATAGAAACTGTTTTTTGATTGAATTTTTATTAATAATTAATGAATTATCATATTAAATGATGCTTTTGTTAAATTATATATTTTTATTCACATTAACTAAGTCAAAAGTTACAATGAAAGCCGTGATCAAAAATCCGTCAATTTGACGGATGCGGTAAAACTAGGTATATATGAAACTCCGGTAGTTCTAGTGTTAAGTTCCCGAAAATAACCACGAATGCCAAAATGTCGAATGTTGAGATTATCTTCCTATACATATAAGGAAGTTACGTTTTATTTTTTTTAAATAAAAATGAGCAATTGAAATTCGAAAAAATATATTTATTAACCTAATTGCATTAAAAATAAATGCTGATTGAATAACAGTAAACAAATTGTGCAAAATTTATTTGCTAGCGTATAAAGGAAATATTTAGTGATGTGTGATTCTTTCGCAAAACAGATTTTATGTTTAGGAATTTCCATGTAAGAAAATTATTGTTAATTAAGTTATTGCTTTTCTCTCTGTTTTAAACTTAAAACTCATCATCAGTGAAGAATCGCATTTTACTGCATATAGAACAATTTGTTGTTCAAGTATTAAGCTGTTCCCGACAAGTTTTGCAGAAAATAATTCACCTGCAATCAAGATTTGAAATTTTAGGAAATTGAACAAAAACTGCATAAAAAATAAAGGAAATTACTGATGAATATTTTTTTACCTCAACACAAGTACTGAAGTTCTCACAACTCAGGTCAACCAGTCATACAGTACACAATACAGTACATAAGTGCTCAGTATCAGGTAGTTCATAGAACTGGTAAAACAAAGAAAGTTCAATTCCTGAAAATATTCTTTATAAAACAAAATTCTCTAATAACAAATTTCAGTCTTCGCGAAAATTAAATTTTCAGAATTTTTTATTTCGCGAATAATCAGAACTTATTAAATCCACAAATATAAAGGATTACTGCAATGAAAAAGAAAATGGAATTATTCCTCAAACACAGTGATTTAAGGGTATGTACTGTACATACGCCAATAATTCAATTAAAATGTGTAAAAATATTTTCGAATAAAAAAATACAAAAGAATGTGCCATAAACAGAACGTTTATAATTTAGGTATTTTTCTTTTATGTTACATTGAAAACTCTATCATACAGATAGATTAATTATTTAAAAAATAATTAAATTAATAAAAATAAATTTGAGTTAATTCATATAGATGAATTTGAGTTTTTAACAAACATAGGTAAATTTTCTATATTTCCTTCGAAACTCACCAGAGAAAACCGTAATAAATTCAAGGAACAATGATGATAGAATTCTAAAAGATAATTAAAGTGTATTATACATGAGAAATTCTCATAAAATATCATGATTAGGAGGAACGAATAAACGATTCTTGCTTCAGACTTTCTATTCAGTTTCAAATAAATGCACTAGAGATTTTAATCTGACAATGAAACATCCTGACATGAATTAGTACAATGTATGTAGATATAACTCAGATTTAAAGACTGCTGTGATGTAAAACGGAAAAGTACTTAGAATCTGATGTTTAAAATTTAAATAAATGTAACTAGCTGTATAATATAATTTCCTTAATTACCACTTCTGTAATAAAGATTAAATATGTACAACATTATTTTAATATAAATTGAAAAATATGATACTATGTTAATATTATATATATATATTACTGTTAAAGCATACACTGTTAAAAAATCTTCTAAAAATTCTGATGAAACACCGATACTTTCTGTAAATGTACAGTAGTTCTCAGTTAAATGTATTTGATTGAGCTTTTTGGTTAGCATTTTACAAATAATTACCTGATTTTTACCTAATTCCTTGTGGGGATTTCCATGTCATATTTAGAAATATGTTTATCGATATTAAAACTTGGAACTCAAAATACATGCTTTTAAAATTCTTTTATAAATTTATCAGACATATTAAAGAAGAAAATTTAGTTTAAATTTTCTAGATAATCAAGTCTTTTCAGAATTTTGTGAAAATCCTAAAAAGTCATTTCTGGAGAAGTTTGTTTTTTATTAAATTATGTTAAAATTTTGTAGATTAAAAACATTTTTCTTTTTTACATTATACTGTAATAGGTTTGCAGTTAAATTTTGGGTCTAAAAATTTATTATCAAAAAAAAAAAAAAAAAAAAAAAAAAAAAAAAGGATAATTTTTTATAGCAGATGTAAATTTACCAAGTAGGTGAAAATAATCCGGGCCAGGATTCGAACCAGGAAGGTATTGACTGAAACCGCCAAAGTTTTTCCAATTGAGCCATTCCAGACGAATACTGGAATACTGAATTACCCAACCAGCCTTAACGATCTCTTATTTGACGGCTTCCCCCAATACACCCCTGATTCGAATCCTGGCCTGGACATTTTCATTCACTTGTAAAATTTACTCTGCTATAATTCATTTACCGATTTATTAATCGTAATATAAATTTATTTAATAAATCTTTATTTCCGGAAACTATGTAATAATATAGTGTCAAAGTATTTGCGCAATTTATGTAACAAACAATATATATATATATATATATATATATATGCAATGAAAGCATCATACATCTTATTTATTTTATATTTAATGTACATGCTCTAAAACTGTTGATTTTACAGTATAATATTGGTATATAAGATACCAGTATTATGCTTTGAAATTAAAAATAATAAAACATTAATTAGCAGTAATAAACTGTTTTACAAATGAAAATACAAAAATGTACCGTACATTACACCTTAGTGGTACATTACTGTTTATTGGTTTTATTTTATGGTATAACTGCTGATTTTATTGTATTATCCTCTTCAAACCCGATATATTTTAAGCCACCATAAAAAAAAATTGACAATTTGTTCCACCTATTTGTAAGTACAGAAACGTAATTTTGTAATATATATATAAAATTATTATTAGTTTCTATTTACTGGCTGGTACACATATGTATACTTTGAATTCATACTACGAAATTTTTTTTTTTAATTTATTTAAAGAAGGAAATCTGTGCACAATTGATATATAAATGCTTATTTTACATGACATTTTTGAAAACAATTATTTTTTGGATAAAGAGGTGAATATTGCACTTTGAATAAATAACTCTTGTTCTTGATTTGCAGCTTTTAGATGAATTAATTTTGAGTGGTCTTCCTGTTCATCATGCTTCACATACTTTGCCTTCATATTTCATTAGTACTTGTGCAATCCCTAAACGATACTGTGAGAGAGACAATCTGACTTTTAATGAAGCTTCAGATGCTTTACAATTTTTGGTATACATTATCCAAGAATTCGAAATTACCAAACCTGTAAAATGTGCCAAAAACTCTTGCTGGCCACTTTTTGTGCAAATAGCACAACGGTACTAAGCTAAAAATGTGTCACTTAAATTTGTACCATCCATATACGTATTGTATAATGTAAATGTTCACAATCTCATGTTGTGTTACATTAATTTTACAGTTTTAATCTTTTGATCACCTAACACAACTGCTCTTGGGGTCATTACCTAAGCAAGTGAAAAGTAGAGTTACACATTTATTTTCCTTTTATTTTACTATGCTTATATCCATCTTCTCCTTTACTCTTTCATCCCATAATCCACGATGCAGATATCGACCAATTTTATTTTTTTACCCGCTATTCATGATCATTCCAGTTTGGTGGATATTGTTCTGCAATAAAAAGATGGCACATTTTAAAAATGATCCGTGTAAATTACCCGTTTGTTATTTCTTGATATACATTTAGAAAGCAATATAACATTGTCTCCACCTAATCCAAGTTCTTTTAAATCATCAGATGGTACAGTTTGTTTATCCGTAATATTTGGAAGTCAAGAGCAACGCCATTCCTGGAGGATAAAACAAAGTTTTGTATTCTCATGGATTAGGTTTTAACGTCGCATACTGCCTAAATCCACAACGTCAAGTGAGTGGGATCATCTGTTCATCTGTAGTGATAATGGTTTTGGCCGTGGCAGAGACATTTATTTTTAACTGCATACAAGATAAGATTTACTTTTCATTATTTGTAATCTGCAGAATGATGTTATCTGAAGAAATGAAGGAATTTTCTAATATCAAAAAATTGATCATGTGACATAATATCAGAAATTATAGGTATTGAAAATCTTATTGCCAGTAGAGCCTTGCTCGGGGACATTTTAAAGTTTTCATGAGATGTATACGCCTGCATAATTTCATATTTAGATATATTTACTGAATGATGTTTTCGTGTTTGAACGGAATATATATTGCTTCATTATGAAACTTTTCCACAAAATTCTTCCTTAAAATATTCTAGAAATGATTCTAAAAGATTGACGACGTTTGAATTTGCTTCTAGATCATCTTCATCAATCAATGGTTCTCCGAGTATGATAAAAAATATTAAATAATTATTTGCGAAAGATTAGATTTTATTCTCAACATTATTATTCCAGTTTTCTCTAACATAAGTTTTAAAAAATATACATTTATTTTGCAGCTTTCAATAACAAAGGACTTTTAGGTTCAATCTTATTACCACATGGATCAGGGATAGGAATTGGAGCAATATTCTCAATGATTATATCCGTGTCACCTATATTTTCATTCAATCAGAAGGCTCACCATCACCCACATCCTTTTACTTACTCTTACAAAGATATATTAATTATAATTTTTAAAAATTGATGTTTAATTTAAAGCAACAACAAAATGAATTCTTATTTATTATTAAGTATAATTTTCGAATTATTCAAAAACTCTAGAACTAGCACCAAATACATATCATTCCATATAAAATTTTTAGTGAGCTGACTTCTTTCCAAAAGCATGGAATTTAAACCAGAGGTGGACACACGTGCACCCTACAAATCACATCTAATTGAAATTGATATTATAATCTACTTAAAAAAAATTAAGTGATTTATGCATTACTCAATTGTTTATAAGCAATACTAAAAACTATTGAGAAAAAATATTAATTTTCTAATTGTAAAAATATACTTACTTTTTCGAAGTCTTGCTTTTGCGTCATTGCTCTTTTTTTATCGGTACAATGTAATACAGGAAAAGGATATGTTAAATAATTGCACATCGAAAAGCACGTGTGTTAAATGCTCTCAATTGTAATATACACTCGTGGGCAAAATTATAAACTTGGACAATTTTAAATTTGTTTACATCATAGTATAAATAAACTTTGCTTTACATTAATAAAGTAATGATGACTATTTATAATAAGACATCTAAATTTAATATAACTCATAAATAAAATGGTTTAAATAATTTAAATAAGAAAATACATAACATAGAAAAATAACATTATGTGAGACCTGGACAAAAATATAAACTCAAAGTTATGAATTTCTATATTCTGGCATATTTAATGTAAATAAATGTGCATTTTGAGATAATAAACTAACAAATAAAGTCATTATGGATCAATACATTTCAATTACCACATTTCATTTATCCACATTTCATTTTCTACATTTCATTTATCACATATTTCAAGTTTTCTCATAAAATAACATTATGTGAGACCTGGACAAATCATCAATTCAAAGTTATGAATTTTTATTCTGTGATATTTTTATTTAAATATTAAATGTGTTTTGTGATAAGAAATTAATTCAGTGATATTATTTTTCACATTGGTATTCATGCAAACAATATTTATTCATATTTTCATTTCTCTCCATGATTTTATTAAAAACCATTTACCGTTTGCCTTTGAATTGCTTTTAGAATAAGTTGTTTTATTATTATTTTAAAGCATTTTGTTTATCGTGTGTCATTACATGTTATTCTTAGAACCGTGGAAATTAACAACTTTTCTAATGCCTCGAGAAAAAGTTCTCACAGAGGTAGAAGTTGATAAAATTTTGGCATTCAGAGTTTCTGTAAAAACGCAATGCGAAATTGCTTTGCTAGTTAAACGTTCACAATTTGCAGTAAAAATGTTTTAAAGAATCCGTCAGTGTGGAAAAAAAAACGGAATGGTCGGCGTCCAAAGGTAACAGAAAGAAATCGAAGATCTATCTTACGAACAGTATCTAGTACTGGAGCTTCTTCTAGCCGAATCGTAAATACTTTAGAGCTAAATGTAAACTCTCAAACTGTCAGATAAATTCTTCAACTTGCGCCGAATATGAAATAGAAGAAAATGAAATCTAAGCCAAAACTTGAGGCCCCATTACATGAAAGCCAGTCTTCAATTTGCACAACAGCACATGTCATGGACAACAGAGTCGAGTATAGTCATCAATTAAGATGGAAAAATTTTTAATTTAGACGGCCCACATGGCATAAGATACTACTGGCTCTATATCAAACATGAAGAATGGCATATCTTTAGTCGAAACTTTAGTGGAAGATTCTTGAAGGTATGGGCTGGTTTTTTTTAGAATTATAAAACTACTCTGGATTTTCTTAATTGAAAGGAAAAAAGATGACTACCAGTTAATGCTGGAAGATAACCTTTTGCCATATGGGCCGTTGATCGCTGGAGTAAACTGGGTATTTAAGATAATGCAGCAATACACTCTGCAAAAATTACAAAAGAGTGGCTGCGGCGCTGGCATATAAATGCCTAGAATTGGCCAGCCAGAAGCCCTGGTCTAATCCCAATTGAAAATGATTGATGTGTAATGGTCCGAATCGTTTTTCTCGATGGACGTCAATATCAAAACACAAATGATTTAAAGATGGCTATACTTTCAGCTTGCAATTAGTTGTATATGGCGCTGCTGGAAAACTTGTTGAATGTATGCCGCATCACATATTTGAAGTCATTCATTAAAATGGCGGTTTAACACATTTTTAAATGTATGCATTAATGCATTTCACCAAGATTCAAAACTACGTACATTTCTTAAACTCTGTAATTTTATGTGTTCAGTTTATTCATGTACTTTATTTATATTACTCATCTTTTTGGAAAAAAAATATAAATGCATGGTGTAGGGGAGAGTGGGGATACTTGAGCATAGGGGATACTTGAGCCATCCCTATTATCTCAACAGTTGGTTAATTTTTCTTTCTAAAACTGCCAATATGATAACATATTTATAGTTCTGAACATGTAAAAAAGAAATCACACATCTTGGTACCATTTTGAAAATATAGTGATTAATAGTTGTCTTTTCCCTATCTGAAGTAAATATTTGGGTGCATGGCTTTTTTGTTTTTTTGTAATCAAAGTTTTGTTTAAAGTTGCAACTATATACATACATTCAATAAGCATAATTTCAATTGTATTTTGAGTCTAAAATAGTGCTAATAGCTGCATGCTTTATTTAGTAAAACTCTGGGAAACAAAAATAGTGATAGTGGGGATACTTGAGCCAATGAGAGTGGGGATACTTGAGCCATGTCTCAACCATCCCCACTAGAAATTAAGCATGGGTGAAACAAACAAAAAATAAAATTCCATCCTTATATTCACTAATAGATATTTTTCTGGATAAAAGGGAGAATAATTTTTCATTTTATTTTTTTTTCTTAAAATAATAACAACCTAAAAATGTTTAAAAATGTATATTTTTTATTATACCTATATAATTTTTCATTTTGACTAACAAAATAGCCTGTCTAGATAAATGTAAACATAGTTTTCAATTTAACTTTCATTAAATTAAAATAACTTTTTAAAACGGTTTTACAGGCTATAATCTCTAATACTTTAATTAGTTAGGTCCAACATATTAAAATATTTATTTTTTAATCTAACATATTAAGATTAATATTTTATATTGAAATCGTAACCTCTGTTGCTGTAACTTTTTTTTAACTGAGAAAATTGAAGAAAAATTGGTAAAAAGAGCGCACAAAAAACAAGAAAAGCAACAAAAATCCCAGTTCAAACTTACCTGCATAGAGCCAAAGAGGAAGACAAAATATTTTCCTGTGAAATCAAAATAGTGTTTGAAATAGTAGAATGATACATCTGGCTTAAATTCCGACAGCTACTAAATTAAAAGCATGAGTTCGACAATATTATTAGAGGAAAATTCTGTCAATGATGGTGATGATGTGAAAAGAAAACCTTCTATTGATGGTTGGTTACTAATAAAATATGCCAGAAAGAAAACTGTAAAAATATTTGTTGGATAAGTGCTTAATATTTTGAAAATGAAATTTGCCCGAAGAATTGCAGATTCCAAATTTAAATGGCTCTGAACTGAGGATGTTTCTACCGTCGTTATAACTCAAGTTGAAATTATCCTCCGACAACCAGTTTTAACGACAAAAAATGATCGTATTACTAGCTTTGTTTTCTCAATTGGTTTTGAAGGACTTTACGTTTCATAATTTATCATTCTGTAAAATGTTTGTGCAAAAATAAAGCGAAAAAAATTACTTTTGTAGGTATTTTTCCTTAGTGGCTCAAGTATCCCTTCATCATGGCTCAAGTATCCCTGCCATGGGGATACTTGTGCCACGATGTAAAACAAAAAATAAACATTTATTATACGTAGAAAAATAGTTCAAAATTAATTGAAAGTTGTTTTTAGTTGAAGAAAAAATATCAAATTTTCATTTTCAATATTTTATTTTATTCTAAAAAAATATAAAAAATTAAAAAAAATTAAAATTAAAAAAATGGCTCAAGTATCCCCATCTTCCCCTACTCAAATATATTCATCCCTAATAACTCCATTTACTAGTTCATTATCACACAATGCATTTATTTATATAAAAATAACTGAGTGTAGAAATTCACAACTTTGTGTATATAATTTTGTCCAAATCTCATATATTGTTATTTTTTTTTAAATAATGCATTTCCTTATTTAAATTATTTGATCCATTTTATTTAAGGGTTATATTAAATTTAGATGCATTATTATAAATATTCATCTTTATTTTATTAATTTAATGCTAAGGTTATTTATATTACGATTTAAACAATCAAAATATTTTGTCTGAGTTTATAATTTAGTCCAAGAGTGTATATTTTGTTAGCTGCATTTAACTTTACAATTAATCTTTATTTTCGGTACTCTTGCAAGACCATTAAGAAGTTATATATTTATGATAATAACCAAACATATTCACACAGTAGTAAAATGCTTTAAATGCTTTCATTTAAAGCATTTTACTATGAAATAATTTTAAATATAAAACTATTCTTTATTTAATTACATTAAATTTCCTTCAAAAGCATTGGTTACATATTGTATAAAATAATAATAATTCAGTGTATATAATTTCAAGTTAAGCTTTTGTTATCATTGATTAAACTGTTATTTTTATAATATAACTAACCTGACAGATATCCTATAATTTGATAAATTCTCTTTTCCAACTTATTGGGTGACTTTTGATAAACATTCAAATCAATTTAATTTATTGGAACATCAATATCAAAAACCAATCTTGATTTATCTAAATTTTCATCGTGTCGTTACTTTAACTTGTAAACAATCTTTTGATACATTGATGCAACAACATAAATGTTTCATATGTAAAATGTCAATTATTTTAATTGCTATCAATGTTTTGAAAAGACGATTCATAATTTATTTGTTCGATAGTTCAAACGTATTTTGATTTAAAAGGCATTTATGATAATTAAAATTATGTTTACACGCAGTAACATTGCTTAATTCGTATTTGAAAATTGTATCAGGAATTTACCCCGAAGTTATTTCTTTTATTCAAAATGTTATTGAAATATAATTTTTCTCGAAAATTTTAATTTTGAGTTTTTAATTTTTCTACAGTACAGCAGCATTTAATAATACATTCTATATGCTTACAGGTATCTATTAATTGCTTTAATAAATTTAAAAACAATATTATTATTCAAAACGAAAAATAAAATTTGTTTTGTTTATTTTAATAAAGTCAACGAAATTGAGAGTAAAATTAATATGAGATTTTAACTTACTAAAACATAGATGGTTTCTATTTATCTAAAGTTCCATCACATTCTGATATATTAGACATTGAAACTGATCATTGTTCAACGTAAAAAGTATTTAATTGTAATTTACTAAACTTTCATCAACATAAATTGAAGCGAATAAAAGTATTTAAACTATTCAAGGATGTATTACATTTCTATTTTTTCCTCATGTATTTTACTGCTTTAATTTATGAACATTACTTTGATACCTTGCTGAGACAAAGTTAATTTTTTCATATTTGAGAACTAAGATACCTTTTTTTGGAAATATTATTTTAGTAAATTAGAAGAAGATTTATAATTGTGAAAATATTTAAACATTTATTATTAAAACTCATTTACACATATTTTTATTTATAACAAAACTTTATAAAAACTACATCTGAAAATTTATTAGCTACACTTTAGTAAACAACCAATAAAATTATTTTCTAAAACACAGAATAGAATCGTTCTAAAAAGTTTTAATAATGGCACCAACCATTACTAAAAAAACAAATATATTTGAACGTGTGGATTCTATGGAAAAAGAGGTTACTTGATAATAATCAATGGGATAAAAAAAAAAGAGAATAGTATTTACAAAAATACAAAACTTCGTGAACAGCCGTGCCAGAGAGGTGGATAATACAACATCACGTAGATGTAGCTATTATTATGGTTAGAAATTATTAAATGTTAACCTAGGATGCAAATTGTAATCCGTACTGGCAACAATTCTGTAAACATTTTTGCATTTTGAGTTTGGGGTATGATTCATGTTGCATAATTTTGTAAAAGAAAAAAATCACTTTTATGCGTCATAATAAAATTTTAAATTAATTAAATCAATATAAATTTAATGTATGCTGTAAAATATGTAGAAATATATATATCATCAACATCATAATCAATCGTTTTCGATCCACTGTTGCATGCAGTTCTCCCCCAGATTTTTCCATTGTTTCCTGTCTAGTGCTTTCGTCATCCAATTTTCAACAGCCACTTTTCTAATTTCGTCACTCCATTTTACCCGTGGTCGTCTTCTTGGTCGTTTTACATCTGAGGGATACCACTGTAGTATATTTGTGCTTCATCTATTGTCTTGTCAATGTGCCCAGCCCATTTGAATTTTAGCTGTTTGATCCTTTCAAGGATGTCAAAAACTTTAGTCTGATTTCTTATCCATGTTAAATAGCTATAAAAACCATGTAGCAGATTCACGTTTACACGGAAAAAATAAAAATATGTAATGTTACTAAGATGTTTCTAGGAAATTGAGATTCCTGGAATGTTTTTATAACTGCAACAAAAAAAGTCATGCAATTATCTTGGGTTACCGGGATATTTTTTGTAAGCATACATATTTCTTAACAATATTATGAAATGTATAAATCGTTGGTGATGTGAAAATTTTGGAAACTGATTGTGAACTTTTGAATGCTAAATCCCACTAAATGTGTACTTTCGAAACCTACCAAACATTTCACAATTGAAACAGATTGTTTTAGAAAAAATTAAAAGAACTGTTAAAGTGAAAGGATTCCAGAATAATGATTTCAAGATCTAAGTGAAGTATCTGATGTAAATCTTTAGAAAAAGGGAGTTACTGTTGCCCGTGTTCAAAGGGCTGTTTTAAAATCTTTTAGTGTTAGCCAATCCATATAATTTGAATGGCAACAAAAATATTGACTAACTTTTGAAAATAATGTATGGTGATCAGTGGCAAAATCAATCTGATGAAGTATCAATATTGTGCAACCAAATTGTAAATCATTTTCAGCCTGTAATAAAGAGGAGGGGGAAGTGTGTGGCCATCTGGATGAAGATATTACTTTTAAAGATTAAAGTGACCTTTTGGCAAAAAAAAAAAAAAAAAATGTAAATGTTTAATGAATAAAACTAGGTATCATAATATATCATTTTATTTTATCAATAATCAACTGAAGTTCAGTATTTGCTCAAATTCTTTTATTCTTCAATAATCATTTTGTATTATTTGTTAGTTAGAACTTATTTTATTCAAAAAGCTTTTTATCTAATAGGCAAACAATCAAAACATGTTTTCACTTCTGAATTCGCTCAAAACGTGATTTTTCCAATTTTTAAATGCATTTAATTAATTAGTTTTAGGTTTAATATCTTACTTATGCTTCAAATTTTCTCAAATAACAATAATAAAAGTACACATAAAAAATAATATTAATTTCATATTATTTTCTTTTTTTAAGTTTTTTGTACTTTATGATAATTTGTATCTAATTGAGAAAGCATGTTTAGCATGTTTGCTCCAGAACTAAAGATTGGGCCTGTGCAATGTTTTCAGAATGCAAAGTTTGATATTTATTGCTGCTACTTCCTCCCTATTTTTTTATTCAAAGCAGTTTTTCATTCAGAAATTTCTTTAGGCAAAATTTGACCGTACTATGTCAAAACCCTGTTGACTAATACGCGGTGTTTCTAAATGAATATCGGGGTTTTAATTCTTTGTAGTATTTATAGCAAAAATTTAAAAATATAGCTAATACAAATAATTAAAAAGTAACTCAAGCAGCTTTATCAAGAAGCTTACGACTATTCAATGTGAGGATCTTTCGTTATACTGCACACATCAAGTCGATTGCTCAGTTCTTCCCAAAAGATGATTAGTGTTTGTGAAGTCATATTTATGCAACAGCTGAAATGGTAAACTGGTAGTGGAGGTATATACACATAGTCCTTTATGAAACCCCACTGGTAGAATTCACATGATGTCAAATTGGGTGAACGATTCAGAATTTCTTTGCTAATCAAAGTTTGGGAAGAACAAAGTTATCCACTTTATGTGTGCCGTGTGATGAAAGGTGCTCACATTGAATGCTTGTAAGCTTGTAGGTAAAACTGTTTGAGTTGATCCTTCATTTTATGTATTAATTATATCTTTAATGTTTATTTAACTATCAAGCATTAAAACTCCGATATTGATTTAGAAACATATCGTTCTTTAATCACCAATGTGTGTTTTTCACGTGCATGGGACAAGAGCATTCTTGATGGTTGTTTATTGTTGTATTTATGGCAGCCAAATATCAACACCAGGGATATAGGCCGTAAAGGGAGACTGAAGCCCTCCATGCTAAGGGGATCTTTCTAATGTTGTCCAGCCCATATTTGTGTAAGAAAATTCAATGATCAAATTAAATCACAAAAAATTCCATATGATAAGGCGATCTGGTTTTAACACAGTGTCTCTTGTCAACCATTTTCTAAAGCAGAACCTAAAGCATTTTTACAAACTTTTTTTGTGTAATTAATATTGCATTCTTGATTTTAATATTCAATTATAGATAATCATCATTAAATGAAGTATTTATTTAGTCATTTAAATTTTAACTCGAAGCAACGAGAATGATATCTGATAAACATATCTGCATTCTACCACATACAAAACATATACAACCGTTCATATTTCAGAACAAAACTTTAAAATATTAAACATTCAATTTATTCTTTCACTTGGTTCGTTTTTTATTCAAAAATGCTTCACTTTTATATAAACTTATGTTAAAAATGTAAGCGATTTCAGTAGATTCAGTATGTAGAAAAAGCTTTCAAATCCATAAAATCTTTTATGAAAATTTTCGAGATCATAAAGTAAACTATATACCATTTTATTTGATTGTATTGAAACTCATTGAAATCAAAATTTGTGCAGAGTATTCCTAGAATTCGATATCATTCAATCATAAAAAAATAAGAAAAGAAGGGAAAAAACAAACCTATGGAAAAACAAATTTACTTTTATTATCTTTTGCAAATCCGTATGATTATTATAAATAATGTCAATGAGGAACAAAATTATAGTTTTCTCAATATTTGGAATATATTGAAAAAAATATAAGAAATAATTTTGAAAATTCTGTTGTTCTTATTTTCGACCATAGTTTATTTGAAATAAGACACAATATTTTTGAAATATTAAGTGGAATAGTAATATACCTTTATTTACGTGTTTATGCATTGACCAAAGAAATAGATTTTGTTCATACATAAAATAGTGTCTTACGAATCTTAAAAAAGTACATGTCTTGAATTGGTAAGACTTACAATAGAGAAGAGTCTTTGAAAATTAAATATAATGTGTGAAATTTTTAATGAATTCAGAAACACCAAAGAACTGAGTAATATTAAGTAATTATTTTATATATTTTTCTATCTTAAATGGAACGAATGTAGTCATTTTCTTATAATATTCATTATGAAAATGAGACAAATATACAGTGTGCCTGTAAAGTCTGTTGCCACTTTAAAAATTTCTGAACGACAAAAGCTATATTCACAAAAGTTTGGTCTAGGAATAGTAAAGTTATCATGCGCCGCGGAATGAAACCGCCTAGATGCCAACTGGTACTAAACATTAGAATTAGCATTCCTCTCATGAAAACGGAAAAATATATTTAAAAACGATTTAGAAAGTTGTAGAGCATCAGGGATTTAGTACAAAAAAACCCCACCTTGTATACATTAAAGCGAACAACAAAACGATTAAAAGTCGCATTTTTTATGATTTCTTGCACGGCGATGTCACGAAATTTGTACGGTAGAAGAAATATGTATCCTTAGGAATTATATGCGTTCGAATGGGATTTGTAGCTAATTGTGAAAAGTTTGAACATTTCAAAAAGCCATATTATTATAACTAGTTGTTTATTTCTTTCGAAAATCATGTTATCATGTCACAGTGTAAGAAAACGCGAAAAAAACCAATGTGCGTTTTAAACGTTCTGTTCTTCGTAATAATATCTCTACGGTGTCTTTTCATGCTGAATTGATGATTCTTAACATTTTTGTAAATAACTTTTGTTATTTTTCTGTTTTCTAGAATACCACTTACAGCGCAACCTAATGGAATTTTTGTGAAGACATTCTTTGAATTAGTTTAACATCTACAATGTTCTGGTTTTTCAATTAGTAACCCCAAATAGAAACTTAATTTGCAGAATATTTGCAGCAAACTTGCTTTGCAAACCTCCGAAATTTGCAGCAAGATGACACAAACGCCGAAATCGCCACGCTTTGAGCTTGCAGCTAACTTGTTATGCAAGTTCATCTATTGTTGTATTAAATTTATTTTAAATTTAAAAAAAATGAAGCAGAAATTTAGTTCTTTTAGATTAAAATGCTGCAAACTAAATGAAAAAAATAATGTTGTCATGGTACACTGTTTGTTTAAAACCGTACCGTCAAAGTATAAACTTATCACTTTGAGGTCTGTTGATGCATACGCTTTGACGTATACGCACCGTCAAAAAGTGCATGAACTGTTTTTATCCCCATTCGCAAATGAAACTAATACCTGAACTTTTAAATTTGTATTTTTTGGTATTTTATAAAAAAAAGCGTTTAAAATAAGTAACAAAAAATATGCATGAAGCATAGATTATGAAACACTTTCGAACACTTAATGAAATTTTTATCGAAATTTTGTTACCTAGGGAAATATGGTGTTACTGTTCATAGCCAATCGTATATTACAATACTTTTGAACAGCCCTGTGTTTTATTTGTTGGTTTATATATATATATATACTATATAATGGTTAACATCCATTAGGTGGGGCTGTAAGTGGTTTCAATCAGTAGCGCATGGCTACTTAATTCCCACATAGCAATTTTAGTTTCCAATTTTATTTGCAAGAGTCTCGCATTCTAATCTTGCACAGTTGTAGTAATTTCAACATGACAAATCTGAAAGCTTATTACAAATCTATAGCAAGGTAACGCAAACGTAGAAGTTATTACATTTTGGATTTGTACATAACTTGCGGTGAAAATTAAACTTATACTATGTTACATTTATTGCAAATTAATTACATCTCTCATGACTAAACTATTCAAAACTCTAACTAGTAAGGTTAGTAGAAAATTCAGCTTTCTCTTATTAAAAATGCTACAAACGTTTTGCAAAGTAGTAATTTACTGAAGCTACACTATCTTTTTACACCTCTCACACTGTATAATCTACACTTTCACGCCTTTTTGTGCATACGCACCGTCAAAGGGATCATGCATAATTTTTGCAAAAAATTTGAGATATTACTTACAAGGAACCTCTTTAAGCATTCGTTTCAAATAGCATTGAGACTTGCTGCATTTTAAAATCCTTTATAAGGAAGTTTGAAATCGTAACAATTTTTTTAAGCCATTTTTTTTCTATTTTGCAGCAGCATAATTTTCTAAAATAATTTTCGAGGCCATTTATGAAACTATAACCATAGATTTTTTTATTTTAGAAAAGCATTTAAATATGTAAATAAATTAATAATAAATATAATATAAAGCACTGAAAAAAATTACATTTTTTTCAAAAACTACAAATTTGGTTTTAAAAAAATATGACATTATTTTCTGACATACTTTCAAAAATAGAGTTTTCCGTCAACCTTAGCTATTACATTATTTAAAAATTCTGTAGCCTTAGTAATCTAAACCGAAATCTATTATGCTTAAGAAAATATTATGCGTACACTGTACAAGAAAATGATGTTAATCTTAAAACTTGTAAACAAAACTAGAGACATCTGTAAATTTACAATAGAATTTACTAAAATTTTGGTAATTTTACTAAAATTTTATCTGTAGTTCTCGTTACCTTCACATAAAAAGTTCTAGAAAATTTTCCAAGAAATTTCTTAGTAACCTTACAAATTTTTTGATTCAAAGTGCAAATCAGTATCTGTTACATGAATTTTTATTGTTGGCATTGCATAAAAAGTTCTTGGAAAATAATTCTACTAGAACAATTTTTGTGATTTTCTAATTTTTTTACAGTGTTGACAACTGCGACAGTTGCTTACTATTTAAAATACCTATATAAATAATTCAGCATCTTTTCAAATGCAGACAAAAAATTATAAGAAGCTTTAAAAAGGCATGTTTTGTAAATTTTGTAATATATTTTTTATAATTCAGAAGTTTTAGTTTTTTACATAGCAATCACAAATAGAATGTACACTGTAAAAAATAATGTGCAAAGTTACTTAACTTTTTCTAGGAAACTGGGATTCCTAGAACTTTTCCTGTAACGGTAACAACAAAAATTGAAGTTTCATAGTCGGTTACATGAAATATTCATGTTACTGTAACATGAAAAGTTCTTGGAATCCCAGTTTCCTAGAAAAAGTTTAGTAACTTTACAGATTTATTTTTACACTGTAATGTTCTAGAAAATGTACGTGTCTGATCTTCAGAAAAGTATTGTGTATATAAAATTTTAAACTATTTAAGTTTTGAAAAACGCCCCAAAACTCTTTATTTATTATTTAAGTTGTTAAATTAATTGTTGTATATCGCTGGTTCAAATTTAAATTATTTATTTTCACCCGTTAATATAGAAGGCGCTGGATTTGAACACATTATTTCCGAAGGTAAAATAAAAGATGTTAATAACGTCGAAATTTGAACCGGTGTTATTTCAAAAGTCCCTGCCTACTCGGCCTAGACGTGTAGGTAGAGTTCGAAGTTAAATACTAATTTCATTAATAAAAAGTAAATTATGATTAGAGGTAAACCCAGTTTAGTAATTTTAATTTGCCTATTTTGAAGAGTCTTAATTTATTTTTTCTATAACAGTTGGTTACATAAAAATCATGTTAATGCAATATTAATATGTATATGTATTTTTTTCCGCACTCAACATCTCAAAATTTTTAACACTGTTTAACACTCAATTTTCAAGAAAAAAAAATAGAAACTTGCTGACATGATTTTTAAAGATATTTTTAAGCTAAGTGGTGTTTATCATTATTACGTAATTACAGCTTGGTTTATAAGCAAATATTTTTTCAACCGTATTTTTCTTTTCCAATACCGTCTCTTTAACGTTCTCCTCTCCGGTTTAAAATGCTCAATTATTAAAATTTCAATTTATTAAAAATCGACCAATACTGAACATTATACGGGATTTTTTAAAATGAGTATTGGGGTTTTAACACTTAGCAGTATTGATTACATAAAATTTAAAATTATAATTAATACACAAAAAGGAGCAATTCCAACAGTTTTTCCTACAAGCTTACTAGTGTTCAACGTGAGTAACTGTTGTCACACGGCAGGCATAAAATCGTTAACTTCAAGCTCGACAGAAGTAATATCTATGAAAGGGAAAAGTGATAGTACTCATTCAACATTTTCAATGATTTTTTGTGAATTAAATTTTACTAAATTACCTCGTTTTGGCAATGTAAAACATATTCATACATGTAGTTAAAGACATGTATAACTGTGGACAATGAATGGTATCTGTTATTGAAGCGTTTTAATTAGTATCACGTGTTTTTACTTTAATCAATTTTTGTTATGTGTTTATCATTATTACGTAATTAGAGCTTGGTTTATAAGCAAATATTTTCTCAACCGTATTTTTCTTTTCCAATACCGTCTCTTAAAGAAATTCGGTTTAAAATGCTCAATTATTAAAAATTTCAATTTATTAAAAAACGACCAATACTGAACATTATACGGGATTTTTTAAAATGAGTATTGGGGTTTTAACACTTAGCAGTATTGATTACATAAAATTTAAAATTATAATTAATACACAAAAAGGAGCAATTCCAACAGTTTTTCCCACAAGCTTACTAGTGTTCAACGTAAGTAACTTTTGTCACACGGCACGCATAAAATCGTTAACTTCAAGCTCGACAGAAGTAATATCTATGAAAGGGAAAAGTGATAGTACTTATTCAACATTTTCAATGATTTTTTGTGAATTAAATTTTACTAAATTACCTCGTTTTGCAATGTAAAACATATTCATACATAGAGTGTAGTTAAAGGCATGTATAACTGTGGACAATGAATGGTATCTGTTATTGAAGCGTTTTAATTAGTATCACGTGTTTTTACTTTAATAAATTTTTGTTATGTGGTGTATATACGAGTTAAAATATATAGATCATATATAGTTCTTCCCCAACTAATTCGAATATGTTATTGTATGCGGCCGTTGCATTGTCTTTGGTAAATACACTGGTTTCCAAAAATTAATGAAAAATCACAAAAATAGCAGCAACTCGTTCAAAGATAAAGCAATCAGTATGAAATTTGCATATATTGTTAAATAAAAGCTGCTGAATAAAAATACCAAATGCAAATTAGTGGCGCTGCAATCACATTGTGTCATCCGTGAGGCACATGCAAATGCACGTTAAAGAGTAAGGCTGCAGTTGTCGCTCTGATAGTGATATTATAAATCTAGGATAGCCAATTCATTACAATGACCTCGAGGCATCATTTGCCCGCCGAACTGCGATTTAGAGCTATTATGATATTGGAGGCAGGACAAAGTCATGCAGAGGTGGCTAGATGGCTATATGTGAGTCATTCGCTGGTTCATAGGCTTTGACAACAATTTAAAACCACTGGTTCGGGTTCAAGAAGGTTCAGCCAAAGACGGAGAAAGGTTTCGACAGCGCTATTTGTGGACCGACATTTGTGGACCGACATTTCGACCGATATTTGTGGTTATGTGTAAGAAGGAATAGAATCGCAACCCCTTCTCACCTTAGATCCTGTCTTGCTGCAGCCACTGGAAGGTTGGTGTCAATGTCTACTGTGCGTAGAAGGCTTCACGAAAGTGGACTTTCCGCGAGGCGACCAGCAATTTGTGTGTCGCTCACCTTACGTCACCGGAGGGAGCTGTTTGAACAGCGTTTGAAATGGGCACGTCAACATGTCCACTGGACGGTTGATCAATGGAGGCGTGTTCTCTTCACGGATGAGTCCCGGTTTAGCCTCCAAAGCGATTGTAGGCGTTGTTTGATTTGTAGAGAAAAGGGAACACGCTATCATCCATCAAAGATTCGTGAAAGAGATTCATACGGAGGAGGCAGTGTCTGAGTTTGAGGTGGCATCTCTTTGGGTGGACGCACAGACCTCCATGTCTTTCCACATGGAACCGTGAATGCTCACGTCTATAGAAATGACATCCTTGATGCTTATGTGCGACCTTATGCCGGTGCAATGGGTAATGATTTCCTGTTACAGGTTGACAACGCTAGACCGCACAGGGCTCGCATCGTGGAAGATTATCTTCAGAACCAGACAATTCAGCGCATGGAATGGCCAGCTCGGTAACCGGACTTGAATCCCTTCGAGCATGTTTGGGATGCTTTTCTGAGACCTGTCGCTGCTCTGAATCCCCCTCCCCTGACCCTTGCCACGCTTACAACTGCTTTGGAAGAGCAAGGGCTCTTACTTCCCAGCGAACTCATCGACTGCATACTTGACAGTATGACACATCGCTGTATGTGCTTTATTGCTACTATAGGTGATCATACGGCATATTAAAGGTAATTTTCCTATACTAAGCTGGCAAACTGATTTTGTTTGTTTTATAATTATGCTATTTTTGAAACACCATAATTGTCTGGTAATTTATTTTCATGTTATTTTATACCGTACTATACGTTGTATATTGTGGCTGAGTTTCATTAAAATCTATGATATTTTGAAATATCGCTATTTTTGTGATTTTTCCTTAAGTTTTGGAAACCACTGTATATTTAAATACTATTAAATTAATATGTATTATAGAGATTTATAATAGCATGATCTCACTTGAAAGCGAAGTCTGTGGCTTTTATACATCGTTTGCAGGAACACTCAAAAGAATTCCAATAAATTGATTTTTCTTTGATTTTTTAAAGTTCATTTTAATGATATTGCAAATTTTTAAGCATTAGTTAATTTACATACATAAATTTCCTGCACTATAATTTTATTTATATACAAAATTGGGTTTACAAATCAGTTACAAATAGTGTTTATGTACAACAGGCTTTATTGCATTACTGTTTAAAGACAATGATTCTGTGATGTGTGCCTTATGAAACTGACATACACTATTAAGGGTGCACAGTAACATCTTCAATAAATACATCAATACAAGCAATATTTAATATCCAGTTAATGTTTGATTTTCTATAGAGCTGTTAAATGTGGAACTCATTTCATATTTTAATTTTTTTTTAATTTAGATGAATAATAAACTGTATGTGGAATAACGGCTCACACTGCATTTCTCATTTTACTTAATAATTTGCACAATGTTCAAAGTTATAATTTATATAATAATTTAGAATCAATTAATCCTGTTGTTACATAATATATATATATATATATATATATATATTTTTCTAATATAGCAATACATGTTGTATTCTGAGCACTTATTTATAAATTACGGCATTTAGAAATGAAAACATTTTTCATTATAGTCATATCTGTTCAATTTCAGAGTAATATTCTGTTGTCTTTTTCGATTTCTGAGTGACAACCTATAAGGTTTTATATATTTATCAGAAATATTCGGACGATGCTTATGTAACAACTGCATAATAACCGTCATTGTAACTCGATTTTGATATTTACAGTTTAGAGAAGGGTACAGTGGATTTAAGTACACAGTGGATTAGTCCTTATATTTTATCTATTTTTAAAGTTTTTCTTTCAAGCTAATTAGTTGCTGCACTGCCCTTTAGAGCCTTACACACAAAATAACTCAAGTTGAGTCGAAATCCACTCATCTCACGATCCCTAGTACACACTTTGAGAATGTTTACAAAAGAAATAAACTTTGAAATTTATATTAGAAAAATACTTGTGCAAACAGAGATTAAAGATTAAAAAATAGACACAGCGACTGACATTTAAATTGCCGTCTAGGCCGCGTCAGTCACCAGGGATCGATAGTGTAAAATATGGTATAAAAGTAAAAAAAAGGTAATTATTAAGAAAGTATAACTGTGTTATAAATAAAAGTTTAGTAAAATTTAAATAAAGTTTCAGTAATTACTTAAAACAGCATAATATTTTAAAAGTTAGACCGACAGTCACCGATGACTGTCTTAGTTAATGCGGTCAGTCACCGGTAACTAAGATGCCACTAAACGTGTTAAATACGGTTTATTCAAGATTACCACAACGACTATTTTTTTAAATTCTGTTCACGCCAATATTTTTTTAATATAAATTTCAAAATTTATTTCTTTTGTAAAAATTCTCAAATTGTATGCTTGGAATTTGTATTTTGTGAAACTTGTGAACGTTTAAATTAAAAAAATAGTCGTCTGTGGCAGCCCCTATGTACTGTAAAACACATTTTCTCTGGAGCAATTTTAAGTAGAAATCACTTCTTGACTCTTTACATGCTGATAAACGTTTCATACAAAAATAACAAATTAAGTTCGATTTTCTCAAAACAGTCAGAGGTATTAAAAAATTGGAAAAAACAGGTGAAATATCGTATAGCTAAAATAACATTCAATGCAACTAAAGTGTAATCGACTAAAAACACAAAAATCGCATTCCACACGAAAATCTATCTTGTATTCCGATATGGAATACTGTTATCTGCTTCAGACGCACTATACATTTTATGCAATATATTATGATAAAATAGAAATTTTCAGTTTTCAAGATGAAAGTCGAGTGTAGGATAAAAAGAAAGATTCAGGTAAACATTAATCAAGAAAAGTTTGTTTTTATCATGTATATGTTTTCTGAAAAAATATCCATTTAAAGAAATGGAAAAAAAAATCTTAGGCATTTCAGTCATTAACTATTTGGAAAATAGCTGTTGACCTCGATAGAGGATTGGAAAATCTAAAGTACAGGGTGATTATAATTAAAGTCCGAGTTTCAAAACGCTCTAAAAAGTGAACCACTTGTTAGACTGGCGTCAAAATTTAACAGCGTATTATTGAAGAAAGGGGAAAGAACATGAACCAAAAAAAAGTTCCAAATTTTAGCGACAGATGACGCTGTAAGCGTCAGAATTTCGACTACAAAGGACAAATCGTAAAACAACGGCTAAGGCGTAAGTTACACGATATAAACCAACTGTATTGTTCAGTGTGCATGACTGTCCGCGTGTGATACTGTTAGTTACGTAAGCCCGTCCACCACGGCAAGGTCGTACCACATCGGATGAGAAAAATCGGTTATTAAATGTCCTGAGGCCAAAAACCGCATAAAAAGCATCCCTCCAATCGGTTTTTAATTGTCCCAACGCCTTTATAACACCTGAAATTGTCATGCGCATGCCAGGTATTTTAATTTACATATACTGACGCTTACAGCGCCATCTGTCACTCAAATTTGGAACTTTTTTTTGGTTCATGTTCTTTCCCCCTTCTTCAATAATACGCTGTTAAATTTTGACGCCATTCTAACGAGTGGTTCGCTTTTTAGAGCGTTTTGAAACTCGGACTTTAATTAAAATCACCCTGTATATCTGAATATTTTGATTACTTGAATTCCGCAACTTATTTGTTTTCTGATTGATTCATGTTTGATTTCTAGAAATATAATACTTCTATTTCCACGATGAAGAAAAAAAAGGATAAAAAACTACAGAAAATTTAATAACTTAAAAAACAAACTGAGATACAGCTTTCCAACAAATTGCTTTTAAAAATACTTTTTTCTCAAAACGACGGTATAAAAATTTAAAATGTGTGATGTTTAGAAGTTTAAAAATTTGCAGTACCAAAAATTATAAAACTAAAATTTCATTTAAAATTTGTATATGACTGGCACATGAATTTAAGTTTTAATTCATGGCGGACGTAATGTAGGACTCTGTTATTACGTAAACCACAGTTTGATCATAATAAAAAATGCTGTTTATTATTATTTTTATAAACATAGAAATTATTTACAAGTCTAAAATTTTAGTCTTTGAAAATATAATTTTCTAAATAATCGTTGTAATTTGTTAAATTACAATTATTTTAAAGATTTATTCTAATTTTTTTCTTTCTCATATGTCATTACCTGAATTAAAATACATTTTAATTTTTTTTTATTTTAATGACAATAAACTTCATGTAAACATCCCTAATGAAACTAATTCATTTCATGTAAACATTCCTCATGAAACTAATTGAATAATACCAATTAATGCATCTAAAATGAAACAAGTTGGAAATTGCACGTGAACGTAACAAATGAAGTGCGATAACGAAGTTTTAAAAATATTCAGATCTTGCTGATATAGTAGAACGTACTCCGGATACAGTATAGTAGTCGAAATCTTTACATTTCTGTAAATGTGCAGGAAGTAATTTTTATTACACCTCAGCAACGTATATCTTATTCATAAAATGTGAAATAATTGAACATAATTAAAACACGTTCCAAACCATGTTTCCCCGTATAGCATTATATTGTGGAATACTTTTGTGTGTCCCTGTAATTTAATAATAAAAATTCTTTGCATCACAGATTGAACAGAATACATATTTTAGTATATATTTCATAGATTCATGACAATTCTATTATGTTCGAATGAGTGTAACATCATTAAAATGCATTTGAAACTTTTTCCCCATTCACCGTAATGTAACGGAATCTTTTTGATTGTCCCTGTAATTGGTCCATGCATCCGATTTTCATAACATTTGAAATGACTCGACAAAATTACGCAATAATTATATGTTTTAAATTTCAAACGATTAAAATGCATTTAAAACTTTTTTCCCTATTGACAGTAATGTAACGGAATCCTTTTGAATGTCCCTGTAATTGATCTATCCATCCGAATTTCATAAAATTTGAAATGACTCGACAAAATTATGTTATAATTATGTATTTTAAACTTCAAATGATTCGTTTTTGTAGTTTTTGCGTTGTTATGTGCGGACAGACGGACGGACAGACAGACGGACAGAAGGACAGACGGACGGACTGAGCGACAACAATAGCTGCTACGTATTTACATAATTACGAACGCACCTAAAAGGAAAAACACTCATGCAATTATTGCTCATTTGCATAACATCTGTCATTGTAACTCGACTTTAATATCTCCATTGTTTCCTTCGATCGTCGTCCATTTCGTTATATTTAAGAAACATGATGTAAATTTTCGACTTTTAATGGAAAATGCTCTTTTGTTGTGAAAAGGGATTTTTCTGTGAAATTCAAGTAAAATAAATCTGTGAATTTCAGATTTTGTATTTTTTAATTGTGAAGCTTGTAAATAAATATTCATATAATCCCCTGTTACTCTATTCGAATATTAAGGATATAAATAGATATTATTTAGTGAACGTGAATGCTATAATGATTGTAATAACATGTCTTAGATAGCACGAAATAGTACATCGGCGAATTGTATACATACGCACTGTAAAAAAAAATCAAGAGGTTACTAAACATTTTTTAGTAAATTTGTATTCCACAGAATTTTTTAGTAACCATTTCAAACTTTTTTTTGCAAGTGAAACAAGCATTTCTTTTGTAAACTGAACAAAAGAATTTTTTGTATAACTAAATTAAAAATTTTTAGTATGAGCCACCAAGCAAATTTTAGTAATAGCTCCAAAATTATTTTTAATAACCATTACGTGCGCTCGAAGGCAGGAGGTTCCTTCGAGCTGCATCCAGACTTCTGACGCGGAAGGTTTTCGGCAAAACTGCAATAGATGGCAACACCAAACATTGCTAACTGCTCCGACAGGATTTTCATAATCCCTTTACTAACGAGTACTTACACTAAATACATTCGAGGCGTATTTGGCAGTGGCCAGTATCGAACCCGGGATCTTTTAGTCTGGAGTCCGTTACTATACCCACTATGCTATCAAGGCCACACCAAGTGAGTTTTAGTAATAGTTATTAAAAATATAAAACTATTAACTCTCTTCGTTGCTAACTTTTTTCTAGTAATTCTTACAGATTTTCTTGTAACCGACTAAGATTACTAAAAGTTTTTTAGTAGTTACAAGGATCACTAAAGATTTTTTGGTAGATCGACCCTTTTTTTACAGTGCGGGCTCATTTACATCAATACTTTTATGTTCCACTGTTCTCGCAAAAAATTTTCGCCATGGATTTCTTGAACAAGAAATCTGAATAGTGAAGCGTATTGCATTTTTTTACGCTAACAATGAAAATAAATAAATAAGGAAAAATAAATAAAAAAGGTACATGTCTTTCTCAAATTTACGATTTTCGTATTCGGAGCTATTATTAGATTGAAAAGTGCTGTAAAATGTGTACTTTTTGTATCTAGTTTTAATAGTTATTTTTTACGAGTTCAGTTATCACTATTGGAGAGCTGACACGCATTTTCAAACCTATGTTTTCTTAAGAAAGTTTTATTATTATTATTATTATTATTATTATTATTATTATTATTATTATTATTATTATTCCTTTTTTCATCTTGACAGCTTTCAAAAATTCAAAATTGTAAAATATTGCATGAGAACTGTTTTTCACCGGTTGAATTGTGCGGCAGTAATAGATAAACTGTATTTAAAATTTATAAGAATTATATAAGTAACATAAAACGCAATGCATTGTATATATCTTTAATCAAAACAATACATTTATGCTATTGATTTTAATGAAACGTGTAATAATTCACTATTTCTTCTTGAAAAGTGCAACATGTAACAAGAAATAGTTGCATAGTTGTTACATTTTTCAAAGTGCAAAAATACGAAAAAATAATTGTACCAGAAAAAATATACGAAAAAATTGTATATGAATTTTAAATCTCAATTCGTACCAATCCAAACCTTTTCTTTCTTGCGTAATTTGTTCACGAACTAAGACTCAATTCAAAGAGTCTATCGAAATTATATTCTGCATTTGTTTACTCTACAATTATATATTTAAAAGACCAGGCTGTTTTTTTTAATCATCAGCCATCAGCTTTCTACTGAAACGATTTTGATAATCATTTTTTTAATGAAAGCTATTCATTTGTAAATGTGCTATTTTTTAAAAATTATTTTCAGTTTTTTTTTAATTGAAAGCTTTTTCTCAAGTTTTTTTTTTCTAAATGGCGGCAATTAATTTACTTACAGTGCTTCAGAGAAAAAGTAAAGGAGATGATTCTTAGTAATTATTCCCAGGTTGTTCACATTGCGCTGGTCGATTTTTCCAACAAACAGAACGAAATCGCGAATTCGATCATGTATTTTAAGTCAATGTGGACACGTATCTGAATGCCCATCGCATTGCTGTAAATGAAGTGAATGCCATTGCAATATTGTATTATCTAACACTATATACAATATCCGGTTATTAAGAAGCACTCTTTAATTTCATTATTTATAATAGAGATTTCTAAGGAAATGAGGCGGTCACGAGAATAGGAATTAAAATATTCTCTACCTTATACAAATTAAACAAGTTGGAAATTGCACGTGAATCGTAGCAAATGAGGTGCGTTCGTACGATAACGAAATTTTAAAATATTCAGTTCTTGCTGATATTTTTATTTCATATAAGTAGGGAGAATTTTTGAAAATTATCCATTTGAATTTAAATCAATTTAATCTCTAGTTATGTTTCATACTTCACTGTAACAGCCAATATTGCGCATAGTTAAACTGAAGAAAATGTGACATTTATGCCATTAGTGAACGTTTAAAAATAATTTTACTGATTGAGAATTATACATAGCATATTGCTCAGTTGTTAATACTACGAACATTGATGTTTTGGCTAAACAAAGATTACAAGTTTGTTTATAATAGTTTGTACAAAACATAGATTGTTTATAAAAACTAGTCATTAGGTGTCACCGTAATATCCACCCGAAATATGTATACAATAAAATATGGAAATATAACACGTGTAAACTAGAATATTTAATACGTGAATTTTCACATTGCTATACTAAGCGTAGTACCAACTTTTTAGTTAAAAATGTCCAAGCCGGGGATCGATACCGGAATCCTTGGAATAGCACTCCAAGTGCTGTACCCACAGAGTACGGACAGAGCATCAACTCGGCTTGAAAAGAACGCACTCAGTGGATCACTTAAAAACTAAACCATCGCGTTGGCGATTTTTATCCTCGTGATTTCTGCTTAACTGTAACCATAGTCTGGCTTGGCACTTCTTGCTGAATGCTGATTTGATTATCTTTGCACACGTGCTTATGCTATTTGATCTTAGATTTCCGCGCTTATATTGATTCGTAATTATTACTGTTATTTTACTTGAATTTTCAAGTTTAGATTATTAGGTCTTTATGTTAAGAGGAGGCACATGTATTGTTTACAAGACAAATACGTCAAAGTTATTTTATATTAAAATAATTCTTTCATAAATTTCAAAACAAGAAGCAGCAAGCCGTCGCTGTGTTTTTTTTCTTTTTTCCCTTATCATTTGTCGCCAAGGAAGCGATGTTTCGCCAAATTAGCAACCTCTCTTATGTTATGATCATAGTTTCAGAGTCATCCGCTCGTATCGCTACTGTCTATGCGTAATCCCATGTTAAACAAGTTGCCATTACAGTGTATGAAAGTTGATTCTCTGTTTCGTACTCTGTGGCTGTACCATTTAAGGTATGAGAACGACGCCCAGCTGAGCATTTTTTGCTTCATATGTTGGTAAGGTTGCATTCCGCAACACGAGATGGAATCGTTCTCATGAGCACACAAACCTACGGCGTAACATATGAAGTGAAAAATACCAAGCTGGGTATCGTCCTTGTAGCTTAAATGGTAGAGCACTTGGAGCGCTATTCTAAGGGTTTCTGGTTCGATGCCCGCCTTGGACATTTTTAACTAAAAAGTGGGTCTACGCTTAGTATAGCAATGTGAAAATTCGCGTATTAAATATTCTAGATTTTCAAGCGTAATTCACTGCTAAAAAATAATTGAGAAATTGATTAATATAAAAAATATATACGTGTAAAGTATTTATAAAATGCATTGAAATTCCAAAATATAATTTAAACGTATATTTAAATATTGTTTATTCATAGTAACGCTCTATTACGGAAATGCGGGTACTATTTGATTATCCCATCGACCCATTTCGATAAATTATATAAATCGCCGAGCTACACGTAAATTATACAAATTGGCATAATTTGTATTTTTAAAAACGAAATAACAAAAAATAGTAAAAGATTAATAAAACTACAAATTAAACGTGAAATTAAAAGTCAGTTATGATATACAACTGATGTCAAGTGCGTGTGCGTGTGACATTTACGATAAACTATGGTTGGCATTAAATCAATTTTTTTTTTTTTTTTTGGCGATAGTTTTCTAGTCGATGTAATAACCAGTAATAAAAGAAACATCCTTATAACTCCAGAAATGATGAACCTATTATCTGAAATTTTACTGACTCGGATGAAGGGTACAATTTTATATTGAAATATATTTTTGAGTTTAAATTTTAATGAAACAGAGCGTCAAGAAAAATTGAAGAGTGTGGAAAATAGGATTATGAATATATCGACAGGTAATTGTTTGATCGATCTCATTCTTTATGCAAAAATTATATATAATTTTATTTGGTTTTACAACCAATAATTGCAGTTTAAAAAAAAAATTGAAAATTGTTATATACCTTTCATCAGAACGAATACGTCGGGAGTCCGAGGAAAACAGTTCTGGATAATTCAGGTTATTCATATTGAATAGGCTTCTTATCATTATCTCTATCTAAATTTGTTATTGATATTGAATAGGCTTCTTATCATTATCTCTATCAAAATTTGTTTGGACATAGAGCTTTTACAGACAAACTGATGGACAAACAGACACACTAACAGGCGGACGGCAATTTTTTTTTTCTAAAAATATGTTTTTCGGAATCTCCAGTGTATGAAACGTGTAAATCCGTCAAAAAATTTGCTCGATTTTCAAAATAATTGCAAGATTTATCATAGTGCTACGGATTATGAATAAGTAAAGCACTGAAGTATTTTTAATAACATATTTCGCATTTAAGTGTGTAATGTTAAAAAAAATGATGCGTTTCATATTAAAATAATAAGTAGTTGTCTTTCAATATGTTTTTAATTAAAAAAATTACAAATATCTCTATGTTAAATAATATTTTATGAAGAACATGGAAATATTCCGATACTGGTAAAGGTTCACATAATGGATACATATAGGTTTACATATAGGATACATATAGGTTTACATAATGGGTTACATATTGGATATTTCGTTTTAAGGGGATCCATGAGATAAAAATCTTGAAATTTTCTAAAAAATCTTTTATGTTTGATATGACGATTTACATAATGTTTTTATATTAATTATAAGAGGAAGGGTTATTTTTGTTTCTTTGTTTGAGTTTGTTTTCAAAATCTAGCTTTCAAACTATGGTTGTCATAAAATGAATTTTGTGAAAATGTGTATTTCTTGATAAAGGATTTTTTCACAATTTCTCGGATTTAATTTGTTATAAATCAAGATGTATCTTTTTTGACTATTTAATTTAATTTGGAATCAGCCAATTAAACAAAAAGTTTATTTTTGGAAAAATGTTTTTTTTTTTTTTTAATAAAAGTTACATTATTATTTTTTTTTCAAAGGAATATTTAAAAAATGCTGGATCAAAATTAAATTTTATTGTTCATTAAAGGGTAAAAAATCTGAAATTCTACAAATAATATTTTGAACTATAAAAATTTTAAATTACCCCGCTTTTTTAATAATCTTTTAATTTAATTTTTTTTTAAGATTATGTGAAGATTCATCATGTGATTTTCTTTACAAATATTATGGTTACAAGTAACATGATCACAAAAAAAATTCACAATTTTAACTCTATAAATAAATATTATTTTAAAATTATTTCCGGATCTCTTTAATCATGTAATATTTGTTTTATTTACATTAATAATAAATTTTCTTGCTTTCAGTTTTAAGTTTTCTAACAGTATTCATTGGTATTTTTAGCTTTAGATACACAAAGCATTCAGATTGTTCAAATTACTGATAGAATATGATTAAAAAAACAAATTTTACGTCTCGATTTCTAAAATGCTCTTGAAGTCAATATTTTTGGCTTTTGATTTTACAACACATCATGTCTGAATATTCTAAATCAATATTATACTCGCATATGTAAACACTGTTAAAATCAAAATACATTTTAAATTTAGAAACTATCGCATTATATAAAATGTTCTATAGAAACTGTTAATACTTTATCTATTTATTTTTAGTTTAAATATCGATAATTTTCCATAGCTGTTGCTTTTTTTAATACTTTTACGCAAGATTACAATTTTTGTTTTCATATAAAAATATTCCCTTATACTGAGAATTTACATTTTTGGATGTCAAAAGGATTTAAAGTTTTCTCAATCTAAATTTTTAAAGTGCTTTTGAAAAACAGATAGGAAAAAAAATCTGAAAATCATTTTTAGATTGGATCACAGGAGCTCTTTTTCCATTACATTCTACGATCCAAAGGGAAATATTTTAGTAAAGAAGCGTGAAGTTGTTGAATATATAGCAAGTTCTTGAATTTCTAAATTTAAATATTTTTCAGAATTGTATAATGTTGTTGGAACCGATTTGATAAAATTTGGACGATAAAAATAATGATTATGTGTAATATTGTGTGTGTGACATATATTCATTAGAACGCATAATAAAATAATATTCAAGCATTAATATTAAATTAAGTTTTTTTTTCTTTTGAAAATGGCGTTATTTTATACAGAAGAACTAAAATATAATGTGGAAAAAATTCACTTTAAGATACACTGAGAAAAAAAAAATATGCCGCCTTCAACTAGAACGAACAGTTAGTCACTTTCTAAATACCTAAACTAGAAATATAGATGTCCAAACTATGCGAGTAGGGTAAACAACTAAGCTGAATAGGCGAAATGACTTGACATTTCTAGTCTCTAGACGAAATGACATTCAACCGTTTCAGTAGCGAGAAATTATCGCTTGATTTTAGGAATGATTTCTTAAGCTATAATTATAGCTACTAAATCAAATCTCTTGTGTTCGCATCTATTTGAAGAGATTTTTAGATAAATTTGACAACAAAAATATCGGAAAACGTACTTGAATTCTAGTAAGAGACTCTGGAACTCTCGAAGAAGTGGAACTAAAATTTATAAGGATGACATGGAACTATTTTTTCTAGAGCCATTACTTAGATTCTATATGCCAGAACCATATTTTTTTTCAGTGTGTAAAAGAAAATGAAAGTATTTCAAGGGAAAATAAGTAGATTATTTTTAATAAAATATATACATTTATTATACATGTATATACAGGGTGTTTCTAAATTCATGGTCCAAACTTTAACGGGTGATGGTTCACATCAAGACAAACAATATTTAAATAGGAAACCAAGGGTCCCAAAGTCTTCCGAAGGAGATAGGCGCCATTAAAGTTTAAGGTCCAAAAATTCAAATGATTATGAAAAACAGAAAAATTGGTCGATTCGTTTGCGGTTTTCACTAAAAGTATTCTTTATGTCAGTATTGTCTTAAAAATAAATTATAAAGATAAAATTCAAAAAATGACGATAGAGGGCGCTTTAGACTTTAGATTAACGAACAACTATTTTTAAGCGTTATTTTTTGTATCTAATTAAATGCTTGCAAATGCTTAGATTTAAATTTTGAGCTCAAATTCTAAATCGATGGAGTGGTTAAGAAGCGGAAACTGAACAGTGTTCAGGTGTTAAAATGTTACCCTCCCCAACCCTCGAACACATTTCAAATTTCCGCACTTAATTACTCAAAACGATGCAGATTTTGAGCTCAAAATTTAAGTTTGAACTTTTACAAGCATTTAATTAGATACAAAAAATAACGGTTAAAAATAGTTGTTGGCTACTAACAAAAATATATTCCGAACAATCCATGAGACTTGCACTTTGGAAATTACTCGTTCTGAGTCGTCAGATGACTAAATTCTGTATTCTATCAAAGACTTTATCGTCACAGGCAGACGTAAGCGTAAAAATGATTCATGATACTCTTAGAAGCCTTTGGATACCATTCCCAATAGATTGCGTACTTTTCATGTCATCCAGGCGAGTTCGTTGCAAAATGTGGGGTTGTTCATAATAGTTTGGATCTTGAGAGTAATATCATCTCCGTGAAAAAATTGTTCATTTTTTTTCTCAGTAATTCATTTTTTTCTCAGTAATTCATTTTTTTTTCACAGGTTAAATATTCGTTAAAATGTATTTTTGTATGTAATGAATATCTAATAATGTTATCATAGTTAAAGGAATCCAATAAACTTATTTTTGCATCTGCTTTGTAATATATATGTAATACATATGTACATTTAACATTATTTAAACTGTGTGACTTTATACCAGTTGCGGTAATGTCATACATTTTTAAATTAAGGCGTCATGTACTCTTTTAGATAACAAAATACACGAAAATGTTAAATGTTTAAGATTTGGAATCAAGCTATACCTAATTGACTTGAATTATAAAATTAAAGACACACATTGAGAAAGATTTACTTTATCAGAAAAAGTTATTAAAAAAGAAAACAATGTATATACAAGGCTTTTTATTTATTTACTTTTTTTAGTGATATTACATTTTTTATGAAAGAATTATTTTTGCATGCATTTCGTGCATTATTTTTCGAATTTGAATGGGTAAAAGAAACCAAGATTTTTCTTTTTAAAGTGTTCATATAACGTTCCAGCAAACACAGAGATATCGGTAAACAATTAGTCCACAGCCACTTTGCCGGTACCAACGGTTTCGGCACAATACCATCCGTCGTATCGGTTCCGTTACTTTTTCGAAACCCCGGGCGAGTGTCGTCCGACAGGTAGGCCCACAGCCGGTCCGGAAATCCGACGCTAGCATAAATTGATAAAAAACAGCGTTTAGTGGCGCCATCTATGATTCATCTTGGAACTATATTTGTTAAAATTCCAAAAACAGTATTGCAGTTTAGGAAGACACTGGAGTCGATCTGAGGACCATAAGATCAGAAGGTAAATGCTTTAACCACCTAACCAGTGGTCCTCGCTGTGCTTAGGATTTTATGAGGTAATAAGTGGAAGACATTTCGTTAAGGAAAGTGTTTGTCGTTGATGGGAATTAGTCTGTGGAAAAATTGGAATTTTGATGTTTTTTATTTCTTTTTTTGTGTATTAATAATTAGCGTATTATTATTATTATTATTATTATTGTAATAATAATAATAATTTTTACAAATTAAAAATTTATTAATTACAAATTATTTTTTGTGTAGTTGAAAATTTATTTAATGAATTAATGAATGAATGAAATAAATATCTTAGCGGATTAGTTAAAGCAAACGAAATAGTTTTACTTATAAATTTAAGAACTATTATTTACTTAATAAAGTAGATTATTTTTAGAGTTTTTGTATTTGTTGATAAAATCTTTCTATTAGAATTTATAATGTAATTATATGCATTGTATTAATTTATAAATTATGTATTTTTAAGATGGTAAAACTTTTATCAAATAATAAGTTGATAACTAATAATTTTTGATTAGAATAAGAATTAATTTTATGTCATTCGTTATTTATGAATATTTTAAAATTAAAAATAAACAAAACTGTTGATGCATATCTATATATATTTTTCTTTTATTAGAAAATTCTACATGGGGGAAATTTCTCGATTTTTCTTTAAATTTAAGATTACTTTAGTATTTAATATAATATGTGAATTTAGAAATTTTCTGTTAATGCAGTTTTTTAGGAATTATAATGCAATTGGATGTGTTAGATTCAGAAATATATATTTGTAACATAAAAAAACAAATTTCAATTAGAAAATAAGTTGATAATTCATCACTTTTAATTATAATAAAAAAAAATTAAATAAAATGTCATTTAATGATTTACTGTAGAATATATTCTTAGTGATTGTTTTTCAATATAATAATAATAATAATAATAATAATAATAATAATAAAAATAATAATAATTATTATTATTATTATTATTATTATTATTATTATTGCTTTTAGAAATTGTTTTTTAGAAGAAGGATATTTTTGAGTCTTTCGTTTAAATTTTAAGGCCAAAACTCTGGATAGAATTGTTATATTTTTATAGCTTATAAAATAGTTTTGAAGAATTTTCAGTAAGTTGTTAAAAAAAAGGAACTATTTCTTTGAAAATTAATATAATTAGAAATTAAGTCAAATTAGCTTATGAAGAATTTTATAATATTTCTTCTTCTTCTTCTTCTTCTTATTATTATTATTATTTACGATAAAGTTTACAAGGAGTAATACGTTTAATAAGCGATAAAAAATAAATGTTTTTTGCTTATTCAAACAACTATGAGTTTTTAATGAATTAAAATAAATAAATAAATAAATATTGGCTATTTTTGTCAAATTTTCTATTTATGACTATTAGAATTTTACATGAAATACATGAAAATTAGTTCTATTGTCAAAATTCAAAAGAAATTTAGAAAATTAAAAAATAAATGCCGGTTAAAATAAAAGATTTTGACTTCGGACCGATGTTGGGAAATCTAATCGGGCCACTAACAGAAATCCCATATCGGTCCTGCATCGCGTGCCACTATCGGTCGTTTGCTGATATATACGCATAAATGAACCGATTGCGATAACCGGCAGCTGAAAAATCAAACTCTTAAGTTTCAGTTGCCGACATGCTGCCGAAACTTCACCGAAACTACTGTGTACATGCCGACACATAACAGATAATGCCGGCTGTGGTCTGATCGAGTGCCGAAAGGTATGTGTTTGCTGGGATATTTTCAAAATGACTTACAATAAAAAATAAAATTTATAAATCTACATATTTTTTAAAAAGATATTCGAAGTATTGATTCATTTTTATACAAAATTAGGCTTGCATGTGACACTTCTTAGTTGAGAAACATAATAATAGGTCATTCTGTGACTTATTATATATACGTTTATACGAAATTACGCCTAATACATTCAGCGAAAATTCTAGGCAATAGTTTTTGTGAAATCGTGCGCACAAGGAAGAAAATCTCTGTTTTGAGAAAAATTGAATTTCAAGACTAAATCACCTATTACTCATGCAGAAAAAATCAATGTGTTTTAGACATAACTACTCTTCTAATAAAAATTTTTGTATGTGGTTTGATTTCAAATGTTCCTAAAGAATCATGGTTAACACACATTCTTATAAAATTTAAAGTTGAAGTGAAATGTTTACAACAGCTAAAACTTCAAATGCGGTTTTTTATAAAATAGTCTATAGGCCAGTTACCTAGTGCGTACAGTTACCCCAGCTTACCTTAGTTATTCTTGTGAACTTATAAGCATACATCACATTAATATCATTACTTTTAGCAGCTCCTTTGTTCACAAGTGTCTAGATTTTTACTGTTATTTTACCGTAATATAAATAAACACAATGAATATCTATGTGTAAAATATATAGAGATAAAAATTTATTGAGAATGATACGTAAATAACAACACGTCCTCTAATTGTTGATATTTTTCAACCTTTTTTTCCGTCTAGTATGTTTAAATAAATTTTTCATTTCCACATAAAGAGATAAATTTAACGACGTTGAAATGAACGCCTTGTTCGATTGAGAATACATTAAAACAAATATGCATACACATATTCCTATAAATATTTAATTATCATGTAACAAAATATTGCCGCCTTTAATTTTCTGCATAATGAAAATATTTGAATTTTAATTTATCACCTCTATCAAACTGCAGAAAACATTGCTTAAAGCGATTTACATACATTAAGAAAATAAATAGAGTTCATTTAGGCTTAATTAAAAAGCACTTCTGTTAATCTAATTTATTTAAACAAATTTAACCTTCGTTTATTTAATGATCTATATAAAAAAAACTTTTTTAATCACTTGAACCAAATTTATAAATCATAATATTCGTGCATTCAAATAAAACAGATGTAGTCTCATTTGTTTAAGTGAGTTATCTGCATTTGTAAATTTCATTAATATAAAATTTTACTTTAATGTGCCTTTTTTCTATACTAATATTCTTCGTTAGGTAACTATATTGCTTTTTACAAAGAAATCTTTCGTAATGAAAAGCAATATGAATGAATTTAAAATAAATATAAGATAAAAAGTCCTTAATCATGTCATTCAATGTGTTCGTTTTTTGAAATGTATGTAGTACATTTTAAAGAACGAAAATGGATATGTGGTTTTGATATATATGCACTAAAAATTCCAATACATAAATGTAATATACTAGGACTTCCCTCAGAGGGATTAGTCTGAGTGATATTGCTTAAAACAGAATTTTAATAATAGTATGCTAAAAGTAAAAAAAAGAAGATGCTATCTTCAACCCTTTAACGTTCATTGGTTTCGCCACGAAACCACAAAATTTTAATTCTGATATGCAACACTGACACCGGCATTTTTATCTAAAAGTATCCCTTTTATTATGTATGTGAAAAGTCACGTTTTCTTATTTACAAATATATTTGTTCTTAATTACCGGTGTCATTCATTTATTTTGACATCTTAGCAATGAAAATGCTTTGATCGTTAAAGGGTTAATTGATTATACACTGTCACTAATCGAAATGACAAAAAATAGCAAAGTGAATGGTACAATTGCAAAATATTACATAAAAATTCCTATACACGGTTGAAAAATGGGAAATCAAACTATACAAAACAGCCATGCATGGGTATAAAATTCGAAATACGCAATACATTTAAAGTAAAATAGATAATGAAGCATTAAAATGTCTTGTATCAGAATTTTAACTCTTTGAAATGACGTCAAGAATATAAACACCAATTTTAGTAGCTAAAAGTGGCGCAAATCATGATGGTTGAGTAGAATGAGGAAATATTTTATATGGTGTGTGGCGCCTTTAAATAATTAGAACAAAATAGTTAATATATAAAATAATATAATGTGCACATCTATTTTCTATGCATGCGATGAAGTTTTCGATAAAAACTTAGGATATTCTCTCTTTAAAAATTATGTATAAAAATATGTATATTTCTTTATAAATTATGTATATTCTATTTTTTTACGACTATGCCACTGTTGGAAATGTCTATAGTGTAAGGTATTAACGAGATCTGAATACCTTGCCTGCATAAGCTTTGAGCCGTCAAATGTCATCACAAGTGATTTACAAATCTGAACAAGAACATATTTTTTCAGTATAACATGCTGGCTCAAATACGCCAATGTGAACTCGATTGTGCAGTTTTACCCGAAAAAGTTATTATATAAAACATCTGCTAGTGGAATTGAGAAAATGATTAGAATAGTAAATCTGAAAAGTTAATATCAACCCCTCCCCATACTAATTTGTAATGGAATTCTTTTGTTGTGACGTGTTAATGAAAATAAATATTTTTTTGCGCGGCATGTTTTAGAAAATATATATTCTAGTGCTCTTGATAAATGGATATCAATTTCATTATGTTTCTACGGCTCATTATGTTTCTAACATCATTAAAAAATAATTGGAATCTTTCATCCCATCGGCCGTAATGTAACGGAATACTTTTGACTGTCCCTATATTCGAAATATTTATCCGATTTTATTAAAATTTGCAATAACAACAAAATTCGGCAATAAATAGATATTTTAAATTTCAAACGATTCCGTAGGCTAGTTTTTGCGCTGTTATATGCGGACAGACAGACGGACGGATCAAGCGATGGCTATAGGAACTAAATATTTATATTAATTAGGATACCTAAAATGGTTAAATTTAAAAGCGCATGCAGAAATTGAAAACGCATTTCCAAAAATTATTGCTCAAAGACAGTATTGTAACCGATTTCTTTTGTGTTTCTCTGTAATTGGATTAGAAATGCTATGAATATCCTGTTAAAACGTAATCGTAATGAAATTCAGTGATTTATACAAGTTTCACACATTTGCAATAGCGGAATTTCATTAAAATACTCTTCAAAGTATTTCCCCCAATAGACCATAATTTAATGAAATTCTTTTGGGTGTCCAGTAGATAAACTATTAATTCCACATACTTCATCTACAATACCAAACATGCCTAAGGGACCCTAAATATGGTTTACCTTGCAAACACATCAATTCATTTAATGCCACAAAGAAAAAGAAGCTAGCCAAAAAATTTAGAACAGTATATGGTACACTTTTTTATATAATTAGCGCCAAAATATCATTATTTACATTGCATGGTAACCCGGCTGTTCTTTTTTTATTAAAAAATTGTTTATTTATTTTTTCTCTAATTATTTAATCTAGATTTAATCGTGTTTTTTAATTGCTACTTTCTTTTTAAAATAATAGAAATTAATTTAAAAATAATTTGCGCCAAATTTGTATCCCGATGCGTATATGATATCTCTGCCCTAATTTCATGGTACTTTTCCAATACCTTCACCTTTTCGTTTTTATAAATCATGGTCCTGTTTGGGTTTCAGAAATTGAGATTTAAAACCTGATGATCGTTTATGTATATTTTTACTCATATATATGGCATAGATGTCATATTTATGTATAAAAATATAAGCTCACGTTAGCGAGATTTTTTCTCCGCCAAATTGACGTGAAAATGGTGTTTTTTAATATTGCTATAAGTATTTTACGATTTACGATTTATTGTGATATTTATACTTTTTATTATATTTATTATTATGTTTATTATTTATAACTTTTTATTCATCGCTCCAACTATTGTTTTTTTTTCCTCTCTTTCTTTCTTTTATTTATCTATTTATTTATTATATTACTTGATCATTCTGTCGACCGAAAAAGTATCGCTAAACAATAAGATAAAATGCCAATAATGAATGATCGTGAATGTCGCATCCAATCGCATTAAATACGATACATGAGTTTATGAATTTTAATTAATTTTATACATACTTTTGTAAATATTTATATGTAGTACCCAACGCAAACTTACAGCTTTTATATATAATATATGGGCACATATGAGGAATTTTTTACAAGAAAATGGTAATTTTCCGACAACTATAAGATATGATTTTTATTTTTCAAAAATATTTAATCGTTTTTTCACACACTTTTTATAATCAGAAAATTATATAAAACTTGCCAGTTATGCATCTTTAATGTCTATATAAACCCAATAAATCACATGTAATTCGGTACAGTAGTTTTTGAGGAAACGAGGCTTTTAAAAAATCGAAAAAACATTTTTATCTCTTAAAATAGTAATATTTATAAGCTGATAATAAGGGAAATACATTATCAGATATGCAGATACACCTGGGAAAAAAATCAAGAAATTTGATTGAAAGGCATGTTTCCAATGCTTATCCGGCTATGCCCTTTGGGATTTTAACGAAAACATCCAACCAGTGAAATGTGACGCAGACGAAATTCCTGTGACGTATGCAAATAAATTATGCTTTTTTATCAGTTTTTTAAACATAATTTCTAAACTATTTGGAACTAATTTTTGAAAGTAGGTGCATTCACGAGGTTACCTTCATAGGTACCTTCTGGTACAAACAGAATCGAAATCCGACAAGTATTTTTGAGATTTGCTTGACGAAAGAATTTTTTTTTTTTTACTTTTAATATCGTTACGTACTCTGAGTATATTTTCTGTAGAATCGAAATCCGACAAGTATTTTTTGAGATTTGCTTGACGAAAGAATTTTTTTTTTTACTTTTAATATCGTTATGTACTCTGAGTATAAGACTTCGCTACGCTCAGACAATTAGTATATGAAAAATCTAACACGATTACATTTTAATTGATAATTCGACATGATTTAATTGTTAATATAATGTTATAGCAATCGAAATACACTATTTTAATGATGGTTAATTAATTTGTTTTGTTTCTAATTCAAGAATTTGTTATTTAAATTTCTTATCCTTTTATAACAATTTCCTAATTTGCTGTTAATTAAAAAAATGTAATTTAAATATTACAACTACTATTTGAATAATTATGTTTTCAAAGACAAAAATTTTAGACATAAATAAATTCTATATTAAAAAAATAATAATGAACATCATTTTCATGATGATCGAAACATGGTTTACGTAATAACAGTGTCCTATATTATGTACGTCATAGATTAAAAATTAATACTTTTGTACCAATCATATACAAATTTTAAATGAAATGTCAGTTTTGCAATTTTCGGTACTGCAAATTTTTAAACTTCTAAACATCCCACATTTTCAATTTTTACACCGTCGTAAAGAGGAAAAAAATGTAATTTTAAATATAATATGTTTGAAATATGTATCTCAATTTGTTTTTAAGTTATTAATTTTTTTGTAGTTTTGATTTCTGGACATTAAACATGAACCAATCAGAAAACGAATAAAATAAAAAACAGAAGTATTCCATTTTTGGAGAGTATATATGGACAAATAAGAAAACGAATAAAATAAAAAAAAATATTGCGGAATTCAACCAATAAAAAGACTCTGATATACTTCAGATTAACCAGTTCTTTAACGAGAACAACGATTTTCCAAATAGTTAAAAAATATGTTTCAAATGTAAGCAAAAAAAAATTATGAGATTTTTAAATTCCGGGTGGCCAAAAAATCTATCGAAACTTTAAATATTCATAAAAGCTGGAAAAACAACCGAAATAAAAAAACGGTTTGCATGGTTACTATATATAGGTCATGGGAGTTTTTTAAGAGAGTAATAAAAATAACTCAAAAACTAATCGACATATACTTCTAGAAAACCTTGACTTCGGTTAAAATATTGAAATGAGACGGCTATAAGAACTTGCACTATTAATCCACAATTAGTACATGATTGAGTGTCTTTTACTTAATCAAGTATCGGCCGCAGATTCCTGGTTAACGTAAAATAATTTCACGAACAAAACATTAATCCTTTGCTCTCAATAACCTAGATACGGCCTTTGACACGGCTATCAACCTTGAGCAAATTCTGGATTAGCAGCGCAAGTTCTCATTACCGTCTTATTTACATGTTTTCACCTAACTCGAGCGTTTTCATCGCCATCTGTCGGATGTTTATTGAGATGTGTATTGTTGTCTTTAAAAAACAATATGAGTGACAGGTGAAACAAAAACAGGTGATAGAGTAAGAAGCAGATATTTCCGTGGCATGGCCTCCTCGATTTCCTGATCTTAAATTGCTTGTATTTTGGCATCGAATTTATTTAAAACTAGCTACGTACTGTGGGAGAAAACAAAAATTAATACTTTCATATATACCTCATACATATTAATACTTTCTGGGAAATACATACTAGCAGCGCCACCAGCAAGGTGCTGAAATTTATATAATACTTATCCTAACTGTAATCTGCAATAACTTATGTCAACTTCTAACTGAATCATAAGTTTGATAAAAATTCGTGCATTAGTTTCTGAGATAGGACTATTGGGAAAATCTTTAAAAATCAACATAAAAGAGCCACCTGTTGGGCGATGTACACCACACAACATTCCTGAGCAATTTTTATCAGAGATTATCTGGGGATGAAGTTTGATGAAACTACATGCATTACATCTTGAGATACAGCTATAGCAAAATCGTGGAAAACGCAGTATAGCAGACAAACAGTCAACAACAGAAATCTATATAAACCAACTGAATCTGAAGTTTGGTGAAAATTCGTCCATTAGTTCTTGCGATATTCATGAATAATGCAGCATAGCAGCGCTACCTGTTCAGCAATTTATATCAAAAAGCAATCGCCACTAAATTATACAAAAGAATTGGCGAATATAAAGTTTTATGAAAATAATTGCATTGGATCTTGAGACACAGTCATTGTGGAAATCATAAATAATACAGTATAGCAGAATCACCTGCTGAGCGATATTCTCCAAAAACTAATCAGCCCCATTTTTTATAAAAGTGCAAGTGAATCTAATGTTTTGTAAAAATTCCGTTCATGAGTTCTTGACATAGAGCGCTCACAATTTTTTTTCACACACAGACATTTTTTTAAACTATTTAATCGTGTTCAGGAGCTCTCAAAGGTTCCAAAAGCATTCAGGAGCTTCCACCGATTCCGAGGAATCCTTCATCAACAAATGTTACATCTGTGCTAGCTATCAATAAAGATAGCTATAGCTTGAACAGTGCATATGCATAAACGCACGATAATAAAATCGTCGCTGTCATATTATTAACAGTAAGTACTGTAACTTTTTACCGGTAGTAATTTGATTTCCAGATTGCTTTGATTTTTTATAGTTGATTAAATATCATACAGCACTATCGTGCTGTATAGAGCTCAGATGCATCTTTAATTTTAGAGTCCAAAGTTTGCATCTTAATAACTATGGACTAAATAATTGGATAGCAACGAAATTGATAAAGGGAAAAGTCGTACTCAAGACTTCGAAGTTTACGAAATTTCATCCAGATCTATCAATAAGTTATGAAAATCCAGAATACTTCTTTTATCACTTTTTTCTTCATTAAACAAGAAAAAAGGACAAACAACTAAATTTTAACCCAAACCAGGAAAGATTGAGTGACGTGTACTAGCGTTATCGAAAGCTTTGAATTTAGGTATTTGCCTTCAAACGTCCTGTCAAAAAATATCCAACATTAAAAAAATGGCAACCATTTAAAATTTATATAGTGCTATATCTTCCATAATTTAACATAATAGAAAATTCTCTTTATCGAAAACATTATTTTCTTACGATTGACTAAACGCCTGTTCGTTAAAGGATTAATACTGTTGGAAGAATGTCTTAAACTAAAGATTGTTTAAAAGTTTTCTTTAACCCGGCAGGACGCGCGCTTATTTTAGTAACAGGAGGACGCGCGCAGGGTCGAAAAGGCCCGAGAATATTTTTTCGTGAGTTAAAGTACTGACATTTCTGTAAAAACAAGAAATTCATTTTCTAAAATGTATTTAAGATGTAATGTATTCAATCAAATAAAATATAAGGACTACTTACATTTTAATAACACGAAGTAAATGTTGGAATAGTATGTTCGCTAGTAAGTAAATATAATAAACCTATAAGTGCTTTTACTTCAATTACTGTAGTTCTTTTAGCATCGCGATCTTTCTGAAACTTTTCAGCTATTTTTTCGATATAAATATTTGTATATTTTACTATATTTGTCAACATATTTTCATCGATTAGCATTAGTAACGGATCAACTGGAGTTGACACTTTTAGCTTCCTCTATATTTCCCGGTAACTTCGATATAATATTACTAGCGGGAGTTCCAACATTCTGACGATATTTCTTTTTATACCACTTTGTACATTTATCTTTCCCTAAAAAGTACTCTTCGTCCGAATTATCGGATAAATCTTCTGATTCTAAATCTTCTTCAGAAGAAGTTTCATGGGGACTGAAATCTTCATAATCGCTTAACTCTTCACTTTCCTCACTTAATGACGATTCCCCAGTAGATACTTCAGCTAATAAAGTTTCTAAAAGTTTCATTTCATTGGCATAATTATATTGACGAAGCATTTTGACGCTAATATTTTTAAAATTTGCACTCCATAAAAATTACACCACGACGCGCGCAGGGTCTTAAAGGCCCGTCGACTGAATTTCTCCTACAGTAGAATCCACTAGACTGAAGGAATGGTTTTCCTTCGAAAGAGGGTGACCTTCAATACAGCTACACCGGACCGTGCCTACTTCAGTCGAAAAGGGGTGATGGGATTGGTAATGTTTCGAACCTGCGGGCCTTTTAGGCCCTGCGCGCGCGCTGCCGGGTTAACAGTTTAAATTTAAAAGCTCCGATGTACGCTCCGACACGTCTTTCATGACATGATACCTAATACGATGTTTGAAAGACGAATCTTGCAAAAGAATTTAACTTTGTGTTTAAATACATTAATATTTCACTAATATTTTATGAAAAGTATTTTACATATATATGTATAATAACGGATCTTTTTTATTTGAATAAAAAACAATTCACAGCAATTTTTTTTCTGGATAAGTAATATAATTTCTATCGAAATGCATTCAAAGGAATATTAAACATAATCTTGCCTTGTGGAAAAAAAAATTTATGATTGACAAAACTTTTCTTCTTTGAAGCATAAAACTTTTGAAAAAATGTCTTAAACTAAAGAATGTTAAAAAATTTTATTTAACAGTTTAAAATCAAACGCTTCAATGAAACTCCTCAGGAATAGCACGTCTTTGACACCTAATGTGGTGATTGAAAGACGGATCTTGCAAAGTATGTAACTTTGTGTTTAAAGCCATTAGTGTTCTACAAATATTTAATGAAAAGTATACTATAGGTGGCGCTGATGGCGATTGAAGGCCAGGTGATCAGTGCTGAGTGAAGTGTCGACCTGGCCTTCTATCGCCGTCAGAGCCACCTATTATTTGAAATTCGAACTAAAATAATAAATTACGGTAAAAAAACTCCAGGCATTATCCATAACCCTCCTGCAAAAATTTTTTGAATAGTTGTCACCGTTTGCAAGTTATTGAATTTTAAAATCCATCAGTCATTTTTGGAACACCCGGTATATATATATGTGTGTGTGTGTGATAACGGACATTTTTGACATGAATATAAAACTATTTACAGCAATTTAAATATTTTCTAGATATGTAACTTTTCTAGATATGTTTTTTATTGAAATACATTCTAATGAAATATTACTCATAATGTTGTCTTACAGAAAACATTGTTGTACGTTGTTTCTTACGATTGATTAAATTCATCGTAGTTAAAGCATAATACATTAGAAAGAATGTCTTAAACTAAAGATCGTTAAAAATTTTTCCTCACCAGTTTAAAATTTAACGTTGTGACAAAACTCCCCAGGAATACCACGTCTTTAGTTTACGTGACACCTAATGAGATGTTTGAAGACCGGATTTTGCCAAGGGTTTTGTGTCTAAGTTTGTGCCAACTTTGTGTCTAAAGACGTAATTCTTTTACAAATATTTAATGAAAATTTTATATATATGTAAAGCATTTTCCCATGATTGATGTCATTTCCTTTTTAAAACGTAAATAGAATATTTTGTAAGTCTATGGGATTAAAAGATGACATGCAATTTTTGGTTTCTAAAATAAACAGATTCGTGCGAATCGAAATGTGGAATTTTTTTTTTATTTTTTAATATTTTCCCAAAAAACATCTTTCAATCGCAATATTATCTACATTGTGGACTGAAATAAAAAATAAATACAATTTCTGTTATCAAGTTAAAAAATACATTTTCCCCATTACCCTTTTATAAAAAAATGGAGTAATTCTTTTTTGCTATCGTTATACAACCGTCATTAAATTTAGAAAAAAAAATTATATCTCGAAATTTAATTCGATTTTCAAGTATGTAATACTTTTGATGACATGGATGAATACGGTAATTTGGTGTTAACGTTTCACATTCTTCACACTAAACGTTTCACATTCGTCTATATTGCCTATGTAAAATATGATGCATCTCTAATAATAAAGGGAGAGAAGGATGTTTGTCTGTGAGCGCTGTTCTGAAGAGACTGCTGCACGTAGAGTTACAAAATTTGGAGGGAAGGTACTTTTTTACATGTAGTTTTGCACCTCAAAGCCAGATTTTCGATTTTTTGTTCAGATTTCTTAAAATAATTTTTTAGGCGATTTTTAGCGTTATTTTTGCGGTTTTATCCCATTAGTGAAAGGAATACGGTTTCATTCTTTTAACCCAAAATAGCATTTTTTTCTCTTTTCAACAAAGTTTATTCGGAATTTGTACAGCGATTTTTGAATTTTTAACGACTTTTTAATGCGATTTTTTGTGTTTTTTCTCATTTAGCGACTATTTTTTGAGATTGATAAAAAGAAAATCGTTTTAAACTTTTAGTCTAATGCCCTAAATTTTGTGTTTGTTACGATTTTTAGATTTTAACGATTTTTAATGCGATTTTCAATGCGATTTTTAACGTTTTTTAAAGATTTTTGCGTTTAGCATCTATTTTTTTCAGAGTTGCTCTATCAAAAACTTGAGCTGTTGAGAATGCAATAAGTAGTATTTTTTTGTGAAATCTACCTAAAATGTCAAAAATTTAGGTACCACTATTTTTGAATAGCAGTTTCATAAGCTATCTTAAATTCTTGCTTAAGACCGCTACCCTCTCGAGTTATATATCACCTGATAGGTTATTTAACAGAGTATGATTTTGATAAAGTTTTTGGAGAATAGAGTGCTCTACCTGGTGGTGGAAAATGGAACTAATAGAACGCTATTTTTTTAAATCTATAATAATAAAGACACAAGTTTATGTGGTGTCAGCGCTGTTCTGAAGAATCTGCTGTACGTAGAGTTACAAAATGTGGAGGGAAGTTACTTTTATACATGTAATTTTGCACTTCGAAGCCCGATTTTAAATTTTTTGGTTAGATTTTTTTTTTATAATTTTTTAGGCGATTTTTAGCGTTCTTTTTGCCGTTTTATCCCATTAGTGAAAGAAATACGGTTTCATTGCTTTAACCCAATATAGCAATTTTTTTCTCTTTTCAGCAAAGTTTATTCGGAATTTGTACAGCGATTTTTGAATTTTTAACGAATTTTTAATGCGATTTTTAGTGTTTTTTCTCATTTTTTTTTGAGATTGATAAAAAGAAAACTGTTTCAAACTTTTAGCCCTAAATTTTATGTTTGTTACGAATTTTAGATTTTAACGATTTTTAATGCGATTTTCAATGTGATTTTTAACGCTTTTTCAAGATTTTTTGCGTTTTGCATCTATTTTTTTCATAGTTGTTCTATCAAAATCTTGAGCTGTTGAGAATGCAATAAGAAGTATTTTTTTTGCGAAATTTACCTAAAATATCAAAAATTTAGTTACCACTATTTTCGAATAGCAATTTCATAAAATGTCTTAAATTCTTGCTTAAGACCGCTACCCCCTCGAGTAATATATCACCTGATAGGTTGTTTAACTGAGTATCGTTTTGATAAAGTTTTTAGAAGAATAGAGTGCGCTAGCTGGTGGTGGAAAATGGAAGTAACAGAACGCGATTTTGTTTAAATTTGGAAATATAACAATGTGATTTATTTTAAATTTTAAAATGGTTTATAATACATGATAAAAAATGTAAACAAAGAATGATGTGACACATTTCAGTGTGCGTGAAAGGAGAGTCGCGAACAAAATTAGGAAATGTAATAAGGAGATCTGTTTTTGAGTAGAGTTAATAAGGAGTTAATAAGGAGAGTAGAGTTAATAAGGAGATCTGTAGTTGATAACACACGTTAAAATTTTTAAAGTACTGGTGATGCTCTGGAGAGACCGCTGCACGAAGTTATGCATGAAATTTTACACCTTGAAGGCCGATTTTCAGTTTTTTTAATTTAATTCATATGCGAATTTTAGTGGGTTTCGATGCGATTTTTCCACATTAGCGAAAAGGAAAGCGGTTTCATTCTTTCAGCCGAAATTAGTGAATTTTGTTCTCTTTTCAATATAATTTATTAGGATTTTGTGCAACGATGTTTGGATTTTTAGTGAATTATTTAATGTAAGTTTTGCCGCTATTATTCGACATTAGTAAAAGGAATTTTGCTTAAAACTTTCAGGCTGATGTATAAAATTTTTGCTGTTAAGATTTAAGAATTTCAGCTAATTTGAATGCGATTTTTCGAGATTTTTTGCGTTTGATGTCGGATTTTTGTCATTCATGAGATATTTCCAATTACAACGTTTTACCCTATTAGAGTAAATTTTGACCCCTGTGATTTTTTAATATTAGTGAGTTTTAATGCACTTTTCAATGCAATTTTTAGAAATTTTTCGAGTTTTATGGTGATTTTTTGATATTCGGAAGTAAAAATTAATTTCAAATTTTTAATCTAATATAATTTTAGAGATTTTTAACGCGATTTTTCAAGAATTGTTGTGTTCCGTGTCGATTTTTTTATTATCTATTAAAGATTTCCTTTTACTACGTGATTATCCTATCGACCAATTTCGCTAAATTATATCAATCGTGAAACAAGCCAAAATTATGCAACTAGATGTAATTTTTATGTTAAATAAAGAAAGAGGAGATAATTTAGAAAAACATTAATACAAATACATATAAAAATAAGAAGTTAAAACCACTTGATGACGTAACAAACATATGTAACATGTTTAATGTCAGGTGAATATGGAATTTACGATCCGCCATTATTGTAGTTTAATCTTATGGTTTGAACCAGATAGTTTCTTGGTCAACCGGATAATCAAATAGTTCAGATTTCCGATTAAAATGTTTTGTCCATTTGATGAAATTCTGATTACTGCGATTTAAAAAATAACTAGCGATATTTAGTGCAATTTTCAATGCGTTTTAATGAACTTTTTAATGCGATTTAGTACTATTTTTTTCGATCCTCACCACAGTGGTGTTTTAACAATTAAAAAATTATTTTGGTTTCAAACTTTTAGCCTAATATAGTAAATTTCACCAATTACCTTTTTTTAAATTTTGTCGATTTTCAATGTGATTTTTATTATATTTTGTGTTCTGCGTTTTTTTTGTAATTCATGTAAAAAAGAATGGTTGCTACGTTTTACACTACTAGAATATTTTTTTATTCGCGGGATGTATTTACATTTAGCGATTTTTAATGAATTTTTCAATGGTTTTGTATTGGTTTTTTGAATCTCACGGCTATTTTTTGAAATTTCGAAAAGGAAATTAATTTCAAACATTCACATTTCATTTACGAATTTTGAAATTTAGTGATTTTTTAATGCAATTTTTAGCAATGTTTTCATTATTTCTCATGCTTTGCGCCGATTTTTTCATTCGTATTTTTAAGAAATAATTCAGATAACACTATTTTACTCTATTAATGTAGATGTTGTCCCCCGCTATTTTTAAATTTGAAACGATTTGTAATGAATTTTTGAATACAATTTTTAGATGTCCACGGCGATATTTTCACAACTGGAAAAGAAATTTTTAAATAATTTGTAGCTTAATGTAATAAATTTTGACATCGATGATTCAGATTTTTTGTGTATTTTCATAAAATGTCCCATTTTGTCCCATTATGGTAAATTATGTCAGCAGGAATTTAATGTAAATGCTTATCTTACTACGGCAAATTTTGTCCGGATTTTTGAACTTTACTGATTTTTTAATCTGTTTTATAGTGATTTTTCAAGTTCTGTGACAGTTGTTGACATTGGTAAAAGAATTTCGGTTTCTAACTTTTAGCATAAATAGTACAATTTGTTCTCCACGCTTTTATGGATTTTGCCAATTTCTAATGCGATATTCAATGTAATTTTTAGTTAGTTTGGGGGATTTTAGGTGTTCCGTGTTCACTTTTCCTTATTCTTGAACGATTTCCGATTACAATATTTTCGACTGAATATTAAATTTTTACAACCATGACTTTTAAATATTCAGCGATTTTTAATATAGTTTTCGATACGATTTTTAGCCATTTTTTTAAGTTCCTTGGCGATTTTCTGCCATTCAGAAACCAATTTTGATATCAAACATTTTGTTTAATGTAGTTGTGTTTCGAATGCAATGTTTTATCTCTTAATATCATTTTGGCCTTCCATGCCTACAATTTGTAATTTATGAATGATTTCGATAATAACCGCCCCCCCCCTTCCCTGCCTTTATAATATTTTTTAAGCATTGACTTCCAAATATTTAGCTATTTTTAATGCAATTTTCAATGTAATTTTTAGCCATTCTTCAAGTTCCGTGTCGATTTTTTACATCCGGAAATATATTTCGATTTCAAATTTTTGGTTAATATGGTTTCTTGATTACAATATTTTATATTATAACAGTGAATTTTTACCCTAGGGATTTTTTAATATTTTACGACTTTCATTACAATTTTCTATGCAATTTTTGGGCTTTCTCAGTCTTTTTAAAACATTTTTCAAAGGAATTCGATTTTAAATTTCTAGACTAATAAGAGTTTGTTTCAAACTTTTATCCTTTACAGTAATTGTTTTGCTCTCTTATTTTGATCCACAGCAAATTTTAATGCAGTATGCTTTTTTTTGAGTTCACGGCGATTTTTTTCAGATACGGAAAAGGAATTCGGTTTTTAATTTCTTCGCTAATATGATAAATTTTCTCCTGTGCGATTAAAGATTTTTGTTGCGATATTTTAGCAGTTTTCTTCGTATTTCAATGCTTTTTGCATTATCAAATTAATTAGATTCAAAACATTTATCCAAGTAGAGTATATTTTGAATTCCGTGATTTTTGAAAATTTTACATTTTTTTTAAAGCGATGTTTAAGTTTCTTCGCTACCCGCTTCGATTTTTTAGAGGTTCGATTTTTGGCCGAATTTATTAAATTCTGATCTCTTTTCTTCAAAGTTTATTCGAATTTTGAAACACAATGTTTGAATTTTGTTTTATATTTTTATGAGATTTTTAATGTTTTTTGCGATTTGTAAGATTTTTCCACATTTGTAAAAATAATCCAACTTCAATTTTCTAGCTCATCTTTTTTCAACGAAGTTTAGACGAAATTCGGCCAGCATTTTTTTTTTATTTTTCGAGGTTTTTATTATGATTTTTAAAGTTTTTTCGCAATTCTCGCTATTTTTTGATGAACCCGGGCAACGCCGGGCAGAACAGCTAGTTTTAGAATAAAGAAGCAATAACATTTTGTTCACATTCGTGTGAAATTGTGCGTCAATTTTTTCAATAAAAACTCTTGTTAAATATCCGTAATTGAATTTCATACATAAGTTTTTTTTCTCAATAATACAATAAAAAAATGCACGAAAACAATAAATTACAAATATTTTTACAATAACAAAAGATAAAAAATTGCAAAAATAAATTACGTACATATATATGATAACTGACATTTTTGATCGGAATATAAAATAATTTACAACAATTTAATTATTTTTCTAGATGTGTAATATGATTTGCATTGAATTTCATTCAAAGGAAGTATTAACCCAAAAGCTGCCTTACGGAAAACATACATTTCTTTCGATTTACTAAACTCCTCTTCGTTAAAGCATAATACAGTCAGCTCTCGTTAATTGGAACTCGTTGGGACAACAAGAAATGTTCGAATTATCGAATTTTCGAATTATGGAAAATATGATAAGAAAACATGCTTAATAGGTTGCTAGTACAAAAGAATTAATGTTATAGCGTTTTTTTAATTTATTTCGTCTTATCATTAGAACCCTTATTATCTTTACTTCGTCATTATCATTATCATTAGAATATGACATAATGTTAAATTAGAATGTATAAATACATAAACTTATTAAAATATTAGAAATAAGCACAATGGATGAAAAATTTAAAGCGTCACTGATGGACAGACGGGACACTAAAAAGTGGCTATCAAATGCATTGGATTATATGTATACTCGTTCGGAAAAATTGTCACAAAAATCAAAGAAAGTTATTGAAATGATTTGAAATCCGTGAGAAAGAAAAGAAAAAAGAAAAATCGGAATTCTAGTTAGTTCGAATTAAACCTAGACAAGAGAAAATGATTTCGAATTAATGAAAATGATTAACGTTATTCTACCATTGAAAATTTCGGGACTTCATGTTTAGTTTGAATTAAGCGAAGATTCGAATTATCCAATTTCGATTTAACGAGAGCCGAATGTACTTTAGAAAGAATGCCTTAAAATAGAGACTGTTGAAAAGTTTCCTTTAATAGTTAAAAAATAACGCTCCGAGAAACTCCTCAGGAATACGTCTTTAGTTTACGTGACACCTAATAAGTAGTTTGATAGACGGATCTTGCCAAAGGATATAACTTTTTGTTTTAAAACAGTAATGTTTTACAATATTTAATGAAAAATATTTTATATATTTATATATATAGGATAACTGGCATTTTAGGTCTGAATACACTGTAAAAAAAATTCAAGAGGTTACTAAAAATTTCTTAGTAAATTTGTATTCCACAGAATTTTTTAGTAACCATTACAAACATTTTTTTTTGCAAGTGAAATAAACATTTCTTTTGTAAACTGAACAAAAGAATTTTTTGTATAACTAACTTAAAACTTTTTAGTATGGGCCACAAAGCAAATTTTAGTAATAGCTCCAAAATTATTTTTACTAACCATTACGTTTGCCCGAAGGGCAGGAGCTTCCTTTAAGAAGACAGACATCTGAAACGGAAGATTTTGCCATCTATTGCGGTAAAGCCGAAATAGATGGCGGCACTAAACATTGCTAACTACCCTATTTTGACATGTTTCTAAAGGGGGGGGGGGGAGTTCAGAAATCATTACCCATAGTAACTGCTACGACAGGACTTTCATAATCCCTTTATTTACATTCGGTGCACTTTTGGCGTCGGCCAGCATCGAACCCAGGTACTTTCAGCCTGGAGTTCGGTGCTATGACCACTAAGCTATCAAGGACACACCAAGTGAGTTTTAGTAATAGCTATTAAAAATGTAAAACTATTAACTCTATTCATTGCTAGCTTTTTTCTAGTAATTCTTACAGATTCCTTGTAACCGAGTAAGATTACTAAAAATTTCTTAGTAATTACAAGGATTACTAAAATTTTTTTAGTAGATCGACCTCTTTTTTACAGTGCATAAACCATTTAGATAAATGAACTTTTTGTAGGTATGTAATATTTATTCTATAAAAATTCCTTCTAATACATTATTAAACATAATGTTGTCTTACAGAAAAAAATTCTTTTCTGACTATTGACTAAACACCTCTTCGTTAAAGCATAATACTTTCGAAAGAATATCTTAAACTAAAGTTTGTTACAAATTTTTCTTTACAGTTTCATTTTAAACGCTTCGACGAATCTCTTCAGAAATACCACGCCTTTAATTTACTTCACACCTAATGAGATGTTTAAAAGACGGATTTTGCCAAAGGACATAAATTTGTGTTTAAAGACATTTATGTTTTATAAATATTTCAGTACAAGTATTTAGATATACATAAATATCCTTCGATCTGTATTATAATGTGCATTAATGTATCAAAATTATAATAACTAGCAAAAGCCATGCTTTGTTTGAATTCGAGAAGCATTATTTTATTAGATAATTATTTGAAAACAACAATGTTTTTCTTCCATTACTTGGTACAACTTGATTATTACGTCGATTAAAAAGGTACCGCCAAACTAAAAAATTAAATGCCAATGATGATGATAAAAATGGTCACATTCACATAACATTAAACTCATATCACGTGTTCGTTACGCCATCAAGTAATTTTTAATGTGAAGTTTTATTTGTATTCTTATTCATGTTTTATTATTTACCCATCATACATAGTATAGGGTAAGTCTTGCAGTCGATTTGAAAATTGAAATTCTTTTGACGGATTTACACGTTTCAGATAGCAGAGATTCCGAAAAACATATTTTTAGAAAAAAAATTGCCGTCCGTCCGTTTGTCTGTCTGTCTGTGTGTCTGTAAACGCTCTATCTCCCGAAAAAATTGAGATAGAGACTTGAAATTTTGTACGTTATTAGTATGTAAGAATGGAACGAAGCCTATTTAATACCAGTAATCTCGATTATACGGAACTATTTTTTTCGGACTCTCGAAAAATTCTATCTGATGAAAGTTACATAAAATTTTCGAATTTTTTTATTTTAAGGAATGGATGTAAAAGGGAAAAAATAACAAAAATTTTGCATAAAGAACGAAGTTGATCGGATTATTAATTGCCGAAATATTTGTAATCCTGTTTTCCACATTCTTAGATTTTCATGATCCTGTATTTCATTCAAATTTCAATTCAGAGGTAAATTTAATGAAAATGAGATGCTTAATCCAACTCAGTAAACTGTTAGTTAATATTAATTATATTTTTTGAGTTATAAGGATGTTTCTTTTACGCAGTTCGGTACTACTTGAGTAATCTGGCGTTTTATATAATTTGTTGAAATTGGTACATAATATTAATAGGTACATAATATTCATTAATAGGTCATTACTAAGTATGTTAACAATATTTAAATTTTGTTTTGGAATTGCAGTGCGTCGTATTGCAGTATCACGATGGCTCCCAACGACTAGTTAATTTATTTGTTTCTTCGTTATAAAAAAAACGTCAAGTCAATTTGTTTAATTAGGCCAACAGTTTGGCGATTTGTATAATTTGGCGGAATTGGTTGATGAGATAACCAAGTAGTACCTATTATTTTTGCATCTTATTTAAGTAAAAATGCTATTTTATGTTTGGTACATTTTAATTTTTAAAATATAAATTTAGCCAAATAACTAAAAATTTCCTTGGAATTATTTTATTTAGAGATTAAACGAATATAAATACAGATATTTTCAAAGCAAAATTTAACATATTTTTTTTTTCAATTTTCTACTAATAGCTCTTTTTTAAAGATTTTTTACATTTTCCATCTTGTCTTCTAACAAACATGGCTACTACTTGGTTATCCTGTCGACCAATTTCGTCAGATAATACAAATCGTCACACTATTAGCCAAATTGTACAAATTGATGCAATTTTTTTAATAACGAATAAACAGTGAAACTTTATTAGTGAAACTTTAATAAAAATACAAATAAAAAGTCGAATTAAAAATCACTTAAAGACATAACAAATATGTTTTGTGTTTAATGTCAAGTAATATGACATTTACAATAATCCATTATTGATATTTAATCCTGAAATTTGGCGTTAGATTTTTGGTCGACCGGATAACTAAGTAGTACCCAATGATATATTTTGATATTGTATCTATGGAATGAGGTAATGAAGTACAAAATTTTGTAATATATTCATAAAAATTAAATTTTGCCCACTGCATTCAAGCTGACCACCTTTAATGCGATAAACAGTAATTACTAGATAAACTTCTGAAGTTTGTTTCTCAAGTTAAGCTCTTCAATGTTTAGGGATGTGGACCAGGATCCATATTTTTAACTACAGAAAAAGTATCAAGTTCATTATTTACTATGCATTTATGGCAAGTCTGATCCGTCAAGATCCGTCTGAGTGAATACGCATGCCAAATCAACGACGACGACAAATTTTGCAAAAATATAATTTTAAACTTTTAGCGCATCTTTGAAATTTAAAGCATTTTTTGGAGCACATGCATTTTCTGTCAGGAGAGATTGGCCACGTCGTTGTTTCTGCACAGATGTCATATACGTACCACATTGGCGCTATTTTGTTTCAGACGCCAATGTCATACGCACTGGGGTACTTAACTGGCGACAAAGTGTCGTTATTTTGCTTGATATGGTAACTCTGATGTTGTTTATTTACTTTTATTTTCTTTTTTTAAAATTATATAAATTGTTTTATTCCATAAATATTAATTAAACTTTTGGCGCAGATGTAAAACTAAATAAACAATTTATTTTAATAACCGGGTTAATAGCCATGTTACCTTGTGAGGCATAAATTGCCTTTTTTTGCAATCGCGGCAATGTGGTACGTGTATGACTATCTGTGTCATTTTTTTTAATTTATTGTTATTCCCTTTTAAAAATATATATATATATGATAACTAGTATTCGAAAACGTGGTTTTTGCCAAATTGACGTCCGAAAAAATCGCGCTAATGGGGTTTGTATATGACATCCGTGCCGTCGTTTTTTACGCTGATATCTAGTTTCTTGCCTTAAAATTATATCATATTAGTGTTCTTTTCAACCAGTAAGTATATGTTTTCTTGGCATTTTTTATAATAGAAGTAATATAAATTCTATAAATTGTTTGCAAACGGCAAATTATTTTAAAATTAAGGCAGAGATGTCATATACCCACAACATTAGCACGAGTGCAACAAAATAGCGATTTTATACCTCATATAGTGTTCTGGTCATTGTTGTTTATTTATTAATAAACTTTTTATTTACTTTATATTTTCTTTTATAAATTGATATAATTTTTTTTGTTTTATAGTTATTAATTAAACTTTTATATTTTATTCGTTTTAAAATAATAGAAAAAATTATATATATCTATATCTTTATCTATCTATCTATCTATCTATCTATATATATATATATATATATATAGAGAGAGAGAGAGAGAGAGATAGATAGATAACTTATATTTAATTACGGAGTTTTTGCCCAACTAGCGTCAGAAAAAAATCGCGCTAATGTGATGCATATATGAGATCTGTGCCAAAAAGAATACTACAAATACCAAAATAATCATATATATGTTTCTTTTGGTTTAATTTTCAACATTCGAATTCAATAAACTCGTTATATAATAAATTTAACAATAATTATTATTAGTTTACAATTTTTTAGTTGTCACTTTATGAAAAAAAAAATAAAACACAAATAATTGTTTTAATATGCGGAAGTGTTGTTGGAATAAAAAAAAATACATTTTATTTATTTATTTAATCATGATTCTATCTATAATTGTAAACCCCATCATTTATTTATTCTTCTGAAAATATAATTTTTCATTTCTTATTTCTAAAGATGTGTCCTTAACGGAAAAACATGTAAAATAAATTAATTAAAATAGTAATTGTTTTAAAGGTTATTCTGTAAAAAAACATATATTGTGCAAATCTACAGATTAAAATTTATTTTTGTGTTTAATTTCAAGTCAAAATATTGAATATTTTTTTGTAAAGTATACGAGAAAATGTAATTTGAGTGGCATAGTAGAGGATTCACTTCGCTCATTCTAAAATAATATTCTATAGGTTTTTTTTTTCTATATGATCGTGTTATATTATTTATAGTGCATTTTATTTACGTTAAGTTTATATTTGTTGTTCCATTACACATAATAGACGATAATTAAGTGTAATATAATTCTAAGATTATTAAGGTGAATATCAATCGAAATTAATTCTAATGAAATATTAAACATAATGTTGTCTTATGGAAAACTTTCTTTTCTTACCTTTGACTAAACTCCCCTTCGTTAAAGAATAATAATTTTGAAAGAATGTCTTGAACTAAAGGTTGTTAAAAAGTTTTTTTTTAACAGTTTAAAATTAAACGCTCGGAAGGAAACTCCTCAGGAATACCACGTTTTTAGTTTATATGACACCGAATGAGATGTATGAAATACAGATCTTGCCAAATGATATAATGTTGTGATTAAAGACATTAATCTTTTAGAAATATTTAATGAAACGTATTATATATATATATAAATATATATATATATATATATGTGTGTGTGTGTGTGTATATAACGAACATTTTAGATTTGAATATAAAACCATTCACAGCAATTAAATTATTTTTCTAGATACGTAATATAATTTTTATCGAAATACATTCAAAGGAAATATTAAACGTAATCTTGCCTTACAAAACCAATTCTTTTCTTACGATCCTTGTTAAAGCATAATACTTTTGAAAGAAGTTCTTAAACTACAGAATGTTTAAAAGTTTTCTTTAACAATTTAAAGTTAAACGCTCCAACGAGACTCCTCAGGAACACCACGTCTTTAGATTACGTGACACCTAATGAGATGTTTGAAAGACGGATCTTGAAAAGTATATAACTTTGTGTTTAAAGACATTAATGTTTCACAAATATTTAATGAAAATTATTGATTTATATATATATATATATCCAATATGTAAAAACAATCAACAATAAACAATTTACGTTCATGTGTATTGCGCTAAAACACTGCATTAAAACACATAAATTAAAATACACCTTCAAAAACATTAAATTATGCAACGAACATATTTTTGCATCGTTTACTACCCCAGCAAAAAAATCTATAGAAAATCTGTAAGGAATTGGCCCAAAATTCTGTGGGAAATCCGTAGGTAATTGGCCCATTCTGCAGATATTTTAAAGAATATCTTAAAACATTCTGCAGATATTTTTAAGGTAAGGCTGAATCTCCGAAATTTATTTAGATCTCTGTAAAATTTCTGAACAAAGTGGAAGGGTTCTGCAGATAATCTTAAGATTATTTTTAGTGGGGTATGTTCCAGTTGAGACATTCATTTACTGCTGTGGCTTCGGGTCCAGTGGGGGAGCATGTGAAATATAGCCATCAGGTGTTTTAACATCTGATTTTTGCTATTCACCGTTCTGGTCGAAACCCACTGCCACTTAAATAAATTTCCTTTTGCAAATTTGAATGCTCCGCTGCTTTTTTGTTGTAAAACCAATCGCTGACGAGGCTTGCAGCCTACTGTTTTGTATTTTTGGTTGTTGAATTTTTAATTTTTAAGAGTGTTTGTTTTGTGAGAGGGGTGTGCTACTTCTTGCTAAATTAATATCTTTGAAGGTATATATGTATATATATATATATATATATGATATCGGACATTTTTGTTATGAATATAAAACTATTCACAGCAATTTAATTATTTTTTATATATGTAATAGTATTTTTATGGCAATTCATTCTAATGAAATATTAAACATAATGTTGCCCTACAGAAACAATACTTTCTTACGATTGACTAAACTTCTCTTCGTTAAAGCATAGTATTTTTGAAAGAATGTCTTATACTAAAGATTGTTAAAAAGTTTTCTTTAACAGTTTAAAATTAAACGCTCCGACGAATACCACGTCTTTAGTTTACGTGGCACCGAATGAGATGTTTGAAAGACGGATCATGTCAAAAGGGTATACCTTTGTTTTTAAAGACATTAATGTTTCACAAATATTTAATGAGAAGTTTATTTATATATATATGGCAATTTTCCATTATTGATGTGATTTTCTCTTTAAAACTGAAAGAAAACCTTTTCTACGTCTATGGAATTCGATGATGACAGAGAATTTTTGGTTATTGGAATAAACAGATTCGTGTGAATCGAAACGTGAAAAATATTTCCCCAAAAATATAATTCAATCGCAATATTATTTCCATTATCGACTGAAATAAAAACTAAATTTAAATTGTGTTTCCAAATGAGAAAAAAAAGCATTTTTCCCCATTCCCTCCTTTTTTTTTAAAAAAATGGAGTAATTTTTTTGCTATCGTTAAACGAATTTCATTAAATTTAGAAAAAAAATTAAAGACATTAATGTTTCACAAGTATTTAAATAAATTATATACATATATATATGAATGGAATATCTCGAAAATTAATTCCATTTTCAGATTTGTAATACTTTTGATGAATACGTATGAATACGGTAATTTGATGGTAACATTTGACATTCTTCATTCTAAACGTTTCACATTCGTCGATATTGCCTAGGTAAAATATGATTTATTTCAAAATAAAAAGAAATAACATTTTATTGATATTCATATGAAATTGGGTCTCAATTGTCATTGTATCTCAAGAGATTTTTAATAAAATCTCTTGTTATATATTTTAAATAGAATTCTAGATACAAGTTATCGTTCCTCAGTAAACGCTTCGAGTGTAGAGGAGATATTGTCGTAGCTAATGAGTAAAATAATAAATTACATGTATGTATATGATAACTGACATTTTAGACTTCAATATAAAACCATTTGCTGCAATTTAATTATTTTACTAGCTATATAATATTATTTCTATCGAAATTCGTCGAAAGGAAATATGAAACACAATCTTGCGTTGCGGAAAAGTTCTTTTTTACTATTGACTAAATTCCCCTTCGTCAAAGCATAAAACTTTTGAAAGAATGTCTTAAACTAGAGATTGTTAAAATATTTTCTTTAAAAGTTTGAAATTATACGCTCCGAAGCAACTTATCAGGAATACCACGTCTTTAGTTTAAGTGACACCTAATAAGTAGTTTGAAAGACGGATCTTGTCAAAGGATATAACTTTTTGTCTAAATACAATAATGTTTCCAAATACTTAATTAAAATATAAATATATATATATACATACAAAATGGTCATAATTATCTAAATAATAGGCTATCTCCTTAAATATTTCCCCTAGGCATAAATACTTTCAATCGAATGTTTCACAACTTAAATTTTTATACGTCCCCGGAAGAGCAAAATTCACAATCAGGAAACTATTTCTTATCCATTCCTGAATTGGGCAAAAAAATATTTATATCCAAAAAGCTTACTGAGTTATTAAAATCCAAAATTCTACAAAATTCGTCATATACACCACTTAACCATGACACTAAAAGAAGTGTTTTTGACTAATTTTAAAAACAAGATAGTTATCATCCACAAATTGACCGTTATTAAATGTCGATTTAATACAGTGCTCTCATTTGGACATAAAAAAGCAGCGTACAGATTTTACACTAAATCTGCTTTTAAAATATGCTGGTAATTTGCACTACAGGTCTGCATGGGTCGAACTATCTAGGTACAATTTCTAACTGACCTATAGAAAAATGTTCAGCCCAGCTTGAAAAAAAGATTAAAATCATAGCTGAGCATGGCATAGTTGAATTTCTACATAGAGATTTCAGACAGAGAGACATGTTAGAAAGAACATTCCGTTAAATAACTGATGAACAGGAAAGATATTTCAGAATGGATATTCTATATAATTCTTGAAACTGAAATGTGGTATTATAAACCGGTGCTAGTATATAAACGTTGTCTCCTTTTGTAGAACATTTATTCTTAGGTTTTTAATGGTCATTTGAAAAATTCTTTCTTTGTATACACTCAAAGTTTAACAATAATTTAATTTTGAAATACCCTAAAATATAGTTTTCATTTAAATGATTACTTTAAAGGGGGGGGGGGTATTTAAAAATATAAATTTTTAAACTGTCACTTTATATAAAATAACGCAAGGAAAAAAAAAATCTTCAAAATTTTTTTATACATCGCTGCTTTCATTCGTTCAAATTTAGTTATAACTTACATAAAATTAAAAATATATACTTATTCCAAAAGAAATATGTCATATTTCTCAATTTCTTTATAAATAGTTTTAATATAGTTTAAATATTGAAATAAGGTACCCTGGGGTAATAACGCCAGGCGGGGTAATAACGCCAAGTGCTTATATTTTGCATAATTATGAAATAATCAGGTAAATGACACCCATGTGCTCTGCGCAGAAGGGTTTTGAGTCATATAAATCCCAAAAAACAGCTTCAAGTTAATTTGTTTCATTTTTAGGTCTTATTGTTTTTACAAACAACTAAAATTAACGCTTGATCTAAAATTTGCGAGATACGTTTTGCGATCTGAAGACGATCTTTTTAGCCGGAAATATTTTGTTAATTACATAAATTTGTAGTGCATTTCATGTACTTTTAAAATGTTGTTGAAGATTTTGGATATCTTCTCGAGATAATTTGTAATTTAAAATGTACTGCGCAATAACTATACCGGGGTAATAACGCCAATCCTTGACATTAATACCCCGGTTGATTCCCTACAGTGGCCGAGTTACATCCTAAATACTGATTCAAATAAACACAGTTAAAACTGTGCAATGTTTCTCATATTTCTATTTAAGCGGTCTTTTTTAAGCAAAAAGAAGCTCACGGTCTGATATTCTTTTGCCTCATCCCCCCCTCCCACACCACACCTTTATTTTTCTTACACTTTCACAAAAAATGGAACATTTTCAATAGCTTAGAATGCATTTTGTCAATTTCTAAGTTTGTAGAATTTGTATTTTTAGAATTGGGCTAGCTACATGCAATTATTCCATCTTATTTCATAGTTTTGTTTGCATGGCGTTATTACCCATATAGGTGGGTAATAACGCCAAATAGCATTGGTCAAGAAAAAACGCCATTACATTTTATGAATACATATCTGTTAAATTATTTTATTTTATATAGATAGTCAATGAGTTGCTGTATCAGATCCTATATTTGTTTGAAAAATACAATCTAAAACTAAGCCGTGAAAATTGGTAGAACCTTAACGTGGCGTTATTACCCCAGGGTACCTTACTAAATTTATCGATTGATAATGATTCTTTCCTAAATATGTAATCATTTTTGTTTATTCCTTGTAGAAATTCAGCGTTCTGGTTATTAAATTTCTAAAACTTGTTTGGCAACAATGTTTGTTGTAAAATGTTTATTATTATAATTTTTTTTTGAAAAAAATGTCAATCTACTGTTAAAAAAGCGCTAAACAGAATTAAATATTTCTTTACAATTTTCTGATGACGAAATTTTATATAATATCTACACATCGGATACAAGGTATAGGTAAAATAAAGATTAACTTTAATATATAGAATTTAATATCCACCAAGCATGGATTTTAAAGCGAATATTTTTTTTACAGGAAATAAATTTATATATTTGTGTTTTAATTTATGAATATAAAATTAATGAATTACTTTTTGAAGTTGGTGCAAAACTATATCTTAAATAAAGTAAGAATTGTGAATATTTTGCCTAGTACCATAATAAAAATGGTGATGATCATTAACGATTGTGATTGTCAGGTACCGATTAAAAATATATTCATTATTTTTCATATGTAAATATTCATAAATTTGCAAAGTCATGCATCTGTGGAAGAATAACAGCATAAAAATAAACGCTTCTTTTTTGACGGCTGCTTCAAAAAGTTTTTTTGAATTTTAAAGTTTTTATTTAAATTTAAATATTATTAATGTTTTCTATCTTATATCTAAATGTTTTTATTTATTTCTAATTATCAGATTATAATGAAATTAGAATGGGACCACCTGGGCATCTTACTCTTTCAAAAAAAAAAAAAAAAAAACAATAATCATTAAAATTAGCTTATATTTACGAAAGTAATGCGTGAACAAAATGTACATACAGGTCAAATTGATATTCTCCTCCTTTATGAAATTGGTTTAAAATGCAGATATTAACAATTACAAAACTTTATAAACCAATTAAAATTTCAAACTTAAATCAAGTATATGCCTGCACAATTAAATAGTTTTTGTGAAATTTCAAAAATCATTTCACACGGTTTTCCTTTCTCTTTTATGGATACATGTGTCGAACTTAATTTAAACTTTATGAAAGTTTAATACCTGAAGCTAGAACAAACACTTTGACGAATTTCCCGAAAAATATTTTCGGTAAAGTTCAACAGAATAAGCTATCCATTAATACTTCTATTACATGGGGATTTTCACTGATGTAATTTTAAATTGAAACAGTTAAATGATTAGAAGTATAAAACATATTTTTGAAGAACTAATCTGATATTGGGGCAGAATAAACAGGGATGGGACAGGTTTTACAGAAGTATTTCTCATTAATTAAATTTATATATCATTAAAATGGATTATTCAGTAAACCTATCCAAAAAAAACACGTTACCAGCAGTAATAGCACATTATTTGCACACTTTTTTTTTCATAGATCAATATTCAAACGCATTAAATTTTGCTGCCGCGTTCCATAGTTTATAATACATGAATAAGCTTAGATTTTGTTTTAGTATATTTTAATAGAATGAAGTTTTTTTGTGTATGTATTATAAAAGGACTTTTATCATCTGGATATATCGTTCGTAATCCTCAAACTTTCACATCTTTTAGCTACATTAAAACATAAATCAAATTAGACATGTCAAATACACCATTTTCTGTGTCACAAAATACCGTACTATTCTTAAAACTGAAGTAAGCGGCCGTAAAATGGTGTTACTATTTAAAAATGAAGAGGTAGTACTTTTTTGTTTTATTATATAGAACATACACAGATTTTATTTGTCAATTCGAAAATGTTTTCTTTGTATACACGCTAAGTTTAACTATAATCAAATTTTGAAATTCCCTAATATATAGTTTTCATTTAAATAATGTTTTTAAGGGAGGCGTTATTTTAAAATTTAGATTTAACTGACACTTCTTACAAAATAACACATGGAAAAAAACTATGTGAATTTTTTAAACATTGCGGCTTTTATTCGTTCCAAATGAGCTTTAACAACTTATATAAAGTACAAAAAAATTACTTGTCCAAATAGAAATATCTCACATTTTTTTAATTTGTTAATTAATACTTTTCACAAAGTTTAAATATGGAATTCACTTAGGAAGTAAAATTATGAACTATTTCGAATTCAATTCTAAATATGGAGCCATTTTTCTTATTCCTTGCAGAAAGTGGGAGTTTTAGACATTAAATGTCTAAGACCTTTTTATTATTAAATTTCAGGCTTCAAACAGTTACAAAAGTTTACAAATAAATTAAATTATAAACTTAAATCATGTTTATGCTTGCGCTAACGAATACTTTTGTGAAACTTTAAAAAATCATTCCACACTGTTTTCCTTTCTGTTTTATATATACATGTGTCGAACTTCATTTGAAACTTTATGAAAGTTTCAAATCTGCAGCAGTTACCTGCAGCACTTAAACACTTTGACGAATTTTCCGAAAAATACTTTGGATAAAACTCAACAGAATAAGCGAACCATTAACAATTCTATTCCATGGGAATTTTCACTGATGTAATTTTAAATCGAAATTGTTAAATCATTAGAAGTATAAAAAATATTTTTTGCGAATTAATCTGACATTATGTCTTATATGTGGTTGGAATTTTTTTTTAATTTAATGTTCCCCATACTTGTATTTTGCCAATAATAATCTCACTAAATTATTTCACTTTTTTATGCTTGACAGAAATCTCCAGATCATTAATTTATTCAAAAAACAAACAATTTTCGTTTTGTTCCCTTTTTTAAGTATATAGGGAAATAAAAAATGAAGCTTTTTTTAAAATATGTTCTTTTATGATGAACTAATTGTTTTCTCATCGTATACATACATTTGAATTTTTTGTGTTAAAAACAATATTTTAATATTTGTATTATTTGTATTCCTCTGTAGTCTTTAAAATGTTTCTTTTTTAACTTTTCACAGCGTTTTGGCATGTTTTGGTGAGAATTTATTGGCTCCGTATGAAATCCATTATTTCCTCAATTGCCATACTATTGTACGAGTTACAGAGAAATTTTGGTGATTAATCACCTGTCAACCATTTGAAAATGTTTGAAAAGTAATGTATTGATTACTTATTAAATTCCGGAAATTCTAACATTTTGTACTGGTACAAACTAAAAATATTTTTGTTTTTATATTTAGTATCTAATAGAGTAATATGTAACATGTAAGAACAAGCTGCGGCATAGATGTTATCCAAATATTTTTTTTTTCAAAAATTTATTTTTTTTTGACGATGCCATTAATCTGATGCTATTCACCGTTCTGGTCGAAACCCACTGCCACTTAAATAAATTTCCTTTTGCAAATTTGAATGCTCCGCTGCTTTTTTGTTGTAAAACCAATCGCTGACGAGGCTTGCAGCCTACTGTTTTGTATTTTTGGTTGTTGAATTTTTAATTTTTAAGAGTGTTTGTTTTGTGAGAGGGGTGTGCTACTTCTTGCTAAATTAATATCTTTGAAGGTATATATATATATATATATATATATATATATATATATATATATGATATCGGACATTTTTGTTATGAATATAAAACTATTCACAGCAATTTAATTATTTTTTATATATGTAATAGTATTTTTATGGCAATTCATTCTAATGTAATATTAAACATAATGTTGCCCTACAGAAACAGTACTTTCTTACGATTGACTAAACTTCTCTTCGTTAAAGCATAGTATTTTTGAAAGAATGTCTTATACTAAAGATTGTTAAAAAGTTTTCTTTAACAGTTTAAAATTAAACGCTCCGACGAATACCACGTCTTTAGTTTACGTGACACCGAATGAGATGTTTGAAAGACGGATCATATCAAAATTGTATAACTTTGTTTTTAAAGACATTAATGTTTCACAAATATTTAATGAAAAGTTTATTTATATATATGGCAATTTTCCATTATTGATGTGATTTTCTCTTTAAGACTGAAAGAAAACCTTTTCTACGTCTATGGAATTCGATGATGACAGAGAATTTTTGGTTATTGGAATAAACAGATTCGTGTGAATCGAAACGTGAAAAATATTTCCCCAAAAATATAATTCAATCGCAATATTATTTCCATTATCGACTGAAATAAAAACTAAATTTAAATTGAGTTTCCAAATGAGAAAAAAAAGCATTTTTCCCCATTCCCTCCTTTTTTTTAAAAAAAATGGAGTAATTTTTTTGCTATCGTTAAACGAATTTCATTAAATTTAGAAAAAAAATTAAAGACATTAATGTTTCACAAGTATTTAAATAAATTATATACATATATATATGAATGGAATATCTCGAAAATTAATTCCATTTTCAGATTTGTAATACTTTTGATGAATACGTATGAATACGGTAATTTGATGGTAACATTTGACATTCTTCATTCTAAACGTTTCACATTCGTCGATATTGCCTAGGTAAAATATGATTTATTTCAAAATAAAAAGAAATAACATTTTATTGATATTCATATGAAATTGGGTCTCAATTGTCATTGTATCTCAAGAGATTTTTAATAAAATCTCTTGTTATATATTTTAAATAGAATTCTAGATACAAGTTATCGTTCCTCAGTAAACGCTTCGAGTGTAGAGGAGATATTGTCGTAGCTAATGAGTAAAATAATAAATTACATGTATGTATATGATAACTGACATTTTAGACTTCAATATAAAACCATTTGCTGCAATTTAATTATTTTACTAGCTATATAATATTATTTCTATCGAAATTCGTCGAAAGGAAATATGAAACACAATCTTGCGTTGCGGAAAACGTTCTTTTTTTACTATTGACTAAATTCCCCTTCGTCAAAGCATAAAACTTTTGAAAGAATGTCTTAAACTAGAGATTGTTAAAATATTTTCTTTAAAAGTTTGAAATTATACGCTCCGAAGAAACTTATCAGGAATACCACGTCTTTAGTTTAAGTGACACCTAATAAGTAGTTTGAAAGACGGATCTTGTCAAAGGATATAACTTTTTGTCTAAATACAATAATGTTTCCAAATACTTAATTAAAATATAAATATATATATATATACATACAAAATGGTCATAATTATCTAAATAATAGGCTATCTCCTTAAATATTGCCCCTAGGCATAAATACTTTCAATCGAATGTTTCACAACTTAAATTTTTATACGTCCCCGGAAGAGCAAAATTCACAATCAGGAAACTATTTCTTATCCATTCCTGAATTGGGCAAAAAAATATTTATATCCAAAAAGCTTACTGAGTTATTAAAATCCAAAATTCTACAAAATTCGTCATATACACCACTTAACCATGACACTAAAAGAAGTGTTTTTGACTAATTTTAAAAACAAGATAGTTATCATCCACAAATTGACCGTTATTAAATGTCGATTTAATACAGTGCTCTCATTTGGACATAAAAAAGCAGCGTACAGATTTTACACTAAATCTGCTTTTAAAATATGCTGGTAATTTGCACTACAGGTCTGCATGGGTCGAACTATCTAGGTACAATTTCTAACTGACCTATAGAAAAATGTTCAGCCGAGCTTGAAAAAAAGATTAAAATCATAGCTGAGCATGGCATAGTTGAATTTCTACATAGAGATTTCAGACAGAGAGACATGTTAGAAAGAACATTCCGTTAAATAACTGATGAACAGGAAAGATATTTCAGAATGGATATTCTATATAATTCTTGAAACTGAAATGTGGTATTATAAACCGGTGCTAGTATATAAACGTTGTCTCCTTTTGTAGAACATTTATTCTTAGGTTTTTAATGGTCATTTGAAAAATTCTTTCTTTGTATACACTCAAAGTTTAACAATAATTTAATTTTGAAATACCCTAAAATATAGTTTTCATTTAAATGATTACTTTAAAGGGGGGGGGGTTATTTAAAAATATAAATTTTTAAACTGTCACTTTATATAAAATAACGCAAGGAAAAAAAAATCTTCCCAATTTTTTTATACATCGCTGCTTTCATTCGTTCAAATTTAGTTATAACTTACATAAAAATAAAAATATATACTTATTCCAAAAGAAATATGTCATATTTCTCAATTTCTTTATAAATAGTTTTAATATAGTTTAAATATTGAAATACTAAATTTATCGATTGATAATGATTCTTTCCTAAATATGTAATCATTTTTGTTTATTCCTTGTAGAAATTCAGCGTTCTGGTTATTAAATTTCTAAAACTTGTTTGGCAACAATGTTTGTTGTAAAATGTTTATTATTATAATTTTTTTTTGAAAAAAATGTCAATCTACTGTTAAAAAAGCGCTAAACAGAATTAAATATTTCTTTACAATTTTCTGATGACGAAATTTTATATAATATCTACACATCGGATACAAGGTATAGGTAAAATAAAGATTAACTTTAATATATAGAATTTAATATCCACCAAGCATGGATTTTAAAGCGAATATTTTTTTTACAGGAAATAAATTTATATATTTGTGTTTTAATTTATGAATATATGCATATAAAATTAATGAATTACTTTTTGAAGTTGGTGCAAAACTATATCTTAAATAAAGTAAGAATTGTGAATATTTTGCCTAGTACCATAATAAAAATGGTGATGATCATTAACGATTGTGATTGTCAGGTACCGATTAAAAATATATTCATTATTTTTCATATGTAAATATTCATAAATTTGCAAAGTCATGCATCTGTGGAAGAATAACAGCATAAAAATAAACGCTTCTTTTTTGACGGCTGCTTCAAAAATTTTTTTTGAATTTTAAAGTTTTTATTTAAATTTAAATATTATTAATGTTTTCTATCTTATATCTAAATGTTTTTATTTATTTCTAATTATCAGATTATAATGAAATTAGAATGGGACCACCTGGGCATCTTACTCTTTCAAAAAAAAAAAAAAAAAAAAAACAATAATCATTAAAATCAGCTTATATTTACGAAAGTAATGCGTGAACAAAATGTACATACAGGTCAAATTGATATTCTCCTCCTTTATGAAATTGGTTTAAAATGCAGATATTAACAATTACAAAACTTTATAAACCAATTAAAATTTCAAACTTAAATCAAGTATATGCCTGCACAATTAAATAGTTTTTGTGAAATTTCAAAAATCATTTCACACGGTTTTCCTTTCTCTTTTATGGATACATGTGTCGAACTTAATTTAAACTTTATGAAAGTTTAATACCTGAAGCTAGAACAAACACTTTGACGAATTTCCCGAAAAATACTTTCGGTAAAGTTCAACAGAATAAGCTATCCATTAATACTTCTATTACATGGGGATTTTCACTGATGTAATTTTAAATTGAAACAGTTAAATGATTAGAAGTATAAAACATATTTTTGAAGAACTAATCTGATATTGGGGCAGAATAAACAGGGATGGGACAGGTTTTACAGAAGTATTTCTCATTAATTAAATTTATATATCATTAAAATGGATTATTCTGTAAACCTATCCAAAAAAAAACACGTTACCAGCAGTAATAGCACATTATTTGCACACTTTTTTTTTCATAGATCAATATTCAAACGCATTAAATTTTGCTGCCGCGTTCCATAGTTTATAATACATGAATAAGCTTAGATTTTGTTTTAGTATATTTTAATAGAATGAAGTTTTTTTGTGTTTGTATTATAAAAGGACTTTTATCATCTGGATATATCGTTCGTAATCCTCAAACTTTCACATCTTTTAGCTACATTAAAACATAACTCAAATTAGACATGTCAAATACACCATTTTCTGTGTCACAAAATACCGTACCATTCTTAAAACTGATGTAAGCGGCCGTAAAATGGTGTTACTATTTAAAAATGAAGAGGTAGTACTTTTTTGTTTTATTATATAGAACATACACAGATTTTATTTGTCAATTCGAAAATGTTTTCTTTGTATACACGCTAAGTTTAACTATAATCAAATTTTGAAATTCCCTAATATATAGTTTTCATTTAAATAATGTTTTTAAGGGAGGCGTTATTTTAAAATTTAGATTTAACTGACACTTCTTACAAAATAACACATGGAAAAAAAAATTTGTGAATTTTTTAAACATTGCGGCTTTTATTCGTTCCAAATGAGCTTTAACAACTTATATAAAGTAAAAAAAAATTACATGTCCAAATAGAAATATCTCACATTTTTTTAATTTGTTAATTAATACTTTTCACAAAGTTTAAATATGGAATTCACTTAGGAAGTAAAATTATGAACTATTTCGAATTCAGTTCTAAATATGGAGCCATTTTTCTTATTCCTTGCAGAAAGTGGGAGTTTTAGACATTAAATGTCTAAGACCTTTTTATTATTAAATTTCAGGCTTCAAACAGTTACAAAAGTTTACAAATAAATTAAATTATAAACTTAAATCATGTTTATGCTTGCGCTAACGAATACTTTTGTGAAACTTTAAAAAATCATTCCACACTGTTTTCCTTTCTCTTTTATATATACATGTGTCGAACTTCATTTGAAACTTTATGAAAGTTTCAAATCTGCAGCAGTTACCTGCAGCTAAAGTAAACACTTAAACACTTTGACGAATTTTCCGAAAAATACTTTGAATAAAACTCAACAGAATAAGCGAACCATTAACAATTCTATTCCATGGGAATTTTCACTGATGTAATTTTAAATCGAAATTGTTAAATCATTAGAAGTATAAAAAATATTTTTTGCGAATTAATCTGACATTATGTCTTATATGTGGTTGGAATTTTTTTTTAATTTAATGTTCCCCATACTTGTAATTTGCCAATAATAATCTCACTAAATTATTTCACTTTTTTATGCTTGACAGAAATCTCCAGATCATTAATTTATTCAAAAAACAAACAATTTTCGTTTTGTTCCCTTTTTTAAGTATATAGGGAAATAAAAAATAAAGCTTTTTTTAAAATATGTTCTTTTATGATGAACTAATTGTTTTCTCATCGTATACATACATTTGAATTTTTTGTGTTAAAAACAATATTTTAATATTTGTATTATTTTAATATTTGTATTCCTCTGTAGTCTTTAAAATGTTTCTTTTTTAACTTTTCACAGCGTTTTGGCATGTTTTATTGAGAATTTATTGGCTCCGTATTAAATCCATTGTTTCTTAAATTGCCATACTATTGTACGAGTTACAGAGAAATTTTGGTGATTAATCACCTGTCAACCATTTGAAAATGTTTGAAAAGTAATGTATTGATTACTTATTAAATTCCGGAAATTCTAACATTTTGTACTGTCATGGGAAATACACCATTGCACAATCTTACAATTGGTGTTATTTTACTATTCTAGCATATCAGAATGTGGTTAAACATCGATTACAGCATATGCACCTGTCTATCTCAATATTTATTTTTATATTATTTTATTATTCATACACATAATAAAGTCAGAAATTTGCTGTATTCGAGGATTTCGTTTTTCTTTTTTTATATGACAAGCTTATAAGTCGAGCCCCCTATATTGTTTTTTTTTTAATTTCAGAATTTTTTCGATTTAAACACGCATTTATACGATAAATGAAAAACGAAACTTAAAACAATACTGAAAAATTAGGGATAAAAATGTGGTTTACACAACTGAAAAGTACATAGTGTATTGAAATATTTAAATCGTTCAGGCTATGTAAACAATATTTCGAGGTTAAATATATTTTAGTTTTTATATTTAGTATCTAATAGAATAATATGTAATATGTAAGAACACGCTACGGCATAGATATTATCCAAATATTTTTTTTTTTTCAAAAATTAATTTTTTTTTGACGATGCCATTAATCTGCTTTTATTTTTCAAGATACAAATCGGAAAGATATGGGGCAGGAATGTCATTTTCTTATTTACTAGGAGGTGAGAAAGATTCCTTTCAAAAGTGAATAATCTTGTGCCTGTACTGATATTTCTATTCGATGCATTTATTTCTTATCAGGTAACATACACACCACTAATTTAAATGAAAAAACAACATAAAAGATACATGTTTATCTGTATTATATAGGGCAGACGTACCTGTCCGTAAATTTCACAACATTTTGCATATAGCAACTCTTAACTGAAAATTTCGGTTTTTAAAATTTTTTAACTGTAAATTTTTTAACTTCTAACCGTCGCTCATTTTCAATTGCTAAATCTTCGTATAGGTAAAAATAAACTTTTAAATACATGTTTTAAAAATTTGAATTTCAATTTACTGAATTTTGATAGCTTTTAAATAAATTCTCAAGCATGGATTTTTTTAGAAATCTATCTCTGTTAGGTGTAAGTTTTAGTATGGAAGAATAATAAGCCATTCGTACACTTCATCTAATATACTATAACGAAATTATAAAATTAGTAATATAATGAAAACAAATAAAATAAAATAAAATAAACATCTGTGAAATCAAGATATTTTTAATTTAACACCGAGTGAAGGGAGGGGGTGTGTTTCCATATACAATTTGTTTCAAAAGTACATATTTCATTATTGAGCCAGGAACAAAACAAAAACAAAAAAGATTAATATTCAACGCAATATACACATACAACATTTATACCAGTGTAGCACGAAGACAGTCGCTGATAAAAATAATTAAGATTTTTGTCCTTTTATGATGATGTTTTTTTGCATTCAAATCCAATTTGAAAATTTTAGTTATATTTCCGGTTAAATTACAATCAGGTAATTTAATTTTACTTATATAGGAAATATAGTAGATGAATCATATAGTTTAATATCCGATTTTGTGTTCCAATTATATTCCATTCGCCCCATAACTAAGAAAATTAAATATTAAAAACTCTTTACCGGTGATTCTTTTCCGCAAAATTTCCTTCAAAATATGAGTTGGAGTTTATAAGATGAAATTACTTCCACTGAAGGTATTGCAGATAAATATTTCATTATTTTTAAAAAAATGCAGGTATGGTGGGTGCACATTTGACCAGCACCAAGGCTTTCCCTAGCTGTGTTTAGTTAGAAATCCAGTCTGTTATTGGAATTTATTGTAATTTTGTGAGCCATTGGTAAAAGAAATTATAAGTAATAAACTGATTCATAGGTTAATAAACAAATTAAGAAATGTTTAAAAAAACAATTTTTTAGAAAAATACTAATAATGCAATATTAAGTAAACTTAGGTCAAGGAAATTAGCAAAAATATATATTAAATTTAAATAGATGGTATTACACTTAGAAATGAATATCTATCTATATTATAAAAGCCATGCAAATCTGTGCGTAACGCATACGGCATTTTGCGAGTGGTAACACTTTGAAATGAAATTGCAGTTTTGCAGTTTTTCCTACTCGAAATTTTTAAATTTCTAAGAATTGCACAATTTCAATTTTTACAGAGTCATATAGGGGATAAATGTAGTTTTAAATTAAACTTATATAATAACTGTATCTCAATTTATGTTTGAGATATTGATATTTTGTTGTTGTTAAAACTATTTTTGTAATTATGAGAACAGAAATACTGTATTTCGATTAAAAGTAAAGCGGAAAAAAGCAGATTACTGCATCTTTTTGTTATCATTTTCGCATAAAAAGTGAAACAATTGCAGTTAAATACATGTTATGTCAAGATCGTCTGTTATAAAACCCAGTGGATTTCGGTTTGATTTGATTTGATTTATTAGTAAATGATTTTTAGTTTATTTCAATGTTACTTTACATACGATATAACGACCCTTTCTGTTTCCAAAAATATATTTTAAAGTATAGTTGTATGACTTGGCTTATTTTTTCGAAAATTTTCGTATAAATGTGAAAAAATTCAAGAATAATATACGCGCTATTTCAAAAATATTTTCCGTTATAAAACCCGGTGAATTTTGGTTTTATTTCATTTTACTTACCCATCATACGTAGTATAGGGTAAGTCTTACAATCGTTTTGAAAATCGAAAAATTTTTTTGACGGATTTACACGTTTTCGACACTGGAGATTTCGAAAACATATTTTTAGAAAAAAAATTGCCGTCCGTCTGTCTGTCTGTAAACGCTCTATATCCCGAACGAATTGAGATAGAGACTTGAAATTTTGTATGTACTTAGTATGTAAGAATGGGACAAAGCCTATTTAGCATCAGTAACCTCGATTATCCGGAACTATTTTTTTCGGACTCTCGAAAAATTCGTTCTGATGAAAGGCATATAAAAATTTTCGAATTTTTTATTTTAAGGAGTGACCGTAAAAGGCAATAAAATAACACAAATTTTGCATAAAGAACGAAGTTGATCGAATTATTAGTTGCTGAGATAGCTTTAATCCTGTTTTCCATATTCTTCGATTTTTCATGACCCTGTATTTCCTTCAAATTTCAATTCAAAGATATATTTTAATTGGAAATGAGACGCTTAATCCGACGAAATAAACTGTTAGTTAATAAGATTATTATTTTTGGAGTTATAAGTATGTTTCTTTTTCGCAATTCAGTACTACGTGAGTAGTTTGGCGTGTTGTATAATTTATCGAAAAAGATTCATCAGCAACTCATTAATACAGCATTACTATGCGCAATAAAAATATAAATACACGTTTAAATTTTGTTTTGGAATTGCAATTCATTTTATAAATAGTTTTCAAATGTATTATTTTCACATATTATATATGCATATATATGATGGGTAAGTATTACGGTGGCTCCCAACGACTAGTTTATTCATCAATTAAATTACTTTTTAGTTTATTACAAACTTACTTTACACTCGATACAACACTTCCTCTGTACAAAAATGTATTTTAAAGAATAGTTGTGTGAGTTATTTTCTCTACTTTAACTTAATTCGTATCAAATAGCTGATAAAAAAAATAATCATTTTCCAAGTTTGGAAGAAATATAAATGAATGATTTCTCTTCAAATATGGAGCTATTATAAACCAACTAATTAAGGCATATGAATATTTAGATAGCCAATTTACTTCCTTGCTAACTACATTGCATTTTTGATGGGTTTGTGCATTATTCCAGAGCAGTCACATTCAGTTCGCATGGTGTCTTCGGATGTCTTTGTCCAAAAAATAGCGACTTATGTTATAAAACTTGATGATTGACTAGATAAATCACTTTCGCCGAATAAGACAAGCATAAAAAGGCAATCTTGACTTGATAATTTTAGTACGATACATTTACCTCATGTGACGTCACAGGAATATTGTCTAGCGTATTTATTGCATGCAGATTATTTTCAGAAATTTCCATTTACATTTAAGAACATATAAATTGTTTAGTATCTGTTTTCAGCTAATAACAATCGAGACTTGAAATTTTGAATTAAAATGATTTTTAAATGATCAAATTAAAATACCATTTTTTAAAAAGTTAATACGGATATGAGAGATATATGTGTAAATATCGAGATGTTGAAAAAACTGTCGGTTTTAGATTTCACGGGGGGAAAATCTACGATTGAGTCAAAGTGGTATAAATGTTGCACTTTTTTATTTTGGATTACAAAGCATAAAAACATAATTGGTAACTGTATTATAATAACTAAGCTTTATTATGTCGCAATATTTACAAATACGATTGAATTTTTATTATAATACTTTCTACAACTGAGTTTTATAGGTTAGATATCATTTGTTTAAGAATTAAACGAAATTAAACGAAATTATTGTAATTAATATTGTAGGTTTATTATAAATCAATGAAATAGTTCCTACGTAAACATAATCTTTTTTCGAAATTCGACGGGTTCTACCTTGTTTTTTTTTAATTACTGGAATATTATTATGCAACGTCTTTTAATGAGCTTAAATAAAAGGTTTATTAATTTTATGTTAAGCATAAAGATGAAATTAGTCGCACTTACAAGATTTTAGTTTATCCTCAAAGTACAGTATCTTAAGTGGAAATGCATTTTTTTAATTGTCTTTCATAATTAATCATCAAATATGATAATTATTTGATTGTATACATTACATTGTAACAGCAAATAAATGATTGCTGATGTATATTAAAATAAAATGTTTGAAATTACTTAAACATACATAAACGCTCTTAATTAAGTTAGCTATGATTTTGAAAGAAATTTCATTTGAAATAATTTTTTTTTGTGTTAACGATGCAATAAAAATATTAATTATTGTGTACATATAAATGATGTATTATAGATTAAAAAAAATAATTATTAGTTTTGTAGAAGACCAAAATTAGTCTCTGCATTATGACGGAAAACAGGACATATTACATTGTGACAAATATAAGGTTTTGCCAATTAAAAATACAAAAATAATAAATAAAAATGTGTGATTAAGCATGTTTTTAACTGCTGTTCAACTTTTCATAATTGTAAGATAAGAGTTCATTCATATAAATAAAGAATAGAAAAAAATATTTACACTTAATTAGATACTCCAACTCTATTTTTACTAAATTCTAAATAATCTTTAACAAATACAAGTCGGAAAATGCACGACAAACGTAACAACTTAGAAGCGTTCGTAGTATAACTAAGTTTCTATATGCAGTACTTCGGATACAGTACAGCAACCGGAAGCATTTTCAGAAAGAATCACGTTTTGAGCACCTTATCGCCAGAACAACGTCTGGCGCGGAGATGAAGTCAATGCTACGCACCCTTTCTTGTTTGTGACGTCAAACGCCTTGCGAATAGCAACCCTTCCTTCTGCAAAGAGATCGCCCTTATTGTTCATTTGTTTTTCCGTAAATGTTATCAAGCAAAGACTATAATATGAGGAAATGTTATTCACCGTTGTTAACGAATAAAACTTGGTTTAAAACAAAGAGCTTTTTCAGATTAAAATGCTTTAAATTTCACAAAACATCTAAACATTTTTTTTTCTCAATTCAAAAATATTATTTCCTTAACTCGCTATGTTCGAAGAAATTGAGAAGTTAATTAAAAACAGTAGTAAAGATTCACTTGCAATAAGTATAATTCTATTAATTATATGTTTTATGACACATTTGAACTTGGTTTATTTTGTGTTTGGCGATGCAGCTAGCTGAACGTTCTCGCTTTCGCCAATTCGCCAAGGCTGGTGCTGAAAATGTGATTCTTTCTGAAAAAGCCAACCGGAATCTTTTGTGTTTCTCTGTAAGTGCTATATTCTTTCTACTATCCAAAATTAACATGTAATAAACCTCAGCAACTTATATAAATTTCATAATAAGTGAAATAATTTAATATAATGCAAACGCACCCCTAACAATGTTCCATTTATACTATTATGTAATACAATAATTTGTGTGGCAATGTAAATTAATCAAAAATATTCTTTCCACCACGGATTGTACAAATTGTATATTTTAGCATATATTTCCGAGATGCATATGAATTTATTATGCTCGACAGAGTGTAACATCATTAAAATGCACTTGAAATTTTTTTAAATAACCATAATATAACGGAATATTTTGATTGCCCATGTAGCTCAACTATACACCCGATTTTCATAAAATTATAAATGCCTGGATAAAATTATGTAATAATTATATATATCAAATTTCAAATAGTTCGACTGAATGGTTTTTGAGTTGTTATATGCTGACAGGCGGATAGACTGAATGACGTCTATAGGTGCTACGTATTTAAATAATTACGAATGCACATAATTACGAAAAAAAAAAAAAAAAAAAGATGAAAAATTTCATATTTGTTGGTTCAACCGTTATTATGCACCCCTTAAAGTATAATGCATATGGAATTATGTTGCACTATAAACTAATCCTCACATCGAAATTGCTTTTATGGTTGCTTATTCAAAATATTTGGGTTATTCCAATTTAAATCCAAATCGAGATTTCTTGGTATTTACATTTCAATTATGCATAGAAATGCAATCTATTCACCTCAATCAATCTTCCATATATTCAGTTTTCAGTATAGTACTGCTTATTAATATTGAACATTGTAGAATTTTCAAAATTATTTATTCATATGTGGTTAGCATAATCTAAAAACACAATTAATGTTTTTGAGAATATTACATAAACAGATTTTGAAGGAAGTGCTCCATTGTAGATTAGTTACACTGTAAAAAAAATTCAAGAGGTTACTAAAAATTTCTTAGTAAATTTGTATTCCACAGAATTTTTTAGTAACCATTACAAACTTTTTTTTGCAAGTGAAACAAGCATTTATTTTGTAAACTGAACAAAAGAATTTTTTGTATAACTAACTTAAAAATTTTTAGTATGAGTCAACAAGCAAATTTTAGTAATCGCTCCAAAATTATTTTTAATAACCATTACGTGCGCCCGAAGGGCAGGAAGTTCCTTCGAGCTGCATCCAGACTTCTGAAGCGGAAGATTTTCGGCAAAACTGCAATAGATGGCAGCACTAAACATTGCTAACTGCTCCGACAAGATATTCATAATCCCTTTACTAACGAGTACGTACACTACATACATTCGGGGCGTATTTGGCGATGGCCAGTATCGAACCCGGGACCTTTCAGTCTGGAGTCCGTTACTATAACCACTATGCTATCCAGGCCACACCAAGTATGTCTTAGTAATAGTTATTAAAAGTATAAAACTATTAACTCTCTTCGTTGCTAACTTTTTTTCTAGTAATTCTTACAGATTTTCTTGTAACCGTCTAAGATTACTAAAAATGTTTTAGTAATTACAAGGATCACTAAAGTTTTTTTAGTACATCGACCCTTTTTTTTACAGTGTACGACATCAAATAATATAATATTGCTTTTAAAAATAACAGCTAAATAAAAATTTAGACTAAAAACAATTACATTTTAATATTACATTTGATACATTCTGATAAAAAAAAATGTTTTAAATATATATTGTGCTACAATCAGAAGATATTTTAATTAGGGTTACGCGGGGAAACTGGGCCAAGATGGTGGAGATTCAGGCAATTCGGGTTCCAAAATCTAATGTTTATTTGAATTAAAGTTTAGACCTCTGTGTTTAGTTAGATTCCTTCTCTCAGACGGAAATTTGAAAAACTAAATTTTAATGTCTAAGAAAAGGGAAAAAAATGTGTGTTTACCTTTCGTGGGTCCAGTTGCCCTATAAAAATGGGGCACCTAGACCAGGAGAGTCCGTGATCCAGACATGTTTGTATTTTTTAAATTGCAATTCGGGCCCTGTTTGAAAAAGTGTAAGCAACTTTAAATAAATTAAATCAGGCAGATTATGAAAATTATGGATCAATAAAAGAGCACTGTAAGGGAAAGCTTTGCTGCCAAGGTGTCTAAAAAAAGCACCAAATGTAAAATTATATAATGTATTTTTACCAAAAGCATAAAAATTAAGTGAATACTTGTGTATTTTAGTTTTGGTAATAAGTGCTAAAATCATATAGATATTTTAGAAAAAAATAATGTTGCCGCCTTAAGCGGCTTGTTTTTTAGTAATATTGTTTTTTAGTAATATTGTTTTTTAATAACTTGAGTTGTGTTCGAGAGACCAATCAGAGGAGATGTAAATCTCGGCTCTCGAATTTTTTATATGTGTGAATTAAACTTTATAGTGAATTACAGTCCGCTAAGATCTTTTTATTGTGTTAAGTGAATTTATTAATTAACTGAGCTAATCGGTGGGTCCAAATAACAAGATAAATATGTGAACAAACGGCGACGTAAGTACCTCATTTTCTTTTATTTTGCCCCAATTGTAGTGCGGCGGATCCAATAAACCCGTGGAGATTATAATTTAAGTTTTTATATCAAACAGAACTATTTTTTATTGTTTTCGATAATTTTCGAATAATTTTACTTTATCATATGTACACCTCTTCTTTTGTACCGTAAAAATTCAAAGTTTGCCACAATTAAGAAATTTATTTTGATACTTACAGTATGCTTTTTAAAATTTTTACTATGAGTTTTAATTAGATACCATACAATTTTCTTTTAATAAAAAAATGGAAAATTTATTTTCTTATAGTAAGAGAATCTCAAAAAACTATTTATGACTATTGGGGGTAACTGGACATTATATTGTTCAGTTATCCCTGATACATGTCCCTGTTACCCCATTTTTGAAAAAAAAAATAATAATGGGGTGACTGGGACACTGAACGTACATTTGAAACAGGAAGTAAATATATATAGATACCCAATAAAGATAATGCAGTTATATGTCTAATGTTTTAAAAATAATATTTGCTTAATAAAAATATTAATTTAATAAAAAACCTATGAAATATTTTAATTAAAAGCCGATTATTTTATTAAAAAGCCTATGAAGTTCAACGAAACAGGTATTGTATTAAAAAAAAATGAAACCGAAAATTTTGACAACCTATCACGGTAATTTTTAAAGAATTGTTTTTTCCTGTATCGAAGGCCAGGACACTGTCACTAGAAACCGTTTTAAATCTCATATGCACAGGATATGCCAGAAGTTTTCTATCCACAATAATGCAATAAAACAAAACCGGTGCGTCTGAGACAGCTGTGCCAATACTTTTATTAATCATTTAAAATTTTATTTGGAAACCACGATTTTTACCAAACGTCTTAGGACGGGCATTTTTATAGTATTAGAATAATATTCAAACTTAACGCCTAATGTTGCCAATAAAGTACATTTTGAAAATATTTTTAAATAAACTATCAACATGCAGTTGACAACATTTGTGCTGCTAAAGAAGAAAGATAGATTAATTTTGCCATTGGCTGCCTCGTGGGAGTCTTTATTCCTTTAGATGCTTGAGAAATACTCTATTTTTAGACAGAAGTGGACAATTATAATTTACTTCTTATCATAGTTTTTAAATTTCATATGTGTTTAGTACCATTATATACCGAAAATATTTTTCAACAACAAACCAGCATTGCCGATTAGTATCAAACTTTTTTATATTCGTAAACCATACTTAAAACAAAATATTATGTTTTGTTTAAGTATTTCCCTTCATTTATTAAGAAATGAAAGGTAAAAAGCTCTTTTAAATTTATTTTTTTAAGTATATATTTAAGGTTTAATTTGTTTGTCGAATTTTATAACACACTGTATATATATATATATATATACACTGCAAATTCCCAGCACACATTGAGAACACATGTGGAGCACTTTGATTGAAAAAAAGTGTTCCAGTTACCTTAATGTGTACTGAAATGTGTTCCGGATGTGTTCCACTGTAAAGAAAATGTTCCGACAGTATCCTGAAAGTGTTCCGAAAGTGATCTACATAGAATATTTGTTAAATCTAAACTTGGGAACACATTTAAGAGCAGATTGGGAACACATATGGGCACACTTGTGAAATCATGGCTTTCTTTGTTACAACGATGACGACCATAAGGAGTCTTGATCGCAATCAATGTGGATTTCAAAATCAATTTGGTAAGTTAATTTTTTTTATTTACTTACTTATTTTTTGCATGCATGTATATAGTGATTATTTCTTTTGAGGCTTTCATAAATTCATAAAAACCTAGAGAACAAGAATAATAGGTGCATTGTGCGTGGGGGGGGGGAGGGGGTGTAACATTAACATGGAAAAGAATTTTGTGCTTAATTAATTCAATTTCATATTCAATTCCACTTTCAAATACTGATCGTAATGACGTACAGTGCTATCAGGAATTGGTGAATTAAGGAGGAAAGGGTTGTCATGTAATTCCCCCCTCCCCCTTTCACAGGGCCGTGCAGAGAGACCACGTGTCCTGGTAGCAATCCAAATGCAAGCCCTCTTTTCTCTCACATCATAAACATAAATTTGCTAAGTCGAAATTTAATAAGTAAAATTACCGTCTTAGACAGGTTCTTTCCGTCTTAGAAGGTATAAATGCATAATATCCTTTTTGGTTTTCCGTATGAATAAGAATTCTGTTTTACACAGGTAAATTTAAAAAACAGCAACTTCTGACTTTTTAATTTTATTATCTGTTAGATATTTAAATTAAAAAATAATTAACTTAAAAAAGTACGATTACACTGCTTTGCTACTTTATTTTTAAACAAGGATCGAAGCCAGGTGCTCTAGTAGAGATGGTAACAGGTGATCAGGGGCGTGCGAAGAGGAAATTACGCCCAGGGAAAAGTCTGAATTTGGCGCCCCCCTCTGGAACTTTTTCTTGTAACAGGCAAAAAATGACGTTGTGAGCATAAATTGTTGCGCCCCGTATATTTCCGGCGCTATTCAGGGGCAACCGCCCCCCGGCGCTGCAGGTAATTTGTACCATTTGTCAGAGTTGATTTCAGGAAAACGTCCGAGGGGGGAGAATCCTCCCCCCTCCAGAGCAATGAGATGTCTCCCCGGAAGATTTGTGATTTTGTGTTTTGAATGGCAAAAAAATGCACGCCCACCCCCGTAACTCTACAATGTCCCCCCCTCCCGAGCAACAGAAATCCTTCTTGGTAAAAGTGTCTAAATTCAACACTGTCATCTACCCTCCCCCCCCCTCCCATTTTCTACGGACTGCTCCCCAACTCCTTCAGATTTGGATATTTTTAGTGAATAATTAAAAAATAAATAAAAGTGAGATGAAAAGATAAGAGTTACATATTTTGAGCTCCGCCCCCCCCCCCTCTAGACTACATGTCCATCTTGCTAAAGCTCTCGGCACAGAGCATATAACTGTGTGACTCTTGACATCAGGAGATTTTTCAAGTTATTTGGAACATTTTATTACAATGAAACGTGTCTTTCCCTCAAATGCAAATGTTCCCTTAACTTAAGAGCCCAAGTATACTTATAAATGGAATAAATATTGATAGCCCTTTGCTGTTTTTTTCCCTTACATATTTTGCAATAAAAAAAATAATCATTAAAGTTTCTTTCGTGTGTGGGTAAGAGAGGGGAGGGGGATGCGAAATTTTCTTCTTCATTTTGTTCCAAATGAGAGGAGAAGTATAGCCCCATCCAGTGTTGAATCCAGGAAGTGGCCCGGGGGGGGCATTCCCCACCGGAGCCCCACCTCAAATGCAAATGTTCCTTTAACTTTAGATCCCAAGTATACTTATAAATGGAATAAATATTGATAGCCCTTTGCTGTTTTTTCCCTTACAAAATTTGCAATAAAGAAAATCCTTAATGTTTCTTTCGTGTGTGTGGGTGAGAGAGGGGAGGGGGGATACGGAATTTTCTTCTTCATTTTGTTTCAAATGAGAGGAGAAGTACAGCCCCATCCAGTGTTGAATCCAGGAAGTGGCCCGGGGGGGACATTCCCCCACCAGAGCCTTAGAAGTCCCTCCCGGAGAAAAGTGTCTGAATTTAACACTGGCCCCACCTCACCCCTTGAGCAGGTGATGGGTGCAACTCTCCTTCTCCTCTTCCCAGTCACTAATGATGAACGCAGTACTTATATAATTATTATTATTATTATTTTAAAATATTGAATCTAAATTGCATTACTGTATTGACCTAATTCTTATTTGATCTAAAATGCGGTCGGTATCTTGACACAGTACATTCTAAATTAAACAATTAATACAGTATAAAACTTCTCACTTGCAAATAATAAGCTTTCGACGCAAACAATTTGACAAGGCGAGCAGATAATTTTTTCCGAAGTACTGTAGTCGAAAGTTTTTATCAAGTTGGTGTGGCAACATCATCGCGTCGCGCGGGAAGTGGAAGCTGTTTGTTTATGTTTTCATATGGACGCTTACATTCGATCCGGCATTTCTGCACTTTTTTTTTATATATTTATTAGTATAACCGGAAGATTACACACCGGAAGATTTGCAACAATTTTCTGTGGTACGTATTCTATTGCATTTTGTTTTTGTTAATCAAATTAATTAGTTTTCAGCCTAATTTCTTTTACATAGGCACGTCATCTCCATTTTATTGTGACATGCGAGATTTGCCAGTAAAGGCAGGTGCCTTAGGCAGGTATTCATATGTCTCATCAGGAACACTAACTGTTTTAAGATTCCTTAAATCTGAGTGAAAACTAAAATTTGATATTCAGATGGCATCCATATTGTTTATTAAACATCGTTCGATGTAAAAAAACATAGTTAATTTGCATATTAAGTGTATCTATATTGTATGTTAATCTGTAATCTTCCGTTTTTATATTAATCAAATGATTTTATAATCTTAGTAACAGTATACAGTAAACTCTCTCAAATCTTACATCTTGAAACCAGTAGTTGTGCATTGTGTAAATGTTTTGTTTACATTTTTTTTTTTAAATATAATTTGGATGTACTTAAATGTTAAAAAATATAATGAATGCTTAAAATAATTAAGTAAAATATTAATTTTATAATTAATAATTTTTTAATGTTTTCTTTTGCTGTCATTTTTTATTAGAAGTATTTGGAATCATCCATATTAAGGCCCCTGTCTTCGCTCGAGGAAACGCTAGAGAGCTAATGCTATTCCTATGGGGAAGCATTTTTCTAATAACTCTTTCGCATTTTGACATTTTTGAATAATTTTTTTTGCATTGGATAGCTGAGGTGCATGCCGACAGCGCACCTTTTTTACTTTTTCGATTTTGGTTGCAGATATATTTTTTAAAAGGCACTTTCAGTTTTGAAAGTGAAACTAACTTTGTAAAAAATATCTGTAACCAAAATCGAAAAAGTAAAAAAGGTGCACTGTCGGCATTCACCTCAGTTATCCAATGCAAAAAAAATTATCCAAAAATGTCAAAATGCGAAAGAGTTATTAGAAAAATGCTTCCCCATAAAAATAGCATTAGCTCGGGAGCATTTCCTCGAGCAAGGACAAGGGCCTTAAGGAGCTGTGCATATATAACTATTATCACTTTAGGGGGGCGGGGAGGGGTGTCTCTCTGGCACTGGCAGATGATATCTCTAGGGGAGGGTGGGTTTTGTCTATTGATATCGATATCATTTTTGAACCAACAAAAATTTTCCTTTTTTACTCGTGGCATAGTCTTTGATTCAAAATAGTATGTCCTTTTTTTTAATCTATTTTTATGACAATGCAAAACCGTGATTGAAATTACGAAATTATTATAAAGTTGATTAATTCTAAAACATGGAAATCCTCAACATTTTACATTTCTATTTTTCTTTATAAGTGTATGCATTGATAATTGCTGTTCGACAATGCAAAGTGTATTTAAAATGAAACTTGTGTTTACTAATAAATAAAAGAGAAAGAATGTTGTTTGCTTGTTTCATTGATAAAAATTTCTATGTATACCTCCCTTCCGTCTCTCCCCATTCATGAGTGGTAAGTTGTGCAAGAAGACACTATTATTGTTAAATAGATTATGTTATAAAAAGCTATTAGTTACAAATTATAAGATTCCTTTAAATAGTATTTGTTTTAAGTGTTACTTCATATATATTTCATATATAATGTGATTCATATCTTATGTATAAAGTGCTATTTTATTAACTTCCCTTATTTTGAATCAATAATACATTAATAAAAGCAATGTAATTACTTTTATATATCACTCTAAATCCCATAAATAAATTTTAAAAGTAAAAAAAAAAAAATTGACATTGATAACGATACTATGAGGGGGGGGGGATTTTATATAGTCTATTTAGTTTTCAAAGGGATAAATTCCCTTCCTGTGCAAATTAATTTTATTTCAGATCTGATAAACTCTGCTTTTGGTTCAGGTTGATTTTATGTTGAATGTAGATTGCTGCAAGTTGGGTTCGGGTTAATCTAATTTTTCAAAAGTTAGTTCAGTATATATTATTTCTGATTAAAAATTAAACCTATAACAATAAACAGATATGTTTGTGTATGTGTTGTTTTTCAAATTTCGTTTTTTGTCGAAATTGACATTTTTTTGTGATTCTGTGATGAAATTTGTATTTTTTTAGCAGACTTTTGACTAGATTCGCATTTATTCGGCAACCCCCTGACAAAATTCGCATCTTTTTTGTGATTCTTCAAAAGAATTTGCATTTTTTTAGCAGCCTTTTTACAAAATTAGTGTTTATTAATGACCCATTGGCAAAATTTACATTTTTTTCTGCGATGCATTGTTGAAATTTGCACACTTAACATGATTCTGGCACAATTCGGATTTATTAAGTGATCCTTTGTCGAATTTTGCATTCATTAAGCTATCCAAAGGCAATTCTGTTCTGTATTTTCTGAAAATCATAGATTTTTGGTTCCGGAAAGAAAAAAAAAAAAAAGAACCCTCATCAATCCGGAAAGTTATAGACAAAAACATATCACGAATTTCAACAAATCGTTGCCCAGAAAAAATTAATTCCGCAAATCGTTGGCAAAAAATCATAAATATTGTAAGAAGTTTGCAAGGAAAACACAAATTTCGTTAGATAATTGTGAAAAAACTCAAATTTCGTTTGAAGATCGGGAAAAAAAAACCTGAATTTTATAAAACAATTTTGAAAGAAAAACACAAATTTCATCAAAGATGTGCAAAAAAAAATAAAGGGCAAACTTCGTCAAATGGCTGCAGAAAAAACACAAAGTCAAAAGTAAATCCCTCCCCCCTCCCCTTTCAAATAATCTGCTGTAACTTTTCAGAAATTTGCTGTAAATTTCAAAAAAGTTTTTACTCAGAATCACCCTTGAAGAACCCTTTGCGTTTTCCTGCAATCCTTTAAAGAAATTAGCGTTTTTTTTTTTCGATCTTTTGATAAAATTCACATTTATTTTGAGATTCTTTCATGAAATTTTCACATTTTTTAAGCAGCATTTTGATGAATTTGGGTTCATATGATGGGACGTGTGAAGAGAAAACTGCGGTCAAAAATGATACTTTATTTAAATGATACTTCTTACCGGCCAAAAATGATGTTGTTAGTAGAAAATCGGTTTCCCTAAATTTCTGCACCCAGGGCGACTGTCCTCTTTCACACGATGCTGGTTGATATGGCGATCCTTTCACAAAAATCACATTTAAAAAAATTAATTATGATTATGGTTTCATGAACAAAAATTGCCTTGATAGCTATTACTATTTTCAAAAGTTTTTCTTCCTTGTTTAAGGATTTTTATTTGGGAAAAGCAAAGGAGAATCAAAATAAAATTTACCATTTTAATCCTTCTCATGGTTAATTTTCTTAAGGGTGTATTCTGATCAAAACTGCCTATTATCAGATTTATTTTTAAATTCATTTTTACTCTGAAATGCATCAAAATTTCAAAATCTCTTATTTAGAAACTACACAAGGTGCCGTGATTGTTGATTTTTTGATAAATGTAGAAAACGTTGTAAAAAAAGGTTGTCAAGAACAGCGTTTTGGAAAAAATCTTCCGATGAGGGAGATTTTTGAATGAAAAAAAGGGGTCATGCTGAGAAAATAATTGCTTATAAATCAAATTCTAATGAATGGAGCACAAAATGACATCACACGGCACCTTGTACATCACTCCAAAAATTCTCTCAGCAAGTTTCATATTTCTACTTTAAAAAATGAGCCTGAAAATGAATCGGAAAATTTTGAGCTGTTGAAGGTGGAAAATCATTTTTTCGAATATACCATTAAGTTATACTTTACAAACAACAAATAAATAATGTAAAAACATTCTATTTTATTTAAATATGATTTTCTTTCTAATTAATTTAAATATATTTATAAATTGACAGTTAAAATTAGAAAATGTGAAAAGTTTTAAAAAATGTGTTTTTAAAAGGTTTTATTAAGTATTGGATTCGGCTGAATACTTTTATATTTGGCCAAACCGAATAATCGGCAGGCCGAATAATTTCATATTCGGCTTAACTGAATAGTTTCATATTTGGCCTAACCGAATATTCGGTAACATGTCCGAATACCGAATAGATATTGAATTTTCGGTGCATCCCTATTTAGAATTAGTTTTTCTCTTTAAATTTACTTTCATTTTTGTCTAATGCAGTGCAATAATAAAGTTTAATTAAATTGTGGCTTAATTAGTGACTTTTGAATTTTTAGTACCCTACATTTATCACTGGATAAATGTTTTTCAACCTGGTTTCCTACACAATTGTTGCTAATTCCTGTCACTCTTAAGCATTGTCATACATTTTTTTAAACACCCTGTATATGTCAGATTTTTTTTTTTATAAAGAAAAAATGTATGTTTTCTTTCTGATTTTTTTTTTTTTTTTAAATGATTTTAGGATATTCTGTTACCTATGGTACACTGTTAAAAATAAAGGTGACAAACCGGTGCCATTTGGGACCCGGAGGTGAAAAGGCGGTGCCATTTGGAACCCTAGGGTGTCATAGGAGCTTGAATATGCGGTTGGGGTGACGACAGATCTGTTACTGGATGATGGGAGCTAAATAAGGTGCCATGCACTTCGTAACCACCTCATCGGGTGACTGGCAACTTGCGCATGCGCTATGACGCGTGTCTTTCTGCTTTCGTTGTCGGCAAGTAAAGTTTACGAGTGTGAGCAAATCAAAACATGGCAGTGTGTGAATTGGCGATATTAATTGAGGACTAACCACTGAGCTACAATGAAACAACAATGAGGACTTAACGATCCGATTTGCGCGACCAGTGAACCGGGCAAAGTCTGATTAAAGGTAAGATTAACTTTATTTAACTTTATTTTATTGTTACGTTAATTTATCGTACATCCTTATAAGTAATGTCATAAAAAAACAGTAAATTAGATTTTTTTGTTTGTATGGTTGATTGTTAAGTTTATTATGTGAAGCTATAAGCTAACCTCTCACCAAAATACACGCTTGCTAATATTAAACTATGAGGTAGTTATTTTACGATTTCTCGTTTACATGTCAATATTTTTAAATGATTTATCGAGGCCTTAGCTACCGAGGAGCAATTGGAGCAAACTGCTCTAGGCACGGGAATCCTAAGGGCGCAGAATTAGAAAGTGCGAAATGAAAGATTGTAAAAATATTTACATATTTTTTCATTACAAATCAGTTGTTATAGACGAATCTTGTTGCAATCGGAATATTCTATGACCATTTTACCTTGTGTTTAAACTCAACTGTTTAGATTTAACCTTTAACTGCTGTTAGTGGTCTCAGACACCGTGCGTTTTTCAAGTTTCACAGTTAACTTGTAATTTTTAGTTTAACTATAGATACTGGTCAATTTTTTTTAGTTTGGAGCCTTATTACTACCTCTAAATACTTTTGAATAGCTGAATTTGATTTATAATATTCTTGTACATAAAGTTTAATACATAAATAGTATTCTGAGAATTAATGTAACATTTTATTCATCTTCAGATTAAATGGTCTGACAGACGGCTCACAGTAGTTATGTAACAATTTTTGTCAGAGCAGTTGAGGTTAAAATATGTTTTTGCGTCTATATACAGTTAAAAGCAATTAATTTTATTCGCGAAGTTTTAATTTTAACCTTTACACAGGATCTCGGATAGCATCTGGCCGGCTTTGGATATATTGTCAGATAGATGCTATCCGAACCCCTCCTGTAAAGGCTAATTCACACCATATTGCAGCCTCACGTAACTTCTCTAATATTGTTTCAGTATACCTGATTTGTCTTTATTTGAGAGGGGGGGGGGTAACTTTTTCATTTAAGAAAATTGAATACTTGCAAATCTTAAAGTAATCAAAACGTATTTACAGGGTTTTCATCATTAATATTTTCATTATTAACCACCGTTATTTCCAAAATAATCTTCATAATAAGATTAGATCGGGAGGCGGTAGCACGGACAATCATTTAGTCTCATTTAAGGATAAAAATCACGGATAAAACCTTGATTTGCATATTAAAACGTTATTAGTAAGCCAAGTCATACCTTGGGAGGAAATGCCTAAAAACCCGAATTTAGCGGTATCTTGGGTTTACCATTATGTTTTCTTACTCCCAATTCTTCATATTTTCATACTTTTGGTTTTATTTTCTTTCAAAAAGGTGAGAAAATGTTTGGGTATTGAATTGAATAAACCTTATGATCTTATTATCGGCTATGCAGATTTACACCCATTTTTTCCCGAAAGTATTATTTCGCATTAAACCTTATTTAGTAGCAGAATTTTATGGTTAAATAAAATAAAATATTTTTTTTCAATAATAGTAATTTAAGTTTGATTAGACCGTAATCAGTCCCCCCCCCTCCTTTCTCAATCTTCAACATCAACCGATATAACAAATTTGTAGTCATGAACATTCAAATTATAAAAGGAAAACAATCTGTATTTACTCCACTGAACTTTCAGAATAGTTTACAGAAATAGTGTGAGTTCAAAAAATATAACAATGAATAAAAACTTGTATCGTAATTTTACACAAATGTGAAAATTTTCCGCAGGTGATGAAGATCTCGTGTTTTAAAGGCGATTTTTGCACTGTCATTTATAAATCTTAAACATTTTTCTAATGACATAATTTTTAACAATCTTTCACTCCACCCGTTCTGAAACAAGACCAATAAACAGGGTTCGCTTTTTACCAGTAAAAACCTGGGGAGAAGGTAGTAAAAACATAAGGATATAGAATAAACTGTTAGCCCTTAAACTGTATTTTAATACTATTGATAAAAATTCTATTTTCATGTAATTGGTGTATTAATATATAATATCTATATAGGAGAAAGTGGGGTGGTGTGGGACTTTTTTTACAAAAATAAGATTTTTTTTTATATATATGTTTATATATATATATATATATATATATATATACAAAAAGAAAAAATTCAATTTATAGCATGCAAGGTAAAACATTTTTTAATCCCCCTGAACAATATAGAAACATAACGTGCAAATACTATTTTATTTTAAAGAGAACATAAGTTTCAAAATGTGTCTCGTACCTCCTCATTAAGAGTTATGGGACAGCAATAATAATAAAAAAGCTATTAGGCACAAAATAACCTATAGTGTCGGTAAGATAAACAATCAAACAAAGGTTATAAGTTGATAATGTATATGCCACAATATAAAATTCCAGTATCTTCATGACTGGAATGAAAATTCAGAATTCTCTGTCATAGGAGTCATTAAGGCCCCACACTAGGCTCAGAATGTAAAGATGATAATGTAAAAGTTTATAGGAGCGTTCTTTTGAAATACCTAACTCAAATTTTAATATTTTTACATGGTTCTTTTGAACAAGACAGCTGAGGATGATCCATAACCGGCGTAGTTTTTATTTTTTCGATTTTGCTTTTATATTTTTTGTATAACGATAGTTTCAATTTCAGAATCGGTTTAAACCAATTTCATAAGTTAAAGTAATTTTTTAAAAAAAATCTGAAACCAAAACTGAAAAAGTAAAAACTACGCCAGTTGCGGATCGCCCTCAGCAATCTTGTGCAAAACAATCACATAAAAATATTAAGATTTCGGCGAAATATTTGAAAAGAACGCCCCCATCGACTTTGCATTATCATCCGGGTCTTTTTCTGTGCCTAGCGTTGCGCTTTAAATAATCATCAATTTATTTACATTTTGAAGTATGAATGCATATATTATCAATGTTATAAATAATATATTATCATGTAAAAAATTTGCATGTTAGCAATTCGCATCATTATTAATTAAAAAAGGGAACTGGGCGCGTCCCATTCATCCCTTTTCTGGCATGTCCCATTCCTCGTCACTTCCTTGCTTGTGTTAAACTTCTTGTTCAAACAAAAATGCTGCTTTAGGCTTAGTTTAAATTATGGATAATATGCAGTATAATTTTTCCATAAATAGGGAAACTATTACATTTATACATAAACAAGCCTTTAATATATTGTGAGCAAATAAATCAAATTTAAACTGGATTTTTGAAATAATTTTTCTTTCATGCATTTGAAAGTCTATGCATATCAATATTTTTTGTAAACTGAAGAATGGATTACCATTGCTTCATCTTGTATGCGATCGATGAAATGTTTAGAATAATGCACAAAGAGAAAAAACCTACAGTCCCATTCCTCCCAACTTTCCCCCATATAGCAAAAGGGGAAATAAAGAATTAGCCAGTTCCCTAAAGCTCCTGATATACGCTATATGGCCAGAGATGACCGTCCACTTGCGATTTTAGACAATTTGTTAAATATCTAGAAAAATGTATGAGGAATTATCCTGAAAATCTTAGTGTATAAATGTAATACACTACCTGGCCATTGATTATCGTCCACTCGCGATTTTAGACATTTTGTAAAATATCTAGAAAAATACATGAGGAATTATCCTGAAACTCTCAGTGTATAAACAAAATAGTACAGGTCATCTATTTCCGTGAAGATTTTTCCCGGGAACTTTAAAGGGGACCGCCAACAAATTAAAAAATGTATGAATATCTTTTGGCTACCCTGTCAAAACTAATGCATCAAAAGCGTTCAAACTGTAGATTATGATTAAGTGGCTTATATAAACTGTGTTCATTTTTATGTCGATAGCATGTATACTCGTAGAGAAATGAAGGTTTTTAGAAAAATACTCCCAAATTTTCCCAAGATTTTTGGCTTATAATTTGCAGAGTTCTTAATATAAAATAATAATATTTTCTGAAAATGTGACAAACAACATTGCACATAATACAATGTAATCAGAATTAAAAAATAATAAAAATTGTATGAAAAATGAGTAGGTTTACTAAATAATTTTTCACTGCGCATGCGTGAACGATATCAAAATTTCATTTGCATATTATGTTAGCTAAATGTATAGAGCAACTTTTGTGAAAGTTGCAAAATCATAGCTTGAAAATTCTGAAAATAATCGTCAATAGAATCACCTAAAAATTTGTTATTTCCAAAATGAAGCAAAAACAAGAAGAGTTGTATCCACATATTCATTGATTAGTGTCAATATAGAATACACAATACGGAACTTACTAGTACATTTGGATACAATCCCTCATTTTTTCCTTCATTTTGGGAACAGTGGATTTTCAACTTATTATATTGACGATTATTTTTAGAATTTTCAAGCTATGATTTTGCGACTTTCACAAAATTTGCTCTATACATTTAGCTAACATAATATGCAAATGAAATTTTGATATCGTTGACGCATGCGCAGGGAAAAATTATTTAGTAAACCTACTCATCTTTCATACAATTTTTATTATTTTTTAATTTTGATTACAGGGTATTATGTGCAATGTTGTTTGTCAGATTTTCAGAAAATATTATTATTTTATATTAAGAACTCTGCAAATCATAAGCAAAAATCTTGGAAAAACTTGGGAGTATTTTTATAAAAACCTTAATTTCTCTACGAGTGTACATGCTATCGACATAAAAATGAACACAGTTTATAACAATAAGCCACTTAAGCACAATCTACAGTTTAAGCGCTTCTGCTGCATTAGTTTTGACAGGGTTATCCAAACAATATTCATTATTTTTTAATTTATTGACGGTCTCCTATAAAGTTTCTGGAAAAAATCTTCACGGAAATATATGACCTGTACTATTATGTGTATACACTGAGATTCAGGATAATTCCTCATGTATTTTTCTAGATATTTAACAAAATGTCTAAGATCGTAAGTGGACGATAATCAATGGCCAGGTAGTGTAGTACAAGTCATATATTTCCCTGAAGGTTTTATTCCGAAACTCCAATAGGGGACCGTCAACAAATTAAAAAAGATTGAATACCTTTTGGATATCTTTTGGATAACCCTGTCAAAACTAATGTAGCAAAAGCGCTCAAACTGTAGATTATGATTAAGTGGCTTATTGTAATAAACTGTGTTCATTTTTATGTCGATAGCATGTATATTCGTAGAAAAATTAAGGTTTTCTACGAATCCGAAAAACAGTCTCAAAATTACCCAAGATTTTTGCTTATAATTTGAAGAGTTCTTAATATAAAGTAACATTCTTTTCAGAAAATGTGACAAACAACATTGCACACAATACCCTGTAATCAGAATTTAAAATAATAAAAATTGTTCGAATATAGAGTAGATTTACTAAATAATTTTTCACTGCGCATGCGTCAAAGATATCGAAATTTCATTTGCATATTATGTTAGCCAAATGTATAGAGCAAATTTTGTGAAAGTCGCAAAATCACATCTTGAAAATTTTGAAAATAATCGTCAATAGAATATCGTCAATGAAAATTCGTTATTCCCAAAATGAAGGAAAAACACAAGGGGTTGTATCCATATATTCATTGATTAGTGTCAATATAGCATACATAATAGGGGCGTACTAATAAATTTGAATAAAATTCCTCATTTTTTTATTATTATTACTGGTATGGAATACCTGTACATGTTAGGGAAATTCGTTGCTAATCTGAAATAGACACTTTGTTGCAAGATATGTTTCGTAAATATGGTTAATAATGTAAATAGTTTGTAACTCTTAATGATAATACAGGAAAACTATATCTGAATGACAAGTATGAGTTGGTCATGTAATTTTCTCGTGCTGTCCGAAAATAGGCAATAAAGAGGAGAGTGCCCAGTTAGACTGATGGCATTGAGCTCCCAGGCTATACATACAACTGTGTATTATACTCTTATTTCAAAGTATAATGCCCTTCCAAAAATAAAAGAAATCAACTGTAAGTTATTGGACAGTGGATTAACTGCCATCCCTCTTTATACTTAACCAATGAGCCCCTAAAACTAATCAGGGAAGTGCCATATCAGAGTGAACCTATTAACAACATTTGAAGAAAATGTGATAATTCTGCATGATTTCTGCATATTTATATAAATTAAGGAGGGTAGCACTCTCTTCTCCCCCCCCCCATCATATTTAACCAATGAACCTCCAATGCTAATCAGTGAAGAACCTTATCAGAATGAACCTACATATAAAATTTGAAGCAAATCTGATATTTATATAAAGAGTTATCACGTTACATACAGAACATGCGGGCACATTAGCTGTCAAGCTTTAACAGCCTTGTGAGCTATAATTTAAATTTTATTTAAATTTTATTCTTTCTTTTTTTGTTCATCTACCATTTTTGCTGTACTTTGATGATAGATTTTAATTGGACTGTCTTGTTGTGTGTTTTCCTTAATGTGTTATTTTTATTATTTCAGATAGTGAACTTACATTTATAGTACTTACATTACCATGCTTGATACAAGAAAAGTTTTCGACTCTTTATCATGAAGAAGGTACAGACATTTCTGTGTTTCAACCTGTTACTGTGCTCCGCAACTCAAGCAACTTGTTAAATTACTCATGCTATGTATTAATTTTATATAAACAGTTAATTACAAAAATTGATAATTTTATAAGCTTAGTTACTTTGTGATATGCATTATTTTGGTTGTTTAACGTCAACTATAGCGAAAGCTAATTTACATTTTTATAATTTTTATTAGATACTTATGTCTTCAAAATTTTCTCAGTGTCATCAGTTCCACATTGTGTTACGTCTTTGTTTAATAATATTTAATACATTCTTGGTGTTTACAATAAAAAAGATTATTTGAACTAAAAGGTTGTTTTGTAATTCAATGTTTTATTCATCTCATTATAATTACTCTTTCGATTAAAATTTCAGATGCAATAAGTCAAAACACAAAAACAATTTGGCAGAAAGTGTTTTGATGTGGATACAGGACTAGAAATCAGCAGTCGTTACTCGTCAAATGAAACTAAATTATAGAAAAATTATTCCTAGTCGTCAAATCTTGATAGCTAGCTTTCTTTAACTTTAATTTTTGTTGAGCAAATGCTTTCATTTGTATTTTAGCATACATCCTCCCCCCCTCTGCACCATGACATCAGCACGTGTCTTAAGAATTTTGAGCATTTCAATAACCTCTAAGTTAACTTCACTTTCACCAATGACTGATAAAACTGGTCCTTGGATATTATACCCCTGTAAACAAGATTTTCTTTTATTATGAGATATTTCTGCATCCTTATATGTTCCTAAAATAAGAAACTGTATTAAAATTGTTTTAAAATTTTTGTATTCCCTTCCTCAAACAAACAAAAAAAAATATGTGTGATTTGGAAATGTTTTAAATGCCACACCATAAAAGATTCATTTATTTGCTAACTTTTTATTTTCTGACGTACTGTTAGTCTCAGATTTTTCAAAAATTAGCTTATCCCTAGTTGTATCTAAAGCTCATATTTTCTCTCTGTGGACATATTTGCTTAATTATCTGTTTTGTATGCATATTAGCTTTATAAAAAGAATAAGTTTTTCCAGAATTCAAATATTGTAGTTTAATCAGGTTTCATTCTTATGGAAAGTCAGTTTTTATTTTGTTTAGTAAGAAAAAGTTTTTAATATATAAAGTTTCCTCTCCACTTCCCTTCAATACATTAAAATTAAATATGCAATGCAATATTATTACTATTAACATGGTTTTGAAAAGAAGTAAGAAAATATGAAATGCAATTGGCACATCGAAAAAAAATTGTAGGCATTATTTTGACACCTTACATACAGTTCTTAATTTCTAATCCTGTGTGGATATATACTATAAAATATGAATTTGCATAAGTTCACTATAAAGGTAAGTACTACATATAATGTAAAAATGATTTTTTTACTCAATTTCATCTGTGATTTTACCACAACTATAAAATGAACCTATTTTTTATAATTCATTTCATAGCTTGATGGCTAACTTTCTGGATAGAATTTTAAAGAATATGAAATATTCTTACTAATTTAAAAGTTACACAGCATTTATTACATATTCTTTTCTAATTTGTGTTTTACATTTTTTAATTAGATACAGCAGGGTAGCTGAAAAAATATTGGTGCGTTGTTTGACATTGATATTTCACAACTAAAATCTGAGAAATGCTTAATTTAAAATCTTGTAGCACTTCTTCTATTATATGAGAATCTTAATCCTTCGAAAAGTTCACAACCGTCAAAATGATCAGCAACTAATATGTTCAACGAAGTGTTCGCCTCATGAAAGCAAAATAATTTTAATGGAACTTCCAGCAGTATTGGGGCCTTGCCATGGAGCAAAAACAACATTGACCTTCAACACCCATCTGCGTGGATATTTAATAACAGGTGTATTGCCTTCGAACAATCAGATCTTAACTCACTTGACATCTGTAGAAAAGCTAGAAATAAAAAATCTCCAGTTTGCATTGTATGTGAAGCGAAATTATCAAGGCATAGAATGATTTAAATCAGAATTATCTGCAGCGGACTGTCAATACAGTGATATTTCGTTTTCAAACATGTGTAAAAAATAAATATCAAGCCAGTGAACAATTTGTTAAAATATTGTTATTTTTTTATTTTTTTTATTATTAAATTATGGTATATATTTTACAGGATATAGCATTTTTTGTGTACCCATACTTTTCAGTTGCCCTGTATATAAAATAATGAAAATACATGTCAAGCAATATACTATGTGTCAAAAAAGATGGTTACGGATTACTTCTGAAACTATAAGAAAATTATAAAAATATTCATATGAAGATAGATAATTCAATTTGTACTTTCTCTTATTTTGGAGTAAAAAAACATCAAATTTTTATAATGTTCCTGCATCTAAAAATGCCCAATCACTAAAATAGTTACTGGCCCTTTCTTAAACATACCCAAAAAGTTTGATCCAAAGATATGAGTTAGAGACAGTCAAAAATCAGGATTTATTTCATTTTACAAGAACTTCAAAACATAAAATTGAAAATCAGGCTTCAAATTGCATGACAAAGTCACAATATTTGACTCTAACTCAGTAATTTTTAGAGGCAGAAAATAGGTGTAGAGGTTGTGTAAATTTTGCGATTTATTCTCACAAAACCTTTTGGGTATGACTAACAATGCAATAGTGATAACTTATGATTGGTGATTTTGAAATGCAAAGACTGTATAAAAGTTAAAACTTTGAATTTTTCTTAAAATACTCTCCATGTAAATGAAAGTACAATTTGAATTCTCTGCCTTTCTATGATTATTTTTGTAGTTCATATTATCCCTCTCTGAGTTACAAAAATATGCTACAATTTTTCTTTGGACACCTGATAATGAGTTTAAAAATATAATATTCCATCAATCTAAAAGAAAAAAAAAGACTCAAAATATTGACTGATCATGATAATTTTCTCTGCAGAATTCAATTTAAAAATGGGTAAACATTTTGTATTTCATGTTTCAAACCAATAAAATTTCTTTACAAGCAGGGTGGGGGAGGGGGGGAGGGGTTGCAACTGTGGGCCATAGATTGTGAGTGCTATTTCTTGTAGGATGCCACAAGGCGCACTGGATTATGTGTTTCATCCGTTCACCCTCTGGGGCACCCTGGATAAGTGGTATCATTATTCTCCCCTGAGATGCCATTCTTTCACCCCTTAAGGTACCCTGGATGAGGGGTGCCATCACTCTCCTTTCAGATGCGATCCTTTCACCCTCTGGGGCTCTCTGGATAAAGGGGGGCCATTACTCTCCCCTGAGGCGCCATTTTTTCACCCCCTGGGGCACCCTGGATAAGGGGTGAGATTATTCTCCCCTGTGGTGCCATCGTTTCACCCTATTGAACACTGTGGATAACGGGTGCCATTATTCTTCCCTAAGGTGCCTTCCTTTCACCCCCTGAAACACCCTGGATTAGGGGTGCCATCCTTTCACCCTAGTTAAGGGTGCCATTTTAGCTCCTCTAGGGGTGTCACCAGTGAGACAAGCCTTTCACCCCTAAAAGGTGCAATGTGTCACCATTAGTTTTAACAGTGTAGATATCTGTGGTGCCTACTCCAGACCAGAGAAAAACAGGCGAAAAAAAACACTGATAGCATCATTTACGATTAAGGTATAGCTAATTTATTGTTTATTAATTTTAGTTGATGCATTTTATTCTAAGAAAATGCTGCACATTTATTGTCTCTGTTATGAAAAATCTTGCTCATAGGCATGTATTTAAAAGTTTATGCAATTCCAATTACTTTTTTTTACGGGCAACAAGTGGCAGTAATTTCCCTGATGGTAAGATTTCTTGAGGAAAATTTCAAGTTATGTTATCAACTTATAAAATGTGATTGTATATTTATGTACCTCCACTACGGAAAAAAACAGTTCAAAATAAACATTTATTGCAATAATCTATTCAATCATAATCAAAAAATGCTTTTGTATGTTAATTTCTTTATAGTACTTTTATAATTACCGTATTTTCAGGTGTATAGTCCGCGGCTTATACAAGAAAAAAACCTTCCAAAAAGCCGCTGCGGCTTATACACGGTGCGGGTTATACAAAGATTTTTTTTTTTAAATTGGAAATCGTGATTTTTTTTTCTACAACTTTTAAACCTCAAAAAATTTGAAAAAAATATCAAAATTTTTTAATTTTTTTCGCTATGCCGCGAAATTTAGAGAGTTCTCCCATGTTTGTAAAGGCTTTTTTTTACTGCTTAAATACTTATTTCTGGGTTTGGAAGAACTGTCGCAACTATCGCCTAGTATTGCACTGATAGATCTATAATAGCTACCATATATACTAGCGTATAGGTCGTGAAATTTTAGACAAAAAAAGAACATCAAAGTGGGGGGTCGACTTAAGTGCGAGACCTAAAAAAATAAAATATAAATAAAATATCAGAAAATAATTTGCTAGCGAATTGGTGCTGCAGCACCCCATTGTGTTTGTAGAATACAAAATCCAAAAACCAGAACCCTTCCAACCTCGACGATTCTGAATTTAACATCATTTAAGATTTAGTTTACTTAAAAAAAAAAAATCTACCCTATCCTGTTGCAAAGAACAAAAGAAAGTGCGTGATTTATGTCATTTCGGAATGATTCAGAGCTGTCGATCTTTTCCGAAACGGTTCCAAGGAATCGTTCCTTTACATTTTGAGTCGTTTATATTTTTTATTTTGTATATTTCGAGTCGCTTATGAGTCGTTTAATTTCGGAACAAGTTCAAGGAATCGAACATTTCCGGAGTCGTTTCATTTCAGAAGAGTCCGAGGATTCGTTCCTTTTCAGAGTTGGTGCATTTCGGACCGATTCAGAGGATTCGATCCTTTTGTTAACCAATGACCTAAGATACATATACATTTTGAGTCTGAAATTTTAAATTTATCACAGATTTTTTTTTTTTTTTTTTTTTTTTTTCAGAAATTTAGAAAAAAAAAAATGTGCGTAAATGCCACATCACTTGAAATTTGATCTTAAAACACGTAAACGCTGCGACATTTCTTCTGAAAATTACATTACTGAAAATCTTAATTTTTTAGACGAATTACTGTAGGTATTATGCATCATGAAAAGTTTGGTAAATTTGTGTTAAAAATTAAGACTAATGGCTTCTAATTTAGAACCCTGATCGAAATATACGTTTGTAAACGGTGTATAGCCCGCGGTCTATACACCGATGCATCTCCGCGGGTTATACATGAACTTTTTTTACTTCACTGGTCAATTTAAGGGTGCGGGTTATACACCCGAATATACAGTATTATATTTTCAAAGATTTTAACACACATAACTTGGTCATCTTAGATTGATTTATGCTCTTAAATTGACAGTAAGAATACAAAACAGGGCGTTTTGTATGTGTGTATTTTACATTTTTCTGTGAAATTTAAAGTCTCATAATTGTTTTGAGTTTAGAACAAAGGCAGAAATGAAATTAAAAAACCATAAACTTAAACCATCTGTGCTGCATGAAATGACCACTCTTTTAGCCTAAGATGTCTCGAAGCTAATTGCTGCCCTTTTTCAAAACAAATGACCAGTTTTCATTTAACTAATGCATACAATAGATGCTCTCACAATTTTAAATGCAATATTTGCCCTTTAACTGAATCACTTTCTTGAGCAGAATTTTATTCAACAAAATCATAGATTCCAAGTAAGTCAAAAAAATTTTTATATTAACTTTGATTTTGATTTATAAAAGAGGCTAATTGGCTTAACTAGTGATTCATTTAAGAGGCTATGTTTTAGCTCTGAGATGTTCTTACCCCCCCCCTCCCCCTTTAGCTTTCACTGTACAACTGAGCAAGGTACATCAAAAAGTGTTAAATCAAGAATCAAATAAGTATCTATCTCAGGAAAAGTCTGTCCAATATGAAGTGTGATGTGAGACTACAATGTGCTGCTATACTAGCCTCACAATGAGCTTTCATACTGTTTATGAGAGTACCAATAAATTAACACCTTCATAAACAGTATGCGAGCATGTTGTGTGAGGTTCTGAGATAAATGCTTTATCTCTGATTCATTATTTAATACTTTTTATATTAGCCTGTTTGTTGATTTACAATTACAATTTTTTTTTCCATAGTATTATGTTATATTCTTTCTTCCTTTGTAATGTACTTCTGTGCCAAATTTTGTAGCAACCCAGTGTCAGTAATTCAGCAGTTTTATGTTTATGACCTTAATTTTGAACATGAGTATGCATAGTTATATTTTTAGTTTTTTAATGTACAATAAATTTTTAAATCCTTTATTAAAGTTATTTTTTAGATTATATCAGATTTTGTCAAAATTTAAACTGTATATACTTATGTTGTTAAGCAAATCTCTGCTACTTTTATTTCTATTTTTGGCCAATACCTTTATAATAATTAATAAGCTTATTGGTGAAAACTAATTTATGTCTATTCCTTAACTACTTTTCCTTATTTTTGAGCAATAATGAATGTTGCATTATAATATATACCGAAGTGAGCCATAATTATCGAAACAATATGCTGTCTTCTTAAATATTGTGCTTAGTAAAATACTTCCAATTGCAAAATTTCATTCAAAATAATGTGAAAATTTTGATAAGATAAGTGGTAATTCCATGGGGGGGGGGAGGCCTGTTTGAAAAAATACGAAGATTAAATTTTAATAGCCCCCCCCCTCCCAGGATAAAAATTCCAATTAGGGAAACTTCCCTTATTCAGTCCCGAATTATACACAAAAAATTGTATCTTCATATCTGCAAAACTCAGAGTTATACCCATTTAAATAATTCATCAGGTTTTAAGGGACACAAATTGAAATGCATACAATTCAAGAAATAATGTTCCTTTAACAATTCTAGGAATTTTTCAAAGAGGCAACACTATTCTATACAAAGGGTACATTACATTTATTTTCAAACAGGGAATACTTCAAAAAAAGGGCACACTTGTACTTTGTTCCAGGGTTGGAAAAAAATCATGATTTTTTTTTAAAAAATCAAAAAAATCGGATTTATTTGATTTAAATCAGATTTTTTTGATTTAAATCGGATTTATTTGATTTTTTTAGAATCCTATATTTAATTACCGTGTTTTTATGTTTTTACAATATATGGAGCAGTTTTTTATAATGAATAACTAAAAAAGAAAAAAATATTATTTATAATTTAGAAAAATATTATAATAATTAAACAGTTAAGAAAATATTATATTCTAGTTACTGATTGGTACTAAAAATTAAACATCTAGGCTTTAATCTAAAGCCATTCTATTATTTTGTAATTGAATTGTGCATACTAAATAAGAAACAAATTTAAATATGCTGTAAATGAATAGAAAATGGTAAAATTTAAAAAACAAATTAAATACAGTAGACTCCCTTAAATCCGCAGCCCTAATATCTGCAAATCTCTAAAATCTGCGCATATTTTACAGATGTAAACAATGTAGCTTTCAGGTTAGGTAGAGGGACAAAATTTGACTTTTTTATTTTTATATCAATTCTATATATATTTTAATCTGTAACTTTCATTAATATTACTAAATTCATGCTTTTTCATGAAGGAAGAATAAATTTATTTCTGAAAAAATTCAAGGTATTGCCAATATCAGTGATGATCACAATCTTTTTGCAAAATGCATTTATACATTCATCAAGCTTTTTTTTATTATTGAGTTTGCTTAAATCTGAAATAAAACTTCTTTATTTTATGACTTTGGTGTGAATTAGTAGTGCACCTTTAAAGGGCAAATTTCATTGAATAATTTAGGAAAAAATGCATCTCATCTTTATAATAAATATTTAGTTATACATTATTGATTATTTACTTCATCTTTGTTGCTTTCAATATCTTAATTATTTTTAATTATCTAAATTATTTTTTTAGTTTATTACCTAACATAATTGTTTTAATGTTTTACTATATTATAAGCATTCATTATAATTTCAATTGCATTATTAATTACAATCAAATTACTGTTTAAAATAATGTAAACAAACCCATGACCAGAAATCCGCACAACCTCTGGTCCCAAGCTGTGCGGATTTGAGGGAGTCTAGTATATTTATCTAATGCAAGCTATTTATTAAGGGATAAAATTCACAATTCAATATTTTTTAAGCAAATAGGAAAAAATCAGGGATTTAATTGTTTGAACAAAAACACTAATTTAGAAGCTTTGTCTACTCCTAATTTATTATGAAGGCTTGAATGAACTAGTCCAAAGAAGAAAATTGTCTTTCTACTCCAGCAGATGAAGCCACGGCTGTTGTTATTTGGTAAATAAATTTAATTTCAATTTCGCTGAATCTCTCTTTACCTCCCATTACATAAAAGGACTTCCACCAATCATAATCTGTCATAATATCAGAAACTTTTTTCTCAAGCAATGGTAATTTTTGGAATGGGCCATTTTTTGCTTGAAAATGTATACTACAGTGGTGAGAAGATTTAAACAATCTTCTTTAATGAATGCCAAACCTTCATTATTTTCCCCGACACTCAGTGAAATTTCATTTCGATTTAAAACAGAGGGACTTAATAAAACTTCAGCAAAATGACAGCCATTAATAGCTTATTCATATCTTGCTTTAAATTTTGTAAATCTATCATTATCTAAAACATTTTCTAACTTTTTACCCAAAATTTTCCTTTGATATGTGCATTCATGTGATATTGCAAAAAATTGATTTAAATCAAATGATTTTTTTAAAAAAATCAGTTGATTTAAATCTAGATTTAAATCTTGATTTAAATCAGTCGATTTAAATCATGCCAACCCTGCTTTGTTCCACTAAAATATTTTGAACTGCTTTGTTTAGAGTCCCCTAAAATTTGCGATATTTTCCCAGAATCAATTAAATTGCCACAAGACACACGGGAAATGTTAAAAAGGGTCATTGGGCACATTGGAAATGTTTAAAAGAGCCACCGGACCCATAAAAGAAATTAAAAGGACCGCCAGGCACTGCGCCCTGATAAAATGGTTTAGAGTTAACACTATATATAATATGATCTGCGGTGAGAGTATCAGAGCTCAATGCTTTTGGACACAGGATGTTGTTAGACATGGTTAAGTTTTGGAATAATATAGCAGTTTATATTTTTCAAACACTTACATTTTTTGACAATCCAAATTATATTATATTTGGACGTATCTTTTTTCAGTTATATCACTGCAGCTGATGATGTACCTATCTTATACCTCTTTCTTTAATGCTTTAGTGTTAACTCAAGAAAAAGGGCCGCCGGGTGGGAATTTTCTAAAAAGGGGACACTATTCTGTAAAAAGGGTACACTTGTACCTTGTTCACCCAAAATATTTTGAACTGGTTTGTTTAGAATATCCTAGAATTTGCATTATTTCTCCATGATCAATTCAATTGACGCTGAGCGCAAATGAAATTTAAAAAAAGATCACCAGGTGCATCAGAAGGATTTAAAAGAGCCACCAGGTACATAAAAGAAATACAAAAGGTTGTCAGGTGCTGCACCCTTTCTAAAGCAGTTTAAAGTCGACACTATACTTATTATATTTAAGTAAAATTTAAAATTGTCATTAATTTTTTTTAATATACATTATGTATCTGATTATTATTTTTTTTCTTTAGAAGGATGACAAATTTCAGACAAAAGCTGAAGAATGTGCCAGCCTCTCGATCACCAAGTGCAATAGTATTCATTAAAGACATGCTAATCGCCTATGTTGCTGTCCTGTATTGTAAGCAGTTATTAAGTAAAACCTCAGCAGGTGTAATGGAGTTATGAACTGTACTGTTATCGATCGATTACATTTTGAAACTAAATTATCCTCTGCAATATATGTGAAAGCAATGGGACCATTAGGAGTTCCTGTGTTCGACCAGCATAATTATAAACTTTGAATAAAGCCATAATTGTTTTAGCCCTGCTAAAATGTAATTTTCAAAAGATAAAATGTGAAGCAGTTTGAATGTATCTTATTTAAAGATAATAAAAGTTGTGAACTAATTTGAATAATGGGCTAAAGTTTAAATTTCCGTTGTTGTTATTGTTATACATAAGTAATAATTGAAAAAAAAACTTCAATATTTTTATTAAACTTCTATGAAAATGTATGTTATTTTATTTTTTATGTCATATATCTTTTATTTTTTTTTCTTAATTTTTTACATTTTAATCCATGAAGTATGATCTCTAGGAAGTTTTATAATTATATCCAGGGTTTTGAAAGATCATAAAAAAAAAAAAAAAAAAAAAAAAAAAAAAAAAAAAAAAAAAAACTAATGGATCTAACAAAAAGATTTGTATAACCTGTAACGTAAAAAAAATTCCTTCAGGTTTCAACTGTGGTACTTGTTGGTAAATAGCAGATCTTGTATGATTAAGTAAGTGCTTATAATTCGACTTAAGAATAAATATTCACATGTATTAGGCAAAAAAATAGAAAACCATCTGATAGACCAAAAATTAAACATAGCATAATGGTGAATTAATTGAAATTATATTAGAAGAATAATTTTTATTGCTTGTTACAATCAGCATTAAGAGTAAATTTATTTTGTTTTGATTTTGGGTGTACATTTGCTTACCTCAAATTAAACAGCTATTCAAATTTTACAATTTATGAATTGAGTAAACTCAAAGTCAACATTAATCCAATTAACTCAATGTTCTGCTTACATTGAATTCTTCAAATCCCGAAGCTTTTTAAAAGTGAATGACTGTGAACATTTTTATTGATTTTATGGAAGGGGGGGGGGAGATAATTTTTTCCTCTGTTGCATGACATTTGATCTACGAGTTTGCTGTGTACTATACATTTTTATACAGTTTATTTATTTCTCTAATATTTGTAATGTAAGTTTTCTCTTTTAAAAGAATAAACCTTGATCTTGATATTCAAGCTTGCATTATTCAGCTATGTATTAGAGAAATATATCCACCATGTGTCAGGTAAGCTAGAAGTTGCAACAGGATATGCAAATCTTTTGGGTGTACATTTGTCTCTTAAAAAAATATGTTATATTGTTGGCATTGTTAAATCTGCATTATTCCCAATTCTCTATCATCTGCACTTTCTTTTCAGATTTAAACAAATGAAAATTGCTCTATGAGGTTTGTAAGAAAAAAATAATAAATTAGCAAATCCATATTTAGTGAATTTTCAAAGAAATGGTTAGTTATTTAAGAATTCCAATGCAGTTCATTATTTAAAAGAACAGTTTTTATATTGAAGCTCGTGATCAGAAACCAATAAATAGATTGTACTAAATGGCATAGCAGATTCTGTGTTTAGGAAATTAAACAATCAAAATTATTCTGTGTAAACTTTTTTTTTTTTTTTTTTTTAACATTATTAATTTTCTATAAATTATTAATTTCAACAATCGATGTTGTTAATTTTAATGTTTTATTTGTATGCTATATTTTCCTGCGGTATTTTTAACTTTTATTAACAATTATATTGTGTATAATTTTGCTCTAAATTATTAAATTGTTTTCCCAATGCAGTTTAAATTTTTGTAATAATAATTAGATTCAAACAAAAAATTGTAAACAAAATTATGATCTAAAATCCATCAATCTTTCAGCCTCAATGTTGGCCAGTTTGACAGAGACAATACAATATATATTCTTTTTCACTGCATACTGACATCAGGCTTTTCCAGTTTAATCTCAAATTAGTTGTCTGAGCATTTAAAATATTTTATTTTATTGGAGAATAACAGGAATGCATGCAACATTTTGTCCGTTTAAAAGTAATGCCCACCTCAATAAACAAATTGTCTGAAATGGTTAATGTGTAAATACTTTTGGTCATAAAAACTTCATTGAAAATATATGTGCACCTGCAGAAACTATGTAGAAAAATTGTATAAAAGAAAATTTTTAAAAATATGTTCGGAAAAGTGTGCTAGAATGTGTACTAGAAAAAGATCAGTATTCCACAAGCATTATAAAAAGTGTTCCAGAAAGTGCGCTGAAAAGTGCTCCAAAAAAGGTGACAAAATGTGTTCCAAAAAGTGTTCTCAAATGTGTTCTAGAAAGTGCACTGGAAAGAAATAAGCATTCCATATGTGTTCTAAAATCTGTTCTGAAAAGTGCACTAAAAAGTGTTCTAAAAAAGGAGACAAATATGTGTTCTGAAAAGCATTCTCAAATGTGTTCCTTAAGTGTTCTGAGAAGTATTCTAAAAACTGTTCCAAAAAAGTGTTCTAAAAAAGGAGACAAAATAAGTGTTCTAAAAAGTGTTCTGAAAAGTGTTTTAAGATTTGCAGTGTACATACATATTTACTTAAAGATTTTATTTGGCTAAAAAGCTCATTTTCAGGCTAATAATGAAATTTGTATTTTTATGAAGAAATTGATTTGCCCTATTTAATTTGCTCTGGAAGTTAATGCTTTGGAAATGTATATCTGACACAATGAGGTAAAATTCCAAATACGGATGATAGGATTTCTTTTCCAATCATCATAAAAGAAAATTGAGGCGAAAAGATTTTCTGTTTTTAACAAAATAAGGAAAACAGGGAAAAAGAATAATTAATAGAAATTGACCATATGCTCAATGATGGAGCAGTGAGATACTTGAATACAATTATTAATTTGTTGCTTATATCGTATAACTATTAGTGCAATCGAAATAAAAATATTATGCTAGTAATATCTAATAAGTTAAATTCTTACTTAATTCACATTTATCAGTATTTCTGATTTATAATTACAACTTATAAATTCTATTATAGTTCTGTATAAATATGAGATTGCTTCGGAATTAATTGGAAAAAGCATTCTGGCGGAATATAAATAAAAAGAAAATTTTCAATTATTCGGAAAATTATATAGGTTAAATAATGTTTGTTAAATCACTTTTAAAGAGGTTAACCATTGCAGTACTCATTTCTTAGTAGGGATTGGCGCAGCATGTCCCTAAAGGGACTTTGGGCCATAAAACCCCACTCAACCAACCAACCAACTTAATAGGGAACACATAAAGAGCATTTTTTTTAAGTTTTACAAGTTATAAACTTTAATATTATATTTAGTTACGAAACCAAGCAATATGTACTAAAGTTTTGTTAAGCAAAAATGACCATTTTTTTGGTAAATTTGCGCGTTTGTTTAAATTTTACTTTTTGTTTGTTTATGTTTAATGTTGTGATTTAAATTACCTTAGAATTGCTCTATATTTTCAGTTGTTCTCAAAAAATACATAAGCAATTCCATTGTAATATAACTTACTATTTTATTTTAAAAATACGTTGTACTCAGTTGCTTTATGCGTAACATTGCATCTAATTTCGTTCCTTTAAAAAGAATAAAATAGCTTAAACTTTATTTTACTTTCCGTTATCATTACAAGAAGAAAGTATATTGGATTAATGAAAATTTTCGAAATCCGTTTTTTGACGGATTTACACTTTTTAGAGGTCAAAGAACCCGAAAAACATGTTTTTAAAAAAATGTCTGTCAGTGAGTCTGTGAGTCTGTCGGTCTGTACGTGACAAAAATTTTGTGGGCATTCTATCTCAAGAACTAATATACGGAATTTCACAAACATTAGATTCTGCTAGACCTTGATATACAGTGGCGGTCAAAAGTTTCCGGCCAGCAAAAATTTTTCAATTTATTTGTAAGTATACCCATATGAAGAGGAATCTCAAAGTGATACTTATACATTTTATTGACATAATAGTTAGGAACTTACTTATAGAAGAACGTGTAAATATTAATAAATTTAATTGAAAAAATTAAGTATAAAGGAAAACGCATGTTCGCAAAAGTTTCGGGCCACCTTCACAAGTTTGTAAGAAGTGGTATTGTAATAAAAAATTACAGTGATAAACGACATTTACAATTTGTATTTTATCGTATTACTATTTTATTAGCTTTAATAATAAGTACTAGGGCGCAGCAACGTGAAATTCATACAATCAACGGTTAAAGATCGTCTATGGCACGTTTTTCCCACATTTCTTGCAAGTTTGGAGAAATTTCGGCTGAGTTGGAATATTTATAGTTCCGCAGACTTTTGCCAACTTCTTTCCAAAGATTTTCTATTAGATTCATGTTGGACGTTTGGGCTGACCATTTCAAAAACTAAATTTTTTGTGTGAAAACCATTGCTTATCGAGGCTTGCATACATTATTTATGTCGTTATCATGTTAAGAAATGTAGTTGCGACCAATTTTTGTTCTCTAATAAGGCAGAAAATGGTCTTGCTAGCTATCCTTATACATTGTATCATTCACTTGGCTGTGGATTTCAAATAACGAAACGACACTTTTTGAAGAAAATACACCCCACGGCATAACGTGAACTTCGCCATGCTTCATTGCAGGAATAACATAGGTCGAATGATATCTTTTGTTGTTAGGTCATCGGACGTTGTGTCTGCCATCACTTCCAAAAATGTTTTGAATTCGATTAATGGAAAAATAGAACTTTTGTCCAGTTTTCACTTTACCAGACTTTGTGTTCTTTGGAAAATTCCAGTAGGGTACGTCCGTATTTTTTTTACCTCTGAAAATTTTTTAACACCGACTCTTCCATAAAGTTCTGTATCACGTCAGCATCATAACACGTTAGACAAACTTATTCCAGCAATATTTTCATTCCGTAAATCGCAGTGCATTGAAACGGAATTTTCATGCGGATTATCAATGGTTTTTCTCCTGATAATTCTGTCCACAGGAATAGTAATTTTCCGGGGTCTCCTGGACCTCTGAAACTCCTGAAAGCCATGGCCACCTTTATATAATTTTTAAATATCTTTTACAGTCGATTTTACCGATCGATAACTTAGCCGCAATATCTCAGGAGGATTGGCCTTTTAGCGACAAACTAATCCCTCATCGCCACTGTAATTAAGATCTGATTAGTTTTTGGTGTACATCGCTCAACAGATGGCGCTGATGTGCTGTTTTACTTACAATATCCCTACAGGCATATCTCAACAACTAATGTATAGATTTTCATAAAACTTTAGATTTAGTTAGTACTTTATATAGCAGGGCACTGATTACGTTTTGGTGCAAATCGCTCAAAAGGTTGTGCTGCCATGGAGAATTATTCCTGATTATTGCAATTGCTTCATCTCAAGAATTAATGCACGGAATTTCAGAAAACTGTATATTCTGTTAGTTCTTGTTATAAAATAGTTTTGATTAGTGTTTGGTGTATATCTTTCAACCAACGATGCTGCCATGCTGCATTATTTTCAAGTTCCACAATAGCCGTATCTCAAGAACTAGTACATAGATTTTAATAAAACTTTAGATTTAGTTAATTGTTGATATAACACGGTGCTGATTAAGTTTTGTTAGAAATCGTTGGTTAGAAGATTTGGTAATTTTTTTAAAGATTTTATAATAGCTCAGTGTAAAAAACTAGTACGGGGATTTTCATCAAATTTACAATTCAGTTACTCCCTGATGTGTGACTCCCTTTGTGTTGTTTTGATTTTGGTATAAATCGCCTTACAAATGGCGCTGATATGCTATATTTTTCACGAGTTCGTAACAGATGAATCTCAAGTCCTACTGCATGGATTTTCATCAAACTTCAGATTCAGATAGTACCCGATAAAAATTGATCTTAATTAGATTTTGGAGTACATCTTCAAACATATGGCATGGTTATGCAGATTTAAAAAAAATATTTTGTAACAGCTCTTTCTCAAAAACTAATGCACGGATTTTCATGACATTTTATATTCAATTATAAGTTGATTTAAGTTGTCCCTTTAGATTTTTGTATAAATCACTTAGCCGGTAGAACTACTGTGCTGCATTTTTCAGAAAATATTAATATGTATAAGATAAAAGAAAGTTTTGTAATTGCCACATCTGTATAGTTTTAACATAAATAGCACGACCAATTACTCAAATTAACTCTTCTCCAGAGAGTATTTTACTAAGTAACATTTTCTATCTTTCTTTTATCCTTAAGTAATGCCAAATCCGAAAGAAATTCAGAATATAATGAAAATACAATTTCCTGTGTTTGGGAGTTTGGAGATACAGTATTTATACGTACATAACTGTGTACATTGAATTTCTACTTAATTATCAATCGCATAGATTGAAACAAAAAGCCAACTTATTTTCATTGAGTTTTACAAATTTACAACACTTTTGCAGTAAAAAATTCAGTTCACCTTAATTCATTTAATTATTTTTATAATGAGCTAATATATATAACAACCTACCAACAATTATCGTTAGCTATGTGATAGAATATTTATTTTCTCAAGAGACTTTTTTTTTTTTTTTGCTTACGTAAACTATTTTTTGTAAAATAATCATAATTGATAAAATAATTTTTAGTTAAATTTTATCACCCACATACTCCCCTAATTTTTGTAATTTAAAATTTTCAGTTACAGCAAACTTCATCGAACTATATATAAAATTAACAACCAAAATTTTTAACGTGAATAAGAAATATGACTGACAATTGAAAAATATTTATTAAATATTTATTCAAGTTTATTCAATACTTTTAGAGAAAGATATATCATTCCAGTTTGAATAAGTATATTGTTGTAGATGTACGTGATTAATATAAAACATGTAAACATTAATGTCTTTAAATAAATTAAATAGCATAGATGAATTTTAATGTTAGTTGCTTCCGGGAAAAAAAAATAATAAAGTGCATGTAAGGGCATGTTCTCTGCAACTGATGTCACATTGCTGTAGCGACTAAATCTAGGTTAAAAAAATCACTTTATGATTTCATTATTCAGAAACAGTTCACCAATATTCACCTTCTTTAAGTATTTTCATAAAATAATGCTCATGGATGATAATGCTAATATACTGAAATCATAAATTGTAATTCATGATTACTCTTATAAGATAAACCATTGTGAAATGTATAAAAGGTATCATTTACTTCTTAAATAATGCCACTTGAAGAATCTACGGTTGTCTGATAGCTTTAGGACCTCGAGTCCAGCGGGTAGGAGGGGGGTCATTCGTACAATGCGCCACCTGTAAAGATTTCTCAAGTGCTCCCAGATTACTTGGTGGATAATTTTGCCTCGTTTCGCACGTTTCAATGGCATTCTTTTTCCTGTTCTGCGGTTTTTTCTCTGTGAATAATTTGAAGTATTTAACAGACTTTAAAAAATACCTAGTGAGTACAGTATAGGCTACATATACTTGTTCTATTAACTCTGAAGGAACACGTATACAGATTTAAGAATGCGTGCAGAGTCTCCAATCTCGAAGACGAAACCTGGAATTCTTGAAAATGTAGGCATTTTGTTAATTAGGGATTTTTATTGTGGAAAATATCAAGGAAATACACTTAATTAGCAGAGGACAAAATTTCTTTATAAGGCTGCAATTTTAAAATTGAATTCATTTTAAAAATGTAAAAAAAAAAAAAAAAAACTCTGCAGATCGCGAAAATCTCTGAAAATTGCATAAAAGAATTACAAAAAAATTTGAATAAAATTTAATGAAGGGAGTGAAAAAATAAAGGGCAACATTTACTACAATGACTGGAAGAATAAAATCGTATTTCTTTCACAAATGCAGACAAATAGCAGACAAATGCAGGCAGTGTCTTTATAGTTTTTATGGGAATTCCATATAGGGGATGCCGGGGCAAGATGACGAATGTCTTAATATTTCAATTTTCTACTAAATGACAGAATCAACCGGACACTACGGGCTCCCTTATGACAAGATGACGACTTCGTTATCTTGCCACGTGTTTTGATATTTATTACACTATGTTGTCTATTTCCTGTTTAAATCCTGTAAACGCTTCTTTGTGCGTTTATCCACGCTACCTTGCGGTTCTATCGCTTCTGGGGTTAAGGGACGCATCAGATTGGTGGAGGTGTCCTTTGAAATGAAGCAACCAGAGAAAGGCACTTGGAGACCTCTAAACAGGCCCCTACCTATCGGGGTTCTGCCCAGTTTAGAGAGTTTGGTTGCCAAGACAGTGGGGCGGAATTCGCCTGATCGCCGCATGGGGCGATCTACACAGACAAGTGCCGAGGTCGGCTGATTGTGGCTAACTGTTGCTGAACTGAGTAGTTCATTGCCTAAGTGAAAGTACTGAATTTGGTGCCCCACATCACTCCCAGAGAGGAAGACACTTAGCCTCCCACTAAACTCTCCCTAGCCCCCCGAAAGAAGAACCCTATCGGGTCCGTCTCTCCATTTCCAAGCGTCCGATCGGTAATAGGAAGAGCACCGTTCGAAGAGGTTCAACCTCGGGGTAGAGACACCCCCCCCTGCCCCCAAAATTAAAAAAAAAGTTTAATGCCAACGAGTAATATTATGATTCACAACAGAAGAAAGGATCCAGTGCTGTAAATGCCAAGAGTAGTAGCTTGAGAAATGTTCCAATTATGAAAATGGCATTTTTATTTGTGACTATTGTTAGCTACACAGTTAAATACTTCAACATTACGTCACAATGCATTATGCTTATTTTGATACTTTGTAAGATGCAAAATTACAGTTATCATTTGTGAAATCATGTAACATATTCAAAAGATAAAATACGTTCAACCTTTTTCAAGTGTTGTCATTTTGCCCCAAGGATACTAAGGCAAGATGACAATTTGAAAATATTAAGAAAAAAATAAATTATTCTTTCTTTCTTTATTTTTTTCTTTATTTACTTACTTTATATTATTTTATTTATTTATTTAAAAAAAATAAATGATAATATATTTAATACTACAATGGAATAATCTAACAGTTCATGTAAAATTAATTCTAATATAGTTAAAATTAAACTTATAAATAACAAAAATGTTTAACATAATCATTTTGTCCCGGTCTCTTATATGTGATTTATTTAATGATGGTGTACTAGGAACTCGTAAGCTCAGCAGATTTTATTTGTAACTTTAATTATATGTACTTTTTTATTGTGATCATATAAATTTTCAATTTGTACATGCTTTATTGAGAGAAAATTAATATCACATAATTCTTGTAATCTGCATATGGTGTGTATGCCAAACATAAAGCTTCTAAGATGAATGCTTCCCAAATGTAAAAGTTTTTCCATCATAAATCAAAATATTTTTTCATACCTAATTCTTAATCGGAAGATCATACATAATTTCATACGTAAATCACTACGAGATAAAAATGCAATCAGTGATATTACTTTAGGGATGAACGTCATCCGTCGGGAAAATGATTTATGATGTTGGTTATATCATTGTGAATATTAACTGAATATTAAGTTCCAGTTCTGTAAATAAATTGAAATAAAAGTTTTTTTTTTATCATTTATCTATCCTATAAGCTATATTCTATAAGCTATTTTTTAGAAATGCTAAAAAATGATTAATGGTATATTTTACTCAATGTCAAATTAAAAAAAAATCTGTTATTTTAGAATGAATTTATGTATACTTATATTTCAAAACAGCTTCTTTTCAGATTCCTAAACTTGACGGTGAATTAAAACTTCCAGATATAATAACAGTTCATTGATTTTAACAATTCATTATTTCATTAACAAAAGAAATGTTACTAAATTCTAAACATCTTTTTTCAAAACCGTATCTTCCTATTGATTATAGTTTACTTATTATTAACATTTCAAAACTCAAGGAACTTCTGTATCACACGTTATATTAAAATAGTCAACCTATGTTTAATTTAAACAATTCTCTTATTCTTAAAAGTAAAAATTCAATCAAAACAGCTAATTTTAGATTTCTTTAAAACTGTCTGAAAACAACATTTCGGAGATAGGTGTTTCTTCTAATGAAAAATAGCATCATCATAAGACGGATTTAGGTGGTAGATGGTGTTTCTTTCCGTAATTAATAACATATTGTTGCAGTCCATTTAAAGTAGCGATCAAATATGTTTACTTTTCTTTACTTAGTATGTATAAGGGATCTTGATCACGATAAAATTACTTAATAATATTTTTTAAATTATGTAGTCATAGTATATAATTGTAAAAATGTATATGTTATCATATTTGTATATTCAAAATATGTTTCTAAATTGGCTGTAGCTTCAAGCCTTTTCAAACATATATTTATTCAAAAGATTTCACAAAAAGCAGAAATAAGCATTTTTAAACAAATTTAAAATAATATACATGCGCTTGCATAATTTAAAAATATTATATTCAGACAAGGGTTTTTACGGCGCTGCAATTGCTGACTGTTTTTTTCTATTTTTCAACTGTTTTTCTATATAATTATCTAATTTAAGACCGATAATTATAAAAGTACGGGTCAATCGATAATTTTAAAAGTACCTGATATTTTAGTAGAAAAATCGAAAAACAATGGATTCTTTTTTTTTTTACGAAGAAAAAATAGTTTTAAAATGTGCTGACAGATATCATTATAAGGGTAATTTCAGAAGAAAGACCATAACTGCAGTCGTTAAGCACAAGAACGTTACTATTCAAAAGAAAAAATAGAGTTAACGGATTTCTTAAAGAAAAAATTATTAGTGAAAAGAAAAATTGTTTACAGCAACAGCAGCCATGATGACAAAAAGATAAAAAAAAAGATATTCATGGAACAAACATCTTACTGATAATCCAGGCATAAGTTGTTACATTTGCCCTCAACCTTGTTCCGCAACTAATTAGAAGAGCATAAGCGCATAACAATACCACGGTATATGTACAGATGCAACGGATGTAGTGTGTGATGCTTTACTTCATGTTTGCTAGATTCTGAACCGCCCTGTGTAAACAACATTCTTAAGGTACCCCCAAAGCCAAAAGTCAAACGGGGTTAAGTTGAGGGAACGTGTCGGTCACGTTGTTAGAAAATGGTGACTTATGTATCTATCATCTCCGAAACTAGCAGTCAGTAGCTGAATATAATAGGAGTAGAAATGTGCGGTGATGCGCCTTCTTGCATGAATATTGTTCGTTTCACGTACTAATGCTTGTAAAGTGCCTGAAGAATATGGCTATGGAAAAGTTATTTGAACTGTTTGCCAATAACGATGCAGGTAATGGGATCGGAAGATGTGATCTCAAAGAAAATGGACAAACGATAAATCGATCGTTATTCCGCGTCAGACGGTTATAGACAGAAGAGCTATGGCTATGACTGGAACGAAGGTCCCAAAGGCTTTCGCTCAACAAGCCCCACCTAATGGCTGGAACGGATTCTCCATCGCCCATATCTGCAATTTTATGTTTACAAAATCTTGAAAATGGAAGTGGGCTTCGTCAGATCACAGAATGCTACATGGCCATCCGTTCTCCCTTTCCACCCGGGCAAGAAATAGTAGTGCGAAAGATTGACCTGCGTCCTAGTCAGCAAGTACCGGATGTCCCAAAACTGACTGATGGATTTTAAAATTCAATAACTTGCAAACGGTGACAGCTATTTAAAAATTTTTTGCAGGAGGGTTATGTATAATGTCAGGAGTTTTTTTACCGTATTTTTTTATTTTAGTTCGCATCTCAAACAAAAAGTTGGTGCTGACGGCGATTGAAGACCAGGTGATCAGTGCTGAGTGAAGCGTCGACCTGGCCTTCAATCGCCGTCAGCGCCACCTATTGTTTGAGATGCGAACTAAAATAAAAAAATACGGTAAAATAACTCCTGACATTATACATAACCCTCCTGCAAAAATTTTTTAAATAGCTGTCACCTTTTGCAAGTTGTTGAATTTTAAAATCCATCAGTCATTTTGGTACACCCGGTAGCTACTACTGAACATGAATTATCTTTTACGGATAACAGCCAAAAGATATTCCGTAGAAATTTACGCAGTGTGTTGTTCGGCATATCCAGCATTCGGCCAATTACCCGTGCACTGCTTATTCCATCCTCACTATTACTCTGTTCTTGTACTGCTGAAGCCACATATTCCACTGCTGCAACCGAAAATGGCTTTCTTCCTCTACCCCGTCTAAAATTAAATAAACCGATCTCATTGTATTTAGCAACCAATTTTGGCAGACCGTTTCTAATTATATAACCCCTTTTTATGGAGTTTAATGTTCGAAACTTCCTAATAGTAAGTGCACAGTCATCGTTCTTATAAAAAAAGAAAAAAACCTTCAAGAGTAGAGCACGATCATTCATAATCAGAGTCATCATAAGACTTCAAGCAAACAGCTGGTGCTCTGCATTTATATGGAAGCTATGTCTGTGCATGTCGCGTATTATTAATATACATATCTCTAGACAATGTAAATCTTAACAGCGCCATCTATCGGTAAATTTTGGAACTATATTTTCCTTCGCCAAATAAAATTCCAATACCTCACAATTGTTCTGCTGAAATATCAATTCATTCTAAGCAGTAGTTTTAAAATTATCAATTTTTGAAATCGTAAGTTTAATTATACCTACCCCGTATATTTATCTATTTATGTATCTATCTATCTACATATACATATATAGATATATGCATATATATATATATATATATATATATATATATATATATATATATATATATATATATATATATATATATATATATATATATATATATATATATATACAACATTTTCTTGTATGTACGGGAAAAAAAAATTAAAAAAATAAACATGTAACTTGTAAAAAAGCAATTTTTTTTCTCTTTTTAAAATTAGCTCAGGCACTAAAATCATTTTAAATGATAAATAAATGCATTCTTTATGTATGATATCATATTATTATGTACAATCTTTTCAAAGATTTATCCTAAATATAAAAATCAAGTATATTTTCTTTTACTGGATTGTAAAATCTCATTTTTGAATTGTTCAGAATAATCAGTGACCAGATATTTCTGCATGGTAAGGGATATGTAATGCAGTCTTTGACTGGATGCTTCATATGAGCTGAATGCCTTTATTAAAAAATTCCTTATTCAGTCAGTTCTACAGCGGTCCGTGAAATGCAATATGTCCATGGACTCTATTTCAAGAAATGGATAGTATTTAAAAAATCTTTTAGGATTTAGTCAACTGGACTATTTAGATATTTTGATTGTTAAACTATATTTCAATATAAGAGATATTTAAAATAATAATGTTTTTAAATATTAAACAAGTTGGAAATTGCACGTAAAGCGTAGCAAATCAGGTGCGTTCGTACGATAACGAAGTTTAAAAAGTATCACTCTCATATATCAATATCATAAAATTGTAAATCATTTATAATTAAAATGCGCATCAGATAAATTTCTCCCTGTAACATTATGTAATGGAATATTTTTGTGTGGCCTTATAAATCCATAACAAATTTTTTTTTGCACCACGGATTATGCAAAATGTATATTATAATATGTACTTTATAGAAGCATATCAATTTTACTATGTTCGAATGTGTGAAACACCATTAAAATGCATTTGAAACATTTTTCCCCATTGACCGTAATGTATCGGGATACTTTTGATTGTCCCTGTAATTGAACTATGCATCCGATTTTGATAAAATTTGAAATAATTCGACAAAATTATGTAATAATTGTATATTTTAAATTTCAAACGATTGAAATGCATTTGAAACTTTTTCCCCATTGACCATTATGTAATAGAATATTTTTGATTATCCATGTAATTGATCTATTCATCCGATTTTCATAAAATTTGAAAAAACTATACAAAATTACGTAAGAATTATATATTTTAAATTTAAAACTATTCTGTTGGGTAGTTTTTGCGTTGTTATATGCAGACGGACAGACGGACGGACAGAACGACAACTATAGGTGCTACGTATTTACATAATTACGAACGCTCCTAAAAACGAATACCAAACATAATTAAAAAACTAACAATACAGAAATACTTAAACAAATCTTATTGAAAATAACAAATGTTTAACATATCTTTAATTTTATTTATACAAGGTAGAACCCATCTAATTTTGACGAAAGATAAAATACGCTTCAAAAAAAAAAAAAAAAAAAAATATTAACCGACTTCAAAAAAGCGCTAAAAATAATTAAATAATTCTTTAAAATTCTCTAATGACAAAACGTTGTCCAATAAGCACTCATCGGATATCAGGTACCGGCAAAAAAACGGTTAAATTTAATATATTATAATTTAATATCCACTAAACTTAGATTTTAGAGAGAATTTTTTTACAAGAGATGAATTTACATATTTATGATTTAATTTATGAATATATACATATAAAAAGTAATGAATTACTTTTTGAAGTCGGTGCCAAACAGTCACAATTGATAACCATTTTCGTTATGTTATTAGGCACGATATATTCACAATTCTTGTTATATTTAAGTCAGTTTGGCACCAACTTCAAAAAATAATTCATTACTTTTTATATGTATATATTCATAAATTAAATCATAAATATGTAAATTCATCTCTTGTAAAAAATATTCTCTCTAAAATCTATGTTTAGTGGATATTAAATTATAATATATTAAATTTAACTGTTTTTATGCCGGTACTTGATATCCGACGTGTGCTTATTGGACAACGTTTTGTCATTAGAGAATTTTAAAGAATTATTTAATTCTTTTTAGCACTCTTTTGAAGTCGGTTAATATTTTCTTTTTAAGCGTATTTTATTTCCTACTTTTTAGTTATTCATACTGTAATAGTCAATTATGTGTACTGACATATGATGAGTCTTTGAAATGCGATGACTAATTGATGAACTTTCCTGGACTTTAATGTATTCAATTTTCTGGTCAATTTCCTATTTCATTTTCAGCTATTCGAGAGCAACTTACAATGTAGGCTGGTTTCTTTGTGGATCTTTATGTTTTTAGGATGTGGTAACTTGTTCTGATAAGATCTTCGAAAAGTTATTACTTTTCGCTCTTCGAAAAGTTACTGCATTCATCGAACTTTAAAGTCCACATCGATTCTTACGGATCTCGGAAATAGGTTTGGAAAAGCTGACAATCCATCAAGTAAAGTGATCTTACGCATCACAGAGAGGCAAAATGCTGTCTTACATATATAAGCACAGCAAAATGATTTCATATAGCAATGTATAGTAAAGTGTTTTTCTAGTATAATCAAAATTATTCAATATTCAGTGAGAAAAAGTAAAAAGAAATATTTTATGAAAAATCGCGCTATTCTTCATCAGACAAACAATACAATCTAATTCCCATAAAAGCGTGGGAAAGGAACAGTGATGATGTATGAGGAATCTCAAACTGATAACCGAAACTTAGCTGCCCTTATGTGAGAGTGAAAACATTTGATGCCCAGACAATTCTTTAACAGTTGTTTTTGTCCAAAGTATAGCAATGCTAGGCATTTTCTATTACAGATCTTAATTATAATTGCCTGAAAGGAATAAAACTTTTATTTTATACTTGCTTTAAACTAATTAAATTAAAACTATTACATTTTCTTAATAATCTATAAAATAATCAAAGTAAATGTACATTAGGACTTAAAAAGTCAACATAATTGTTATGAAAAAAATGTTTTCTTAATCTTATAAAAATTATATTTTAAATAGATTTTTAATTCAATTTCATTTAAAAAAATAAAGTACCGTCTACAGCAGTCACTCTGATGTATTAAGAACAAAATACCTTTTTTTTATTTTGTAGTTGTTTCATAGAAAAATGTAGTTAATAAAAAGTACATTCCCTAATTTTTTTTCTCGGCTTCATTACACTGTGAAAACATGAGGTTGTCAAAAATGATTAATGGATATAATTCTGTTGTTACTTCTAACGTTAAAAAACTTAACGTTATAGGCATGACTAAAATATAAATTCTTGATTTTAATTCATGATTCTTTTAACGAATTTATAAATATAAATTTATTCATTTTATGTATGTCTAAACAAACAATATGGAAGGAACATAATGACAGCAATTTTACTTCAACAATCCATATATTTTCTAAAACATAAAAGCATTTTTTGTGTAAAATATTTTTATTTTTTAGATAAGTAACCAATTTTTCAAAATTTATTTTGAAAATATTAAAGAAAAATTTTCATCAATACCGATTATTTATTTTATATATATATTGGTGTAATTTTCGTAGAAAAAAAACATGCAATATCAATTAGTTGATTATTTCAGCTACTGGTAAAAGTACTCAACTAATTTTATAAACGTAAAATGCCTTATATCAAAATATGCATAAATTATGCAGAATTTAGTGGGAAATATACAGTTTCGAGTAATATCTGTCACATGTTTAATGTCAGAAACATGCTAGTTGGAATAATCTAGAATCTTGAATAATTCGAAACATTTCCTACAGAATTTATATGGAAAATAAATACTTTTAAGAGCAATGAATATGAATTTACTTAATGTTATTGTTAAGTACATTGAATTATTTAATGTGATTGTTAAATCGCCTAGGGCCACGTTGGTTCAGACATTTAGATATAAGGAAACTTCGTCTAGTGATGCGAAGAATCTTAATGACCCCCTACCCCTCACCCGAGGAAAAAAAAACTTTCGGATAGTTAGAAATGTTCAACGAAATTGTAATGAAAAAAAAAACGAAAACTTCTACTGTTTATTAACAAGTCTGCCTCCCACCAAAAACACAAAACTTTTACCTACAAAAGTGTTTTTTTTTCAACTTATACAACTTTGATATGACACTTACTAGTTTTGGTAATCCTACAAGTATTTGAACTATTTAAAGTGCGATAAAAAAAGATGTTGTTTGGGAAACTCATCTAAAAAATAATAGAATCTCCATTAAAAATTGCTCTATCCAAATCTATTAATGTTCTTCATGCTATTAATTCGGTATCAATATCGGTAATGGAACAGAATAGAAAGACAATACACAAATATTTTGCAAAAGTTCGCTTTCTTGTAAATCACTGTTTGTCATTCATATAAATTTTTTATCAGTACCTATATTATAAAAAGCTATAAAAGCTAATTTCTTTGTAGGGAGTATTCTGTAGAACTATCGAACCGATTTCAAAAGTAATAGCGCTAAAATGATGATGTTTAATGTATAAGGGGGGAGGGAGAAATATCATGCTAGAGGATTAAAATTTCATTTCTTTTGTTGAATGTCCAAGGTCTTAATAAAGAAAGAGTTAAAACCAAGTGAAAATAGTAGCATAAAATACTACATGAGTTTATTTAATAGAATTCGATTTTAACTCAAAATTTAATTTATCTGTAGAAAATGAAAAAAAAATGGCGTTCGATTCGAAATGGTTTAAGTAGCGACTACTTTAAATTTCGATTTTTTAGATAGATAAAAATGAAGTGCGTTAGAGTGTGTGAAAGATTCGCTGTTCAGAGGTGGAAATACAAAAGTTTTAAAAAGCCTTAAATAATCTAAAATGGTTTTATAACAATTTAAAAAAAAATTGACAAACTGAACAAATTTGAATAAGTACACAAAATCGACAATTTTTTTTCAGCTGTCAGTACTAAAGACTTACGGCGGTCATTAATTGTCTGGTTTGGCATTAATTACCTCTGCCACATGGTTGTTATCACAGTATATAATAACTAAGTCTGCGGGCATACCTTGAATGATCGCATGGTTAATGGCCGTTTGTGAGAAACAAGTACGATAAGATAAAGAATAAATGTGTTGGGCCTCCGTGGCTGAGAGGTTAAGACATCACGCCGCTGATCGTGAGGTTGTGGGTTCGGATCCCACTGGCTCCATTGCACACACTCTTTGTGCGGAGCTCCTGGTTGTACTTCTCTTGTGTTGTAATATTTCCTTGTGTGCTATCTCGTCCCTGTATAATGACGATGGCTTATAAGCAGGCTTCATGTCGAGCACACAAGTCATATGTATGTTGTTCAATAATAAACATGAATGTGTTAAACTCCTTCATAACTTTAATAACCAAGAGATATGATCAAAAATACAAACTGAAATGGGATTAAGCATCCTGCGTTTTTGAAGTATAAGTGAATTTGTAAAAAAACATGCCCTTTGTATATAATCAAGTTGATGGCTCAGATTGCAGTATTGCTCAGTATTCAGTAAGCATATTAATATTGAACTGGTCTGACATGTCATATAATGGTAGAAATCACATGCACACTCGATTTTAGCTATTGATTGATATGTTTATCATATTTTCTTGAAACCATATGTAGGAAGAAAAGGAAGCAGTTTTGTAATCAGGAAAGTTGACAATCGTAAACCTATAAACCGACTGCAAAATTGTAGTTTCAGGGGTTTATTTCCAATACATGATTTGGCAGAGCAGTTGCATTTCAATATGCAAAATACAGTTTTCACAAATCCTTATTCAGCCTTAATTTAGCCATGAACACGATGAGGTGATGTTTTCTGCCGCTGACCAATTAAACATGGATTTGCGATTATTCTATGGCAAAACCTTTAAATACTCCCCCAGTGAACTGGATTCACCATGTACTCTATGATACCTGTCAAAATAACCAACGCTAAAATTAGTTCAAAAAATAATACTGTCTTTGAGACTACACAGTCTTTCTAAAGTTTATGTATTAGACTGCACAAATATGTAAAGAAATTAAAGCAATTAGTAATAAAAAAAGTAATACACAAAATAGATAGAACAATACTTTTATAATATCGTAAATGAAATATGATTTACACAAATATCTTATTAGCAAATCTTATATAAATGAATCAGTTTTATTTTTAATAGAATCGCACGCATTATAAAGTACTTGGAAATGATTTTATTTAAAGTTGATATTATAGAAGTTGGAAAAAATACAAAAAAATAAATTAAAAAAGAGGTTGAGCAAACATAGTTTAATAGAATTGCTTTCTACAAAAACAATATTTAAAAGCAAAGTTGAGAAAACATACTTAAATGAAATTACTTTCTACAAAAACAATTTCCACAGATTGAGATAGGGAAAATCACATTACTTAAAAACTCACTGCAGATTTTACTTTCATGTGAGAAGTGATAGTAGTTCTGTTCTTTTTTACAATACTCATCATCGTGCTCAATTAAGTATTCCATTTTAGATTCTCAAGTGGAAATTAGAATATAAAATTGAAATTTGAAAGTATCGAAACACAATTGGAAAAATAAACGAAGTTTTAAGTGCATATGTCTATCTGAATGTTTTATTTTTGTCTTATTCTTTCTGTTTTATTCCAAAATAAATAAAATAATCGAGAAATAAATTGAAAGTGGTATTCAATTATATTAAGTATGAGATTAGTATGTTTAATAAAAAAGAAAATGAATTCTTAGAAATAAAATAATAAAAACTTTGAACAGAATAAAAATACTATTAGCATAAAACAGTATGAAGATAAAATAATTTATATCTAACCCTCTGTGTATCAGCAATGTCTTCATCAAAAATTATTTACGCTTATGTTACAATCGTTTTAATCCCTTTTAATCTTTATCGTTTTAATTTTGAAAACATGACTTAATATAATAAAAATACTGACAAAAATGTGTTTTTTTTCTTATTAAAAAAAACATACTTATCTTAAGTAATTTAACATTTTTAATATAAATTGTAAATTATATTAACTTTTCTTTGTAAAATATTTAATACTTGCATACCCCCCCCCCCCGGCGTTGCCCGGGTCCGTAATAATAATGTTAAACGAACTTGAAATTTCTATAATTTTATCTTTAACTCGAAATATGTGTAAATATATTATATTAAGTATGTGGCTCTTGACTGTGTCAAAAATCGGTTTAGGAAAAAAAAATATTTAGCTGCAAAAATACTCAAAATGACTGCAGTGGGAAAAGAAAGAGGCAATATGTGTCCAACGATTGCGAGCTGATATTTATCCTTAAAAAATACTGTTAAGTCACTTTACTAAATAGATACTTTTTTCACATAGATATCCCAACAAGGAAGGTCTCCATACGGGCATACTCAGAAAAATCTGAAAAAATTACAGAATGTTCTTCTTATATAGTTATATATGTTTATAAAAAACATTTCAGCGGAACCTCCTTATAACGTCCGTAAAAAAATAATAAAAATTTCGTTTACTTGGCGATTTATCTCCGGTTGGCGAAAAAACGAAATTTTGAAAAATACGCTTTTACGCTTCGAATACTTTTTAAAGAAAAAACTGTCTATGTTCTATTTATTTAAATAAGTTTAGTTTAAGTAATTTTAGTTTTGCATTTTTACTTTACTTTAAGTGTAATTTTGTCATATATGTTTATATGTACTTATAACAAAATTAATATATTTTATCATTTAAAACGCAATTTAAATTGATTAAAATTGTTCCAAATTGAAAAATACACTGTTAAAAATCTGCTGCATTTTGTTGCAACGCCCTCCCTTGCTTGTATAGAAAACGGTTACTTGGCCGTGAAATTTAGCTTTCTCATTGGTTGGAATAGAGATATTATATGCAAGCGGTGGAGTGCGTTGCAACAAAATGCAGCAGATTTTTAACAGTGTATGACACGGTCGATTCACACAGGCGACTAAACCCTGGCCGTCCACATAACGCAAGTTTCTTCTGATTGGACCGTAAGATAGTGCATTTCTATTAAAAAATCTAATAAGAAATTTCTAAACACCCAGTTGCTTTTGCAGTAAAAACTTTTAACTTCGAATTTCAATTTCTATCCAGTCACTTTTTTTGAATACAGAGCACGCAGCATTCAGAAAGCAAATACGTTCCAATGATCCAATGTTGCAAGAGAGCAAAGTTGTTTTGCCGCAGCTCATGCTCATTGAGCTAGAATTGCTTAGATTTTTTTTTTATAGAAAAGGTCAGTTTTACGGGCCAATCAGAGAAGACTTGCGTTATGTGGACGGCCAGGGTCTAGTCGCCTGTGTCAATTCACGGTGCTATGGAGCATTCTCATTGGTCAGAATAGAGATATTCTATAAAATTAGTGGAGTGACGTTGCAGTAAATGCTGCAGATTTTTAACAGTGAAGTCAATTAAAATCAATTTTCAGATTCGTTAAAATCGTCTGCTTTTGGCGAGGAAATGCACTGCTCGCCAAATCCCGCGTAGCTTTCAGCTTTTCACGCCAATTATTCCAAACTGTTTTATTTTTTTACATATCTAATAATGAAATTCCGCCGCTAATTTTCACTGATCCTTTATTACCTACATGAGTAGTTTAATTCGTATTTTTTTCAAAAAATTCTGAGTATGCCCCCAATGGAGACCTTCCTTGCAAGTGAAATATTCTGAATTTTAAACTATTTATATCACTCTTAAATCCGACTATACCGTGAATGAAATGGATACTCGATGATTGTATCGTAATCATAACTTCTCTGCGACCTAGCTGTATCTTAACAGTAACCTAACTCTAGCTTAAATATACCATAAATGTAACCTGTCGTCACCTTATCATAACCTACACATAATCTAACCATAATCCAAACGCAACCTTAACCTAACCGTAACTTAACCGTGACCTAACAGTAACCTAACCGGAAATTAAATATAACCTAAGACTCACTGGAACGTAATTGCAACTTAACTGTTAACAAATCGTAACCAAGTTCTAACTTAACATTAACTATAAACAAAATATCTTAACCATCACGCGCTACAAAGTACTTAGTTTCAATTTCCACCGCCACGGGACGCAATATGTTTTGTAGAACATCCGAATTTTAGGTTCGGATTGGATTCATGTCCATGGAAATTATTTTGTCTTCTTCGGATCCGGTAATGGTTGTTTGTAATATCTTTTTGAGTTTAGATTCGGTTCAATTCAGATTTCGTGTTTTTTAGGTTCGAATCGTATTGTACTTCCATCGAAATTATTTTACCTATTTCAAATGTGGTTATACTTCACTGGGATATTTTTTATCAGGTTCAGATTAGGTTTGGTTCAAATTTCGGAATTTTTTAAACAAATTTTTTTGGTTAAAATTGGGTTTATGTCCATGGAAATTGTATTGTCTTGTTCGGATCTGGTTATAGTTCTTTGAAATATTTTCGTCGGATTCAGATTTGGTTCGATTGAGATTTCAAGTATTTTTCAAATTGATTTTTAAGGTTCGGGTTGGATTCATGTCCAAGAAAATTATTTTGCTTTGCTCGGATCCGGTTTTGGGTCTTTAGAATATTTTTGTCGGGTTCAGATTTCGTTCTGTTTTGATTTCGAGTTTATTTAATGGAATTTTTAGGTTCAGGTTGGGTTGCGCATCCACGGAACAGGTACATACGTACATACATGCGTACGTATAGAAACTGTGAGCCCATTATTTCTCAGGCTTTGACGCCTATGAGCTAAAAATCCATAAAATTAAATTGACCTAGGATAAACTAGATCAGCTTAGGACAAACTAGAAAGTTGGCGCTGAGGTGGTCGTTGAATTCAATAAAATCACGCCAAATTGAATTGGCCTAGGATAAGCTAGTTCAGACCAATAAACAGCAGGCTAATCTAGTTTATCCTATAAGATTTAGGCTAAACTAATTTGGCCTAGGAAAAACTAGTTTGTCCTATGGGCCTTTGATAGGCTAGTTTGGCCTAGGAAAAACTAGTTTATCCCATGGGCGTTAGGATAAACTGGTTTGGCCTAAAATCGGGTTTGGCCTGTAACATATATACTGCAAGATAGCTCACAACACATACATCACTGTTAAAAATTTGACCCCTTGCTGCAGCATCACTCCATTGCTTTTATAGAAAACGGTTACTTTACTGTGCTATGAAGCATTCTCATTGGTCATAAAAGAGATATTCCATAAAAGCTGTGGAGTGACGCTGCAGCAAATTGAATTGGTCATACTTTTAAGAGTGATTGTAATGTACGAAGTATCTACGACCTGGCGTACAACATCTGTGTTCAAAAATCCTAAGTTAAACTGACATTTTGCCAATCTATGAATTTTAAAGGTCTTTGGAAAAACAAAAACCCAATCACTTTTGAAATATCAAAATCTCAAATTCATTTCGCGAAAATGTTATGCAACCAACCAACCGTAAAAAGACAAAAGGGAAAAAATGGGAAAAAGATGATTTTTTTATGAGAGAAACCTCTCGATTTTAATTAATTACTCAATTAATAATTAGAATTTCGAAATTCTGAGGCTCAGGTACATCAGGGGAGATTTGGGGATACTCTATAAAAAAGTTTGAGCCTTGTACATGCTGTAGATTTTGCTAGACATCGCAGACACACAGACACACACACAGACAGAGCGTTTTGTTCGCGTAATTTTTTTCCAAGCACCTTCGTCGTTCCAAGCCCAAGCTCGCACTCTGATTGGTTGTTGCTCTCGGCACTGTTTTCATGTAACTTGGCGATAATCATACTTGGCGTAGCGATAGATGCTTCTGTCGAGGTGTTTGATTTCCTTCTGAACCGAGTACAAAGTAACTTTTCCCGTTTATTATTAAGTAAAGTATTAGCCATTTTATAAAATAATACAAGATAATAATACACAAGAGCACAAAATGAAGGAAGAATAAGAATGAGTAGGTTAGGTTTTAGGTTTACTCGTTCACTTACGAGCGAAGTATTTTACGCCAAGTATGGTTATCGCCAAGTTACGTGAAAACAGTGCCGAGAGCAACAACCAATCAGAGTGCGAGTTTGGGCTTGGAACGACGAATGTGCTTGGATAAAAATTTCGTGCTTCCTTCTTTTATTAGTATAGATTGGAAAAACTCTAGCTCTTTTATTTGGCAAAATTTACGAAGCTAATTTTATCAATAATGATAAGTATCTGTTCAAATATTAGATAAAACTTTGGCATAAAAAATAAACTTAATGCCGTCAACTGTTGAAAATTTAATAAACATTATAATAGCGTTGGCTTTAGGATACATTGCAGAAATGCAACGCAGCCATACACAGTGTCTCGAATACAAGTTTTAATGAGCCGTGCTACGCGATTTTTTTTTCAGTCATCTTTTGCATTGGCGTGAATAAACAAAGTAAACAAAATGTAAATTTTAGGATTTTTCTTTTTTAATCTGTATGACGTTAGTATACTTAATACAGATATCCAGTACATAGAAGTACACAAAGAAAAGTTTGAACGGGATATATCGAATATTATATATACAATTTAATTAAATATAATGAAATGAAATTAAAATAAATAAAATGATGAAAACAAAGTACTGACGGACAATCCTACACTGTCAAATATATGCAATGCAATGTTATTAAAATTGTTCTTCGACTCTTAGATTGTTTTATTTAACGGCAACAACAAAAATTTGTGTACAGATACATGTTTTCTCTGTTAATGAAAATAGTATGCAAGATAACTAAGAATCTTTTTGGAAAGCGGTATGCCTAACATTTTTCATCTAACCTGAGTTACATCCTGAGTTACAGGTAACATTTTAGTAAAATAAATGTAATTTTTGTAGATTCTTTTGTAAAGTTACAGATTTTAGTCGCTTTACAAAAAGTAGATTTGCAGATTTACCTGCTTTTTTTTCATAAACAATACAAATAATATTTTAGTATGCATACAGATATCTATAACTATACACAGTAGAATAACACATTTATTTTACAATGTGCGTGACAACTTTAATTTTTTATTTTCGTAAATGAATAAAATTCAAATTGTAAAATGAAATTTGTCTTGGTACTTAACAAAATAAATACGATCAAACAAAAATATTATTTTTTGAAGACAAGCATATGTTTTAAATAAATAAGCCTAAGAAATAAATTTTAGTAAAAACATTTTCGTCAGATTGGAATTAATTTCAATGACCTAGAAACATGTTTCAAATGTTGTTTTTGTTACATTTACACGGTAAAAAAATTCTATAGTTCTACTGATGCAAAGTTATGGAAATCTGTATGCTTATTATAATTGTATAATGTACGCAGCAAAAAATATGTAAATCTAAGAAACTGTTTTTACTTTCTTCTATCTTCAATAAAAGAAAGTATTGTAATCGAAATTTTTTAGACTTCCGGTTTTCGACGGATTTACACGTTTTAGGGAACAGAGATTCTGGAAAACATGTTTCTAGAAAATGTCTGTTTATCCGTGTGTCTGTATGTCTGTCTGTGTGTGTGTCCGTATGTCGCCACTCTATTATCAAAAAGTGTGTGAGTATACGCATAGAATTGAACCAAATTTTTTGTGAATGTTTTTGGAAGTGACAAAGAGGTCCTCCGTCATTTTTCAAATATTCTGCCGAAGGGATCGCTGCAATAGTGTTTTTGTGTTATTTTCATTATTGTACCGACAAAAAATGTATCAAATTATCCATCTAACTGAACCATTTTTTTTTGTGTAAGTGTATTGCTATGGGTAGTTGGTTTTCTCTGAATTTGAAACAAATCCGCTGGAAGGGGGCGCTGCAATAGCGGTTTTAGTGCCATTTTCAATATTGTACCAAATAAAAGTGTATTAAGTAATGCATAGAACGGAATTAAATTCTTTTGTAAGTGTTTGGCTATGGCTAGTAGGTCCACCCTGAATTTGAAAAAAAATTCGCTAGAAGGGGGTACTATAATCACGATGTCTGTGATTTTTTAATTATTTTAACATGAAGAAGTGTATGAAGTTATGTATAGAACTGAACTAAAATTTTTATGTATGATTATTTTTCAGTATGATAAGTAGGTCTTCCCTGAATTTGAAAAAAAAAAAATCTGCCTAAAATTCTATATTACATCGGCTCGTGCAAAGACGAGAACTCGTTTCGTTTTTGCTCCAAATAACTGCCCGAAACAGAAATTTAAGATGCAAATCAAAATGTGCATAGTATTCTGTTAAAATTATTAAAGCAATAACATGTTTAACTGTTTTTTATATTATTAAAATGTAGGTATGAAATCGAAAAAAGTTTTGGGATTGGCACATCCAACTAGTTTCTAAAAGCATTGAAGTAAATAGTTTTGTAAAAGAATCTATCAAAATTACAGTAAACTCAAAAAAATTTTATCTATAACCCGGTTTTTAGTTTCATAAAATATTATAGGTATCCCGATTTCATAAAAAAAATCTTAATAACCCCAAAAATTGTTTAATTTACAGTGCAAATGTGTTTCTGTTAAATAGTGTTTTTCATGCTGTTGCATAAATAGCTCTAGGAATCTTAAGTTCTTTGGAAAAGTATAGTATCTGAACAGATTTTTTTCTTTTTTTACGGTGTATAAATGTGAGAGAATTGAATATGTTTAATTTGCTGAATCCATCACAGTCCTCAATTAAATTTCCCTTTAAAGTTTCTCATGTAATAGTTTGCAGACATAAATTGAAAATTATAGGTATTTTAAAGAAACTGAATTAATCAGTATTATATTCGAAATTTTAAATATATCAGTTTAACTTTATAACTTTATTTTATATTGTACTTTGATATTTCCGTTAGGTAATAAAATCAAAAATCTAATACAGTACAGATTTTATACCTATGCCAATAAAACGTTTGTATACACACGCACGTATGAACATGGGTATATGAATGTATCAATAAGTAAATAAATAAATATATATATAATAATATAAAAATATTTGCCATTACTTATTTCAAAGTTCTAACAATATCTAAGTTTTCATTTTTTTTGATGTTTTAACATATCTATTGTATTTCACAATAGATATGTGATTGAATATTGTATTTCACATTTTTAAACTACATATTTTTTATTTTTTTTATTCTAAAAAATTAATCTTTTACAAACAACACTGTCTCCAAAATCTCATTATTTTAATTTATTATTTCATTCCTTTTAATATCTTTCATTTACCTTATAAAAATTGTTTGATTATCCACAATCCCACGCGAGTAACGTCCCAGAGCCATTACCTGTTTATTTTTAGCATTGTTAAGTTACCCGGTTTTTAAAAAGTTAATTGACAAAGCGAAAAATTGGCATAAATTCATGTATACCTGTACATTTTCAGATATAATTAAATCTCTTTGAAAAATAAGAAAAGTTCTACATTTTTTCGAGCGTTACAGAACTCTGTTAATGGCGGGGTTAAAAGTACTATTTTTTGTATCTTTCTGTTTTATTATGGCAGAATCTTACGCCTATACGAAATATAAACCGAAGTATTAGTAGAATCGTTTACTGTGATATAAAGTACGGCTATTTTTTTTTTTTAAAGTCTATGTTTGATTTGAATTAGAAATTTTCCCAGAAATTTCTTTTTTGCGTTACCACCCAGAGCTACTCATGACTGAAAATTTAATAATCTATGATTGAGTGTGCATTGTAAATAATATATCAAGGATTAGACATTACATATTACATTGTTACAGATCACCGCTATATATGTTAATATAAAAGCACATATGATTGTAAATTATACTTTTACACAGAAAAGTAAATAGTAACTCTATAGAAATGTGCATATTTTAAATACAATATTTATGTGTGCTAAATTTCTCACATAAGAATAAATCAAATAAATTCAAAAAGCACGTAAATGCATTTTAAGAATATTGTTACGAATTTTGTAAATAGTTAGTGTTTGTACTGTAAAATAATGTAAATAATCTTATTAAACTGCATTCCTTTACTAATATTAGTTTTTCTTACATTGTCTCTGTTATCAAGCAAACTTGTCTATTATTTTCAGTGAATGTCTATGGCAGCTTGGCGAAATATTAGAGATATCGCCAAGTTGGCGTCACTTTTGGCAACTAATTTTGGTCGCCAAATTTGGCGATATATCGCCAAGTTGTTAACAAACTTGGCGATTGTTGGCGATGGTAACCCTTCCCTCTCTATGGTAACCCCTCCCTTAAGGTCTACTGATACATTGAATGTTATTCCATGGGTTTCTGGATTTTTCGAGAAGCTTGTGGAAATTTCCATTGCATGCTGCGAGCCTATATAAGGAGAGCAATACGAGCTGTTGTTGTTATTATTTACCAGTCAGTCATTGAGTGAACTTCTAGGGTATTGTTTAAGCAAGTTTGCTTGAGTCTTATTTACGTTATTTTGAATGTGATTTTAGTGTTGAGACGTTGTATAAAGAGTCTCTGGGACCTATATCTGCACCTGTACGATAGATTTGAACAGTTATTTTTGAATATCTAGTAATATTTGCGAGTTTCGAAGACTCTGTTGTTCTGAAAATCTGTAAATAAATTATTTTCTACTTTTCTAAGAAACAAGAGTTTGAAGTTGTCTAACCATAAGATCAAAAGAACCCTAAATACGCTGGAACATTTGGTGTCAGAAGTGGGATCTTATGGCGAAAACAAGAACAATGGACGGTCAACTGAAAGAACTGTTAGAAGCTATTAACGGATTAAGAACAGAGCTGACTCATAAAATTGATAAAGGCCAAGAAGAGTTGGCGGATAAAATGAATAAATGCCAAGAAGATTTGGCGGATAAAATGAATAAAGGCCAAGAACAGTTGGCGGATAAAATGAATAAAGGCCAAAAAGAGTTGGCGGATAAAATAAATAAAAGCCAAGAACAGTTGGCGGATAAAATGAATAAAGGCCAGGAAGAGTTGGCGGATAAAATGAATAAAAACGAAGAAAGAATGGAACAGTTGACAAACAAAATTGACAAATGCCAAGAAGAAGTGACCGAAAAGATTAATATAGGCCAAGAAGAAATGAAGAAATCTTTAGAAGAAAAGTTCTCGTCGATAGAGAGACGAATAGAGGAAGTAGAAGAGAAAATTCAGAATGATGTTAGAAATGTTGAAGAGAAAATGGAAAGGAAAATAGTTGAAGTAGATGAAAAGCTAAATAAAAGAGTACAAGATCTTGAGAAGAAGCTTTCAGCGTCCAGTGGTAATTATGAAGAATTTAGGAATCCGCCTGCTTCTCCCGTGCACACCAAGCTGTCGACATACGACGGAAAGAGTTCCTGGCAAGTTTACAAGACCCAATTCACCATTGTAGCCGAAGCGAACAAATGGAGTGACGAGGTGAAAGCTTGTCAACTGGCAGCATCTTTAAAAGGAGAAGCCACCGACGTGCTGCAAACATTGCCCGATATGACGCAACTCAATTTTGAGACTTTAAGTTGTGCACTTGAAATGAGATTCGGAGAAAAATTCTTCAAAGATAATACGAGAATAAAAATGAAGAGCCGCCATTAAAAATCGAATGAAACCCTTCAAGAGTTTGCCTCAGAAATAAACGTCTGGCAAATTTAGTATTCATCGACTGCCCGACAAATGTACGGGAAATGCTCTCATTGCAGTACTTTGTAGACGGAATAAAAGATCCAGAAGTGCAGAGAGCGGTACAAATGGCAGATGTGCAGGATTTAAAGGCTGCATTACTATATGCCTTAAAGTTGGAAGCAGCTACACAAGCCTGCCGAAGAGATCGTCATTCAGTCCGAGGGGCAACGGTGAACAAAAGCTCAGATACTGAGATCGACTTCTTGAAAGAAATTAGGAAGATAAATCAAGAACTTGAAGCTTTAAAATACGGAAGAACAAGCTCAAGAAGACAGAATCTCACGTGCTGGGGATGCGGTGATACAGGACATCTCCAAAGAAATTGCCCCAAAATCCACGAACGTGAGATAAATTCAAACAGTCAGCAGGGAAACTAAATTTTGGCCATCTCGCGGGGCGGAGGTTGCCAGAGAATGAAAAGCCCCACCTGAAGATCCTCCAGATATCAAAAATGAGTGGCGGTGATAATGAATTATATGTGATAGGCTTTATTAACGGAATTCAGTGCCGTATGATTGTCGATACAGGAGCCAATGTTACAATAATAAGAGAAGATTTGGCTCGAAAATTAAAAAGTAAACTCATCTGGACTCCACCATGCGTTACCCTGCAAACTGTGACGGGCGACAAGATAGTCATAAATGGAAAGGCCAATTTAACCATCAACTTTGGAGGAAAGAAATATTATCATACGGCATATGTGGCTGACATAACAGATCCTTGCTTAATCGGGGTAGATTTTCTGAAGAAGTTTGGCTTCAAACTAGATTTCAAAAATAACAAAATGCTCTCAAAATTTGAAGAAATAAGCCTCTTTGGATAAAATAACGAAATTGAATGTAAACAAGCAGTAATATCCGAAGAAGACATCAATCTAGATCCAAGAACAGAATTTTTAGTTCCAGCTGTAATTAAAAATGAAACTAATTACCGATTTGGCCATAGAGATTATCCAGAAGACAATAGTACACAAGCAGGAGTATTGGTGGCTTCTTCTGTAGTAGACCTCTCGAAAAAGACCATTAATTTAGTCAAGGATTTGTTACAAAATACGGACTTAGATCCAAACCAGAGAGATGCTGCTGAAAGTTTAATCAGAGAATTCCAAAGTTTATTTTCCCAAACATCTGAAGACTTTGGACGAACTAAAATGGCACAACACCGAATTGACACGGGATATCATTCGCCTATTAAACAACACTCTAGACGATTACCTTTTGCCAAGCAAGAAGAGGTGCAAAATTTAATTAAGGATATGAAAGAAAATGACGTCATTGAACCATCAACAAGTCCATGGGCGTCTCCCATTGTATTAGTAAGAAAGAAAGATGGTTCTTCAAGATTTTGTGTAGACTACCGCCGACTGAATCACGTCACCAAAAAGGATAGTTACCCTCTGCCAAGGATTGACGACACTCTCGACACACTTGCGGGCAACACTTGGTTCTCGACTTTAGACCTGAAGAGTGGTTACTGGCAGGTAGACATCCATCCCGACGACCGCGAGAAGACTGCCTTCACAACGGGACAAGGATTATGGCAATTCAAGGTAATGCCTTTTGGTCTATGTAATGCACCTGCAACTTTTGAACGCCTTATGGAAACGGTTCTCCGGGGGCTATCATATGAGGCATGTCTTGCTTATTTAGACGATATCATAATCATAGAAAAATCTTTTGATGAACATCTGAACAACCTGACAAAAGTTAAAGGAAGCTAATTTGAAGTTAAGCCCTTCGAAGTGCAGTTTGTTTCGCAATGAAGTCGCCTACCTTGGACACATCATTTTGGCGGAAGGAGTTAGGACTGATCCGGAGAAGATATCAGCCGTTAAAAATTGGAGTCGTCCAGCAGATGTTCACCAGCTGCGGAGTTTTCTAGGATTATGCACCTATTACAGAAAATTTGTCAAAGGCTTCTCGATGATTGAAAGACCACTTCATAAATTAACAGAAGCCAATCAAAAATTTATGTGGACACAGGAATGTGACGCTGCTTTCGAAAAGCTTAAGGAGGCCTTAAGATCCACTCCAATTCTGTCATATCCTCAAATCGATAAACAGTTTATACTTGATACGGATGCAAGTAACGAAAGCATTGGCGCTGTACTGTCCCAGGAATTCGACGGCCAGGAGCGTGTTATCACCTATTTCAGCAAGTGCTTATCAAAGGCAGAGCGAAACTACTGCGTAACAAGAAAAGAGCTTCTTGCTGTAGTGAAAGCCGTAGAGCATTTTCACCACTATCTTTACGGTCGAAAGTTCCTCATCCGAACTGATCATGCTTCTCTAACTTGGCTATTGAATTTTAAGAACCCTGAAGGCCTGATAGCCAGGTGGATACAAAAGCTTCAAGAGTACGATATGGAGATACGGCATCGAAAAGGCTCATCACATGGAAATGCAGATGCTCTCTCAAGAAGATCCTGCTCAGAGAATTGTAGATACGGCTAAAGGGTTGAGAAGAAATTTAATGTCAAAGGTCCTATAGTAAGACAAGCTACAACTTGTTCTACATCATCGCAAGATCAGTGGTGTGATGAGAGCCTGCGTAAAGATAAACTTGCTGATCCTGAAGTTAAGCCAATTCTAGAGCTGGAAAAGGAGTCCAACAGGTAGCCCAGCTGGCAAGACATGGCCCATTACCATCCTACGACTAATTGTTATTGGGCTCTTTGGGATTCCCTACATTTGAAGAACGGTATCTTGTACCGAAAATGGGAGTCTGATGATGGAAAGACATGTAGATGGCAACTACTACTCCCTAAGTCGAGAATTTCTATGGTCCTTCAAGAACTGCATGGTAGTCCCACAGGAGGTCATTTTGGTGTAATGAAGACCCTGCAGAAGTTTCGAGAGCGTTTCTACTGGAATAATGTTCGCAGTGACGTGGAGAAGTGGTGTCGAACTTGTGACACCTGTGTAGCACGTAAAGGTCCAAAGAGGCGCACCCGTGGACGATTGCAGCGTTATAATGTAGGAGCTCCTTTCGAACGAATTGCTCTAGACATCTTGGGTCATCTTCCTAGACATGTGATGACAATAAGTACATTCTCGTTGTCATGGATTACTTCACTAAGTGGCCTGAAGCCTACTCCATTCTTAATCAAGAGGCGGTAACCGTAGCAGACATAATGGTTCAACACTGGGTTTCCAGATATGGAGTTCCTCTTCAAATCCATTCCGATCAAGGAAGAAACTTCGATTCGACTGTGTTTAAGGAAATGTGTGGACTACTCGGCATGGACAAAACTCGAACTACACCTCTACATCCTCAATCGGACGGCATGGTGAGCGTTTCAATCGTACCATCCTAAATAGCCTCTCTCTCCTGGTGTCTAGAGACCAACCGGACTGGGACAAGAAATTGTCTCTTTTCCTGCTTGCCTACAGGAGTGCCACTCATGAGGCCACTGGTTACTCCCCTTCTCAAATGCTCTTTGGTCGTGATCTTCGTCTGCCTGCGGATCTTTTGTTTGGCCGTCCTCCTGACGCTCCTTTGTCGCCTGAAGAATACGTGCATAAACTCCAGGCACGGATTGAGGAGGTTCATTGTCTAGCGAGGAACCGAATCGGACTGGCATCAGAAAAAATGAAGACACGGTACGACATAAAGGCAACTGGACATGAGTTCAACGCAGGTGACAAAGTTTGGTTGTGGAATCCCATACGTCGTAAGGGACTGTCGCCAAAACTACAAAGAAACTAGGACGGTCCTTACACAGTCGTCAACAGGCTGAATGACGTCGTCGTACGCATACGAAAATTGCCACACACCAAGCCCAAGGTCGTACATTATAATCGGCTAGCCCCTTATTTTGGCCAAAGTGATTAGAAATTCAAAACTGGAATTTCAGACCATGGTCATGAAAGTCACTTTTGTAAATATGTAAATAGTAATTATTTCTTATTTATGTAAATCTTCTCATTATTATTATTTATTCTTTTATTTGTTTATTTATTTAAAGTGTTTTCCTCTAACTCAAGGATTGCACTGCCCGGGACGTACAGTCTTTGAGGAGGGGGTAGTGTTACGAATTTTGTAAATAGTTAGTGTTTGTACTTTAAAATAATGTAAATAATTTTATTAAGCTCCATTCCTTTACTAATATTAGTTTTTGTTACATTGTTTCTGTTATCAAGCAAACTTGTCTATTATTTTCAGTGAATGTCTATGGCAGCTTGGCGAAATATTAGAGATATCGCCAAGTTGGCGTCACTTTTGGCAACTAATTTTGGTCGCCAAATTTGGCGATATATCTCCAAGTTGGCGACAAACTTGGCGATTGTTGGCGATTTTAACCCTTCCCTCTCTATGGTAACCCCCCCTTAGGTCTACTGATACATTGAATGTTATTCCATGGGTTTCTGGATTTTTCGAGAAGCTTGTGGAAATTTCCATTGCATGCTGCGAGCCTATATAAGGAGAGCGATACGAACTGTTGTTGTTATTATTTACCAGTCAGTCATTGAGTGAACTTCTAGGGTATTGTTTAAGCAAGTTTGCTTGAGTCTTATTTACGTTATTTTGAAAGTGATTTTAGTGTTGAGACGTTGTATAAAGAGTCTCTGGGACCTATATCTGCACTTGTACGATAGATTTGAACAGTTATTTTTGAATATCTAGTAATATTTGCGAGTTTCGAAGACTCTGTTGTTCTGAAAATCTGTAAATAAATTATTTTCTACTTTTCTAAGAAACAAGAGTTTGAAGTTGTCTAACCATAAGATCAAAAGAACCCTAAATACGCTGGAATAATATTTTACCTTATCAGTGTGTGTATTTAGAAAAGCGATATTTCTAAAAATATTAATCATACTTTCAAGCAAGACATCTTATTAATTAGATTAGTATAGCAGTTATAGAAATAAATTAAAACATACATTATTTGTATTAAAAATCGAATACGATCAAGCAATATTTGAAAAAAAAAAAACAATTCGGAAACAAGCATATTCTTTGGAGTCAAAAGAGTACCTAAATTTAAAAACTGAAAAAAAAATAATAATGAAAAAAATAATCCGTTTAAAATCAATAATCAAATTACATAGTAACACTTTTCAATTTTTAAAAATGTGGTGATAGGTGACTGAGTTTACGATACGCGTGATCGGCTGAATTAAATATTCCTTTGAAGTTTCTTTGACGGTAAATATATGTGTCTCATTTAATTTCCGAATTTTATTCGGCAATATATGTGAAACATTCATAGCGTTAGCTTTATGTTTTTATTTTCTTACTCAATGATGTTTGATGTTTTCATGGAAAGTAAATGTAATTTAAGATTTAAAAGTTTCACAGTTTTCAATATTTTTAAAGATAGAAATTCGCAAACTTAAACTATAGAGAATAGAAAGTATCAATAATAATAATATACGTCTATGTATTTGTGTAAAATGATGCTTTATATAACAATACAATTTAGGTTAATGCCGGATACATTATTTTTGTCCAGTACAGTGTTATACATGATGGTAAGACACAGAACGAATTTCTTGGTAAATTTATCATTAAAACCAAGCATAGACAACGTCGTTTAAAAAAAAAAGTATTCGTGCTTTACATACATGCCGCCATAATAAAATAGGAAGGTGATACTACAGGAATAGGACTTCACATATTAAAGACATTTAACTTCACCAGATGATAAGATTTTGTTTCACAATCGCAAAAATGTAGAATCTTCCCTGTCAATCAAAAGTAACTTCGTTATTTATCAAAGTGCGAATGAATACAGGGATTTGTAAAACGTTTTGCGGTGTCAATTAACATTTTAGAAAGCGGATAGCTGACCAATGCGAAAATTAATCGGGCTCAAAAAAGAAATAATTCTTTCGGGCGGTCTTATACCCTGTTCGCACTGAGAAAGTTAAGTCACTTAACTTGAAGTTTTTTGAAGCGGTCGTACCCGGAATCAAGATTCTCACTTAAGCAAATTTCTGAAACTTGCTCAATTGAGCTTGCTCTCTTAACTATGAGTTGAGTGGAAATCTGCCTTCTGTATTTTTAATTATTATTTCTGAATTTTAGAATATTTAATTCTGATTAATAAATTAATGAGTTTGAGTCTTACAAATAATTATAAACTATTTCAAGTTGTTATTTGTTTACTCCAGTTGATCAACACGTGTGTTTATGGGGTGTTTTTGTAATCAAAGACCGAAAATGTAAAACATGGAACCTGTTTTTTCCTCCCACAAAAGAAATTATTTTTTTAATTGAAATAAGGCAGGATAATTACTGTGTAAATAAAAAAGTTAAAAGTTGCAGTTACAAATTTCAGAACTTATGCACATGCTCAGATGCCAGTTCCAGTTAAGTCACTTAGTAAATGCGAACAGGTGAAGCCGAATTCCGGGTATCCCGCTTCAAAAAATTTAAGTGACTTAAAGTTAAGTGACTTAACTATCCCAGTGCGAACAGGGTATTTCATAATTAGACCTGAGGGTCGCTTCGCAAGGAATTGCGGGTAATAGAATGTTTTCTGGAATGTAAATAAGGTATTAAGAATCAAATAAAAGAATAAAATAAAGTAATGTAATCCTTTAAGGAAAGTTTGCTTTTAACATATTAAAGTTTTTTTAGAATAAGAAAATAAAGAAAGCATAGTTTAAAAATATGGAAATAAAATGTAATAAATATGTTAAGATAATAGTAAAAGAGAGGGGAAAATTTAGATATTATGAGAATTTGGATATAATTAATGTCATTTTTTTATTATTACATATATATACACGTGTACATACTTCATTATCCTCATGGCTATCGGAACGTGCTTTGTGTACCGTCCTCTTATTTCAGCAATCATCAGCCATGACGCACAGCCTAAGCATCGGTCCTTGTACAGTAATGGGGGCATATTTGAACGGATTATCTGTGATATGCAACTGTTATAACAGGGAACTGGTTAAAGATGGGTTTTAAGACACAAATATTTTACACTGATATATAGAACTAAAACACAACAACAAGAAAAATACATTTATTTTGAAAGCCTTTAATACAGGTCATTCCTGATATTTCCTTCACAGCCAGAAAACATCTGTGCTTTTTGTTGCAAAAAAAAGAAGAAAAAATGATGGATCGTACAATTTTGTGCACAAAAAATATATGGTTTTGAATAGAACAAAACTATATATTTCTGTGCAAGTTTTCTACTTTTTATACATACATTAGAGTGTATAATTTTTTTTTAAAATTTGTGCACGTTTATATAATAAAATAAGGGCATGTTGAAAGAACAGGGAGCTTAAAAAATGTTGCCCACTTCAAAGGGGGCTTTAGAATGCATTCTATTGGTCCAAATGAGATCACATATGGACAACAAATGACTCAAATAATGAGCTTTATACAAAAAATAAATAAATAATAAATAAATTAAATAAAAAAGAAAACAAAATACAAAAATTAAAAGTTAAAAATGCAAATTGATCCGCTAGGTTGCACTGCAATACACCAAAATCATTTTATTCGCTTCATAAATAATAAATAATATGGAAAAAATGAAACTGGTAAAAAAATCCTTCGTAAGAGTTTCAGTACAGTGGAATAAGGCATATTCTGTACTCGGAAAACAAATGGCACACTCATACAACCATGTAGAAACTGTAAAAACAATAATACTTTTAATTATTTTAAAAAATAATTTAAAATTTTTAAATTTTAATTTTAGTTGCGCCTAATATTTATTTAAAAATATTAAAAAATAAGATTACAAAGCTTTGCTGCTAGTGTTTAAATATGTTTAAGTGTATCAAAGAGGCCACAATCGGAGAAATTTTATATTTTTCTTTTTTCTTTTTTTTTTAAAATAAATATCAAGCGGATCATTTGAACTATCTGTAGCTCAAATCTGATCTCAATTGGATTCATAGAATGAATTGTTCTAGAGCCCTCTGAAGTGGGCAACTTATTTCTTACAGTCTCTGTGTGGTTATGTGAATGTGCAAGCTGATTCCTGAGTACTGAATATTCCGAGTATTGCATATGCCGAGTTCTGAATATGCCACTACACTAAAAGTCTGATTCTGCATTTTTATTGACCAGTTTCAATTTTTGGTATTTATTATTTATAAAGTTAATTAAATTTTTAGATGTATTGCAGTGCCCCTAGCAGCGAAACATGCATTTTTTAATGACAAGTGCATTACTTGATTTATCTGTTGTTCAACCTTGATCACATTTTCACCAGTAGAACACATCATAAAACTTTATCCCCATGTATGTAAAATGTAAGTATTTTTGTGCACAAAATATCCGTATATTCTACTTTACGGAACAAAAAAATTAACTTCCGTAACTGATTTAAAACTCGCAGAAGCTCACTGTTAGATAAGAAATTCTTAGTTCATACTTTTCTTACTGTTTAATTATTTTAAGTTTCTAGAAAAGAAACAAGTTGCAAATTGCACGTGAAGCGTAGCAAATGAGGTGCGTTCGTACGATAACGAAGTTTTAAAAATATTACTCTCATATATCAATCTCATAAAATTGTAAATAGTAAATTGCAATTAAAACGCTCATCAAACAATGTTCTACCTATGACATTATGTAATGGAATGCTTTTGTGTGGCCTTGTAAATCAATAACAAATGTTCAATGCACTAGAAATGCAAAATGTATATTATAATATGTACTTTATAGTTGCATATAAATTTTATTAAGTTTAAATGAGTGTAACACCATTAAAATGCATTTGAAACATTTTTCCCAATTGACCGTAATGTAACGGAATAATTTTGATTCTCCCTGTAATTGATCTATGCATCCGATTTTCATAAAATTTGAAATAACTCGACAAAATCATATAATAATTATGTATTTTAAATTTCAAACGTATAAAATGCATTTGAAACTTTTCCCCCATTGACCATAATGTAATTGAATACTTTTGATTGCCCCGGTAATTGATCTATGCACCCGATTATCAAAAAATTTGAAATAACTCGACAAAATTATGTGATAATTATGTATTTTAAAATTCAAACGATTAAAATGCAATTTAAACTTTTTTCCCCATTGACCGTAATGTAATGGGATACTTTTAATTGCCCCTGTAATTGATCTATGCATCCGATTTTCGTAAAATTTGAAATGACTCGACAAAATTATGTAATAATTATGTATTTTAAATTTCAAACGATTCAGTTGGGTAGTTTTTGCGTTGTTATATGCGGACAAACGGACAGACAGACGGACGGACGGACTGACGGACAGACTGAATGACCACTATAGGTGCTGCGTATTTACATAGTTACGAACGCACCTAAAAAGAATATATTATGACTTTCGAAATTGAGAAAAAGTCGATTGTAGCAATCCCAAAACTTTCTATCGCACACATGTTAAAGGTCCTGAAAATTATATCACCGCGAGTGAGTGAAGTGGTAAAGTAAAAGTAAAGTGGTTTTAAGAAATTTTAATCGGCACCACCTTATGTCAACTTCTAACTGATACCTGAAGTTTAATGAAGCATACACTGTAAGAAATAATAATAATAATAATAAATAACTGCGGCAGTAACTGTTAGCAGCAATTTTTGCCGTAAAAAATTGCACCAAAAGTAGATGTAATAACACAATTTACATCTAATTTTACTTATATTTTTACGGCAAAAACTGCTGGCAATAGCGCTGCCAGAAGTTTTTGCCGTAAGATTAACGGATTTTTTTACAGTGTAGAAGCGCATCCTGACATGCATTTTACACGAAAAAAATGTTAACTTACATCAAGGTATAATTGACACTAAAATTAAAAAATCGTGCATTATTTTTTCAGATAGAGTAAAAATCATGAAAAATGCAGTAAAGCAACACCACTTATTGGGCAAAACACACAAAAAGTAATAAGTACCAAATAACTGATTCCAAATAATTATGAAAATCTACGCATTAGTTTTTCAGATACTGCTTTTGCGAAAATTGTGAAAAAGGCTGCATAGTAGTTCCATCTGATGAGTCATATATATATAAAAAAGTAATCAGCATTAATTTATATTACAGACTAACTGAAAATAAAGTTTTATTGAATTCGATTTATTAGTTCATATGATAGAACGCCAGCCAATAGTTTGTGTCACATAAGCACAGAATTTTTGTAAAAATACTTTTTCGGAATCTCTGGCACCTAAAATCCTTCAAAAACTGAAATTCGAAAATTTTCACGGATGCAATACCATTTTCTTGTAGAGATTGAAGAAAGTAAAAGTCAGTTTATAAAAATTAAAACGGTTGAAGATTGTCACCACTTCCTGAAATTAATACTGGCTCAAATCGCAGGTATAAACAACAACAACAACAACAAAATTTATTTCAATACAGAATTTACGGGAAAAGTACTCCACCCCAGATGAAGGTTACTTGCAATTACTTTCTACTGAAATTTAACGATATTAAGTTTTTCGTAAAGATTAAATTTCAGTATCAGAGCAAATATATATGTATACATATTAAATAAAAAGTAATATAGAACTAGTTGGATGTGCCAATCCCAAAACTTTCTTCTATCTCATACGTATATTTTAATATTAAAAAAATAGCTACTCATTTTAAGGCTTTAATAATTTTAATTCAATACCATTTGATTTTCATCTTAAATTTCTGCTTCAATCAATTAATCGGAGTAAAAACGATTTTCCGTCTCTGCACGACCCGATGGACAATAGAATGATAGGCAGATTTTTTTTTTTAAATTCATTGAGGACCTACTTGCCTTACCAAAAAATAATCATATACAAAAAATTTAGTTCAGTTCTAGAACTAACTTCATACACTTTTATGCGGTACAATATTGAAAATGGCACAAAAATCGCAATGGCAGCGCCTCCTTCCGACGGATTTTTTTCAAACTCAGGGAGGACCAACTAGCCATAATCATACACACGCACAAAAAATTTGGTTGAATTCGATGCATAACTTCATATAATTTTGGTCAGTATAATATTGAAAATGCCACAAAAATCGATATTACAGCGCCCTCTTCCGACGGATTTTTATTAAATTCATTGAAGACCAACTAGCCATAGCCAAACACATACACAAAAATTTGGTTCAATTCGATGCATAACTTGATATACTTTTGGTCGGTACAATATTGAAAATGGCACAAAAATCGCGATTGCAGCGCCCCCTTCCGGCAGAATATTTCAAAATTGAAGCAGGATCTGCTTGCCACAGCCAAAAACATTCACAAAAAATTGGTTCCATTCTATGCGTAATTTCATACCCTTTTTTATAGTAGAATGGCGACATACATACAGACAGACACACACACGGACAGACATTTTGTAAAAACATGTTTTTTGGAATCTGTGACCCCTAAAACGTGTAAATGTGTCGAAAACCGGAAATCAAAAAAATTTCGATTACAATACTTTCTTCTATTGAAGATAGAAGAAAGTAAAAAAGCTATACGTTTGAAGATATCCTATTTTCAGTCAAACAAAATAACCCCTGCTTTCAACCACCCGTTGAGGATAAATTCCTGTACATAAAAAAGTAAAAATTTAATTTCATGATAGATTTAAGATAATAAAAAAAATCAAAGATTTACATTCTCTTAGTGTTTATTTATTTTATTTATTCGAAAAAATAAATAAATTGGCTGTGTTTTCTAGATTGGAAGAAAAGAAAGCTTGTTTTAAAAATTCAATACTTGTTTGAAAAGCTGTCATTGTCGCGCTCCATATTGACTGAAACAACTCGAAGGAAAAAAAATCGCCAGAAGTAAAATTTTGTCAATAAAATTCAAGGAGAGTATTACTATTTCAGGAAAGTATTTAAAACAACAGAAATGGAAATATGTATATTTGATTCTTTTCTTCAACGGGCTCTGAATATAAAGCACTGGTAATGTACTGCAATGACTCCGCCAATTTGCTAAAACAAGCAATATGTTATTGTGACTGTTTAATTTTATTCGGCTAATTAAAAAATATATACATGAAAAAAATGTAATGTCAAGTGCGTAAGGTCTTGCCTTGCAGGAATATCCTCACATAAATTCTCAAACATTTGAGCTCTTTAAATTTTGCTACCTTTTATCAAAACACATACAGGTACTTTTATGCTTTTTAGAGCAGAAAAGCTTTTTATTCTATTTTTCCATCGATTCATTGTGTCAGACGGATTATATGAATATCAGATCGATCAAAAGAATCGATACCATCGATTTTGTCACTAACAGAAAGGATAAATGTATTCATAAATTCAGTCTTTGTAATTATTGCTATTTCTATAAACGTCATATTAGTAATGAACTATTTCTATTACTATCCTATAATGAACTGATGTTCTTTTACTAGGAAGAATGTATCGAGCAAATATATAGGTATATTGAAAGAAACTACCTTATATGTTTAAATCATTTAAAAAGAAAACGAAACCATTAAAATGAGTACTTATTTCCGGTTGTAATTGTTTTTTGTCTGGTTTTTATCTCATAAAGTTTATGAAGCGGATACGGAGAATAAACTTTAGATATAAACTGAAAAAATGTTTTATTTTAATAGGAATTTAATTTCCATTCAATGAATGCTTAAATCTGCAAGTATATCGAAAGATGCTAGGTGAAATGCACCGTGAAATTAGATAAATAGTAAAATAGAAACCCGTAAAATCTACTGAACGGAAAAAGATTTAGTTTTATAAAAAATACCACGGGTGTTTAAATTATTTGTAGTTTATGATTGAAGTTCGAAAAAAACTAAAACAGAAGGATAAATTTGGTTTATTTATTGTTATAATATAAAAGGTCAATAAAAAATTAAAGCGTTTAATGTGTTATGCAATAAAACTGTGCAATAAATCTGGTATTCATTGAAACAGTCAGTTTAGAAGAAACTCAGTATAATGCATTTCGATTGTCTGATTTTCATTTGAACTTATTTAAGATATTTCTTTCTATAATTACATTTTAAAAATCATTCTATAAATATATATTTATTAATTTTTCAAATATGTGTAATCGGTATCAATATTAAAAAAATAACGTAAATAAAGGCAATAATCTAAATATTGAATATTAATCTGTTTCATTTAAAAAGATTTATCCAAGAGCAAAAGATAACAAATTCAATAAACTAATTGTAGAGTTTGTAACAATTTTCCAAGTGCCTGAAAATTTTTATTACTTACGTTTATTAGTCGGAATTTTGTCTGTCATTTGTTTGCCATTTTTCTAGTCTCTAACTGTCATAAATATTCTCGTATTCCTGTGAAACTGATATATCTAAATTTACTTTAACGTGAACTGCTTGCCATTCAAAACGCGATTTTTACTATTGATTAATTTTAGTGAAATAAAAAAGTTTATTAAACAGGGCTGTTATAGGTGGCTATTTTCATACACTGTTCAGACCAGTATTAAAATTTTTTTTAAAAACTAGTGCGAATTAAAATATAGACGTCTGTGGCAGCTTGTACTGTATCACATGCACTAAATTGCTATGTCACAGTCCATACATTTACAAATCATTTCTAAATAAAATCGGAAAATATTTTATTCTGATCAATAATATTGAAATCTATTAGCTTTTAGTAATATTTTGTTAATTCTGAGTAGAGTGAGATTATTATTATGTATATAATATTTAAACGACAATAAATAAAAAATATCATCAAAAAATCGATTTACTCAAAACAAAAATGAATCTATATATTTTTTTCACTTTTCCATATAGCAAACGATGTCCAATTATTAACTTCTTTTTTTATAATTTCATACAAATATAGCGTAATTTAGTATTCAAACAAACTTTGTTAGGCTTTAGAAAAATATCAATTGATTGAAAACTATTTCAACTTTTAAAATTCCCAAGGACATATTCGACATTCACGGATCCATCCGGATAATTTGTATTAATTCCCAGCTTTGCACGTTCTAGGAGAAGAAATAAATTCAAATTAAATACACACACGCAGTTCTATATAAATATTTAGAAGAAAAAAACTATGAATGAAACACTAAGTTGTAAAATAATTCGAGAACTCCATCGTACTTGGAAGGTATTAAATGAAATCTGTTTTGTATTATGCTATCCTTTTTGGTTTGATTTCTCTTTTTTCACAGTGATTTTTTTCTTTTTATAGAACTGCTTAGATGTATTGCATAATTGATAGTTAAAAAACACTTTTTCTTCCTCGATATATATATTAAAATGATCTGTTACCTTGTTATCCTCTTTTTTAACTCCTAATGGTTGCCTCATTTTTTTTTAATTTCAATAATTTGGAATATCTGTGAAGTTATATATGCATCCTTTCATTGGCGAAACTATCCTTTTTTGCACCCGGGGCAAACATGAGTTTTGTCTCACCTACACAAATTAAATTGACAAAGGTAATTTTACTACCTCTTAAACTGCTGACATATTTAAAACATATAATAATAAAATACGTTATACTGAAAAATGTAATCAGCTTTGTAAAATATACGGATTCATTAAATAGAAAGTAAGGAAAAGAATAAAAATATTCCGCTTCGTAAGAGATCTGTATGCTCTATCATTCTTAGATTCTTCTACTCTGTGGCATATTCCAGACGGACTTTTTTAACAACACCTTGTTAAACATAAACAAGAAAAATAGAATTCATTTGGCGCTCTCTTCGCCTGAGCCAGGGGCACTTCCCTCCTTTGTCTTCCTTAGTTTTGGCCCTAATTGCTTGATTGGGTGTGTATGGGTAATCCAATTATCATTCTTGTAAAGTTAAGCAAAAAATATCAGCTTTCTTAGAATATTTAAATATTTTATACATTTAAATTTTTATGTCAAATAATTTCTTATTATTTTAAATAATATTTTTCTCATATTTTATGAAACATTAATTACTCATAGATGCAATAACGAACTCTTGCTGAAATACAACCGATATTGAGTCAATGCTTTTGAAAATATATGATACCTATTTTGGAGTAAACGGAGGAAAGGGTGCAATTATCTTCTATTAGGTTCGCTGAAGACTGAGCTCAGCGGAGCCAAAAGGCCATAGGCAGAGTTTGTACCTTTAATTAAGACAAAAAAAAGTTAAGGCAAGTATGTTATTTATGTCTGTGTCATTTACACGCAGCAAGAGTAAAAGAATCGAAACACAGAAAAACAGGACATCAAAAATTTTTTAGGCATGGGTTTGAATTTTGTTTTTAAATACTGCTTGTATAGTTATTAAATTGGTGATTATAATATTTTCTAGACATATTTACTCTCAAATGACTCACGCCCGTTATTGGCACGATAATATATCAATAATTAATACGGTTTTTAAATTTGACATAGCTACTTATAGCCGGAATTTTGTCCACTAAACAAAAGGCTACGGCAGAATTGAAATGGGATGAAGAGGAAATAAAAAACGCAATCACGGTTGTAAGGGAAAAAAATCAGAACAGTAAAAGCTTTAAAAACGTTTTACAGGTAGCTATCAGCAATTCAAGATTTAGCAAAACGGGTTCACCAAACTCTGTCTCATGCATCGCATCCTAAAATGTAAAGAAAAGTATGCCTACAACAATAACATAAGGAAAGTTAGTTTCATACCTTTTGAATAATGAAAAAAGCATTTTATGGAAGCACTGGCATTAATATGAAACGTGTAGTTTATCTAGATATTAAACAAGGTTAAAACTCTTTTTAAGTCGTATGAATTTGGTCGATCTTGGGTAGATTTTCTCTAAAACTGACACAAAAAACGACAGTTGATGCGCAAGCTGACTGAAATATTTGTTAGTAGAGCCATAGATTTCACGAAGAAAAATGTACATAATTTCTTTACACTGTTGAAAAAAGCCTACAAAGACAAAATTAAATTCTGTCGAGTAGAATTTACAACATGGATGAAATAGGTTTATCCATAATCCAAAGTGTGCTTTATTATGCTGTTGGACAGAAGTACAATGAACAAACCAAAAGGCTTACCTACAGAGGAAAGAGTACAAATTACAATATATGACCAAAATTGTCTGGTCATTTTCAATGCCAGTCATTTTGCTAAATATCTAGAAAAATAAACGAAGAATTATCTTGAAATTCCAGTACAGGTCGTGTAGCTCAGTGAAAATCTTGACCACGAAATCCCATAGTACCGTTAAAAATTAAAAAGCAGAACGAATATATTTTGGACATCCTCGTTCAAACTAATGTCGTAAAAGCGTTCAAACTATAGATAATGATTTAGTGGTAATAAGTACTTAACATTTTTATAAGGATAGCTCTCCAAGAGAAATTAAAGTTTCATAAAAGGATTCCCAAATTTTGCCAAGTGTTTCATTTATAATTAGCAAAATTCTTAATAGAAAAAAGTTCTTATAAATGACAAATAAAATTTTACACAATACTCTGTGATTAGAATTTAAAAAATAATAAAAATTATATGAAAAACTGAAGGCTTTTTAAACAGTATTCCACTGCGCAAGAGCGAATGCAATCACAGTATAATGTAAATAATATGCTAGCTAAATATATTGAGAAATATTTATGAAAGTTAAAAAATCATAGGAATAAAATTCTGAAAATCATCGTCAATAGAATAAGCTCAAAATCCGTTGTTCCAAAATGGGGCAAAAAGTTGATGGGCTGTAATCCATATATCCATTGATTAGCGTCAATATAGAAAAACAATATCGCACGTACTATTATATTTGGATTACTTCAAAGATATTATTTAAAATTTCGAAAATTTTCAGACTTTTATAATTTTGCTTTCTATAAATCGAAAAATCCTTTAAAACCAATTTTATTTCTTTCGACTGATGTGAATCATGTTTAGCTAGTAGTACGGTAGTATTTTTTCGCCCAAAATTAAGGGTGTAGTATTTTTCGTAGTATTTGGATTAAAAGCAGTATTTTCGTGGTATTTTTTTTCAAAAACAGAAAAAAAATTGCAGAATTAAAAAAAAAAAAAAAAAAAAAAAAAAAAAAAAAGGAAAAGAAATTGGATATGGCATGAACTAATTATCAGTAAATATTATTGCGTGCCAACTAGCTTCTGAAATTTTAGCAACTCATGAAAAATGCACATGTTTACCAAATAGATGCTTTCAGTGTGACATCATACATGACGTTTTCATTGAATTCTGATTCCAAATATATGGTTGCTATGTTTAATTTCTTAATAAATATAAATCGTAGAAAATGTTACCACTGCATATAAAGTATAAAAACCCTTAACTGGGATATATAGCTATAAGATGTAATTATAATATACAAACATAATAGAAAATACAGCATACTTCTGTCATAAATTATTTTGATTTAAATATTAACTTAAAATGACATTTTGTTTTATACGAAAAAGTTATACTTTTTGTTATTTGTGTGCAAATTATAAATCACCAAATATTGTTCCATCACCATCATTTGGATTGCATTAATTTAATTTAAAATTAAAAATATTAATAAAAGAAAAGAAAAAAAATATCATGATTTAAAACATTTCATATTAACATCAAAGCAATGTATACACGTAATTTAATTTATGCATGTTTTAATTTATATACGTAAAAAATAATATTAACCACTTTTGAGCTTATAGCAAAAAATGTACATTTTATTTATAACCATGCATTATCTAGAAAGATGTGTCAGTATGGCTGCTAGTTTAATTATCTTTTTTCTTCTTTCATATCTAAATGTAAATCATAATAAAGCAATAAATAAATATATTGGGATATATCATAGATTAAAAAATTAATTAAGTAAATAATTCAAAAAATTACTACATTCTTTATTGAAATAATTCAAGTAGACATATCAGAATTGAATGCTTTTAACATCTCGCTGTCTGAAACAAACTGAGTACAATTACTTTCTAAACCTTCTTTTGAAATTATTGTATTAGAAACTGTAGCTGTAGAAAGTCTATTTCGATGTTTAGTCTTTATCAAAGACATATTGCTAAAAATTCTCTCGCAGTCTGAGTTAGGAACTGGGAGTGATAGCAACAAAAAAACAAATTTACTCACATGTTTAAATTTTAACAAACTTTGCACAAACTTTCAGTTCCGCATTTTTTACATCGTCTTCAACAGGCAGTGTTAAAAATTTACTAATATTACGTTTTGAACTTCCATTAAAATGCTTCATTTTTTGAATATGAACGCCGTATTTTGCATGTTCCACAAGACTAGCTTTGTGCAGCATCATAGATGAATTACATGCTTTACAAAATGCACTTTCAAGTCCATCGTTAGACATACACAACCATTTTTTTAAACAAATCGTCGTTCTCCCATTCAGGCCGATACTTCTGTATTCTACTCTTCTTTGTGGCTTTATTGCGAAGATCGGATTCATCGTTTTCATGTTTCATCCTGTATAAATTATACACTAAATTAATATTAATCGAATTAAATCACAGCTTACATGTGGTCGAGAAATAACGTGGAGAAACACAAACGTATGCACACGGCGCGTATGTAAATGTAACAAAAACAAAGTGCAACTGTCGGACTGTCGCCAATCTGAAAAAGCAATTTAACAAAACATTATTTTCGTTGTTTATTTGCCTCCATGGAGATATGAAGGTAAGAAAAATATCGATAATGAAAATTTCTCATTAAATAAGTTAAAATTATTGATAAGAAAAAAATTCTTATAAGTTTTTCAAAGAAATTATAATCGCATTTAAAGTTGTTACCAAAACTACTGATAACGAATTTATTGATTCATTGACATTTATAGTACCAATTAACGCCAGTAGATGTCGCCAAAGCCAAATTTGTAGCGTAGTAGTTTGTAGCATTTTTTCAGGGGTTGCTGTAGTATTTTTCGTTTTAAAAATCTGGCAACACTGAGTCTGCCGTGCCTTTTACCTTTACTAAATTTCAAAATTGTAGTAACTAAATTGAAAATAAAAGTGTTAGCCGGTAGTATATATGGGGTTACTAGAGAAAAATAACAAATTGTAATATGATGCTTTTCTGCATTCAAACAGACACACAATACCATGTGGGTAAAAAGTACCAAAAAAGTTACATTTAATAAAAGCCGGAAAAATTATAGAAATATAAAGCGGTTTACAGGGTTAACATCTATAGGAATGGGATTTTTTTAAAGACAGCAATAAAAGTAACTCAAAACACATTGGTTAGTTGGCGTTGGAAACATTCGACTTCAGTAAATGTTCAAATTAGACGATTGTAGGAACTTGCGCTGCTAATCCAAAATTAGTTCACGATTGAGAGCCATGGGCTTTCTCAAGGATTGGTCGCTAATTCCTGACTCACATAAAATAATTGTATCAACAATCTTTATCATTTTCACTCAGTGCACTTGAATAAGCACACGGCATTGAACCATGAACGAAATTGTAGGTTAGCAGCGTTAGTTCTTATAACCTTCTCATTTTCATATTTCCACAAAAATCGAATGTTTCTAGAACCATCTGTCGGATGTTTTTTGAGTTACATTTTATTAATGTTTATCATAATGATAGATGCAAACCCTGCAAACCGATTTTTATTACCGTTATTTTTCTGGGTTTTATAAAATTTTTACGGAATTTTTATATATACGTATATATACATGTATATATATATATAGAGAGAGAGAACCATTATACAATACTACTATTTAACATCGACAAGGAACATATAATAACCCATAAAATAACAGTACATATATTTATTTATAGTCAAGCTAAAATAGTAGCATTGCCAATAAATGTTTAAAAGACAAATTAATTTTTGATTTCTAAAATAAGTTTGAACCATTTAACTTCTTATAGTTCATAAACCATGATATTAAATTTTATTGCACGCTTCTGAATTTTTAAGATCCATAAAATTTTTATAATAGCACGACCAGCATAAATTTAGTGTTTTATCTCACTACTTAAGTTAAATGTCTTACCTTACTAAAAGTCCTTTTAATGTCGAAATATTCCGTGAATTCATTACTTAATGGCCTTATGAAATATTTTACGACATTATTTTTTAAACTCAACTTTGATATGTTATCACGTGATTTTATGTCCAAACTCATTTAGAAAAAACAAAGAATTTACTATTTTTGAAAGATATACTGCTCATGGTTAATTACCATTATAGAGAGACTACAAAGGTAATAGATCAATCAATGTACAATATCATGTTCTATTATGTTTGTGACTTGTTTATATGGTTTTTACTGCTTGCTTCAAAACAGCTATGCGCATTTAAGACATTTGTTTTATTTAACCACAATGAAGTAATTAACATGAGTGTGTTTCTTATTGCTAAAAAAAATTAGTATTTTATATGTAGAACCAAATCCTCTAATAATGACGCGCAATGAATAACTGTACATATATTGAAGTAGCATATCAAAATATGGAAATCATTATTTTAAGAATATATTTAAGAGTAAGAATAAAAAAAAGGATCTCTGTAAACGAAAGATATATTTAATTGAGATACAGGTGTATGCAGAATTGACAACTAATTCTTTCGTAAAAAGAAGTAATTGTTCCTTTATTCAAGTTAGGAAGCTCACATTTTATACAACATGCAATATTTTAATTTAATTTAGGGGCGTCTGGGGTACAGTGAACCACGGGGAACAGTGGTCTACCCCCTATTTTGATATTATTTCTGTTTTTGAATGCTTCATCTTTTGGTACATACATGGCAGCCCTGCAGTAGTGAATAGAAATTTAAAACCATGTGCATAGCTGCCATTTTAGTAATTTTATTCTTGATAGTTGTTTTAGACAAACAAAAGTAAATATTTTCAGTTGAACATATGTATTTTTTATGTTCTAAAGATTTTCAATTTGGAAAACATTGCTGAGCACAATAAAAAGGTAAGACAATATAAAAAAAATTTCATAAGTAAAATAGTTTAATATAAAACATTTTTTAATAAATTTTTTGTCAAAGTCACATATGGGACAATGGACAGCCAGAAATCGGGGTACAATGGACCATATTTCATTGTTCAATGTCATGTATCCCCGTCCTGTATTCTATATTTTCTAAAATAAAAAATCGTATGTGAAATTAAGAATTAATAAATTATTTTATTTTTTGTCTGTAAACTAATGATTCATGTTGTGTAGTGAATTTTTTAAATATTATCTATATAATATGTTTTCAAATTTCAAAATCAACTCAAAGATCAAAAGCTAGAAAACCAAATATTTTATTTATTTTATTTATTTTATTTTTTTCGACTTATCTGCTTTTTAAAAACATTCAGTTAATTATAAATTCTTGCACTTTTACAAACATGCATCCACATCCAAATTTTTGCCCTCGCCCAAAAAAAACATAGATTCATGTGCTGAAAATCAAACCAAAATGTATTTAAGTTTTCCAATATTGTTGATGAATCTCTTGTAAATGTTTACGATATTGTAATGATTCTTCCAGATTCTAATGTTTAACTAGAAAGCAGCAGACTTTAAATGACACAAATATCTTTTGATGCATCATTTATATCTTTAATAATCGTTAAATTTACATTATATCTACGAGTTTAAGACATGAATATACAAATTATATTATATTCTATGCTTCTTATTATAAAAAAAATATACTATACTTACATAATTTTTCAGAATTACATGTGGTCCTTAGAGCCCCATGCTGTGGACCATTGTACCCCAGCCATGGGGTACAATGGTCCATTTTATCACTTGCTATTTAAAAATATATATTATATATATTAAAAAACTACGCATAGTTGTTATTTTTGAATATATATAATCTAAAATATTATGTATAGATAACATGCATGCTTTGAGTTTTTTTAATGAATATTTTAAGAGTAAACAGTCAAAGTTAACAAAAGTGGTCCATTGTACCCCAGTCTCCCCTACATTTTAAATCTCTTTTTCAGGCTTCTATACTTAAAAAGTGAAAACGGAATCATTGTAAGATAAATTTTGTGTCTGTCTGTCGCAACTATTTTACTGATAAACTATGGGAAATGGAATGTTCATATTCGGAGAATTATAAAGAATTTTGACTTTCATATTTACAGAATTTTAAACATTTTAGTATGTTATTATATTAATTAATATAAATATATTTAGGTAAAATGTATTGTTCTAGTTAAGCTACTTAAAAGGATCTTTTGTTTGTATATCGTGCAGGGTTATCATTTGAAAGATTTTGTAACGCTGAAATGAAAAAGGTATATATCTTTCCATTTTAGGTATTACACTTTTCTAAATATCGTCGAAAACAAAGAACAAAAATGATCCCCGTCCCCATCTATTCCTTAATCTACTGAAACTTAAATTCTAAAAAAATTAAAGCTTATAAATATTAGTTTAAGACTTGCCAGCCAGAAAAATATAGCGATCTTCCTAGGTTACATAATTTTTGAGAAAAAAGAATTTTTTCGTTACAAAAAAATTTCGATTTACAGGCAGTCAGCAAAGGTGTTGGGGAACGCTAAGGGTACCTATCATAATAGGTAAAACTTTATTATTAATGATTTTCGAAACAAAAAATCGTCGGAAATTAGGTGAGATATTAACGTTTAAAAATACGGACGGTGTGGACATACATAATGACAGGACATACATAATGTACTCTGTGTATCAACGACTTTTATGGCCTAGATAACATATTTTAATCATGCATTTGTGTAATGCAATGCGCTGTTTATGTCCAAAAGGAATAAACGTCTAATTGTTAAAAGCAGATTAATTTAACTAGAATTATCCTTTTAAACCCAAATTATTTTTTTATTAAAATTTAAATGATACATCTCTACCACTTTCAAAAAAAGAGTATTTTTTATATTATTTTATCAAGTAATATGTTATGTGTAAAAGAGTATATGTATTTATCTTCATGTTAACTGGTGGTCATGTTAACAAATGCTTTTTCCCATTAACTCTAGTCATCTAAAAATAAGCCGTTAGGTGTTAATGTGTTTTACAGATAAATAGTATGGAGTTCACGACTACTTTGTATTATGGGGATTTTTTAACCCTTGGCAATACATTGTCTCCGCTGCGGAGACATCATTTTTTCTTTCAAAATTTTTTTTGGCACCAGTAATGGGAAATAAAATTTTCCTTATTTAAGGGGGCTCGGGGTTTGAAAACTTTTCAAAAAATCGAATTTTTTTTATGATCTACTTTGATTATTCATTTAATTCTTAACTCAATGCAAAAAACCGCATTAAATTTTTGCATTTTTAACGGAGATATAAGCATTTATGTATCAACACTTTCATAGCCGCATCCGTATAATTTCAACTTTAAGTCGCGTTTTCTCAAAACTTGATTTTTGATGACTAACACCAAGATTAAAAAAAAAAACTATTTGATGGAATGGCTTACTTTTTTTTGCATGCATATAACATCATTATCTAGATTATGAATTAATATATTTTAGATAGTTTAATATTTTGAGAATTTTTAATGGAAAGAAAGTTGTATTTTTTAGGGTTTTTTTAAATTTTCAACTTTGAGAGATTTTTTAATACTGTTTTTATTAAGTGATAGTTATATCCTTAATTCATAATCTGGATTATGATGTTATATACATGCAAAAAAAAATTAAGCCATTCCATTAAATAGTTTTTATTAAATCTTGGTGTTAGTCGTCAAAAATCAAGTTTTTAGAAAACGCGACTTAAAGTTGAAATTATATGGATGCGGCTAAGTAAGTATTGATACATAAATGCTTATAACTCCGTTAAAAATGCTAATATTTTATGCGGTTTTTTGAATTGAGTTAAGAATTAATTGAATCATCAAACTAGATCATAAAAAATTGACTTTTTGAAATTTTTCAACCCCTGAGCCCTCTTAATCAGAGAATATTTTAAATTGTCTACTTCAAGGAAAGTTCTTTTAACCATTTTAGGACTATAAGTTTTCTAAGAGTGAATATTAGTATATAACTTTTTATTTAAGTTTGTTTAGATGTAGAATAAATAAAAATAAGAAATAAACATACCAATGTGTAGGTTATTATTATTATTATTATTATTATTATTATTATTATTTTATGAGAAACATTCTTCCTAATTAACTATAAAGGTAACAAAAAATATAGTTAACTTTATTATGCAATGTCTCTTATTTATTGGCTTATTATAAGAAAATATTAATTAAAATAATACTGTAATGTTGTAGCAAATGATGTGTTAATTATGATATTCTATGAAACAAAGATGGACATAGCACATATTACAAATATCCGCCTTATTTTCTATGTAGCGTTTAGCATAATTTGCACATCTTTTACATAATTGCGTTCAACATATGTTTTATTTTGACATTCTGTATAAAAATGCAGATAAGGTTATAATTAAATACAAAAGTCATCAATTTTAAAATGGAAAAAATATTTCCCTTAGTGTGAAAGGGTTAAAAAAGTAGTGCTAATAGAATAAAATTCGTGTGAGAGGCACCGGAGTCTGAAGGATTAAAACTATTCATATCCATTGGATCAATAAGGTTGATAGAAAAGTTCTTTAAAATCCTGGCATCTCAAATACTAAAATATCTTAAAAGATTTACAACGACATACATTATTTCACACGCAGAAAAGCATATCCTACATAACCGGATAAAATAATGAATTGGTTTTAATAAAATTTTCAATACTTACAATTGTATTTCATATTGTTTGAGCTACATAACAATATTAAATATATGGTATAATAAAAAGATAATTTACAATTTGCAAACTATACATACAGGATGTAATTATTAAAAAAAAATACTTATTGGAAAAATGTGTTGCCTTAAAAACACTAATATTAACCATATAATCACATTAAACACAATCATGTTTGTTTGTTATTAACATTATCACAACGAGAAAGTTCCTCTGTAAACGACTGTATTTAATGATTTATAAACTATTTAACAAAGTGTCTTAATGTATTAGTTACTAATTTTTTTAATATGTTCTTCAATAGCTTACAAAAAAACATTTTTTCTTATCATTGTTTCTCTCAACAGAATTTTTTATTGTACAATTTATTTTTTAACGTTTTGATATTGTCTTCAGTATACATGATTTGTGATAATATAAATTTACATTTTCTGTACACAATATGTTCATAAAGACATATTTTATGATTTCCAAACACTACAGTATTCAAACAGTAAATTATAACTAATCCATAAATCAATAAATGAGTTTGATATTTTCCTTGCACTCGAAAATTAAGCAGTTAAATGTGTTAAAATTTCTAATTAAATACCGTAGAGTAAGTCGACTTTAGGAGACAGCAGATTCTAATAATTTTAATGCCTTATAATTGGAATTTTTGTGAAATTGATAGAAGGGTATATATTTGGAATTTATAAACTTCCCAGGATTTACACAGCTTGCATAATATATAAAAGGGACTTATATTTTAAGGGGGTTTAATTTTGGTATTTTACGGTAGATGATAATACACTGTAAAAGAAATTTCCATTAAAAAACGGAAATAGTACTATAATCTAGACGCCAATACTACTTCCGTTTTTTAACGGAAAAAGATTTCCGTAAATTTGAGAAATAGTTCCGTTTTTTCACAAAATACTTCCGTTTTTCTTAATATTTCCTTATGTAAAAATTTTCGTTTGAAAAGTTAAAAGAAATTTTCAAGGACAAACTAACATCTTTATGATTTTTATTTTTTACTTTTTAAAGAAACGTTAACATCAGGGACACATTATATGCATTTAATTTAAACAACAGTGAAGAAATGTCACTTAGCTTCCATGAGGTCGAACCCGGGACCTTTTTGTCGTAGCTTGCAGTGTAATACCATTACACCAGCATTATTCAAACCGCCCTTTCAAATATCTTTAGTTATTTCGGATGCATTTCATAAAGTAAAGATAAAATTTTGAACGCAGGTTTATTTTTGTAGGGATAATATTTTTCAGTTGAATGGATAATTCTAAATGATTTACAGATTTTCTTTCCATAATTTCGAATATTTAGCTTATTAATTTTAGCTTTATATGTATATAAAAATTAGACTTTAAAATATTACATGCATGAAAGAATTTATTAAGAGTTTTGTTTCCTTCTTTTTGGAAAAGCTTTTAAATTAATTGTAATATTATTGATATTTATTTATTTATTTAAAAAAATACTAACATACTGACAGAAACAAAAATTGCATTTTAACAAATTATTTTATGACGATCTAATGTAAAGTCAATAAAGATATTTCAAAAATATATATTTTCTAAAACATACCCAAAATATATATTAAAATATTTAATTGCTAAAAAGGACGTCAAATGTTAATAAGATACATTAAAATGTCTTAATAATTTGACATGTTTCGATTGAATTTACTCAATCATCATCAGAAAAACAAAATATACAAATAAACACAAAGATGAAAAAGAAATATTTATCACAAAGATGAAAAATTTTCCATTTTTGTGTTTATTTGTATATTTTGTTTTTCTGATGATGACTGAGTAAATTCAATCGAAACATGTCAAATTATTAAGATCTTTCAATGTATTTTATTAACATTTGACGTTCTTTTTAGCAATTAAATATTTTAATGTATATTTTGGGTATGTTTCAGAAAATATATATTTTTGAAATGTTTTTAATGGACGTATAAGAGAACGTTTGTTTATAATTTAATGTCATCATTTGATTATTACAAGTTATAAAAATAAATTTCAGTTATTGATTTTTATAACTTATGTAATCGCCAAAATTATAATAATTTCGGTAACATGTTTTGATACATTTTTAATTTTATGTGCGAACTTCTTAATTTGAATAAATTAAAAAATATATACATTAAAATTAAAAGTAGAATTATTTTTCCACTTTTTTTAAAATACCCTATGCACTTCAAATATATATATATATGATATAAATAAATCAAACACTATTTTAAAATCATAATCAAATTTTCCTTTCAGCTATTTCAAACTTAAAAAGAATTAATAAAATTTTATTTATATTCTATTATTTTCTTAATATTATAAAAATACATTAGCTTTTTATTATTAAAACACTGTGAAATAGAGAAATGTTCTAGCAAATTGTTTAAAAAACATCATCTCGGTATAATGTTTTTATTTTTCTGGTAGATGGCACCACTACACTCTACTGTTTTCAGAAAATTGATGAAACACTTCCGTGATTTATAGGGATTTGTGCTTTTAGAATGTCAAATACGGAAATTCTGTTTTTCTGAAAATTGAAACTATTCCATAAAATTTTACGGAAAAGTTGTGTATATTAACGGATATTTTTTACAGTGTAGTTTTAGAACTATATTTATCTATTAATTTACGTATAGGTGTAATCATAGGTGTAATGGATAGAGCAACAAATATAAATCTATCGTACTGAATAATATAAGATATTTTTAATGGAAAAAACTCTAGAATTAGATTTTAGAAACAAGCAGATATTTTTAGAGAAAAATCACCAAGATTTAATACTATTATTATAAATTATGCATTACTTTACTTTTGAAAAGGTATCATTTTATACAAAAATATTATATGAAAAATTTATTATTGTAATTATTACTATTTTAAAGCATTAATGCGCATAAGAATATATATTGAAGCATATATATGTGACGCTGTGGTATGGGGAGCCAGAGAAAAATCATAGCATACGCCGTTTTAGTAAAAAGACGAAAGGTTTCTCAATTCAACAAAGATTCGTGGCGAGCGAAATAAAAAAAAAATTGAATGATGTAGAGACTTTATTAAAAAACTAAACAATTACAGCTCCAAATTATTTGATTTAAATGAAGTCATATAGGGAGAGAAATACTCTAATTTGACTGGCAAATAAATCTAACTTCAGACATAATTATTGCGTTCCAAATGATTAGTTACTTCGAATTAATCCATATACCACCTATGAACTTCCCGATCATCTACTGCGAAATTGTGTCTTCTATTTCAAAACTTTCTAGAGGAAAAAAATCTGGAACATTCTATTTCCTCGAACAGGTACTTTTCTTGGAAACAACAACCAGCATCTGGCGTCGTGATCAAAGCAGCGGAATCATAAGTCTCCCGCAAACGGTATTATTATTTAACAGATTAATATTTAACTTATTTAATAATGGAAAATATTTAACATTCAAATGTATTCCACAGATAACAATTTCATTAAAAAGGAAATATAAATGAATTTATTGCTATAAAATAAATATAAAACGCGAAAAATATAAAAAGAATTTTTTTAAGTATGTTTTTTTGGAATAAGTTAAAAAAGTGGTTGATAAAAACAGGTAAAAAATGAGTTTTATTAGGAATTTTAAGAAATACTGCTTATTTAAAAATATTTTTAATTTAGAGTAATTCTTCTAGCCCATTAAGCGTTTGGAACGTAATATTCCGGTTACTAAGCTCCAGGATTCACTGTAATATAAACAATATTTTAGATTATATAATTCTATATATTTATTGAATTTTCAATACATTTTAGAATGATTGACACACTCAAGGATTACATTCATATTTGTGATTAAGTTTTTTTTTTTTTTTTTTTGTAGTGCTAAAACAATCATATTTTTTGAGCATTTAAGACAAAATGTATAGAAAACAACATTACAATTTTACCCATTTGCAAGACGCTCAGAGGGCTAGATTTACACGTATTGGAATATATATATTTTTTTAAATTGAATTAAGAATTTATGTCTTTTGTATAAAGATCAATATGTTAGATCTAATAATAAGTTTTTAATTTAATAAGCTGAATTAAATACGGAATATTGTTAAAAAAAAATTTATATAATATAAGTTCGTTCGTATAGTATATTTCGTGAAAATATAGTATTAATTTTCACGAAAAAAAAATTTGTAATATATAAAGAGTAGGCATGTCTACTGTTGAGAGAGACTTACAAGTTAAATATATATATGAATCATTAGCCATGTAATTTATCAGATAATTTTCACCAAAAAAAAAAAAAAAGAAAAAAAAGTGAAAGTATCAAAGGTAATTATTAATTCTAATCGATTAATATATGCATGTTATAATGAAAAAAAAGGTATACATTTTTTAACACATTCGCTGCCGATCACGCGCCAGCACGACATGTGTGGTGATGTCCAATAGTCAGTCACGCGCTAGCGCGGGAAAATGTTTCACTGGATCTTTGTTATAAAAAGTAAATCGGCTTCTGGGAAAAACCCACATCTACAGTGTGGCATTAACTATCATCACATCTTCACGTAAGCGGCAGCGAACGTGTTAAAAAATGAAATTTTAATATTATATCTAATATTAGTATTTAATAATGCATATTGTATGCGTATTAACGATGCAGTTTAAATATTTGTATACAAGGTTTGTTTTATAAACATGAAATGCAAACATTAAATATGAGAGATTACAATTGGTAGCTTTTCCATCCTGATATAAGTCTTTAATATTTTTAATATATTTAAAATTTAAATAAAAAATATCTATAGCTGCAGTCACGTGAAACATATAGAGAAATATATCTTCTATCCATTCCAAAAAATATCATTTTTATTTTCTTTGACGCAAGGCAATTTTCAAAAAGAATATGAGGGCTATGTAGCAAAAATTACATTTTCATATCAATATTTCATGTAAGAACTTCCTGGTTTTCCCAATTTTCTTTCGAAAAATTAAAGATATTTTCCTTATAGTGTGCCAATGTGCAAATATATTCTAATATTTTAATCAGTTCCAGTCTAATAAAATGTAGGTAAATCCAGTGACGAGAATTTGTCTGAAATGTATATTGATTGATAAATAATACACAATATTTTTATTTGGGAATATATATATTTAATGTAGAAAAGTGGTAAAACACTCTCTGAAATATGCAACGATAAATTATTGCAATCCTATGTTTTTAAGGATTTAAAGTATATTATAAATTTTTGATTTACATACGGGATTTTAAAAACTCACCTTAATCAGAAAATGAAATTTTGGGCAATCGCGAAGTACCTCTATCTGCGTCCCTTCGATTTCATTGTATAACAAGATTATACAATAACAGAAATACTGATTAAGACTAGTGTTTTGACGATTGTTGTGTTTTTTTTTCGGTCTAAAATTACCAATGAAATAGACTGACAAAGAATATATAAGTAATATATATGTATATGTACCCTTAAAAAAATAGGGGAGCGAGCAAAAAAAACGAAGGAAATAGCGCGAGATAACGATGTATGGGCAGGTCATATCTTTATATACATAAATCGTGTGTGCGTGTGTATGTCACTGAAGTCCTGCAAAACGGCTAGACCGATTTTAATGAATTTTTTTGTGTGTGTTCCAGTGGATTCGAGAATGATTTAGATTCACATTTCATCGAAATTGATTCAGTATTTTTTTAGTAACTAGGCAAAAACTAATAAAGTTGATGATTTTTCGCTAATTAAAAGTGTTGAATAAGTTCGCTGAATAAAGTGCGGACAGAGTGGCCGAGCGGTCTAAGGTGCCAGATTTACGCTCTGGTTCTAGAAGAAAGAGATCGTATGTTCGAACCCACTTCCTGACATACGTGTATGATTTGCAATAATTTTTTCTGTATTATAATTTTAATTAACCGACTTCAGAAAATCGATAACTTTTAACTAAAAAGATAAAAACAAACTTTTCTATCAAAAATTGAACCGACTTCAAAAACTACTGCAAGGTGAAAAATTATTTCTGTACATAATTGTAATAAGAAATTAAATTAAGAACATAGTATTTATCTTGCGTATTATTATATTTAGGTACATTTATTTGATTTTTTGGAATAGGTGCCAGGACGTCTGTCGGGTCCGTCCGCTAGTATAGATATATGTATCAGTACACAGTACAGAAAAAAAGACGCAAATAAATTTGTGATAGAGCTTTAATTCTTCGAAATGATGGATAAAACATGAAAAGTTGGTTTATGCCAAGAATAAGGTTATATGGAAATAACTAAAAGTATTGTTTAGGAATGAAGCATTTCATATAATTTAAATTTTCTCAAATAGATAAAACTGTCGTACGGCTCTTTTCTATAGTTTTGAAGTCATTGTCGATAAAACTTTAGGGAGTACTGTTCCACTCCTAAACAATTGCAATCTCCAAGTCCTACATAATGAAAGCCTTCCTTGGGTTACGCAATACGTCTTATGAGTATGTCCCAAACAAGCTTCATCGGATTCAAATCAGCAGAACATACGCTGTATTGTTTGAACTTTTAAGCATGCTATCCACAAGACAAGATGTAAGTGATAAGGCATATCGTCTATGGAAAAAATAATCACAGTCACATTCAGGCTTTCCCGTGCTTAAAAACATAGTAATGTATCCCATCAAAAAAATAGAAGATGGGAGATTGAATAACTATTATAACTATAATGGCTACTAACATTGGCAATGGAATTTCCATTCTTTTCCGTTTGAATGTGATATTTTTAGGTTACAGTGGCCTAAATCATAGCTACCGCAACAGCTGAAGCGACGGCTGTTATCAGGATTCATACGTAAGATCTATTACAATTTAGAAAAATCCACTTGATTAGATTAAAAACGCCAATATCTTTCTGCTTTTATAGTCAATATATCAGCAATATTCTTCCTTTGTTAGAGGTTAAAATGCACTGTCTGCTTTTGTATAACTTTTAGAATCATGATATTGAAACGGATTGTGTTTTGAAATTTGTTGTCTACATTTAAAAAATTTACATAGTGGATCAAATCCAATGTGAAAAAAAAGATATTGAATTTATAAGGTGCATAAAATATTTTTATCTATTCACACAGTAACCCAAGTCTATTTTTACATGTTTTCTAGATAAGGCATCTAGTTGCTGACTTGATTCCTTCTTGGAGTGAATAAAATGGATTTTATGTACCTTCTACACTATTAAAAACTTTCCTGTAAAATTACAGAGAATCTAGGGGAAATCCATTACGTTAAGTATTACATAAGATTAGTTTTATATACAATACATGATAAAACACACTAGATCGGTGGAATAATAAATCAATTCATCGTTGCCTCGTCATCTAGGCTACCTTAATGATGCGATATGACTTTCCAAAACTCGGTTTATTAGTGAGATATTGCAGACTCTGACATCGGCCGGGGTATCTTAGTGGTTAGAACAACAACCTGGAGTACGTTGATCTCCGGCACGATTCTTGGCTCTGGACAAATATTCACTCCAGTTGGATTTATTGTACACTGTAAAACATTTGTTTAATGTTACTCCATAAAATTCGTGGCAGCTACGATTTACATTTCATGGAGTAATTTTTCACTTTTATAATGTGTAATAAAAACATATATTACTGGTGTAACATTGCAATGTTACACCGGTTATATCGGTTAAAGTACTCCACAAAATTAGAGGCAGCAAGGCTGCCACCAATTTTATGGAGTAAAGTTACTCAAATGTTTTACAGTGTATTTATTATATGTAGGTGTATTTGTATATTGTTTGCATTTACCTTTATTATTTTTAAATTCATTTCTAAAAGAACTTTAAAATATAAAAACGAGCTGTTTTGTTTGGTAAATATTTTTTAATGAACTTAGTTAATCATCATCTTTTAACTACATTAAAGCTTGATGTTGTATTCTATTTAATTGAATAAATTACATAATATTTTGTTTCATGAAAATGTTAATGCATTTCCTTACAAGAATATTAATGAACTTATAACAAAACATCCATATTTCTTAAAACACTGTGTATTATTTTTAAATGGCATACAGATTATTTATCATTTTGAAAAAATATCTTGGATGATATAGTTCATTATTTTGAATATTAAAATACGTTCATGTGTATAACGATTTTCAATTTTCCTGTGCTTCATAGATACTAAAATTCAACTGATCACTTCTAGAATATGTTATTTTTGGTCGTTCAATACCATCAGCGAGAGTCATAATCATCATCGTAAAAGTAAATGCTTTTTTCATGGTAGAGGATACGTTTTCATCCCCAAAAGAGTGTCTAATTCTATTTAACCCATTTGTATTTAGATGAATATTTATATTTTTCAACGTGCATATCTTCTTTAAAGGTGTAGCAAATCAAATGTGAATAAATCGATGCGTACTGTAATTTCTAGAATTTGAACTAATGTACTTTTTATTGTGTTCATTTAAATACAATAGACGGCATAGACAACCCGTAAAGAAAATAATTTGTTTTGTATAAATTAAGTAATGTAGGCACTGATACATTTATTTTACATAAGCGTGCATAAAAATAAATTTCAGTTTTATGAATTGAATAATTCTAAACTCTCATGTGCTTTTATGAACTAAACAGTTTTTCATGAGGTAATATTTTTCATACAACAGTTTAATACATATTTGGAATTTTTTTCCATATATTGTTTGTAAAAATAATATTTGAGTTTATAATACAAAATAAAAATGAAACGAAATAGGCTTTTTACACTAAACATAATAACATGTTTGTCTGTTTTTATTTTCCTGCAATATAAATACAACTTCAGTTGTAATCCATTGTATTGCATTTACATTGAATAATTCTCAATCAACATAAGTCCAATGCTGAACTATATGTATAACATTATCATTGTCAAGTATTAAAATTCTAAAAAATAAACCATATTTAGAATGTATTTTAAAAGAAGTTTTTAAAAAGTGTATTTTACAGATTACATCATTTTTATTGCAAAATAATGTCAAAAGTAATTATTTTCTAATGCGATTTGTTTATAGTTTCGCAGTCGAGGAAACTCAAATGCCATCTATTTGACATATTATGAAAAAAATTTTAACCTTTTAAATTACAATATTTTTTTTTTACAAGGAAATAGGTTATTTCCACAAATGTAAATTATTTCCTTTTTAGCTAATCTCCACTAACCGTAAATGTTTAATTATTCCTTCTCGGTTGATTGAAAAGTTTTAAAATTTTCGATGCAATAACTTTAAATGTCAATATGCCAACAGACTTTTTTTCTTTTCTGTGGAATAATTTAATTTATGAACCCTGATAATCCTGATTGTTTTTTTCATTTAGGTCTTTTAAGTTTGAGAAGCGATTGGCGAAAAAGTTTTTTTTTTATCCAGAATACGACGATGCAACAAGTTAATGTTATGGGAATTAGCCAATCGCTTCTCAAACTTGAAAAAAAAATTTAAAAAAAATAAAAATAAAGAAGAACGATCCGGATTTTCAGGGTTCTACTGTGTCGAATATGCGTAAAATGTTCTTATTTCATACCATTTTCTTGGAAATTTGACTGGTTGTGTGGCACTTAAGATGCCTTAATCAAGAAAAGGGATTCCGAATATAATTCAAATACCGAACATCAATTTGAATATAGACCATTAAATATGTTTGTTTTAAAATAAATAATTTTTGGAAACTTATATTACCAATAGCATGAAACTTTTTAAGGATAATTGAAGCGTGTAGAGTCATTTATGCTGCAAGAATTGGGTACCGCTATTTAAAAAAAAGTTAGGATTAATTTTAATATGTAAATGAAGCCTTAAGCAAATTTTACGTACATTATTAAAAGTAGATATTATTTCCAATCATTTGGTGCCAATAACTTTGTAGTACAATAATTTGTTGTAGAATTATTAGGGGTTTTTTACTTTTTTTCCACAACTGAACATTTACATAAGCAAAAAATAATAAATGCAATTTTACAAAAATCTAATGAACATATTCTGTTCTATTTAGAGATTACATTACATATATTAAATATTAGTAAAAATTGTGTTTGTAATACAAGTACCTGGAATAAATCAGCAAGTTCTTAAATTACAATTTATTGTTCTCCTACCTGAGCCATTCGTATCTGTAAGCAAGTGAAAATTTCGTGAAATGAAGTTTTAAACATATTTTTTTTCAGGCTCTTGTGACACCAGAGATAGTATTTTTCAGACAATACCTTATTTGTTCAGTTTGACAAATTTGCGAATGTTTAATTCCGGATCAGAGGAATTTATGACTTCAACAACACCTTCAGTATATGAATTCTCTTCCACTTTCGACGATTTAATTAATTATGAAATATACTGAATCAGAATTTTAAGATTCTATCTTAAAAGTGCATTCGAAAAAATATCTTTCTACCCTGTACAGCTCAAAATTTGTTTTACATTTTCAGTCTCATTTTTAAATGTAAAAATATGAAACATGCTGATGTGACTTTTGAAGAAATGTAAAAGAGGCCGTGTGGTTTCATTTTTAATTCAATTCATTAGAATTTGTTTTAAATGTAATTACTTTCTCAGTGTGACCATTTCTCTTTTCTTCCCAGATCGCCCACTTCTCCAAAATCTGTTGAAAGTGCCCATTTTCACAGCTTTTTTTTTTTTTTTTTTTTTTTTTTCATTATTTTCTACATTTATTAACCAATCGACAAACACGTCACATAGTGAATTCGCTGTCTAAATAAAAGAATTTGCCAGTTTTATTCGTTTGAGAACAAAAATGAATTTAAACATAAATCAGTAAGCAAGCAGTTTGTATTGGAATGCACCCTTAATCTCTGCCAAGGAAAGGGGTACAATATCTCTAGCATCTCTTATTCCTTTTTATCCCCTATGACTGTAACTGTCTCCGAGGTATTAAATTTCTTTAGAAAATTTCAAAAACGTTCTCAGTGTGTCTCAATTAGACATTTTTTGTTATTTATTTTGTTTATTTATTAATAGTTTTACAGTCTGTACGACGTAAATGCGGGATGACGTAAGTCGGGGTATTACTGTAATAACTTTATGCATGTTATGCATTATCAAGTTAAATTAAAAATAATTTTCCCCTTCTATTTTAATTAAACATATCGAAAAAAATCCGCATTCCATACACTTTTATCATCAGTAATTATTAAAGAAATGCCATAATTACAAAAGTTTAATATTTCTAAAACTAATTAAACTACTAAACTTCTGTGATTTTTTGTGACATTTTCGAAGCTATCCAAACAACTGGTGCTTAATAAAATATTATATGCACAATAATAGTCCATAAACAATTACCTTTCCAAAATTTTAAAGCACAATTAAGAAAATATATATATGTTTACATTTTATATTATGCACAATGCTATTTAAAATGTATATATCAGATTATTTTACAATATTTTGAATAAAAAATATATGAAAAGAAACGTTAATTTTATATGCATCTCAACGCTTAATTTCCTATAATTTTGGGTGAAGAAAACTGAGTGTATTTTTGCACAGTGACTTTAATCAAATATTTAACCGCTTAAATATACACACACATATATATGTATGTATGTATGTTTCTAAATAGTCATTATTTATTATTAAAAATCAATTGAATTTCGTAAGATTTTTTTTTTCATGTTAAACAAAAAGTTTGCTTTTATTGGGAAAAAACAAGTTCCTAGAACATAAAATAGAATATTTAATAGATATACCTAATTGAAAAAAAAATTTATGTTTCCAGAATAATATCAATAATATTTATTGAAAAAAAAAGAAATATCTTTTTTGTACAGTTAGTAAATGATACAAAAATAAATAAAATAACATAATAATTATAATTGAAAAAATACTTAACAATAATTTATTAAATAATATTTAATGATAACTTTTCCCAGTTAATTTACCTGTAGTATATTATTTATAATAATAGTTATTTTAACAGGGAGAAAACTAATACCGAAACGTTTACATCTTGTAAAGACAGGTTTTAAATGTAAATATAGGAGTATTTTAGGAAATAAAAATTTTAATCATTCAAAAAATTCATTACTGTGGATTAATTATGAGTCAGTCAAGACAAACTATTTTATATGTATAGATTACTGAAATTTCATAAATATCACGGTAAAATTGAAAATATCAACCGGAAATTTTTAGATGTACTATAATAGATAATAAATTATTACAAAAAATAAATTCAACTCTGGCAGTGAGGCACATCACACAAAGAAGTTAACATTATTGTCTTAAAACAAAGAAGATAGGTAATATTTTAACTAATTATCCAAATATATATGTGCTGCCTCGTTTGAAGAGTGGTATGGGGAGCGCTTGTTAAACTTCGAAGGCGGGAACATTAAGAATATTGTAATCTTAAAAGACATGGAATTTATTTTCTTCTACAGGACAACTAATTTGATTCTCGACTAAATATTTAAAATGGTGCATATGCACAACAATTATAAAATTAGAGAAGTCCCAAACAAATTGTAACAAGCGCAGGTGGCAGCCATACATTAGCATAAGAGCTCAAATTGATGCACCATTCATCAATGACTGCGCAAAGACTTCCTTTTGAGCATCCCTCAACTAAAGTGGAATATATGAAGTCGAAGGCGAAAAGTTCGCTCTCTGCAAGAGTCAGCATGGCACCACCCACATCAAGGGTGTCTTAACCCGTCAGTAGTCGCATGTCGGTCTTTTTGCCGCCCGTATCTTCTCCTAATTCATATCACATAACAAATAGAATGAAGATCTACCATGTAGCTAACTTTAAAGGTTTCTCGATCACCTTAGAAAAATAACAGGACATCTCTGTTTTTCCTTGAGGTCCATTTTTTGACACAAAGTCGAAATAGGTGAAAAAGTCTACGTAACAATAACTAATGTCAGTTCATTTTTACTTTTTCTCATTATATCCAAATATCAAGAATAAAATGCATAATTAAAGAAAACTGAAAATTTTTGCTTTCATTGATATGGTTTATTCGTATACTAACTGAAAAATATTTCTTATTTTACTTTTTTGCATGTTTAGGACCAGCGGCTAAACACCGAGCGCGACTAATGCCATTGAGAAAAAAGTCGCGACTACTCTCGGGTTAACAACTATGGAGAACTAAGACGCCTCCAATGTCACCGACTGGTTCTCTTCCGTCAGGTCAAGAAGGTTCACGGGGAGAGATTCCGCTGAAAGCGAGTCTTAGCTATTCTCCTGAGTTATTCCACAGAAACATTTCCCTTTTCTCTTTCAACATTCCATATATATATCCTTGGCTTCTGATAGCTCCTCTTCTTCTTTTAGCTACCCAAGACCTATTTTTTATACCCTTTATGATTCCGCTATTTAACTGGTCATCTGGTCCGCCCTGATTTTTGAGCATAGGTACACATTGTTTCCAGACCCTTGGAAACCTTCCTCCTTGTGCTCTCGCATTTGGAAACATCAAACAACTCCCTGAAGGGACTTTCCATCCTCTAGCTCCTTCGAACTGTCACACTTCAGTGATGGAGCGCGATTGAGCATCTTCTTTTGATTGCCACGTGATGAGTTCGAGAGGGTCGCACCTTTGTCACACTGTTTCAACTTGTCACACTTCAGTTATGGAGTGTGTTTATTGATGTTGCCGGCGTCCAGTGGCTACAAAAAGTTTGTCACAACTGGAAAAACTTTTTTTATATCAATTTCGACTTTTAAGATTTGGTATAATTTTTTATTGCCATATTATTAACTGCAATATCCTGTAATGTGATTCTAACACTTAGATTTTAGTTAATATTTCATAAAAAATCTAAAAATTATGATCTTTAAAGAAATAAATTATATTGTATGCAATTTACAATATTTCATTATAATAAACGAAGAGTATTCTTGAATATTATTCTGAACTTTTAAAATGAAATAAAAGATATCCCTTTTGCCTGTCCTTCCTATGCATTTAAATTCTGTTGATTGCTATTAAAATGTGTTTTCTCAAGACATTCATTCCCATAAGTTGCATTAGTCATTTTCATCCTCATAAAACTAAATGTGACTTTAATGTTACAGGGTATTTTTCGTTAAGCGTATCTGTGTTTGGAAATGCTTAATTGAATTTGGTTCATATAGTGTTTTAAAAAACTTGCAATAAACTGAGTGCACTGAAATGCAATGAATTTCAATATATCTTTATGAGGTGTAGATATTACCATTTAATTTTTGATTATTATTTTAATTTGAAATTTTAAATGGAAATATGAAATTTCCATTTAATTTTCATCAATAAAATTAAAATATATTTTGATGTTTTGTCACTATTAGAAGAATTTGATAAACGAAAGAGAATTATTCAGTTCTCTTGATGTAATGTTGGATGTGCCTTTTTATATAGAATTAAAGTGTATTTTATATTATATACAGACTTTTGCATGAGTTCGAAATTTAATTTGTAATTCAAGAATTCCTAGTCATCGCGTAGATGCAGCCCATAATTAAGAAATAAATGATGAATAATACTTGAAGCTAACAATACTTTTGAATTCTATCAATAATAGTAGTTCTCAGTAAAGCGAGGATAGTTCAACAAATAATCTATCTAATGAATGTAGAATATTTATATTGCAACAAACGATATGTAATATCGAACTGCAATGTCTTAGATGCCTATATGTTCAACATTAGAATCGGTTCTGCTATAATGACATTTTTTTAGGGGGGGGGGGAGGATACAGTTTTAAAGAGCTATTTTTTGAGAAATTTTTAAAAGGGGAGTGGGATAAAAAGCTGATTTCGATCTCATGCAGTTATATTTGTACCAGTGTATGAGATTTGGTTACATCTCTATGATCCCGAGTCCAAACAACAGTAGCCACGAGTCAACCACTTTCAGAAATCTAGCATTATCAGCTCCAAACCGGCCTTTCACTCTCATCCTCCCACTTTCAGTTCTTCCTCTAAAAATATATTAGTATAGCAGCTTACAGTCCTAAATTGTGCATATAGTCCTCTAAGACATTAAGCTTCGATATGCCACATCTACCGTCGCAGTACAAATATTTTAAATACATTAGGGAGAAAAACATTTGAAACAGCCGCGAAAAATAAATAATTTTTTTCACTCGATTTCTAATTTAGTTAATGTTCAATCCAAATTTAACAGAAAAAACGGATTTTTTAACTAAGTTTTACGAAAACGTGAAGCTGTTTATTTTCGATTTCTCTAGCCGCATTTATCGTTCGTTGTAAATTTCTTCCCACATTACTGCACGTTGAAAAAAATCGTATTATTAATGACCATAAAAATTCCATAAAAATATCTTCTTCCTGAGAAAAAAGAAATAAGGTTAGGTTTAAAGACTAATGTAAATATTTTTTATTTTAACTAACGAGGATACCTTACACAATTACATTTAACAAAATAAAAACATCAACTTTCATTTTGCATAATAATCGGTCAAATCAATTTTTAAAATTCAAATTTTTTTGTTTACTTCAGTAGACTATCAGAGGAAGAGTTACAATGTAAAATAATGACACAATGATGCAAAAAGGCAAACAACAAAATTGATTCTTCATTTCTTTAAAACAATTCAACTTATTTCGATAATGAATTAAATTTGTGTCGTATCAGATTAATTAGAAAGAAGCATCATTTATGAACGGACCTTTTATAATTACCTTACTAAATGTTTATTTTAGATAGGATAGATTTTTAATGTCATAACCAATTATTTCTCAGTTAACATATTTTCCCAATTTTAGTAATTAGAAATTGATTTAGCGTTTTCCTAGTGTAAGTACTATACCTCAATTTTATTTTGTCACTATATTAGAAAAATAATACAAATTTCAGTAATAGATTGAGGTAAAAAAAAGTATCTAGATCTTAATTAATAATAATTGCTTGCATGTATTTGAAAATTGAGTAAAAGTGATTTCGTAAAATGATAATAAATACAACAATGTATATCCAATGACACATTTATTGAAATAAATTATTTTCAATGTAGTTTACAACTGAATATTTAATGTCATTTTTTAAATCTCTCGTGTATATTAAAAATAAAGTAAATTCAAGAAACTCACAATTAAAATATTTTTTGTAAGCAACGATAAAAGTTAATGTTAAATTCATGTATACAGATAATAAATACACCTTGGAGAAGAAGTAAAAAAGTAAATAAGCTCTTAGTAAATATTAAAAAAGAAAATCGATATTTTGAGCAATTACAGTGTAGTATGTTCCTTTAAGGTAATTTAAAGTTTTAATATAAAATATAGAGAATATTTTTACAAAACTACATTTAATAAAATAAAGAAATCAACTTTTATTTTGCAAATTATTTTATTTTACTTCATTAGTCTTTGATAGAAACAGTTACAATGTAAAACAATGTCCTGATACTAAAATAGAAACAATAAAATTGATTCTTCATTAACTTAAATCAATTAAACTTATTTCGATAATGAATTAAATTTATGTCGTATCAGGGTAATTAGAAAGACGCATATATATATATGATCGCACATTATATAATTACCTTACTAAACGCTTATTTTAGGGATTGATTACAATTTTTAATGTCATACCCAATAATTTCTGAGTTACATAATTTTCCGATTTTTATAATTGTTATCTGATTTAGTATTTTCATATATTGTACCTAAATTTTATTCCATCACTTTATTGGAGAAAAAATAGAAAATCTAGTAATAGAATGATGAAAAATAAGAGAAAAAGTGCCTATTTCTTAATTAGTTTTAAATGCTTGCACATATTTAAAAATTGAGTAAAAATTATTTAAAAAAAATAAAAATGTATGTTCATAAGTACATTTATTGAAATGAAACATATTCAATGCAGTTTACAACTGTTTTTCAGACTAAATTGTTATTAGGATGTGTGATTAATTGCAATTTGTGTAACAACATTTTATTAATAAGCTTTTATTAAATCTACCCCTATCATACATAATGTTCTAATTTAGTAAATTTCTTCTTACATTTTTTTGTTTCTTTTACAATATGGAAACTTTAATTATACGTGATCAATATGTAACAACCCGGTGAGAGTACTACGTAAAAACCCAGTCATATTCAAATATGAGTTTAAAACACCGTTGCATAAAACTAAGTTAAACCCTAACAGAATTTGCCTAAAATATTCGGCAAATAAGACAGGTAAATTAATATTCCAATAACTGAGAAATGTTCAAATTTCAAATTACATAAATATTTTTGAAACCCATATAGATAACCACTTCATTTAATTAATTAATGACATTAATAATAGCTTAAATTAATGAATTTCACAGGAATTCGAAAAGAACTTTATTTGTAAACATGAAAAAAATATATTTCGCACACGTAAGGAATTGATTATTTTGTTTACTCTAATTCTGGTGCTAATATGGCTTTTGGGAATTATAATTAAATGGTGATACAGGCATATCACTGCGCGTCAAGGGGTAAAATAATACGCATGTTCAGCTGAAAAGCTAAACTTTTCACAATTTTTATTTAATTAACGTGTGTAACTCATGATTGTCGAGAAAAGCTGTATTAATTCAACAATAGTGCAAAAACTTATCAAATTAACTTATCGAAAACTAACGACGATAACAAAGATTCAACTTCTCTCCACATGGCAGGTACTCTATAAATCTTTTGAAACCAGATCTTTTTTCTTCTAGAGCCGGTCATGTCCCAGATATACGTATATTTTAAGAGATCCAAAAATATCTTGGGAAATAAAAGTAAAATAGAACAAATCAGAAATTGCACATCAAGCATAGCAAATAAGGTGTGTTCGTAAGATATGGAGTTTAAAAAATATTAAGATCTTGTAGCATCCCTGTAAATACTATCGGATTTCTATTATACAGGATGTAATTTATAGTAAATCTCAGCAACGTGTATCTATTTCATGAAATGTGAAAAAATTATATATAATTAAAACGCGCCTTAAACAATTTTTCTCCTTATGCCATTATGTAATAGATAACTTTTCTGTGACCCTGTAAATTAGTAACATTAATTCTTTGCACCACAGATTGAACAGAATATACATTTCAGAATATACTTCATAGATTTAACTCAATTTTACTATATTCGGCTTATACACCCGAAATTACGGTACATAAATACTAACACACCTAGAAAAGAGGTCTCTGTTGAGTCATGGAGAATAATAATTGACATTACGTTCAAACTCAAAGTTCTAGAAACCATTTATAAATGAATTCCTACACCACAAGAAATACATCAAGATAATATTTACAAACTGAAGCAACGGTATCTTGGAAAACAGAAATTAAATTCCTTCTTGATTAGTTCAAATACTTAAAATGAGTTTATTTATGTTGAATTATACAGAGTTCCAAGTAAAATGAGAGAAATGTAATATTTGTTAAAAAGATATAATTTAATAATATTATACTAATATATTGTGCGGTAAACTTGTATGAGGGTAACCTTTGATAGTCTTTGAGAATTTTTATTGTATGTAATAATTAGATAGATAATCGATTAATAATTGATAGATAATTTTTGATGTTTTAATCTTGTATGAAGATAATCAATGAAATTAGAACATCACTGTTTAAAAATATCTTAAAAATTATTATGCAATTCACTTGAGAAGGAAAATCTTATTTTTAACGATCATTTATGTATAATTAAAATAATTCTTATATGAAAAATAAAGTATCGATACAAAAAAAATTATCATCTTCGTACAAATACATTTTTATTTATTTCTTATAATATATATATATATATATATATATATATATATTGAGAACATTTTATTAGCACACCAAGCATAAAATGTGTTAATATTGGATTGCGACTTTAAAAGTAAAAACGGAATCATTATAAAACCAGTGTTGTGTCTGTGTGTCCGTCTATCAGAGTCATTTTACACGTAAACTACGAAAGGTGGAAAGTTAAAATTGGCTGAAGTAATAAAAAACTATTAGCCCACATATTTATAGATTATTAACTATTCAGAAGTACATTTATAATGCATATAAAGGGAAATAAAAAGTGAAAATGCAGAGGACGTAATCAAATTACTTGAAAAAATATCTTTTGAATATAATGGTTAGAATATTAATACATTGTTTTCAACTTAGAGTTATAACTTATGTATTAATATACATTACATAACTTTTTCAACAAATAGAAAATTAATCGAATTAATAGAACGAATCGGAAAAACACATTATTTCGCTTTGATAATTTCACAATTAATGAGATACAGAAATCTATACAATATTTCTTAAACTTAGGGAAAACGTACTTCTGCAGATTTACATTTGATCAACGAGACAGATTGGAAGAACGTTAACGATCTGCCACGTTAAATACTCACATATCTTAAAGGATTTACATACGAAAGTCTTTCGATTTGTTGAAAAAAAAGCATGCCTTGGAGAAAAAATTTGTAAAATAAAATACTTTTTTGATAATTTTTTTGATAAAATATTAGATTTAATACTTTTGCTACAGTAATTTATATTAAAATATATTACGTAACATACATGATTGCATAAAATATGTTCTAAATTTTAGGATATATTAAAATAAATAAGGATTATATTTAGGATATATTTTTTTAAATATACTAATTTAAATGCGTATAATTATTTTCGTTACTTAAGTTTATTAAATTTACTAACCGCAAATGAAATTTATTGTAAAACTGCTACCAACAAAGGAACTGTATAATTGTTATTTTTAAAATTATGATGCTAACATTTCAATAAATATGAACTTTTGTATTTTAACCTCCTCACTCCTGAAATATTTATTACAAAGGACTACTAAAACATGTTTAAAATTTTTATAATACATTTCCAAAGATATATCAGCCTATATATCAATTCTTACGATACGCACAAATTTATTAAAATGTCTAGAAGAAATTTTAACTTTTCTAGAAGCATTTAAATACATTAAAAGGAAGGTAAAAAGAGAAGAGCGAGAATAAGATTCGTAAAACAAAATACAGTCACCTCTCATTTATATGCCTTTGAAGAAATTGATTAAAAATCACGCATAAATGAGAGCCGCGCGTAAGTGAGAGGACGTTATATCTGCTATTTCTTCATACGTTTTTTGCATATTATGGAAAATAACAACATTTTGAAATATAATAATTATGATTAATAGCAAATTATAGGATAAAAGACGTGTAATATTAGTGTGATATACTTTAAAAAAATACTTTAACTTTCAATACAAATTTAAAAAAAAAAAAAACAGAAGTTATATTTTACATAGCAAACATATGCTAATTATCAATCTTTTAATACGTCATTAATGCAAATTTTACTTAGTCTTCGTTTGTACAGAAAACTTTCTTAATGCATTGAATGTGTCATTGTATTTGATGCTACATCAGAGTTTTTTATTTAAGTTAACATCTCAAAGTGCCTAGAGTTTCTAAAGCAGTAGCATAAGATGGAACATTCACAGTGTCAGTTTCATCATTATCATAAACTTGTCCTCCTTTCAAGGCTGTCAAGTTGTCAAACACAACTTCAATATCGTTGATGTATAAGTTTCCATCATATTTCCTGAAAATAACGAAACGGATGGAAATAAAAACAAAAAACGGAGACACTCCGTTGTGTCGGGAGCTCCATGGCCGAGTGGTCAAGGCACCACATCGCTAATCGCCTGCGAGCGCAGATTGTGGGTTCGAGTCCCATTGGCGCCATGGAATAATGAAACATAAAAAATTCATTTTAAATTAAATTTTTTATGTTTATTTTTATCTTTTTTCTTATTAAAAATCTTTTAATTTATTAGCCGAAAAATAAATAAATAAAGAAATAAATAGTGTACGACAATTTCAAAAAAAAGTCTATATATATATATATATATATATATATACATTTGTAAAAAAAATTTTTATAAAAAAATTTGTATTCAAAGAAAAAAAAACAGTGGTTTTAAACAGTGTTTTTTTTAATTTAAACTATTTAAAAAATTAAAAATGATTTTAAAAAATAATAAGTATTATGCATCAGTCTAAAAAAATCCGTTTACAAACATTCTAAGGAATATATTTGAAAGGAAATCTTTAAAAAGCACAACAGATTTTCCCACTAACTCATAAAAGACATACTTTGTACCATTTAGTATCAGCAACTTTGGCTCAGTTCGTAAGAATTGGTTCCGCAACCTAAAGGTCGCGAGTTCGATCCTGAGGACGGCGTGATCCAAAATAACAATTAAGTAAAATAACCTAGCAGCTTAGAACCCCTCGGTGGTTTCGAATTCTTTGAAGATTAATCGGTAAATCATTTTTAAAAATTATATTAAATTATTACTATAATAAATCAAACTTTGTAACGGAAAGTTACTAATTCTTACACCGGAGTTTTCCCTTCTTGTATTTCCCACAACGGAAAATCTACTAACGGAACGGTAAAAGTTCGCTACATTGCTGCCGGTAGTTTCACCTGGAATTCACAGATTTATTTTTAACAGTGTATATAATAGTATATATTATATAATTTATTATACAAATAGAAAAGAAAATGAATTAATAAGGAAGAAAAAAACCACATTAATTTGCTGTAAGAATATCACAATTTAAAAGATGCATATATCTTTACTCCGTTTTTTTAACTTAACGAAAACGCACTTCTGCAGATTTACATTTGATCAATGAAATGGACTGAAAGTACTTTAACGATCTGCCACGTTAAATAAAAACATCTCTTAAATGATTTATATAGGGGAGTCTTTTGATATGTAGAATAAAAGCTTGGCTTAGAGAAAAGATTTCGAAAATAAAATATTAGATTCGATCAAATTTAAGGTTATGATGCAGTAACTTATATTTAAATATTTTATATACTCTGTTAAAAATAAATCTGTGAATTCCAGGTGAAACTACCGGCAGCAATGTAGCCGACCTTTTACCGTTCCGTTAGTAGATTTTCCGTTGTGGGAAATACAAGAAGGGAAAACTCCGTTTGAAGAATCAGTAACTTTCCGTTACAAAGTTTGATTTTTAATAATAATAATTTAATATAGATTTTAAAACTAATGAATCGATTAATGAATTCGAAATTACCGATTTGTTTTAAGCTGTTATGTTATTTTACTTAATTACCATTTTGTGTAATTTAGGTCACGCCACCCTGAGGATCGAACCCGGGACTTTTAGATTGCGGAACAAATCCTTATGAGCTGAGCCAACGCTGCTGATGCTGGATTGTACAAAGTATGTCTTTTATGAGTTAGTGGGAAAATCTGTTGTGCTTTATAAAGATTTCCTTTCAAATATATTCCTTAGAATATTTTTAAACGGTTTATTTCATTTTATTTTAGACTGATGAATAATACTTATTATTTTTAAAAATCAGTTTTAATTTTTTAAATAGTTTAAATTAAAAAAAATCACTGTTTAAAACCACTCTCTCACTCTCTCTCTCTCTCTTTTTTTTTTTTTTTTTTTAATAAATAAAAAAGTTTTAATAACATTTTTTTTTTTTTTTTTTTTTTTTTTTTTTTTTTTTTTTACAAAAAAGATATAGACTTTTTTTGAAATTGTCGTACAATATTTATTTATTTATTTATTGGCTAACAAATAAAAAAAAATAATAAGAAATAAGAGAAAAATAAACAGAAAAAATATAATTTAAAACGGATTTTTTATGTTTTCATTATTCCATGGCGCCAGTGGGACCCGAACCCATAATCTGCGCTCGCAGGCGATTAGCGGTGTGGTAACTTGGCCAGTCAGCCATAAAGCCCCCCCCCCTCCCCCCCACAGAACGGGGTGTCTCAGTTTTTTGTTTTTATTTCCATCAGTTTCGTTATTTTCAGAAAATATGGTGGAATTTGGGGATTTGTAACGGAAAATGCCCTTTTGTTGTGAAAAGGGACCTTTTCTGTAAAACTCAGGAAAAAAAAAATGTTCGTAAATTTCAGAATTTTTTTAACAGTGTAACATATAACATATGTATTATATACATTACATAACTTATTCAACAAATAGAAAATTAATCGAATAATAACGTGTCATAAAATATGTTATAAGTTTTCAGATATATTGAAATAAATAAGGATTATGTTTTGGATAAATATATTTAAAAATATTAATTTAATTACGTATACATTTTTTTTCTTTAATTTTGTTTATTAATCTTATTAAAAGCAAATGGATTGCGTACCAAGATTACTACCAACCAATGAACGATAAAATTGGTTATTAATGAAATTATTATGCTAACATTAAAATAAATGTGAATTTTTATAATTTAAATGATAGCAACGTGTATCGCCAACTTCTCTGATTGTTTAGTATTACTATTTTTAAAATTTATTACATTAAACAAAACTGTACAATATATTACTTGCTGGATTAATTTATTGCTTCATAATGTTTTTTACATTTATTTGTGTCCAAATTGAGACTAAATAATATTACTTACAAATTAGCAAATATGCTTATTATTCAGAGAGAGAGAGAATTTTACATTTGATAAATCGGCAATGGATTTATTTCAATCAATGTGTTTCATAAGGTTCATTTTAGTATTTATAAAAAATTATTTCGGTATCTTATTCGTAACGAAAAAATTATATTTATGTGCTGCCAATGAAATAGGTTAAAGTGAAATTGTCAACTTTACCAATTAAACACTTTCATTTTTTTTCAATGGATTTAAGATAAGTACCTCCTTCAGAAGATTTATTTTGAAAATTAATTTTCGAATTGTTGGTTTCATTAAAAACTATTGTTCCAGATATAAATAGATTATTATCCAATCAAAAATATATTTATATCATAAATAAAAAAATGAAGAGTAGGTAATTTAATTATGTGAAAAAAATATCTATTGAATTTAATATTTGAGCATTGTTTTCGTGTTATTGTTATTACTTATAAATTAATATATATTACAAAATTTATTCGATAAATAGAAAATTAGTCGGAAAAATAACAAAGAATACATAAACAACACATTATTTCGCTTTGAGAATATCACAATTTATAAGATGCATAAATTTTTACTCCATTTCTTTAACGTACTTCTGCAGATTTACATTTGATCAATGAGATGGATTGAAAGTACTTTAACGATCTGCCGCGTTAAATACTCACATCTCTTATAGGATTTACATACGGATGCCTTTCGATGTGTTGAAAAAAACATGGCTTAGAGAAAAAGATTTGGAAAATAAAAGGTTAGATTTGATTGATAAAATATTAATTTAATACTTATGCTACTGTAATTTATGTTAAAATATTTAGCGTAACATACATGATTGCATAAAATATGTTTTATTTTTTTCAGATACATTAAAAGAAATACAGATTATGTTTAGGATAAAATTCTTTAAATATATTAATACAAATACGTATACATTAGGGTTTTTTGTTGTTTATTATCCTTACAAACCACAAATGAAGTTTATAGAGAAATTACTACCAACATATTAACTATACGATTGCTTGTTATTGAAATTATGATGATACCAATTGATAATTAAATTTTAAATGATAGAAGATCGTATCGCTTATTCTCCGTATTTTAAGTATTGCTACTATGAAAATCTGGTGCATTAAAAATATTAGCACACTATATTAATTGCTATACAAATATATTGCTTTCTAATGTTTTTTATTTATTTGTAACCAAAACGAGACTAAATTATATTACTTACAAATTTACAAATACGTTATTATTCAGAGCGGGAGTTTTACATTTGATAAATCATCAATTGTTATTTTTTCCACTGATGTGTTTTGTTAGGATTATTTTATTATTTTTGAAAACATTACGTCGGTTCCATCTCTCTCATAGGATTAAAGATGTGTGCCTTCCTTCGGGGTTCTTTTTCTCAAAAATATTAATTTTTTACTAAACATTTGTGTTCTTAGTAAAAATAGTAAATACATCTGTGAATTTAAATAAACTTTTCAAATTTGCTATTACTTTCAGCACAATCATTCGATTGGTAAATTAATCATACGAATTGAATATTTCAAACTGAGCGGAAAATTGCGCAGGCCGGGAATTGAGCCTAGATCCTTGGCATACAAGGCCAACGCTTCACCGTTCAAGCTACCGGACACGACAGCCGGCGTGCATTTTCCGATCAGATAACCTTACTGGTCACAACATTTGGTCAGTAATTTAGACAGCTAAACAGCTCTTCTGTAGCTTTCCGTACATATTCTAAACATTGATAAATATTGGATTCTCATAGGGAATACAACGGAGTATACCATTTTGTATAACGTAGCTCATCAAAAAGTAAATGAAATATGAGACTACTATAAAATTATTCCTTTACATATTAATTAGTTAGTAATATTTATGAGTCATGTTTCATTACATTAAAAACATAATTAAAATCGAACGTATTTAAATCAAAGACATTTATATTGCATAGTTAACAAAATATTTCATCCTAGTATATGTTATGCTAATGTTTAATCTAACTACATTTATTTATTCAACATTTATTTACAGCATTTCAAACATAAAAATTATTCCACGCAACATTTTAAAGTTACATTTTATAGAAACAAAGCATTTTTGTTGCCATTCTCACAAAAGAAACTCCAATCTACATAATAATCTTCTTGTTGTTCACCCGTCCAGATAGGTGGCGTGTATGAGCTTGATTGATGCAATCCATTCATCTTGCGGTCACGGCTCCCATTCATTATAGGAGGCTTTACTATAGCTATGAAGCAACAGTCCATTTTTATCGATAAGATTGCATCATGATTTTTTAATGATTTAATAAAACTTTGCACCAAAATAAATTAATATTTTAAAAATATAATAATATAAATTTTCTGGTTACAGTATTATATTTTTAAAATTATTTTAAAGCATATTTTTTATACGATTTTATTTCATTTAAGTGGATATATTTTATCAAGGTTTCGTTGAAACCCTATGCGTCTCTGTCCTCTGTCTGTCTGTCAAAGAGTCCGTACATAAAATTATATGATTCAGAGAGCTCAAATTTTGTGCACTTACAGCTGAATACCCCTTGTCACACAACAAATCACAAAATTTTAAAAAAGACTAGTATTTTAATTATTTTTTTTTGTTATCAGTTCATTTTTTTTTTTGTTTTTATTTATTTCATCTAATTGTTGCACGCAAGTTTAAATAAATGTAAAAATTATGATGGGTGTAACATAAATCATATAAAAAAACACGCTTATTTCTTTTTGTTTCATCAAACTACATCACATTTATCATTTATTTTGATACGTGAAGCGAAATATTTTTTTATTTATTAAACTCATTTTTATTTAAATTGTTTGATTTTGTTCCATTTAATAAGTTTAATTTATGCTAAGCTTTGCCTTTTTTTCTTCATTTTATTTACTTGCGTACCTTTACTAAATCTGCAGATTCTGATAGAGAAATCAACAAATCTATGCGACCAATGTAGCATTTAGAGGAAGAATTCAACGTTTTGTTCTGGTTGAAGCGTATGGCGAAGATATCCACCATAACGCCAAAAAATCGTTTCCAGGAAGCGCATTCCTAAATATAATAGTGCTGCTATTTATGCAAGAAATGATAAATTTTCTACTGACAATTTTCGTTTGTTAATTTATTGATAAAGTGATTTGAAGGAGATATTAAACGAAACCCTCTGTAATATATGCGATCACACTTATCCAGTTGATTAATTACTTATTTATATAGGAGAAGACAACATATGCACTTGTTTATTATTCTTGCAAAAATACTATGGTAGGTTATTTAAATGTAAATGAAATGGGAAAATCCCGCAACAAATATTGTAAAATTATGAAATATTTGATAAATATATTCAATCATCTTCGAGTTCACTGATAAATGCAATATAGGGGGAACTGGGGCATAATGATAAAGTTTTATTCTAAGAATATTTTTGGTGTCAAGAAAGTACAAATTTCAAGTAATTTTTCCATGTGTTGTGAGCAAACTTGTGTAGTGTGTTACAAAAATGTACGATCGTTGTTTTGTATAATATTTTTCATGTAATTTTAAAAAAAATCAAGAAAAGTCATTTGTATCAATGTGCCCCATCCCTGGGGCAGATTGATACACTCCATGGGGAACTTTGATACGTTTTGGAAAAATGGAGACAAAATAACACCAATGCACCTTTTTTCATAAAAAATTAGACAGCAAACCATTCAATATTTATTTAGAGAAATTCAAATCACCGACAATTTATGTGTAAGTAATATTAAAGCAATCAAAATTAAATGAATAATGACATGTTGTTCTGGCTGTTCCTTGTCTGATTGTTGGCGGTGGTAACTTTGCCATGTATGGTACTCTAACCCCAGCATTATCTTTTTTCTTAGGAAATATGAAAGAATTACCAGGTTGTCTGTTTATAAATCGTTTTATAAACAGAAAATAAAGTATAATTATATTCAAAATTCTGTTTATAATATAATTATCCTTTGCCGTTCTGTAGCTTGTTTCTCTCACTTAAAATTTCTCTTCTCGAAAATACATCTTTCTCTGGAAAATCGATATAAATTCGAGCTTTGCCAGGCTGCCGTTTTTTTCTTTTTGTTTGTTCGACTAGCACTAGACGGTGGATAAATTCGTCCGTCTTCTGTTATCAAAAATACTATAAAATGTTCTAATATGAAAAATTAGAACTATTGCACTTCAATAAAAACTAATATTAGAAATATTTGACGAAAAATGATTGGATTAAGGAGTGTATTTAAAAACAAATAATAAAAAGTAATGAAAAAATGAACTAGAAAAGAATTTATGTTGTATCAGAGTGTCCCGACATACCCTATATCTGTGTGCCTTACAGAGCCATTTTGAATAAAATGAGTCTCAAATCCAACACTTCATAATTTACCTAAAAATAAAAAATGAGGAACGGATAAAGAGTAGCTTTACTCTCAAGGGAGAGTATTCTTTTCGGTTGAAAATGCTAGAACAGTTGTATAATAGCATTTCAATTGTATAACACAAATATATTTTTCTCCTACAAAAACAAAAAATCACCCATCCCGTTTCAACAAACTACTGAATCATGCCAAAACGTTTTGTATGTAGTTGTGTACACTAGCTTCATCTAGAAGCGGATCAAGAAGCGATTTTTCTTTCCATAGCAACGAAACTGAATAGACACTCTCAATCGGACTTAATTTTGAGATTGAAAGAAATTTAATTAGTTTAATTTTCGTTTTAATTCGTAAAATTCCATAGCTAGTTTCCATTATAATTATGTATATAACAAAACTATAGCTATAACAAACTAAAACCTAAAAAATAGAGTTATGTAAATAATTATTTTTAAAAATAGTTCAGCATTAAACATTTTTACCTTAAAAAGTATTTGACAAAAAAAAAAGTTGTTTTTGAAATTTTATTTTGTTGCCAACCGTGGATAAATAGCCAAATAACCGAAATGTTCACTAATTTTTTACAAACGTTCTAACTTGGTTCCGCCGAAATTTTTTTATAGATACATATATCCATATGAAAACAACATTCTGTATTTTTTTTTTTAAATTTTCTGAGTAAGCCCATATTGACACTTTTTAGTTATTTTCATAATCAAGTAGGAAAATGCGAATTTGAATTTTTTTTAAACTGTTGCTTAATATTTTTATAAACCTTTGAAAATATTTCATTCATATTGTTTTAATATCACAGAAATTAGCCTTTGTAACCTACAATAACATAAAGTAACTTTTATCGAGAACACTATAATTAAAAACAAAACCACAAGAACAAATACACATGTCGGTATCTATAGGTTGGGAATGTAGATGACCGTTTTAAATGTTAAATTTAATTATATTAGTTAACCCTTTCGTGCGCAAAATATTTGTATTCATAAAATATCGAAAAAAATACAATGACAGCACTTTCTATTATATAGTTCTGTTTTCGATTACATAGAAAGTAACTTATAGTAAACGTCAGCAATGTATGTCAATTTGAATAAATGTAAAATAGTTTAATAAGATTAAATTACGCAGAAAATAATGTTACTGTCCATACCATTATGTAACGGCACTTTTATGTGTGGCCATGTAAATGAATAAAAAATGTACTTTTTACCACATATTTCACAGAATATTTTTTACAGAATGCCATAAAAGAATTTCAGTTTCCTTATTTTTGAAAGACTGTAACTGTACATATAATTTTTATAAAATTGTAAATGACTCGATAAAATTATGCAACAATTATTTCAAAACCATTCGATTACGTAATTGTTTTTTGCGCTGTTATATACTGAGAAAAAACAGACAGACTGTTCAGTAGACGACTACAGGCACTACGTATTTATATTATACCTAAAAGGCACATACACACTTAAAATGTTTTCGCAAAAAAAAATCTGGAGCAGAAGACATTTCGTTATATATATGAGCTCGTGTGGAACTTCTTTTTTAATATCTTCTAACAAAGTTGAAAAGTGTTTATGCTTTTGGTTTGTCTGGCCGTCTGGTCCTCTGCCCGCGCTCTAACTCTCATAAATGCTGAAACTTTTAGGCGTTATTGACGTTTACCTTATCACGAACCATTCGAAAATGAAATTTCTACCATGATTAGTTTATTTACAGGGATAGTCAAAAGTTCTCCATTACATTACGGACAAAGGGGAAAATCATTTCAAATGAATTTTAAAGCTGTTTTACCTTGTCAAACATATTCAAATTTATATGCATCCACGAAGTTAATTTAAATATGCATTGTTTAAAGAATGCAGTAAAAAGAATCGTTATTATTCATTTACAGGGCTACACAAAAAGGATTCCATTACGTAATAATAAAGCGGCAAATTGTTGGTGACATATTTTAATTATGGTAAACGATTTCAATATAATCAAATTTATATATATCTCTGGCGCTTAATATGAGTTATTTCATGCATAATACAAAGGGCATAGCATGTACATGGACACACAAAAGATTTCAATTGCATCTTCTATTCGAAGTATGCCTATTATGGATGATGGCTGTTGGATGGATGAAATGCTTTTTTTAAATTATGATATGCTCTTTTAAATTTCCCTAAGAATGCAATTTAAATGGTATGTATAAATGCTAATAGTTACACAATTTAGATATGCAGGATTACACAAAAGATCTGGGAAAGGTTACTGAATATGAACGTAATTTACTTAAAGGTGTTTTTAAAATAAGTTATGCATTTTCACGTTGAACTGCATTCAGTTTATAAGAAATATTTGTAGAATACAGATGAAATGGTATCCAGGATCACGCAAAAAACTGCATACATTATCGTTACTGGATGATAGTTTCTGGAAATGTGATTTAAGACGTTTAAATAGTATTTTTGTTTGAAGAAGATTTTAGTAAAACACTTTCGTGTATTAAAGGTACTAGGTAAACTACAGGGCTGAACATGTGTATTCAAGTATGTATGTTTCCATCTATTAGTATAAATCTCTGAAAGGAAAAATTCAACCAGTTAGCACGTTCGCTGCCGCTTAGGTGAACATGTGATGATATTTAATGCAGCACTGTAGAAGTGGGTTTTTCCCAGAAGCCGATTTACTTTTTATAACAAAGAATCAAAGATTTTCCCGCACCAGCGCGTGAGTGGCTATTGGACATCACCCTACATCACGCTAAGGCGTTTTCGTGATAATCTAAATTTCCCCGATATATAGGTTATATATCAATCGACAGATCAAATACAGGTCAGTTGAAAAGTATTGTAATATATATTTAGCTATGGAGAGCAACATTTTATTTTCCTGAATTACGAAGTTTTGTTAAATATTTCAGGAAATGTCTGAAGGTTTTTCATAATCTATGTTTAACGCATGATTTTTTACTTTATTATTTATTTTAATTTCTGAAAAATATTTAGTATTGAGCTTAAGATATTTTAAATTTTTCATAAGCAAACTATCATAGTAGTTTATGAAAGTAATTTAGTACTTTATTATTCAGTAAATATAAATATAATTTACTTGGAAGATCTTCAAAATTAGATTATCTGTTACAAAGATGAAACATATCAAAATAGCTGTTAACAGCATGCAATATATATAACTTCCGTGAAGTAATGAGTTGCTACAATATTACCTTCATAAATTATTTTAATCTAAACAAATGCATCTAATTTCAAGAGTGCATTTAAAATTATTTGATCATTTACATGAAATTGCTTAGTACACGAGAGATAATGAAATCATTTGCGGAGAACACAAATTATCTCCTATGCTTTTCAATATTTAAATCTTGACATTTTTATAAAAGACTTTTATAAGCGTATTTTTGTCTTAAAGGAGTTTGGAGAACTTTTATAAGTGTCTGTTAGTAATTGTTTATAATATTTAGTGTGGTAAGGCGTGTTTAAATTAGGACAAACTATCATTGTTGATAAATCAAAAAAAAAAAAAAAATAAGCTCATGTTTTACTTTAAAGTTTACATATAACATTTTCATCATGGAAGTTCATGCCAATTATGGCCAAATTGTTGAAAAAAATGAAAGGAATCTAGTAGTTATTTCTGTTTTAATCCAATTGTTTCATTATTTTTTTATGAGAAATTTCCTCATACTAATAACAGCAAAATTTTTGAAAAAGTTTTCTATTCGGTTTTAAACTTTTGTTTTAACGTTTTTATAAAAATTTCTTTATTTGTACTCCCTCTGTCCCAAATGAGTTTCGACATTTAGGTTGAAAATTTTGTCCCAAATTATTTGCGACATTTCAAGTAGGCGGTGTCATAAATAACTTCTGATGCAGTTTTGTAGATCGACACCAGTAAAATTATACTAGAATGTTACTAACGGTTACTAACAAAATACTAACGGTTTATACTATGTGTAAGTAGCAATGTTAACTTGAATTTAAAGCAAAAACAAAAGACATTAATAATTTAGAAAATTATCTCAAGAAAGAAATGAATAATATTGAGCGCAACCCTGTACTGGAATGTTTGAAACGATATTTGAAAAATTGTAAACTAAGCCTTAATGACATAAATTCTGCAACTATTAAATTCAATGTACATCATAATCTTTATCGTCCTATTTTGTTTGCAGAAGCAGGTAAAGACGTCAAAAGTAAAAGATGAAGAAATTTACAATGTGAGTTTACAAAAAATTGTAAATCCGGACGGAAAAAAAGGCACTGAGCAAAATCAAAGATGTACCAATAAACTGAACACAATTTCTGTGAAGATTATCATATGCTCAAGCAATGAGCATATTACAAAGGATTCTCAAGTCGGAAAAAAACTTTGGGGCGCATTTCATCCATTATTAAGCAAAGTCTAATAGAAAAAAATAAGCTCGACAGAATTCGATTTTGTTTGCAGCATGTTTATGCTAAATGGTATTTTTCAGAAATGTTGGAATAAAATATTCGTTAATGAATTCACGATTGCTTAGCTTGAAGATAGTTTTATGTGATTACTGTTAAAAAAATCTTGGGTCAATCCATTTTAAGTGGTCCAGAAAATATAAAAATGGTCGCTCGACCATTTTTAAAAAATCTGAAATTTTTTGTACAGCAACCCTAACATTATGGAAGTTCAAAATGACCGTTATTTTAATTTTACTATTTTTTGTTTGTGCATGGCGGCCATCTTTGTTTCATCGTGTGCAGCGATTTTCTCAGATACTAGGATACACAAAATTGTAAATATCTCGTCTTTTATTTTCCCAATTGAAATGGGGTTTGCAGCATTTTGTTCAGAATAAAATAGGCTAAATGTATGATGGTAGAATAATTTTGGAAAATAAAATTTTACAGGTGAAAGTTTAGCACAAAATTTAAGATTTTTTCCAAAATCTATCCGTTTGCAAGAGGAAATTTTTCATTCAAGGAAACTGTCACACTTACACAATTTTTTCTACAAATAGGTCAAACGTGCGTGTACTCGTACACCAAGTCCCAGATCTAGGAGTTAATTTCTCTTTGCGAAAAAAATTCCGAAGTTCATCAAAAATTTCAAAAATCGCACTTTTTAGGCTTTGATATCTCTGGTGGGGCACGATATAAAAATCTGAAATTCTGGCCTTTGATAGTATTATGTCGAAATGTTATGCACAAAAAATTTCAAGAAGGAGATTTGACTACAAGCGGAGTTATGACATGGACAGTATGTGAAAACAATACTGCCAAACTATTGTAACCTACTATGTAATTGTTCAACAAGACTGTCAACCTTACACAATTTTTTTCTACAAATAGGTTAAAAGTGAATGTACTCATACACCAAGTCTCAGATCTGGAAGTTAATTTCTTTTTGCGAAAAAATTCCAAAATTCGTCAAAAATTTCAAAAATCGCACTTTTTAGGCTTTGATATCTCTGGTGGAGCAAGAGATAAAAATCTGAAATTCTAACCTTTGATAGTATTGTATAGTAGTGTTATGTACAAAAAATTTCAAGAAGGAGATTTGACTATAAGCTGAGATACGATGATTAAAAAATGTTAAGAAATGCTATTATGAGTACATTACAAGAAATGAGATTAGCCTCATTTATTACAATATTTACGCATAGAATATCATTTGTTGAAAACAGTTTAATAATAAATGTTTAATTTACAAAGATACTATATATACTCAACAAAGAGCTTAACACTATTTACTAGAGATGTTATGCGTTCGACCAGTTACTGTTGTCAGTCCATCAGGCTGTTCTTTTTCAAAATTTTATTTGAAGCCACCCAAGTCTTGTCATCCCTTGTTAACTTGAATGAAATTCCTTAGGTTTAATAATTGAAACTATGTCAACTCGATCAGTTGCAACCCATTGCCTGAAATTTACTTTTCCTGAAATGTGTACCGAGTAAAATTGAGCATTTGTAGTAGGTTTGTTCCTCTGGACAAATAGTGTATTGGCTTAGCATACATTCTGAATTGTTTAAATCACACAGACGCATTTGAAGAAGATATTTGTAGTTAACGTTTAACTTTGTACCAAAAATAATTAATTTAAAATTTTGGAGGTATGAACAATTACATAGAAGGTTACAATAGTTTGGCAGTATTGTTTTCATATATTGTCCATGTCATATCTCAGCTTGTAGTCAAATCTCCTTCTTGAAATTTTTTGTGCATAACACTACTACACAATACTATCAAAGGCCAGAATTTCAGATTTTTATCTCGTGCTCCACCAGAGATATCAAAGCCTAAAAAATGCGATTTTTGAAATTTTTGACGAATTTCGGAATTTTTTTCGCAAAGAGAAATCAACTCCCAGATCTGGGACTTGGTGTATGAGTACACGCACTTTTGACCTATTTGTAGAAAAAATTGTGTAAGGTTGACAGTCTTGTGGAACAATTACATAGTAGGTTACAATAGTTTGACAATATTATTTTTCACATATTGTCCATGTCATATCTCAGCTTGTAGTCAAATTTCCTTCTTGAAATTTTTTGTACATAACACTACTACAAAATACTATCAAAGGTCAGAATTTCAAATTTTTATCTCGTGCCCCACCAGAGATATCAAAGCCTAAAAAGTGCGATTTTTGAAATTTTTAAAGAATTTCGGAATTTTTTTCGCAAAGAGAAATTAACTCCTAGATCTGGGACTTGGTGTATGAGTACAGGCACTTTTGACCTATTTGTAGAAAAAATTGTGTAAGTGTGACAGTTTTCCTTGAATGAAAAATTTCCTCTTGCAAACGGATAGATTTTGGAAAAAATCTTAAATTTTGTGCTAAAATTTCACCTGTAAAATTTTTTTTCAAAATTATTCTACCACTGTACATTTAGCCTATTTTATTCAGAACAAAATGCTGCAAACCCCACTTCATTTACCTTCAGTAAAAGAAGCAAGTTTATTTCAGGTGAAAAGAAAATATGTACAGTAAAGCACAGTGTTCTCTAAAAAAATACCCATTTACAGTGCACTTTTTTTTATTATCATTTGTTAGAAGTACATTGCAAATTCTCCTCACACACGCACACACACAAAAAAGGCACTTTTTGTCAACAAATTTAGAACACATTAATGTGATGTGAATTAGAAAAATCCATACACGAATCGTTTTTTCTGTTGTGATTGTGGTCTCAAGATGTTGCAAAAATGGGTCATCTGAAAATGTGTTTTTAATATGTTACATATGTGTTGCTCTCTAGATATGTGCAGAGTCTGATCAAGCTGCAGTTGGGCCCAAGGCCTTTAAAAAAGTTGGACCCCCTCCCCTACCTCCCATTCCTGGAAACACTTTCAGAAAAAAGTAAGTTTATTTGATGAGTTGACAATGTTGTTTGGGTGAAAGTTTCAAGTTTACAAAAAAAAAAAAAAAAAAAAAAATACTTACAAGAATAATCAAGAAAATGAATTACCATCCACTTTCTCAAATAAGCATTTGTATACTTCACAAACATCTATGATAAGCAGTTTATGTTGCAGAATAAATGAGGACGTCTTTTTCAAAACTCGCTTCATCCAAAATCATAAAAATTGCGTTTTCCCTAGCAGTCTAGTAATAATTTTAAACTATACTTCTAACATTGTAAAATCCTAGTTTATATTGAAACCAATAAACACACTATGCAGTTTTAGCATTTTCCTCAAATTGGATTTTCTGGATACAGCAGGTTTTTAAAATTATAGGTACTCTCAAATTGAAAAGGACTTTTACAGAAAAATTAAATATGGAGCTTTTCAATGGCCGAGGCTCCGGAGGCCCGTGCTTTAATCAGGCCCTGGAAATGTGTTCCATTTTAGGACATATTTAGTTTTGTTTATTGTGCTGAAAGAGTGTTGAAAAAAAAATCGAAAGAAATATTTTCGTAAAAGATCATTGTGCTGCACATTACTTTGTCACCAAATTAAGATCGTATTGTAAAAACGAACAATTTAGTCCATGATAAAAGAACATATGTCAAACCGTTTCTAAATATTTTTCTACATGGTGCCTATGAAATTGCATAATTTAAAAAAAATAAAAGACAATAGGATTTATAGAAAAAAATTGTAGGGAGGATTATTGAGTAAGTTGATTAGTTTTTAACAATTAATATCAATAACTGCATTTCTGGAAAATTTATGTAGTTTTTAAAAACACTTTTTGCACGATCTTTTTCCTGGCACGACACATTCGTAACACAGTCACGAGAAAATAAAAATAAAAACGCTTTTAGTTAGAAATGTTAATCATTATGCTCAACTAGTTTTGTAAAACGATTTCAGGAATTCGCAGTTTCATGTACGCAATAAAATTTTCATTGAAATACTGATAATGTAGAAAAATAATTTCTGTATATCTATATATGTAGCATTCACGAGTCTGTATATACGATTCATTTATAATGATTTTTTAACTTATCAAAGTGTTTCACCTAAATTAACATTTCATATGGCAACCATATTTTAAATTTTCTTTTTGAATACTTAATTTTGACATTATATTTGGATAGTTGAGTAAATTTTGCCATCGGTATATATTCATTCCCTCAGTAAAATTAGTGAAAATGCCAGTGAAAAAGGTGGAGATCTTATTGCTAAATTCATGTTTAGTCGTTTAAATGATAACTTCAATTCAGGTAGTATTTTAAGCAAAATTTATAAGTAACTTTACGGGCTGAAGTGCATTTCCAGTTTGACAGATTTTGAGATTTTATTAATAGATTTTAGTTACAAAATTGATACATGAAAAATAATAACTCTTTCGAAAATATTTTAATATATGTATGTTAAACAAAACAATGTCAGAGACAAGCAAACCAAGTTCAAGTATAGTCGAGGGATTACGAAATCTCAACGTTCATAACTACTGTAATTTCGGGTGTATAAGCCTCGTATCAAACAATTATTTTTGGACCCAGAAATCTTATTTAGTGATTGAAGGAAAATATTTACGGCGATCTAACTAGTTACATTTGTTTCTGAAAAAATTATAGATCGAAAAAGAAATGTTTGATCTGCGGCTTATACACCCGAAATTACGGTATGTAATAGCGTAAATTTAGGCTCCATACGGTTAATGCCTTCGCAACGGGAACATTTTACGAAATTTTTTATATTTTGTCACCAGTTTTTAAAAGCAGAAAATTTTGGATTATTAAATCGAGAAAAATGCTCCGATTAAATAAGCCAAATTTTATAGTAAAATTTTACTGGTGAGAATAAAAAAGGATTTTAAAGTCTTTTTTTAAAAAATTGCACTTATATGTGTTGCTCATCCCCACAGGGTTAAAGGGGTAGGATTCTTAAAGTCCGTAATTCCTCAACAAAGTCATTACAGAGATTGTAAACAGTTTTTTTTTTTTTTTTTTTTTTTTTTAGAAAATTGGTTAATATACTTTTTTTATCAGATGATGTTCAAAGCCCCGCGAATTGTAGTATCGCGAAGACACCGATGGCTATTACGAATGAAAGGAAGATTATTATTATTAGCGCGGTATAGCTAATTCATAGTGGTTTTGCATGCAAATCCCCAGATAAGGTTTTCGTAGTTTGTAAAAATTAAGCAATATATATGATAAGTTTATTTTTAATAGAAATGTATTACTTTTGAGAGCAATATTTGAAATAAAATAATGCACTAGTAGCGTTTTAAATCAGGTAGTTAATGCATTATTATTATTATTATTATTATTATTATTATTATTATTATTATTATTATTATTATTATTATTATTATTATTATTATTATTATTATTATTATTATTATTATTATTATTATTGCGAAAAAATAAATTTACTAAGAATTTTTTATTGTAAATTATTTTAATTAAACACTTACATAATACTTCCAAAAATATTCTTTCTAAAGTTGATAATAAACTTTTTTTATTTCTTGAAACTGAGTTCCCTTGCTAAAGGAAAAAAAAATAATAAAACAATGAATGTACTAGAACTTTAGTTTTCTGTAATGCTACGGATTCATTCATTTTTTATTGCTCATCTAGCATATAAGGTATTTGGATAATAACAAGTAATTTTTGTAGCCTTAGATCGAAATAATGTTTCACTTTTACGAAAATACTTGTTTCTAGAAAAGGTCCTTCAGAACATACTTATGAGAAAAATGTGTAACCGAAAACATTTATGGTATTTGTTAAGAAAACAATGTGTTTTATACAAAAAAAAACCATTTTTCTGAGAAAATAAGAATTATATGAATCGTTGTGGTGGAAAACTTAAGATTTGGTTTGGATTTGGTTTATTTTGTGTCGGCTGATTATCTACTCTAGACATAGAGAACCTGGGGGAGTGCGGGTCTTTCTAAGGGAACCCAACCAGTATTTACACGCAAGGTTCGAAGAAAAACCACGAAATCTCCGAACTGTTAGGCCGACGTTTGGGTTCGAACCCAGCACCTGCCGTCTACCAGTTGAGAGATCAGATCCTCTCAGCCACTGGTGGGGCGGAAAATTTAAGGAAATTCACAAGTTCAAACATAAATATTTCTTTATTTGTCATTTAAAAAGCACATTTTGTCTGCTGAAAAACCAAACACCTTTATAATTTTAAACGAAATATATAAGGCAAATACGCACATTAAGACTCCTATTGATAAAGAAGGTTAAATTATTTCCAATATTACATTGATAGATCAAATCAAATGGATTATATTTATTGTTTTGCAGATATGTCAATTGAAGTTCACTGTGAAAAACTAAAAAAAATGTTTCGTATATGCTCATGGATCGGCTTTTAGTAGAAAAGCATACTAGTAACTCGTAATTATGTAGGTATGCTGATGATGTACCCCAAATCAGTTAAAGATGTTAAATAAGAGTAGTAAAATGCATCAATATATATAGACAGATTCTGAAATTCCACAATTATTGGAGATAATTCAAACGTAATCAAAGGTTCAAAGGGTGCAGGAACACTTGAATTTAATTAAATATAATTTCTTTCATTTATATGCATAGTTGTGTCTCTAAGTTATTTTTCTGTTTGTATTAGGAATTAAAATGCATTTGTAAAAGCTTAACTAAGAGCATCATACTTGTGTCCTAAAACGAAATACATTAACTGTCATATTGCTAAATTGACAAATGGAACTTGAAACTGATTTCCATTTGTAACATTTTATATTTAAAAAATGAAGCTTCAAGTAACAGGATACTTTACCTCAAAATTGGGCAAAAATTCCATTACGATGTTTTTATTATTATTTACTGAAAACTTGTTTAATTGTGAATTTTTTAAAAACTCATTCTTAGCCATACTACAATTGTATCGTGAGGTACTAAAATTTTTCTTGATATACTCAACGCAATCACAAATATAAATTAAAACTTTAAGTGACTTTTTCCCTTTGTTGACATTTTCGTCACTTTCCTGTTTTAAAAATTCTAAAGTTTTTTTTCTCATTTGTGATATAGATTTAAACTTTTTTTGTACAACCTTTAATATATACATGATAAAGCTATGCCCGATGATTACCATCTCAATATATATATTAATATATATATATATATATACCGGGTGTCCAGTAAATGACTGGCCCATTTTGAATGTAAATAGCAAAAAAACTGTTTGAGATAAAAATGCGCGGCTTGCTGCATTGTTATCAGAATATAAATAAATTTTAAAATATGCACTTTTTTAATGTAATATAATAATATTTAAAATAATATCCGAGTCTCAAGACTGAGGAGGGGAAATATAATACAGGTGGTCCAATCATATATATTATTTTAAATCACTTTCCAACCAACGTACCCTATTTCTGCAGCTGATTCGAAAGTCGATTCAACATATAGATTCAGATTCGACAACATATAGATTCCGGTTCAGCCGAAAATCTCATGTTTATGAAAATTAGAGTCATGTCTCTATTCAAACAGCCTGTTACCGCCAGCGCGATATTTTTTTCCGAAATTTGAACTATATTAACAAAGTACATGTTTAAAAATTTATTGATTTTCTAATAAAAATACCGCAAACCGCGCATTATTATCTCAAACCCTTTATTTTTTATTTAAGTTCAAAATGGGTCAGTTATTTACTGGACATCCTGTATATATATATATATATATATATATGTTTGTGTGTGCGTGTGTGTGTGTATTGAATAAGTCTCACAATTCTTAAAAATATATATGAAACATACATCGTAAGTACGTAGAATCTTGTCAATCGAAAAGCAATATCTGCTCTCAAGCATACCACTGTGGAAAACAATTCCATTAGAAACACTCATATATTCGCAATCGTATGGTACCGGGTAGTAACCAACAAATGATTCTTTGAGATGTTTCCAACTGAACTAATCAGAAGCGTCAAATGAATTGTATTACTTTTATTGATGGTTAATTTCACAGGCAAACAATTACACTAACGTCATCATAAGTAAAAGATGTTACCTAACATAGAAACTGCACCAGAAAAATCCTTCTCACTAACTGACGTTCATTTTATTATCACTAGGAAAAACGGGGAATTATTTTTTCTAGGCAATGTAACCAGCTTTTATTAAACACTGTAAAAGAATACAGAATTTCATGCGAAGAACTTAAGTTGCCAATTAGAAATTTAGTAATAGTGATTTCAAACAATCCGAAAATTTTACTCCACCAAAAAGAAAAGACTCCTTTCAGACTACCATAAATTTTGAATGCAATCCGGTCCTCTAGCATCATATGAAGAGAAAAGTAATCGAATGATTTTTAGAACGTAAATACAAAGATATTATGCAAGGATAAATTTAATTAATGGGATTTTAGAAAAGTAAATGCTTTGAGAGATTTATGTTTTTTGAATAAAATAAAATAAAGAATATTTTGTGTAAAGGTATAGAATTAAAATAAATATGTTAAGTAATTATATAAAAGAAGAGGAAAAGTTAAATATTTTAAATATTTGGAAATAATTAATTTAGAATTGAAGCGCTTTTTTCTATTATTACATACCCGACAAAAAATAATCTTAAGATTATCTGGAAAAATCGCTACTTTCTCCAGAAATTTTACAGAAATTTGAAAAAAAATGATTTTTGGCTTTACTTTAAAAGTATCTACAGAATTTTTCAAGATATTGTTAAAAATATCTGCAGAATGGGCCAAATACCGATAGATTTTCCACAGATTTTTGTGCCAAATACCTACAGATTTTCTACAGATTTTTTTTAGTGGGGTGTGTACATAGAACTATTTAACGTGAGAAAATTTCAAAAATCTAACGTGTTTTTACTGAAAATATCTCTCGTTGAATCATAGAGAGTGCTGGGAAAGAGTACAAGTAATCCATGAACGATTTTTAGATAGATATTTACTTTTTTCTATCTTTAACTGAATAAAATTTTGGATTCAAGCGAATTTTTGAATTCCAGTTTTTGACGAGTGAATTCATGTTAGGGATAAGAGAATCCCTCCTCCGCGAAAAAAAACAGATATTCATAAAATGTCCGTATGTTATCTGTGTGTCACTCTGCGTGTCTGTATATGATAAAACTTTTGTGGCCACTCTATCTTAATAAATAATGTAGAACATTTCACAAAACTTTACATTCAGTTAGACCATGATATAAACTAACACTGATTAGTTTTTGGTATACATTTTCCGACAGATGGTACTGATATGTTGCAATTTTGATGATTATAGCAATAGCTATATCTCAAGAACTAATGGACGGATATTCATAAAATTTCTTATTCTTTTAGTCCTTGAATTATTATGATGTTGATTACATTTCGATGTAAATCGCCCAAGAGGAGGTGCTGCTATGTAGCATTATTTAAGAATTTCTAATTAGTAATAATTCTAATTATAATAATAGTTTTTACAAATTTAGTAGGAATCGTTTCCAGAAAATTTCTCACGATATTTAACATATTATATATTATGGGATATTCTAACTTTAAGTAAATAAACTGTATATAAATCTTTATATGACAATATTGTGTTTAAAATGATCCTTATTATATATTGTTGCGTATATAGGGTTCTTCTGATCTTATGGTTTGTCCAGTTCAAAATCTAGTCTCTAAAATAATAGAGAATAATTAATTTACAAAACTTAACAGCTACAGAGTCTTCGGAACTCACAAATATCACCAGATTTTCAGAAATAACTGTACAAATCCAATGTACAATGTGCAAAAAAATGTCACAGAGACTCTTTACTCAACGCCTCAACACCATAACACATTCAAAAACAGCGTAGATAAATTACAATGCTCTAGCAAACCTGCTTAAAAATCGTCTAATAGCTCACTCAATGGCTGACTGATAAATAATAACCACACCAGCTCGCATCACTGTCCTAGGGTCAATCCATTTCAAGTGGTCCACCACTGGTCGCTCGACCATTTTTAAAAAATCTGAAATGTTTTGTACAACAACCCTAACATAATGGAAGTTCAAAATGACCGTTATTTTTATTTTACTATTTTTTGTTTGTGCATGGCGGCCATCTTTGTTTCATCGTGTGCATCGATTTTCTCAGATACTAGGATACACAAAATTGTAAATATCTCGTCTTTTATTTTCCCAATTGAAATGGGGTTTGCAACATTTTGTTCAGAATAAAATAGGCTAAATGTATGGTGATAGAATAATTTTGAAAAATAAATTTTTACAGGTGAAATTTTAGCACACAATTTAAGATTTTTTCCAAAATCTATCCGTTTTCAAGAGGAAATTTTTCATGCAAGGAAAACTGTCACACTTACACAATTTTTTCTACAAATAGGTCAAAAGTGCGTGTACTCATACACTAAGTCCCAGATCTGGGAATTGATTTCTCTTTGCGAAAAAAATTCCGAAATTCGTCAAAAATTTCAAAAATCGAACTTTTTAGGCTTTGATATCTCTGGTGGGGCACGAGATAAAAATCTGAAATTCTGACCTTTGATAGTATTGTGTAGTAATGTTATGTGCAAAAAATTTCAAGAAGGAGATTTGACTACAAGTGGAGATATGACATGGACAATATGTGAAAACAATACTGCCAAACTATTGTAACCTACTATGTAATTGTTCAACAAGACTGTCAATCTTACACAATTTTTTCTACAAATAGGTCAAAAGTGCGTGTACTCATACACCAAGTCTCAGATCTGGGAGTTGATTTCTCTTTGCGAAAAAAAAATCCGAAATTCGTCAAAAATTTCACAAATCGCACTGTTTAGGCTTTGATATCTCTGGTGGAGCACGAGATAAAAATCTGAAATTCTGACCTTTGATAGTATTGTGTAGTAGTGTCATGTACAAAAAATTTCAAGAAGGATATTTGACTATAAGTGGAGATACGGTGATTTAAAAATGTTAAGAAATGCTATTATGAGTACATTAGGAGAAATGAGATTAGTCTCATTTATTACAATATTTACACAGAAAATATCATTTGTTGAAAACAGTTTAATAATAAATGATTAATTTACAAAGATACTACATATGCTCAACAAAGAGCTTAACACTAGTTACGAGATATGTTATGAGTTCGACCAGTTACTGTTGTTAGTCCATCAGGCTGTTCTTTCTCAAAATTTTATTTGAAGCCCCCAAAGTCTTCTCATTCCTTGTTAACTTGAATGAAATTCTCTAGGTTTAATAACTGAAAGCATGTCAACTCGATAAGTTGCAACCTATTGTCTGAAATTTACTTTTCCTGAAATGTGTACCGAGTAAAATTGTTGCAATAGCATTTCTAGTAGGTTTGTTCCTCTGGACAAATTGTGTATTGGCTTAGCATACATTCTGAATCGTTTAAATCACACAGACGCATTTGAAGAAGATATTTGTAATTGACATTTAATTTTGTACCGTAAATAATTAATCTAAAATTTTGGAGGTATGAACAATTACATAGAAGGTTACAATAGTTTGGCAGTATGGTTTTCACATATTGTTCAATTAGGGTGGATCGATTGTCTATGGCGAAAAAAAAAATACCATTCATCAAAATCTACCTATGCGGAAAAGATGTTCTATTGTATGGAGATTAAGGGAAAATTAAAAAAAAAATAATTTTAAAATTTAATGCTGCCACAAAAGCGTTGAATTTTTGAAAAATTTTTAAAAATGACCAAATTTTGGTTAGGTTATTTTTGTCAAAAAGTAATTACTTAAATAATTTTTAAAATCCAACAATGCAGAAAAGATGTTATATGGTATGGAGGTTAAGTAAAAAACAATAATAAGTAATAAATTCGAAATTTAATACTGCCACAAAAAAGTTGAAAATTCGATAAAATATTGAAAAAATGGAAAAAGATCTAATTTTGGTTAGATTTATTTTTGGCGCAAAATAATCATTTTAATATCAATCAAAACCTACCTTTGCGTAAGAAATATTATATTGCATGGATATTAAGTAAAAAAAATAAAACTAATTTCGAAATTTAATACTGCTGCAAGTGATTTAAAATTTCGAAAAACTGGCAGTTTCAGTTTTTTCAGTTAGGATTTGTCTGCTTATGTATCGTGTAGCTTAGTGTTCCTTGAATATAACTGTACCATGGCGTCGTTAAAAAAAATAAATAAATAAAATTAAAAAAAGAGAGAGAGATAGAGAGATATGAATTATACCCTATTTGAGTCTGGCTTTGATATGCTAGTTAATATGCTCCCTATTACAAAAAGTTATAAAATTTATATATTGGTATTTAAAAAATAACCGAAGAAAGAAATCGGTCAACATCTATTTATTTCCTGCCAGTGAGAAGGAGTTGCTAATAAGTTACAAGTGACCTGTAAATGAGATTCAATCTCAATAATTTATCACAGCAGCATTTTAAGAAAAATTAAACTGTTTGCGCTCTTCTTAATTCTTGTAAAACAAAATAAGTTATTGAAAGCTACTACAGTCTTTTGGACCATTTCCGAAAATACTGCCTATTTTTTTCAGTTCAATAGATTTGAATATCAATATGAATATTTAGTGTAAACTAAACCGACGTATTGAGTGCAAACTCACTTTTCTGCATCACCAGCTATCATTGAGAAGCCAAAATGCTATCGAGCTAGGTGTCACATCACCTGTAGTGACGAAGATTGGCATCAGCTAGAATATTGGACAGTTTGGACACTTCCGACCAAGCAGGTGCTGACATCGTGTCTGGTGCACTTATCTCACAAAACTAAGAATCGAATGCTATTGTCAGAAAAAAAACCGGCATGATAAAACAAACCAAAGACCACTCCATCGTTTTAGTCATTCTCTTTAGTCATTTATAAAAGATCATGATTATGGTCATTTTCTTTAAACTTTGATGGGTGTAAAGACAGACTAAATCAATAGAAAACAACAGAAGAAAAATCGTAATAGAAGCAGACTTGAGCTTGAAAAAAAAAAAAAACTTGGTTCCGAATACATCGGCCACATATATGTAAATTTTGGGAGAGTATCAAACAATTTGAAAACACGGCATACATTTTTTTGCCATGTGTTAATAATAATGTACATGTAACAAAGTTGACTGCGATCGGTTGTGACGGAATATCTGTTAATTTGGATGTTAAAGGATGCGTTATTCGAAATATGGAACTGATCTTCAAGCGTTCACTACAATGGTTTTTGTGCTAGTTACACACCAATGAGGTTCCATTACGTCATCTTTTTGCAGCATGGTTGGAACCGCGGCTGGGCACAAAAGTTTCACTGGTGAAATAGAAAGATTATTCGCAGCATGTTAGAAGATTTTTGTATTTTCATTTCTAAAAGCGTGCGAGTGAAATCAAACGGTCTGCTGTAATCCTAATAATTACATTAAAAAAATATCTATATTTTCCATTTACCAGCTTTTTGACCTTTTGCGACGGATTACAGGTTTAATTAAATAAGAAAATGTGTCGAACTTCCACTAACTGACGGAGTTAGTAACGACATGATTTCAGAAGCAATAAGTAAATCCAGCAATCATTCTAGTGGCAATAACATCTACTATCAATAATATCTATTCAGGCAACGCTCATTCTACAAAACTAATGATCCATAGAGTCACGGAAGCATTTCTGCTGTGTATGGATCATACATAAGAGACAGTTTTATAAAAATCGAATTGAATTACAAAATCTATGTCCATTTTCAATACCAAACGTCATTATCGCCAATTGTGATGTTGACGATTTTTCTTGATTTAATACTAATGAAGCTGTTAAATAAGAAACTAAAGTTTTTATTTTGTAATCAATTAAATATCCCTTCATTGCAATAGATGTTAAAAAATTCTAAAATTTATATTTTATTTTACAAAAAAAAAAAAAAAAAAAAAAAAAAAAATTGATTTTTTTACCGTAAAAAGTTTAAATACATAAATTTGAGCCACATTGCGGCAGATTTAAATTTTGAAACTAATTTTTTTAAATTATTCTTTGTATACTCAGCATAGAATATAACATCTTTTACGCATAGGTAGGTTTTGGATAATTTTTTAAACTATTATTTTGAATCAAAAAACCTCTAGCCAAAATTAGGTCTTTTTTTACATTTTTTGAAATTCAGCCTCATTGTGGCAGTAGTAAAATTTAAAATTAATTTTTTTAATTATTTTTCCTTAATCTCCATCCGAGAGAACATCTTTTCCGCATAGGTATGTTTTGACACTGTGAAAAAATGTTTTTCGCTCCACATTATTGTTCATGTCATATCGCAGCTTCTAGTCAAATCTCCTTCTTGAAATTTTTCCTACATAACACTATCACACAATACTATCAAAGGCCAGAATTTCAGATTTTTACCTCGTGCTGCACCAGAAATATCAAAGCCTAAAAAGTGCGATTTTTGAAATTTTTGTCGAATTTTGAAATTTTTTTCGCAAAGAGAAATCAACTCTCAGTTCTGGGACTTGGTGTATGAGTACACGCACTTTTGACCTATTTCTAGAAAAAAATTGTGTAAGGTTGACAGTCTTGTGGAACAATTACATAGTAGGTTACAATAGTTTGACAATATTGTTTTCACATATTGTTCATGTCATATCTCAGCTTGTAGTCAAATCTCCTTCTTGAAAGTTTTTGTACATAATACTACTACACAATACTATCAAAGGCCAGAATTTCAGATTTTTATCTCGTGCCCAACCAGAAATATCAAAGCCTAAAAAGTGCAATTTTTGAAATTTTTGAAGAATTTCGGAATTTTTTTCGCAAAGAGAAATTAACTCCCAGATCTGGGACTTGGTGTATGAGTACACGCACTTTTGACCTATTTGTAGAAAAAAATTGTGTAAGGTTGACAGTTTTCCTTGCATAAAAAATTTCCTCTTTCAAATGGATAGATTTTGGAAAAAATCTTAAATTTTGTGCTAAAATTTCACCTGTAAAAATTTATTTTTCAAAACTATTCTACCACTGTACATTTTGCCTATTTTATTCTGAACAAAATGCTGCAAACCCCATTTCAATTGGGAAAATAAAAGACGAGATATTTACAATTTTGTGTATCCTAGTATCTGAGAAAATCGCTGAACACGATGAAACAAAGATGGCCGCCATGCACAAACAAAAAATAGTAAAATTAAAATGACGGTCATTTTGAACTTCCGACATGTTAGGCATGTTGTTAAAAAAATTTCAGATTTTTTAAAAATGGTCGAGCGACCAAACAAATATTTTCTGGACCACTTGAAATGGATTGACCATATATAGGCTTGCGGCATGCACTGGAAATTTCTACAAGCTTCTAGAAAAATCCAGAAAACACCGGAATAACTTCAATGTATCAGTATTCTTATAAAGGGGGGGTCACCATAGAGAGGGAAGGGTTACTATCGCCAACAATCGCCATGTTTGTCGCCAACTTTGAGATATATTGCCAAATTTCGCGAGCAAAATTAGTCGTCAAAAGTGACGCTAACTTGGCGATAACTATACTATTTCGCCAAACTGTCGTAGACATTCACTGAAAAATAATAGACAGGTTTGCCTGATTACAGAGACAATGCAGCAAAAACTAATATTTACAAAATTCGTAACAATGTTACATATTAAAGGAACAAGACATAGAAAATTTTTAGGTTCATTTAAAATATTACTAAAAGTTTAAAGCAAAGTGAATTCAATAACTGAGATGAAAAGTCTTGAATAAATAGTGTATAGTATCATACAAAAATATTATAAGTTGTTTATTTTTTTAAAGAACAAAAACTCTTTACATGAAATAAAAATATTTTTTATACAGAACCGATGTATTAAAACTCTGATACTTTCACTTTCCTTATTAAACAGATTTGGAATATACTTCCGGAAAAAAATAAATGTTTATGGCATGTTTTAGAAGTGCATATGTCATTAAATTAAATTAAATATTACTCTTCCAATCCCAGAGGATGCTTATAGACAAACTACGAGTATATCTTCCTACATGGAAAATCACATTTATTTTTATCATGAAGATAATGACTGCAACTGATGCCATTTAATGGCTCGAAAAAACACATTTTACTTTACGAGCAATGAACGGAATTTAAATAATGTCTGAAGATTAAAAAAAAGAGGGTAGAATTTATTTGCAGAAAAACTTTTAGGTTCACTCACTTCGTTTCTTATATTTAATTGGAAAATTTAACACTGGTGTAATTCCTTTCTTTCAAGACTATGGTTTCTGAAATTTAAAATGAAATATCATCTAAAAAGTTAAATGTTAGCATCGAATTATTATACTTTGCTCTTGATATTTTGTTAGTAAAATAAGAAGTTTAAGGATTACATCAAATAATAAAACTTGAAATTAAAATAAAAAGAAATAAGTTATATGGGTGTTTCGCTACCAGACCGACAAACTTTGAGGGTTGATAGTAGACATGCAGATAAACATTATTAGATAGGAAACCATGGGGCGCAAACGTCTTCTATTAGGAGCTAGGGGCCATTAAAGTTTAAGGTCCAAAACTTCAAACGCTGATAAAAAACAGATTTTATCCCTTTTGATTTTATGTACCAATTTGGTGGAGATTGATGAAGAATTATAGAAGTTATCGTGTCCATAAAAAAGTGATATATATATATGTATATATATATATATATAAACTGGTGCGAATGCAATAGGTAGTATTTCATACGAAATCTACCTAAAATCATTTCCAGGAGGACTTTGCAAAGGTTGATGGGACGTTGTTCTGCTGGAAAATCCAACATGGGTCATCAAATTCAGTTTCTAGCATTTCTTTGTAATCGGTAGCTTACATGCGTTATGAATGAAAAACCAGGTTAAGTTTTCCATCATAATTGAAATCTCAAACACCTTTAATAAGCCAACACCTTCCATCTCATATTAAAAGCTATCCGCAAGTAAAGCATTATCAACAGGGTCTAAATATCATCAAACCTCAAAGGACCATTTGCATCTCGTTATATTCTCAAATGGGAAAATAATTAGTTGGAAAATTCTGACAACCTTGCAATTAGTGCTTTGGATGACTCAGACAGCCTTTCTACTGGCATGAAATGAGGAAAGGAGGGATACTTTTCTTCTGAAGGATGCAAGGTGGAGGATTATTAAAAAATGTTGGGAGGCTTCGGATATGATGCTAAATTTAACCTGAATTTTCCCTCAGACCGCAAGTAGGCTACCGTTTACAGAGAATTGCTAGAAAACCATTTATTGACAATTGAAGAGAGAATTGATGGCCTAAGTTGCAGGCTAAGTTTAGTAGGAAAATGACTCCATAACCTTTGAAATTCGATTATGCGGTAGTTACAGTACGAATGTATATTTTAGTATGTCTATTAGGAGCATGCTACCTATCATTTACAACAAAAATATTTTTTGTTTTAATTAGTTCCACCTCTAACGCTATTTCTGTTGTACTAAGTTATTTGTGTGTTTATTTATTTGTTTATTAAAAAAAATCTATAAGATAGAGTCTTCATTTTGGAACCATAAAACTGTTTCTATTTCACATTATACTACAAAGATGCGTAAATTACCTGATTATTGCACTAACACAAAAGGTATAATAAAACTTTTACCGTTTTCTAAAGTTTTTTGTTATATATATATATACACTATAAAGATATGCTTCGAAAAGAGAATACCGAGAAAAGATAAATAGAATTTAACAAAATATATTTTCTTCCACAAAATAAATATTCAAAACATCTGTGTTCCGATATTTTGAAAAATCTATTTATAAAGGAGTCACCCACGTCTAAAATAAAAAACGGTATTTCTCGAATTTTAAGGAATTCATGTTACGATGGTTATTTAATAAAAATTTCATGCAAGGAAAATGTACATTTTCTGCGAAAATTAGATGAGGTAAATATTTTATTTTCATTTTAGAAAAATCATATAAACACGTTAAGCTTCAAGGATTGACATGCTTACAAATTTTGTTTGCCAATCTTATCTTCAGCAAAATGTAAAATAAAAAATTAACACAAAAACAATGTTTTTTCATATATAAAATCAACATTTAAATCATTTAAATTTTTTTCTTCATTAGTTGTTTAGTTGTTATACAATTTTTGTAAAAAAAAAAAAAAAAAAAAAAAAAAAAAAAAAAAAAAAAAAAAAAATTGTTTTTATGTTAATTTTAATGATGTTTTAATGTTGTAATATTTCAATAAAATTTTTATAGTAAATCACAAAAAAATAATTTTCAGACAGCCTACGGTCTAAATGTTGTAAATGTGTTCATATTTTTAAATTATTTATTTATTAATAATTAATAAAATATAAAGTAATAAGACACCACCATTTTATCCCATATTCTGTGTGCCTTTGATCCGACTCAGAGTTGCGCAGCTGTTATGATTTATGATTAGGTACTACAGGGTCAAGAGGTATTATTTTTCAAAAATTCCACCCTACCCCCGAATTGATCTTTATAACCATTTTATTAAAAAAAAAAACCAATATCATACCCTTTTTCACTATTAAATTTCTCTTACTTTGATATCTACATGATTTTTTTTAACATTTTCTTTAAAATGTTTATATTTTTTCAAGATGATCACCCAAAAAGCGCATTTTACGCAAATATACGGATGTTTATTTTTAGTATGTTCATTCAGAGTATGTTACCTATGATTTAGAAAAAAATGTTCCAAATAGTTCCGCTTGGCTCTGGATGTCCCATTGGGGACCTTACGCAATAAAACTCTAATCCACTAACCGATTAGTTTCGTATCTAAAGCTATTTCTACTGTACTAAGTACTTATTACTTTTTTTGTTTGTTTATATATATTAAAAATCAGTAAGATACAGTCATCATTTTGGAACCATAAAACTGTTTTTATTTAATATTTTTCTAAAATATTGCGTAGATTGTCTGATTATTGAGGTAACACAAAACTTATAATAAAAATTTTACCGTTTCCTAAAGTATTTTTTATATTTACTATGAGGATATGCTACAAAATGGGGATACCGAGAAAAGATAAATACAATTTAACAAAATATATTTCCTTCCACAAAATAAATCTTCAAAACATCTGTGTTCCGAGATTTTGAAAAATCTATTTATAAGGAAAACCGCTCACATCTAAAATAAAAAATGGTATTTCTCGAATTTTATTAAATTCATATTACGATGGTTATTTAATAAATTTTTCGTTGCGAGGGAAATGTCTACATTCTGCCAAAACTAGTTCAGAGAAATATTTTTGTTTCCATTTAAGAAAATCAAATAAACACGATAAACTTCAAAGGTTGACATACTTACAAAATTTTGTCGTAGTTGTTGTTGTTAGTGTTTTATTTAGCAAAATATAAAAAATTTCTCACACAAAAAATAGTATTTTTTTTTCATTCATGAAATCAACAAATATATTATTTAAAATGTTTTTTCTGCTATAATTTTAATTTAATTGTAAATTTAATTAATTTTATTCTCATTTATGCAGTTAGAATTTGCAAGAATAATTGTTCTCATTAAAAAAAATATTTTCAAATATGATAAAACTATGTCTTTTAAAAAATATTAGATTAAAACAGTAATTTGAGATGTTTGTGAGCGTATTGGAGTTAAAGCAATCTCCTCACTTTACCATAGAACTATATAAAAATGTGTCTAACACTAATAGACTAAAAATAATATCTACTTGTGTACACTGTATTTATTTTATTTTCATATGTGTCAACATCTATATATAGAAATTGTATCAAACTGTAAAATTTTCAGTAGTAATACCTATCATCTACATTATATTTAAATTTCTCTATTCATATTGTTGCAGCGTATATAGGGTTCTTTTGATCTTATGGTTAGACAACTTCAAACTCTTGCTTATAGAAAAGTAGAAAATAATTTATTTACAGAACTTCAGAACAACAGAGTCTTCGAAACTCACAAATATTTCTAGATATTCAAAAATAATTGTTCAAATCTATCGTATAAGTGCAGATATAGATTCCAGAGACTCTTTATACAACGTCTCAACACTAAATCACATTCAAAATAACGTAAATAAGACTCAAGCAAACTTGCTTAACAAACGCATTGTTCAATCAATGACTGACTGGTAAATAATAACCCCAACAGCTCGTATCGCTCTCCTTATATAGGCTCGCAGCATGTGCTGGAAATTTCTAGAACCTTCTCGAAAAATCCACGGAACAACAAACAATGTATCAGTAGACCTAAGGGGGGGGGGTTACCATAAAGAGGAAAGGGTTACCATCGCCAACAATCGCCAAGTATATCACCAAATTTGGCGACCAAAATTAGTCGCCAAAAGTGACGCCAACTTGGCGATATCTCTAATATTTCGCAAAGCTGCCTTAGACATTCACTGAAAATAATAGACAAGTTTGCTTGATAACAGAGACAATGTAACAAAAACTAATATTAGTAAAGAAATGGAGCTTAATAAGATTATTTACATTATTTTACAGTACAAACACTAACTATTTACAAAATTCGCAACACTACCCCCTTCTCAAAGACTGCACGTCCCGGGCAGTGCAATCCCTGAGTTAGAGGAAAACACTTAAAATAAATAAACAAATAAATAAATAAATAAATAAATAATAACAATAATAATAAAATTTACATAAATAAGAACTAATTACTATTTACATATTTATAAAAAAAGACTTTCATGGCCATGGTCTGAAATTCAAGTTTCGAATTTCTAATCACTTTGGCCAAAATAAGAGGCTAGCCGGTTATAGTGTACGACCTTGGGTTTGGCGTGTGGCGATTTTTGTATGCGTACGACGACGTCATTCAGCCTGTTGACGACTGTGTAAGGACCGTCCCAGTTTCTTTGTAATTTTGGCGACAGTCCCTTACGACGTATGGGATTCCACAACCAAACTTTGTCACCTTCATTGAACTCATGTCCAGTTGCCTTTGTGTCGTACAGTGTCTTCATCTTTTCCGATGCCAGTCCGATTCGGTTCCTCGCTAGACGATGAATCTCCTCAATCCGTGCCTGGAGTTCATCCACGTACTCTTCAGGCGACAAAGGAGCGTCAGGAGGACGGCCAAACAAATGATCCGCAGGTAGACGAAGATCACGACCAAAGAGCATTTGAGAAGGGGAGTAACCAGTGGCCTCATGACTTGGCACTCCTGTAGGCAAGCAGGAAAAGAGGCAATTTCTTGTCCCTGTCCTGTTGCACTCTAGACACCAGGAGAGAGAGGCTATTTAGGATGGTACGATTGAAACGCTCCACCATGCCGTCCGATTGAGGATGTAGGGGTGTAGTTCGAGTTTTGTCTATGCCGAGTAGTCCACACATTTCCTTAAACACAGTCGAATCGAAGTTCCTTCTTTGATCGGAATGGACTTGAAGAGGAACTCCATATCTGGAATCCCAGTGTTGAACTAGTATGTCTGCTACGGTTACCGCCTCTTGATTAGGAATGGCGTAGGCTTCAGGCCACTTAGTGAAGTAGTCCATGACAACGAGGATGTACTTATTGCCATCAGATGTTCTAGGAAGAGGACCCAGGATGTCTAGTGCAATTCGTTCGAAAGGAGCTCCTACATTATAACGCTGCAGTCGCCCACGGGTGCGCCTCTTTGGACCTTTACGTGCAACACAGGTGTCACAAGTTCGACACTACTTCTCTACATCACTGCGAACATTATTCCAGCAGAAACGCTATCGAACCTTTTGCAGGGTCTTCATTACACCAAAACGACCTCCTGTGGGACTACCATGCAGTTCTTGAAGGACCATAGAAATTCTCGACTTAGGGAGTAGTAGTTGCCGTCTACATGTCTTTCTATCGTCAGACTCCCATTTTCGGTACAAGATGCCGTTCTTCAAATGTAAGGAATCCCAGAGAGCCCAACCTTTCTTCTTCTCAACCCGGTCGCAGTATCTACAATTCTCTGAGCAGGGTCTTCTTGAGAGAGCATCTGCATTTCCATGTGATGAGCCTTTTCGATGGCGTATCTCCATATCGTACTCTTGAAGCTTTTGTATACATCTGGCTATCTGGCCTTCAAAGTTCTTAAAATTTAATAGCCAAGTTAGAGAAGCATGATCAGTTCGGATCAGGAACTTTCGACCGTAAAGATAGTGATGGAAGTGGTCTACGGTTTTCACTACAGCAAGAAGCTCTTTTCTTGTTACGCAGTAGTTTCGCTCTGCCTTTGACAAGCACTTGCTGAAATAGGCGATAACACGCTCCTCGCCGTCGATTTCCTGGGACAGTACAGCGCCAATGCTTTCGTTACTTGCATCCGTATCAAGTATGAACTGTTTATCGATTTGAGGATATGACAGAATTGGAGTGGATGTTAATGCCTCCTTGAGCTTTTCGAAAGCAGCATCGCATTCCTGTGTCCACATAAATTTTTGATTAGCTTCTGTTAATTTATGAAGTGGTCTTGCAATCATCGAGAAGCCTTTGACAAATTTTCTATAATAGGTGCATAATCCTAGAAAGCTTAGAAGCTGATGAACATCTGCTGGACGATTCCAATTTTTCACGGCCGATATTTTCTCCGGATCAGTCCTAACTCCTTCCGGCGAAATGATGTGCCCAAGGTAGGCGACTTCATTTCGAAACAAACTGCATTTCGAAGGGCTTAACTTCAAATTAGCTTCCTTTAATTTTTGTAGCACCCGCCTGAGGTTGTTCAGTTGTTCATCAAAAGATTTTCCTATGATTATGATATCATCTAAATAAACAAGACATGCTTCATATGACAGCCCCCGGAGAACCGTTACCATAAGGCGTGCAAAAGTTGCAGGTGCATTACATAGACCAAAAGGCATTACCTTGAATTGCCATAATCCTTGTCCCGTTGTGAAGACAGTCTTCTCGCGGTCATCGGGATGGATCTCAACCTGCCAGTAACCACTCTTCAGGTCTAAAGTCGAAAACCAAGTATTGCCCGCAAGTGTGTCGAGAGTGTCGTCAATCCTTGGCAGAGGGTAGCTATCCTTTTTGGTGACGTCATTCAGTCGGCGGTAGTCTACACAAAATCTTGTAGAACCATCCTTCTTTCTTACTAATACAATGGGAGACGCCCATGGACTTGTCGATGGTTCGATGACGTCATTTTCTTCCATATCTTTAATTAAATTCTGCACCTCTTCTTGCTTGGCAAAAGGTAATCGTCTAGGGTGGTGTTTAATAGGAGAGTGATCTCCCGTGTCAATTCGGTGTTGTGCCATTTTAGTTCGTCCAAAGTCTTCAGATGCTTGGGAAAATAAACTTTGGAATTCTCTAATTAAACTTTTCGCAGCATCCCTTTGATTTGGATCTAAGTCTGTATTTTGTAGCAAATCCTTGACTAAATTATCTGAAGATTTCTGGGGGTGATTGGAATTTTGACTTATGCACGTCACAGGAGCACATGATGCTATCACCTCTCCTTTCTTGATAGTCCTCGTCTTATCGCTGATGTTAGCAATTCTGACTGGAATGGTCTTTTTCGAGAGGTCCACCACACAAGAAGCCACCAATATTCCTACTTGTGTACTATTGTCTTCTGGATAATCTATATGGGCAAATCGGTAATTAGTTTCATTTTTAATTACAGCTGGAACTAAAAATTCTGTTCTTGGAACTAGATATATGTCTTCTTTGGCTATTACTGCTTGTTTACATTCAATTTCATTATTTAATCCAAAAAGACTTATTTCTTCAAATTTTGAGAGCATTTTGTTATTTTTGAAATCAAGTTTGAAGCCAAACTTCTTCAGAAAATCTAGTCCGATTAAGCAAGGATCAGTTATGTCAGCCACATATGCCGTATGGTAATATTTCGTTCCACCAAAGTCGATGGTTAAATTTGCCTTTCCATATATGCCTATCTTGTCGCCCGTCACAGTTTGCAGGGTAACGCATGGTGGAGTCCAGATGAGTTTAGATTTCAATTTTCGAGCCAAATCTTCTCTTATTATTGTTACATTGGCTCCTGTATCGATAATCATACGGCACTGAATTCCGTTAATAAAGCCTATCACGTATAAGTCACTATCGCCGCCACTCATTTTCGATATTTGAAGGATCTTCAGGTGGGGCTTTTTATTCTCTGGTCTTGAATTCATCTCACGTTCGTGGATTTTGGGGCAATTTCTTCGGAGATGTTTTGTGTCACCGCACAACCAGCACGTGAGATTCTGTCTTCTTGATCTTGTTCTTCCATATTTTAAAGCTTCAATCTCTTCATTTAATTTCCTAATTTCTTTCAAGACATCGCTCTCAGTGTCTAAGCTTTTGTTCACCGTTGCCCCTCGGACTGAATGACGATCTCTTCGGCTGGCTTGTGTAGCTGCTTCCAACTTTAAGGCATATATTAATGCAGCCTTTAAATCCTGTACATCTGCCATTCGTACCGCTCTCTGCACTTCTGGATCTTTTATTCCGTCTACAAAGTACTGCAGTGAGAGCATCTCCCGTACATTTGTTGGACAGTCAATGAATGCTAAATTTGCGAGCCTTTCTATTTCTGTGGCAAACTCTTGAAGGGTTTCATTCGATTTTTGATGGCGGCTCTTCATTTGTATTCTCGCATAATCTTTGAAGAATTTTTCGCCGAATCTCATTTCAAGTGCACAACTTAGAGTCTCAAAATTGAGTTGCGTCATATCGGGCAATGTTTGCAGCAAGTCGGCGGCTTCTCCTCTTAAAGATGCTGCCAGTTGACAAGCTTTCACCTCCTCACTCCATTTGTTCGCTTCGGCTACAATGGTGAATTGGGTCTTGTAAACTTGCCAGGAACTTTTTCCGTCGTATGTCGACAGCTTAATTTGCACAGGAGAAGCAGGCGGATTCCTAAATTCTTCATAATTACAACTGGACGCTGAAAGTTTCTTCTCAAGATCTTGTACTTTTTTATTTAGCGTTTCATCTACTTCACCTAGTATTTTCTCTTCTACTTCCGCCATTTTCCTTTCCATTTTCTGTTCAACATTACTAACTTCATTCTAAATTTTCTCTTCTACTTCCTCTATTTTCTCTTCTACCGAGCCTATTCTTCTCTCTACCGACGAGAACTTTTCTTCTAAAGTTTTCTTCATTTCTTCTTGGCCTTTATTAATCTTTTCAGTCACATCTTCTTGGCATTTGTCAATTTTATTTGTCAACTGTTCCATTCTTTCTTCGTTTTTATTCATTTTTTCCGCCAACTCTTCTTGGCCTTTATTAATCTTTTCAGTCACATCTTCTTGGCATTTGTCAAATTTATTTGTGAACTGTTCCATTCTTTCTTCGTTTTTATTCATTTTTTCCGCCAACTCTTCTTGGCCTTTATTCATCTCTTCCGCCAACTCCTCTTGGCCTTTATCCATTTTATTTGATAATCCATTAATAGCTTTCAACAACTCATTCAGTTGCTCTTCCGTTGCTCTCGTTTTCGCCATAAGATCCCAAATTCTGACACCAAATGTTGCAGCGTATATGGGGTTCTTTTGATCTTATGGTTAGACAACTTCAAACTCTTGCTTATAGAAAAGTAGAAAATAATTTATTTACAGAACTTCAGAACAACAGAGTCTTCGAAACTCACAAATATTTCTAGATATTCAAAAATAATTGTTCAAATCTATCGTATAAGTGCAGATATAGGTTCCAGAGACTCTTTATACAAAATATATTTTTAAAATATGGAAGAATAAAATTGATAAAGGCCAGGAAGAGTTGGCGGAAAAGATGAATAAAGGCCAAGAAGAATTGGCGAATAAAATCGACAAAGTCCAAGAAGATGTGACTGAAGAAATGAAAAGAAACCAAGAGAGAATGGAAGAATTAAAGGAGGAAGTTAATAAAAGCCAAGAAGAAATGAAGAAAACTTTGGAAGAAAAGTTCTCATCGGTAGAGAGAAGAATAGATTCGGTAGAAGAGAAAATTCAGAATGAAGTTAGTAATGTTGAACAGAAAATGGAAAGGAAAATGGCGGAAGTAGAAGAGAAAATTCAGAAAGAAGTTTGTAACGTTGAAGAGAAAATCAGTAACGTTGAAGAGAAAATACTAGGTGAAGTAGATGAAAAGCTAAATAAAAAAGTACAAGATCTTGAGAATAAACTTTCAGCGTCTAGTGGTAATTATGAAGAATTTAGAAATCCGCCTGCTTCTCCCGTGCACATCAAGCTGTCGACATACGACGGAAAGAGTTCCTATCAAGTTTACAAGACCCAATTCACCATTGTAGCCGAAGCGAACAAATGGAGTGACAAGGTGAAAGCTTGTCAACTGGCAGCATCTTTAAGAGGAGAAGCCGCCGACGTGCTGCAAACATTGCCCGATATGACGCAACTCAAGTTTGAGACTCTAAGTTGTGCACTTGAAATGAGATTCGGCGAAAAATTCTTCAAGGATTATACGAAAATACAAATGAAGAGCCGCCATCAAAAATCGAATGAAACCCTTCAAGAGTTTGCCTCGGAAATTGAACGGCTTGCAAATTTAGCATTCATTGACTGTCCAACAAATGTACGGGAAATGCTCTCACTGCAATATTTTGTAGACGGAATAAAAGATCCAGAAGTGCAGAGAGCGGTACGAATGGCAGATGTACAGGATTTAAAGGCTGCACTACTATATGCCTTAAAGTTGGAAGCAGCTACACAAGCCAGCCGAAGAGATCGTCATTCAGTCCGAGGGGCAACGGTGAACAAAAGCTCAGACACTGAGATCGACTTCTTGAAAGAAATTAGGAAATTAAATCAAGAGATTGAAGCTTTAAAATATGGAAGAACAAGCGCAAAAAGACAGAATCTCACGTGCTGGGGATGCGGTGATACAGGACATCTCCGAAGAAATTGCCTCAAAATCCACGAACGTGAGATAAATTCAAACAGTCAGCAGGGAAACTAAATTTTGGCCATCTCGCGAGGCGGAGGTTGCCAGAGAATGAAAAGCCCCACCTGAAGATCCTCCAGATATCAAAAATGAGCGGCGGTGATAACGAATTATATGTTATAGGCTTTATTAACGGAATTCAGTGCCGTATGATTGTCAATACAGGAGCCAATGTGACAATAATAAGAGAAGATTTGGCTCGAAAATTGAAATGTAAACTCATCTGGACTCCACCATGCGTTACCCTGCAAACTGTGACGGGCGACAAGGTAGGCATATATGGAAAGGCAAATTTAACTATCAACTTGGAGGAACGAAATATTACCATACGGCATATGTGGCTGACATAACAGATCCTTGCTTAATCGGGCTAGATTTTCTGAAGAAGTTTGACTTCAAGCTTGATTTCAAAAATAACAAAATGCTCTCAAAATTTGAAGAAATAAGTCTTTTTGGATTGAATAACGAAATTGAATGTAAACAAGCAGTAATAGCCAAAGAAGACATCAATCTAGATCCAAGAGCATAATTTTTAGTTTCAGCTGTAATTAAAAATGAAACTAATTACCGATTTGGCCATATAGATTATCCAGAAGACAATAGTACACAAGCAGGAGTATTGGTGGCTTCTTCTGTGGTAGACCTCTCGAAAAAGACCATTCCAATCAGAATTGCAAACATCAGTGATAAAACGAGGACTATCAAGAAAGGAGAGGTGATAGCGTCATGTGCTCCTGTGACGTGCATAAGTCAAAATTCCAGTCACTCTGAGAAATCTTCAGCTAATTTAGTCAAGGATTTGTTACAAAATACACACTTAAATCCAAAACAGATGGAAGCTGCTGAAAATTTAATTAGAGAATTCTAAAGCTTATTTTCCCAAGCATCTGAAGACTTTCGACGAACTAAAATGGCACAACACCGAATTGACACGGGAGATCACTCTCCTATTAAACAGCACCCTAGACGATTACCTTTTGCCAAGCAAGAAGAGGTGCAGAATTTAATTAAAGATATGGAAGAAAATGACGTCATCGAACCATCAACAAGTCCATGGGCGTCTCCCATTGTATTAGTAAGAAAGAAGGATGGTTCTACAAGATTTTGTGTGGACTACCGCCGACTGAATGACGTCACCAAAAAGGATAGTTACCCCCTGCCAAAGATTGACGACACTCTTGACACACTTGCGGGCAACACTTGGTTCTCGACTTTAGACTTGAAGAGTGGTTACTGGCAGGAAGAGATCCATCCCGACGACCGCGAGAAGACTGCCTTTACAACGGGACAAGGATTATGGCAGTTCAAGGTAATGCCTTTTGGTCTATGTAACGCACCTGCAACTTTTGAACGCCTTATGGAAACGGTTCTTCGGGGACTGTCATATGAGGCATGTCTTGTTTATTTAGATCTTCAGAACAACAGAGTCTTCGAAACTCGCAAATATTACTAGATATTCAAAAATAACTGTTCAAATCTATCGTACAAGTGCAGATATAGGTCCCAGAGACTCTTTATACAACGTCTCAACACTAAAATCACATTCAAAATAACGTAAATAAGACTCAAGCAAACTTGCTTAAACAATACCCTAGAAGTTCACTCAATGACTGACTGGTAAATAATAACAACAACAGTTCGTATCGCTCTCCTTATATAGGCTCGCAGCATGCAATGGAAATTTCCACAAGCTTCTCGAAAAATCCAGAAACACATGGAATAACATTCAATGTATCAGTAGACCTAAGGGGGGGTTACCATAGAGAGGGAAGGGTTAAAATCGCCAACAATCGCCAAGTTTGTCGCCAACTTGGAGATATATCGCCAAATTTGGCGACCAAAATTAGTTGCCAAAAGTGACGCCAACTTGGCGATATCTCAAATATTTCGCAAAGCTGCCATAGACATTCACTGAAAATAATAGACAAGTTTGCTTGATAACAGAGACAATGTAACAAAAACTAATATTAGTAAAGAAATGGAGCTTAATAAGATTATTTACATTATTTTACAGTACAAACACTAACTATTTACGAAATTCGTAACAATATTGTTATAGGATTTCTGTTTTTTAAATACATTAAAAAAATTCTTAAGTCATGCGATGGACAGCTTTGCATAGTGTCAGACTAAGGATCATAGGATTGCACCTTGAATCTCGACGTAGAATATCGCCTACTATTCTGGCAATTTCAAGCAAATAAATTAATCTTGGATTCAAGATCGTTGCATTATAAAACACACTACAAAAGAACAGAAAGATGCAAGCATGCTCTTTTGTATGGACTGTAGAAGCATGACAATTATATCCAGATGTAAAAAGGCTCCTATAGTTAGTGCAATATGCTGCCGTTTTGCTGGTTTCATAAATGAAAGCTTGTCTTTCAACTTTATAGCCAATATGACATACGTAAGACTAATGGTATTTACTAAAATGCGCAAAATGAAAGGAACACTGAAATAAAAATAAATGGTAGTAAATAAACTCAATTTTCGAAAGAAAATTTTGCATAATTTTTAATTGCTGGACGAGAAAATTTTAATTGATGTTTAAACAGAAAAGAAAAATGACAAATATTTAAAAAGAAATAAAAGGAGACTACCTGTATTTGCAATATGCATGCCGTGTAATGGATGTATCAAAAAACTATTAATAATTTCACCAACTAAATGGATAACGATCTACGAGAGATGTGCAGTTTAAAATTTATTATTCTGTAATTAAATATGCATTTTCAAATTGAAGTTGACGAGATCGTTCTCATTTATTGTTCCAGAATAAAACTTTCAGTGGAACAGATATTTTTAACAACTATGTATTTTATTTTAAAACTTACTTATTTTTATATTTAAAACCCTGTTAGTAGAACTGGATAATCTCACTTTTTTCAAGTAACGTTTAACAGGTTTCCTAAGGATTCAGAAATTTCATGAACAAAAAATTATACAGACTTCTATGATCCATAATCTGACACTATGCAAAACTGTTCATCTCATGCCTTCAGAATTTTTGAAAAACCGATCCCTATAGCAATATATATTTCTTTTTGTAGGACAATTAGTTATTTATTATTTATTTATTGTTTACACAATAAATACTATAAATCACAACTGCCAACTTGTATTTTTCCTACCACTAAAATTAAAAGGGATTTCTGTTTTGTTTCATCTTTGGGAATTGTTAAATTTTGGTGATTGTAAAAAAAAAAAAAAACTATTAAATTTTTGTGATAGGAAAAAAATCTTGCAAGTTGGCAGCTTTAAAGAAAGTAATTATTATTTACATTATAAGTTCAACATTTACTATATTTTCTCGCTCTTTATGAGAAAAATGATTAAAAATAAACAAATTTATTTATAAATTGATTTCAAATTGGAACATTATCTTTATTGTAAGATTTTCGTTGTATAATATTGTGATAAAACAAAATGTTAGGAGACAAAAAGAGAGAAACGAAATAAGTTGCAACAGATGTCGTAGTTGTATAATATTTCTTTGGTACTAGTGATTTCTTTATAGAAAATTTCTGATTAAAGAAAGCGACTTTTTGTGCGATTGAACAAGAAATAAAATTCCGGTATTTAACATGAAAATTATGGTACCCGTACAAACCATGATTAAAGAATGAACGCATTATCTAAGCGAATGCTTTCATTCATGATAATAGATAACTATGCAATTAACCAATCCAATATCACATTTTAAATTAGGCAGTATTTTTTTTTTTTTTTATCCAGTTTCCAAAATTCCATTTTTATACATAAGGTCGTTCCTTTCATATATGTGAATTTTCATAAATTTTCTCTAAAATTAAATGAATTGAATAAAATTTATTCTCTTTTAGTCTATAAGTGTTTCTATTTTTAAATCATTGCGTTCAAGGATATTGACTTTTTTCTATTTCCATGTTAATCAATATTGCATAAATTGATTGTGTTAGTAGGTATTTGAAAAAATGTTAAGGTATCAGTTATTATCCGGCATGAATTTTCACTGATGTGGATTATACAAAAAACAACATACAGCATTATATTTATGTTCCAAAACACTAAACATTATGAACAAAAGATAAAATGTAGGTATATGCTAGACATTGAGAAAAAACTTTGAAAAAACTTTAAAATACGATTAACAAAAGAAAACGAAATTGTCAATTCCTGTATACTTATTTTCTTTTGAGTTAATTAAATTTACTCTCAAACTACAAACAATGAAAATTTTTACCAAGCCTAAAGGAGTGTCAAATGTTTATTTTTAAAAAAATCTTGCTTTTAATATTCCCTGCGAAAAGCTACTGTTGTTTATGGAATTTGTAATTATAATATTTCAAAATACCGCGATTTTTTTTTATTTATTTTTTTAAATTTTACAAAATCAGAGTGACATTAAATTTATGAAACAAAGGTTCCGATTGACAAATTCTTGCTCGTCTCGTGTTTCTGTTTCATGGGAACTATGTCGTAGGAAATACCTAATCTTTAATGAAAGTTAAATAGAGCTAAAGATCCAAATATCGGCTAGGGTCCTAATACCCGATGCTATGTGTTCTGATAAATATGCACAGAGCTGCTTTGCGGCGATCGCCAATATATTACAGTAATACTTTTTTTTTCTAAATTAATGCTGCAAATGGAAAACGAACGCTTTTGTATCAGATAAAATTAATGTGTGGCACATCGAAACGATTTCGAAAATCGTTTTACTAACATAAAATTACTATCATTTGTAACTTGTATTAATATTTCTAAACCATTTTCTCTCTTATTAATAGTACATGATAAAGCTATATTTTAATTATTACATATATTGTGGTGAGGTATGATCCTAATATGTAAATTTCGGCATTGGAGATTCGAGTTTTTATATGTTTTGTTGCATGTCGTTTATTTATATATGATCATAATACGGAAGTTTTAATGACTTACACTGTTAAAACTACAGGTGACACATTGCACCTTTCAGGGGTGAAAGGCTTGTCTCACTGATGACCCTTAATTAGGGTGAAAAAATGGTACCCCTAATCTAGAGTGCCCCCCCCAATAATAATAATAATAATAATAATAATAATAATAATATAAAAACCGACATTTGGTCCACGAAGGTTTCGAACCCACAATGTCTGATTACAATCTTAACGTTCTAACCGCTTGGCCATCGAGCTCACCTTCAAAGTCTCCTTGAAATGTTCAAATGTCCTGGAATTCAAAGGATGCTTTATATAAAAACTCGCCAAAAGTTAGCCATCCGAAGTTCTAAACGAAATTAGGATAACGCATGCGTGGTGATAGTCTCCGTAGGCAGAAATTGCTGTTTTAATCCACCAGTGACGGCGAGTTGAAGGGGAAGGACACACGTCACAGAGCATGTGCAAATGACAAAGGGGTGAAAATCTTCCAACGTCATTCCTTGCGCGGAACCCTAATTAGCGTGAATCTCCCAATGAAGGAAATTTGCAAGTCCGCGAGTGTCAAATGGTAACACCTTTTCACCCCTGGGCGCCAAATGCAACTGGTTTGTCACTTTATTTTTAACAGTGTACTCTGATCAGCCGATGGCATTCAAACCTAATACTACTGTAACACAATAATTATTTTTGAAAGTCTCATTTACCTATTAATATTTTTTTCGAAATAAAATAAAAGGGCAATGTTTAACTTAGTATCATCCCACACTAAAAATAATCTTAAAATTATTTGGCGAAATCTCCATTTTTTTAGACATTTTACAAAAATCTGAAGAAATTTTGCAGATATGGCTTAACCTTAAAAATGACTTCAGAATTTTGTATGATATTTTAAGAAATATCAACAAACAGGGCCAATTGCCTGCATATTTTCTACAGAATTTTTTTTATTAGGGATTATACTTTTTATAATTTCACAGTTTAGATGCAATTTTTCTCTAACGGTATCTTCATTGTATGTATTCTGAATTATCTCTTATTGTATTTATATATTCGTCACAGAAAAAAAAAGAATATGAATGCTATTACAATTTAGTATTTTTATCCAAAATAAGAAAATCATTGATTATACATCTGTCCTAAATTTCCATTGCAGTCTTTGTTTAGTGTTTTTATGTAAAATTTTGTGTCTATCGAATTTCAAATAAAATAAAGGAAAAATATTATTAATTTTTTCTTTACATAACTTCAGTAATGACCAGACAAATGCCACACAGTTTCAATAATCATCCTTTGTATTTAAAGGGGCGGGAGATAAATTTCAGCCAATATTTAAGTCTGATTAATTATTTTAAACATCAATATCTAATTTTCGATTAATCTAATTTTACATCATGTCATTACGTTAATTTATAAAGCACCCGTTGGCGTATTAATGCGGAATGAATGTTTTCATATTTTAAAGTTCTGTACTCTATGGACTAAATATGGCAATAAAATATCAATCTTCAGATAAATTTATATTAAGTAACATCGAAAAGAGTTAGTTACTATTTAAAAGTATTTAATAATAGCCTATTGTTTTGTTATTTTTTTGTGACGTAATGCATTCAAGAGTAATATTCTCTACTTGCACGTGCTCTCTGCTTGGAGGTGTTAAAAGCAGAATTTATCAACAAAACAATAGACACCATTCTTTGCTGTATTTATTGGTAAATGCAAGTGTTCTTTTTTACATATCATGCTCCCGAAGACTCTAACACTGTATTGTGCCAGAAGAACTGGAATTCCAAATGTTGAAGCATTCCCAATTTTTAGAATGAAATTATTTTATAAGCATTTCATTCCTTTAATAATAGCTGTGTTTTCATAAAAACATATAAAAATAAAAAAAAAGTAATAGGCTATTTGGATGTAAAGAAAAAGTTAATGAAAAAAAAGGTTGGTTGCATAATAAATGATAACGATATCAAAATGAAAACCACCCTTACGTCCAGAGATATCTTTCGATATCAAGTGCCACCCCCCCCCCGTCCCCGCTTATATGACAACGTTATATATACACATATATTACACACTAATATATATTACACAACTTTTTATAGGCCCTATGCACATATAATGTATTATTTAAACTTATTTTATAGATGGTGTATTCGGATATAACAGTTGCGTATGTAAATTTCGAGACGGCAAAAAGTTCTCAGGTTTAGATTTCATGAGGAAAAATTCTGTAATCGTGTCAAAGGAAAATAAATTTTTGATGGATTTTCATTCCGGAATAACAGGCATAATAGCCTCAATGAACAATTTCCTCATAAAATATCTTATCTTTTTTTATATTTTACAGATTTGATATACGTTTAGACTTTTCTTTTAATTATACAACTGCATTTTATAGAAAATGTTTTGTTAATTTTAGGTTAAAATAATATATTTTTTTTTGAGAATTAGACTAAACGATATAAAATACACTAATCAATTTTTCAAGTTTATTATAAATCACTGAAAGAGATCCCTCTTAAACATTTTCTTTCGCCAAAATTTGTCATATTCCACCTCGTATTTGAAAGAAAGTAGTTTTCCGTACGAGTACCTTTAGTTTGTCAGGTGCCCCATTTAAAATACAAGTATTTAAAAAAAATAAATATGGTTCAAGTGCGTGAAATTTTGCAATACTTAAAGAGAAAATTTCTATGAGAAAATGATGGTACCGAAGAATTTTATGACCTGGAAGTTCCAGGACCCGTACAATCCCGGCAAATACTATCATCGGTAGAAAACAGGAATATCGCATTTTTCCGTATACTTCGATAGTTTGAGTTATTTTACACGTAGCATTTGAGTTGATATTTGTTTTTTAAAGAATAATTATAATTAAAGAAAACGTTACAATGCGGCAAAAAGCAAGTAAAATAATTTTAATCAAGAAAAAATGGTTTAAAAGTATTTCTACTATAACATTCCTCTTTTGTATATTATTAAGAAATTGCTACCGAATGCATAATTTAAAAATAATATTGCTTCAATTATTAAAAAATAATCCTTCAGTTAAATCTTAAACTACAAATAAAATATTGATATCAATTTATCGCTCTTTAACTTATTGGATTGACAATTTGCATACATTTTCATTCATTTTTTCTATCAAAATATTTAAGTTGGAAATCATATAATATCTCATACAATGATTAATTGTCTTTTAACGTTTGAAGAAAAAATAATTATAAATGTATGCAGGTTTAATCAAAAATAATTTTATACTTACCTCACTCTAAGTAGGAAAGATCAACATATAATTTATACTGATATTTTTGCTATGTTACAACGAAAGCTATAAGATTTATGGATGTTTCTCTTTGTCTCCACATTGTATGTTCATACTGTGATAGTCTGTATTTTGTAGGACACTGTAAATTTGTAACAATACGAGTATCATTAATCGTATGAAATATATATAGAGAGAGAATGAAGATAAGTGTTTTGCTAATAAAGAAAATACCACTATGTATTTTGGTAATTCTCGTAAGGATAAAATATTACTTTCTTTTGTTATACTATTTTGATTTATTTCAGAAAATTATAACTGATGAAATTTATGTTTAATTTATCAAATAAATAAATAAATAAATAAATAATGTAGATGTGTAATTTTCATCAGACAATGTTTAGTAAACTATATAAAGATGCATATTACTGTTATTATAAATATATATTGGTATTTGTGACAAATGCTTTAATCTAAGAATTACTTCACTCAAAGAAAAATACTTATATAAAGAAAAATGAAATATATCAGTTTGTAAAGTAAGATTATTTGATCGGAAAATTGATAAAAATGTCTGACTATGACATTATAAATATATTTTTCAAAATAAACTTAATTACTAAACGTTTTTACAGCAGTGTTATAAAAATGCCTATTTCACTATTTATATTATAATTATTTGTCAAAACCATGGAAACTGCCTACGTAAAAATGTTCGGTGATGAAGCCAAAATATAAAGAATGTTTCCTGCGTAAAACTTCTGTAACATTGAATACAAAAATTACATTATAGTCAGAGAAAGAAACAAAAATATTATTCAAACTACAACCTCTTTTGCAATTTATTTCGTTTTATCAGAATTATTTTAACACTTTGTTTTATCAGAATCATTTTAACATCTTGTTCTATCAGAATCTTATACAACGAAAATCATACAATAAAGATAATGTTCCAATTTGAAATCAATTTATAAATAAAAATTATTTCTTTTTTATCATTTTTCTCATAAAGAACGAGAAAATATAATAAATGTTGAGCTTATAATGTAAATAATAATTACTTTCTTTAAAGCTGCCAACTTGTATGGATTTTTCCTATCACAAAAATTTAATAGATTTGTTTTTTTTTTTAAATCATCGAAATCTAACGATTCACAAAGATGAAACAAAACATAAATCCTTTTTAATTTTAGTGGTAGGAAAAATATAAGTTAGCAGTTGTGATTTATAGTATTTATTGTGTAAACAAATAATAATAAATAACTAATTGTCCAACGAAAAAAAAAATAAATATTGTTATAGGGCTCTGTTTTTTAAATGCATTTTTTAAAAGTTCTGAAGGTATGAGATGAACAATTCTGCATAGTGTCAGACTAAGGATCATAGGATTGCAAATTGGATCTCCACGCAGAACATTGCCTTGAATTGTGGCAATTTGAAGCAAATTAATTTTATCTTGAATTCAAGATCTTCCCATTATAGATTAACACACTACAAAAGAACAGAACGAGACATACATGTTCTTTTGTGGAGATTGTAAAAGCATGACAATTGTATCCAGATTTAAAAAGGCTCCAGTAGTTAATGCAATATGCTGCCGTTTTGCTGGTTTCATAAATGAAAGCTTGTCTTTCACCTTTATAGCCAATACAACATACGTAAGACTAATGGTCTTTACTAAAATAGACAAAATAAAAGGAACACTGAAATGAAAAAAATGATAGTAAATAAACTCGCTTTTTGAAAGAAAATTTTGCATAATTTTTAATTAGTTCACGAAAAATTTTAAATGATTTTTAAACAGAAAGGAAAAATGACAAATATTTAAAAACAAAAAAGAGACTATCTTTATTTGCAATATGCATGCCGTGTAATGGATGTATCAAAAAACTATTAATAAGTGCACCAACTAAATTGATAACGATCTACGAGAGATGTTTAGTTTAAGATTTATTATTTCTGTAATTAAATATACATTTTCAAATCGAAATCGTCGAGATCGTTCTCATTCATTGTTCCACAATAAAACTTTCAGTGGAACAGATATTTTAAAATGCTATGTATTTTATTTTAACACTTACCTTTTTTACTGAAACCCTGTTAGAAGAACTCGACGATCTCACTTCATTCAAGTAACGTTTAACAGGTTTCCTAAGGGTCCAGAAATTTCATGAACAAAAATTCTTTCTACAAGTAATGTATTTATAGAAAATCTCTGATTAAATAAAGCGAGTGTTCGTGCTATTGAACAACATTGAAAAAATAAATAAAATACCGGTATTTGAAAAAAAGCGGTATCCGTACGAACCATGATTAAAGAATGAATGCATTAACTAAGCGAACGCTTTCATTCACGATAATAGAAAGCTATACATTTAATCAGTCCAATAACACATTTTAAATTAGACAATATTAAAACAAATCCAATTTCCAAAATTCGATTTTTATACATAAGGTCGTTCTTTCATAAATGTGAATTTTCTCTGAGATTAAGTGATTTGAATAAAATTCATTCTCTTTTATTCTATAAGTGTTTCTACTTCAAATTCAGTCATTATTCATGGATATTGACTTATTTCTATTTCTATTTCCATGTTAATGATTATTGCATAAATTAATTGTGTTAATAGGTATTTGAAGAAAATGTTGAGGTAACAGTTTATATCCGACATGAATTAGCAATGATCTGAATAATACAAAAACAACATAGATCATTATATTTATGTTCCAAAACACTGAACATTATGAACAAAAACTTAAAAAAAAAGATTAACAAAAGAAAACGAAATTGTCAATTCTTGTTTATTTATTGGGTTTTCAGTTAATAGTTCACTCACGAACTAGAAACAATGTAAAATTTTTGCCAAGTCTAAAGGAGTCAAATGTTTATATTAAAACAAAAATCTCGCTTTTAATCTGCCCTGCGAAAATTCTGTGTTGTTTATGGAAAGCAGACAAATTATGATCCGAAAATTATTATAATGTCGAATATTGCGTTGAAATTCGGAATTATCAAACTTCAAAATACTCAGATCTTTTTCTTTTTTCTTTGTGGCATTTCTCTTACAATTTTACATAATCAGAGTGGCATTAAAATTATATAAGAAAGGTTCCGATTGACAAATTCTTGCCTAATTAGTGTCATCGTATCGTCTTTCAATTTCATATGAACTATGTTACAGGAAATACCTAATCTTTAATGAAAGCTAGAGATCCAAATACCGGCTAGGGTCCTAATACCAGATACTATGTGTCCTGAGAAATATGCGCAGAGCGGCTTAATGGCGATTCGCAATTTATTATACAGTGGTCAGCAAAAGTTTAGACACTGGTGTTTTTTAACCTTCAAACAAAAAGCATGAATACGTGAGTTGTACAAATGTTTATAATTATTTTCAAACATATTCTAAACAATGTAGAATAAAAATAATGGTTGTAATAAAAGATAATATTTAAATTAACTGAAAAAGGTAAAATTTGGATATTGCAAAAGTTTAGACACTTTTTTGATTTTTAGCCAACTATTCATGGAAAAATGCAAATTTTCATGTTATGATGTCACATATCTGAAGTATTTAATTATACCTCGATTTTGCATCAGTTAGTGAAGATGCCGCGAGCTAAAAATATTCAGTAAAATGCGTTTATTGAAGCAGAAAAGTTCAAATAGAAAGGGAAGACTGTTGAAGAAATTTCAGCAGCATCGAGTCGTCCAAAGTGGTCTGTCTGTGAAGTATAGTCTAAGGATGACTCCTTCAAAACGAAACATAATCTGGAAGACCTTGTGTGACGAGAAAATGATATGATAAAAAGATCCAGAAGCTGACATTTACAAAAAAAATGATTGCTAATCACAATAAATGTAAGTCAGGATTCTCTGCATCGACGGACATGATTCGTAGATGAATTAAAGAAACAAGTAAATCAATTTACATGAAAATGATAAAACAATCAGCTTTAAAATCTCGCTACAAATTGGAGAGAATGCAATGAACTTGCAAACATACGTCATATGGACCCAAATGGTACGCTATGATATTCAGTAACAAAAAAAAAGTGGAATTTGAATGAACCAAACGGGTGGGCATGCTAATGGCACGACTTGCGTAAAGAGCCCTGGACATTCTTAAGTCGACAACAAGAAGGTGACTTTTTAATGATGTGGTCCTCACTTTGCTTTAATGCTCGAGTATCTGTGGAGTTATTCATTGGTTGCCAGGCAACAAAAGAGTACGTACATACGTTGGAGATTAATTTTAGTCATTTGGGGAACTTTTAGCTGATCTGAAGTATGGCTTTTAGCAAGATAATGCGTCTATTCATGTTGCATACAAAATAAGAACTTCGTTTAACTCTGAAAATACTACTGATCTCAACTGACCGGCGTGTAGTTCTGAGCCGGACTAATCGAAATCCTTTGTAACATCATATGTCGTAATGTTTATGCGAATTTTTGGTATAATTTTCTTTTAATGAGCTTCGAGATGCTGTTGAACATGTTTGGTAGAAAATAGACCCCCAAGTGACGCAACATTTAGTTTCTTCGATGAAATGTCACATTCTTGCACTAACTGTAAACAATGTGGGTACAATTCGATTTTAATTTGTAGATATTTTTCTGTAAATATACAAATTGTCTATACTTTTGCCACAATGTTAATTTCATTTTTTCGTCATTATATTTTATGTAAAAGGTAAAATTCAAAATTTTTTGTTTGTGAATAAAGAATAAGTCACAAGTAATGTATGACAGATGAATTACAAACATTCGGTACATACTTCTGAATATAGAAGCGTAATCGATCATTGTCTTAATTTTTGCTGAGTACATTTAGTATAACAGATTTTTTTTCTAATATAATGCTGTGACCAGAAGACGGATGCTTTTGTATCAGATAAAATTAATGTGTAGCATTCCGAAAATTATTTTACTAACATAAAATGACTATTATTTGTATCTTGTATTAATATTTCTGCACCATTTGCTCCCTTGTAAATAGTTCTTGATAAAGCTATATTTTAATTATTACTTATAGTGTGGTGAGGGATGATTTTAATATGAAATTTTCGGCTTTGGAGATTCCAGTTTTTTTATGTTTTGTTACATGTCATTTATTTATATGTGATCATAATACGGGAGTTTTAATAACCTACTCTGATGAACCGATGACATTCGATATTACTGCAACACAGTAATTATTTATGAAAGTCTCGTTTATCTACTAATATTTTTTTTCGAAATAATATATGTGGCTTCCGGTAATAAAAAGGTAAGGGACGTTTTTAATATTTTGAGTAATTAACGCTTAAAGTTTTCAAAAATGTCTTTGTATCATTACTTTTATAAAATAGATAAGATCTTAATAATTTTTCCCACATTCAATTACGATATAAGAACCTCTTTTTTTTACCAAACTAGTTATATAAAAATGGATTTTATTAATTGAGAACCAATCCAAAATGTAACTTTTATCTGGCTATTTCCGTTTTACATTTATTTTTAATAAATGTAAATAAAATTAAATATTTATTTGCACTTTAAACATTAATTTCACAACAACTAAATACATTGTCGATTTTTTACTGTTTTATGTTATTATATTTTTATGTTTTTTATAATTATAGACGATTTAAAGAAATAAAAAAAATCTTATCTGGTTATCACTGTTAATTTATGCACCTACCCGATTATTACTGTTTTTTTTCAATTTTTAAATGAAAAAATATAGTCGCCCTACGACGGGAAGTATTCGATTTTCATTTTTCAGTACCATATGGCAGACGAAAGTACACTTTTAAAGCTACATTTTTCCAAATTATCTCATTTTTGCCAAAAATGTGCCATACCTGATTATTACTGGTAGCCACAGATATAATAGGTCAATGGTTAACGTACTATAACCCCACACTAATAATAATCTTAAAATTATTTGAAGAAATCTCCATTTTCTTAAGACATTTTACAAAAATCTGAAGAAATATTGCAGATATGGCTTTATCTTAAAAATGTCTTCAGTATTGTGTAGGATATTTTTAGAAATACCTACAGACAGAGCCATTTGCCTGCATATTTTCTACAGAATTTAGTTTAGCAGGGATTATACATTTTAAAATTTTACCGTTTAGATATAGTTTTTCTCAAACAGTATCTTCAATGTATATATTCTGAATTTTCTCTTTTCTTTCTGAATTTAATTGTATTCATATATTCGTCACAGAAAAAAAGAATATAAATGCTATTGCTTGCAATTTAGTATTTTGATCCAAAATAAGAAAATCATTGATTATACATCTGTCCTAATTTTCCACTAAAATCTTTGTTTAATATTTTTATATAAAAATTTCTGTCTATAGAATTTCAAATGAGAGAAAGGAAAAATATTATTAAATTATTCTCTACATTCCTTAATTAATAACCAGACAAATGCCCCACAGTTGTAATAATAATCTTTTGTAATTAAACTGGCGGGAAATAAATTTCAGTCAATATTTAAGTCTGATTAATTATTTTAAACATCGATATCTAACTTTCCATTAATCTAATTTTCCATCATGTCATTACGTTAATTTACAAAGCACCCCTTAGCGTATTAATGCGGTGAAATGAATGTTTTCATATTTTAAAAGGAGAAATTAAATTTATTCTAATTAGTATCAATATTTCAAAAATCTGATTCGCAATTTATTTATTCGATAGTTTAAAGACATTTTAATATAAATTGCTTTTTAATGTAAAATTTATTTTGTTTGATGCATCGGTGTTCAGAAGTTTTTAAAATATTTCTAATTGGAAAATTATACTTAAGCTATTTATTTTATTAAATGAATATACATGGATATACGAGATGTCAATTTTAATTCAGCATTAATATAGTAAAAGAATATTTAATAATAAATGCTACAGATGTTTTCATATATCAATCAAGTGATTCATAAAAAATACTAAAAATTATAAATGAAACACAAAGTAATGTTTACTATATTTTTTGTAACTTTCTTCTATCTTGTAAGATAACTGCTGAATTGTTTTTTAAATATAAACTTCATATTTAAAATAATACGTACGACTTATAATAAATATACATCCAAACAAAAAAACTGTGTTTTCTTTTTACAATTTAAGTTTTATGAAATTATCTTAATGATTTATTTATATAACAAGAAATAAAATTTGGTTACATTTGCAATGATAACTAATGTTTTACTGTAAAAGATTTGTCTGGAAATGACGCATACAAACAAAATATTTCTCCTAGTTCAACAAATAACTCATTAAGATTCACTTGCCTGTGAAAAAAGAAATACTAAGGAGATTTATTGTCTAATAAATACTGTAAAATCATAAATTATATAGTAAATAGTGCTCATGTTGTCATACATTAAAACTTTGCAATAAAACAAAATATGTATATCCTCCTATGTCCAATTTTACGTGAGATCGCGAAAACAAGTTTAAAATTAGAAAAGTCCTTCTGGCAATGCCGGGAGGAAGAGGTAGCTTTCATATACTTTTTTATTTATTTTAAATTCAGTTATATAAATCAAATATATGAAGCTCAAAATAGTGGAACACGATTATGTAAAATTAAATACTAGTTTTTGTCAATACTGAATATTAATAGGAATTTTTAGAAATTAGCCATCTTTTATTCAACCTGGTTTTATTTTAAGCGATTTATAGGGTCGGCTAATTCCCCGATATCTATTTTAAAGCTGCATGATGGATAAAAAAAAAAAAAAAAACCAATGAGCTTGATCGAAATCTTAATTCATGTGAACATGCACACTCACGTCGAAATCGATTAATATATACGAGAGCTGTCGCGGGCAAATTGACTTTCAAAAAAATGTCACCCACATTAGAAATTGAAACTCCTATATCTCAAACGTTTTTCAAGATAAAGACAAAGCAAAAAATACTCCGGAATTCATTATTCAGATAAATAGTTTAGAAATAACCTTTTTTCAATTTCTAATTTTCTGTTTATACATCATTATACATTTAAAAGATTTTTGATAAATTTACATGGCCGCCATTTTGAAACACGATGGCGGATAAAGTTGGCTAGTGAACTCGGTCAAGACTCGGTATGTACCATGTACACACAGAGTTCTATCGAAATCAGTTTATAAATATGTGTATTAACGCGTGACAAATTTCAGACCGTTTCAAAATGTCAATCTCACTGGAAATTGAAAGTGCTAAAACTCAGCCATTTTTCAAGATATAGATGGAACAAAAATTTCTCTGGAATTTTTGTATCAAGGTCAAAACACAAAAGAAAAATCTTTTTCCATTTCTTACTTTTTTGCACCTAATTTTAAAATTTAAATAAAAAAAATAATATTCCGCCATTTTGAAACAAGACGGCTGTTAGAACTGGCCAACAGACTCGGTCCAGGCATTAGTATGTTCTATCTACGCACCAAGTTTCACCCAAATCAGTGTATAAATACGCGTGTTATCACGTGACGAAAACCAGATCATTTCAAAATGTGAGCAACACTAGAAATTAAAAGTACTATAACTCAGACATTTTTTAAGATACAGACGAAACAAAAAGTGCTTTGGAATCTTTGTATCAAGGTCGAATGCATAAAAGAAAAATCTTTTTCAATTTCTCACTTTTTTGTACCTAATTTTAAATTATTTTTTTAAATTTAAATGGCCGCAATTTTTAAACAAAATGGCGGATGAAACTGGTTAACGAACTCGGTCTAGGCCTTATTAAGTACTATGTACACACCAAATTACATCCAAATTGATTAATAAATACGAGTGTTATCACGTGACAAAATCAAATCTTTTCAAAATGTCAGCCATAAGAAAAATTCAAAGTGCTATAACTCAATAATTTTTTAAGATACAGACAAAGTAAAAAGTGTTCTAGAATCGATGTTTTAGGATCTAACACATAAAATAAATATATTTTTCAACTTTTAATTTTTTCGGATTAATTTTTAAATTTTAAATTTAAAAAAAAATTAAATGGCCGCCATTTTAAAACAAGATGGCGGATGATGCTGGACAACGAACTCGGACGAGATATTTGTATGTACTATGTACATACCAAGTTTCATTCAAATCAGTTCGTAAATTAGTTAGTTATAGCATGACAAAAATCAGATCGTTTCAAAATGTCAGCCATAAGAAAAATTCAAAGTGCTATAACTCAGTCATTTTGTAAGATATAGACAAAATGAAAAGTGTTCTGGAATTGGTGTTTTAAGATCTAACACAGAAAATAAAAATATTTTTTAATTTTTATTTTTTTGCGTTTAATTTTAAATTATAATTTTTTTTTTAATTTTAAATAGCCGCCATTTTGAAACAAGATGGCGGATGGTGCTGGCCAACGATCTCGGTCGAGATATTTGCATGTACTATGTACATACCAAGTGTCATTCAAATCGGTTCATAAATTCGTTAGTTATAGCATGACAAAAATCAGATCATTTCAAAATGTCAGCCATAAGAAAAATTCAAAGTGCTATAACTCAGTCATTTTTTAAGATATAGACAAAATAAAATGTGTTCCGGAATTGGTGTTTTAAGATCTAACACATAAAATAAAAATATTTTTGAATTTTTATTTTTTCCGCATTTAATTCCAAATTAAAAATTTTAAAATTTTTTTTAAATGTCCGCCATTTTGAAAAGAGATGGCGGATGATGCTGGCCTACGAACTCGGTCGAGATATTTATATGTACTATTTACATACCAAGTTTCATTCAAATCGATTCATAAATACGTTCGTTATCGCATGACAAAAATCAGATATATATATATATGTGTGTGTGTGTGTGTGTGGTTATCTATATATATATATGTCAACATTTGAACGGAGGATGGTTTTGGGGTCTGGGGGTCATGATTGGTGAAAATATACCAAAATTTTTTGGAAGTGCTTTTCTCCGGAAGGCTGCAATAGTACTTTGCTGCTTTGTACATTTTGTAATGAAAGTTATCTAATAGAATAGTTCCAAAGAATAATATAAATCAATGTTTATGATAGGCACGCATTTAATTTTAAAAATCTAAAAGTTGTTTTAACAATTTTAGATGTAATTAAATTAATTTAAAGAAGTTACTTAGGTCTCTTATAGGCGACATCAGGATATATATATATATATAATTAACCATACACTTTTAATTTCCTTTTAACAATATACCGTACTTAATTCAACTTATTAAATTAAAATCCTGTTACTAGATCTAATATATTAATATTTATAGTAATGATATAAATTCTTAATTCGCCTAAAAAAAAAATTAATCCAATATGCGTAAATTTAAAAAATGGCTCTAAATTAAAAATATTCTTAATTAAATTTTATTTCTTAATATTCCAAATAAAACTAATTTTTTCCCTTGTTTTTATAAACCCTTTTTAAGAAAGTCTTATTAAATTTATTCCAAAACCATACCTTTAAAAAAATATCATTCTTTTTATTTTTTTTTTCCTTTCAACGTTTGATATTTGCAGCGTATCAATAAATTCATTTCTTTTCTTTTTGGTTTTAAAATATCAGCTGCAGGATATTCGAATTCTGAGTTCGATTATAAATTAGTTAAATAATAATCTTTTAAAATAAAAATTATCGTCTTAATGAAATGAGTAATCTCAACACAGGAGATGAAATTCTGTTTACATAGAAAAATCATGGTTAGAGATTTGAGAATCTTCTGGAAGCTTCTGATTTTAGATTTAAGGAGAAGCTAAGAGATGGTGACGGATAGTCTTTCTTCTTCTTCCAATGATTTGTTTAGAACGAACTGCGGATTAATAATTTTACGATGGAATATTTCTTTTTCTTCTTTCGTGGATTCTGTTCAAGACGGATTGCAACAGAGAATTTTCCACTATATGTGCCTGCACTTGAATAACCTTTTTTGGAGCAGCCAATGTGTTGTTCAATGAAGCGACTATCTTTGTTTATTTTTTCTCTCGCTTGCCACGACCTTGTGTTTTTTTAAAGGGGAAACCGTTGAAGATGTTTCGAGCTTCTCACTTTAAAATGTCACACACTCATATATATATATGCATATATAATAACGTTAACTTTCCTAACATGGCATTTTTAACAAATATTATTGAATAAGTCTCTTCTTATAAAAACTTCTTCAAGATGAAAAAAATCTCTAATAATTCTAATGTCTCTATAACTGTCTAAAATCCACTTTTATATTTTTTTGAACAATACAGTATGTTTAATAAACATATCGAGTTGTTGAACCAAATTCGAAATATTTAAAAAGTTTGTCAATCGAAAGAGAGAATGTACCGCTGAAAAATAAGTACCCGGACATGTCGGGTCATATCTGCACTCTTGCTTGATACATTGTTGTGTAATTATTGTTAAGAATTTTGTAAGTAGTTAGTGTTTGTACTTTAACATAATGTAAATAATCTTATTAAGCCCAATTCATTTACTAATATTAGTTTTTGTTACATTGTCTCTGTTATCAAGCAAACCTGTCAATTATTTTTCAGTGAATGTTTACGGCAGATTGGCGAAATATCACAGCTATCGCCAAGTTGGCGTCACTTTTGACGACTAATTTTGGTCGCCAAATTTGGCGATATATCGCCAAGTATATATACTATGTATATGTACATCCAGTGTATGTATATATACATCCAATGTATACTGATACATTGAATGTTATTCCGTGGTTTTCTGGATTTTTCTTGAAGCTTGTAGAAATTTCCAGTGCATGCCGCGAGCCTATATAAGGAGAGTGATGCGAGATGTTTGTTGTTTTTATTTTATCAGTCAGGCATTGAGTGAGCTTTTAGAGATTGTTTAAGCAAGTTTGCGTGATGTATTGAATTTTATCTACGTTATTTTGAATGTGATATAGTGTTGAGACATTGTATAAAGAGTCTCTGCTATTTCTGAATGTCTGATAATATTTGTGAGTTTCGAAGAATCTGTAGCTGTGAAGTTTTGTAAATAAATTATTTTCTATTTTTCTAAGAGACAAGACTTTGAACTTGACTAACCATAAGATCAGAAGAACATTATATACGCAACATTATAAATTCAGGAAACGCGGATTAACAGTAAACTTCAAAATACAGTTTAAAATAAATGTCACCCATTTTTATAAATTTATTTATTATTTTTTAAATTTATTTATTATACTGAAAATTAACATTAGATGTTTTTTCGCTGTTATTCTAAAAAAATTCTAAAAAGATATGTAATATGAGAACAAAATATATATTTAACATTGAGGCTGTTAGCATTTTTACTGATAAATAATTTTATTCACACACAATTATACATGAAAATGGAACACTTGTTTTAATAACGTTTATATATCAATGTTGAAATTATCGTGTCCATAAAAAAGTATTTAGAAATTCCACCATATGAGAGACCCCAATAAGTTGTTCTTTATAATAAATCTACGTATAATATATATATATAATTAAAATTCATGTGCAGTTGAATATACTGCATTGTGTAGTGATAGAATAAAAGTTATAAATCAACTTTAATATAGTAAACCATCAATCATGAAATGACCTTTTGTATCTCTCAAAATTATAAATTATTTAAATATCTATCAGCTATACTAATATAATACTACAATCAACAATACTAATCAACTTTGTTAAAGATAAAATATATTTATTTTGTGGATGCATAAACTTTTGATATAAAAATGCATAATAGTGATGATAATATTTTTATTTTCTTCTGTCTTTATAAGAAGAAAGTAGGGGGAACTGGGGGACATTGATACAGCTTTTTTCAAGAAATTTTTTTGGTGTCTAGAAAGCAGAAATTTGAAGTTATTTTTCTATGTGATGTCAGCAAAACATATGTAGTGTCTTATAAAAATGTACAATCGTTGTTTTATATATTATTTTTGCATGTAATTAAAAAAAAAAAGTAATTTGTATCAATTTGCCCCATTCCCGGGGCAGATTGATACACTCTGACACGCCAGGGAAAAATGAAGACAAAATAACACCAATGCATATTTTTTATAGAAAAATAGTTAGCAAATCATTTTATATATATTTATAGACATTAAAATCGCACACAATTTATTTGTAAGCGATATTAAAGCAATCAAAATGAAATGTATAATGACCTGATGCTCTGGTTGTTCCTTAACTGTTTGCTAGCTGTGGTAACTTTGTCATATCTGGCACTTTAACCCCAGAATTATCTTCTTTCTTAAGAAAAGGTGAAAGAATTACCAGCTTTTCTGTTTATAAATCGGTTTACAAACAGAAAATAAAGGATAATTATATTAAAAATTATGTTTATAATATAATTATCCTGTACTGTTCTGCTACTTGTTTCTTACTTAACATTTCTCATGTCGATAATACTTTTTTCTCTGGAAAATCGATATAAATTTGAGATTTGCCAGGCTGCCGTCCATTTCTTTTGTTAATTCTAATAGCACTAGATATTGTGTAAGTTTGCCCGTCTTCTGTTTGCAAAAATACTTTAAAACGTTCTAATATAAAGAAATTAGAAATATTTCACTTCAATAAAAACTAATAGTAGAAATTTTTGACGAAAAATGGTTGAATCAAGGAGTGTATGGTAAAAAAAAAAATAAAAGGTAATGAAAAAATGAACTGGAAAAGGATTTAGGTTGTATCAATGTGCCCCATACAGCCATTTTGAATAAAATGAGTCACAAATCCTACACTTCATAATTTATCTAACAATAAAGAATCAGGAACTGATAAAGAGTAGCTTTACGTGCCAAGGAGGGTAGTCTTTTCGGTTGAAAATACTGGAACAGTTGTATAATACCATTTCAATTGTTCAACTCAAATTTACTTTTGACCTACAAAAACAATTAATCACCCATCCCATTTCATCAAACTATTGAATAATTCCAAAACTTTCAGTATGTAGTTAATTTCACTAGTATCACCTTATGGAGCTGTTTTGAAACTTCCTGTAATGACCCTGTGTGCTGTACAGGGGGTGTATCAATGGGCCCCAAGTATCAATGTACCCCAGTTCCCCCTATTCGGTTTGTGACGATTTTCAAAATCCGGTTTTTGAAGGATTTACACGTTTTATGTGCCACAGAGCCCCAAAAACATGCTTTTACAATAAATCTGTCTGTGAGTCTCTCTTTATCTGACAAAAACTTTGTGCTCTATCTCAATGTGCTCAGCTAATGCAAGGAATTACACAAAAATAAAGATTATGTGAAATCTTTATATAAATTAGATCTGATTTGTTTTTGGTTCCTATCGCTCAACAGGTGACGTTGTTATGCTGCATTTTTACAACTGCTATATCTCAAGAACAATTGCATGGATTTTTCTAAAACTTCTTATTCTGTTATTACTTGATAAAACATGATGCTGATTACGTTAAGGTCTGACTTTCGACACTTCCATCGTGCATTATTCGTGGTTATAGCAATAGCTCTATATCAAGAATAATTCTACGAAATATTATAAAACTTCAGATTCAGTTAAATTTGTGTTGTTTACAATGTGGTGGAAATCGTCACATACATGGCGCTGCTTTTTTCGTGCATTATTTGCGATTTCGGAATAAAGGTATCTCAAGGACTAATGCATGAAATTTCATCAGACTTTATCCAGTACCTGATAAAAAAATTGATCGTGATTAGTTTTTGGTGTTCATCACCAAACATGTAGTGCTTTTATGCACATTATTATTATTATTATTATTATTAAGATTTTGCTATAGTTATATATAAAAAAACTAATGCACGGATTTTCATCAGACATCAGATTCAATTAAAGTCGACATAAGCTCTGCTGATTAGATTTTGGTTTTGAAAACCTAACAGGTGGTGCTGCTATGCTCATTTTTCAGGAAGTATTATTATGGTTAAGATAGAAAAAAGTTTTGGAACGACCACATCTGCCTAGTTTTTTAAAGCCTCATTGAAGAAATTTCTGAAAAAAAAAAAGGCCTGGAATTGGCAATTTTTAAATGCTACACAATTTCGTTAAATTCTACTAAAAAATGGTCAAGTGCTTCTCCCGACATGTAATCCGTTTTCGGAATTTTTTTTTATTTTAATCCCCTGACCGCCAAGCAAAAGGGCAAAATTGTAATGTTTTTTCTCTGCAATTTATTTTAAATGTCAATAAAAGAGGGATTTCCTATCATGGCATTTTTTTTTGTTTTGTTACGTATATGATGATAAGCCTTAAAAGTACCATTCATAAGTTAATTTCTTAAAACGGGCTTTTATTTGTAGAGTTATATTAATTTAAATAAAACTTCAATTGCAGTGAAACCTGTAGCCTAGTGAACGGATATATCAGGTCGCGACAGTGGGGAGTTTAATTATGTGTGAGAAGCCCCACGTATCGTGATGCAATCTCATTATCTCAAATACATCGACAAATGTCTATATCAATTTTATTAATTATTATATGACAAAGTATTCTTGCTATAGTAACAACTTTGAATAATAATTAAGTGAATTCAGTTTTCAGCAACTTCAGTCTTTATATAAGTAAAAATAAAAAGTTGAAGGTTAAATTTTATATAAGTGTATTATATCAATACAATAAATTAAATTTAACAATACATTTGTTAATAAGAAATAACTTGAACAATGAATTAAAAATTAAGAAATAATGTAAAAAAATAGTTAATAATAATAGCTCTGCTTATAATTAATTTATCTTACTTTAGTAAAGTGCCACAAGAATTGTTGTCATTAATGTAGTCACAAAAACGACTGATCACGATATTCGATGTTTCTTAATTATGCAGCATGAGGGATGTTAATAAAAAAGTTTTTTTAAAAATATTTTTTCTTCTATGAAGTAGATAATTTCGTAAGCATTTTATAAGTTAAATATTAAAGACTTTTAATTTAAAACAAAAAATAACAGTTCAGTGTGTTAATTATGATTACGCCTGAAGAAATTTTGGCTTGACAAAGTCTCATGTAAAACCAAGTTCTGAAAAACAAAATTATATTAAGAAATATATTTTATTTAAATTTCGTTCTCCCTGTTTAAGGCTATCTGTGAAAAATATCGGAATATACATCAGGAAAAATGTTTATAAAGGAGGCTTTTGAATATTTTAACAATAGGCGTTTCACTAGCTATTTTAGATATAATATACTAAAAAACGCAATATTTTTTGGCTATTCGATATGGCATGTAATATAAATATGAAAAGCAAAATAAACATGCCATAAGAAGTTTTTATTCAAAAAGTTCTTGATTTTAACCCTAGGCTGCTTGTGGAGAAAAAAAACGTAAACTACATATATTTCAGTGTTCTAAACATGAGTTCGTTACTAATTATTACTAATAATTCAGAATAAAATTTTAGTCTTGATAAACTTTTGAAGATATAGTGCGTTTGTTATGATGTTGATGTTGATTCAAAACTTTTTCTGTACTGTCAATATACTATGCAGTATATTCACTTTTATATATATTTTACTTATATGCATATATTTTCAATATATGAAAGTTTAGGAGCCCCGAAATTCTATAAATAGAGGGAAATGTAAAAAAAGGGTAATTTTAAACAAATCGTGTAATGTAAATCGTATAAAAAGACATTTTTATTATGTATATTACATTCATTTAAAAGGTTGAATGATAGAGAATTAGCATTTATAGATCTCCAAAATCGCAGATATCTTTCTAGCAGAAAATAGCTATAACAGTTTGCGCGCAGAATTACAAATAAATTGTACAACTGTAATGAAAATTTTCGAGCCTAATTCCACTTAAGACTGTAGTAATTAAGCATAAACCTAAATAAATTTCTACACTGTAAAAAATTTTACTTTTTTGTTGTATCGTCACTAAACCGCTTTAATAGAAAACGATTACTTCACCCAATTATGGAGCATTCTCATGGGTCAAAATAGAGATATTCTATAAAAGCAGGGGAGTGACGATTCCGCAAAAGGGTCATTTTTTTACAGTGTACTTAATGATGGACATAAATCATCATTACCAAATGTTTTTCCGGTCGCAACAAATAACACAAATGTTAATATTATACATACGTTAATTATAAAGCTCTTTTAATTTTAAGCAAAATCAAAAGAGTTCAATATAATAATTATGATTACATAAAAACAAATTTTGATTTGTGAAATGCTCATGCAAAAGGAAGTTCTAAAAAGCACAATTACACTAAAGCATCATGTTTTATCTGATTTGTTATCTGTTTAAGTTTATCATTGAAAATAATCGTAAATATATATCGGAAAAATATTTTTAAAGGAGATTTTTGATTATTTTAATAATAGACATTTCACTAGCTATTTTCGATAAAATACACTATAAAACTGAATACTTTTTGGCGTTCGTTTTTTGATATGACATGTAATACAGTTAAGAGAAGCAAAATAAATATGCGATAAAAAGTTCTTATTCTAAAAATTCTTGATAACACTAGGTTGCTTATGAAGGAAAAATGTAAACTACATATATGTCTTTGTTCTCAAAATTTTCTATTTCTGAATGTTACTAGAGATTCAGAATGAAATTTTAGTCTACAGAAACCCTTGAGACGATATACTGGTATTGTAATAATGTTCAGGTTGATTCATAGATTTTTCTTTCCTTTAAATATACTATGCAGTATATTCAGTAGCATATAGATTTTACTTATAAGTATATATTTTCGATATATAAATGTTAAGATCCCTCAGAATTCTTAAAATAGGGGAAAATGAAATAAATTTTTTAAATAGTTTTCATTATTTAAAAATATTTGTTTGTTTAGAGTATGTATGAGAAGCAATTCACAGCGTATTGTGAAGCGATTACAGTATCTCAAATACATCTACAATTTATTTATCAATTTCATTATTTATTATATGACGAAATATTTTTGCTATAATAACAGCAATGAATAATTAAAAAATAAATTCAGTTGTGTGCTACTTTAATATTTGCATAAAAACCTAGGGGGCTATGTCCGCACGAGCTTCATTCGTCAACCACCGTTAAGCTGCCGCAAACTCAAGATTTATGTTAATTTGATCGGTTTTTAAAAGATTGCGAAATATTGAACTATTTTTTTCGAGTGGCGGTTTTCCTGCAAAGCGATTCCACTCATTTGAATTCGAATGGTCGAATGAACTGCTGTTAAAAATTAACTGACAAATTACATGTTTCATTAAGCACGATCAGTTTAATAGTGAAATACTCTGAGTCTTTGCCTGCTGGTATATTTCGAACATCGAAGTTTTCCAAGTAATGCAGTTTAAATGCATCCTTTATATTTGATCTATTTTTCATAATTTTTTCTTTATTTTTTTAATATTTACGTGAAAAAAATTGTTGTTTAAAAGGAAATATTATATGCAACGTCGTAAAAATTACAATATTACTTAAAAAGATCATATCAAAATATGAAATGTATGTCTCGTCTAAATATATTTTTAAACTTCTACGATTTTACAATATTACTTTAGTTTTTTTTTAAATATGACGTAATTCATTTTACTTACTGTTTCTAACTGTTTTAACTGACATTTATGAATTTACTATTTAAAAGTTTTCTTTTCCTCTCTGATATTCACGTGAGATTTTCTCACAGTAAAAATTCAATAATACTTAAAAAGATCATATCAAAATATGAAATGTATGTCTCGTCTAAATATATTTTTAAACTTCTACGATTTTACAATATTACTTCAGTTTTTTTTAAATATGACGTAATTCATTTTACTTACTGTTTCTAACTGTTTTAACTCACATTTATGAATTTACTATTTAAAAGTTTTCTTTTCCTCTCTGATATTCACGTGAGATTTTTCTCTACTTAGAAAGGATGTATTTTTATTTCGGCTCTACTAAATTGGCAATAATAGTATAAAAAAATTTATAAATGTGAATTGTAAAATGTTCTCATTTAGACATATTTTTAAACTGTTTTCAACTATATACTTTGGTTATTTTACATATGACGCATTTTTCCCATTTACTGCGGTTAGCGAGTATTTATGAATACAAGATTTTTATATTTCCTTTCTATTTTAATTTCAATACGTAAATGCAGTTTTATGACATAATTTTCCATATCTTCTCGCTTATAACACATAATTATTTAATTCTCATTAAAATATTTTTTTATGTGATAGTCGCGTTATGTTTTTCAAGAACGTTTTAGAATAATTTAATAATAGGCGTTTTATTAGTTTTTTTCTGATATAATACAATATAAACTGAATATTTTTTGTGTTCGTTTTTCGAAATGGCATGTAATACAGGTATGAGAAGATAAATAAGTATGTGATTTGAAGATCTTATTGAAAAAATCCCTGAAACATTGTTGATCCTAACCCTAGGCTGCTTTTTGAGTTAAAAGTAAACTACATCTATTTCAATGTTCTAAACATGCGTTCAATTTCTGATTGTTACTAGATGTTCAGAATGAAAATTTAGTCTATGTAAACTCTTAATATGATATGGTAGTTTTGTTATAATGTTGAAGCTGATTCGTAACTTTTTCCTTAATGTCAATACACTATGCAGAGTATTAAGTCGAATATGAATTTTATTTCTATATACAGGGTGTTCACTATGAACGGTTGCCAATTGGTAATTTATAAACCGTTAATCAAAGACATATATTTCCAATTACAAAAATGCTTTTAAAATGGTAAAGAATTGTTTTTAAGCGATTTAGGTAAAAAAAAAATTACATGAAAATTAACATTTTATACTGTCCTCTCGTCCTGTAAGTGATATTTAGTAAACTTTTCCGCCTACTTTACCAAATAAGAGAAAAAAAGGTCCAATTCATCTAACATTAAAATTGACCGAGTTATTAAACATTAAATTTCATAACTTAAACACCTTTTCTGTAGTTGAAAACGAATGAAATGGACTGAGCTTTAAGGGAACGTACACTAAGTGCTTAAAATGTTATAAAGGGCGTCCATTTCCAGAACAAACAAATAACTACTTCCTGAACCATTTGTCACAGACATATATTTCCAGTTACAAAAATGTTTTTAATGAAGTAAAGAAATGTTTTAAAGCGATTTAACAGAAGATGTCGCGACCGCATAAGTTTTATAATTATGTTAAATTTAATTAATTAACTTCTAGATTGGTTAAAATAATTTAAGGTGTGAGTTTCAAAATTCTCTTTATCGATAAAATCCAATTTTGGGGAATCGTGACCTTTAAATGTGTCCATTGGCTTTCATTATAAATATGGAGATTATGGTATTACATTAGTGCAGATTAGTATAGACTGATAGAAAAAACAAAAGCGATAAAGCGAGTTTTGAAATTCACATCCTCAGTTGTATTTTTATATATGTTTTATTTTGTAAGGAAATGGAACTGCTTCTTTTCATAATTTTATTTTAAAAAGTTGTGTTATTTTGACAAGCTTTTATTTTACTTAAAATGTTCGTAACTGTTTTCTCCTAATTCAAAATTTGTATTCAAATTTTAAATCACTTCTAAATATTCGATCGAGGTTCAATTCGCATATTTATTTATATCCAATGACAATGTAACATTAATACTATTTTAGGTGCGTACAATTTATTTATTTTATAGGAGTACTATAAATTCCATTAGGTTAAGTATTCTAATAGAATTTCAAATCTGTATCACTTTGTAACGTATTGTTACTGTTGCTTTTCATAATTTAATTTAACAAGATTTCTGCTCTTTTTATTTATATTTTTACTACAATTATGTATATTTTGCTTTAATATGTAAACATGTATTTATAAATAACGTTGTTAAAATTAGCTTATTCTCAATGTTTCATGTTAAATTTTATACGTCACGTTTATTTTTATTTCCAGTAAATTTCTGACTAACTCCTATTTTGCAGTAAAAAAGATGCTTCAACCTTAAACAGCTATTACTCTATCAGTTTTAATCGCAGAGGAATGGCATTTTTTTGTCATAATTGTTAGAAAAGTGGTAAAAAATTACTAAATATCACTTATAGGGCTAAAGGACGGTAAAAAAATTCAATTTTCGTATTTTTTTAATATTTATTTTGACCTAAATCACTTAAAAAACAGTTATTTACTCTTTTAAAAGCATTTTTAAAATTGGAACTATACGTCTATGACTAACGATTTAGAAAGTAGACATTGATCACTGTTAAGAGCGAAAACCGTGGAAATGTTTTCGATATATAAACGTTAAGGGGTCTCGGCATTCTTAGAAAAGAGAAAAATGTAAAACAGACCATTTTCAACAATTAAAATCATTAAAGGAAAATCATTAAATGTAATCATTCAATGTTTTGAAAAACACAACTATATTAAAGCATCATGTTTTATCTGAAATTCGCTCTGCTTGTTTCAGTTTATCATTGATAAAATCGTGAATATCTATCAGTAAAAAAAAATTAAAGGAAACTTTTGAATATTTTAATAATAGGCTTTTCACTAGCTATTTTCGATATAATACACCATAAAACTGAATATTTTTTGGTATTAGGTTTTCTACATGGCATGTAATATAGATATGAGAAGCAAAATAAATATGTGATAAGAAGTTCTTATTGAAAAAAATCTTTTTTTCAAAACGCTAGGCTGTATGTGGAGTAAGAAAAATAAACTACATATATTTCAGTGTTCTAACCATACTTCTATTTCTGAGTATTTCTAAAGACTCAGAATAAAATTGCATAAACACTTGAGACAATATTGTGGGTTTGTTTTATTGTTGTGTTGATTCATATTTTTTTCTTTTCCGTAAAATACACAATGCACATTATTCAGCTTCATATACATTTTACTTACATGTATATATTTTCGATATATAAACGTAAAAGGACCTCGGAATTCTTAAAATAGGGAAAATGAAAAAAAAGGACCAATTTCAACATTTAAAATCATGAAAATGAAAATGATTTAAAAACAAAATTTGTGTTATATTTATTCCAACAATTTTAAAAAGTGAAAGATACATAATTGGTATTTATATGATGTTCCATGTTGTCAGGTATTTTTCGAGCAGAATATTGATATAACAGATTGCGCACAGGATTACAAATAACTTTTAGTACTGGAATGAATATTTTCGAGCTTAATTTTACTTCAAACTATAGTAATTATAGTGAACCTTAGTAAATTTATTTTTAATGATAGACATGAATCGTCATTAACAGATATATTTGTGGTGTAAACATCACACAACAAATACCACATATTTAAAATTAAATATAAGTTAAAAATTAAACCCTTTTAATTTAAACAAAATCATTACAATTCAATGTATTAATTATGCCTGCACCAGAAGTAATACTGGCTTGCAAAATTCTCATGAAAAGAAAACATGTTCTCAAAAATCCAATTATATTAAAGAATCATGTTTTATCTGGAATTCATTTTAGCTGTTTACATTTACCCATTGAAACAAATCGTTAATACACTGAAAAAAAAACAGATTAAAAGGAGGCTTTTAAATATTTTAATAACAGGGATTTCACTAGCTATTCGATATAATACAATATAAAACTGAATGATTCCATTTTTGTTGCTCGTTTTTCGATACGGCATGTACTGTAGATAGTAGTTCAATGCATTAAACCATGAGAAATTTTGGCTTGAGAAGTTCATGTAAAACCATGTTCTGAAAAACACAATTATACAAAAGCACCATGTTTTATCTGAAATTTCCTCTGCGTGTATCAGTTTATCATTGATAAAGTCGTGAATATGTATCAGAAATTTTTTTTTTAAAGGAAACTTTTGAATATTTCAAAGATAGGTGTTTCACTAGCTGTTTTCGATATAATACACCATAAAACTGAATAATTTTTGGTGTTAGTTTTTCTATATGACATGTAGTATAGATATGAGAAGCAAAATAAACATGTGATAAGAATTTAATATTCAAAAAAATATTTTTCCCAACCCTAGGCAGCATGTGGAGTAAGAAAAATAAACTACATTTATTTCAGCATTCAAAACGTACTTCTATTTCTGAATATTTCTAAAGACTCTGAATGAAATTTTAGTCTACATAAACTCTTGAGCCGATATTGTGGGTTTGTTATATTGTTGTGGTTGATTCATTATTTTTTCTTTACATCAATACACAATGCACAATTATTCAGCAATTGAAAGATGCAGAATTTGTATTTATATGGTGTTCCATGCTGTCAGGTATTTTTCGAGCAGAAAATTGGTATAACAGTTTGCGCGCAGGATTTCAACTTTTACAACTGGAATGAATATTTTACTTCAAAATTTACTTCAAACCATAGTAATTACAGCGAAACTATGTAAATTTATTTTTAATGATAGACATGAATCGTCATTAACAGATATATTTGCGGTGTAAAGATCACACAACGAATACCACATATGTAAAATTAAATATAAATTAAAAATAAAGTATTTTAATTTTAAACAAAATCATAACAATTCAATGTATTAATTATTCCTGCACCAGAAGTAATATTGGCTTGCGAAATGCTCATGAAAAAAAAATGTTCTCAAAAACACAATCATATTAAAGAATCATGTTTTATCTGGAATTCATTCTAGCTGTTTATATTTACCCATTTAAATACATCGTTAATACACGAAAAAAAAACAGGTTAACAGGAGGCTTTTAAATAGTTTAATAACAGGGATTTTACTAGCTATTCGATATAATACATATAAAACTGAATGATTTGATTTTTTTGCTCGTTTTTCGATACGGCATGTAATATAGATAGTAGATGCAAAATAAATATGCGATAAGAGGATCTTATTGAAGAAAGTCCTGATACATTCTTGATCCTAACCCTAGGCTGCTTTTAGAGTAAAAAAGTAAACTGCACATATTTCAATGTTCTAAACATGCATTCTAATTTCTAAATATCACAAGACATTCTCTATAATCTCTTGAAATAATATGGTGGGTTGGTTATAATGAAGAGAGGTTGGTCATAACTTTTTCTTCACTGTCAATAAACTATGCAGTACATACAGTTTCATGCAGATGTCAGTTATATGCATATATTTTTGATATATAAACGTTATGAAACATCTGAATTCTTAATATTGGGGAAAATGAACACAACGATATTCAACATTTAAACTTATAAAATGTACATGATTTAAAAACACAATTTTTTATAATTTTTATTCCTTCTATTTAAACAATTGAAAGATACAGATTGTATGGCGTTCTACAATGTCAAATATTTTTCGAACAGAAAAATGTCATAATAACTTGCATAAAGGACTTGTATAATCTGTACCTAGAATGAGCATTTTAAATCCTATTTCTACTTCAAACGATAGTAATTACCAGGAACCTAAATACATTTCTGTTTAATGAAGGACATAAGCCGTCATTAACAGATATAAATGCGGTGTAAACATTCAATATATGTTAAATGTTAAACTCTTTTAATTTTAAACAAAACCAGATCAGTTCAATGAATTCATTATGATTGCACCAAAACAATTTTTTGCTTCCGAAATGGTCACTGAAAAACAAGTTCTGAAAAGCACAAATATATTAAACCATCATGTCTTATCTGGAATCCACTATCCCTGTTTAAATTTATCTATTAAAAAACATTGTTAATATATATCAGAAAAAAATAAAGGGGGCATTTCACTAGCTATTTTTGATATAATGCCTTACAAAACTAAATATTGATCGATATGACATGTTTGACACGAAAAAAACTTTTGGCTTGAGAAAATCTCATGTAAAATCAAATATTGAAAAACACAGGTATCAATTATGATTAAATGAAATTCGATCACGCTATTACAAAAAAATAAGAAGAAATCTTGGTACATAGCAGATAAATATTTTTTAAAGGAAGCTTTTGAATAATTTTATTAATTGAGTCTCATTAGCTATTTTCTTTATAATACACTATAAATCTGAATATCTTCGATACTTTATGTAATTGTTCCTTTTTCGATACTTTAGTATAGATATGATAAGCAAAGTAAATATGAGATAAGAAGTTCTTATTAAAAAAAATTCTTGATCCTAACCCTAGGCTGTTTGTGGAGAAAAAAAAAGTAAACTACATATAATTCAATGTTTTATAGTAGTGTTTTTTCTGAATACTACAAGAAATGCAGAATGAAATTTTAGCCTACACTGTTAAAAATCTTGTCCTAGTTTGAACCAAATTTTGGTGCTCCATAGCTGCCACTGTAAGGTGGTGAAATCTCGAACCAATATTTGGAGTTCCTGTTGAAGCATAGTTCCAATAGTTGGAACGAGGTTGGAACAGGAAGCTCCAAATGTTGGCACGAGAGTTAACCATCTTATGGTGGCAGCTATTGAGCACCAAAATTTGGTTCAAACTAGGACAAGATTTTTAACAGTGTACATAACCACTTGAAACCATGTAGTGGGTTTGTTTTAATGTTAAGGTTGATTCATATATTTTTTCTTGATTGTCAATACACTATGCAGTATATTAAGTTTCATATCTCGGGATTCTTGAAAAAGGGGAAAATAAAAGAAAGCAACAATAAACAAAAGAACCATTTTCAATATTTAAAATTATAAAATGTAAATGATATAAAAAATACATTTATTATTATTTTTAAATGCGGAATTACTATTTATAGGAGGTATCAAACAGGCAGATATTTTTTGAAGAAATTCCTATAGCTGTTTCCATGGAGAATTACGTCAAATAAATCTTGTAACTAGAATATATATTTAAGAGCCTAATTCTACTTCAGACTATAGTAATTACAGCGAACCAAAATAAATTTCTATTTAATGATGGACATAAATTATCGTTTACGAATATAAATGCAGTGTAAACATTACACAGCATGTAACACAAATGTAAACATTAAACATAAGTTAAATATTAAAGTCTTTTAATTTTTAAGCAAAATCATAACTTTACAATGTATTAATTGTGATTACAGCAGAAAAGATTTGGCTCGACAAAATCTGAAAACCATATAAAACCAAGTTCTGAAAAGCACTAATTTATTAAAGCATCATGTTTTGTCTAAAATTCCCTCTCTATATATATCATTGAAAAAAAAATCGGGAATATGCATAAAAATGTTTTAAAGAATGCTTTAGAATACTTTAATAATAGGCGTTTTACTAGCTATTTACGATATAATACACTATGAAACAGAATATTTTTTGGCTTTTCAATATGGCATGTAATATAGATATGAGAAGGAGAATAAATATGCGATAAGAAGTTCTTATTTAAAAAATTCTTGATCCTAACCCCAGGCTGCTTGTGGAAAAAAAAAATAAACTAAATATATTCCAATGTTCTAAATAAGCATTCTAGTTCTGAATAGTTCTAGAGATTCAAAATGAAATTTTAGTCTACATAAACTCTTGAGACGGTATAGTGGGATTGTAATAATGTTTAGGTTGGTTCATTACTCTTTCTTTACTGTCAATACACTATGCAGCATATTCAGTTTCATGTAGATTTTACTTATATATATTATTTTCGATATATAAACGATAAAAGTTCTCAGAATTCTTAAAATAGGAGAAAATGAAAAAAATAAAAGCATCATTTTCAACATTTAACATCACAAAATGTAAATGAATTTAAAAGACAATTTCAAATTTTTTTATTCCAACCACTTAAAAAATTGAAAGTTACAGAAGAAATACTTACATGATGCTTCATACTGTCAGATATTTTTTCGATCAGAAGATTGCTATAACAGTTTGCGTGAAGGATTACAGATAAATTTTGCAACCAGAATGAGCATTTTGAGCCTAATTCTACTTCACTCTATAGTAATTACCGATGACATAAATAAATTTATGTCTAAAGAGAGACATAAATCGTTATTAACATAATTAAATGCGCTGTAAATATTACACAACGCATAAGACAAGTTTAAACATTAAATATAAGTTAAAAATTAAAATCTTCTATTTTTAAACAAAATCAGAAAAGTTCAATGTATTAATTATGGTTACACTAGATGATGTTTTGGCGTGCAAAATTCTCATGTAAAACCAAATTCTGAAAAAGCGCAATCATGCAAAAGCATTATGTTTCATCTGGAATCCACTCTCCTTGTTTAAATTCATCCATTGAATATCGATGTTAATATATTATAAGAAAAAAAGTTTTTAAAAAAAGGCTTTTGAATAATTTAATAATAGTGAATTCTTTAGCTATTTTTAATATAATACGCTATAAAACCGAATATTTTTGGCGTTCGTTTTTCGATATGGCATTTTATATAAAGATGAGAAGGAAAATTAAAACGTGATAAGAAGTTATTCAAAAAATTCTTAGCTTCTTCCGAAGAAAAAAGGTAAACTACATATATTTCAGTGTTCTAAACATGCGTTCTATTTCTGAATATTACTAAAGATTCAGAATGAAATTTATCTACATAAACTCTTGAAACGATATAGTGGGTTTGTTATAATGCTGAGGATGATCCTTAACTTTTTTCTTTACTGTCAATAAAACAAGCAGTATATTCAGTTCCCTATAAATTTTAGTTATATATGTATATATTTGATATATAAACGTTAAGGAATCTTAGGATTTTTAAAATAGGGAAAAATGAAAAAAAATGACCATTTTAAACATTTAAAAAAATGCAAATGATTTAAAAAGACAATTTTTATTAATTTAATTCTATCCATTTAAATAATTTAGAGTTACAGAATAAGTATTCATATGGTGCTCCATATTGTCACATTTTTTGAACAAAACAATGCTATAACAACTTGCGTGCAGGGTTACAAATAAATTTGGCATCTAAAATCAACATTTTCGAGTCTAATTCTACTTCAGACTATAGTAATTATCGATGCCGTAAATAAATTCGTAAGTAAATCATTTTTATACATTCAATACAATTTTTTATTTTGCTAATACAAAATTTTCAAAATTTAACCACCATAATCTCCTAACAATACATTTTCTAAAATAAAAATGAAATTTTAGACTCCATTTGTACAAATTGAAATGACATATAGGTTTTAAAAAATTCTTGAAAAAACATTCAAAAGGTTTTATTTAAATAACAAGGAATGAGCTTTGTATGTATCGATGAAAATCCACTGCAAAAGTATTTATCTCGAAATTTAACAGAGCAATTAATGTTGGATTACAAAACTGAAATTTACTATACTGTAAGAGTACTTTTTTTGTCGTTGCTTCACGTGGCATTGTACTACATTAAAAGATTTACAACATACAATGTTTTATTAAAATTGTAGTAATATTTCATGTTTGAAGCTTATAATTACAACTGTAACAATATTTTTTAAGAAAAAAATATATAATATTATTTTGAAAAATAGATAATTTGATTTAATTGACACAACTGCTTCAATTACTCCCGTGTCATAGCCTTATTCGACTCCCCTTCTTGTTTCATAGGATTATCTTTCAGTCAATATCTTGAAAACCCAGAAAACAGTTTCCTTTTAAATTCTTGCATATTTCAACTAATACGCAAGGATCCTGGTTCATATTATCCAGGACCTGACGCTTAAGGCCCCACACTAGGCGCAGAAAAGACCCGGTTGATAATTTAAAGTCTATGGGGGCGTTCTTTTCAAATATATCGCTTAAATTTTAGTATTTTTACATGATTTTTTTGCATAGGATAGATGAGGACGTTCCACAACCGGTCTAGGTTTTACTTTTTAAAGTTTGGTTTGATTTGAAACAGATTTTTTTTAATTACTTTAAATTTCAAAACCTGTTTAAACCGGTTTTAAATTGAAACTATCATAATATAAAAAATATATAAGCAAAATCGAAAAAGTAAAAACTAGACTGGTTGTAGATCGTCCTCAGCTATCCTATGCAAAAAAATCAGGTAAAAATATTAAAATTTGAGCGATATATTTGGAAAGAACACCCAGATAGACTTTACATTATCATCCGGGTCTTTTTCTGTGCCTAGTGTGGTGCCTTAAGGTAACTCTCTGATTGTTGCTTCTGTGACGAATATCTGTCTTTTGTTGCTCGTGCTAGATCTTTCGTGATACGGTTTTTTTTTTTTGCCATAATATCAGACAACACATGTTCACATTGTTTAGTACTACAAAAAATTATATCGCCGACATTAAAACGGACTATCGCAAAAACACAGTGGGTAGTAAGGTTATTTTTACTAATAGATTTGAGGTATGAGAGGTTGAGTCGTTTTGATTGAATGTTTGTTTATTAGCGGCTCATTCATGACAGCTTACCTATTAGGTCCTTGTAGACGGCGCGCTGTTTTGTAAAGTAGCAGATAAATTCTAGCACGTGCCAAAATGATTTAAATGTATCTTTAATGATACATAATTAATAAAATGTAATGAGATAGAAAATTTTTGATAAATTTTATTTTGTTTAACGGGGTTTGTGACACACATCTCTTCAAATTTTCTAAGAAAAAAGTTATTGCATTAAAAATTTCTCTATTTTTATGCTTAAAATGACGTTTAAAAAATATGTCTATCTTCATTAAAGAGGAAGTGTTACTTTTTTTTCCTTTTGAATTCTTTTCAAAATATAATTTCCAAGCAATGGCAGTCATGGAACTGACTTCTTGTGAAAATGCATCTTTTTCTAATTATGTTTTTTTTTTTTTTCAAAATTTCTCTGATTTAAATACTCATAACTCAAGAACCATTAAAGATTAAAGATTCAATCTTTGAACATGTCATTTTGGATTATTTTACTTTAATTGTGATTCAGGAAATTTCAAAAGAAAAGATTTACTTTCTTTTATTATGAAATATTATGAAAATATGATTTTTTAAAGAAATGTTACATCATCATTTTTTCAAATATTTGGTTTAAATATTTTTATTAATATTCAGGGGTCGCAGCGTCCCTAAAATTTTCGCATATTTCTACCAGTATTTTAAATCAAAAATTTTCGTGTCAGATTCGTTAAAAATCTACAATGAAATTGTATAACAAATATCTTCGTTTTAAAATTGTAGTAGGAAACTGTGAAAGTTTTGGGGACGCTGCGACCCTTGAGTATCATTATTATTTTTAAATGCTGAGCTTAAATTAACATTTAGATCATTCTGTTTTTTTAAAAGTAAAAAAAAAATATATGATATTTCTACAAAAAATAATTTTGAGTTATAACAATTTTAAATTACACCACCTTTTAATAAATTTTAAATTTTATTTATTTTTTTTTTCAAAAATCATAAGATTTTTCATGTGATTTTATTAATGATTTGATTAACCATCACAAAAATAAAAAAAATTAACTCAACAAATAAAAAATATTTAAAGATATTTCTCGGTACCCCTTAACCATGAAAAATTTATTATAAGCAATTTTTCACCATTTTTTTCGAAATTCATTAGAAACGTGTAATTCTTAAAATACAGGAAAATTCCCGATATTTTAACTATCTTTCTCTAATCGAAAACTTATTTTTTCCATAAGCTGACAAAAATCGGAAACATCTGTTCTTGTTTATCTTAAAAGTTGTAGAACAACTAGTTTATGCAATTGTTTGCCAGGTGCAAACGTTTTTTCAAGATTGCTTAGTCTATTCATAAATGACATACATTGATAACAGCAACTTACTATTTTCTCTGTTGTGCAGAAATAGAATGCATGAGCGACAAATCTATTCAAGAAGCTTGTTTTCAAAAAAAGATTTTCTGTGTTTACTGTATGTTAGGTACAAAAGCGATGAGAGAGTCACCATATTTACGCGTAATTAATATGTAGCACGAAGTAAAAGAAATAGACTGTAAATAAAGGATGTTTTAGTTCCGTTAAAATCTGTAAAGGATAATATAAATGTATGTATCTAAAAATTATTTCTAGTATATGCCACTAGTTTAGCCACAAATATATACCAGTAACACAAAAAGACTAGCACGTACTTTTTTATGACAAAATAATTTAAATTTAAATTTAGTGATACAAAGTTAAAAATTGTGGCGCGAAAAAAGAAACTTTAAACATTATTCCTGATATATATAGGGTCATTCCATGGTAACTTACGTTACATTTAGATCAATTTCCTGCAGTAATTTTAGTAATATAACACTATAAAATATTCAAATGTAAAATTAACATGATTTGTCAATGAAACCTGCCTAAGGGTCAATTTGGATGAAAATTACCTAAAAAATGATAATGAAAATTACACTTTATATGAATTTACTTTTTTTTTTCAATAAGGGAAGTTACCATAGTAAATAAAACTACCAAAATTTAGTAAATAACATTAAAACGAGGTAGTTTTGAACTAAATATGGCTTTGAATAAGTTAAACTACCAAACCAAGTCAATTTTACATTTTGAATAATTTTTTTGTGTGTGTTATATTACTAAAATTACTAAAAATAGTTCAAAAATCAACGTAAGGTACCATGGAATGACCCTAAATATGTTTAACCTGTGATACTTGATGCCCTTGAAAAACCATCAGAAGCGTGCATTTTTTAAAACACAGGGACATTCCCGGTATTTAAATTAGTTTACCACAAATAAAAAAAAATCTATTCGCTAATAAAAATCTTGACACATGTTCTTGTTTATCTGAAATGTTATAGGATAAATAACTGATGCAATTCGTCACCTGTCTAACTGACATTTTGAAAAAAATTGACTTTTTGGCATAGGAATGTTCTATTTGTATCAATGAATGTATTTCTACATTAAAATTTTGATATTTATAATTTATATTCGCTTGCGAAAGATAATAATATGGTTCATCAGAAATTGTTGAAAACAGTCAGAATAATAAAGTTCTATGTTCAAAGTAATCGCAGACACATATAAGATAATATATTATTATTTTATTTTACAATATATAATGAAAACCAGCAATCATTTACTTCTTGTGTGAAAGAATAAGTTATTTCGAAAATTAAATCTTTTTCGGTAAAATATAGAGGAAATTTTTAGCAATAAAAATGCTTTTAAATATGTTTTTAGGACGTCGATATGTAAAACGAATTGTGTTTAATTTTATTAATGGACCTGATCGAAGACAGGGATGAAGGGCTAATCATAATTCATTTAAATTTAGAAAATCCTGTGGGAAAAATGGATGATAGTTTAGATGAAGCGACAGCTGTAGATATTCTTGATGCTAAAACAATTTTTAAAAATCAGTAAAATTAATTCCTACAAATCCAATTGATGGTAGGACTATGGATTTTTCGTAAGTTAAAAGTACCTTTATATAGTTATATACATCATACTGGCAATATCTTGTCTCCAGCTGCGAACAAAATACCCGAGGTAAATTTTCAAGCAGAATAATTTCAAATGATATCAAGAGTTAAAAAAAAAAGCTCTTATTGAAAGTTTTTCCAAGATTGAGTCACACTACAACAAGGCAAGCACTAAAAAACATACTTAGAATCAGGGTATAACTTACAGAAAATGTATGACTTGTACTTCCAGAAATGCAGAGAAAGCAATGTAGAGACAGTGAAACTTTCATGTTAGGCACATATTTAATACTCAGTTCAACATGGAAGTCAATAAACCAAAGAAAGATAGGTGTGACCACTGTGAAGAGTATAAACATGCTGAAACCCAGGGAGAAATAAAAAATTACATGCAATTTAAATATGATCTGCCCAAAAAAGAAGTTGAATCCACCAGAACTCTCAGAAATGATGACAGAAATCCCCCTGATCTATCAGTCATTTGCTTTGTATTAGAAAAGTTGTATATGTCCAAAAATTGATGTCAGCAACTTTTTCTATAAAGAAAATTAACTTGTATAACATGACAGCACATGCAACATGGAAGAAAGAAAAGAAAGCATATTGTTGCTTGTGGACAGACGACATGTCAGGCAGAGATGGGAATGACATAAGCTCAACTGTATGAACGACTGTTAGGAAGATACTGACAGACTTTCCCCATGCTGATATTTTAATTTTATATTGTGATAGTTGTGTTCCTCAGAATATCTTAATATCTTAAACAATCGCAATACCTCTACAAACTCCTCCACATATTTGGATATTACTCTAAGATATTGTACATCTGGACATAAATGAGTGTAAGAATGGAAGAGTAAGTAAATGGATAATATTTACAGTCAAATAAAAATAGCAATGAATGTAGCAGAATATTTTTCGCCTTTTTCATTTATACGTCTGTTGCTGAGTGTAAATCGCAATAATCCATTTACAAACCTGAACATGAAATCAGAACAGTTCTTAAATTTCCACTCGTGTAGCAAAAAATTTGCCTAATCTCGTTCCGTAGACCAAGTGTGATACAATTATGATTCACACAACTTCTTTATAATATTGAGTTTAAGACAAGCGACTGTTGTGACCAGAATTTAACAGCGGTGAATTTGCAAAGGAGCTCCTCCAAACGACGAGGAGTATCAACATCATTTCCACAAAGGACTTTACCAAATCCTGAAGAAAGAAGGATTGCATTAACAAAGATAAAATAAAAGGTCTGTAGAACATGCTAAAGTAGTTTCCGAGGGATGAAAGGTTCTATTTAAAAAAAATGTTTAAGAGAAATTAGTCTAACTGTAATATGAAATAAAGCATGTTTATGGAACATTCCAAAATTTCGACTAACAAAAGAGTATCAAACTTATTTAGTTGTTTTAAAAACAACAAGAAAGTTTTTTCATTTAAGGCTATAAAGTCTTTTCTTTTGAGCAAGAGTATACCTGACTGTAATACGAAAAATGCCATTTATAATTCATTTCAATTTCATTTATCAGCATAATCACAATTTTTTGTATTAATTTTCATACTCCCCCACTGAAATAGCACGCTACAAAAGAAAAACGGTTGGTTCCTATTTAATAAAATTAAATATTTAAGCTATTTTATGTTCAGTTAAATAATATATTTAACTTACGTACATTCATTAATTTGTGAAGATAGTTTAATCAGTATGAGTAAGTGGGAGTGGCAATTTGCTGTTATTATGCTACAATATAGAGAGTAATACATATTTTACTATCCAGTGAAGTTTATTCAAATTAATCAACGAAATTTCACTTTGTTAAACTATAACAAATTACACAAATTAAGAAAATATGGTTTTTTCATGATAGAACCATCTTATTCTAATGATAACACGACGTTTGAGAATAATATGGTTCTATTAAATTTTTTAAATGTAAAAAAAAAATCCATGAAAATGTTATTTAAAAACTTTTTTTTTGTAGAAATACTGTCTATACCTAACATATGAACCTATTAATGCCAAAAAATTTTTTAAACTTTAATAGCTGAACGTACACAGCATGCTGATTTTCAAAGTCTTCTAACTCGAAATTGATTTTTGGCCAGATAGAACCATCTTATTCTCAGGTGACGAATTGTCTGTCAGGAACAAACTCTATTTCAAGATTTCTTAATCCATTCATAAATGACATATGTACGGAGGTGTACTAAATTAAAAAGAAAAACTAAAAAGAAAAAGCAAGTAGACTGTAAATTTAATGGAATGTTTATTTTTCTAAGAGTCGCTGCTTGATGCAGCATTAGAGCTTGTTGCTAAGAGACTGTTTCTCTTAATCCACTGCGTCACACAACACGTGAGCAGGGTTACAGTAAATTGCCGATTGGCGTATAATTGGCGTGGGCTGTGTTTGTCGCCAAGGCGATGTTACAAGAACACAATACAGAAGCGGAACATCCCGCCCGGCGTTGAAATATTTTTATATTTCAAGATACATATGCAATACAAGTAATAATACAATATGATACAGATTATAAGCAAAAATAAATAAATAAAATAAATAAACACAAATAATACATGAAAAATTAATACATAATAAAGCACATTTAAAGTTTAGGATCTATGATGTTGTCCTCAATGGGTAATATACTTATTTTTGAAATAGGTCGTTTAAAATTACCCTTAGCGGTACGAACTTCAACTACCCTGACTATCCCGTCCGCGCCTGGGAAAACCTTATTAATGCGGCCTAGTGACCAAGTGCAAATGGGTAATTGTGAGTCCTTAAGCAAAACTAGCATTCCTGGCAGAATATTAGGCCTTTTAAATAGCCACTTGTTTCTTTCTTGTAACTGGCTCAGATAATTATTCTGCCAACGTTTCCATATTAACTGCATTAATTTTTGAGTCCTTTGCCATTTATTTAGCAAATTATCTTTGACCTCACTTAAATTGGGTTCTGGAATTAAATTAAGAGGCTTTCCTATGAGAAAGTGACCAGGAGTCAACACCTGAAGATCGTCAGGATCTGTTGACAAAGGACAAAGCGGTCGCGAATTTAAAATAGCCTCTATCTGTGTGATAACTGTCAGGAATTCCTCGATCGTGAGATGAGTTGAACCCACAGCTCTTTTTAAGTGGTATTTGAAAGATTTGACTCCTGCCTCCCAAAGGCCACCAAAATTTGGCGCCCTAGGAGGGGAGAACTTCCAGTTAATACCTTCAGAAGCTAAAAAGTTCGAAACTTCATCACTCGTAACAAGTCTACGTAAATGTTTTAGTTCTGCTGAAGCCCCAACGAAATTTGTAGCATTGTCGCTAAAGATTACAGAGCCTTTCCCACGACGAGCGAAGAATCTTTTTAGAGTCGCTATTATAGCCTCGGATGTCAAATCTGAGACAAAATCCAAGTGCACAGCTTTAGTGACCATACATACAAATATGGCAACATAGATTTTCTGAAAAGTACCCTTTCTTTGACCTTTATATTTTATTTCAAAAGGCCCACTTAAATCTAATCCCACATTTGAAAATGGGGAACTGGGCACTATTCTTTCAGGAGGGAGATCCCCCATCATTTGACTAGCCGTTATAGGTTTAATTTTAAAGCATTGTAAACACTCATGTACAATTTTACGCGCAATATTTCTGCCACCAAGCGGCCAATATTTTTGACGCACAGTGTTCAAAAGAGCTTGGGGTCCTACATGAAAATCTCGTTTATGATAATATTGAAAAATTAGTTTCGTCAAGCGACAGCTCGTCGGAAGTATAATGGGGTGTTTATGATCAAAATTCAAATTTGATTTTGCTAGTCTTCCTCCCACCCTCAATAAGCTACCTCCATCTAAAAAGGGATTTAAGAATTTTAACTTACTTGCGCGATGAACCGAAGATCCCGCTTGGAGGGCCGAAATTTCATTTTTGAAATACTTTACCTGTTCATTTTTTATTAAATAAACCTCTGCCTTTCTTAATTCCTCCAACAACAGAGGGCCGGTTGCAGATGTTGCTTTTTTACATTTATGTATGAATCTGAAAATATAAGCTAAAATTCTAATTAATTTTTGGAAATTATTGCTAAGATTAATTAAATTATCACAGAAATTAGAGTCATTATGAATAGCGAATGTCAAGTTGCTGGGAGCTTTAAGCTCACTAGAATAATGTTCATCTTTAATGTCACTTATATTAGAGTCAGTTTTTGCTATTGTTTCTTCAAGAATTGAAAGAGGCGGGCCATGCCACCACAACTGGTTAGAAGACAGGTTTTCCACACTTGCACCTCTTGATATCAAGTCAGCTGGATTGTGTTCTGACGGAATATGAAACCATGGAAAGTTCTTAGTTTGTTCCTTAATTTGCACAACGCGGTTTCCCACAAACGTTTTAAGGAGATGAGGAGCAGTGTCTATCCAAGCTAAAGCAATAGTTGAATCAGAAAACAAATTGACTGAAGCTACTTGTTTGTCTAATGAATTTAAGACCTTGTTAGTGAGTTTAGCCAGAAGAAGATATGCTGACAGTTCGAGACGTGGCACTGTTATTACTTTGGTTGGACACACACGGGATTTACTACATAATAAGTAACTGATGGTTTCACTAGAATTAGATGTTTGCATGTATATCACTGCGCCATAAGCCTTGGAAGACGCATCTGCGAAACCATTTAGCACCACTGATTGGTTCACAGCTAGGAAGCATCTTGGTACTTCAATGGATTCCAGTTCTTTAAGACTTTCGAGGAAGGTTTCCCATAGTTTGGCGACATGAGAGGGCAGCTTCTCATTCCACTCTATTTTAAGAAGCCATAGCTCCTGCATGAATATATTTGCTTTAGCAATCACTGGCCCTAAGAGACCGAGAGGATCATAAATTCGGGCAATTTGCGAAAGTACATCTCTTTTTGTGAAATCACTCTTTGTGTTGATATTAACTTTATACCTAAACGTATCATTGAAACTGTCCCACAACATCCCTAATGTTTTAACAGTTATTTCTTCAGAATTTCTGTCCAGGGGAAACATGTGATTATCAGTAGATTGGACCTCATTGGTACACCATTTGTGTAAAACCATCCCTCCCTTTAGGAGGAGTTCAGTTAATTGCGATTTCATTAATCTGAATTCTTCTAAATTGGATGAGCCCGATAGGCAATCATCCATATAAAAGTCCTTCAAAACAATTTTCGATGCTAACGGGAATTCCTTTTTCTCATCTAGAGCTAATTGTTGTAATACTTTGGTGGCTAAGTAGGGAGCACAAGATGTTCCATACGAAACTGTTGTTAGCTGAAATACCTTAACCGGGGATGACATACTGTCTTTCCACAAAATTTTTAAATATTTGTACTGGGATGGATTTATTTCTATCATCCTAAACATTTGTTTAATATCCGCAGTAAAAGCATAAATATGCTTTCTAAATCTAATTAATATCGAAAAAAGATCATCTTGCAGAACTCCACCCTTATATAATAAATCGTTCAAAGATTTTCCGTTGGTTGACTTGGCACTAGCGTCAAAAACGACGCGTAGTTTTGTGGTTTTACTAGAGGGTCGTAAAGCGCCGTGATGTGGTAAGTAATAGCCATCATTAAAGTTCGTGTTTTCTTTTATTTCATGCATGTGATTTAAATCTTTATATTCTTTAATAAATTCTGTGTATAAATTTTTCATAACAGGATCTCGATCTAAACGTTGCCACAGAGAGTTTAATCTTTTCAAAGCAAGATTTTTGGAATTTCCCAAATCGGGTTCTAAAACCTGTGGTTTAAACGGCATCGTGACCACAAACCTACCATCCGGTTTTCTGAAGTGCGTTTTATCGAAGTGATCATTACAATATTCTAATTCCTCACTGTTACAGGGTTTTAAATTTTGCACTTCTTCAATTTCCCAAAAAGACTTCAAAGTGTCATTAAGTAAATCAAGATTTTTTGTTAAGAAACAATAATTAGTATTATTATTATTTACTGTTTTGTCATAAATACACCCAGATACTAAATATCCAAAAATACTTGATTGCAAATATAAACTATTGCCTAACTTTATTTTTTCTTCATTTAAAAGAGAAAAATACAGTTCAGCACCGATAATTATCTCCACACTGCTTGGAATGTTAAATTTTTTATCCGCTAAACAAATATTTGCTGGAATTTTTAAATCTGATATGTTTATCTTTTTCGAGGGCGTGAAGTCACAAATGTTTGGAACGATTAATAACTCAATATCATAACTGGCACTATTCATTTTATTTGACAACTTTGATTTGATTCTAGATTTAATGTAAATAGGCAATTTATTTATTCCACTTACAGGAATATTTATTTTCTCCTTTTTCAAGCCTAATATTTGTGCTGCTTTAAATGTACAAAAACAATTCTGAGATGCGGAATCTAATATTGCCCTGAAAGGAATTTTGATGCCATTTACATCTGTCAAATAAATTATTGCAGTGCTAATTAAAACAGATTTATTATTATCATTTTCATATGAAAAAAATGAATGAGCAGTAGTTTCGTTTTGTGATAAATCTTCCGAAACAAAATTGCTATTTATTGTTTCATGTATTGGGAGATTGTTTATAGGATTGTTTACTGGTGTTGTATAATTATGTAATGATGAATGATGGCTTGCGCTCTTGCAAACATGACAAGTGCTTTTTGAATTACAATAATTAATGAGGTGGGCTGAACTTAAACAATTGAAGCAAAGTTTATTTTTCTTAACAAGGTTAATTCGCTCACTTAACTTCATGTTTTTATATTTAACACAATGATATAAGGGGTGATTTTCGGTTTTACAAATTACGCAACATTTACTTTGAGGTTTGTTTGTTTTTATGAATAAGGATTTTGCAGTATATTTAGAGGATACATTAGAACTTATACTATTTAAGATTTGACATCTTCGCTCAAGAAATTCTAAAAATTCATCAAAATTAGGCACTTCATTATCCTTTAATGTTAGTTCATATTGTTTACGAGTTTCGTTATCTAGTTTATTTAGAATAATATTCAGCAAAATTGCGTTCGAGAAATTATCTCTATCATACTTTAAGATCTTTAAAGCCCTTAAATTTTTCTTCACGTTATCCAATAAAATGCGGAGATCCTTAGCGGATTCCTGTTTAATTACACAAAGATTTAAAATATTCTTTATATGACAATCTACCATAACTCTTTTATTCTCGTATCTTTGTTCTAACGCATTGAAAAGTGAAACATAATTTTCATCTGGTGTAAGCAAACTCCTCGCTTCACCAGTCAAAGCAGAACGCAAATAAAATAATTTTTCATTATCTTTTAAATTTGAATTATCATTAATAAGCTCGTTAAATGTACTTTTAAATACGGACCATTCTTCAATTCTGCCACTAAAAACCGGCAATATGACCCTAGGTAGCTTAATGCTAGACGTTTTAGCTTGGTCCTGTTCAATAGATTTTTTACTAGAATCAGTATTTTCATAATAAACATTAATAGAGGATTTTAAGCTTACCTCTAGTTTTAGAATATCCTCGTCCAGTTGACTCAGTATTTTTTCAGTTTCTTCCAACTTTTCTTCCTCTATTATTCTATAATATTCCAGTTTAAGAGCTTCAAACTTTTCTTCAGTTTTCGACAGTAAATCCAGGTGGGCTTTCCATTCGGATAAATTAAATGTTTTTCCATCCGTTGCGTTAAATATCCTGGTGACTTGGGCCTTGATATTCCCTCGCCTTCTGTTCAATGCTTTTATCTCAGTTTCCGACATTATTCATCTTGTTGACGAAATTCGATAAATTCAATATTTAATTCAATAGAAAAGACACTGATTCGTTCATACCTCCGGGTCGCTAGGACCAAATGTACGGAGGTGTACTAAATTAAAAAGAAAAACTAAAAAGAAAAAGCAAGTAGACTGTAAATTTAATGGAATGTTTATTTTTCTAAGAGTCGCTGCTTGATGCAGCATTAGAGCTTGTTGCTAAGAGACTGTTTCTCTCAATCCACTGCGTCACACAACACGTGAGCAGGGTTACAGTAAATTGCCGATTGTCGTATAATTGGCGTGGGCTGTGTTTGTCGCCAAGGCGATGTTACAAGAACACAATACAGAAGCGGAACAACATATTTTGATTACAGCGACTGATTATGGTTTTTTTTTGTGTAGGAATAGAATGAATGATTGACGCATCCATTCAAGATAATTCTTTTCAATTAAAGACTTTCCATGTTTTATGTATGTAAGTACAAATGCGATTAAATAGTCATCATACCTGCGGAGATTTAATATGTATACGAGGTAAAAGAAATAGAGGATAAATAAGGATATTTTAGTTCTGTTAAAATATGCAAAAGATAATATAAATACTTCAGCAGATTATTTCTAGTAAGTGTCTCTAGTTTAGCCACTAGTATGTACTAGAGACAAAAAAAAAGTCTATTACGTACTTTTTCTGACAAAATTATTTAAATTTGTGTTAAATGACACAAAGTAAAAAACAAAGCGACGCGATAAAACACTTTCGCCAATTTTCTTTTTTTTTTTAAATATTCCATTGAAAATACATTATAAACAATTTTTGACCCCTGTATTTGAAAACCATAAGAACAGTGTAATTCTTAAAATGCAGAAAAATTCTGGTATTTAAGCTAACCGCTAATAGAAAACTCATTTTTTTTCCATAAGCTAACAAAAATCTACATAACGTGTTCTTGTTTTCCTGAAATGTTAAAAGGCAAACAGTTCATGCAATTGTCTGTCGGGAGCAAACTTTTTTTCAAGATTCTTTAATCTATTCATGTATGACATATGTTGATTACGGCGACTTATTATGTTTTCTTTTTTGGTGACAGAGAAAATGAAGGATTGATAGATCAATTCAAAGGACTTATTTTCAATAAAAGATTTTCCATGTTTTCTGTATGTAAGTACAAAAGCAATTAAAGAGTCGTCATATCTGCGGAGATTTAAAATGTAATACGAGTTAAAAGAAATACTGGATAAATAAGGCATACTTTTGTTCTGTAAAATATGTAATAGATAATATAAATTTATTTGAATATTATCTCTTGTACGCTCCTCTAATTTAGCCACTAATATGTACTATTGACAAAAAAAGTCTATTACATACTTTTTCTGCCAAAATGGTTGAAATTTGTGTTTAATGACACAAAGTAAAAAAAAATGAAAATAAATTTTAAACAAGTTTTGAGCTCTGTATTTGAAAACCATCAGAACAGTGTAATTCTTAAAATGCAGGATAAATTCCGGTAGTTAAACTAACCGTTAACAGAAAACTTATTTTTTCCATAAGCTAAAAAAAATCTAGACAAGTACTCTTCTTTACCAGAAACGTTAAAGGACAAATAGTTCATCCTATTGTCTGTCAGGAGCAAACTGTTTTTCAAGATTCTTTAATCCATTCATAAATGACATATGTTGATTACAACTACTGATGTTTTCTCTTTTGGTGACAGGGAAAATGAATGATTGACAGATCAATTCAAAGGACTTACTTTCAATAAAAGATTTTCCATGTTTTCTGTATGTAAGTACAAAAGCAATTAAAGAGTCGTTATTCTTACGGTTGTTTAATGTGTTGACCGTGTAAAAAAAAAAAAAAAAAAAAAAAAAAAAACGATAAATAGCGGATATTTTAGTTCCGATAAAATATGTAAAAAAGTAACATAAATTTACTTCCAAAACTATCATTTAAAAATAAAAATAAAAAGTAGATAAAAAGTAGATAACCAGATTGATGCAGAATAGATCGTTACAATTTATTTATTTATTTAATTTTTCTTCAGTTTGGCAAAAAGGAGAAGTATCATTAAATACAAAATGCATGTATATTTCATTATTTTCAACTGATTTTATCTATATTATAAAGGCCAAACGTATCTTTTCGTAACGCATATGTCATTTTGCGAATGGCAGGTTGAAATTTAAAATGGAATTTTCGTTTTGCAATTTTTGTTACTGCAAATTTTTAAACTTCTTAACATCCCACATTATCAAATTTTACACCATCGTATAGGAATAAAATCTGCTTTAAAATGCCGTAATCTATTTTAGTTTATTTTTGAGACATTGATTTTTTGCAGCTTTCAATACAGTTTTTGTAATCGTGGAAACAAAAGTACTACATTTCTATTAAAAGTTAAGGGCAAAAAATAGATTACTGCATCTTTTCGTTGCCATTTGTTCATAAATCTGAAAAAATTGAAATTAAAATACGTCTTATTTCTAAAATATTGTCTGTTACAAAACCCGGTGAATTTTAGTTTTATTTTGCTTTTATTGATCAATTGAATGATTTTTAGTTTATTAAAAATTTACCTTACACTCGATACAAATTTTTCTCTTTACAAAAATTGTTTTAAAGAATAGTTGTGAGAGATGCTTTCTCAGTTTTTTTAATCCATATCAAATAAGGTAAACAATGCAAACTTATTAATTATTTAAATTTATTAAATGTGTAACCAATGCAAATTTACGTATGTAAACTCATTTTTTGAATTTTGAAGAAATATCAATCAATGAGTTCCGAAAAAAACACAGAGCTATTATAAACAAACAAATGAATACATTTGAGGTAATACATACTCAATTTGCTTCTTAAAAAATGGCATTATTATTGTTATTATTATTATTATTGCTAGGTTTGTGTATTATTCCGCGATAATGACGTCATGTATACTTTTCTATAGATGTTGTTTAAGAATTAATCGCAAAACAGGAATTCTTTAGCGGATGAAAATGATACGGTTTTATTTTAAAAAGCGTATATTTTAGTTCTTAAAACTGAAACGTGTTTTGCAGAAGTGCATCACATTGGCGTCAGCTACTTTGCAATACTTCACTGGTGAAAATATTTCACATTCGAAAATAACGAAATTGAAATCACACACTGATAAAACGCAATGTTTTACAGAAATTTAAAGTGTCTTTAAAATAGACCCGTGAGATAAAGTGTGCATGATGTGATCGGAAGTCTTTGTCCAAAAAATAAAGTTCTAGAACTTTATTTTTGACTGGATGAATTCACCACTTTCAGTACACAAGCAAATAAAAAAATCTTGGGAATAATTGGAGTTCAAGTCTATAAAAATCGTCATTTCACCTTATGTTACGTCACAGGAATATCTTCTATCATATTTCTTGCATACGGATTATTTTAGAATTTTTCATTTACTCTTAAAAGAATATAAATTGTTTTGTTTTCCAACCCAGCTAAAAATGAACTGCAGTTTTTTTGTAGAAGTGAAGTGTTTTTGAGGTTTTTCTAAAATTTCTCTAGTCTTTCTGTAGTGCAATCTCAACTATAAAATCACTTCAGTTATTTTGTAGTTAATTAAAGGTGATTTTGCAGTAATTTATTTTAAACATTCTGTGCGCTATTAACTTTGAAAACACTGTAGTTTTTATAAAGTCATTTTATAATCAAAAATTAAAAAATATATGACTTTATAACCGTAGAATCACTGCAGTGAATTTGAAGTTATTATCCAACCATTAATTTAGAAGTACATTTCGATGCATCTCTCGTATAACTGTAGTTATTGTCTGATAAATTCACAGAATTTAATCGGAGAAAAATAATTTCAAATGCTTCAAAATCGAACTAGGGATTTCTAATCCCATCGAATCACTCCGTAGTAAAAAAATTATTAGTTCCTACTTTGTTTTGTTACTTGGAAATTACAAGTATTAATACATTAAAATCCATTTCTTTTTTTTTTTAAATTCAGACATTGGCGTCTCCTATCTATGCTTCCTTCCCCCTAACTTAAAATTCTTAGTTCCTTTATTATGTTAAGCTAAGAGAAAAAAAAATAATTTCACTAAATTACATTTCGAAATCCAGTGAGGAGTAGTGACTACCTTTACCCCCTGCATACAACGGAAATTTCTTAGTTCCTTTATTTTAAGTGACTCTAAAGGAATAAATTTTGCGAGGTCTATCAAAATCAGATAAAAAATATATTAAGTTTCAAAAGTTATGAGGGACAATGGGCCTTTCACTCACCAGCCCCTTAATGCGAAATTTCTTCTTACTTTTTATTTTAAATTTCTTGAAAATTATACATTTTACTATGCTTTTGAAAATATCAGAAAAGAAAAATTTTGTTAATGTATATATATATATATATATATATTAATTTAGGAAGGGGCAAATACTTTCCTCTACCTTCCTCCCCCTAACAGAAAATTCTTAGTTCTTATATTTCAAGCTAAAGAAAAAGATTGAATTATAGTATTTTTTCAAAAATCGGAGAAAAAAATTAGTTAAATTTCAAAATCGAGTGAGGGAAAATAGCTCATCTATTCCCCCACCCCTCACGGAAAATTCTTCTTTTCTTTATTTAAATCACACTAACAGAATAAATTTTATTATGCTTTTGTAAATTGGAGGAAAAATTGCTAATTAAATTTCAAAATCCAGGTAGGGGCAATGAGTCTACATCCCCCTCCTTAATTGAAAATTTCTTTTTCTTTCTTTCTAAGTTACTCGAAAAATTTACATTAGGTTTTTGAAAAAAAAAAAAAAAAAAAAAAAAAAAAAAAAAGGAAATTTTATTTAATTAAATTTTAAAACCGAACGAGCTTCTCTGCTTCCTGTCCCATACATCTCCATCTTCATAACTGAAAATTACTTTCAATTAATTTACTATTACTTCATTTTGAAATCGACATACAAATATTTGAATCATCAAATAATTTTTTAAATCGCTCTTTAAAATTATTATTCGATCTAAACTTAATGAATCGTAGAAAGAAAAAAAATACTTCATCAGTTAATTGAAGTGTATTTTCTAATTACGTATTCATTTTAAAAGCACATCAAAGTTTCTTATTTCATGCAAATATTAAATTATTAAAAGTGTTTAAAATTATTTTACAAGTCATAAATATATTGAAAAATCTAGTCATTGTTTATATTAAAATTTAAAAAAAAAATCAGAAATTTCCCTTTCTAAAAAATTATTTACCAAAGAAAAAAAAAAGAAGAAAATTAAATTAATGTTTCTATTTTATTTTTAGGTAAAAATGTAGATAAGTTAACAATCAAATATATCTACATAATCATTAAAAACATATGCTACATTAAAAAATAAAAATGACATAAAATAAGTCCTTATTCTAATTCAAAGTTATTAATTATAAACTTCTTATTTTATAAAATTAATTTTCCCTTTTTACAAATATATATTTCTTAAATTAACACATTTAATTACATTATAATTCCTAAAATATATATATTATCAGAAAAACTTCTAAAATTCGTTTATTTTTTTTTTTTTTTTAATTTGCAAGAAAGATTCAGAAATATTCCCCATTTAAAAAACTCACTACCAAAAAAAAATATATATATGTATCTATATATATATTATTTTTATTTAATTTTTAAATTAAAAAATGTTTATAAATAACAAATTATTATTCTAACACAATATTATATTCCTATTTTATAAAATTATTTTTTCCTTTTTACAAATATATATTTCTTAAATTAACACATTTAATTACATTATAATTCCTAAAAAAAATTATATTGTCAGAAAAACCTCTAAAATTCGTTTATTTTTTTTTAATTTGCAAGAAAGATTCAGAAATATTCCCTATTTAAAAAACTCACTACAATATATATATATATATATATATATATATATATATATATATATAATTTTTTTTATTTAATTTTTAAATTAAAAAATGTTTATAAATAACAAATTATTAATTCTAACACAATAATAAAAAATATGTTTTACCGTATCATTAAACGACATAAAATGAATTTTTATTCTAAGTAAAAAATATTAATTACCGACCCATAATTTATTAAAGTAAGTACTTCCATGTCAAAAATATATATTTTATAAAATTAACACATATGTAATTACATTATAATTCATAATAAAAAAATTATTTTCGCAATTAGCCTAAAAATAAAATTATTTTATTAAATATTTACTAATTTTTAAATTCAGAAGAAAAAACAATTAATTTGCTTTAGCTAATTCGCTGAAGTATTTGTTTAATTCATTTAATATTAAATTGTTTTTAAAATACACGCCCATATAAACGAATTACAATAAATAAATAAATAATAAAATAAAAGCACTTTAAAACATCCAATTTTTCTGCCTGCCATTCAGCTTTTGCAACAAATAACCTTTAATTGAAATGCCTCCTCTTTATACCTCGCACAACACTAACCACACAAGTCCCAACGGGCAAGTGGTCAAAGTGTGTCTCTCCTGTACCTGGGATCGTCAGTTCGAGTACAACTGTTTCCACAGTCAAAATCTGCCTTTGAAATGTTAGAAAGAAAGCTTACCAGTAGGTCAATAGATGGCGCCAGCAGAGCCAATTTTTTTGGGTGGGAGGGGCATTTAACTTCATATTCACTGCAGAAAATGTGTAGTTATGAACTACACATTCACTGTAGTGATTTTGTAGTTGTTGACTTCGAAAAAACTGCAGTGATTTGTGCCAAATCACCACAGTTTCGCAACTGCATTTTCTTTGCAGTTTCACTAGAGTTCATTTTTAGCTGGGAATAGCAATCTAGGCTTCAAGTTTTGAATTTAAACAAATTTAAAAGGATCGAATTATAATATCTCTTTTTTAAAAGTTGAAAACGGATATGAGAGGTGCGTATGTCAGTTTTGAGATGGCTTAAATGATGCCGGGTTTAGAGTTTTATGATTAAATCAAAATAATTCTATGATTAAGTCGAAGTGTAATAAATTTTGCTCTGTTTCATTTTGGAATACCAAACATAAGAGCCTTACTTGATAACTTTGTCGTAATAATACATCTTTATTACATTTTAGAGGTTAAATTAGAGATAAAAATTTAATTTTAATAATTTGGACAACTTATTTTTATAGAAATATTATTTTGTTAATTTTATGTTAAAATAATATGTGTATGAATGTTTGACTAACTAATATTAGATGCATTTTTATTGTAACTAATTTTATATGTTTATTATAAATCAATGTAGCAGTTCCTTTGTAATTATTTTCTATCGTTGGATTTCGACAGGTTTTACCTTATATTTACAAATACAATCTTTTCCTACAGTTCTAGAAGGTTGTTTGGGAAACTGTAAAGTACAATTTATTACTGAACATTATCATTTTTACTTACATAATATATCCAAAGAAAAATATAAGAATATTATTAATGTCACATTCATCACATTGTTTAGAAATTTAAACAAAATGAAACTTAATAAAAAAAAATGTCATTACTCTCATTTTATATGTATATTTTTATAACATTTTTTATGCTATTATTTTAATAATCTTCCGATAATTTTCTGCATTTCACCCTTTCTTAGCCCAAAGGTTTTAATATATTTTTATAAGAATGCTTATAAATCCAAGAATATAAATGAAGTTTAATGGCAATTCCAGGAATTAATGGCTGTAAGGCAATTTTTTTTATGTATGCTTCAAAATAGAATTATGTTTAAAATATTTTTGTATATAGCTATTTCAACATGATTTCTAGAAATGAAAAAAGACGGACCTGTAAATTAAAGAATACAAAATTGCGATACCTCACGTGCATAGCCTCAAAAAAGGCCAAAACATACAGAAGAAAACGATTATGTAAATTTTAATATTTTAAAAATCGTAATGGGATAATCTATCGGGGACATACCGAAACAATTAGAAAGAAGAAAATGAAAATTCTCAAATCGCATTATATGGTAAAAATTAATGGAAAGACCTATATATATAAAATATACAAATGAAACATAATAAATCAAAAATCCCACAAAATCCTTAAATTGTAGTCGAATAAGAAAAAAACCAGATTTAATGTATGTTTTAAGGGGTCTCGGGATTTTTAAAGCTTCCAAATTTTGGAAATTTTATTTTTTTTATAAGTTAAACTGCTAACTTTTCTGAACATTTTTGTACAATTGCTTTCACGAAATTCTCATTAGAACAAAAGTTATGGGTTTTAGAATTTTGCCCGTTCAATAGCTAAAGCAGTGTTTTCGAAACTTGGAAGTCATTTTTCTCCAAATTACATTTTTGGTCATAGCGCGCACGATATCTCAAAATCTTGTAAGTATTTTTACATAAAATTTTCAAAATATATGTTTTATATTAATCTGTATAAACTGAATCTAAAATTTTCTTTTTATTGTTAAAAAAAGTTTATTTTTCAGGTGATTGTCTTGTTGAAATTTTCAAAATTTTCTATCAGTTAAATACAACTTTGTATTAAAAATAGATTTTTTTAAAAATATTAATTTATTTAGGTTCATGATATTTATTACAATCTGACGTATAAGTAGAGTCCAAAATTTCCATTCTAGTTGCAATATTTATTTTGTAATCGTGCGCGTAAGTTGTTATGTCAATTTTCTGCTCGTCAAATGTCCGGCAGTTTGGAGCGCTCTGTACATGCTAATTCTGCTTCTTGCAATTTTTTAAAGGCATAAAATGAAAGAACGTACTTATATCTTTCATCTCAACAAAAAAATGTGTTTTAATATCATAAACATTTTAAGATATTAAATATTCAAGATGGTCTCATTTATTTCAATTTTTATGATTTTAAGAGTCTTGAGACCCCTTAAAATGAGCTCGTTATTTCTCTATCTGTTACAATTTAATCCCTTGACGGGCGATGAGATATATTGTATCCCACCTTAGTTTAATTAAGGTTCGCAGCAGTAGCTTTTAATTAAATTTTACATTTTTAGCTTTGAGGGAAAAGAGTTGAAACATTACCTTATTTAGGAAAAATTCTGGCGAGAATTTAGAATTACGTGAACACAAATGTTGCCCCCTTAACCCTTTAACGCGCAGTGTTGCCGGGTCGGCAACACCTAAATTTCCCCCTGTTTAGAGACACAAAAACTCCGTGAATGTTTCAAAAACTACTCTAATGGCTAAATGGCTAAATGGCAGCACCACAGAGATCAAACTCTACTGTTTTTAAATAATAGGTAAAATGTTTTACTGTAATACGCGCTTCACAGCAATGCTCTTCTCACTGCGCTTATCAGTGCTTTACTTATTGGAGGTTACAACTTCGGCAACAGCTGTAAAATTGAAATGGTTAGTGCAATCTTTACAAAACAATATCTGTGTACTTCTCTACACCTAAATAGATTGCCTAATTTTTCTTCTCTTTAAATTCCAACTTTAAAGAGTAATGCGCCGGAAAGGGTTAAAGGGTTACCCATCAATCAGTCAATGTCTATCAGATTATATATGAATGACATGGTTTACACAATTAAAAATTTTCAATTAAAATATAAAATTGAAGAAAAAACAGAACAAGTTATTCTATAATTAGAAAGATCATTTATTAACCATTGGGGAAATAGTTGTTTATTTCGGTCGAGAATAGAGATATCTGAATATTATCTGAAATTTTCTGGTCCTGAATTCATTTGTTTTCTGAATAGTCTATGTATAATGTCCAGAAATGCATCACTTGCTGCAATGAAAAAAAAAAATATTATAAGCTACACAAAAATTAATAAATCAGTATTAAATTGAGGTGCAGCTTTCAAACAAACTGCGTCTGAAAGTACATTTCCCCCTTATACAACGGGGCAAAAATTGAACATGCGCGATGTTTATAACTTAAAAAATTCTCAGTAACGAAAATTGTAAAACTGAAATTTCATTTAAAATTTGTTAATGCTTGGTCCAGAAATATTAATGTTTAAGCCCAGGCATACGTAATATATGACTGTTATTTCGTAAGCCATGGTTTGATCACCAGAAAAATTATGTTCATTATTATTTTTTTTCTTAATATACAGTTTATTTGTAAGCTTGTGACAGGTGTTCTTTGGGTAAATACTAAACACTTCTTAAACAATCACATTTTTCATGAAGACATCACAACATCTATTTAGCGTTGCAAAGGTTAGAAAAAACCCGGTTTAAACCCGGGAATAAACCGGGTTTTTAGGAATAAACCTGAAAAAAACCCGGGATTTTTTGGAATAATTCGTTTTTTTTTGGGAATAAACCTGGTCTATTGGAAATAAACACAGGAATAAACCGACTTTTTGCAACTCTACATCTATTATTTACAACACTATATACATATTCGGTAAAATGCGTAACAGTTTCATAAATCTTGTTATCTCAAGCTATTTTTCCGAAAGTGACTATAGCGCCATCTATAGATTCTATAATTTTAGGAAGGCATTCATCTTGTTACAAGTTTAAAATTTTTGACTTTGAAAATATCGTTTTCGAAACGGAAAATGTAATTTTGTTGTAATGTGTCAAATTACATTTTTGTGACATATTCCATTTTCCATTTTATTTTTAAGACTAATAGAAACAAGTACTTTTGTCTAAAGTAAAATAAGGCTATATTTTTCCAGAACTTCTTCAATATATTTTTTCATCTTCTTTATGATCATTTTTTTGTTAAGCCAGCTTTTTATATTATGACTGAGTCTACTATTTGTATTAAACAGAAGCTTTCAAAGTGATCTATGGCTTGCATTTTATCATGCTGCCGTAAGTAGGAACCGATACCTTAACTGTCGACAAAAAATATTCCGATCACTTCACTTGATAAATGAGGTTTTAAAACAGGCTATATTGCATTTTGTTATGTATGTCTTCTAGAATCATTCTATAATATTTTACTTTAGTTCTTCAAAAAATTCCACCTTTTAAATTTCTTTATTAATGTTAGTTTCTATAGGTATTTCACACTGTGATTTTTATATTATTTATTCTTCTAAGCACATCATTAATCTATATAATTTGGTATTTTCCCTGTTTTAAAATTTAAAATTACGAACAATATTAATTATTTAAAAAGAAATGGAACTACTGGTTTGTTTAAAAAAAAATAAGAATAGAAGTTTTATAAGAGAAGTTGTATCCGATAATTGTATTAGAATGCATAAGTTATATAATTAATATACAAATATATATTTGCTGCTGAGTAGCAAAATATGGTTGTTTAAAAATTTATATATTTTAAATACTTATTTTTTTTCTATGTAATGTTGCAAATATTTTAATGAATATAAAAATTTGCATGAATCATTCAACCAAGACGAGTGCAAAATTGATATAAGTTCATATATATATATATATATACATACATACATACACACACACACACATATATATATATATATATACATGTGTGTGTGTGTGTGTGTATTTCATTATAGGTTTAAAAAGAATAAAAACTACAAAGTTTTTTGAACGACAAGTCACATTTATTCAGTTTACACATATTTTGACAGATCTAAATATGATGTTAATTAGACAAATTAGAAAAAATTCCCAAAAAATATTTTCGCGTTTCAACTGTTTTTTTTTCGCATTAAAATACAACATAAAGAAAAACTTTATGATTAAAAGTTTTCTAAGTGTGATGTTCTGACTAATACGTTCTTTAAAAAAATTTCGCTATACAGGACAGAATGTTACATATTCAGAATATCATATTTTTAATGGTGTTTTAATTACTGCTTGCTTAAAATAAATATATTTTTAATTGTTTTTCAGAAACAAAATGATGAACAAAATTAAAGCAAAACATTTAATTATAGATCCAGCAAAAAAATCCATTAGTAGATGTATCTTTTAATAAAAAGAAATACTTTTATCTTAAGTTACAAAAAAAATCCTCCGTTAAATAGAATTAATGGAGATACTTTGAAAAAAAAATTTGCAAAACGATTATCATTTTCAACTTTGTGAATTAATATAATTTTCAATGCTTATTATTACATTTGTTCTGTGTTTCTGGCACTAATGTAGAAAACGCAAAATACACATAATATAGGGACAAATACACATAAATAAATTAATATGAAAACAAATTTTAATTCATAGAGGGTGAGGCAGATATTTGAGAACAAATAAACGAGTACTTTCAAACAGTGATATGCACTAGAAATGGAGCATTATTTTTGCTTGAAAGTTCTTTACAGCAGATCCCATGCACAATGGATGGTATAATTGAATGAAACCTCTACCAGAAACAATACCCTTTTCCAAAACTGACTGCTGGTAATGATTAGATAGGTGTTGAGAATATTTCCCACTTTATACACAATAGCTGTCAGCCACAGCTTTAATGACTGAAAGATGGAATATGAATTGAGATGCAGTCCAAAATCCTGGTAAACAAGTAAAATAATTTTAAGGATATCGAGGACAGGAAGGTATGCTTTATTATGCAGTGCGACAAACAAAGTGAGTTTTATTTTATATTAATGGATGACTTTTAATTGTAGTATCGAAAGAAATTTCATGGCACATTGCTTACCAGGAAACACAGAATTCCATCATTACGAAATGTTTCTAAATTCAACAATGCTATTTCAATTTATGTTAGTTCCTGCCTATACTGGCCGTGTCAATTGATAACACATAAATTTTCATTGCAATGTTAAAAATATTGCTTTAAACCGAATTTTGAGGCTCAATACCCCACTAAAAAATTTGTAGAAAATTTATAGCTTTTTGGCCCAAAATCTGTGGGAAATGCGAAGGTATTTGGCCCATTATGCAGATATTTTTAAGAAAATCTTTAAAAAATTCTGCAGATATTTTAAAGATAAAGCTAAGTCTGCAAAGTTTCTCCGAATTTCTGTAGAAAGTGGCAATTTCTTCAGATAATCTTAAGATTATTTTTAGTGGGGTAGCTACCACCATAAGATTGTGAAATCTCGGAGCTTCTCCATTCCACCTCGTTCCAATCGTTGGAACTATGCTTCAACAGGAGCTCCAAATATTGATTCACGATTTCACCACCTTACAGTGGCAGCTATTGAGCACCATTATTTACTTCAAACTAGGACAATATTTTTAACAGTGTATCAGACATCGCCACTGAGAATATTGAAGCAAATAAATATGATAATATTATACTATTCAAATTATTTTGGTCTGAAGTTATAATCGTCTCTCTTTAGTAAATTATTTAAATGACGAGTACATCCATATCTTGTTATATTTAAAATAATATGAAATATCGTGATTTTGATGAATTTTCATTGCATTTCTGATTTTTTTTTTTTTTTTGCAGACGACTTATATCATATCTGGTGATGCTTGATAGTTTTCAAAAAAGTTTAGGCTCTTATTTTATTATCTTTTCTTCTCACGTTCTTTTGCCAAATAGAAATCATATTAAGGTTGTAAATTTCTTTTACCTCATACCGAAATAGCTATAGTATATTTTCCATTGTAATCTCCATCAGTCATTTTTTTCTTAGTACATTACAATAAATTGATCAAGGATAATTGGTGTGTTTTATTAAATCTCATGTATTTCAAATAAAGTGTAAATTATTAATAATATGCATATTATAATGTATTATGCATTATTATGTATTAATATAATATAATATTACGAAGCACATAATTTAATGCGATAAGCAAACACAAAATGACTTTTTGAAACAAACAAAAAAAGTCAATAATACAATCATTATTCAGATTTCCTGACAAATCCATGTTCTGAAACACCGAATGAGTAACTATTTTCTTCAATGACATTGTATTTTTATTGGGAGTTTATTGTCAATGAGCAAGATCTCTTTCCTTATGTTTAACACACGCTGAAAAAATTTTAAATAAAGCTTATCAAGAAATCTTAAATTTAACTACTTATGTATAGTTTGAATATGTGGTTAAATAGGGATTGGTTTACTAATAAGCCTCATTGATAAAAGTAAAATTTTTATTGTTGAACAAACGCACATTTCCATTAAGATATTAGCCTTTCATTGCATCTTTTAAATTTTTCTATGCGTATACCTTTTATCTATTTGGAACAAACCTAAAAACTGTATAATTCTCAATATGTACCATAAATTTGGTCAATATGACTTCAGTACCAGATAAAGATTAGCTCAAATTATTAAAAAAAAGTTATTTTGACCATGTTAGATGGCGTAAGTATATTAGAACAAATCTTAGAATTCGTTCCTCGGAAACAAAAAAAAAAATCGATCCAACTATTATGGTAATATTTACTTTAATTATTTTTTCTAAACAATTAAAGCTATTAATATAAAAATCTTGAAGAGTTTTAAGCAGAAAATAATTATTATTTTAAGCCCATTTAGTTGCAAAATATAGCAATACAATACTTTAAAACGCTAAATTTATATATATTTTACATAACAAAAATATAGAGTTTTAATAGTTTTTTATTATTTTTTTTTTATTTTTCCATTGGTATATAGATTTTATTTTATTTATTTATTTATTTGTTGATTTATTTATGAAAATGTAAAAAACATTGTTCTGTGAAAGATTAAAACATAATCATACTTGTAAAAGACTGAAAAATAAGAATATTTATAAATATTGTTCAGAAAACGTTTCATAGAACTGCTTTTTCTCACAGTAAAAATGCTGTCTATAAATTCCTTAAAAAAATTAGAAAGAAAAAGAATACGATTTATCAATGCGAAAATTGCCATCTAATATATTTTATGCAGCTTTTATGTAAAATAGTTACATATTGTACTTAATATTTAAATTTTAATGAATTATTTTATTGCAGTTATTCTAATGTTTGAAATTTATTTTGTTTATAAGTCATTTCATTTAAAAAACTGAAATGCTGCAGAGTATTTGTTTTCTATCAAAACATATTCTTCTATATATCCCTTTATAAAACAATATCATTTATTAGCATTCAAATGCACTTTCTACTGAGATTTATTTGCTTTCAGACAACAAAAGTGAGTAATGTAAATTTTCAAAGTAAACTTTGAATAAATAAAAAAGGAATACGAAAAAAACACTTGACATTATTTCTCCTACTTTATTGACGAAATAAAGGTAGAATAACATTGAATGTATTATATGAATGGATTAACCCTCTGTCCCCCACATACATACACATACAAAAAATAACTTTGTTTAAGAAAACGAATGTCAGAAAAAGATAACATAATAAAAGCTTCATGAATTCGTTCTTATTGTTTTCATTTTACAAAAATGTGACTTTTTGTGAACATATCCTCATTGTATTTTAAAAGCTTTTTAGGATTTCATAAATGCAGAATTTAAATGGATAAATACGTAACTACATTTTTGACAAAAAAAAATGTTTTTTAAAGGAGAATTCTATTGTTAGATAAAATTTGTTTAAGAAAAATCCAATTTATTTTTAATACGGCGTATATAAACTGGTAGACTGTCAAAAATATGATCATCATAATAACACTGAACCAAACACTTAAAAAATAATTATATTAAAAAGACGGCCAAATTTTATTAAGTTAACATACGACTGATGTTTTTATACCGTTTTCTTTCACTCAATGAACAAAATATTTCAATTATGTGGTCAAATCATTTTTATACGCGTGGTAACAATTGTCAACTTTGATTTCTTTTCATTCTCAGGTAATTTGTTTAAAATATATAAATAATATAGAATTTAAAATTATATATACTATCCGCCGACAGTAAAACAGTCCCAATTATTCAGGTAATTTTTATTGTTTCAGAATATGATGAACAAATGACAAAAGATATGTTAGAGGATATCTTACAATATAGGATAAAAATAGCATATGAGGACGAAATAGAAGACCAGGGAAAATTAGATAGTCTGAAGTGAGAAGTACAAGAAAAAATGGATAAATTATCAAAGGGAGAATGGTTATTGAATGCACAGATAAGAATAGACAAATTAAAGAGATAAAATCTGGAAAGATTTCGTAAATTAGCAGAAAAAGAAAAAGTCAGACAATTGGAAAAGTCATAACAGAAAATCCACTATTTTTGTGACAGCAGAAAACCAAATATAAAGAAGTATAGTGAGTTTTAAAAAATTACCCTCGCGTAATTTAAGCAAATTTCATACAATCTTACTCAATTCCACCATCCCGTAATCCCCATCGAGTAATATATTTACTGAAAGGTTGAACAATGCAGTTTAGTTCTAATATAAATTAGCTTAGAGTTAAGTGCACCTTTAAGAGATAGAAATTGAAAATAACAAATTTTGTCGAGCTTCCGCAACACGCACAATTTGCACGGCATAGGGGCATGGACAACATAGCTTCGGTTGTGTTGAATAACGAGTATTGTTGAGATATAAATTTGTTTAAGACAGAGTGCGCTAGCTGAAGTTGGAACAAATAGATTTTATAGACCTTGTGGGCAGGGCAAAGCTGTGGGCCCGAAAACTGAGGTATAGAAATATCTTTGACGTATAGAAGTATCAAGTCCACAAGATTGGACGACGAGGATTCGTGCTTATTATTTTTATCGAACACACCGCGTACCCTGTCAGTGGAAAATTTAAATAAACAAAGTGATATCTTATGATCTCGATATCTGATATCGAGCTGTCTATTTGATCTGTAAATTTATATATTTATTACATAGTTTTTTTATAATATATTAAAGAGAACGCATAATTCGTTTAAAACTAATAATCAGCAATTTTTATCAATCAGCGAATAAAATATTTGAATTCTGTTGCAGAGATCTGTATATTACTCATATATTTTTATACAAACTACACTTCAGGAAAAAATATTTCAGATGAAAAACAAGCTTAAAACTACTAAAAACTAATTCAGTGTGAACGAAACATGCCTGTTATACACTATCGTGGGTATCGGAGACATGTATGGGAATTTTTTTCGGGACATAGATAGTTTCGAATAAAATGCGCCCCTTGACTGTCAAAATTGAAAGTAGCCTATTTCGAAGCAGCTGAGCAGGACACATAAAATCATGCAACTTTAAGGTTTATTATAGAATAATATCATAGACCAAGACAGCAGTAAACAGGTTAACAGGTTAAAAATATTTGGTTATGTATAATATTCGGCCGATTATCGAAAAAATGCTTTTCTAAATAAAAGTTTAAAAAATTTAAATGTATATCGTTTCAAAAAATGTATTTTATATTTATTGTAATCTTTTTTTCTTATAACTTTATAAGAATAATGGATTTGTGAAAATTTTTGAATTCCAGTTTTCAGTTGATTTACACGTTTTAGGGGCTGAGATTTCAAAAAACATGTTTTCAAAAAAATTCTGCTTGTTCGTCTGTGTTACAGTTTGTACGTATGTCCATAATTTTTGTGTTCGCGCTCTCTTTAAAACTAATGCACAGAATTCCCCAAAACTTCAGATTAAGTTAGACTTTTATGTAAACTAGATCTCCTTAGTTTTTGCTATATATCACCCAACAGGTTACACAGCAATGCTGCCTTTCTCACGGCTTCCACAATAGCAATATCTGAAGAACTAATGTATGGAATTTCATAAAAGTTCATATTCCTTTAGTCCTTAATATAATATACAATTGATTATGGTTTGTTGCAAATTGCCCAACAGGTGGCTCTACTATGCGGCATCATTCATGATTTTTGAAATAGAATCTCGAGAATTAATGAATAAGTTTTAATAAAACTTGAAATTCAATTAGTCTCTGATATAAATTAGTTTTCATTTAATTTTGAAATAAAATTTAATCGCTAAGCTATTGGCGCTTCTGTCCAGTGTTTTTCACGATTTGTACGATGATACTATCTCAAACACTGGATTTTCATCAAATGTAAGATTCAGTTAACTTGAAATAAGTTATTACAGATTATATTTTGGTGTAAATTACGTAACCGGTGACGCTGCCATGTTTATTTTTTTCTGAAAAAATTAATGTAATTATATGTATGATATAGAAGAACAATTTCGAATTACCACGCCCGACTAATTTTACATCATAAATATGAAAAATACATGCAATTTTTTCTGCAAATGTAAAAGTATATAATTTAAAATTTTACATACCAAAATTATAAATTTAATTTAATTATTTTATCAATAAGGTGTATGAACTAATCTTTTGTATATGTATTTTTTTAAATTTACAAATGAGTCATTATAAGTTTATTTTTGTCATTAACTGGACGAATGAATTCTAAATATTGGTTTATGTGATTACATTTATGAAAATCAGTATTCATCTCTGTTACAACCTTTTATTGTTTTGTTGCTGTTCTTGAGATCTAGACATAATATGAGTAATATCATACTCTAGCATTTTTTCTAGATGCTGAAAAAGTGGTTGTCATAACTTGGTAGTCTTGGTAAAAAAAAAAAGTGCATTATTTGCTAAAAAATATATTTTATCTACTTTCACAGATCTCATATACTTAGCACATTGGCACGATTTTTTTCTGACGCCAAAGTTATGTATGCACAGATATACTTAAATGGCGCCAAACTGTTTATATTTTGTTTGATGTGGTAAAAACGATGTTGTTTATTTATTAATAGATTGTTTATTACATTTTTAATTATATAAATTGTTTTATTCTATAGTTATTATTTTTTTTGTTTAGTGCTTTTTAAAACCATATGTGTAACTGGTATTCGAAAACGATCTTTTCGCCAAATTGGCATCAGAATAGAATTGAGCCAACGTGGTGTGTCTGCGCTTCCTACTTCTTTATATGTATATGCCTTTAAGTTTAACAAAATTGCGGTCAAAGTTGATCTATAAATAAGGAGAACTTGTACAAATATGAAAAATGAAAAATACATAGAAAAAAAAATCTTATTAAATGATGACTAGTAAAAACAACAATGACGAATGCTATTTTTATAATAATTACTTTAAAATATTGCTACAATAGTACAAGAGAAATCACTTTTAAAAATTTGAATGTGAACAAAATACTATAATAGGCATAAAAACATTTAGACAAAAAAATACTATTCATCTTAATTTTCTATAATTTTTCTTCAACGATGAAATTGCACTTCTAGAAATAATGATAGATTATAATACTTAATTTCCTTAATTTAAATTCAGTAAAATTGATTTAAAATTTACATATTCGATGGAAAACAGAGCGAATTTTTTAAGAGAGTGAATTATTTTTCACCATAAAAATACTTTTACAATTATTATAAAGATTACTATTGATGGCATCAAAAAGGTTGTGAAAAATGCACTCTATTAATAATTAGTAGAATTTAAATATCGATGAAAATTCAAAAATGATTTTTAAGGCAAATTTCATTGCAATATCACAGATGAAATTATTTGTCATGGAAAATGAAATTATTGAATAAAGTAAAATAATGTACGTAAATGTTCTGAAGAGTAAAAAAATATGTATTTAAATTAACAGAGTTTTTACAATAATTTTTTTACATTTGCTTTCTAGTCATAAAGTATGTAGATCTTTTTACATAGCAAATAGTTTAAATTTTATTTTCTTCTAACTTTACAAAAAAAAAAAAAAAAAAAAAAAAAAAAAAAATTGGATTTATGAACATTTTTAAATTTTGGTTTTCCACAGATTTAAACGTTTTTTGGGTTAGAAACTTCTAAAAAATTGTTTTTACAAAATGTCTGTCTGTGAGACTGTACTCTATCTATATGTAACATAAATATTGTGGTCGCTGTATCTTAAGAACTAATGCACAGAATGTAATAAAAAATTATATTCAGGTAATCTCTGATATAGATTCATGCTGATTAGTTTTTGATGTAAATCACTCCATGTGAGGTACTGCTACGCACCATTTTTTATGACTTCAGCAATAGCTTTATCCCAAGCACTGATGCACGTAATTTTACAAAACTTTAGTTTACCTTATTCATTAACATGCATTAATGCTGTTTACATATTGGTGTAAATAGCTCAACATGTGAGGCTTCCATGCTACCTTATCCACTCATTCTGCAATAATTCTATCTCAAGAATTAATGAATAGATTGTCATAAAATTTCTGATTTAGTTAATCCTTGTTATGATGCGATGCTTTTTGCATTTTGGTGTCAATCGCCCAACTGTAGCTTAATCGCAAGAACTAATGCAGGAATATTCATCAAACTTTAGACTAAAGTATAACATAATAAATATTATTGCTTATTATATTTTGGTGCAAATAGAACTACAGGTGACGCTTTTATCCTGCACTTTTTCGGACCTCCGCAATTGTGCAACTTCAAAAACTAGTGCACGGAATATCATACATTTAAAATCACCACGATTGGCATAGTACGTCAATAAATTTTAGCATTGTGATCGCGATTTTTAAGTATTAACATGTATGAGATAGAAAAAAGTTTTAAGATTATCCCAGACTAGCTTACACGTGAAAATGTATTCAGAGTTTTAGTAACATCTACCATGATTCACATTTACTTCGATATTTCTGTTTGTCATCAAAGGAATTATTTTAACATTTGAACTTTTCCCTTCAAGTAGCACAATATTTTTAAAATACTATTTCGTTGCAATATTTTCTGGTAACAAATAAAAAAGTGCATTTTTTTAAAAGCTATGTTTGTTTGTGTTTAAATACAAATAAAAAACCAAATAATATTCTATTCGATAAAAGAATACGCGAATATCATTAATATGCGCGATTTTCTTTATAAATTTAAATGTAGTGATATTATTTATAGAATCTAAATTGTTGAACAACTGCAATGAACAGGTTTCGACGAATAGAGGAGATAAGGGAGGGTTGAATACGGTAGGTCTGACCCACCCCTTCGTTTTCATATTTAAAAGAATTTCAGAGTTACTTCCAAAGTTACTGGAATACTCAAACAACTCCCTTTATTTTATACAAGTAATCGGAATAGGCAAGAAAAAAATGAGTTGCGAGGTGTTTTCAACCTAAAAGTTGTTTTTTTAGAAATATTTTGTATGTTTTATTTAACCTTCCTACCCTGAATGGGTCTAATCGACCCATAACTATAATTCGTTTTATACGATTCGAACTAGAAATTTTTTTATGAAGAAAGCTAAATAAAATATTCAGAGAAAGAAATCAATTAAATACATTAAAATGTTTTAAATAACAATTCTGGTGTGAAATGTTTTTATCAAGATTGAGTAAAATTTGAACAGAGTAGGAAGGTTAATAAAATAGATCATAGAAATTTAAGCATGCAAGTTTTAAGCAATGCAAAAATATTGAGCTTTTGTTCCAGGCATAAAGATTGCACTGTAAATTGGGTTTAACATAACAATGTAGAAAAGGACTATTGGGGAGGTTTGATCCAGTCTATATGACAGATTGTTGACCAGATGTCCTAGGTTCCCTCAGTTAAATATTTTTGAAAATATTTTTCACTATACACTGCACATAATGTAAGATTAATGGTTATATATAAAAATAATATACATTTATTCCACAAAGCCACAGTAAAATGGGGTGATGGAAAAGAAAATGTTTAAAACTGATTATAGAAAGATGCGAAAAATTGGGATAGTATTCACTGCACGAAAAAAATAATAAATACAAATTGAAAAATTTATATGAATTTGTTACCATTTATGTACTACATAGAGTAAATAAAAGAAACGCTGAAAAAGACTAGAAAAGACTATAGAGAATGCAGCAGAAATAAATCTTTCAGAGGCAAAGCACTTCTAGACTAAAAATGGTAAAATAAGTAATACACAGAGGAACTTACGAAGAAATTTATAATTAATCGAAGGCCTTTTTTTTCGTGTATATTATGAAATCCAAATTGCTCTGAAAAATTATTGTAACTTTTATCAATATGGACATGATAATTTAGTGTTTGCAGACTGTAAACAACGATGCTGAAAGAGCTAAGTTCTCATGCTGCTGCAAAAGAACACAGGAAACAAACGGAGGATAAAGAACTTTGGGAAGGCATGTAGAAAAAAATCACCAATATGACTGAAATGAGATAAAACCAAATTATATTACAGTTAGTATTGTCAGGTCAAGTGTCACAAAAAATAGAACAAGGAGAGAAAAAGAAATAAATACGGAATAGTGACTTCTAAATTCAGGCATAAAATACATGAAGTCTTATGTAACGGAACCTGTCTGCAAAGAAATACTGCCTTAAATGTTAAAATTCCATTTTTCCTAGCTGTACAATTCTATCTTCTCAAAGAAAATCCTGTTAGAAATAGAATACTTCTCCTGAGACTTACGTTTTCGTCTAAACAAATTTGTTTAAACATTATATTTTCAAATATATATTTTTATAATAAGTAAACCTTGTTATTTTGTTTTTGTTTTTTTAAACTGATTTTATTTCTTTTAACAAATGTTTCAATGTAAAACAAAGATGGTCAAGTCTCCCATATATTTGGTCAAGCATCTTATACAGGGTGTGCCAGAACTTAGTGTACAAAATTTGAAGGGTTGTAGAGAACATCGTTTGCAACCATAACTACATAGCAAAGCATGGGCGGAAACGTCGCCCTCACTTGTTAACCCTTTCACACATACAGTGGCTAAGAAACTACAAAAATTTTAATACAAATTTAACTTTTACTCCAGTATTTTCATATGATTTTTCCATTTATCATGCATGTGAAATGTCTCTCTTTTCTTCTTTGCAAATACATTTTTCCGCAATTGTATGATGTCGTTCATATTTTCCCGCATTTTAGCAATTTCTAATAGCTACTATGATACTTGATTTTAAAGAAACATAATTTTAAATTTAATTTAAAATTAAATCATTACTTGTAATTGTTTTCTGTGTAATAAAGCGTTCTATACTGCTTTTCTGCATTGTATCATAACTGTGTCTTTGTGTTTCTTTTTCACGGACATGATTTTCATGGACAAAGCACTTCAACTGCTGAAATGTAGAGGGAAAGGAACGACATCAGAAATTGCGAGAAAAGTATTTGCAAAGAAGAAAAGAGAAACAATTCACATACAATATAAATCGAAAAATCATATTAAAATTTTGGTACCAACGTTCATTTTGTATTAAAAATTTTGTATTTTCTTAGCCACTGTATGTAAAAAGGTTAATAAGTAAGGGTGACGTTTCCGCCCATCCTTTCGTGTGTAACTGTGGTTCTAAACGATATTCTCCATCAGCCCTCAAAGTTTGTACCCGATGTTCTGGGACACCCTGTATTTAGAGAGGATTAACCCATTACTTTTTTATGATTAAAATCAATCATTTTTTAAATTTCTTATACATTAGACTTATGTAGAAATCGTCTTTCATAATTGATTGTATATAAAATAAAATGATACATGAAACATTTATTCTCAAACACTATGCTCAATATTTAAAAATTTTAAAGAAAATGTAAAAATTTGTTTCAATTCAGGCATAAGTATGTTAACACGTATTTGAAAAAGCTACACAACTACATATCTCAATATTCATAATCTTACATTAACGACAAATACTACAGAAAATACACATTATTAGACTTCGATTTAAACAATTAAATACACATACAAATATCTTAAACTAAAAGTGAGTTACAATGGAAAATATAAAATGTTTCAGATTTTCTTTCCCTGTAAAACGCTTTAATTAATGAAGTTCATTTTGAAAGATTTCATATTTGTTTATGTTCTTAAAGAAGCAGCCGCTTCTTAAAATGCATTCTTGCTTATCTCTTTTGCACAAAAATGTAGCAGAATGGGATTTGCTGCAATATGCAATGATTTTACGAATGAAATTTCCTCGCCTTCTGTGCTTAATGGGTTTGTTAATGAGTCCCTGCTTAACTCAAAACAGAAGACAAATTTGGAACGAAGCCATTTCTTTATAATTGCATTTTTGAATGTCGCAAATATTCTTAATAGTACAATATCATGAATTTATCGCATTACCGTAACTATTCCGAATTATTTTTTAGTCACTGGTCAAAAAATATATATTAAACTACGTTACAAATTATATATTATTATTTTTCAATAAAATTTTACATATACAGTGAAACGTGTTAATTGTTATACTATTTAAAGTAAAAGGCCTTTAATTGGCTATTGAAATACATATTAAAAATCGAATATACATTTTAGTATTTTTATACTCTTACTGAAATCATGTGTTTTGTTTTGTCCGTGTATATTAGAAAGCTAACTTCGATGTAAAATTTATATACTGAATGAATTAGCGCAATATTTAAGAAATTCTAATGTCATATAAATACTTTCGTGTATTACATTTTTTTTTACTTGACTAAGAATAATAACTTAGAACAAATGACGTACATCTTGTGCATTGCACTTTGACCCTTTGCGGCTTAAGAACTCCAATTTGAACACTATTCAGTCAGATGTTAGAATAAATCATTTTAAGCATGTAAAATGTTATGAAAAGTTTGTACGTAAAATTAAAATATTTATTGAATAAGGCGCTTCTTTAGATGTACAATAAACAAAATTTAACACATTTCTCATAATTATTGTCCCTTTTCTAATACAAAATTTCAATGTATTCAAAATTAGTTTTAAAAAATCTATTTTAGGAATTCTTTGCCTTTTTTTATTTGTAAAAAAAAAGTTAATTTTTGCAATTATCGAGCTGAAGCTTCTCAAATGATAAACAAAACTTTGATACGAGAAAATAACTCAGTATCATCGTCTATTGAGAAATTTGATGACTAATTTGTAATAATTGGTATGTTGAAAAATAAGAATAACAAATAAAATCGTGTTTTTAAGCCTACTGTTTAAATATTATTGATTTTGGGGTGTGTTACAGATCTGCAACACGCTGATACAAAGTTAAGAAAAACTGGAAATGATGACAATATTTCAACAATTTAGTAAAAAATCCCATAATGATTTTATTTAACATAATTAAACAAATTCAAAACCTAATATTATTTCCAATAATCTTAATTAGTTCATATACAGGGTGTTTCTAAATTCATGGTTCAAACTTTAAGGGGTGATAGTACACATCAAGACAAACAATATTAAATAGGAAACTTAGGGTCCCAAACGTCTTCCGAAGGAGATAGGCGCCATTAAAGTTTACGGTCCAAAAATTCAAATGACTATAAAAAACAGAAAAATTGGTCGATTCGTTTGCGATTTTCACTAAAACTATTCTTTATGTCAGTATTGTCTTGAAAATAAATTATAAAGATAAATTTCAAAAAATGCCAATAGAGAGCGCTTTAGACTTTGGAGTAACGAACAACTATTTTTTACTGTTATTTTTTGCATCTCATTAAATTTTTTTAGAAGCTTAGAAATAAACTTAAATTTTGAGCTCAAAATCTAAATCGTTGGGAGTGGTTAAGTAGCGCAAACTGAACTGTGGGGGGAGGTTCAAATTTCAAATGATTATAAAAAACGGAAAAATTGATCAATTGATTTGCGATTTTCACTAAAATTATTCTTTATGTCAGTATTATCGTGAAAATAAATTATAAAGATAAAATTCAAAAAATGCCGATAGAGGGCGCTTTTGACTTTGGAGTAACGTACAACTATTTTTTACCGTTATTTTTTGCATCTAATAAAATTTTTTTAGAAGCTTGCTCTTTTTGATCAACATTGATGATTTGGTGAATAAGAAAAAAAATAGCCTTATTAAAAAAAATGTTAGCTATCTTTAATCTCTTACTGTTTTTATTTTTTATCCAATATGTTTTCAAGTTAGAATAACTTTTTTAATATATGCGTGCGTATAAGAAGCATTTATAAATGGATTGATGCATCTTTGGAGATCTTTTATAAGAAAAAAAAATTAAATTGGCTTTTGTAGTGCCATGTAAAATTTGTCTGAGAAATACGGAGGTTAAAATTGACTTCATGATACTAACATAATCCGTAAATGAAGTTTATTTACTAAGTAATATTTACTAAGTAACTCTAAAAATATTATTAAAATAAAGTAAAAACAGGAGAAAATTACAATTGAAAGTTTAATCAATTTATAAACTTTTACTCTTCAAAAGTAATTGTTAAGTAAGTTTCAGAGTAAAACTTATTTATTAGAGAAAATTTCTTTTAACGAACTCACTTTTACGATTGGAAAAAAACATTCTTTTTAGAGATTCAAAATCTTCTTAATATGTGATCTAAATTTTTTTTATAACAAACACATAATATTTAATATAAATCAAAATTTTAATTCCTTTTTTGGCAAGTATCTGTAAATTTCCTTTCAATCTATATTTGAAAATTGGAATATCATGGAGAGGTGTAATATTTCTATTCAGAAATTGAATTTTCAAAACATCTGTGTCTTCGAATATCTAAAATAAATATTTACCCCCCCCCCCAAAAAAAAAACGCTTTCTAAAACAAGGAGTATATTTATTAAATTTCTTCAGAACTGAATATTTAATGGAAATTTAAGTACATTTTCGTCTCCAGCATGCTCTCAAAACAGGCTCTGAAATATATCTTTATATTTATTCTGTGAAATCCGATCAGCAAGATAACTATCATAGTCTTGTAAATGTAAGTTTTTCTTTATATAATCTTTTAAGCAGGGTCATTGCTCTTTTTTGATCAATATTGGTGATTTGTCTAATAAGAAATAAAAAAAGTAACCTGTTTAAAAAAAATGTTAGCAAAATAGATTCGGTTTTAAACACCGGAAAATCTACTTTTAATATCTTACTGTACTTTTTTTTATCCAATATGTTCAAATAAATGCGTGAGTATAAGAAGAATTGATAAATAGAGTAATGCATACTATTATTTTCAACACAATCTAACTGATTGGTAAAGTAATCTTACGAATTGAATAATTTCAAACTGAGCGAAAAATTGCCCAGGCCGGGAGTCGAACCCGGATACTTCGCTTACAGGGCCAATGCTTTACCTGTTAAGCTACCGGGACGACAGCCGGCTGGGATTTTTCGCTCAGAAAACCTTATTGGTCATAGCATCTGGTCCGTCATTTAGACAGTTCAACAGAATAGGCCACAGGTAATTTACCTCCATATGACGATGGGTACGTAGATATACTATTATTTTCAACACAATCTAACTGATTGGTAAAGTAATCTTACAAATTGAATAATTTCTAACTGAGCGAAAAATTGCCCATGCCGGGAGTCGAACCCGGATACTTGGATTACAGGGCCAACGTTTTACCTGTTAAGCTACCGGGGCGACAGCCGGCTGGGATTTTTCGCTTACAGCTCTGACTGACTCTGAGCGAAAATTCCCAGCCGGCTGTCGCCCCGGTAGCTTAACAGGTAAACCATTGGCCCTGTAAGCCAAGTATCCGGGTTCGACTCCCGGCCTGGGCAATTTTTCGCTCAGTTAGAAATTATTCAATTCGTAAGAGTAATGCATCTTTGGAGATATTTTACTACAATTTTAAATTGTTTTTTTAGCACCACGTAAAATTTGTCTCAGGGAGATTACAGTTGACTTCAAAATACTAACATAGTCCGTAAATGAAGTTGCAATATTTACTAAGAAACTCTGAAAAGACTATAAAAATATAGTAAAAACAGTAAAAAATGCTTACAATTTAATTAAATTGATTTACAAATTTTGCTCTTCAAAATTAATTGCAAAGTAAGTTTTTCACCAAAACTTATTTATTAGAAAGATTTATATTTAACGAACTCATTCTTATGATTGGAAAAAAAGTTCTTAATGGAGATTTAAAATCATTTTAATATGTGATCTATAAATTTTTTTCTTTTTTTTCCTTTTTTTATAACGAACATTTGATGTTTAATAAAAATTGAAACTTTAACACACTTTTTAGCAAGAGTCTGAAAATTTACTTTCACTTTTTATTTCAAAACGGGAATATCATGGAAAGGTAAATAATGTTTGGAATAATATTTCCATTCAGAAATTGAATTTTCAAAACATCTGTGTCCTCGAATATCTAAATATGTATTTACCCAAAAGAACGCTTACTAAAATAAGGAATATATTTATTAAATTTCTTCAAAATTGAATATTTTATGGGAATTTAAGTACATTTTCTTCTCAAGCGTGCACTCAAAACAGATTAGGAAATATATGTTTATATTTATTCTATGAAATCTGATCGTCATGATAAATGTTACAGTCTTGTATTTTGTAAATATTCTTTTTTACATTTTTTTTAATTTAATGTAAGTTTTTAATTTTTATACGGTTATTTTACGGCTATCCTACGGTTATATTACGGCACATAAAACTAGTTTTTGAATGCTCCTGCTTTATTTTTAATTTAGTACAACTCATCTTCGTGAATGATAATTGCCTAGAGAATGGAAGTTCATACATGTATAACTTCAAGAATTACAAAGTGATGAACAATGTATATTGAGATTATATATGTCATTTGATTACTGAAATTTCTGGCTACATCATGCATAATTGTAGCAATGACGCCTACATAATGAGTATTTTGAAATTGTTATAATTATTCCATACCCCCCATTTAACATACTGAATGTTTGCAATTGGATATAATCTTTTATATGTATATAACAATATCTAATCTTGATAAGATTTATAAATGTACTATTTCCAACAATGTCTTGGTTTTAAAGCTAAAAGTTTATCTTCCCGGAGTTGTTCTAAATATTCATGAGTATCTTTTAAATATTTGGGTGTAAATTTTTAACATGTAGTGACGTACATGTTCATCTTCAATAATATAAAGATTGCAAAGAGCTCACACAAGATATGCTTACTAACCTTAAAGATGAAATTAATTCGTATACTTATATCTAAAATGTTCCTTTTTGACTATGTATGCAGCCATATAATGAATTCAGTGTTATATTTTTTGTTTGTTTTGTTTTGCTTTTTACAAGACAATATTTCGTGCGAAAGTTCACTTTCAAATCAATTCGTTTATTTGATTTTTTAAAAACTTCTAATTATAATTAGCGCTATAGTTAAATAGTTTTGCGACACATTTTTCGTGCCTCACAAATACTTCACACTATGCTTTAATGATATATAAATACAAAGATAGCAGTAAAATAACGTATTATTTTACTGCTCTCGGACTGTTCTGTTTACAGAAAAACGCCATATAAAAAACTATGTGATCTAGACTGTCGCTTTAGTTTTCCTGTCAGGTTTAAATAAACTTTTAATTCCCCTTTCTTTTTTTTCAATTTTAGTACAGAATCGCAAACGGAAACAGGTGAATATATTTTTGCCTTACTTTTTCGAAGATATATCGGAAAATATAATACTTAAAATTAAAAGAAACTTATTCTTAAATTCGGCATTACAAAAGTTGTTAATGCCCAATACGACACATAATTTTTTCAGTTAACTTAATTAAACCCATCTATATTTTTCCTAAATATATTTCTGAATGGTTAATAATCTATAAATAAGGGAATTAATAATCGAAAAGTCAATGAAAAGCCAAAGATCAAATTGACTGAGGTAGTCAATTTGATCTTTGACTTTTCATTGTTTCGAGTAAAATGGCTTTGACAGATGTACAAATGGACACAGGAGTGATCTTACAATTATTTTGTTATCATGGAACATTAGAGAGACATGATTTTATACAATACGAGGACTGTATGATAAGTACCTATCCTTTACAAGAAAAACACATTTTTTATATCAAAAATTTAGTTTATTATTCAACATAATCTCCTTTTAGTTCGATTCACTCAGCCGAACCCTTTCTATTTTTTATTACCTCTAAAAAAAACGATTTCTGCAAGCATTCAAAGTAGGCGTTTCTTTCAGCAATAATCTCATCGTTAGCGCCATTTTTTTATTTACATCGAGCAATTTTTTTTTCCCATTTAGAAACGTAAAATATTTGCAAAAGTCTAAATTTTGCTAATATAGTGGATGCAGCGGCAGTTCCTATACTAATGCATAGAATTTTACCATGGCGATGACACAATTTATTAAGACATTGATAATTTAATTAAGATTTTGATTAATATTCATATAATTATTGATTAAGACTTTGATTAAAACAATGCACTCGTACATTGTCTTAATCAAAGATTTTGTCTTAATCAAAGATTTGATCTTATTCAAAGATATTTTTTTCTTTTACAAATGTGTACGTTTTTCTTTCACAAAATCGTTGAAACTATCCCCTAAGTTGATGTAATAATCTGTATTGATAGTATTGCCTTTTACAGGGTAATGGACGAAGATAATGTTGAATGCATCCCAAAACACTTTAGCCAAAACTTTATTTGCAGATAAAAGCCCTTTAGTCTTTTTTGGCGCAGGTTGGCCTTAAAAAACCCACTGTTTCATTTGTTCTTTAGTTTCTGGTATACTGTGATGAATCCGTATTATAAATCGACATACAAAATAATGTGGATTTTGCTATAACTTCTCCAAATTTTTTTTTTAAATTGAAACACGGATGTGTTTAATGTCAATATGGAGCATTTGCGGCAACCATTTTGCGGAAAGCTTTTGCATATCCAAATAAATTGTTAAATTATTTAACATCCCTTTGTTTTAGATGTATATAGTGTAAGCAATCTCTGGCACTTTTTAATAACAATTTTAATTTTTCTTAAGAAAGGTGTTATAGTAAAAATAAAATACATTGACATGTTTCGGAACCGTCAAATAAGTTCCATAGTCATAATATAAATAAAACAAAATTTCAAAATATTTCTCGGACAAATACAAATGACACGCGACAATGAGATATAAATAACAAAAAACACATGCTCTATTTTTATATTTTTATTATATATATATTTTTTTGTTATTTATATCTCATTGTCGCGTGTCATTTGTATTTGTCCGAGAAATATTTTGAAATTTTGTTTTATTTATATTATGACTATGGAACTTATTTGACGGTTCCGAAACATGACAATGTATTTTATTTTTACTATAACACCTTTCTTAAGAAAAATTAAAATTGTTATTAAAATGTTTATATAAAAGGTGAATATTTTAAAATCTTATGATTTAAAAAATCAATTGGATTTAATTAACTTTTTATCATAATCTCAGGCACTCTCGCTCTCCGATCGTTTATCATAATATCGTGGATTTTCTTCAATCAATTCTAGTGTCATAACCTTTTTTGGACAACCTCAACGTTCTACATCAAAAATGCATGTACGGCCGCGATTGTGTTATGTTTTCCAATATTTTATGGTTTATAATGAAGGTTCAGAATCCCAATAAACTTTTTTGAGTTTCCCTTTGATCATATAAAGTGTTTTTTTTCCCAAAACAAGTTTTTCATCACTGCTCAATATTCAATTTTTTCCATTGTTGAAATTTGCTCTATTCAAATCGCTTCTATTCACAAATGAAACCACTTAATGACTTGGCAAATTGCCATGTTTGATGAGGAAGGTCACCTTTACAAAATAAGTAATTTTTTTAATTCTACTAGCACCATGTCTCGCTGAAGTCTGGTACTTATCATACTGCACTTCTAAACCATTATATATGTGATATAACAATAATAATGTCGTGACTGTTTATCTTTATTTCTTGAAAAATTAACATTAGTAATGATGTATTTAAAATTTCTTTCTTATCGCTAATGTTTTAGTACATATAATTAACACTTTTTTGTTTGATATCGTGTTGTTTATTATGCAATCCAAAATTATCATCGCATTCCTCTTTTTTTCGATTTTATAATCTCCCTTTAAATAATTTCTTCTTTCCACAAAAATGTTGACTTATTAATATAATTATAACAAAAACATGAACATAATTTCAGTTCCACGTGCTACTGTTTTTTATATAAATTCTTATTTATATTATTATTATTATTATTACTTCTTTCTTATTTTGATGGTTATCATTAAACTTGTATTTTAATAATACAATTTTTTGTCTCAAATAATTTACGCTGGAAGGTAATGCAATGGAAACTTAGAGATATAAATTCAAGACAATGAGGTAAAACTGCAAATACAAATAATAGAATTTCTTTACCAATCACCATAAAAGAAAATTGAAGAGATTTTTTTCGTTTATTCTATTTATAAAAAAAGGTTAAAATGAAAATTAATCTAGTCTGTAAATATGCTTAAGGACAAATGAATGGGATAATTAAATATGATTATTTATTTTACATTTATATCATAAAGAATGTTTAAACATCCTATGTAACAATGTGTCAGCTTTTCAATACTTATTTGATTCATCTTTTACAACATTTTCTCAATTCAATTAAAGTTTATAAATTATATGATTTTGATAAATTAAAATTTGTTTGGAAATAACTTTAAAACTTAAGTTATATTTGGAGAAATAAAAAAAAACTGAGATTTTATAGGTTACAAAAATTAAATAATTTAAAAATGTAATGAAATTTGTGAATTTTGAACTTGAAATTTAAGTAATCTTACCAGGAAACTAAACCTTAATGTAAAAAAAAAGAAAAAACCCCTAAGAAACAGCAATTGAAAGAGTATAATGAAACACACTTGCACACGCATAAATTATTTGCCGTTGCCTCTGAGTTATCAAAATACACAGGGTTAGTACAGATGAATGACTGGATATGGAAAATTTATATTTACAAAACTGTTACGCATATTGTATTATAGGATAGATGAAAATAAAGAGGATTATTGCAGAGTTTTTTTTTTCAATTACACGCATTTGATGTGCAAACCTTGTATAACTCGATTATCACCAGAACTTTAATCAAGTTCGTTCCACACATTTGGCATTTTTTCACAATCCATTAGTCTCAATACAGCACTGATGTGTTAACACACTACATGATGCATCGCAAAATAATGTTAAAGGCTGTATAAAAGTATAATTGACCTGAGGAACATCTAACTGATAAACAGAGAAGCTTCTGCTTCGGTACATCATGGATTCTTTCACTCACTGGCTGACGAAAAGACCATTCTTAACGCTAAATGTTTTGATTTGCAAATTTTATATATCGATAACGGGAAGACGAAAGAAAATAATTTATATGTTTAAAAAAGGTTTCAATATATCTCTTTGATAGCTACTTATTTAGGCTTTTTTCGTTATAAAATTATTCTTTTAGTTTCATGGTTAGAAAAATTGACAACCGTTGTACTTTTTATTAATAATTAAAGTGCTTTCAAAACTATTTTTAACAGCTTTGGCTGATGTGAATTCAGAAATTTACTTAAATAAAATAATATATATTCTAGTAATTTTATTATTATTAATATTATTATCGATAAGTTTCCTTGATTATCCACTTGCATTTTATATATATTTTTTTTCTATTCACGATAAAGGGCTAAGTTTTAGTTTAAATGCTAAATAAACTAATTTTTAAAATAACTAAAATCGCAACTCTTAAGATATGTCCCTAGTGGAATTGACAGTTGCACAGTTGAATCAGCGAATTTTATGCAGTAATTGAAACGAAATTTTGTATAAGCGTTTTTGTTCTTCCCCATATCATAATTGCATGTTAATATCGTTCTTCTCCCGATAGCTTGCAACATTCACATTAATATTCGCATGGTGCATGTTTCAAAATGCATCATCCCTTTTTTTAATGCATTTTGGGATGAAAGTTATTTACTTGGATTTTACTTCTTAAAAATTTGCAAAATTTCTATAAAACATCCTGTATACATTGTCACAGAAATTTAGTTGTCTGTTCTACTAGCATCAACAAAAGACAAAATCAACTAAATTCTTCAACCAAATAATTTCATTCAAATAACTTATTGAAATTTTAGATATGTTTACATTTTTATTATAATAGTATTTTTGGAAATTTCAGAATACGAAATTTCCCTCCGTTTAACGTTGAGAAATGTTTACACGCTCCAATGACGAGAATAATTAAAAATAACTTTCTCATTATTATTAATTATTTTATGCTTCGGGATAATCACAATTATTATTTGATAGAGATTATATGAACAAAACTCTTTATAAAGTAAATTTATTTAACGCTTGATGTTCTTGTTTTAAATAATGCGAATAAATGCAGGAATAAAAACTTTTTTTTTAATTTACATGGTTTGTTTTTTATTGTTCCAGAGAAATAAATAATTTTAAAAACTTTTTTTGGAAAATATTTATTAAAAATGTAATTTTGGATTATATGTATTAGGTATTTTCAAATGTAAAAATTACATGTTACGTAGAAGTATTATAAGAATAATATTACTTTATGATAAACAATCTGAAATTAGTTCTACTAACAGAAAATAATGATATAATCATAAGAATTTTTTCTGTCAAATACTTACATGGATATTTACATTATTTTCATATTCAATTAGTAATTTTTATATTAAAGGTTTGTCAATATATATATGATTTGTACTACACTAGCATAGCAAAAAAATTAAACATAAATAAATACTATAAATCTAAAAGTTTATTTGTCTATGTATCTGTCTTTTTATTGCAATTCACCTTTCTGTTGTATTTTTTATTCTTCAGTGCTCCTTTAATACATATATCATTTATAAATAAAACTATATAATTTACTCTTTAAAAGCACATATATTTTCATATTTATAGAAATAGAAACTTTTTTCCAAGTTATTAAATCCAAACAAAATATAATAAATAGATGCATGATGATGAGATTATGAGCTTTCGATATTCGTCAAATGCTATTCTTATCATTGATTCGTTAAATTCGTATAATAATGTAACTCTATATCTGAGAATCAATGATCATTTTCTTAGAATATGAACTTTAGTAATTACGTCTTTAGTTATATTTATAGTTTAAATCTAGCTAATTCATAGCAGTTAGTTTCAAAAACACTTTTAATATCATAGACTGTCACCTTTTAATCCGATGTAATTGTATGATACACTGAAACCAATTCCTTATTATGATGTATTCCCTTTATGTATCGTAATAGTTATCTTAGAGGCACGTTGGTAAGAACAAAATTTATGAACTGAGTTTAAAGATACATGTGTTCCAAAAATAACGATCCATTTCTACTTAAAATCTAAGCTTTTAATTTCTTTTAAACGGTTTTGAAAAAAAATGTTCTCCTTATAAGAAAGAGTAACCATCGTTTCCCGGAAACTGAGAGATAAAATATATGAAGGAGTTCGTCTTTTGCACCATCAAAAATACGAAAAACAGCCACCAACAATTGCCGATACCAAGCTACTTGTAAATAAATGCTATTCAGACAAATCGATATTGTAAGATTTTGATGGTCATCCATACCTTTATTTATCCACCACGCCACCGGTTCGTCTGAATTTGTTTACGAGTAGCGTGATATTGGTCCTCTTTTCCTTATTTTTGATGGTACAGTCGACTCACCTCTTCATATATTTTATCATCCAATTTTCAGGAAACGATGGTTATTCGTATTTTCAGGGGAGCGTTTTTCGAAACACCCGTGAAATAAATCAGTAGATTCGTGTTTTCATTGATACATTGCTCAGAAAAAGTTTAGACAATGATCGATCACGCTTCTATATTCAGAAGTATGTAACGAATGTCTGTAATTTATCTGTCATACATTACTTGTGACTTATCCTTTATTCACAAACAATAAATTTTGAATTTTACATTTTACATAAAATATAATGACAAAAAAATGAAATTAACACTGTGGAAAAAGTATAGACAATTTGTGTAGTTATCGCAAATTAAGTACAAATTAAAATCGAGTTGCACCCACATTGTTTGCAGTTAGTGCAATAATGTGACTTTTCATCGAAGAAGCTAAATGCTTCGTCACTTGGGGGCTATTTTGCACCAAACATGTTCAACAGCAGCTCGAAGCTCATGAATAGAAAAGTATAGCAAAAATTTGCATAAACATTACGACATATGATGTTACAAATGCTTTCGATTGGGTCCGGATCAGAACTACACTCCGGCCAATTGAGATCAGTAGTATTTTCAGACTTAAACGAAGTTCTTTTTTATACAACATAAATAGGCGCATTATTTTTCTAAAATCCATACTTTAGATCAGCTAAAAGTTCCACAAATGACTAAAAATTAATCTCCAAAGTATATACGTAATCTTGTGTTGCTTGGCAACGAATGAATAACTCCACAGATACTCGAGCATTAAAGCTATGTGAGAACCAAATCATTAAAAAGGAGGACGACGAAATTGAGGACCAAATCATTAATCACCTTCTTCTTGTAGACATAGGAAAGTCCCAGGCTCTTTACGCAAGTCGTGCCAATAGTATGCCCACCGGTTTTGGCCATTCAAATTTCACTTTTTTTCGTTGGTAGCGTACAATTTGGGTTCATATGACGTATGTTTGCAAGCTCATTGCATCCATGCCAATTTGTAGCGAGGTTTTAAAGCTGATTGTTTTATCATTTTCATGTAAATTGATTTACCTGCTGATTCATCTACGAATCATGTCCATCGACACAGAAAGTCCTGACTTACTTTTAATGTGGTTAATAATAATTATTTGTGTAAATGTCAGTTTCTGGATCCTTTTGTTCTCTTATTTTCTCGTCACACGAGGTCTTCCAGATTATTTTTTTTTGTAGGAGTCATCCTTAGACTATACTTCATAGACAGATCACTTTGTACGATTCAATGCTGCTGAAATTTCTGCAACACTCTTACGTTTCCATTTCAGCTTTCCTACTTCAATTACTTCATCTAACTGAATATTTTTAGCTCGCGGCTTCTTCACAAACTGATACTATATCGAGATTATCTATAATGATACTTAATAATACTTCAGACATGTGACATCATAACTTGGAAATTTCCATTTTTCCATGAACATTTGGCTAAAAATCAAAAAAAGTGTCTAAACTTTTGCAATATACAAATTTTACTTTTTTCAGTTAAATTAAATATTACCTTATATTATAACCGTTATTTTTATTGTACATTCTTTAAAATATATTGGAAAATAAGTATAGTCATTTATAAAACTCACGTGTTCGTATTTTTCATTTAAAGGTTAAAAAACACCAGTGTCTAAAATTATATGTATCATTATTTTCTGAACACACTATAAATAGATTTCAGATTAATCTTCTCTTCCGTTTACTACTCTGCAGGTTTCACTACAGTAAAAGCTTTTTTTAAATTAATATAATTTTACAAATTTAAGGCAGTTTTAAAATAATTATAATTAACACTCTCATGACTTTCGTAGTAATTTTTTTTATCTCATGTTAAAAAAAATAATTTGTTTTTAGACTTTTTAAAAATTTGCAAAGAAAACAACATTACAACTCTGCGCTTTTGCTGGGCGGTCAGAGGGTTAAGAAGATCGTCAATGCTAAACTCTGATAATAATTTGATGCGATGTTATGACATGATGCAATGTTCTTCCATTTTGTTTGTCAGTATAACTATCGTAATGCAAAAAAAAAAAAAAAAAAAAACAAAAAAAACAAAAAAAACAAAAAAAAAGTGTTAAATGAAAGAAAATTTTTCTTTACAATTCTGTATTCAATTTTTGGGAAAATATTTTAATTAATTCTAAATTGCTAAAGGCTTACATGCTCCTGGGAGAAATATAATTAAAAATGTTTGCAGTGTTATTTTGAGTTACTTTGTGCTTTAAAGTAAACCCATTTAAATCTATTAATTCTATCATATGAGACAAAGGTCTTTGTTAAATTTATTTATTTAACTTTTGAAACTCTTATTTCAAGCATTCTATGTGTATGAAATAAAAATTTTATTTAAATGAAAAACATTCCTTATTTAAGACTAAATAAATAATATTATGCACTGCTTTGTACAAGTTAATTAAAAAGAGAAAACAAGATTTAATATCAGACATTCTCCATATTAAATTAAAAATATAATAATATTACTTAGCGTCATGAAATGTACACTTTTTAAAGGCTATTCTCAACTGCTCTGTACAAAAAGCGCAAAATGTTTTGATACATTAAAAGCTATTTTTTTAACAAAAATATATAAAATTGGAAGGTCTGACTATGGAAGCGATTTCGTATCGAAAATAGTTAACTAATGCATGGTAATTAAATACCTATGGGGTTATCAGCGATTTCGATCATGTTTTCCGTGATTGTCTCTCTTTGTAAAACTAGTGTTTCTTCTTTCACCAGGAAATGCGGTTCAAAATGTCGAGTTTGATGGTTTGTTAAGACCTGTTGAGTTTCTAAAAAATAGAAATATGAGTGCGATTGGATAATTTCTGACCTTGATAGTTTCATGTATTTCGAACAATATAAATTCTGACTTATGCCACAACGTTGCCCTTTTAGGTAGCTTTCATTACAAAAAGTAAAAAGCTACCTATTGCAGCCGTCCGGAGGAAAGCACTTCCGGAAAATTTTGGTATATTTTCACCGATCATGACCCCCAGACCCCAAAACCACCCTCCTTTCAAATGTTGACATATATATATACATATATATATATATATATATATATATATATATATATATAACCATATATATATATATATATCTGATTTTTGTCATGCGATAACTAACGTATTTATGAACCGATTTGAATGAAACTTGGTATGTACATAGTACATACAAATGTCTCGACCGAGTTCGTTGGCCAGCATCATCCGCCATTTTGTTTCAAAATGGCGGTCATTTTGATTTTTTTTAAAAATTTAAAATTTAAAATTAAATTCGAAAAAATTAAAATTTGAAAAATATTTTTCTTTTACGTGTTAGAACTTAAAACAAAGATTCCAGAACACTTTTTATTTTGTCAATATCTTAAAAAATGATTGAGCTATAGCACTTTGAATTTTTCTTATGGCTGACATTTTGAAACGATCTGATTTTTGTCAAGTAATAACACGCGTATTTATGAACCGATTTCAATGAAACTTGGTATGTACATAGTACATACAAATGTCTCGACCGAATTCGTTGTCCAGCATCATCCGCCATTTTGTTTCAAAATGGTGACCATTTTAAATTTAAAAAAAAATTTAAAATTTAAAATTAAATGCGAAAAAATCAAAATTTGAAAAATATTTTTCTTTTACGTGTTAGAAATTAAAACAACGATTCCAGAACACTTTTTATTTTGTCTACAAAATGATTGAGTTATAGCACTTTGAATTTTTCTTATGGCTGACATTTTGAAACGATCTGATTTTGTCACGTGATAACACGCGTATTTATGAACCGATTTCAATGAAACTTGGTATGTACATAGTACATACAAATGTCTCGACCGAGTTCGTTGGCCAGCATCATCCGCCATTTTGTTTCCAAATGGTGGCCATTTAAAAATTTTAAAAAAATTTAAATTTTAAAATTAAATGCGAAAAAATCAAAATTTGAAAAATATTTTTCTTTTACATGTTAGAACTTAAAACAACGATTCTAGAACACTTTTTATTTTGTCTATATCTTACAAAATGATTGAGTTATAGCACTTTGAATTTTTCTTATGGCTGACATTTTGAAACGATCTGATTTTGTCACATGATAACACGCGTATTTATGAACCGATTTCAATGAAACTTGGTATGTACATACCAGATACAAATGTCTCGACCGAGTTCGTTGGCCAGCATCATCCGCCATTTTGTTTCAAAATGGTGGCCATTTAAATTTTTTTAAAAAATTTAAAATTTAAAATTAAATGATAAAAATCAAAATTTGAAAAATATTTTTCTTTTACGTGTTAGAACTTAAAACAACGATTCTAGAACACTTTTTATTTTGTCTATATCTTACAAAATGATTGAGTTATAGCACTTTGAATTTTTCTTATGGCTGACATTTTGAAACGATCTGATTTTGTCACGTGATAACACGCGTATTTATGAACCGATTTCAATGAAACTTGGTATGTACATACTACATACAAATGTCTCGACCGAGTTCGTTGGCCAGCATCATCCGCCATTTTGTTTCAAAATGGTGGCCATTTAAAATTTTTAAAAAAAATTAAAATTTAAAATTAAATGCGAAAAAATTAAAAGTTGAAAAATATTTTTATTTTACGTGTTAAAACTTAAAACAACGATTCCAGAACACTTTTTATTTTGTCTATATCTTAAAAAATGATTGAGTTATAGCACTTTGAATTTTGCTTATGGCTGACATTTTGAAACGGTCTGATCTGAACGATCCATCATGTTGCTTTAAAATGGCATACACTTTATGATATCGTAGAATTTGGTGACTCTCTAAATCGCTTAAAAAAAAACCAGGTTGAATAAAAGATGACTAATTTCTAAAAATTCCTATTAATATTCAGTCTTGACAAAAACTAGTATTCAATCTTATAAAATCACTAATTTTTAAAGATTATTTCCACTAATTTGAGCTTAGTATTTTTGAACAATGTAACTTACTTTAAAATAAATAAATAAATATATAAGTATATGAAAGCTACCTCTTCCTCCCGGCATTGCCGGAAGGACTTTTTTTAATTAAGAACACCTATAAGACCATTCCATGTTCTTCACATGACACCTATATGAAGAACTATATCTATTAATTTATAAGTTGCTAAACTCGTAAATATGCATTAAAAATAACTATTTCAATTATTTCTATTATGAAGGAAAACTTTTAATACAATAATAAGAATTTATTCCTTTTAAATATCTAAATTGATATTTACAATATATTCATATTGTACTGGTATGCTTTTATTTAACAGCTTTCATATTAGCATAAATGTTTTTAATTTGAAGATAGACTAGCATTGTTAAAAGAACATTAGCATGTGGAAATGATGCATCACGTTTGATATGTATTGGGCCTGTAATAGGTTATAAGATCATCCACATTTTAAACCCATTTAGACTTTACTAATCTGCCCGATTTCAATGCATTTCATAACAAACGAAAATGAAAGTGCCCGACGATTGACACATGTATTCCCATATATATCGAATATGACTTGTTAAAGTATACTTGTTAAAATGTGCATAAAAAATATAAAGGATGTTCCAAAAACAACAAATAATTTCTATGAAAAGCCTAATTTGCTGATTTCTTTCACAGGTGTTTGAAAAAATGCCCTCCTTAAAAGACAACATAACCACCATTTCCTGAAAACAAGGGGGATAAAAAATATGAAGAGGTACATCAACTGTACCATCAAAAATGCGGAAAATAGCCACCAACAACGGCCAATATATGGGTACTTGTGAACGAATTCACACAAATCAGAAACATGGCGGATGAAAAACTTTCTAGACAACCATCAATGTCTGATCAAAACCATAAAAAACATTCATCAGTCAGTTGAAATGAGTCCACGTTCACAAACAGCTTGATATTAACCAAACTTGGCAGCTGTTTTACGTATTTTTGATGATACAGCTGACGCATTTCTTCGTACGTTTTATAGCCCAGTTTCTAGGAAACGATGGCTATTATACGAGATGATTTCTTCAAACACTTTTAAATGAAATAAAAAAGTTAGTTTTTTTCTTGGAAATAGATCGTTATTTACACTGTTAAAAATAAATCTGTGAATTCCAGGTGAAACTACCGGCAGCAATGTACCCGACATTTTACCGTTCCGTTAGTAGATTTTCCGTTATGGGAAATACAAGAAGGGAAAACTCCGTTTGAAGAATCAATAACTTTCCGTTACAAAGTTTGATTTTTAATAATAATAATTTAATATAGTTTTTATAATTAATGAACCGATTAATCGTCAAAGAATTCGAAATTACCGAGTTATTTTAAGCTGTTATGTTATTTTACTTAATTATTATTTTGTGTAATTTAGGTCACGCCACCCTGAGGATCGAACCCGGGACCTTTTGATTGCGGAACAAATCCTTAAGAACTGAGCCAAAGTATGCTGATGCTGGATTGTACAAAGTATGTCTTTTATGAGTTAGTGGGAAAATCTGTTGTGCTTTATAAAGATTTCCTTTCAAATATATTCCTTAGAATATTTTTAAACGGTTTATTTTATTTTATTTTAGACTGATGAATAATACTTATTATTTTTAAAAATCAGTTTTAATTTTTTAAATAGTTTAAATTTAAAAAAAATCACTTTTTAAAACCACTCTCTCTTTCTCTCTTTTTCTCTCTCTCTCTCTCTCTCTCTCTCTCTCTCTTTTTTTTTTTTTTTTTTTTTTTTTTTTTTTTTTTTTTTATGTATAAAAAAGTTTTAATAACATTTTTTTTTAATAAATAAAAAAGTTTTAATAACATTTTTTTTCCAAAAATGATATAGATATTTTTTTGAAATTGTCGTACAATATTTATTTATTTATTTATTTATTGGCTAATAAATTAAAAAAAAATTATAAGAAATAAGAGAAAGATAAACAGAAAAAATATAATTTAAAAGGGATTTTTTATGTTTTTATTATTCGATGGCGCCAGTGGGACCCGAACCCATAATCTGCGCTCGCAGGCGATTAGCGGTGTGGTAACTTGGCCACTCGGCCATGGAGTCCCCCACAGAACGGAGTGTCTCCGTTTTTTGTTTTTATTTCCATCAGTTTCGTTATTCTTAGAAAATATGGTAGAATTTTGGGATTTGTAACGGAAAATGCCCTTTTGTTGTGAAAAGAGACCTTTCCTGTAAAATTCAGGAAAAAAATGTTCGTAAATTTCAGAATTTTTTTAACAGTGTATCAGCATAGTTTTCTTAATTTGTGGATACGATAATACTATTAAAAAGTATTATTTAATATGTACAAAAGCTGTCTAACACGTGAAAAACAAAATTATCCCTTAGATTTTCGTAATCCAAACTAAATTCAACTATTGCGTTTATTTCAGCTAAATAAGGAACTATTTTCCTTTCAATATTTAGACAAATCTTTACAGCATTTTCTTATTCTAGTTCACATCGATATTTCTTCTGTTATTAGAAAATAAGTAAAAGGTACGAAATTTGACGATTAGACAAGCGTAGAATTTTTGAAATATAATTAAATTAATCTTTTAATCATTACATAAACACATCCTTCCCATACACACATAGAAACAGAAGCATCCATTTAACTGTTGTAGGTGGATATACATCTTATAATTGAATAAATTCCTTGTCAAAACTTTGAGAAGTTCTGGATGCATGCCGTAAATTCATAAAAAATGACAGCTGATGTAATATCGTGTTATTTTGAAGTCGACAAATTCAACCAACTTACATGGAATTAATCATTGGTCACAGCTAAGATCTAATTTTAACTGAAACCACAACCATTCATTCTCCAGTCGCATCATTAATTCGGGAGAACGCGCGCTTAGTCAAGGTATGAATGATTTTAACTTTGCCACCAGTAAAATTAAATTATAACAGTCACTTTATTAAGACGGAGACAATTCTTACAAATTTCGCGATAAAATAAATATAAGATTACTTAAAAAAAAATTACTGGTTACAATTGTAAATACCATACGCACTCCGGGTCTTTTAGGCCCTGCGCGCGTCATTCCAGGTTAATTTGATGAATAAAAGCCAAATAGCGATAGTGTTCGTTCACTCTCAAAAAAACTTCCGTCTTTTCACAGAAAATGCACTGGCAGCACTGCTGCCAGAAATTGTCTGTATATTGACGATTTTCTGTTTATTTTTTTCTCTGTCAAAAGAAGAAAAATATCCGTCACTTGAAAAAAGTTTGGAAAAAATCAATGCGGAAGAGGCGGGGATCGAACCAAGGACCCCAGGATTACAAGACCAACGCTAATCCACGGCGCTACGGCTGCTCATGATGATTGTGCGTTAAAATAGAACCCTTCATTTCATATGGGTGTGGGTTGGTGTATTTCGTTAAAAAGCTTTTAATTATGCAGTTAATCTCGGAAAGATTTCATCTTTAATGAAACTGTGGCTGGGTTTTTTTTACGTTTAGTATTAATATAGTATAAAAATGAGAATTTTAAATATATTACGTAGAATGTTAGAGAAAAAACATGGATGTTCTATTTGTGAGAATGTTTGAACGAATAAATAAAGTAATTGTTATTTATTTTTAAATTCGAAAACATTTTTGTCTTTTAAAACTAAATTAGACATTTTAATCAATAGAATATTTTTGTTTTTCATTTTAAAAATAAATTCGAACTTGTTACTAACAGACCCAATGCGCATGCGTGCTGGATATAAACGGAAACTTTTCCTCATTTTTCGACGCTCGGAATGAACTCACAGAACAAATACGTTTTCTGGGAGAACAGAAATTATTTGTGAAAAAATAACGATAACTTAGTGTATATTGACGAATTTTTCTGACAGTGTTGATTACTCCAGAAAAAATACAGCTAGTGGATGTTCGCAGAAATTTTATTTATCAAAATGTAGACATGAAAAACTGTTTTCACATAGTGAGCTCTCTAAAGGTCTCAGACTGGCGTTTGAATAGTTAAGTGCAACAATAAATCATAAGTTAATGTAGAAAACTACAGGGCATGAAAAACAATGGGTAACATTTCTTTTATAACCACTTAACTGATTTGCCGCTGCTGATGTACGCCGTTCGGGTAATACGAATTTGGTTAATTCATCTTTTAAAGCTTTTTGATATTTTTTTAAAGTACAATTTCATACTATTTAATTTCAGAAATTTTTAGACTAAATATTACGAGTATTTAAGCTTAAAAAACTGGTGTTAATCCACATTTTCAATTTTGTTGCACGTAAAAAAAAAAAAAAAAAAATCAGTTAAGGATAGGAACCCTTTACGAAATATTTAATGTTTTCTTAACCTTTTTTAAAAACGCAATTTTATGCCTTATTAAACCAAGAAAATGCTTCGATTAAGTAAGTCAAATTTCACAGTAAAATTTTACTGGTGGGAATAAGCAAAGATTCTTAAGCCTTCTTGCGGCACGTATACGTGTTTCTACTCGGCCCCAATATGTTAAGCACTGGTAACAAGAGGACAATTCTGACCTCATGTTTTGTTCGCATCGCGTTGAAATACTGAGTACGGTGCATCATTCGGAACGAGCCACCCAGATTCAGAAAACAACCACGGTGGGAAATGCTCTAAATTACAGCGTATTAGGATACGAGTTCGTTATCTGTCAACGCAAAATAATTGCGCAATGTCTTTTGAAAACATTTTTATTTAATCTTTTAATGGACAAAACATTTTCATTGGTAAGATGTTGAAATGAATGACACCCGTAATTGCGAACATGTATTTGTAAATACGAAAAAGTGTTTTTTCACATACATAATAAGATTGTTTTTTTAAAATAAATTTCCGATGTCATTATTGCATATCGGAATTAAAATTTTGTGGTTTCGTAGAGAAACCAATGAACGTTAAAGGATTAAAGCTAGTTTCTCTCAGAACGCATTGACTCTGGTAGATGCTAAAAATGAATGACGGAATTAAAAGTTTAAGATTAAGATTCAAAATAACATATTATTAATATATGTGTTTTAAAATTAATACATTAGATAGGAATTAATAATAGATATTAAGAAATATGAATATAATGAATATTCTGTAAACTTTAAATTTAATTGGGCATTGAAATGTAAAATTTTGATATAAGATACATAAATAATAAAACACACTAACGAATTATGTAATCGTTTTTGTTGAACATCTTATGAAAAAAATGCATAAAATTGCTCTGCAGGGTTGAATTATTGATAAATATATTCTTTATACACAACATAATTTAATGTTTATTTCGCTTGATATCTCGTCTGTTTAAATAATTTGTATAGCCTTCAACTATGACATACAGTTCTTAAGAGATTTTTAAATTTAAATATTAAAAATCTTGGGTAAAATGTAATAATTTAATGCATCCAGACTAAAGAATAGTCCCCTTAGGCTCACAGAATGTATTGGAAAGGAAAGCAAATATTCGATAGCAAAATAGTTTTCAGATAATTTTTTCAACTTGTTTCTCAAAAGCACTTTAAAAATTGAGATGCAAAATGGAATGAAACATTTTTATGACTTCTCAACAGCTGCTCCAAAATTCGAATACTTTTTTTTATGTAAGTAAACAAAATATTGCGATGATTCTTAACAGTCATTTTACGAAAAGCTAGCAGTAGTTAAATATATATATAACCTTATTTGAAACATTTTTTAAATGTATGCACAATTTTATAATAACTCTAAAACTCCTGTATTTCAGACTTATTTTCATAATCAGTTTTCTATATAGTATATTTTTTTGCTAAGGCAGTTCCTTCATTAGATGTGGATGTTTATTGGTTAAGCATAAAGAGAGGTATGAGGGAGCAGTTTTTCCATTTAATTTATTTTTAAAGGTCATTATTTTTTGAAATACTAGTATGATGTACAATTAGTACGAAAATAGTAGCTTGTAAGAGAAGTGCCATTAGTTTATCTGGACACTTTTGTTTTATTTTTAATTAGAGTGCAGATTATTAAACTTCTTGCATCAATATTATAATTATCTTCAATATTATTATTTCTGTTATCCTCTAAGATTGTTTTTAAATATGATGAAAAAACTAAATTATGGTTAAATAGTAAAATTAAGCAAGCTGATTTTAAAAGTCAGTATTGCAGATTTGAGTTCTCGTAGATTCTGTTATCTGTAGTATTATATGGTCGTATTATAGAGCGTTTATTGTCCTACATTAGCATCCCGAAAATACTCGGAATCTAATGTTAATCTCATGGAGAAATTAATTTGAGATTTCTGGCTTGGATATTAGTAATTATGAATGAATAAAATTTTCCACAGTATAGCTGGGACGATCTCTAACGAAACTATATTTTACATTTCGATTTTTGTTTTAGAATAAAGAAAAAAATACTTGCAAATTGTTAGCATTTTTTTTTTTTACTCTACACATTTCGAATCTTATGTTAGCGTTTTTTTTCTTTTTTAAAAATTTTAGCAGTAGACAAATTAAAATGTGTACAGTATTTGCATATGTGAGTATAAGTAGAATAAACACGAAAATGAAGAATGTATGCATTTACATATACATTTTATCTAAAAGCATAGTGTCATTATAAATTTCATATCATTATATTTAAATCCTATGTTTAAAATTCATTGAGGCATAACGTAGAGTTCTGCGTCATAAACCGATCTGTATAAACATATGATTTTAAATATCTATACAATCAGATGTCACACAGCAAGTGTTGGTGTGATTCTAAATTAATATTGTAAAGCTTTATACAGTTGTGGAAAAAAAGGATAAACACGCCCTATTAACTCCTTAATAAATTATCATAAAAGAGAGTTACTGGGACCGAACAATTGAAAATAAAGTTTATTTTTAAAGGGTGCATATAAAATTTGCTTAGGGGACAATCTACATATTAAACCGAAACCAAACTTCTTTTTTTTAATGGCAATACCGAATTTTTAACAAAGTATTTAAAATCTTCCGCTGAAATTATGTCTAGACATCACAATTCAATTTACTTGACTGATACGTTTTAAAATTATATTAATTCAAAATTTAATTTTTCTAATATTAAATTACATTTTTATATTTTTACTAATATCTCCTGAAATTATGCTCCTAATGAAGCTAATTTTTTAGGTAGTAATAATGCCTAAATACTCTAGCATAAATAAGTTGAAATTAAATTTTCTATCATTTTATGATATGAATTATAAATTATAAAATTAATATTCGATATAAATTTTGAGTTGCAACTTAGAACTTTTTGATGTATTTAGATTTATTAAATCCTGCTTTATAGAAATCCAAAATTTATTTTTTTCCAAGTAACTTCAAATTATGATTAAAAAGCGGCAAGATGATTGTTTAAGGGACCATTGACAATAGAAGTAAATAGATACTTTTGAAACTTCTAATGACTTCTGATGACTTTTTGAGTGGAGCTTAAAGTGCTATAATCAAGAAGCGGGCTTCCTCGGTGAACATTCGAGTATCGAACTTCAATTTGAATACAGCCCCTGAAATATGGTCGTTTTAAAATAATTAATTTCTTGGAAACATATCGTACGATTTTCATGAAATTTTACTTTTATGCTAATTGTAGGGTGTAGAGTTCATGTATGCTGTCAGCAATTTGGTACTATAATGAAAAAAAAATAGATTTTTTTAATATGTAGATACCCCCTACGCAAATTCTATACTCATCATTAAAGGTTGAATTTATTTCCATTCATTTGGTACTATTAACTTTCTTTTAAAGTAAATTTATACAGAGTAGTTTACACTCTTAAAACAAAAGAGTGGATTTGGCTTCTCAGGAAAGAGCTGTAACTTATTGAATCGTAAATGAGTTGTTCTTAAATGCTTTACTCATCTTGATTTAGATTGTTTATTTAAATAATTCATCTTAATTTAAATTGTTCAAAAACAACTCATTCACTTGAGCTGTTTCAACTCTTTTTGAGAAGCTGCCTTTCAAAACGTGAGATGAGCGAATTTAGGCTCAACTTGAGTTATTTTTTGGCTGACATTTTAAGAAAGTACTTTTTTCCCCTGCACATTTACATAGCAACAGTTTGAAAGTATTAACTTTGACAGCGTCCTCGTCATGTACTCTTTTGGTTTTAAAGAACCATTATTCTGAAAATCAGAAAAAAATGCGATAGTTGGATTTTTTTATTTGTTTAATTTTTTACATTGAAGTAGATCATATTTAATAAATAATGACCTGGAAAAATTTCCTCTTTCCTGTAGAAAATATCAAAGTTCAAGGCTGCGAATGCAAATTTTCATGAAAAGTGAAATGCTAGTATGTTTGGAAAGCTACATCTCTAGCAAGCAACAACATCCCAAAATTGTTTTGGCATAAAGTATTACTATGTGCTTATTAAAATTTAGTTGTTTCCATGTGACATTGTTATTTTACATTGTTTTGTTGCCACAAAATACAGTCCAAATGATGTTTTTGTCCATTTTTCGCACTTAATATCTTATTTAAGCAATAGTATACCAAACTTTATTTTATAGAATATGCAATTGCACTACTAGGACAAGCTAAATAATACACAGTCCATTCATATTAATGTGACCACCTTGCAATTTTTGACATTTTGTTAAATATCTGGAAAAATACATGGAGAACTATCCTGAAACTCAAGGTGTGTAAACAAAATAGTACAGGTCATATATTTACTTGAATATTTTTTTCCAACATCCCATAGGGTAGCGTCAACAAATTAAAAAAGAAGAAATATTTTTTGGATGATCCTGTCAGAACTAATGTAGCAAAAACGTTCAAACAGTAGATTATCATTAAATGTGTTTCTGTAATAAACTGTGTACATTTTTATGAGAATAGTATGTGTACTCGTAGAGAAATTAAGATTTTTATATCTACAGTTCTAAATTTTGCTAAGTTTTTAACTTAGAATTCGTAGAATTTGAGTTATATAAAAAAGTTCTTTTCAGAAAACATGAAAAATAATATTGTACACAAAACCCTGTAGTTAGAATTTAAAAAAATAATAAAAATTTTATGTATAATGAGCAGGTTTACAAAAGACTTTTTCACTACACATGCGTGAAAACAATGAAATTATAATTTGCATAATGTGTTAGCTAAATTAACAAAGAAAATATTGTGAAAGTCTGAAAAACACAGTATGAAAATTCTAAGAATTATCGTCGGTAGTGTATGCTCAAAATCCGTTGTGCCAAAAAAGAAGCAATAAAGATGAGGGGCTGTATCCATATATCCATTGATGATTGTCTATACAGCATACATGATATTGCACTTACTGCTAGTACATTTGGATACAGCCCCTCATCTTTTTGCTTCATTTTGGGTTCAACGGGTTTTGAGCTTATTCTATCAGCGATATTTTTAAAAAAATTTCAGGGTATGTTTTTGGAACGTTCACAAAAGTTACTCTAATATTTTAGCTAACACATTAAGCAAATTATATTTTGATTTCTTTCACGCTTGTGTGATGAAAAATGCTGTCATAAACCTGTGCATTTTTCATCCTTTTTTTTCTTTTTTTTTATTCTGTTTACAGGGTTTTGTGTACAATATTATTTGTCATGTTTTCTAAAAAGAACATTTTTTACATTAAGAATTCAGCAAATTATAAGCAAAAAACTTGGCAAAATTTGGGTCTGTATTTTGGGTATCCTAAAATTCTTTGGCATAAATATAACACCACTTGCTTATTAAAATTTATATGTTTCCATTGGGCATTATTACTGTGCATTGTTATGTTGTTACAAAGTACAATTAAAAGCACGTCCATTTTTCGCCTTTAATATCTTACTTAAGTAATAGTACTCAGAACTTTTACTTATATAATATAAAGTGTACTACTAGGACAAGCTCAATAATAAAATATTGCATTGAGATATTGATGCTGTTAGTAGATATAATCTCTTTCAAAATTTTCAAAATCTGCAATAATTAATTTACTATTATCTAAAAATAACGTGACGATTGAATAAAACCAAATATAGCATGCAAAAGTTGAATATAAGTTCATAAACATGAAAAAGTAAAAAAAAAAAGTGGGTTCTTTTGATATTTTTAGGAAGAAAATGACAAACTTTACAAACAAACAATCTATATTATCACATTTCTTACCTATTAGAAAATGAAAAATTCTGTTTCTCTTACCTCTTTTTATACTTTTTCCCTGTGAGAATGGAATATAATTTTTCTTTCCCCCTCCGAAAGAGAAATGGTATAATTCATTTCCTGACTAATTGTTATTTTTTTCTTGTAACTTTTGCCAATTTTTTTCTAAAAATATAAAGCGACCCCACTTCTTTTTCTTTTCCATGTTTTTGTAGATATGTTCAACTGCTGCATGCTACATTTTTAAAATTCAACCATGACTTTTTTTAAATAACACTAATTTAAATGTTGCAGATTTAAAAAAAATGAATACTTAACAGATTATATCTGATAAGTGCGGAAAATGCACAAAAACGTCATTTTGATTGTACTTTGTGGCAACATAACAATGTACAGTAATAATGCCTCATGGAAACACATAAATCTTAATAAGCAAGTAGTGTTCATCTAATAGCTTATACCAAAAGAATTTTGGGATGTTGCTGCTTAACGGGGATATAGCATTCCAAATATATCGGTGTGGTAAGGAAAAGGCACCACATACAGGGTACATGAAGGATAGTGGTTAGTAAAAAAATAACATAATGATAATACCCTATTCCGCGCTGTGAAAGAATAATATGGATATTACCAATCAATAAAATTTAGAACCTTGTAATAATAAGCTAAATAAAATAAATTTTGCAATAACTAGGATCGGCTTATTTAACGTTTAAATTTGTAATTTAGGATTCTAATGGGTTAAATAAAATTTTTAAAGTAAAAGAATTCCGATCATTAATATTAAAGGGTATTAATCTATTGACTCGTTAAAAAATAAATAAAGTAAAAGAAACCATGAAAAAACACAAATACATATATACACTCAAACATTTATTTTCAAGACATATAAATTGCAAAATACAAATAACAAATAGTAAGATTCACAAATAATGATATAATTTACTTGCTACACTTAATTCTTTTGTTTTAATTCCGATTTAAATAATGGACATTATTAAATGCTCACAGCACAATCCGTCAGGGCTGTTCACAAAAAAATATTCATTAGTTTTATTATTATTATTATTATTATTATTATTATTATTATTATTATTATTATTATTATTATTATTATTATTATTTTAATTTATCAATTAAAACTTAAATGATGAATTTTTCACCGCAATTAATGAAACACATAAAACAAAAATATATTTAAAATGGCCTTATCACATGATATAATTATAACGAATTTCTCACCATAACCACAGCATCAGGTAGACTTGATTATCATCTTAGATAGTCCTCTAAAGTTATCAAATGTTCTCTTGCCATAAGCGCACCACATATTAATATGAATATTGGTTATTATTGTTCACAAAGTTATATATTGATGAAAATCCTAGTACGCATCAAATAGGATTACTATCCTGCACTGTTCACGAATCACAAATTGATGAGAATCACACAAAGTCAATCCAACAATGGTATGCTGCAGAAATCCAAAGCATATTTCTAATGAATAACAATCGTGACTTGATGAGAATCACACTAAGTCAGTCCAACGATGGTACTCTGCAGAAATCCTAATCATATTTCTAATGAATAATAATCGTGACTTGATGAAAATCATACTAAATCAGTCCAACAATGGTATGCTGCAGAAATCCTAATCATATTTCTAATGAATAATAATCGTGACTTGATGAAAATCATACTAAGTCAGTCCAACAATGGTATGCTGCAGAAATCCGAATCATATTTCTGATGATTAATAATCGTGACTTGATGAAAATCCCACAGAGTCAGTATAATAATGGCATGCCCTATTTCTATGCTTTTCTTCCAAAAGACTGTCATTTGTTTATATTTCTTCAATTCACACTTCGTTCTGATGTCTTTTTTGGAAAAAAACGCATTTTGCTTCCTTTCTACTGATCTCCAGTTAACAGAAGAAAAATCTGAGTGAAAAGAGATGTTTTTCTTCCCTTTTCATCTCTCTCGCTCTCTCTCTCTTTTTTTTTAATTGCTACCGAATCACTTTTTCTCATTGGTTATTTTAAAATTTCCTTCACTGGTCCATCCATTCACCTTAGCAGGTCATTGGTACCTTGTCTTTCGGGGAGGTATGTCTTTTTTTTCTCTTCCCCCTTTTTTTTGTTTGTTTATCTGACTTCTCCCTTCTATTAGGTTTCTTAAGATGCCGCCGTTTGTGTGGGATTTTTTATCACACACGACGCTTGTCCCCTGGTTGTAAATAATTGTTGATAATACAATTATTACAACATACAATTACAACAAACAATTATTACAATTATACAACCCCATAAATTCTGCTCTTCTTCCTTCGATTTTTTATGTCAAAGGCTGGCGAAAAACTATACTTTATGGCTTTATTGCCTCATTTTTTCTGTCTAGGAATTCGTGGTGATAATAGTTCCAAGAATACACACACGCATTTTTTTAATATTATTATAAATAAATCTTGCAATTTTACTAAAATTAGCTTTCAAGTTTGCCTAATTATTATTATTATTATTATTATTATTATTATTATTATTACTTGGTTATTGTTAAAATAAATTCAATATTTTATTTCGATTCTTATATATATTTATATATTTTAGATTGTGCTGTTCATTATATATATATATATAAATCAAAAATCACACATTATTCATTAAATATGATTCACTTAAACATAAAAAATATCAAGCCAATTAAAAATATAACTATTAAAACATCCCTTTTTTGCTGAATTTCAAAATAATGGCCCTTAATGTTACTTCCAAAAATTCGATAATACATTAAACAATACATATTTTCATATTGAAAATGAATGACTTTTAGAATGAAAACGCCATGGGAAATATAAAATAAAATTATTATCTTCCGAGCATTAAAATCTTTTCTTAACTAATCTCAATCGAAATAATAAATTACTCTTTTAAATTTTGCTGATTTGAATTATAAACAAAGTGTCTTTACCGTTAAGTCACTGAAAATTCTCATTAAAGCCATTTACATGCTTCAAGATAATAATTAGAATTTATTTACAATCGCATAAAATATGTTTATATATTCAACTTAAACGAATTTAATCTCCCTTTATTTAACAGATTATCTAAACAAAAGGCTTTATTTAATCGCTTTCACAAAATATAAGTATTATTATATTAAAGAAGTTATAATAATTTAAAAGCAATTGTATTTGAATAAGTAATTTACTACCGTTTGTAAAAATTTATCAATATTAATTTAAAAATATAATTTCGTACCTCTATTTTTTAAAGCATTTCTATCAAAACAGAAAAGTTCTGTTTGTACGTCCAACTTTCCGTCTGTCCCTCACTAACTCTCGTAGATACAATCGGTCTGCGATGAAATTTTCGAATGTTATCAATTTTTACCATAGCACAATCTCTATTTTAAATTAGGTTTGTAGCACTTTTATTTTATTTTAAAAGGCAGTCAAAAGTATTCTGTCATATTAACGCCGACGAGAAAAATTTGTCTTAAAAGAATTTTAAATATGTAATCCCTTCAAACATAATAAAATTGATATGTATTTGCGAAATGCACTAAAATATGAATTCTGTAGAATAAACTTTGCAAAGAACAGTTATTTATTTACAGGTCCACACTGAAGAATTCAGTTACAAAATGGTATAAATAAATCTAAACTGTTTGCAGTGCATTTTAATTATGTTAATCTATTTCAAGTATAAAGTTCATATACATAGATGAGGCTTGTTATAGGTAATTTAAAGTATAATACGAAGTGTATAGCATTTACAGGGACACAGAAACGTTTTTTATAGCGCATTTTATTTGAAATAGTGTATATTTACAATGATGGCGGAAAATGCATTTCCAATTAATACAGCACATCACCATAAAACCGTCCTTAAAACAGGGTTTAGATAGTATGAGGAATTCGCTGGCGTTAAAAAGCAACAAGCAATAATGAAGAAAATCTACACAATCTGATTATTATTATTTCTTTAATTAAGAGAAATATTAATTTCGTAACATAGATTACTTTTAAAATATACTAGAATTAGAAGAAACTTTGCAAAGAACAGTTATTATTTAATTACAGGTCCACAGAGAAGAATTTAATTACAAAATGGTATAAATAAATCTAAACTGTTTGCAATGCATTTTAATTATGTTAATCTATTTCAAGTATAAAGTTCATATGCATAGATGAGGCTTGTTATAAGTAATTTAAAGTGTAATATGAAGTGAATAGCATTTACAGGGACACAAATGCGTTTTTGATAGCGCATTTTATTTGAAATACTGCATATTTACTATGATGGCAGAAAATGCATTTTCAATTAATACAGCACATCACTATAAAACCGTCCTTAAAACAGGGTTTAGATAGTATGAGGCATTCGCTGGCGTTAAAAAGCAACAAGCAATAAGGAAGAAAATCTACAAAATCTGATTATTATTATTTCTTTAATTAAGAGAAATATTAATTTCGTAACATAGATTACTTTTAAAATATACTAGAATTAGAATAAACTTTGCAAAGAACAGTTATTATTTAATTACAGGTCCACACAGAAGAATGCAATTACAAAATGGTATAAATAAATCTAAACTGTTTGTAGTGCATTTTAATTATGTTAATCTATTTCAAGTGTAAAGTTCATATGCATAGATGAGGCTTGTTATAAGTAATTTAAAGTGTAATATGAAGTGCATAGCATTTACAGGGACACAATTACGTTTTTGATAGCGCATTTTATTTGAAATACTGCATATTTACAATGATGGCAGAAAATGCATTTTCAAATAGTACAGCACATCACCATAAAACCGTCCTTAAAACAGGGTTTGGATGGTATGAGGCATTCACTGGTGTTAAAAAACAACAAATTATAAGGAAGAAAATCTGCAAATTCTAATTATTATTATTTTTTTTTATTAAGATAAATATTAATTTCGTAATATAGATTACTTTTAAAATGTACTCATAACTTTTGAAACAGGTGTTTATATGTTCAAATTCTAAAACAACAACATATTTCACTGATAATGACATAAAAATAGACACATTTAAGAGTGTAGTAAACGAGCTGATTAAATTTAAATGGAAAACTATGGCGTTTATCTTAAATAAATTTCTGTACTTTGTCATTTTTTAATTCTTTTAAATCTAGGTAATCATCCGCCAATGTATTATCTTTTATTTTCTTAATATGATGGAATCAGAAGACATTTCTTGAGAAATTTCATTAAATTCCTATTGAAGTTTAAAACAATCAAATCATGAATATATCTATCTGTAGGGGAGGAAGCAAAAATCCGCTGTATTAACACAATACTGTTAGTCATAAAAAACCACAAAAAAAAGATAGCAGCTGTAGATTAGTAAGTATTGGTGCAATTTTGCATAGAATACATGCTATTGCTTTTTTAATTTTTCAGGAGTTTCAAAGCTATTTAAAATAATTTAGAAAAAGTTACCTTCTTTATACATGTATTTTAACGTATTCAAATATGGTATAAATAAATCCAAACTGTTTGCAATGTATTCTAATTATGTTAAGTTATTTCATGTATAAAAGTATATATTTATATGTATAAAGGTATATAAAAGTATATATTTCAAAAATAAATCTAAAATTTTTAAGTAAAATAGTTAAATAAAAAGTCATTAAGTAAAGTAGTTAAGTTAAATAAATCTAATCTGATTGCAATTACAAAATGGTATAAATAAGTCTAAACTGTTTGCAGTGTATTTTAATTATGTTAACCTATTTCATGTATAAAGTACATATTTAACGATAAATTTAAGGTAACAAGTATACCATTGACATTTTTGCAAATAAACTATGTAGTGGGTACTTTTAGAAACTTGGGAGTAAGAAATAAAAATGAAAATCACTAATTTCTATAACGCGGGAAAGAATTTTTCTTTCGTCATAAAATCATATATATTCTAACTGTAAAAAATATCCGTTAAAGTTACAGTAAAAACTTCTGGCAGCAATGTTTCCAGTTGTTTTTTGTCGAAAAAATTTCAGTAAAATTAGGTGTAAGAAAAAAATTAACATCTAATTTTACTGCAGTTTTTACAACAAAAACTTCTGGCAAACATTGTTGCCAGTATTTTTTTACAGTGTACAAAATGTAATCAAAAGCGCTTTACAATTTCTATGATTTTTTTTAACTTTTTTTATGCATTAAATTAACACAAAGTATGTACAGTCGTTTCTCGTCAATTCGAACTCGTCGGAACCACAAGAAATGTTCGAATTATACGATGTTCGAATTATGGAAAGTATGAGAGGAAAAAATGCTTAAAATGGTACTATTACAAAGGAATTAATTTTAAGATGTTTTTTAATTTATTTTGTCTGTTGTCATTAGAATATGACTTAATATTAAATTAAAATAAATAAATACATAAACTAATCAAGGGATTAGAAACAAGCACAATGAAATAAGGGGTGATGGCGTTATTCATTCACAGACGGGACATAAAGAAAGTGGATATCAAATGCATGGGATTATATGCATCCTCGTTCAAAACAATTCTCACATAAATCAAAGAAAGAAAGTTATTCAAAGTATCTGAATTCAGTGAGAAAATATGACAAAATGAAAAATCGGAATTTTCGTTAGTCCGAATTAAGCAAAGTGAAGAGGAAATGAGTTCGAATAAATGAAAATTTTAACATTATTCTGCCATTGAAAATTTCGGGACTTGTTTAGTTCGAATTAACCGAAGATTCATCCGATTTTGAATTAACGAAAGTCGATTGTATACGTAAAATATTTTCTTCCATTTCAAAGGAAATTATCAAACATCAATAATAAATTATAAAACATTGAATAAATGATAATGGAGAGAAAATTGTTATAATGCAGAAATAATCTTTTTGACCGAACACAAAAACGTACTTTATAATAGTTTAAAATTTATCCGAAATATTTTAAAATGAAATATAGCAAACTTTAAAAAAGTGTTTTGAATTTATTATCTTTCCTCTCAGGATATGAAATTTAAGAAGAATGAAATTTAATTTAAACTGAACGTATGTTTCGAATAGTTAGAGCACTTTTGAGGTATTTGCAGAATTTAAAATCGGCATATTTTAAAATGATGCACTTTTCATTCTTCAAAATAAATAGAGAAAAGAAAATTCTGCTATTACATTTTTGGAATTTTCGAATTTATCGAAAGGAATTAGACTGTTAGGTAAATATAAATAACCCGTACATAAATATTTAAGAACGTATATATACAAAATTAATGAACGTCAAAATAAATAATTTTATATTTATTGAAATCATTTTATGAGCTTTACAAACTTGGATTCCCCTTTACCCGTGCTCGCAAATATTATTCTGAGTCAATGTAATATTATAAAACTTTTTTTTGCTTTTTCAATTTTATCAGACCGATTTTATCATGTATAAAACAATATTATAACATATCTTAATAATACATTATGAAAAACTTGTGGAATATTTATTGCATTTGTGTATTTTGAATCTAATGAAATCTAATTTCCTCCATTTTCATTCCACGCTTTTTTCCCTCAGACTACACAGACATACACACAAATATACATAATTATTGTTTATATAAATATTGAATGTATACACGTATGTCCGCATGATAAATTTATATAATTTATCATCAATAAAATACTTATTTTTTTTATAAACTTTTATACATCATAAAATTTATGAATTTTCCACATTTTATCTTAGTACCTGGTAATACAAAAGTCAGGACGAAATTTAAAAATGAATTATTCGAAAACGAATCAAGATACAAAGATAAGGTTTGGATGGAGAAGAAAGCGGGTTTTGTGTAACAGCGAAAAAATAAAATAATTTTTTGGCAACCAACAAATGGCGCTATAGTGTTTTATTTCACCAAAAGATGATTTACAAATGAAAAAAATGTGGACAACTTACAAGTCAGCTTAACTTTAGTAAATCAGTACTACAGTAAATGTTCATAGTGCTGTACATCATTCATAAGTGCAAATTTGAGACTAGGCGCTACATCATTCACAGCATTTAGCAGAATTTCTTGCGTTACGGCAAACGCATTTTGAAGGATGGCATTTTTCAGTGCTGTTAGTGATGCTATTGGTAGCCAACAGAGATATATTTATTAGTTGCCACACAAAATCTGGTTTCTTTTCCACCCGTTTGGTGCAAACCTTATCTTTGAATCCTGACTTTTGGATCACCCGATATTTTCGTTTTAAAATCATGTCATTTCAAGATTCCACCACTTTGAACAAAAACGAAAATGGAACCCCTTTCAGTATTGTGTGTCATACATATTAAGGTTGCGGAATATCTATAAACTTTGGAAATTTTCAAAAAACTTTTTAAGCATATTTTGAATACTTTTCTGCAAAAAAATGCAAAAATCGCATTAAATTTCTATTAGTTGACTAATTATGGCAGTTTTATTAAGTCTACATATTATGTGATATGGAATGTAATAATTAAACTTTGAGTCGCATTTATGGACGGTTAATTTTGATACTGTGCGCAGTGTAACTAAAATACTATGTATTGCAATCAAAAGAAATTTTTATCACATATTCATTTCTGCACTAAATACAACTTAAAAACAGCAAATGTAAGATTTTACTTTTTTGTATACTTTAAAAATATTTTTAAACAATTTTTACAAAATTTATTTAAAAAATTAATTAATATACATATATATATTTAGTCAATATTTTTTACAAATATTCTGGTTTTAGTATATATAAAAGATAACACTATAATATATTTATTTTCGTCAAAATTTCATCTATACATGCATATTTTCGTACTTTACCAGATGAGCGAGATATGTTGTATTTTCTCTGATATTATGAAATAAATTTTCATATTATCATTTCAGTATTTATTTATTAATTTACAAGTATATGTATACTTGTAAATACAAATTTATATAAGGTACCCTGGGGTAATAACGCCAGACGGGGTAATAACGCCAAGTGCTAATATTTTGCATAATTATGAAATAAACTGGTAAATGACACCCATGTGCTCTGCGCAGAATGGTTTTGAGTCATATAAATCGCAAAAAACAGCTTCAAGTTAATTTGTTTCATTTTTAGGTGTTATTGTTTTTACAAGCAGCTAAAAATAACGCTTGATCTAAAATTTGCGAGATACGTTTTGTGATGTGAAGACTATTTTTTTATCCGGAAATACTTTGTTAATTACATAAATTTGTAGTACATTTCATGGACTTTCGAAATGTTGTTGAAGATTTTGGATATCTTCTCGAGATAATTTGTAATTTAAAATGTACAGCGTAATAACTATAACGGGGTAATAAAGCCAATCCTTGCAATTTTTAGCCCGGTTGATTCCCTACAGTGGCCGAGCTACATCCTAAATACTGATTCAAATAAACACAGTTAAAACTGTGCAACATTTCTAATAATTCTATTTAAGCGGTCCTTTTTAAGCAAAAAGAAGCTCACGGTCTGATATTATTTTGCCTCATCCCCCCCACACACACACACCTTTATTTTTCTTACACTTTCACAAAAAATTGAACATTTGCAATAGCTTAGGATGCAATTTGTCAATTTCTAGAGCTGAGAGTTTGTATTTTTAGAATTGGGCAATCTACATGCAATTATTCCAGATTATTTCATATTTTTGTTTGCATGGCGTTATTACCCATATAGGTGGGTAATAACGCCAAATAGCATTCGTCAAGAAATCACGCCATTACATTTTATGTATTCATATCTGTTAAATTATTTTTTTTTATAGAGAGAGTCAATGAGTTGCTGTATCAAATCATATATTTGTTTGAAAAATACAAGCTAAAACTGAGCCGTGAAAATTGGTAGAACCTTAACGTGGCGTTATTACCCCAGGGTACCTTATAAGCTTTATAATTAAAAGAAGTTTGATTTTTATTTTCAATTTATTGCGCAAGTTTTTAGCTTAGAACATAGTCATACATATTACTTTATTGGTTTGTTCATTGGAATCGTACCCCTTTAAAAAAGAAAACATTGTGACCCAACCATATATACCATAAGTCTGTTACAAAACTACAGGAACTCGAACTCAATTCCAATCAGATTTATTTAAATTTTATATTGTAGATTATGTTTGCACACATTTTATCTTTACAACGATCCATTGAATTAGATGTAATATTATACTCATAAAATACGTGACTCGAAATCTTAGAGATTAATGTAGATTATAACAAGAGATGATAGCACCTTTGTTTTAAAGTAAAAGATACACAACGTAAAACAATAACCTTAATAATAGATTTTTAATATAATTATACTCAATATATATAGTTATATATAGTATATGTATAGCAATTAATGAATGTAGTGTATTGGCAGATCCAGAGTCCCGTGCCATAATAAAACTGAACTCAAACAATTAAGCACTAAAGGAGATAAAATTCGAGCAAGAAAAAGAAAAAGAAAGAAGCTGTGAATTTCATCAGCGGTGGGCAGTTTTAAAAACACAGCAATACTTCTGAATGAATATAAAAGAGAAACTATTATGATGTAGTGGCAATGGGTTTCGATTAGAGTGTCACAATGTAAAAATCAAATGTGCAAAAACATTCGACATTGTAACACTCCCCCACTGCCCCACTTTTAAAACTGCCCACCGCTGATGAGATTCACAGCTTCTTTATTTTTCCTTTTTTTCTCGAATTTTATCTTCTTTAATGCTTAATTGTTTGACTTCAGTTTTATTATGGCACGAGGCTCTGGATCTGCCAATACACTACTCTCATTAAGTGCTATACATATATGTAACTTATGTGATTGTTACAGCTATTAGCGCTGGTCATATGAATTTTTGTGATTTTTTAAGTTCACTTAAAACTTTTTTAAAGACTTTTGGGTTATATATAGTATTATATATAGTTATACTCATTTAGTAATAGTTGTATAAATATTTACAAAGTCTTATTATTCATTTTGCAACGATTTAAAAAAATACAGTTAATAATTCACATAATTATTGTACGGAACCCTCTGAGAAATACTCGCACTCGACCATTTATTAACATTAATTTCAGTCATAATGCTACGCTGTACATAATGCTTTCTTTTTAAATTGCCTAATCCTCGAAACTTTATATTCCTAACTTTTTTTTTATGTTAAGTAACTTTCTAATATTGATTTTAAAACGATTTTTTAAAATAAAGAATGTCTAAATAAACTAGCTACATTGTTTTTTTATTGTTGAAAATATACATGTAAATGTAATAGGCAAAAGTTTTTTTAATTTATCTTAGTGTCGGTTATATGAACAAATAACTTAATGCTTTTCAAAAGCATATTTAGCAAGCAAAAAAATACAAATTTAAAGTACAATAAAAAGTTAGACTAACCTGTCAAAATATTATTGATGTTGATCCCAGTGTTACCAATTTACTTTTATGAAATTCAAATTTCTTGAATGTTATCAATTTTTTGAAATGGTAAAATTCCCCCCTGTTTTCCGCATTAATTATTATGTTACTAAATAAGACCAATTTTATCATTTTTAAAAGTGAGACCAATAAGGTCTCAATTTTAAGGGTGAAAAGCTTGTCTCACTGGTGACACCCCTAAAGGAGCCATAATGGCACCTTTAATTAGGGTGAAAAAATGGCACCCTGAATCCAGAGTGCCCAATAATAAAAAACTAAAAAATGTACAAACCCACATTTGAGCCTCGAAGGATTCGAAACCACAACGTCTGATTACAAGCTCAGCTCTCTAACCGCTCGGCCATCGAGCTTACCTTCAAAGTCTCCCTGAAATGTTCAAATGTCGTGAAATTCAAAGGTTGCTTTATATAAAAAAGCTCGCCTAAAGTTACCCATCCGATGTTCTAAATGAAATTGGGATAGCGTATGGCTGTGACAGTCATCGTAGGAAGAAATTGCTGTGTTGATACACCAGTGATGGCGAGTTGAAAGGCAAGGATACGCGTCAAAGAGTATGCGCAAATAACTAAGGGGTGAAAATCTTCCAACGGTATGCATTGCGTGGCACCCTAATTAGCGTCACAGAGTATGCGCAAATAACTAAGGGGTGAAAATCGTCGAATGGTATGCATTGCTCGGCACCCTGATTAGCGTGAATAGCCCAGTGAGATATCAAACGGCACCCCAAACACATTTTCAAGCCGGCGGATGTCAAATGGTAACACATTTCACCCCTGGGGGACAAATTCAACTGGTTTGTCACCTTTATTTTGAACAGTTCAGACAATACTCGTTGAGCCTTGCATCTTTAAAACGTGATAACATTAACCGGACGGCAAAATAAAATAAATAAAAGCTAGAAATCCACGCAATGCATTTTTAGCGTCGGAAGTTATAATTAAAACATTTTCTGTGGTTGTTTTGATATTGCTTCTAGAAAACATCAAACTAGACAGAAAAAGAATTAAAGTTTTTTAAATTTTAGGCTTTGTTTTTCCGGGAAATAAAAAAAATAGTCTTAGTTGACAAACGAAATTTACATTATTGGCTATTTATTGTTACAGAAAGCAACAAGTATTACATTTATTGCATACATAACTATTAAATAATAGATAATTTATAATTTATAAATGTGTAAGAAAAGGAGGGAGGGGAGGGAGAATAAATATTTTTTATTTGTTTATTTCCATTACTGAATAATAAGATAAAATGAGAAAAAAGATCGTATTAATAAAAAAAGGTTTTTTTAATAATTTAGAATTAATTTTGCAGTATTTTCCAGTAGCAACAATAGAAAATTACATCGTGAGAAAAAAATCTTATCGTGGAAAAAAAAACAAAAACAAATTATACATATACATATATATCTGTTGTGTTTGAGCTGACGCTTTGGTCAGGGTATCAAAGAAAATATAATGTTATGTTTATTTGAAAGTGGAGAAAGCACTTTTTATTTGCCTCTACCCACAATTAGGCCAAAGTGATCGTGATAATGACAGCACATCGCGGAGAATGGTGGCCTGCAAACGACCCACGTGACCATCCTTACTTCACTTAAAAAACAATAAAAATATTCTTTATCCATGATGACATAAAATGTCAAACATAAAGTTAAAAAATATAAAATTGAAAAAGGTAAAAAAGTTACCTGTCACGTCCTTGGATGTTGATGACAAATAAATCCAGACAATAGGCACAAGAAATTAATATACGAACAATTTTCGAAGAAAAAAAAAAATATATTTTATTTCATGAAGAACTTGTTGCTTTTTTCATGAATAAATATTTCTTCACAAATTTATATTTTTGGTGACTCGTACATATTAATTTCTCACTTGATAAACAACCATTTCATAACATATGTTAATCACAACTATTGCTATCTCCAAGCAATAAAAATTCTTTTCATAACATATTCTAGATATCTCAACAACATGTAATTAAACAATTTTCTTCATGACATAAAAGGAGAATAAATTATTATTTCTTTTTGAAAAAGAACACCTCTCATAATATGAACTTTCAAAACAAAATACATCATACTTCATATTGTATAGATACATGCCAATATTTTCTTTATAACGCCCCGTAAATATTAAAAAAAAAATTATATATATATTGGGCCAGATAATGAAGTAAAAAGGACTTATGCAAATAAAATTTCTTCACCTGACGAAAGAAAAATCTTCACCAAGACGTCATGTAAACTATAATATTATTTCTTGAAAACAAAACAGTTCTTCACCTCTGCCTACTTCTCAGAGGATGGAGAATAAAAAGATTATCGAAGAATTGGGCACATTAGATTTGTAGAAGAAAACTCGTTGATGAAGAGATGATGAGAAAATGAATGAATATTTATAAAATACGTGACGACATTTTTACAACACTTGTGAAGATAACACGAGAGCATAAACTGAAGACGTATAATGAGACCTTATATAATTTCCGTAATCCAAGAAGAGAATGCACAAACAAAACAATTTTCGGGATGCTATTGCAGTGAGAAGTGCCTTGCTACTGGCCGCCTTAAAAACTCAACATCATTTCCAAAAAGAGAAGGCACAAACGAATACATTCAGGAATGCATTAAACCACTTCATTGCTCCTCGCAGCACAGAGGGACTTGGCTTAACAGAAATCAACATCACTTTCCTAGATGAATTTTGAGGGCAGCACTTTTTCTTTGCCGCACTTAAAAAAAATCAGCATCGTAATAATCTCAACATAACAAAAAAAAAACCGTTCCATCCTTCGTTAACGGGGGAGCACCTCTGCCCCGAACTTTCACTCATGCGACTGCATCCATTACGGCAGGTGTCTAGCAGCGCAACTAACGCAGGTGGCCGCGAGCCCAGGGGAAAAAGAGAAAGGGTTATTGTAAATGCAAAATACGCCAATTTGGCAGTTAGCAACAGAGGGGGTGAGGAAAAACTAAGCCAAATTACAATATACAGTATGAAAAGATATGTAACTAATAAGAATAAAATTGATAACCATCTTAAGAAGGAAGGCCAAAGCTGGTGGCCATGTACTTAACGGCTTGAAATACGTCACCTGTGGAATTTAATTTGATAGGTTAGGGGTGTGTCCGAATAAACGGAAGTTCCACCCAAAAGAACTAGCGAGAAAGTTCTCGAACAAATTTAAAACCGGAAGGAATGATTTCAAACAGAATTTTACCGGCTTGGAACAATCGAAAGCTAAGCAAGAAAGAAAACAATACAGGCGACGAAATGAAAATAAGAGAAACCGAAATTAAATTTAAATTGAGAACATTAATAAAAAGGAAGGTGATATGAAATAAAATGGCTAATAAAATTGAATTATACTAAACATATGGGGGGGGTTATGGAGTAACCACCACATATTACCCAGGGTCCCCCGAAAGAAAATATTGGTGAGATGACAAAATGAACAATTTTTCATCGAGACAATATTTTCTAACACATGTACAAATATACTAAGTAAATACACAAAATAAATATATCAGAAATAGTTATAAGAATATACATAATTGTTGTACATGATATTTAAATAATAAAAAAATAATTACTGTTATGATAGTAATCCTTATGAAAATATACCAACTGTAGTAAATGTTAACATGAAAGGTATATAAAGTTTCTTTCAGAAGTATCTATCATATATATCAAAAAAAAATTTAAAGTATATGTCTATGTGCAACAGTCCTTAACTTTAACGAGTCTCTTGTTAGGCTGTGCACAATGCACTTATAATAGTAGAATGCTTTAACATATGTCACAATATTTGATTACACAATAATATGTATATTTATATTCTCAGTTGTGAACAAAAATGAAATATACTATAACTGTATATGAATCATACTATAACTATATATAAAATATATGGTTTCAAATAGTACATGATGACTTGAATGAATTTGTAAGTTGAAAATTGAACAATAAAAAAATATATATATAAATGGTGCAGAGAGATTAGTTAGGCTCTCATAAAAAAATATTTACTTATATCACCACATAGCCTTTTAAGCTTTCAATAAATCTTAAATGAATAAACTTTAGTATTATTCAATAACACATTTTTGCAGAAAATAAAATTAATAAGTTGCAAAAAAAATGTCAACAAAAGCATGATATTATTTTTCAACAAAAATATCTTCAAAATGAATATAATAATTTTCAAAGAGAGAATTTTTACACTCTCATAAAGGAATATTCTTAAACATTTTCAATATAAATTGACAATAATTGCATAAATACCTTTAATACTATACTTCATTCAAAATAAACATAAAACATAAGATGTTTAATATTCTGAAAAAAAAAGGAAGAAACTTATATGAATATGTCAATCTTATATATGACTTGATAATGTCAACTTACAAAGAAAAATCAATTGTGTCAAAATTTCTATATAGAAGATATCTAGAACATATTTACTTGTAATTTTCAAACATTTTTAAAAAAAAAAAAAAAAAATTAAGTAAGTGATCACTTTTACATTTGTCATAAATCAAGAATTTGCTTTATATAAATATATATAATGACTCATTAAACATCTTTGGATAAATATATATATTGACTTAACCACCATCTTTGGATAAAAATATATATAATGACTGAATGAACATCTTTGGAAAAATATATATATAATGCCTCAATCAACATCTTTGGATCCAAAGTATAAATACTCAAAAGTATACAAAAATATTACTTATTGTGAGTCATTCACTTTCTATATTTCACCAAGAAGAGAAGAAAATATTAGTATGAATAAGTTTATCATGCACTTTCTCTCTTTTTTTTTTATCAAAAGAGGTTAAATGTTACAGCATGCATGCATTGTAAGGAAAAGACACAATAGGGAAAATAATTTGATGAGTACTCATCTTTATGTTTATCTTATATCAATTACAATTTCACCTTTCTTATTAGAATGAAACATTTGTCAAAAATCACTTTAAATAATGATATAGTATTATAACAAGAATATAAAAAGACAAATTCTTTCTCCATTTTTTGCATCAACTATTGTAATTAAAGACTTTATAAAATTTAAAAGTATGGCATACATGAGATTATGTGTAAATATTGTAAAAATTATGACTTATAGATAAATACAGTAAATAATAAAACTATTGAAAATTCATACATACATCCCGAGGATGACCGTTGAGTTGTACCAGGGAGAAGAAGACTTACATAAAAAGAAAAAAAAATAATAATAACAGCTGCCTGCAGCCTGTTGAAAAGAAAAAAAAAATTACATAGCGATTCTTCTTGCTAGACAATCAGTTCGGCTAGCTTCGACTGAATATATTACAAAGCAAAAGTCATCCTGTAAAAGGAAAAAGAGAGTTAGTCTATTTTTTATGTAGTTTATGATTGCGAGGACGAAGATCATAACTTCTATATTGAGTGGATTTGCTTTTAGCACCAGTATGAGTGCCATCAGGAGGAGCTTGTGACAGTACCGATTTACTGGAACATGAAGATGTTTGCTGGCATTTAGAAGAAGAAAGAATTTGAGGAGAAGTATTACAAGCTGCATCATGATTTGAAACTTGAATAGAAGAGTGCTGTCTCACAGGAGTGGAGGATGCATTATCAACAGCTGGTTGATCATGTGATGCACCTTTTGAAGAAACTGAAGGATGTTGCAGTGCTTCATTTCTCTTTTGAAGCTTCAAGATTCGATTAGTGTGAATCAACATTGGTGAAGCATGACTATTATTGGGATCTTGAATTTGAATGAGCACAGGAGAAATTATTTTCTTGACCACGTATGGGCCTTGTATCTTTTTGTTAAACACAGTAGGAAATTTTGCATAAACAATGTCATTAACATTGATGTTGGAAAACTTTAATTTTTCTCTCGATTTTTCATACACCTTTTGTCTAGATGATTCATTATTCTTGTAAGCTTGATAGTATATTTTTTCAATAACATCCATCAATTTATGAATTTCATATGCAGTGTTGAGAATTTTCCATGAAACTTGAGATTTATAATTGGAATAAATATCATTTATTTCTCTGCCAAAATGAAGAAGATTTGGGGAGAACTTTGTAGCTGGATGAGGTGTAGCGTTATATATGGATTGATGAATTTTTAGAGCAGTGGGTACATCACATCCTTGTGAAGCCATTGTGTTCACAGACGATTTTATTTGAGAATTGACTCGTTATTTAAAATATTGATGACTTTCATTTACTTCATACATCATTTTTATATGTAAAAAAAAAGAAGAAAACGTATACTAACATATTAGTATCATATGAAGAATATAAGACCCAAATATTTTATGTAAATATTTATATATAATATGGCTCAAAACATAAATTATTATATGTATGACAAGAAGAATAATTTATCTTAGCATGAACAATAATTTTTACCAGTACCTCCGTTAAATAATGCATATATTAGTTATAAATTATAATAATGCAAGAAGAAATATATTGATAAATTATGTTGTATATATAATGCACTGCTCCAGAAAAAGATAATATTTCAATACAAGATCAATATAAATATTGTATTTGATTACTGCACCATACCCAACAAAATATAATTATATAAAACATTAATCACTATATGAAGAAAAATAACTTGAAAAAAAAATAATGAAGAATGTTCAAGCGTTGGTCACGGCTCCAAAAGGAAATTAAAGTGTTGTGTTTGAGCTGACGCTTTGGTCAGGGTATCAAAGAAAATATAATGTTATGTTTATTTGAAAGTGGAGAAAGCACTTTTTATTTGCCTCTACCCACAATTAGGCCAAAGTGATCGTGATAATGACAGCACATCGCGGAGAATGGTGGCCTGCAAACGACCCACGTGACCATCCTTACTTCACTTAAAAAACAATAAAAATATTCTTTATCCATGATGACATAAAATGTCAAACATAAAGTTAAAAAATATAAAATTGAAAAAGGTAAAAAAGTTACCTGTCACGTCCTTGGATGTTGATGACAAATAAATCCAGACAATAGGCACAAGAAATTAATATACGAACAATTTTCGAAGAAAAAAAAAAATATATTTTATTTCATGAAGAACTTGTTGCTTTTTTCATGAATAAATATTTCTTCACAAATTTATATTTTTGGTGACTCGTACATATTAATTTCTCACTTGATAAACAACCATTTCATAACATATGTTAATCACAACTATTGCTATCTCCAAGCAATAAAAATTCTTTTCATAACATATTCTAGATATCTCAACAACATGTAATTAAACAATTTTCTTCATGACATAAAAGGAGAATAAATTATTATTTCTTTTTGAAAAAGAACACCTCTCATAATATGAACTTTCAAAACAAAATACATCATACTTCATATTGTATAGATACATGCCAATATTTTCTTTATAACGCCCCGTAAATATTAAAAAAAAAATTATATATATATTGGGCCAGATAATGAAGTAAAAAGGACTTATGCAAATAAAATTTCTTCACCTGACGAAAGAAAAATCTTCACCAAGACGTCATGTAAACTATAATATTATTTCTTGAAAACAAAACAGTTCTTCACCTCTGCCTACTTCTCAGAGGATGGAGAATAAAAAGATTATCGAAGAATTGGGCACATTAGATTTGTAGAAGAAAACTCGTTGATGAAGAGATGATGAGAAAATGAATGAATATTTATAAAATACGTGACGACATTTTTACAACACTTGTGAAGATAACACGAGAGCATAAACTGAAGACGTATAATGAGACCTTATATAATTTCCGTAATCCAAGAAGAGAATGCACAAACAAAACAATTTTCGGGATGCTATTGCAGTGAGAAGTGCCTTGCTACTGGCCGCCTTAAAAACTCAACATCATTTCCAAAAAGAGAAGGCACAAACGAATACATTCAGGAATGCATTAAACCACTTCATTGCTCCTCGCAGCACAGAGGGACTTGGCTTAACAGAAATCAACATCACTTTCCTAGATGAATTTTGAGGGCAGCACTTTTTCTTTGCCGCACTTAAAAAAAATCAGCATCGTAATAATCTCAACATAACAAAAAAAAACCGTTCCATCCTTCGTTAACGGGGGAGCACCTCTGCCCCGAACTTTCACTCATGCGACTGCATCCATTACGGCAGGTGTCTAGCAGCGCAACTAACGCAGGTGGCCGCGAGCCCAGGGGAAAAAGAGAAAGGGTTATTGTAAATGCAAAATACGCCAATTTGGCAGTTAGCAACAGAGGGGGTGAGGAAAAACTAAGCCAAATTACAATATACAGTATGAAAAGATATGTAACTAATAAGAATAAAATTGATAACCATCTTAAGAAGGAAGGCCAAAGCTGGTGGCCATGTACTTAACGGCTTGAAATACGTCACCTGTGGAATTTAATTTGATAGGTTAGGGGTGTGTCCGAATAAACGGAAGTTCCACCCAAAAGAACTAGCGAGAAAGTTCTCGAACAAATTTAAAACCGGAAGGAATGATTTCAAACAGAATTTTACCGGCTTGGAACAATCGAAAGCTAAGCAAGAAAGAAAACAATACAGGCGACGAAATGAAAATAAGAGAAACCGAAATTAAATTTAAATTGAGAACATTAATAAAAAGGAAGGTGATATGAAATAAAATGGCTAATAAAATTGAATTATACTAAACATATGGGGGGGGTTATGGAGTAACCACCACAATATCAAAACAGAAATTAATGCATTACATGCCTACGACTGCGCATGCATTACAAGGTACTGTTAAAGAAGGCATATTTATAAGTACAAAATTCTGCAATTATAAATACAATATTTAAAAAAATACAGAATTTTATGCGTAGTTTTATCGTACTTTCCACTAAATTTATTGGGATGTTTCATTTATTATTAGCTCACAGGCTATCATAGCCTGAGAGCTTATGTGCTCGTCCGTTCTGTATGTACGTTCGTATGTTCGTTCGTGCGTAACGCGATAACTCATGATAAAAATATCGGATCCACTTGAAATTTTGTATACAGGTATATCCTGATAAGGCGCTTCCCTGATTAGTTTTTGGAGTTCATTCGATATGTATAAGAGGGGGAACGGGGGGCTCATGCCCCTCCCCTTAAATGATATAAACGAGATTTTCATGCAGAATTAACAGTTTTCGTTCAAAATTTAGATATGGGATCATTCTGACGAGGCGATTCCGTGACTGTCGTTAAGTGTTCATTGAGTAAGTATAAACAGGGGAAACGGGGGGCTCATGCCCCCCCCAATTGATATAAACGGAATTTTCATGCAGAATTAACAGTTTTCGTTCAAAATTTAGAGATAGGATCATTCTGATGAGGCGATACCGTGGCTGTTATTAGGTGTTCATAGAATAAGTATAAACATGGGGAACGAGGGGCTCATGCCCCTCCCCTTAATTGATATAAACGGGATTTTTATACAGAATTAACAGTTTTCGTTCAAAATTTAGATATCGGATCATTCTGATGAGGCGATTCCGTGACTGTCATTAGGGGTTCATTGAATAAGTATAAACAGGGGGAACGGGGGGCTCATGCCCCCCCATTAATTGATATAAACGGGATTTTCATGCAGAATTAACAGTTTTCGTTCAAAATTTAGATTTAGGATCATTCTGATGAGGCGATACCGTGGCTGTTCATAGAATAAGTATAAACAGGGGGAACGGGGGCTCATGCCCCTCCCCTTAATTGATATAAACGGGATTTTCATGCAGAATTAACAGTTTTCGTTCAAAATTTAGACATAGGATCATTCTGATGAGGCGGTACCGTGGCTGTTATTAAGTGTTCATTGAATAAGTATAAACAGGGGGAACGGGGGTTCTAATGCCTCTCCTCTTAATTTGTATAAATGGATTTTTCAATCAGAATTGTCAGATTTCGTTCAAATCTCTGAATAGTTTTGGAAGTTTAATGGTTAAGTATAAAAGAGGAGAATAACTCCTCTTAAATTATATAAATTCTAAATGGGTTTTTATTAAGAATTATCGGATTTGCTCTGAATTTTGGATATAGGTTTTTTAATATGATAAAGCATGTACTTGATAGTTTAGGAGGTTCAATGATTAAGTATAAAAAAGGAGAAAGGGGAGAGCTGTTTCCCCTTTTTAATTTTTTTTTCGAACATAATTAACGAAAATACAAGGCTGTAATGTACAATTAGTATGCGTAGCCTGTGAGCTCAATGCCATCAGTTTAACTGGGCAATATTCTTTTTTATTTTTATTATGTCATCATAAATTTTATTATACATAACAGTTTTAAAGAAGTACCTCCAGCTATTTTAGATTAATTTTATTACCTATCCAGTCTCTTATTTGTAGTTTTATTTTATGTGATAAAATATCTTATATAAGTAAAAAAGAACGTTGTGCCAAAGTGTTCAATCAATACTTTATTTTAAGATGTTATAAATTTCTTTACGACTCGAACTAATATCGGAAAGATAATTTGTTCTGTTATTATTAAATATTATTGCTGGGTGTGGTAAAAATGATAAATGGACAAAGACACTTGTTTTATATATTTCCAAATATTATTATATTTATTTATGTTCAATTATGTAAAATCATTAATGTATATCAGTTATTCCCTTTCATTGTGAATAAAGCCATATCATCACAGCACTTAAATGAAAAAAGAAAAATACATTTCTTAAATAATTATTTATGAATATATTACAAGGATAAACTAAAATTATTTTTAGCTTATTTCTCCTGGTTTTGGAACAGCTGATTTGTACTATGCAAACATTGAAGAAATGTTGCAGTTATCAAATCCAGTCATATCAAAATAATACTGGTAAAACCTGATTTATAATAATATCGATTATGTAATGTGGTTTCTAATTTATTAATGCAGTAATGTAGAGTTCATACATTTCTCATTTATACGTCTAATACAATTATATGACGCTTGAATAAAGTGCCGAATCCTCTCCCTATATATTAATGTTGTAACATTTCATTTGTAAAGCATGTAACCTCTGTTATATGTATTTTATTCAATGGCGTAAACGGTTTTCTCGGATTTTTTTTCCCGCGTCGTTGTATTTTTTTTCTGCTAGCACTATCATGGGAAAAATGACGATCAAAGATCATGCGGCTCTTTTACAGGAATTAATTCATCTTTGTGGAGCCTGTGAATGGGGTTAGAACGAAAAAAGTGAGGAATGTGAAAAAAAGTTTCTGGTCTGCATACGGGACGAGATTTGTAAACGTCGCTTTATTTCCTGGTTTTGTTGCAACGTAGATTACGTTTGAGCACTGTTTAATTTTTTCTTTTTTGAATATTTAACTTGCTCCTTAAGTGTCTTGCAAATGAATAACACTTTCATTAACAGATAAAATGGGAGTTTTAAAGGAGTTTCGTAAAGATTCAAGTTTTACGTAAGTAGAATTTGCGCATAATATATATATATACATACATATATACGACATTTTGAAACATAAGCCGTAAAATCTTTGCAAGTTTCCCTAAATTACGTCACAGGAGTCGTAGCGAGATAAAAATGAAGTAAAATAATAAACGTAGAAGCTTCATTAAATTACACAGTTTCTGCTACAAAATAGTTTATTAAAATCCATTCAGATAGAGCGGGATATGCTTTCTCCGTAGTGACATCCCATCATAAAAACATAATTTCCACAAGTCGTCTACACCCGAATCATCGAAAGAAAAAGAAAGAATATTTTCCATTTATTCCTGGGCCTCCTCACTTAAATCAATAATTAAAGTTTCTAGAACATTATATTATCCTTAACCATGATTTTCTTATGAAAACAGAATTTAATATCTAGCGTCGAGATTAGACATAGCATTCTCAAAACTTTTTCAGAAGGTAATTAAAATATATATATTATTATTTAATTAATTTATAATCGAAATCAAAATTCGCTTATTCTACAGACGATAATTTAAACAAAAAATAAGAAATGAATATATTGATACGCAACAAATATCAAACGCGAAGAAAAAAAAATAAAAAGAATGATATTTTTGAAAAGTATGGTTCTGACTTTCTTAAAAAAAGTGTTGATAAAAACAGGGGAAAAAATAAGTTTTATTGATAAATTTAAGAAATAAATTTTAATTAATAATGTTTTTAATTTAGAGCCATTTTTTAAATTTGCGCATATTGGAATAAATGTTTTTTTAAGGCGAATTATGAATTTATATCGTTTCTATGACGATTAATAGATTAGATCTAGTAACAGGATTTTAATTTAATAAGTTGAAATAAGTACGGAACATTGTTAAAAGACAATTAATATAGTATAAAGTTAATTTTGGAGTAAAGTATTTAAAATTGTAATATATATATATATTTGCATTTCTGTTTCTTCTGTGTCAACCAATATCTACGATAGAAAAAAAATCGAGGACTAAAGAACATTATACAGAAAATCTGCTTAAAAGAAAATGCGTTTCCGGATGACTGATTTCCGAATGATGAACATATCTCAATGCCATGCAGTAAATATCCCAGTGAGTGGGATACTAATGGAGAGAATAAAACTAACTTTAGGGGGTCGAGGACACAAAAATCTTTAAATTTTCTCAAAAACTCTGAACATCTATAAACAACATGTGTATTGCTTAGATACCATTAATATAAATCTCACAAAAGTTAATTCTGGAAAATTAGGAAAACACTTTTAGAGGCATTTTTTTACATTAAAACTTGGTTCTCAATGATATATTACATTTTTGCATATATCGTAAATTTAGTTCGACGCGATTTTATTCATATAAAATGTTTGTAATATAATTATTATGAATATGAGATTCAAAATCGAATGTATGTATAATATTTTTTTAATTATTGTGGCAATAATTGTTAATATTCATAATTAGTAAAAATTGTGATAAATTATTTTTCCCATAAATAAAAAAGAAATGATGAAATTAAAAATATAGTATACATATAAACAAATTTTCTTTAAAAAAATAAAGTAACTTATTTTATATTAAATATCATGTTCATAAAATATACAAATATATATATATATATACAGTATAGATTATTTTTTTACAAAGAAATAAATTTTTACTTTTCTTATAACAAGTGTCTCTTGAGATATGAAAGGCACAGCTCCAGAAAATCCAGTGATCCTCTTCAAAGATGGATGATTTGTCAACTGGATTAATGTATTGATTTATTATTTGTTCTTTTCTGAAATGAAATAAATGCACATGGATCAACTGTAATTTAAAATAATTTACGTGTTTATCGTTTTGACAAATAAATTAATTGTTTTCGTTATGCTAAGATTTTTATGCTCATTCCTTATATAATTTTATATTTTATATATTGCAATTTTAAATTCTTCAAGATTTTACTGTAAGGATGTAGTTTTACAAAATTTCGTATTATCAATTATAATTTCAATACAATAACGCTTGTCAGATGTGTCAATCGAAAATTTGTTCTATCTTAATCTTGATAATACTTCTTGAAAAATGCTGAATAGCAGCGCCACCAGTTAAGTAATTTAAACCAAAATCTACTCAGCAACATCTTATGTCAACTTATAACTGAATCTAAAAGTTTGATGAAAATCAATGCATTCGTTTTTGAGATAGATGTATTGCAAAATCTTTAAAAAGATCTCCATAACCGCGCCACATGTTGGGTGATGTACACCAAAAATGAATCAGGATAAATTTTTCATCAGGTGCTAACTGAATCTGATGTTTGTTGAAAATCGATGCATTACCTCTTGAAATACATTTTTACGAAATCGTGAAAAATGCAGCATAGCAGCACTATCTGCAAGGCAATTTACACAAAACTAAACAACTTTAATCTATACGTGGGAGTAAATGAATCTGAAATTTTAGAAAAATTCGTGCATTAGTACTTGAGATAGAACGATTGCGATAATATCGAATAATGCACCATGGCAGTTGCACATGTAGAGCTATATGCACAAAACATAATCAGCAGCACGTTACATCAAGTACTAACTAAATATAAATTTTATGAAAATCCATGCACTAGCTCTTTATATATGTCTATTGTGGAGATTGTAAATAACGTTGAGCTACTTGTTTAGTGATATACTCCCAAAACTAATAAGATCTAGTTTATATCATGTTCTCGCAGAATCTGAAGATTTATGTAATACCATGCGTTGGTTCTTGAGATAGACTTCTTACAAAATTTTTGTCACATACAGACTCATAGACTGACAGGCTGATAAACTCACAGACTCACTGACTGACATTTTGTAAAAACATATTTATCGAGTTCACTTGCCCCTAAAAATTCTAAATTCGTCTCAAACCGGATTTCAAAAATTTTCACGAATCCAATATTTTCTTCTTGTAAAGATAGAAGAAAGTAATAAATCCTGGATTATACAGGGTTGTTAAACAATTATTTTATACATTTAAAGTGCGAAAAATCTTCATATGAGAATGTACAAGGGTAGAGTTGTAAAGTGTCATAACCTTTTGGATCAAAGACAAATCGTAATAGCCATTCAGATTGCTGTCTACTACAGCGACTCTTTTTCAATTCTCTTCATAAGGGAAATTTATTTGTGCTGTTACAGAAAAGGATTCCTACGGAGGGGAGGTCCTTTCATGTTTATCAACTACCTTGCAACATATTGTTTGGTTATATGTCTAGATATCTGTTTTGCTTTTCTACCATTAGCAATCAATAAAAAAGTAATAACTCATCATCCAGCTTCTGAAAAATAATGTCTGGTGAAATAATTTGTCACCTTTGATTTATTGGAGAAGTACTAGGCAACCTTAATGCACTAAACAGGCAAACGTAATAAGATGCCTTAAAACTGTGTATTTTATAAAAAAAATCCTTTTAATTTATTTTTAAGATTTTTGTAATCAAAAAATCAATTTATGTTGTAATTTAATGTAGTTTCAGAAAAAGAATAAAGAAAAAAACGACAAATTACATGTAAAAGGCTTCATTAGCATGTGAACTTAGCGAATTTGCATGAAAATCGCGCAGCAACAAGAATTGTTCCGAATTCTAACAATTAAGTTTTTTAAGGTTTTTGTAATCAAAAAATCAAATTATGTTGTAATGTAATGTAGTTTCAGAAAGAATAAAGAAAAAACGACAAATTACATGAAAAGGGCTTCATTAGCATGTGAATTTGCGAATTTGCCTGAAAATCACGCAACAACAAGAATATTTCAAAAAATCCCAACTTTACATAAACAGTGCGAATTTTCTGATATTTATAAAACCAAAATATTTAAGAATATAAACTCTCAGATATTTTTAAATACTGTGGAATGTTTTTCATTTCGAAACACGAAACTTCGAGTTTCTGATTTTTGGCCACATAAATGCGATTTGCGCCACTGCGCGATGGAAGATGTGGCAAATACTATTATGTTAAATATCGTCTTTATCCTTTAAAAATAGAGGGGTTCACAGGCCAAATTCTTCATACAAGTCACTGTAGTAGCATGTATATTTTTGCGTTCATTTTCATTTTCAGTAGATAACTAACGGGAGAAGTTAATCAGTTAAAAATCTATTACAGACGCATTATTAAGAAGACCCATAATTCGATGTTCAGTGAGTTGTAGACGTGATATCAGGCTATGTAAATAGCATTCTTTGCTTATTATAGTCTTGTAATATACTTTTTAGTTAAACTGCAACTAGATGTAAATTTAATTTTAGCTGTGTCTGTCTATTCTCTATTGTGTATGTGTATTCGTTACTATAGTAATATTATACAACATTTCAAAAGATAGATTTTAATAGGTCTTTTTTTTAATTTTTACCTAATTTAGGCATTAATTATTCTTTTAAGAACAGCTTCTTTTATGACTTTGGGTTGAATAAAGTTCCAAAAATGTTACTTTAAAAATAATTAAAAAAAAAATGTATAAAGCGATTTGCGTTCAATGTACTTCTGTATCTTCACGCATTTATCTCTTGCAACTTACTAACAAAACTGAAAACCCCCATACTTGTTGCAAAATTTGCAATTACATGCAATATTTGTGCTGCATAATTGTAATATTAGTACGAAGCATTAGTAAGTAGGAAAATTTCTGATAAAAACCTAACGCTTTTCTTTTTATTATTGTGCACTATGTGAACAAAACAGTCGAAATTAACGATAAATTAAAACGATAAATTGATTCCTTGCGAAGAAAAAAAAGTAGTCATTCAATCGCGAACAATAGCAATTGAGATATAACAAAACTTCTTTAGAAGTGTGCAATATCCGACCCAGTCGGACAAAACAGGGAACTAGAAAAAGTGATTAAAAACACGTTGTAACTTTGTAATAATACTATTTATTAAAAGAAAAGTGGCATATTATGCTTATAGAATGTGAATCTATATAAAATCTACATAAAATAATAGTGAGTTAAATTAAATTTTAAGAGTTGAAATTGTTAGGCATAAAAATCACAAATAGAAGTACCATTTGCATTGTTGCCTGCTTCAGGTGGGCACGTGAAGACACTGTATCCAACTCTCCTTAGGTTTAGATTATTTATATAAGCTGTTTTAAAAGATACATGCTTTAGTTTCATCTTCCTTCCTGCTTGATGTCAAGGGGTTTTTAGCTCACAGGCTATCATAGCCTGAGAGCTTATGTGCCCGCCCGTTCTGTATGTATGTTCGTACGTAACGCGATAACTCATGATAAAAATATCCAATCCACTTGAAATTTTGTATATAGGTACATCTTGACAAGGCGCTTCCCTGATTAGTTTTTGGAGTTCATTCGATATGTATAAGAGGGGGAACGGGCGGCTCATGCCCCTCCCCTTAATAGAAATAAGTGGGGTTTTCATGAAGAATTAAGTTTTCGTTCAAAATTTAGATATAAGATCATTCTGATGAGGCGATTCCGTGACTGTTATTAGGTGTTCATTTAATAAGTATAAACAGGGGGAACGGGGGTTCTAATGCCCCTCCCCTTAATTTATATAAATGGTTTTTTCAAGCAGAATTGTCAGATTTCGTTCAAATCTCTGAATAGTTTTGGAAGTTTAATGGTTAAGTATAAAAGAGGGGGATAACTCCTCTTAAATTATGCAAATGCTAAATGGGTTTTTATTAAGAATTATCCGATTTGCTCTGAATTTTGGATATAGATTTTTTATATGATAAAGCACGTCCTTGATAGTTTAGGAGGTTCAATGATTAAGTATAAAAAAGGGGAAAGGGGAGAGCTGTTTCCTCTTCTTAATTTCTTTTTCGAACGGAATAACCCTGGAAAATATAAGGCTGTAATGTACAATTAGTATGCGTAGCCTGTGAGCTCAATGCCATCAGTTTAACTGGGCAGTATTCTTTTTATTTGTTCTTTTTCGGGCTCTTCTTTTTTACATTAGCTTTTCTACTTTTTTTTCTGCCATGATGGAAAGTTTTCGCTTAAGGGTTAAGTTCTTCTTGTTTTGGTTTTCCATTTTTTCTTGTTCGAGTTCTAATTTATAGGGGGTTGAAATAAGAATAGATGTTTTCCCTCGCCGATTGCTAGATTTCCTGATGGCCCTAAGATCCGTTTGTATTGGAATAGGCTTTATATCGTGTGGTGAAGTTGCAAAAGGGTACTAAATATCAATGACAAGATCTTGCGAAGACATAGTAAAAACCGGAAATGTCCGGCCATCTGCATAACGGTTTTGTCCGACCACACCTTTTTGAGGAAATGTTACACTAGCGTTGTTCAGATAACTCATAGACACCAATACAAAGCGTTAAAATAACAAGTAAATTATAGACTATCATACGTTATACTTACCTAAATTAAATATTTATGTGTTTAGGACTAATAACGTAACATTGTAGATGTCAAATTTTTAACATTTTCACGTAAAATCTTTAAAAAATCCTCACTGCGAAATGAGTTCGTTTATACAGATTCTGCATATTTGGAGCTGACCGCTCGTCTAAAAATAATTACTTAAGTTTCCGCTAGATACTGCCACAAATAAAACCATAAAACATGGTTCCCGGTTTTATCCACCTACCCGATTTTATCCAACTTTCCCCTATCTATCTCTGAATTTAGAAATACAAAAATCTTTTAAAAAATTTAATTAAAACTTCCAAAGATCTCACCTTGTTCCGTTTGTCTTGCGATGACATTATTGCCGAGAAAGTAAATGTTGATATTATTTTTTCAGGATTTTAAATACAATATTTACTTATTATAAGCAATTGAATATTTTATTAAATGGAATAAAGAACAACAATATAATATATCTCATATTAATATTCTTGTCATTAAACGCTATAAAAGTGTACTTAAAAACAAGTGGTTAAGTCTGATCATAGAGCTTAATATTTCTTTAAAAACACCTATTCTGTTTATTAATAAATACAAATTGCAAATTTATAATTATTAAATTCTTACATAAGAGGTAGCAACAAAAAATTATAAAAGAAGTTATTTATTTTAATAAAATTAAAAATGTTCAAATAATTTTTTTAATCAGAAAATTCAAAATTTAAAAAAATCGTACCTACAAATAAAAATTTGAATACAGGGTGGTTATAAAATAAGTATCCCTATTTGGAGCGATCTGTAGCTTGAAGGAATATCCCGAATGGAACCAAAATCGGTACACATACTATTAAAGAAGGGGGAAGAAGAATGGAACAATACAAAAAGATAGTTACAATAATCGGCAACAGATGGCGCTACGGGTCCTGTCGCTGCAAACGCAGTTGTAATCATTAGTAAAATCAAAACGTGGTCATTTCTGCCATTAATGTTGTACGACATGGCTCTCAGTTTACCACATTGTGCTTTGATTTTAAAACTATTTTACGTTAACAGTTCAAACAGTGCAGCTACTTTACGTGAATTTAGGCGTGTGAAAGGGATGCGTAAAGGAAACGGTCCTTTGACACAGTGTGCAGTCAGAAGAATGATAAAAAAAAATCGAGGAGATTGGATCGTTTACTGAAAAATGTGGAAGAAGGAGGAAGCCATTACCTCTCCGCACCGAAGAAGAAATTGCTACTGTGATTGTAGAGCCATCATAGACTCCGAAAACCGGTCCTAGTGCACGTGGAGTTGCCCGAAATTTGGATATTCCATATGCTACTGTTCGAAAAGTCCTACGAAGGGTAATAAAATTTTATCCAGATAAAATTAGTTGTCATCAATAATTGTTACGAGGTGACACAAAAGCGCCATCTGTCGGCGATTATTGCAATCTTTTTTTCATTGTTCAAGTCTTCTTCCCCCTTCTCAAATAGTATATGTACAAATTTTGGCTTCATTCGGACTATTCCTTCAAGCTACAGACCAAATAGGGATACTTATTTTATAACCACCCGGTATATAAAAACGAAAAAAAAAAATTCTTTAAACGAAATTTAAAAAGTTGAATCATTAATAAAACATAATAATTTTTAAACTATAATGAAAATTGATTTAAAAAAGTATTTTGAATGTCAGTGATTATTTATCATTGCTTAATAATAATAATAATAATAATAATATAAACATTTAAAATGCCCAAAAGGTACAAAATTTCTTTTAATTATAACCATCTTATTATGAAACTTTCAAACTGCAGCACCGGCGTTCGAATTAAGAGCTTTTTTCTGCTAAGGAGATATTTTACCTCTAAGATCTTATGTCTACACGAAAAAAACTTTGAAATTAGGGTTCTCTTTATAATTTAAATCGATAAAATGGGAGGATGACATTGAAAAAAAAAATTCAATTTAAATAATAGACTTTTTAAAAATGTTTTAATTTGTCTTTTTACACGAGATTTACGCAGTTTTCGTTTGCGGAAACTTTCAGGTAGACATAAAAAGGTATTAAATCTTTTAGATTTTTAAATCACAAGATTTTAAGAAATACACTTTAACATATAAATATTTCAATTAACAATTTTATTTTACTTGATAGGTATAACGAAATATTAAAAACAAGTTTTTTTTTTTTAATTTTTCGTTACACCTATCAAATGAAATAAAATTGTTCGTTGGAATGTTTCAGATAGGCTTTTTGAAAATTTTATAATTTTTCAATTTACACGAGATATTCTACTGTAAGTAGACAAAACTTGAAGTGTCTGACTAATACAGTTTTTGTAAAACAGAGAGATAGAGGCGTCAGAGAAATAACGTTTCGTGAGATGAACGAGACCTCAATGAACAATACATAAAAAGCGATCCAGTTTGATTTACATATCGTAACAGTGCATAGTCTTTACCCCACTGGTATATTTAATCAAGCATTTTAAAATCAATATTTTAATTCGTTTAATGGAGACCCCGTAAGAAAAAACCCAAAATTTTTATTATTGATTTTAAAGTAATGAATTTTGGTGTACTACCTAAGAATCTTTTTGTAAGGAAAAATTAGCAAAAAAATTCACTTTTTATTAAAAAGTATATTTTTTATGGATATTTTTATGATACTTTTTTGTCGAAAAATACACTTTTTAAAATTACTACTCCTCATTCAATTTTCAATACTTTGGTATTACTAAAATTTCTTAAATAGTGTAATAGTATATAGAAAAGAACTAAGGAGAGATACTTTTAATTTTCTATTTTAATCGGCTAAAAAAAAATAAAAATACGCATGGTAAATTTCCTTAAATTCGTTATAATTTTCATGTTTACCAATTTATGTAAAATTTTCAGAAATAGTTAAAAAATATATCTCTCCTTACTTTTCTTGCAAATTTCTTTAAGATTCTAAAAACATAAACACTTTGTTTCTAAATCAATTTACCACTGAGCTTTAGTACTTTGAACTTAGGTAAAATATGAAAAAAGTCATTTTCACGAAAACACGTTTTGAATGGCCGCTAGTCCTTTAAACTCTATAGTGAGTACAATTAAAAAAGCTCATTTTCTACTTTTTCCAAGTGTCCCCGAGTTCTGAAATTTTGCATGGATATTCGGAAATATGTACTTTATCGTTTTCTAAAATAATTTTTTTTTAAAACTTTTGATGATTTTTGGTCGAAAATAGGGTACGGGTCTCCCTTAAGTAAAAAAAAATTTTTCTCCAGTTAACATTGACTTCATTCGACACATCAAGCAAGTGTATTGCGCTGAGTAAATTTTGAAATTGCCATTATTGGATTTATATATTTATATAATTCTTACGTTGTAAGTAAATAATTTTCACGCTTGATACTAAAAGTTTATTAGAAATATATAAAATTTCAAATGGAGTATTAGCGAATATTTTTATATAGATACTTTTTATCTTTAATTTCATATAATTAGAAGAAGAAAAATTTATTTAAGGAAATGGAGTTTAAAAATAGATTGAATAAGTAGAAATTGGAAAATTCCAAGAAAGAATCAAACAGCTTTCGGCTAAAAGATTATATCATTAATAATTGAAAAGAAGAAATTTTAGTGCTGACTTGACAAAGCCCGCAGGTCTGTAGAAGTCCTCAATTTATAATTTATTACTGATATAATCTAGTTCTTTTTGTCTCTTTATTTCTTTTTTAAAAACCGTTACGAAGATCAAATAATTTAACTTTTGCTGATAAAGAATTATTGATATAAAGACTTTTAAAACATCATTAAATTTATTAAAGTTTCTGAGTTTGATTTTTTAAGTCAATGTTACATCAAGAAAATTTTAATTAAAATATATGTATGATTATACATCGTCTGAAAAAGTAAGAAACAGATCACTTAAACTTTAAAAAGTATCGTGATGGCCATTGTTTTATCTGGATATCATAACAGTTTTAATAATAACTTGATTTTGATAAAGCCAAGCTTAAACTATTATTAAATTTCCACAATTTAAAACAATGAAAGCAAATATTAGTGTTTTGCTAATGCCTGTAAAAAGGTTTTATGAAAAAATAGTGATATTAACAGTAAAATTGCTAATAATCCTCTTTTTAAAAAACAGTTTTGTACACGATAGAATATTTTAACAAATTGACAGAGTTGTAAAAAAAAAGAAAAGAGAAAATAAGTTTAGTAAAATTCTCTAAAATGCATTTATGGTACATTTGCGCATGTGCAGTAAGGTGTATAACAACCCTAATTGCAAAATGAAACTCTGAAACCACCCAATAGGACAGTGCGTTTATCTAAACAGATATCGGGAATCACACTGCAAATGTAACATCTTTTTTTATATACTCTAAGAAAAAATGCGTAGATTTACATATAAAAACAGATATATTAGTGATACAAAAATGATTTGTCTGTCTGTGAAAACTGACGTGTAAATTGCCAAAATGCATTCGTAATCAGTAAATTTCGAAATACACAGTTCAATGTGCAATGTAATTATAACAATGTGTAATAGTTATCTGATCATTCTTGAAACACAAACTTTAATGTGTAAATTGCTCAAGAGTACATATATACATAGAGTACATTGTAATTTTCTTACCCATTTTTTGTGTAATCTTCGCTGATAACGCATGTTTTTTTATTATGTAAAAAAATCATACTTAGTGTTATGTGTAATTTACACAGTTCTTTGAGTAATATGTAAATTCATATATATTTGTATAATAGGCGAAATACACATATTTTAGCTGTTATTATCCGGTTCTTACACATAAATTTTTGTGTTCTACGCAAAACACAGATTTGCATAACATTCAGAATACACAGATTTTTATCTAATATTCCAAAGAGGCAGAATTTTTGCTCGCAGATTTTTGTTATTTATCTTTATGCTTTGATATATTTGAATTGTAACTAGTTTTTTTCAATTACATATGCTGAATATGTTTGTTCTTTCTAGTAGTTTTGCTTTACGACCAGAAAACAGAGTACCCACAATGCATGTTGAGATTTACTTTAAATATACCTACAAATCTTTTTTTAATATGGGTATATTTATTTTTACACAAGACAAAATCAATTGAAATTATAGTTACTACAAACTATCATTAATTTTAGAGGTGATGTGTAATCATAAAATTGTATAGTAATAATTTGCGCAAAATCTGCCTAATGTAAATTCCACGCATATTGTAAAAATTGTTTTCTAAAAGAAAAAAAGTATTTCGTAGATTTATAAACTGCAACAGCTTTTAATCCTTAAAATACTTTTTTAAACATTTTAAGGATTTTTTGGGAAATATTTTTACCTTCCTTTACCATGCATATTATAAATTGAGTAGTTTTGAACTTATTTATAAAAGGCACAAAATATTATTTAGGCATAAAATAATTTTCAGAAGTATTCTGAAATTTCATATTACATGCTACAGAAATGATTCATGAATACTAGTTAACGAAAATAATGTTTTCATTCTGTGAAATATAGTATGAATAATGACCATAGATGTAGTGGAGGATAGACATGTACAATATCTATCGTCTACATTTAATAAAAACATTTTATATATTCTCTATTTTTCAAATGGTTTTATAGCATCTAGGCTCACTTTCATAACAATATGATACTTTCTTTACGTTAACAAAAGTGGTAGGTCAAAATTTACAATGTTACGTTTCATTACAATTGTCAGCATATTCATATTTGGTCACTCATCTCATCATCATAAAATAAATAAATAGATAAAGTTCATTTACCTGTTGAGAATAACTGACCACATTTAGTCCCCTCTGCTTTCTTATTTCTAGTTCAGATTTAAGATATCTAATGAAACGTTTTAGTAAAACTAAACAAAAAATTTTATTATCATAAATATTACATATAAAAAGGGATTTAAAGATGATTTTTTTATTTATTCTGGACCTCAGGGTTAGGTACTCAAGCAAGCTTTAGGTCGCAGGATATATCCCCCATAAGTACAAGAATAGTAAGCATAGTAAGCATGAATAATTAATATTTAAAATTCAAAAATCGTATTTTCATTTGTTAAATATCCTATTTACATCAAACATGGATTTTTTTTCTTTGAAAAAAAATGTAATAAGGAATCTTGAATACAAAATTTTTATTTTTTACTCACATTTTTTTATTTTTCCTTTTTCTGGAAAATATTGCAACATATATGAAATAAGCAGGTCAAATGTTTGTAATCGTTCCAAACAAACGACGAACGCGCAGGTATACAATATTTGAAGCTAATGAAATAATTAAAGTTTTTTAGTCCTTAATTTCTGTGTCAAAAATTGTCACATAACTACTGAGTGCTGTCTGTTAGACCGCCGCGAAGTATGGAAATGGTTATAAATGTCTCAATTAAATCACATGATGCAGTTTTTCTTCTAAACTTTTTGTACAATACTCTTGTAACTAATTTTCACCTACTCAAAAATCTGTATCTATTGTAATAGGGTTCTGGCAGAACAAAACTGTACTGCTATCTGTAGTTTTACTGGAATTATAAATTAAACTGTGAAATTTGGCAAAATGTAGCAGTCTGTAAAATGACTAAAAGGAATTAAGGGTTAATCTAAACATAAAGACTAAAATCAAGCCATTTTATATTCTATGTATTATTTCTAAAGAGTAATTCGGGAAACGAATTTCAAATTCCCTAATTACACTAGATATATTTTATGTTACATCATGAATGACTTCAAAACTATTTTTATATTCTACAGAAGGTTAAACTTCTTTAATTTAAACAAATTGAGGGGAGGGGAGAGAGCAGGAAAAATTCTAACAGTACAAGAAATATAAAATAAATGAATAAGCGTAAAGAGGGATTATATCTGTATATGATACTTCTGATTATTCTTCGGAATTTTTCATTGAGAATGATATCGTTAAGGAATTTTAGATTTCTGTTTTGTATTTCTCTTTTTATTTAGTTGCTCTGAATATATTTTGATATACAGTTGTGCCATGACGTACGTGACTTGTAGTGATACATAAAAATGTATTCGTGGCAGGGTGTCTAGTAAATGACTGACCTATTTTAAATATATATATATAATATATATATATATATATATATATATATATATAAACGGTTTGAGATAAAAATGCGTGGTTTGCTGTATTGTTATTAGAACATCAATATTTTTTTTAGATATGCACTTTCTTTAAACAGTTCGAATTTCGGCCAACAGATGGTGCTGGTGGCAACAAATTGTGTAAATTCAGACATTACTTTAGTTTTTATACGTGTGATCTTTCCGGCTCATTTCGCAGAGTCGAATCTCAATCGACATGTAGAATCGACTCTCGACTCACTTGCAGCTATAGAGTTTGTTGGATGGAAAGAGGTTTAAATTAATATTTATGAATGAATAATGTTTGTGGTACTTAATAAAAAACAACAAAACATATTTTTTAATAAGCATTGACTTTTTACACATTTATCATAAAAAATTCTATTTAAAAATTTTTTGTAACCGGTAAAATGATTCTCTTTTTACGTACAATAAATTGAAAATACGGGATAAAACTCTGCCAACCCTATAATAAATTAATTTAGCAGAAATTTATTGCTATTAAATGACAGGGTAAAAAAACTAGTTTTAATGTAGTATATAAAATAACTGCTTAGGAGTATGCTTAAAAAATATCCCAATCTTTCATTTTTTAAATAGCATTACCAAAGTTTGACACTAAAAATAAATTTTAAACCCTTCAATTAGCCTTAATATAAATTTACATGAAAATCGTATTATTAATATCAGAGAAATTTAGTGTTTTTAAATGAACATATTTTAGAGGTTTTATTCAAATCCAGATTTAATACTAAATACTTGAAAAGGCCTTCATGTTTTTTGGTTTGCATTTTCAATTTAAATTTTTACATATAAGCTGGTTAGTATTGGTACATATTTTTCTTTTCAAGGACTGTGCATATGAAAGATTTGCGCAATGAAAAATAATTTGTTATTTTAGTATCTTTCAACATTTTATTACCAATTGCTGAATGTTAAATATTACCGATTATAACAGTGAATAAAATAATAACAGATTGACTTCAATTATCGAAATGTATGGTACTGCAATACAAGATATGAAAAATTCAAATCATCATTACGATAACTATTAACCATTACATTAACGGAAACTAAAGAAGAACACTTCAAAATTGTGTTCAAATTTATCAGGGTTTTTTTATTGATAAACAAAAATCTGGCTTTAAATAGAAGTGAAACGATAATAGAAAGTAAATATAGTTTGTTTAATATTTAATTAAAATTCTTTATTTTTGTTAAAGTTATAAAGTAAAGTATGAGTTCGTATGAAACATTAACATAATGGAAGTATGGTTCTGGAAAATTCAGTGAAAAGTTTTCATTGTTGTTATAGTTGTGTACAAAAAATCTGGGTTAACATTCGAGTAAAATACTTTCGCAAACCCAATTTGAAATTTTTATTAAACGTCTAAGAATAAATGAATGACTCAATAAATCATTTGTGATTTTCTTTTTCTACACTAAAAGAAAAGACAAAGTTTCCTTAAACTACGAAAATGTACAATAATCAAGAACACAAGTATAAAATAACTTCTTCCAACTCACCCAAGATTCCAAAATTTGTAACTTTAACTTCAGAAATTTAAAAAATAATTTATTTTCCTAATTTAAAGAAAAAATTATAAAAACATATTGTTATTAGCTGCCTGTATTTTTATAAATGTTACCCAACTTTTACATTGCATTAATTATTTCTCTATATGCATAAAATTGATTTTTTGGATCAATTTTCAAATAAATATTTTCATCTGAATAACTACTTTTGTGTGAGCAAATATAACAAAAAAATGTTTATTAGCACATTGATGTTAACGCTGTAAATTTGATATATTTGTCTGTAAACCGCTTCCCCTATTCGCCATACGGGTAACAATAATTTTTTCAATCATGATTTGCGCGTATCACATACGGGAATACAATTCCAATCATAATTTATTATTCTCAGCAATTGATTTTTATTGAAAATTTCGCATTATTTATTCCAAGCGTTTTCCAGAGGCAAAAATTTCTATTCTGAAAAACCGGAGATAAAAGATTAAAAATTCTGAAAAAGACATGAAAAAATAGGCATTATTTAAAAGGTTTTTTTTTAACTATTGATAAGTTAAGTGGTTAAGCAATAAGTATGTTATCTGAATATCAAAATATTTATCTGAGAACTGACAGCACCCGAGAAAGTAAGATTCAGATATATTAAAAATATATTACTGCACTGTATTTATTTATCAACAATTTATTACCCATAATTTAGTCTAGAAATATACACTTTTTCTTTCACAATTTATGTATCATTTATATTCCTATAATATTTCTTACTAAAAAGAAAGTAAAAAAAATAAATAGGTAACATATTTAACATGGTTTATCTAGATAATAAGTTTAAACTTGTCTTATTCAATTGAAGTGAAAAAACTTTTTTAAAACACCATAAAATAAACTAAATTGCGCAAGGCCTTTCGAAAGAACTTTCGAAAGTCTTTTTTGGTCAAGCTGTTTTTTCTACACTATCTTCGAACCTCACATTTACTATCTAAATGACAAATGAAAAAAAAAATGCATGAAAGATGTCGCAATAGGTGTTGGTGCGATGATAATTAGGGCCACTTGGGAAATACCTGCAAATATAAGGTCTGTGATGTCATTATGTTCTATTATGGCTGATTATTGCACTATATTTATTTAGCTGTCATTTATTACTCATAATTTAGGCTAGTAATACACAAGTTTTATTTCAGAATTTTTATATCACTTGTATTTCTACAATATCTCTGTCTTTAAAAAGTTGAATGGAATGGACAACGGATTTCACCTGCTTTCTCTACATAACCTTTGAACATTACATTTACTGACAGGATGCCAAAAGAAAAAAAATATTCGTTAGATAAATGTTGCAATAAGCGAAGGTTTGACGAAATTTGTAGCTCTTTGGAAAATCACTACCTAGATACGTTTTGTGTTGTCATATGTCCTATTATGACAAATTATAGCACTACATTTGTTCATCTGTCATTTATTACTCATAATTCACTCTAAAAGTATACAATTTTTCTTTCGGAATTTATATATCGCTTCTATTTTTACAATATCTCTGTCTTTAAAATGTTAAATTGTCTTTAAAAACCTGCTTTCTCTACATAACCTTTGAACATTTCATTTACTAACAGGATGACAAAAAAAAAATAATATTCGTAAGAAAAATGTTGCAATAAGCGAAGGAGTGATGATATTTGCAGCTATTTGGAAAATCACTACCTAGATAAGTTTTGTGTTGTCATATGTCCTGTTATGACAAATTATAGCACTACATTTGTTCATCTGTCATTTATTACTCATAATTCAGTCTAGAAGTATACAATTTTTCTTTCAGAATTTATATATCGCTTCTATTTTTACAATATCTCTGTCTTTAAAAAGTTGGATAGAATGGACAACGCATTTCACCTGCTTTCTATACATAATCTTTGAACATTACATTTACTAACAGGATGCCAAAAGACAAAAAAATATTCCTAAGAAAAATGTTGCATTAAGTGAAGGAGTGATGATATTTGCAGCCATTTGGAAAATCACTACCTAGATGCGTTTTGTGTTGTCATATGTCCTATTATGACAAATTATAGCACTACATTTGTTCATCTGTCATTTATTACTCATAATTCAGTCTAGAAGTATACAATTTTTCTTTCAGAATATATATCATTTCCATTTCTAAAATATCTCTATCTTGGAAAAAAAAAAAAAAAAAAAAAACTGGGTGGAATATGGGCAACACATTTCACCTGCTTTCTATGCAGGATATCTGTACATTAAATTTACGACCTGAATGCCAAAAGAAAAAAAGTCGCATGAAAGATGTCACAATAAGCGCCTGAATGATGATAATTGCAGCCATTTGGAAAATCACTGCTTATTTAAAGTCTGTGTTGTCATATGTTCTATTATGACAGATTATTACACTATATTTATTTATCTGTTATCTATTACTCCTAATTTAGCCTAGAAATATAGAATTTGTCTTTCATAATTTATATACCACTTCTATTTCTACAATATCTAGGTCATTAAAAAATTAAATGAAATACGCAACACATTTTCCCTGCATTCTCTACATGATCTTCAAAAATTTACTATCTGAATGTCAAAAGTAAAAAAAATCACATGAAAGATGTCGCCATAAGCGCCGGAGGATCATAATTGAAGCTAGTTGGAAAATACTTACCTATATAATGTCTGTGCTGTCATATATTCTATTGTGATTATCTTTCATTTATTACCATTTTTTTTATCTAGAAACACATTTTTTTTTTTCTTTCAGAATTTGTTTATCACTTCTATTTCAATATATCCCTTTATTATCCCCCTCCCCAAAAAATTCCATGAAAGATGTCACAGTAAGTGCTGGAGTGATGATAATTGCAGCCATTTGGAAAATCCCTACCTATAAGGTCTGTGCTGTTATATTTTCTATTATGACAATACATTAAGAAGAAAAATGCTACCATCATTTTAAATGACGGAATAGTTTCACAATCGACGACATAAAGAATGAAAATTTGTTTGGCAAATTACTAATAATATTTTTAGTAAAATGATTTTATGTAATTTAGGTTTATAATATGTATGTTGTTACTATGTATGTTCTTATTATTGAATATTCCTGAAAAAATGTGAGTAGGAGAGATGAGCAATTTTGTCTTTTATTTCTAGATCATCATCATCTAAAAACATTTAAACTATCTAAACACATATTTATATGCCAATTCTATTTCTATAGAATCTCATCTTGAAAAAAAAGCTTGAAGACAGGCAATAATTTTAATCTGATTTCTCTAGATAATCTTCGAACATTACTTTGATTAACTAAATGCAATAATAATAATAATAATAATAATAATAATAATAATAATAATAATAATAATAATAATAATAATAATAATAATAATAATAATAATAATAACAATAATAATAATAATAATAACAATAATAATAATAATAATAATAATATTTTTTTAAAAAGCATGAAAGATGTCGCAGTAAGTGCCGGATTGATGATAATAGCAGCCATTGGAACATCCCGTTCGATAAGATTTGTTGTCATATGCACAATTATAACATTACATGAAGAAGAATAATACTATCATCTTTTTAAATGACAGTGGCACAATAGTTTTGCAACCCACGACATAAAGAAAGAAAAACAAATGGGCAAATTAATAATAGTATTTTGTATATTTTTAATAAAGAGATTTTATGTAATTTAAGTTTAGAACATATCGTTCACCTTAAAGAAAAGTGACACATCTCTGCAATGGAAAATTTTACAAGAGAGGCAAAAATAATGTGCATGATTTAACTGTAGCATGAAATAATGGCACTTACCTCTTCATGCAGGAATAAAAACATGCATAAAAACTTAAAACAGTTAAAAATATAGACATACGACAAGGTTTTGGAGGATTCGATAAAATTATTTCCTACACAATCAATCCATCTTCGCTGGTAGCAATGGACAAATAACGTAATAAAGTGATATCCCTTTTACTTACACTTATAAGACTTTTTTTTGTAAAAAAACACATTTATATCAGACCTATTGAGGGAATAAAATGCAAAATGAATTTTTGCAAGGTGTCACTTTTGCGGACAGAGCGATGACCAATTTTATCTTTTATTTCTAGATAATCATCTAAACAATATTTAAACTCTTTTAAATAAAATGTACTTCTCTATTAAAGTTGTCAACAGTTCTGGAGTAACAATCATTTTCTTGGTTTCAAACACAAATGATTGTTTTATAAATCAGTAACATTTTGTTTTACTGAAATGTTATATATAATCTAAGAGATTTTTAAAAAGAAAATCGTGTATTTAAATATCAGTAGAATATTTAGCTAATACATGATATATATATTTTTTCAATAGAGAAATTAAAAAAATACCCGAAAAAATAATATTCCGATATAAAAAAATTTATTATTGCACTTTATTTATTCATCTTTTCTTTATTATGTATAATTTAGTCTAGAACTATACAATTTTTCTATTTGAATTTATATATCACTTCTATTTTTATAATATCTCTTTCTTTATAAAATATATATATATATATATATAAATAGGTGAAACATTTCACTACCTTTCTCTATATGATCTTTGAACATTACATTCCCTATCTGAATGCCAAAAGAAAATATAATCGCATGAAAGATGTCGCAATAAGTACCAGACTGATGATAATTGCAGCAATTCGGAAAATCTTTGCCGGTATAAAGTCTGCGTTGGCATATGTTCTGTTATGACAATTCATTAAATGGAAAAATGCTATCATTCTTTCTTAAATGTCAATGGTAGAATAGTTTCCCTACTAACGACACAAAGAAAAAAAATAAAATGGCAAATTAACATTAATATTTTTCAATAAAGTGATTTTATGTAATTTAGATTATGACTGATTTAGAACATATGTTTTTAGCATTTACATAAATATTTATTATTAATTAATACTTCTGAAAAAAAGGGAAAAATGGAGAAATGACAAATTTTATCTTTCATTCCTAGATCATTATCAAAATACATTTTTTTTTAAATAAAAAATGATTCTTTATAAAAGTTGTCAACATTTTTGGAGTAACAACAATTTTTATAGCAATAGTTTTATTTTTTATAAAAAGTTTAAATATCAAAATGAGTAAAGCATTTTAGATTTATAAATTGTTAGAAATCAAAACATGTATATTAGAAAAGCTATAATTGTTAATTTTCTGAATTAATTATTCACACGCATAAAATATTTTTATTTTATTTTTCACTTATGCTTACTGTGACTTAAATATACTGTAGATTAAACAGACATTTGAAATTAAATATACCTGCAATGAACTGAAATATACTTGCTGTGATTATATATATTAATATATAATTACGCAAAATGTTACATTACACGCAACGTGACCCTCGCTCACCACTGGTGTTCTCGGGTGACCCTCGTACATCGGGACGCGAAATGCTTACGACACCACTAATATATTACAGATTATTTCGCCATGTTTTATCACAAAATAAATGATCATTAGATAATGCGAAGAAAATTAGTTTAAAATATTGGTGTTTAGAACATTTGGTACACCCATTTACGGGGGACCCAATGGTCAGTGAGAACCACCTCTGGAGTACAAAGGGTTAAATTAGCCATAATTATCTGTCATTTTCGTATTCAGCTTAAATATATATTATCATTAATAAATGATTTAATTGTGCGAGTCATGGAGTAACACTTTATTTATTTGTAACTTTAGTAATGTTAATTAGCAAGGAAATAGAATGTTACGATAGGCAAGTTTTTCGTAAGAAAACATTGTACTACGCTTTCATAATGAACTTATCATAAAAAAGTGTTGTTTTTAATCATCATAAGGGAAACAAATCAAGCATCACAAGTTTTCGGCATTAAAATGTATTTATCGTTTAATGTTAGGAATGAAAAAAATTATAACTCTAAATATTTTCACGATTTTTAATTGAAAAAAATTACCGGAATATAATTTCGTATAAATAATTAAGATTTTTACAGGTTTACATAAAACAGTAAAATTATATACGCATTAATCTATAATTGCTGGAAATTTTAATGTACTTGGAATATTTTGCAATTCGAGAAAAAAATTCATCGTCACCATACTTGTTCTTTTATTCATGTAAAATATGTACTTATGGTGAGTACAAATGATTTCCTAATGTTTCATAAAAAGGACATACAGTGTTTCACATAAGTGATGGGACACTTGTGCTTTACAAAAGGAAACTAATCAAATAAATTTAAAAAACATGTACACATTTTTTTGTGGGTGTGTTTCATACTTAAATTTAGTAAAGATTATTACGTAACATACATTTTGTTAAAATATTAAAATATTAATTTAATAAAAATACAAATGTTTAGAACGGAGCAAAAAATAATTCACATAAGTGATGGGACACCATTATATATGCAACAAAAATCGTCTGAAATAAGCAATAAAAATATTTTTGGGGGTTTTATTTTTACTTAAAAGCAATTGGCAATAATTTATAAAATCGTCTGCAGTATTTCTCTCCAGTTTGTTTTGGAATTTTTGTGTTTTTTAGCTCTGTGTAGCCATGAATGCTAAACGAAAAGAAACTTCGCCTGAAATTCGAAAATTAGTTATTAATTTGCATATTGAACGTGGAAAATCTATTAGAAAAACTGCTGAAACAATTAACTTGAGTCGTTCAACAGTTTTCAATATCATTAAACCATATAAAAAAATCATATGATTCAGGATAAAAGAAGACTGGCCGACCATCAAAGCTAACCAATGGAATAAAGCGAATTATCGTTCGAAATATTTAAAAAAAAAATCCAAGAAATAGTGCTTCAAAAGTTGCTGCTGATTTACAAGCATTATATGGAATAATTGTTAATCCTGAGACTATTAGAAGGGTAATTCGATCTGCTGGATATCACGGTAGAGTAGCCAGGAAAAAAATTCTTCGTAAGTGAAAATAATAGAAAACTCAGACTAGCTTTCGCAAAATCCAACAGAAATAAGAATTCTGATTACTGGAATAAAGTTATATCTGCTGATGAGAGTAAATTTAATATATTTGGTTCTGACGGTAGAATCTTGGTGTGGAGAAAAACCCAGGGAAGAATTTCGCAAACAGAACTTGATGCCAACAGTAAAACATGGTGGAGAAGGAGTTATGGTATGGGGGTGTATGTCGTCCGCTGGAGTTGGTAATCTTGTTTTTATTGACAGTATAATGGATCAATACAAGTATATTGATATTTTAAAGCAAAATTTGAAATCTTCAGCACGAAAATTGAACCTTCATAACGATTTTAAATTCTACCAGGACAATGCCCCAAGCACACTGCTCTGAACATTAGACTCTGGCTGCTATATAACCGTCCTGAAATAATAAAAACACCACCACAATCTCCAGACTTAAATCCCATAGAGAATATTTGGCAAGAATTGGAATCAAGAATTCGCAAACACACCATTTCTTCAAAACAACAACTAAAATCGATGCTTCAAGAAGAATGGAGTAAAATCACTCCAGAAATCACAAAAAAATTAGTCGAATCCATCCCAAAAAGATTAAATCATGTTTTAAAAGTAAAAGGAAATCCAACAAAATATTAAAACCTTTTAAAAAGTAAAATTTTTGGATAAATATTTGATGGAAAAGCAAGTGTCCCATCAATTATGTGAGCCATTTTTTGCTCCGTTCTGAACAATTGTATTTTTACTAAATTAATATTTTAATATTTTGACAAAATATATGTTATGTAATAATTGTTACTAACTTGAAACACAACCAAAAAATTTTTGCACATGTTTGTTTAATTTTTTTATTGCAGTTTCTTTTTATAAAGCACAAGTGTCCCATCACTTTTGTGAGACACTGTATATAACTATGACGTAGAAAGTAGAAAATTGATCACTTTTCTTGTTTAGTATTTTTTTTTGGTTCAACACACATTAACTGACATTAATATAAGTATTAAAAAAACATACAATACAAAATTTGCATGACTCCCCGAGTCATAATTATAAACTCACATTTTGTTTTTAAATTTAAGTAAAGTATTACTTACAAGAAAAATTATCCAGATGAAAACACTTATAACGTTTTCATTTGCACGGGCCTTATATGAGGACAGATAGGTGTTGTTAAGGCGCTGCCGTGTGTACTGGTATAGACATGATAAACAAATAGGCCGTAATATTACATTATAAATTTATTAACATTAAATTAAATATTAAATTAAGACATTAAAGAGAGAGAGAAAAGACTTTTTGACTTACGAGGATATGAATGCAGCTAGGGTAATTCCAGGTCTGGCTACCATCATTCTACCATCGGTTATCATCATCTGTGTTCGTTTGCCCAGTCTAATACATATATATATATAATTGCTTATCTAGAAAAAAGGGTCATATTTTAACGACCTCCGAATTTTGCTTTTTGCTGATTAACTGTCATGATCTCTCTTCTTTTTTCCTGGCTATCTCTAATCTTAATTACGTCCGTGAGAATATCAATTTAGAAAGGGGTAAACTCGTTTATTTTTAAGATCTGGGTGCACTTTATATCTGAATGCAAACTTTAGTTAATAGATTAGATTCCTCTCATGCCCAAGGAATTCTATGATTTATCGAAACTGGCATGTGAATTTAGTTTCAACCGCTTGATAATTGAGAAACGTTAGCTGATTATTTTTACTATCTAGACATTTGGAATTAAGCTTATGTGACATCGCCACAGTATTCCTCTATAAATCAAAAACAAATTTCATCATTCATTTGTGGATATCTTATTTGTGGACATATGATAGCTTGCATGCAGCACGATGATAAGATTGTTAAGTAATATAATTTTATTTATCACAAAAAATATTATATTTTTAATAAGGAAAAAAATATGCATGAAAGTATCAAAACGGTGTTAATATTTAGCAACAAGAAAGAAAATCTTAAAATAAAAGCAAAGAAATACCTACCTAAAATTTTAGCGATATGAGTAGGGGGGAACTGGGGCACATTGATACAGCTTTTTTCAAAGAATTGTTTTGGTGTCCAGAAATTTCACGTTATTTTTTCATGTGGTGTCAGAAAAACTTGTGTAGTGAGTTATAAAAATGTACAATCGTTGTTTTATGCATTATTTTTGCATGTAATAAAAAAATAAAAAAAAAACATTTGTATCTATGTGTTGCATCCCCGGGGCAGATTGATACACCTCATTGGGCAATTTGATACGTGTGGGAAAAATGGAGACAAAATAACGAAAATGCATGCTTTTCATAGAAAAATTGTTAACAAACAATTTTATATTTATTTTAAAAAAATTGAAATCACCCACAATTTATTTGTAAGCAATATTAAAGCAATCAAAATTAAATGTATAATGACCTGAAGTTCTGGCTGTTCCTTGTCTGATTGTTGGATGTGGTAACTTTGTCATATCTAGCACTTAAAACCCCAGTATTATCTTCTTCCTTAGGAAAGATGAAAAAACTACCAGGTTTTCTGTTTATAAATTGGTTTATAACAGGAAATAAAGGATAATTATACTAAAAATTCTGTTTATAATATAATTATCTTATGCTCTTCTGCAGCTTGTTTATCTTACTAAATATTTCCCATCTCGAAAGTAATTTTTTTTTTTTTTTTGGAAGGACGATATAAATTCGAGATTTGCCAGTCTGCCGTCCTTTTCTTTTGTTAGTTCTACTAGCACTAGATTTTGGGTAAATTCGTACGTCTTCTGTTTGGAAAAATACTATAAAATGTTATAATATAAATAATTAGAGTTATTTTTCCTTCAATAAAAAGTAATATTAGAAAATTTTTGGCGAAGAATGATTGGATTAAGGAGTGTGTGTTTAAAAAAGTAATGAAAAGTAATGAAAAAAGGAACTAGAAAAGCATTTAGGTTGTATCAATGTGCCCCGACATAGACTGTATCAATGTGCCCCATACAGCCATTTTGAATAAAATGAGTGTCAAATTTAATGCTTCATAATTTACCTAACAATAAAGAATGAGGAACTAATAAAAGTAGTTTTACTTGCCATGGAGAGTATTCTTTTCGGTTGAAAATACTGAAACTTTTCTATAATAGCATTTCAATCGAACAACTCAAATTTTCTTTTGTCCTACAAAAACAAAAAAAACTCCCTTCCCATTGCATCAAACTACTGAATCATTCCAATACTTTCTGTATGTAGTTCAGTGCACTAGCATCACCTTTTGGAGCTGTTGTGGAACTTCCTGTAATGACCTTGTGAGCAGTAGAGGGGTGTATCAATGTGCCCCATGTATCAATGCGACCCATGTATCAATGTGCCCCAGTTTCCCCTAGTGAAAAATTAATGTAGGGGTGGAGACTACTGACATCACTAAGTTTTAAATTTGGATCAGCCGAAAAGTTCTGCGGTTTTTTAAAGAGAATCTCGACTTCGTTTAGTTGATTTGCTACTACTAATAAGGCATGACCTTGAATGACCTTAGGATGTATAGTCAGTCTTTTCTGATTAATCTGCATGTTTTTCGCATACTTTTTGTTTTAGTGTAATGGTACGAATAGAGAGACTAAAGATTGTCGTCACATAATACTTTTCTATATAAAGTAAAAAAAGCTAGTTTGACTGCTTGCAAAAATTATGCTATGTATATTAGGGTGGGCCGAAAAAAACTTTTTTTCGATTTTCGATTATGGCGGGTGCGGAAAAGTGGCCACTGGTGGCACTCAGTTCAGACAAAAAATTTGAGATTTTTTGGACATTTCCTTACCCTGCCGCAAATGGCTTGAAATTTTGCAAAAATGTTCATTTTTGAACTTTTTTCGAAAAAAATTAAAAAATGTTAAATTAAATTTATTTTGGTTGTATTTACTTGAAAAAGGCATATTTAATGTACCAAATATTTAAATAAGATCTGATCATGCATTATTTAATATCTATGTGTATTATAACTTAGGCTATTTTTATAGCTTTTTCGCGTATAACAGGCAAAAGTTGTATTTGTTTGAATCGATCGTTAGTTTCTATACTATTTATCTCCCTTGGTCTACTTTATATTTTTTCTATGTGTCAAACGTCATATATTTGGGGAAAATACAGCAGTATACTTCAAAACAAAACTGGAAAGTGAGAAAGTGGTGAAGCAGCACTCTAAACGAGCATAATGTGTCGGCGTAATATTCAGGGAGTGAAAGACGAAATAGATGAGAGCCAAAATGCGATAAAAGATTCTTATTATTTATCCTTGCTCAGTTACCTGCGACATTTGTTCAGTGTTAACATGAAACCCTTTTGTAGTGATTATACAGTGCTTTTGGGGTCGTTTAATGTGCCATTATAGTGTTTTGTGCGTTTTATTACGACGAGCTTAGAAATAGCTAGTATAAAGGGCCATGACAATGCAAAGACACGCGATACCGTGAAAAGTAACTTTTTGGGGGCATCATGCATATTGAAAGAATTGCAATTGCCAACTTATGCTGATAATCATGCGCCACTACTACTGGTTGCTTCACCATGTAGAAGTTGTGACAGCAGAGGATACGAATCTCGTCATCGATAAAAACAAAGTCAGAAGAGAGAAATAGAAACTTGGAAAGAAGATACAGGCAGAAGTTATTGAAAGAAGGAAAACTAAAAGCATATTTTTTGATGGTAGAAAGGATAAAAGTACATTAAGAGGAAGAAAAATAACAAGCGGCACCGTCGAGAGAATAGCGAGGAACACATCACCGTGTTGTTTGAACCTGGTTAGGAATACTCGGGTCACTTGATACCTCGTTCCATTACCTTGATACCTCGTCAGTTCAGAAAATTCTTACTTGTGGTGACTTGGAAGATTGTATAATGATTTGCTATTTTTTTTCTGTGACCGGAACGCGGTGATGTGTTCCTCGCCTTTTTCTCGACGGTGCCGTTTGTCATTTTTCTTCCTCTTAGTATACTTTTATCCTTTCTACCATCAAAAAATATGCTTTTAACTTTCCTTCTTTCAATAACTTCTTCTGCTGTATCTTTTTTCCAAGTTTCTATTTCTCTCTTCTGACTTTGTTTTTATCGATGGCTATATTCGTATCCTCTGCTGTTACAACTTCTACATGGTGAAGCAACCAGTAGTAGTGGCGCATGATTATCAGCATAAGCTGGCAATTGCAATTCTTTCAATATGCATGAAGCCCCCAAAAAGTTACTTTTCACGCTATTGCGTGTCTTTGCATTGTCATGGCCCTTTATACAAGCCATTTCTAAACTCGTTGTAATAAAACGCACAAAACACTATAATGGCTCATTAAACGATCCAAAAAGCACTGTATAATCACTACAAAAAGGTTTCAAGTTAACACTGAACAAATGTCGCAGGTTACTGAGCAAGGATAAATAATAAGAATCCTTTATCGCATTTTGGTTCTCAGCTATTTCGTCCTTCACTCCCTGAGTATTACGACGAGTCATTGCGGTCACTTAGAGTCCTGCTTCACCACTTTCTCACCTTCCAGATTTGTTTTTGAAGTATACTGCTGTCTTTTCCCCAAATATATGACGTTTGACACATAGAAAAAATATAAAGAAGTCCAAGGGACATAAAGAATATAGAAACTAACGATCGATTCAAACAAATACAACTTTTGCCTATTATACGCGAAAAAGCTATAAAAATAGCATAAGTTATAATACACATAGATATTAAATAATGCATGATCAGATCTTATTTAAACATTTGGTACATTAAATATGCTTTTTCAAGTAAATACAACCAAAATAAATTTAATTTAACATGTTTTAATTTTCTTCGAAAAAAGTTCAAAAATGAACATTTTTGCAAAATTTCAAGCCGTTTGCGGCAGGGTAAGGAAACGTCCAAAAAATCTCAAATTTTTTGTATGAACTGAGTGCCACCAGTGGCCACTTTTCCGCACCCGCCATAATCGAAAATCGAAAAAAAGTTTTTTTCGGCCCACCCTAATGTATATATATAGAAAAGGCTGTTTCAGAAAACACAGAATGAAGACGGTATGAGAATTTTATGTACGAACATTTCAGCCTCAAATATGATGATTGTCCTTCAGGACAATCCTTCAGGACTCAGCCTCGAAGATGATGATTGTTCTGAAGGACAATCATCTGTTGGAAAGAAGTTTTTAAAATAATATGGAACTGGTAATCCACATTACACAGTGCAGGTGCTATCACTTAGATTGAATATTCCAAAAAGCACAGTGCATGGTCATTTGAAGAAGATTAGATGCGAAAACCGCTTGAATGTCTGTCTGTTCAAAATATAACATCGCAGAAAATGCTTGCTCAAATTTCAGCTTGTGATTCTTTGCTAAAGCGAAATAAAAAGAACCATTTTTATTCAAATGTTTCGTTAGTAGATGTCAGAAAAGCATACCCTAGAATAATGTTATTGAAAATATCATGGAGTAAGTCAAATAAATCTTGTTAGGAGACATCGAAAGAAAGCCTGCGTACTAAGTAATGCTTTGTGGGCGAGACTAAAAATGATATATTTATTGTGATTTGTTGTCGTCAAATCAGACATTAAATTTGGAAAAATGCTGTTCCCAAATGATAGTTTTGAAAGCAAAAATTGAAGAAAAGCGACTAGAGCTGACGAATCGTTGAGGTATAGCGTACCAATATCACAATACCCAGCACCGCCTCCGATTAATGTATGGCAATAAATTAATCAGTATATCTGGGATGTTTCATGCCATCCCTCATGTTCAGCAACTCTGGTCCTTTCAGACTTTTTCTTGTTTACTCACTTCAAAATTCTCTGTACTTTTTTTTAGAGATAAGATTTTTTAAGATTTAATTTTTTCAGAGACTGTCAAACACACCACAATAACAAATTCTTCACGAATAAACCTAAGCATTTTTTAATTGACTTTTTCAGCAGTTAAATTATGATAATAAAAAAGTTATAAAATAAAATAGTTCTCTAGTGATTCAATAAAATTTTCTTATTTTTTTGTGCGTCTTTATTGAAATTAAACATAAAAAACCGCAGAAATTTCTGGATGACCGAACAGTAATTTTCCGCTTGTTTAAAGATAGAATAGAAGAAAATATGTTTCAACTGGTGTGATCAATCGAACTGTTATAATAACTTCTTAAACACACCATAAAATACAGGGTGTTTATAAAGTCCCAAACCCATTTTGATGTTTAATAACTCATAAAATAATAAAGATAGATTAAAATTAATAACATAAATAGATAGACTCAAAAAGTTTCATGACACTTGTCAGTGAACTTCCACGTGTGCCCTCTTCGTTGCACAGATAATATCAAGTCGATAGTCGATTTCACGCCAGGTAGCGGCAAGCATTCCTTAATGAGCAATTTGAACTTTGTATGCATGCAGTCTTAATTTTTTCTTAATAAAAAGTTCTTAATAATTAAGTTCGAAAATCTATGAGTTATTCCATCAATAAATGCCATAAGTTGTTTATATCTTCATTATTTTATGAGTTATTAAACATCAAAATGAGTCCGGGACTTTATAAACACCCTGAAGATTAAAATGCGCGAGGCCTTACTTTCCCGCCTTTTCATTTCCGTCTTTTTTTTGCGCCTGACGAAGAAAGACTCAGTTCTTTTAAAAGCCCTCGAGTATTTTAATCTATTTTTTGTATGTTAAAGAAATTTTTACAATAATAAATACATAATTTCTATGTTTTTATTTAATTGAAGAGTACTATAAAAATATTGATGTCAATATGCTTGATTTGTGAGATGGCTTTTTACTTTATAATAAATATAACTCAAAGGTATGAACATAATGAAATTTAATAAAAAAGTCATAAAATTTACTAAAATTTCAAATTTAAGTGTTTTTATGGTGTTTTTAAGAAGTTTTTTTTTTCAGTTCATATTAATTCAAATCAGTTTCAACTCATTTTCTGAGAAAAAGTGGATTTATTTTAAGTTTTAATATTCCTGTTTCTTGGATTCGTCTAGAATAAATGTGTATCGCTTACTGTTTAAATATTTCTTATATGTGGACTTTCAAAATATGTATTATTTATATTTGACAGAAATGCATTTTCAAACTGGGAATATAAATACATGTTTTAAGATCTTTGAGGCGTTTATGACATGAAATTGATTATTTTTGAGGAGATGGTGTGTTTTGTTTGATTAATTATTTGAATTTCTTGAAATATTTAGAAATGTCGAAATGTTTTTCAAATAAATTTAGTTACATATTCTGTAAATTGTATCATGCAGGCATCAGACTTGCAAAACATTTAGCCTTATTTTTTTATGTAGATTGCAAATCACCGCACATGAAAGATACTTGCCAAAATATAATGTCATAAATAATGTATAACGGATTCATCGAAAATTGTATTTTTTTCGCTTTTTAATCAACATCGCTGTTAAATTGTATTTAAAGTTTAGTGTGTAATTTAATTTATAATAAAACTTATCAGAAGAAAAAATATTCTAAAAGAAAAAAAATACAATATATATATATATATACATGTATGCACACACACACATATATACACTGGTGTCCAAAAGTTAAGCATAATTCATAAAATGCTAAAAACATGGAGTAAATATTTGTAAAATTATTCAAAATTACTTGCGGAGATTAATTGGTTGAAGAAAAAATCATTGGGTTTATGCAATACTTTTCAGTCGACTACGTCATCCGCGAAATACCTGTGCATGTCGGAACACTTATAAACCGGTTTACGCGGTATAAGCAGTTCAGACAAATTTCGTACAGATGTGCCAAAAAACATTGTTATGGTCAAACAGGATTAATGATGGCACAAAGACGCCAACTGAACATGTTTATGAAAGGAAGAATCGTTAGAATGCTGGAATTTGGACGATCACAAACCGAAGTGTCTCGAATTCTGAACGTGGACCAGTCTCTGACTCAAGACTCTTGCAGAGGTTTCAAAGTACAGGAGCTGTTACCTGACGACAGTACCTGGTCGACCAAGCGTCATAACCCTTCGCCATGACCGATATCTGGCAATAAGTGCCCGACGTCAGAGGGACAGTATTGCCAGAGAACTGGGTTCGGCGATCACAGTCGCCACAGGAAGACGAATTTCGAGACAAACTGTTTACAGGAGACGCTATCATTCTGGCCTGTATGGCAGAAGACATGCAGTTTGCATTTCCTTCACGTCTGCGCATAAACGCGCTTGTTTAAACTGGAGTTTGAAGCATCAACATTGGAGTGAGGGAGAATGGGCCAATGTGATGTTCAGTGACGAGTCCCGATTTAGTCTGACTAGTGATTCTTGTCGGGTAATGATACGGAGAGAAAGTGGAACACGTTTTGAACGAAGAAATTTAATGGAAAGACATCTTTTTCCATCAGGGGGAGTAATGGTATAGGCAGGCATCATGTTGGACGGCCACACAGACTTCCATATCTTTGAAACTGGGTCTTTGACTGGTAAAAGATGCAGAGACGAAATTCTTGAGCATTATTGTTCGCTTGTTTTGAGGTGCTGTCAGTCCTGACTTCATATTCATGGATGATAATGCGCCATGTCACCGTGCGTTACTGGCTGACGACATCCTTGAAACGGAAAACATCCAGAGCATGTCGTGGCCTGAGAACTCCTCGGATTTAAATCCTATCAATCATGTATGGGATATGCTCGGGAGACAACTTGCAGCTCTTTTGCACCCACCACACTCCGTTCCAGAACTGAAAGGAGCTCTCAAAAAGGCTTGGAACTGTTTAAGCTCACAACTATATATATATACACTCAAGAGCCAAAACATTATGACCACCCCTACATTTTGCAATGAACTCGCCTGGATGACGTGGAAGGCACGTGATCTGGTGGAAGTGGTATTTAACTGCTGCTGGAGAGTCTGAAGAATCATTCTTTCACTTACTTCTATGTGTGATGGGAAAGGCTGCGGATCTAAGCGACTTTGATAGAGGGCAGATTGTAATGGCTCGAAGTCTCGGAACAAGTATTTCCGAAACTCTACGACTCGTGGGTTATTCGCGATCTACAGTTGTCAATACGTATGCAAAGTGGATGAATGACGGTGAAACCAGCAGTAGACGACATGGTGTTGGACGTCCACACGCTATCAAAGAAAAAGGTCGTCGGAGACTGTCTCGCATGGTGAAGAAAAATCGGATCCAGACAGTGGCTCAGCTGACAACCCAATACAATGCAGGGCCAAGTAGAATAGTATCGGAGCACCACTGTTCAGCGGACACTGTTGGATATGGGCCTACGCAGCAAACGTCCAACTCGTGTGCCTTTGCTGACCAAGCGTCATCGCCAACTGTGCCTGCGCTGGGACATCGCGACTGGTCCATGGATCAGTGGGAGGGAATTCCCTAGTCAGATGAATTACGGCTTGTGATTCATCACGCCGATGGCCGTGTCAAAATACGCCGTTTTCCAGGCGAACAGTTGCTCCCTCAATGTACTGTAGGTCATACACAGGCCGGTGGTGGCGGTATTATGCTTTGGGGGACGTTCTCTTGGGCGTCTCTGGGACCCCTGGTTGTGGTAGAGTAGACCATGAATGCTACAGGGTATCTGAACATCATTGCGGACCAGTTGCACCCTTACATGGCCTCTGTTTTTCCAGCCGGAAATGGAATGTTCCAACAGGACAACGCCCCGTGTCACACGGCTAAATTGTGTTGGAGTGGTTCCAGGAACATAATGCTGAATTTCCGTTAATGTCCTAGCCGCCTAACTCACTGGATCTCAATCCGATAGAACACAGTGGGATTTCATGGGACGGCAGCTCACAGTTCATAGACCACCAATTCACAATATCTCGGATTTGCGTGACCGTTGCTTAAACATCGGGTAGGAGAAAAGGAGGAAGGAGGTAAACATAAATAAATAAATAAATGATATTATTTTAAAGGTATGGTTTTGAAATAAATTTAACAAGACTTTCTTAAAAAGGGTTGATAAAAACTGGGAACAAAAGTGTGTTTGAGTTGGAATATTAAGAAATAAAGTTTAATTAAGATAATTTTTAATTTCCAGCCATTTTTAAAATTTTACCCATATTGGAATAATGAATTGATATCGTTTCCATAAAGATTAATAGATTAGATCTAGTAACAAGATTTTAATTAAATTAGTTGAACTAAGTATGGAAGTATGTTAAAAGGAAAATAATATAGTATAATGTTAATTTTGGCGAAAAAAAATTAAAATTTGCAATATATATTTAAACCCTCATAGCATGCATGGTCACAGTGAAGTCACTGTGAGTTACTGTGGTCACATATCATCCGTGACTAAAATGCCACCACTCAGTGACGTCACATTGTGACTGAGAAGTGACTTTCTTAAAAATCTTTAGAAAATTACAAAAAATCTTCAAAACATGTTTCTTACTTTAAAAAACACTTTTGTCACAGTTTCGTCACGATGTTAATGTCAAAGTAGTCACAATTAACACATTTTTCACAAATTTGTCACACCGTGACTTCACAAAGTGGTCACAATGTGACGTCAAAAATGAGCTCTAAAACGGCCTTAACGACTTCACATTTTAGTCACTGTGACTTCACTTCGACAATCGATGGTCACAAAGTCATAGTGTGACTTCACAACGAAGTCACAGTGGCATCTCCATGCTTTACGTGTATATATATATGTATATTGCATACAATTATCCTAAAATTAACTTTTTTTAAAATTATAAATAAAATCATATACAATTTTACAAATTTTGGGACTTAGTTAAACTGATATTTTTTGTAAATATTAAATAAAAAAATTATAGCGTAGGAAATCTTATGTGTTTATTATTTTTTATGATCGATATTTTCTCTTCGTAGTGTATGTTTTTTCTGCTTTGGTAGTATAGTAAATATGACATTTCATCAAAAAATAAACTTAAATATATTGTTGCTATATGATTTAAACTTATAAGGTTTCACATAAAACAACAGAAATTACTGACATTGCTCAAAGTTCATTAATATAATTTCCCCTGTGTATGATTTAGTCTTGTTGATGCATGAGGAAAAAATTGCATAAAAAGATTTTTTTTATGCGGAAAATTCTATAAATAATTAGAAGATGCCTTTCTAAGAATATCTTCAAAGAGCATGAATGTCGATTTATGTGAAAATGTTCATACAGGGAAATGTCACTATGCGTTTGCCAAAGCTGTATTTCTATAAATTAAAAATACGCATTTGCATATTATGCGCTAACACACTTTTAATTCATGGCAGGCAATTCCAGCCACTCATTTAAATACCACAATTCTTTAACAATATTCGAACTATGAAAATCGCTCTTTAAAGATATTCTTAGATTGACACCATCTCATATAATTGATATAACTCCTCCTATGAAAAGACTCTTGTTATCCAACTTTTGAGTGTATGTGTCAATAAAATCGTACACAGGAGAAATTATGCGTTAAAATGTTATTTGTGAGTAAAGAAAAAAATGCTAATAAGTAAAAACAACTCAATATTTTAAATCTTAAGAGTAAATTCTAATTAAACCAGTTTCAATAATAAAATTGTGTTTGTTGCTTAAAATTGTATCATACACACTCATACACATTAACGCATTATATGATATGTCACACGTGGTTGCTTGTAACATAAGTTTATTAAAACACATCCTAACGTAAACTTTCATTTTTTTGTGATTTACCTAATGCACCTTATTCTTCCTTCCGGTTCGAAATATAATATAAATATACAGTTTCAAATTAATTTTCCAATTATAATTCAAAATGTTTCACATCGTTGGCTCTACGTTTAGCTAGCAAGCGATAAATCTTGTATTAAATATTCAATAATTTCAAGCATAATTTCGTTGCTGAAAATTAATTTGAAAATTAATTAAAATTTGTATTGCTGTGTTTCTTTGTGTCTCATATACATCTCATGATTGTGTGCTCATGAAGAATATACTCCATCTCGTGCTGCAATGCAGCCTTACAAATATATAATAGAGCGTAACAATAGGGCGTAATAAATGCAAAGCTTGCCATCGACCTTGTAGCATAAATGGAAGTGCACTTGGAACGCTATTCCAAGAGCTCCGGGTTCGATCCAATTTTTGCATTGTTGGTTCTATGCTTAGCTAGCAAGTGATAAATCAGGTATTAAATATTCAAGAATATACAGTGGCGGTCAAAAGTTTCTGGCCAGCAAAAATTTTTCAGTTAATTTGTAAATATACCCATATGAAGAGGAATCTCAAAGCGATACTTATACATTATATTGACATATTAGTTAGAAACTTACTTATAGAAGAACGTGTAAATATCAATAAATTTTATTGATAAAATTAAATATAAAAGAAAACGCATGTTCTCAAAAGTTTCCGGCCACTTATCATTTTTTAGTTTTTTTCTATCCATAAAGAGATTTTTGGTTGTGTTTATGAATGAATCAACGTATATAGCATAGTTTGAATTCAAATTTGAAAAGTTCAACAATTATTGTTCATAAATGAGTGATTAGTTTGTCTCTAAAAGGTCAATCTTCCTGAGATATTGCGGCTAAGTTATCGATCGGTAAAATCGACTGTAAACATTATTTACAAAATTATATAAAGATGGTTATGGCTTTCAGGACTTTCAGAAGTCTGGGAGACCCCGGAGAAGTACTATTCCTGTGGACAGAATTATCAGGAGAAAAACCATTGATAATCCACATGAAATTTCTGTTGCAATATACTGCGATTTACGGAATAAAAATATTGCAGAAATAAGTTTGTCTACCGTGTTTAGATGCTGACGTGATACAGAACTTTATGGAAGAGTCGGTGTTAAAAAATTTTCAGAGGTAAAAAAAATACCGACGTATCCTACTTTCATTTTCCAAGAAACACAAAGTCTGGTCAAGTGAAAACTGGACTAAATTTCTATTATTTCATTAATCAAATTCAAAACATTTTTGGGAGTGATGGCAGACACAACGTCCGATGACCTAACAACAAAAGATATCATTCCACCTATGTTATTCTTATAATGAAGCGCGGCGGCGGACACGTTATGCCGTGGGGAGTATTTTCTTCAAAAAGTGTTGGTCCGTTATTTAAAATCCACAGACAAGTGAATGATACCATGTATAAGGATATATAGCAAGACCATTTTCTGCCTTATTAGGGAAAAAGATTTGGTCGCAACTATTTTCCTTAACATGATAACGACATAAATAATGTTTGCAAACGTTGATAAGCAATAGTTTTCGCACAAAAAAATTCCTTTTTGAAATGATCAGCCCAAGCGCCCAGCATGAATCCAATAGAAAATCTTTGAAAAGAAGTTGACAGAAGTATGCGGAACTATAAATATTCCAACTCAGCCGAAATTTCACCAAAATTGCAAGAAATTTGGAAAAACGTACCATAGACGATCTTTAACTGTTGATTGTATGAATGTCACGTTGCTGCGCCGCAGTACGTATTGCTAAAGCTAATAAAATTATAATACGATAAAATACTAATCGTAAACGTTGTTGATCACTGTAATTTTCTATTACAATACAACTTTTTTTACAAACTTGTGAAGGTGGCCGGAAACTTTTGAGAACATGCGTTTTTCTTTGTACTTAATTTTGTCAGTTAAATTTATTTATATTTAAGTGTTCTTCTATAAGTAAGTTCATAACTATTATGTCAATAAAATGTAGAAATATCCCTTTGAGATTCCTCTTCATATGGGTATATTTACAAATTGACTGAAATATTTTTGCTGGCCGGAAACTTTTGACCGCTACTGTAAATATTTTAGCATTTATATCCAGCTAATAATACATACAAAACGGAGCCTATTATTTCTTGTTGTTCTAGGATATAAAATTTGCCATTTTACCTTATGTTAAATCGCAGGTTTACAGTTTATGCACTTTTTATTAAAAAGCCATGTTTTGCTGACGACTGGCTATTCCATAGACCGTTGTCACAGATTTATCTTGAAAAAGAAACATTTGAAGTCATTGAAAAAATTAATAGCTCGAAAAATATTTGGCAGAAAACTGTTAGAGATGCTGTGTTAGTAATGTCAAAAAATTCTATCTTCTGTGGTATATATGTCAAATCGAATGATTATGCTATTTTTCAAATATTGAATTAAAAAAAAAATCCAAATTTCCCAATAGAGTAGTTATTGATATTTTTTCTTTATCTCATAAACATTCAATTAAAGCAAATTATGCTTTCTTATTTTTAACATGCTTACTAAAATTATGCTGTTAACATCTTATTTTTTGCAGTTAAATTAGATTATACTTCGTAGGTATTCCTTATCCTTTTAATAGAATAAACCCCATACATATTCATAAAAAACATACATTGCAGTTTTTTATTGCGCTGCGTTAATTTAAAAGGACGATCATATAATAACATAACAAAATTAAATTTGTTATTTCCATATTTCTCTTAATTTCATCAATATTACTTTTCCATTCAAAATGTTTCTCTGAATAAGAAATAAAACATCAAAAAAGAAAATGAAAATACAAATACAATTATAAAATATGGAATTTAAAAAATTGAACGTATACATTAATAAATGCTTACAAACTCCAGTAATACAATTAACAATATGATACATCATTTGTTTTATTTTAAGAGATTGGATATAATAACATGTAAAATTTGCTTAAGTGGTTAAACATAGGCTTTTGTTTAGATAAATCGCTAACTAAACAAAGGTTAAATTTACTTAAGTAAAATTGAATTAAGAGAAATCATTTTCAATTAAAGTAAAAGGCGTGTAATTTATTTTATGGATGTAGGTTAATCGCTTTGAACTAATTTTCTGCATTTTAAAGAAAAAGAAAATTTTGATGAAATATAAACAAATTAAAAGTGAAATTATTTTATTGTATAATAGTTAAATAATTCAGTTTTTTAATGTATATTCTCATTTAATCAATTATTTAATTTTTTCAAATTATAAAATATATAAAATGTAGGAATTTATGCAGGAATAGTTTAAAAATACTGTGTAGGAAATCAGATTAAAAATAAATCAATCTGGAATTTTTTGTGTTTGGCTGATTAATGTTTATAGTGTCAAATAAAATTACCTCACATCAAAATAAATACTTAAATCTAGACAGTAGAGAATGATGGTACCACAGACGATAAAGTCAATTACTATGCAGTGTGCATATAAATTCACAATAAAAAAATTGCATTAGAACAACACATACTGTTTAATAATATTTTTATAAGACTATTACTTATAATCATATGTATCAGGGCTGCCAGACACGACTATTTTTAAAACTTATTTCGTACCAATCATTCAAAACAAAAAAAATGCTTTACGTACATTTTGGTTATTTTTGCAAGAGAAATATATATCAAAATGTCTCTTTAGAAAATAGTGGTGCCTACAGAATATAAAAGTAGTCGCCTGTGGCAGCCTGATGTATATCTGTATTATAAAGGCCAAATGTATCTGTGCGTAACGCATACGTCATTTCGCGAATGGCAACACTTCCCCATGCAATTTCGGTTTTGCAATTTTCGCTACTGCAAATTTTATATTTCTAATCATCGCACATTTTAAATTTTTACACCGTTGCATAGAGAGAAAATGTGTTTTTAAATTCAAATTTTTTAAAAGCTGTATATCAATTTATTTTTGAGATATTAATTTTTAAAGGTTTTAGTTGTAATACTGTAATTTTGGCAACAGAATCACTCCATTTTCTCTTAAATTTGTTAAGAAAAAAATAGAAATTAAAATGCGCAACACTTTTTCCTTCAATTTCGGTTTTGCACTTTTCCGTACTGCAAATTTTACATTTTTAAACGTTGTTCATGTTCAATTTTTACACCGTCGTATAGAGAAAAACATATACTTTTAAATGCAATTTGTTTCAAAGCTGTATCTCAATTTATTTTTAAGATATTAATTTTTTTTATAATTTTTAGTAGCAATTTTGTAATTGTGGCAACAGAATCACTCCCCTTTCTCTTTAAAAAATAAAAATAAATAAATAAAATGCGTAATATTATATTAAGGGGACAAGGGACCTTGAAATCCTTAAAAATATTTTTTTTTTTTTTGTAAATTTCACCTAAATATTATTCAAGGGTACATTATATGCATTAAAACATGCATTTATCACAAAAAAATGCAAAAAAAAAAAAAAATATATTTTTGACAAAAAAATGGCATTTTACGCAGTGTCTTCGAAATCTTCGAAATGCCCCCTGCGCATTCCATATCAATGAAAATCCCCAATATTTTTTATGAAAGTTTGTTTTATATATATAAACAAAATTGTGCATCGAATTTTGAATATTTGAATTTAAAGGTAAAAAAAAAAAAAAAAAAAAAAATTGAAATTTCGAAGGGGATTTTCAGCGGGCATTTCGAAGATTTCGAAGACGCTGCGTAAAATGCCATTTTTTTGTTAAAAATAATTTTTTTTTGCAATTTTTTTTTTTTGTGATAAATGCATGTTATAATGCATGTAATGTACCCTTGAATAATATTTAGGTAAAATTTACAAAAAAAAAAAAAAAAAAAATATTTTTAAGAATTTCAAGGTCCCTTGTCCCCTTAAAAGTATTGGCTCTTATAAAATTCGGTGAATTTCGGTTTTATTTTGTTTAATAATTGGGATAATTGGTTTTTATAGCATTAATTAATTTTAGCTTAAAATAATATTTGTTTGAGAGTTAGACAGAACAATATATGATGTATTTTTTACTGTAACTAATTTTGGAGATTTATTATAAATCAATGAAACAGTTCTTTCTTAAAGATTTCCTTTCGTCGGAATTCAACGGGTTCCACCTCGTACAAATAATGTTCAATTGTACCGTTAATGAGTTTCTCTGTATTCTATTATGGAGTTGTTATTCCGAAAAATTTCTCATACATAGTTATATTTAATATTTCATTAGCGCAATCCAAAAGCGTATCTATTTTTGATATTAAAATCCATATTTCAGAAACAATTTTATTAATATCAAAAATGCTCCCAGTGTATTAGGCAAATTTCTTTTTTAATAGTCATGTGATAATAAGAAATAATCTAACACCATGAGTTCCAATTCTTTAATGACAAATTCTTCACATAAAAATGAAGCATTCTGGAAATAATAACACATTATTTTATTAATATCAAAAATGCTCTCAGTATATCAGAGAAATGTCTTTTTTTTAATAATCGTGTGATAATAAGAATGAATCAAAGACCATGAGTTCCAATTCTTTAATGACAATTCTTCATATAAAAATGAAGCATTCTGAAATTAATAAACAAAGAATTTTTTGACGGTTAAGACTGCAACATCAGGAGATATTCTTCTAATGCTGTATCTATTTTTAACAATTTAAAATTTTCTTAAAAAATAACGAAAACTGAAAATGAATTTTACTGTTCTTTAACTGATTTTTTTATAAACACAGAGCATAGGCAAAAGAAAAAAATTAACTAATCAGAAGACAATACAGAAACTAAACTTTTTTAAATGATCTAAATTTTTTAATAAACCTTCTCTTAATAATAAAAAATACTTTGAAGATAAATTTCTTAATTTTCAAAGTTAATGAAACTAGAGGTAACATATTCAATTGACATTATACTATGACAATCTTCAATAATATAATAATTGTTACGTGTATGCATCTTTAAAAATTGTTGTTTAATTTTATTAAAACTTGTGCTTATTATGTGCTATATCTATATACATTGTTCTCTGATATATATAGCCGACAAATCAAAACAACATACTACCACTGCTACATGTTCTGATATACATTCTGTAAAAGATCGACAGTATGTTCCAAGAAAAAATGTTACATCGATAATATTAATTTACTTCTGACGAAGACTATGGATTTTGGCCTTGTGAGTATCGACATTAATGACTTCCGAGAGGAAAAAATCTGCATCTGAACACGGGGTAAATTTCTCAAAATCTTTTCCAAATGTTGTGAAAAAACATTTCTTTTTCGATTTTATTTCTTCCAAAAAGAAACAGATTATAAGAATGAAACATTTCTTTAGGGCTTCTTTGTATGAAAGAAAACTAACTCTTGTCCTAACTTTAATGTTCTAAGCCTCAGAGAAAAAATCCAATAGCAACAATTTTGTGCATTGAATGGTGAAATAATCAAATAGTTAAAAAAATACTTAAGTAAAAACTCATGGTAGAAGTTAACAAATGATTTTCTCGATGCCGAGTTATATTTAGTTGATTTTCTTTACAATTATAACGAATTTTCTTCAAACTGAAACAGCACATTTATTTTATTCTTATACAGGTACGAAAGCTGAAAGGGCATTTAAGGTCCTTTTACTAAAATTTTTATAAAGTAATGTTTGTCTTATTTAATGAAGAAAAAAATTCCGAAATTGCGATTGGTACTTTACGAGATATCTGATTCTAAAATATGTAAAATCTCCTGAATCCCTTAATGCTTAGAACAATGTTCAAATTATTTAATTTTACGAACTAATTTTTAACTTAATTTTTCACCTCTGGGAAAAAATATAATATCAAGCTATTTCCAGAAAAATACGTCTACAAATATAGATATATATATTCATTCTGTAGTACTTTCAAAAAAATCTAACTTAAATAAAAATGTATGATCTCCCTAATAGTCGTTGAGCCAGGGGGTCGTGTGGTTTCATGTCGGGGGATTTGGTAAACTATATATTTTTGGATTCACCACAACAACAGCACTTCATTTATCGATGACACTTTTTAATCCAGGGTAGCTTATAGGCGCCATATTGGAAAATGGTCGCCGTCGCTGAATCTCGGTTTCGTTGGTTTCAGGTCAGCGAACTTGGTAAACCATACATTTATGTATTCTGGTGTAGTTTATGGGCGCCATATTGGAAAATCGCCTCCGTCACTGAGGCAAGGACTCTTGTGGTTTCATGTTAGCGGACTTGTTAAACCATACATTTTTGGATTCATGACAACATCAGAATGACATTTATCCATAATATTTTCAAAATCAGAGTAGCTAATGGATGCCATATTGGAAAATGACCGCAACCGTTGATCCAGGGGCTCATGTGGTTTCATGTCAGAGGACTTGTTAAGCCTACACGTACATTTTTTGGATTCACCACAACATCAAAATGACATTTATCGATATTTTCAAAACTAGGGTAGCTTATGGTACCATATTAGAAAATGGCCAACGTCGTTAAACCAGGGGCTCGTGTATTTTCATGTCAGTGGACTTGTTAAACTATACATTTGTAGATTCATCACAACATCATAATGACATTTATCCATGATATTTTCAAAGACAGAGTAACTAATGGATGCCATATTGGACAATGTCTGCCGATAAGCACGATGATCTGGAAGAATTTCTTGTTTTTACATGTTGTTAAATTAATAACGCAATTAAAGAGACCATAAATAAAGACATTCAGGAGTCAAAATCTACAACGACGTTCACTTATAGACCTGCCGCAGTTTATAGATATTTTAAATATTAGGGCAGAATTTCTTCACATGATTCGTGAAAGAATCAAAATCAGTTTTTCAGAAAAATTTGTTCTAAATCCAGATCAATCTTTGAGCAAGATCCAGAAAGATGAACGTGATATCTGATGTTTACAGAATATGGTTATCAATGAATAGATAAACATAGACAGGATAATAGAATCAACTAGAGCAATTACAAATTCAGAAATTGTCGAAGACATAGTTAAAGCTAAAGAGATGGGTGAAGAAACTCACCAAACTTTCAAGAGGTAATATCTATCTGAAGCCTCCGATGCAGTAGGATTTTTGAAATCTCCAATGATAAAAAAGCTAAACAGATTTTCTGACTTGAAGAAGAAAACGAATTTGAAGCTAAATAAATCAGAGTTTGTTGCCAAGACAAAAATAAATCTGTATGCTCAGAAGACGATCATTGCAGAGCGATGTAATTTGGGTAAGAGATTTGTCTTTTCCTACCGTCTAGGGTTTCTTCTAGAATCCTTAGAAACAATTGATGGTTCAACGCGAAAAATTAAAAAAATCAAACTGATTACCAAATTGCAACTGCTGAAAGAATGAATATTATGGTGTTGTTAATATAAATGACAGAATGTACTTTGTTCAAAGCTAGCATAGGAGCTAAAATCATTTGAACAATTAGAAAAGAATCTGTTTTTAAAATAATACAAGATTATACATCCTCTCAAAGGAGCATGTAGTATAGGAGCATACTGTAGCATAGGAGCTACAATCATTTGGACAATTAGAAAAGAATCTGTTTTTAAAATAATACAAGATTATACATCCTCTCAAAGGATAAATGTTGTATTTGATACACACATGCAGTTGTCAATAAAAAGAAATAAACGAAAAATTTGAACTGTTGGTGATATGATAAATTTATACTCCTGAACAAACAGTACGAAAATGGAAGCAAATTTTATTTGATGAGGAGAACAAGAAAGAACTTATGCAATTCATTTCTCAAGAATCACAGAATGAACATTATCTGGAATAGCTGAGTACACGAATGCTGTACGTTATCTAAGGAGAAAAATGTAAATTCACGAAATAACAAGTAGAAGAATCCACTAAATTGACCTGCTTCCAAGAAGAGGTGATAAACAAATTATGTTTCGGCACACCATGCTTTAGCATCTGGATTTAGAGATATTATTATTATCTCTACACTGTTTAATTTAGAAAACGATTTGAAAATCTATAAAGGATTAATATTTGTGAAATTTGAATCCAATAACAGGACAAAGAAAAATACTCTAAAAATTGAGCGAGATGTTTGTACTTCTAGGTGAGGTATGTAATGTATTACTTGAAATAAATTCACTGTCAGTTGCGATACAATAGGTGTTTTTGCAGGCAGGGAAAAATGATGAATCTGAACGGAAAATTTTGAGATGCACTTAAGGCGTTTGATACTGTTCTTATCCACAGGAAAATAATATGAATTAAAATGCAAAACAAGATTTGGATTTTATTTGAACGCAAATATATTTTTATCGGTTTATTAAAAATGTTAATTAAAATAAAATCTTAGCAAATATATCCTGAAGCTGATTTATCAGAGGAAACAAAGAAACAGCTTGTGTCGTAAGTTTACAATTTCTATTATGGAAATCAAAAATGCTCATACATTAAGATATTGCGTTATATTCCATATATTTTTTCTGTAAAAGAAGGAGTTTGTGGAGTCGCATAGCCTTTTGCCATTTAGTAATACACTCTACATATAGGTAATGCGAGCCAATTATTAGTCTTTTTCGGAAGAAGTGCCTACAGACTAATCCTGATCTTCCATCCCCAGATAAATATGATTGGATTTTCGGAAAGATAGTGAGAGAAAAAGCAATCTAGACCTCCAGTGGAATGGCAATCCTATTGCCCCTGAAGCTGCTTTGAATCTGGTTTCATATTCTTGTTCAAGAACCTGTGCCACACTATCATGTGCGTGTCTACTTAATAACCTCATATACAAGCATATGCAGAACATAGAAATGTTCTATGACGATACAGGTTATTTGGATACAGAAAAGTGAACCACTCATGATAAAAGTGCAGAAGACTAAGATTTAAATCAATTGTTAACTCATTCGAGACCAGCACCTTTTACAAGAATTTTATTCAATTGAGACTATTTTTTGTCACCCAATTAAATTTAGTTTAGCAAACAAGAGAATATCTTAATTAAATAAGGAAAATTTTACTTTCTTTAATGGTATAAAAAAAGTGATGGAAACACGTTTTGAAGTTGCATATATGCACCAATGGTCCCGAAAGGGTTAATTCTGAACAGACTACGTAGAATAGTTTCGCCAGTACTATTTTTTCTTGAATTGCTGTGTCTCCACAGGAAAACAATATGAATTAAAATGCAAAACAAGATTTAGATTTTCTTTCATCGCAAATAAATTTTGATTGGTTTATGCAATTAAAAATTTTTATTAAAATAAAATCTTAACAAATATATAATTTGTATAATGTTATATGTTCAATAACATTTGTTTTCTGCATTTTTCTTTGAAATTTAATTATGCGGGAATAATATTAAAAAAAATCATTTGTATGTATGTGCGATAGATGGCGCTCATTTTTTCGACATGGCGTCTATAAGCTACCACGAATTTAACAGTATCATCATAAAATAAACTCCTTGGACCATTGAATCCAAAAAGGTACATATCACCAAGTCCCCAGAGATGAAACCAAAAACCCTAATTTTGGCTTCTGGCTCAACGACTATAAATATTGTTCAATACTGAAACATTGACAAATCATATTTTAAAAATAAATCTTAAACCGATATTGAAGAATGTGAATTATCTAAATTTACCTCGTGTCGAAAGTATAATCTACAAGGAACTGTTTTATATTTACATGATTAATCCATATTCTAAGAATACAAGAACGCGAATCATTAATAATGCGCTTTTGTGTGCAATACGAATGTAACTTTATCTCCGGATTCATGTTAGCGCTTTGTGAAAGTTAATCTGTTTGCAGGAACAAGTCTAGAAAACATAAATACAATATTTTCACAAATTTCAGTCCGATCCAGCATCCAGAGAAAATATCTAAATAATTACTTATGATGGATGCAAAAACCTGCAAAATATGCTGAAAACAGCAAAAACAGCGTTCTTCAAATTGAAAAAAGTAGATTATGCTTTCTGGTCAATTGTTGAATGAAGTAGATTTTTTTTACAGGGGTGGGGGTATAGGTATCTTACAAATTAAATTTCTGGTTTTCTATACATTGAGTGGGATATAGTGATAGATATAATCAAGGAATCAGTGACAGTTTGAATTAAAAGAAACTAGAATTTTTATTAATTCCATATACCTGTAATGAATAGGAAAATAAAGTAATGTAATGATAGAAGTAATAATTCATTATTACTTTTAGATACTAGAAATAATAATTAAAATAACACAATAATATAAATTATAAAGTAATATACATATACATTGCAAAAATTGTATTCCAATTCTTTATAAAATTATTAATTTTTTCCCGCATTTTATCTATTTCTCTGTCTCTTAATAACATCTTGATCTGTACTTAAATTTATTTTCTTAAAAAAATACAGATTCTTTAATAATTATCTTATTTCAATGTGTAATTTTAAAAAGTATTATTCTTATTATCATATTCATATAATATTTCTTATATCGTGATTACTTAAAAGTAAATAATATGATGATAATTAATTGTTAACAAATATCATGATATTTAGATAGTTAAAATGTAAAGTGGGAAAAAATACTAAATATAAAAATTTAAATTGATTACATTTAATGTGAAAATACTAACCTAAACTCAATATAATAGTATAAGATAAAAGAAGGAATAGAATAAATAATTAATATATGGATTTTATACACATATTTTATATATTATCCAAATTAATAAAAGTTAATAAAAGTTAAAGATTCAAATTAATGATTAACATTAATTAATAAATTATATTAAAAGTTTAATTAACATACGTATACATTTATTTATACATACATGCATATATTATGTGTAAGTTTTAAAGGATTATTTGTTAAAGATAATGTAAATCAATATCATAACAGTATTTTATATTGATTTCAACTAAAATCGATATTATTCTGTTTTTAAACATTTCGAAAATTTAAGTTAAAATATTTTTATTGAAAATTATACTGTACTTCGAATAGGCAATTTGAAATACATTAGAATCAGATTATATTTATTATAACTTTTAAGTGTATTATTATAACTGCATTTTATTTTAAATAACATCTGTTATAAATTTAATAAAAACCTTTTTAATTACAGAAAAGTTTAACGCTAAGTGCCAAGTTGAGTTATGCATTAATATACATATATACAGAGTTGTCTAGTCTCTGACTTTTTTGTACACTACTATTATTGGAGATAAAATGTTGTTCATTTAAATCTCCCAAATGTTTTAATTAAAAGAATATTTTCTAAATTAAAATACAAGCATACATAAAGATGGAGGCTTGACAGCTCTGAAATATACTATATATAATGTTTTACGTCTTTATAGAAATAAAATTTAAAAGCTTATATATTCCATAAAATAATACGCAGTTTAGATACAAATAATTGGCTTTTTTGTGTTATGATGAAATTTTTAAAATTCGACTTTATTGAGGATTTATAAAAACAGAAAGCAGATTCACTGGAAAAAAATATATTACATAATTAAAAGAATCAGAAAACAACAAGTATACGTGATTCTGTAAATTTCTTAGTCTTAACTTCCAAGATAAACAAAACAAACTAATCAGGAATAAATAAAAACAGGGATAACACAATCAGAGAAAAAGGACGAAATTATCACCACAGATTAAGTTACAGAAAAAATGATTGATGTTTTCTTTTTTCTCATTATTGTACAATCGGTTTCGCAGGATATCAATATTTTTTTTTTTTTTTTTTTTTTTTTTTTTTTTTTTTTTTTTTTTGTAGAAGAATGTTATTTACTATGTGGCGGAAATGGACTTTTTCCAAAAAGTAACATGAGGTCAACTTAATTTGATTTACTATCAGAGTCTTAACTCAAAATATTTGTTATAAATTATAATGTGATCTAGGATTTCAGTTGTATTTAACTAAAAGCAAAACACAATAGATTATGTACTATTATTAGAGAATTACTCAGCAGATGAAACGTTTTATTTATTTTTTTTTTTTTTTGTAAATTTTATTTGTTTAAATGGGTGAACAGTGGATTTTTTCTGTCGAATTATACTTAAATATTCCGATGTCTGTAAAGTACGTCTAAAAAGTTGAAATTATCAAATTAATTTCCATGCACAAAATTCAACTTTTTATCATGTTAATATTCCTACCTTTGATATTTTCTTTAACATATTGCTCTTTTAACATACTAAAGACACGAAAAACTTTCTTTTCATGTACGTTCGTAATTATATAATTATGCAGCACCTATAGTTTTCGTCTCGTTTATCTTTCCGTCTGTCTGTACGCATACAACGATGCAAAAAGTATACAATCGAATGGTTTAAATTTGCAGCTGTTTTTAAGTGAATTCAAATTTTCTGAAAATCGAATCGAAACTGAAAAAGATGTCGATAAATATTTTTTGGCATTCTATAAAATCCTATCGTAACGGTACATGTACAAACTCTATAGTTAAACTACTCATATATACGCATATATGTTTTGTTGTTTATTAAAAGTCTTTAATTACAGAAATTTTCAAACGTGTATCACGAAGTATAATTTCCCCCAAATCTTCCAACTCCCATTTTGGGTATATGTTTCACAAAATAAGCTAATAACTTTAATGCAAAAACTCGAATGAACATTTCACTTTAGATTATGTGGCTCAATTATACAATAATAATAATGATAATAATGATAAATTCAAAAGTCATGACACAAAATTCTCAGTTATGAAATCGGGAAAATTTACAATAAATGTTCTTACATAAATATATTTAATTTAATGACATTGTCTTTATTATTAGTAAGTTCAGCATTGTTATTTTAACATTAACAAGATGCACTTCTTCATTATGTTTAAATATACGTTTATTTTATTTTTCCTCATTCGAAAAAATAAACTCGTATAATTCCTATAAAATATATTACAAACATGGAATCAGGAGATAAATGTTTTTTAATCTGGGATATTTTCCCCGTCATCAATCATACAGTGTTTTCTTTCATATATAAATCTTAATCGGAAGGCATAATCTAATTTTATAGGTAAATGAAAACGAGATAAAAATACAATCAAAATTATTACTTTAGGGGTGGTTGTCATCCATCATTGAAAATGACGATGATGAATTGATTTTATCATAAAGAATTTATAAATGAATATTAACAATTTGAAAATAAGGAACTCCGTGTAGCCGCATCTTATTTTCAGAACGTTATTACTTAAGCTTGGTTCCTCGCGTTCCTCGCATGCAGAAAATATAAAATAAGAAATGTTCTTCACTTAATATTAGATTATTAAATTTCTATGTATTTTTCGTATTTGCAACTTACTTAAATTATAGTATATTTTATTCATAAAGTTTGGAATAATTGAAAAAAAATTAAAAATGAACTCAAAGTGATTTTTGCACAGGTATTTTAATGAATTTAAACTTTGCTTCAAGAAAATGTACATGAAAGAAAAGTCAGAGTTGCATTGTTAGTTTATTATGATAGTAAAGAAACATTTAAGGCCAACTACATTGTAATTCTACATTGTACTAGTGTGGGAATTTAAGTAAGAAGAATTAAACTCATATAGGCGGAGAAAAAAGAGACACGCGACTAGTAACGAGTCAAAAATAATATTTACTCAGACATTAGAATACATCATTTTAAACATTTAAAATATAATTAAAAATAATTAGAATAAAAAACATAAAAACCTTTTTTTTCTTACATTTCCAACAAACAGAAAATTACACTCTTCACAATATTCCAATTTTATTTTTAAAAAAAATAGTGCAGAAAAGTAAAAGAAAAATACCTTTGTGAAAATTTATATTTATGAACTTTTCCAACCCCTTTAATTTTACAAAATTTACGGAGATATTTTACAAATAACTATGAGAAACTCCTCAAATGATACATAAACATTTGGAATAAGCAATTAACTCAGTTTCAACTTAAAATGAGAATTCTGTGAACAATTTCTATGCATTTCTTTCTCAGACAACTTAAAGGCATTTTTGATGTATATAACTAAATGATACATTAGCAGTTATCTAAATAATGTATTATTTTGCAAAATGTGGATGACGTTATAAATTATTTTGAAAAATAAAGTTAGAAACTGTTCCCCGAAGTCCTTAATTCGCTTGAATTTGGCTGGAACATTTTCATGACGATGTATAAAAGAGTATAAATTTTCTCTTTCTTCGGTAGCATTTTTAAAAATTCATAAACACTTGTAAAGAAAATAAACTAATACATATTTCATGAAACACAGTTCATCATCAAACATTCCAACTGGAAATGATTAATATTCAGTCAATGGTTTAGAGTAATGAAGATCTTAATATTGGAATTTTTCAACATCAAGAAGTTATTGGCTAAGAAAACACTACTGATTTTCTTCTAAATAACAAAAAGTGAACTAAATTTTCTTTAAAGATTTTACATATTGTTAAGTAAAGTTTTTTATTGGGAGAAAAAAACTTTTTTTTATGTTTTGATAGCATATCAAGATGTTTTGCTACTATAATCAAGTGCAGCCACATTTTAAGCCAGGTGATAGCATTAAAATATTTGTGGTGAGGTACGTCCTACTGCATTTAATATGTTTTGGAGAATAATGTTTCCATCGACATTGCGATATCTGGCCTTCAAAATAAATATGTTCTATCAATAGCAGATAAATAACTGTCATCAGGAAGAAAATTCCAGTATTTAATAAAATTCTTGTCAATAAATGAGTATTTCACTTATACATTCTATCATTCTGATTCAGTTATTAAAATTAAAAATAATATCCAGATTTCTTTTCAGTTTATGAACACTAAACATTAATAAGGTATATCTATCTATGTTATCTATATTAGGTATAATCGCATGTTAATTCTATGTAAAAAATGTGATTAATATAAATATTAAAACATGGCTTCCTTATAAATTTTTAAGTAAATCTATCTATTTTAATTCAACCATTTTTTTTTAAATAATAAAAATTCGTTTAAAATGGACATTGATTTAAAAAAGGCATTTATTTAAAATTTTATAACACAGATTACATCAATTGTTGAATACTAATTCACAAATATTTTATCATCGATGTTTATTTAAAACGGAAAACATTGAGATTCAAATATCTTTATTTTTCTCTGCTCGGCAATCGATCTATGTAAATGTTTGTTTGAGATTTCCCGATCCATCGCGTACGGTATCAGGATCTTTACAGAATTTCATTATTTCATGCTCTGTTTTCTTATGTAAACTAAAAGGAAAGTAGATAAAAAACTTACGAATTTTATTTATTGGTTAGTTGAAGTATTTTTTATAATACTTTTTTTATGTTTTCTGTACTCTTTTCCTGTTATACAATGCGTTTAATATGGAAATATTTTGTGTTTAGTAGATAACTAAATTTAATAGAAAAATAAAGTGTTTCACTAACATAATTTATTTTATATGCGCTAAAATTTTTATGCACATTATAAAAAGAAAAAATAGTGTATATATTGATGATTTTAATGATATATTGATTATTTATTATGGTCATTATGATTTTTGTTATTTAACGAGTGTATTTATTTAAGCTGAGATTCTACATTATTTTGAATAATAACAAAATTTAGTTTTTTTTTAAATGTCCAAATGTTTTTTTGGAAATTAAGAAATAGAAAGGGGATCCTCTCGTTCATTAATAAACGTAACTAAAGCAACTAAGAATGTATTTGTAAAAATACAAAACTTTGCTAATTGAAGCGCAAATTTAGGATGATATCGTATTTATTCGTGTATAGCGCGCACGCGTGTATAAGGCGCAGCACTACATTGCAAGTAAAAATGGCGATTTCTTAAAATGTTGTGCATGACGCGCACCATAAATTTGATACTCTAATGAAGAATGACTAAATGAATTTCAGTAAAAAAAAGTCGAAACAATCATTACATCAGACAAGAAAACAAGACGAAAATGCATTTTTAGATTTCGGGTTGTAAGAGAATGACGGGAAATAGGAATGAGTGACGGTAAAAAGAATGGCTAATCAGCGTTTATATAATGTCATTAGCTCTGTTGTATAAAAACTGCAAGGAGTGAAATAAATATGCAGTAATACTTATATAAGAATATATATATTATATATCCTTATATAAGTGATATATAAATCCTATATCCTTATATAAGTCCTATATAAGTCTTATATCCTTATATAAGTTCTATATAAGTCTTATATCCTTATATAAGTCCTATATATATATTATATAATCCTTATATAATATATACAGAGCTGCCAACTTCTACGCCTTTTTAAATCATATTAACATGCTTCGAACCACAAAATTTTTAGAGTAAAATGTACGCCAAATACATTTAATGTTATGTAATACAATACATATTGTAAATTATTAAGTAAAATTTCTGATTTCAGTATGTTTATTTGACTTGAAATAAGCGTAGTAGTTGGCAGCCATGTATATATATATATATATATATATATATATTATATATATTATATAAAGACAAATATATGCATTTTTATATCGTAAATTCATTACTATAATTCAATTAGAGCTTGCAGTTAAAAGAACGTAAAATCCGCGAATACTCCTACTTATCAAATTATTCCGAGCAAAAATGTTGGTTAACTATGTGTGAATAGGCAAAACGTAAGGCGTTTACAATTGTCATTATCGAAGTAGTGAAATAAAATGTTCCTTATTCCGATGGCCGATACATGAAAGTGCAGGAGGCAAATGTTATGGATGAAAAAAATTGTTTCAAAATAGCATAATTGGCGCAGGATTATACTCTGCCCCGTAACGTAGATTTTTTTTAATGTACTTTTCCTTTTAACGCTTTCAAATAAATTTTTGAAATTCGAATCACTGGTCTCATATATTATATATATATATATATATATTTACATACACACACATATAACACATACATTATATACACACATATACAAACTGTATAAAAATTATCTGTTATGCAGCGAAGCATTAAACAAAGAGAGTAAAATTATTCGTCTTCAAAATAAATAGTATACCGTAAAATGGGGCGAATAGGATACAGCCGGGTGAATAGGAACGAAACTTCCTGGTTATATAAATAAATTCATTATAAAAATATGTGATGATATTTTTAGTTGCCATTTTTTTATAAGAAAGTAATAACATTAAGACTTGGGAAATTCAGTTTTGATATGTTTTCACCAATACTGGGCTATATAAAAAAACTTCAAGAGGATCCTCAAAAATCTCATTTTTTCAACGTCTTCAAAACTTTGTATGTAACTGCAGTATTTTTCGTATTCTAAACCTAAGAAAGGGAATTTTTAATCAATGATAGATCTGTAAACGATATGCTGTATTAAATTCTACCTATTTCTAAACTACATAATGAAAAAATGAAAAATGGCTTGTAACATCAGAGGTTTAAGAATTGCGGGGTGAATCGGGACACGTTTTCCCTCATTGTTTATTTTTTACACAGTAATAGTTCCATGTAATATATGAAAATATATGTATGAATATGTATTGTAACAATATTTTGTTTGTTCTAATTACTTGAAAAGTTTAAAGGTGCGAAGAAATTATTTAGTTAAACAAAACAGTCAACGCCTAATCCAACACACATGGAGCACACAATGAAATAATTTAAAAATAGCAAATTAGCTAGAAAAACTGTACAGAATTATTCTCTGGCATTCAAAACATTACACAAACATCTCAAAATGAAAAACCAATTAAACTAGTCGTTGGAGGCCACCGTAATACTTACTTATCATTTATATGCATAGGAAAATAAAATATGTGAAAACTATTTATACAATGTATTTCAATTCCAAAATTAAATTAAAATGTTGTTAATACATATAGTAATACTCTATTAATGAATTGCTGATGCACCAATTTCAACAAATTATATAAAACGCCAAACTACTCAAGAAGTACCAAACTACGTAAAAGTAACATCCTTATAACTCCAAAAATAATAATCATATTAACTATCAATTTGCTGCGTCGGATTAAGCGTCTCATTTTCAATTAAAATATACCTCTGAATTGAAATTTGAATGAAATACAGGATCATGAAAAATCGAAGAATTTAAAAATCAGGATTACAAATATCTCGACAACTAATAATCCGATCGACTTCGTTCTTTATACAAAATTTGTGTTCTTTATTGCCTTTTACATGCATTCCTTAAAATTAAAAAAATCGAAAATTTTTATACACCTTTCATCGGAACGAATTTTTCGAGAATCCGAAAAAAATAGTTCCGGATAATCGAGGTTTCTGATATTCAATAGGCTTCGTCCCATTCTTACATACTAAGTACATAAAAATTTTAAGTCTCTATCTCAGTTTGTTCGTGAGATAGAGCGTTTACAGACAGACAGACAGACAGACAGACTGACAGACAGACGGACGGCAATTTTTTTTTCTAAAAATATGTTTTTTGAAATCTCCAGTGTCTAAAACGTGTAAATCCGTCAAAAATTTTTTCGATTTTCAAAACGATTTCAAGACTTACCCTATACTACGTATGATGGGCAAGTAAAAAGAGAGGGATGCAAACAGTACTAAGGACTGAGGATGAAGGCGTGTTAGTTGATCGCATTAACCCTTTCTTGCGCAGTGTTGCCAACACCTAATAGTGAGGCAACACGTAATTTTAATTCCAAACTTGCAAACAGCACCAGTAATATTTTAATATAATTTTGCTTTTACAATGAAAGCTTAAATTAAGGAATTCGTAATATCTAGACAAGTCCTTTATAAATTCCGGTGTCAATCGACAATTTCTTATTTTACTAATAGAATTTGCTTGCGCCGGAAAGGGTTATTACATGCAGAGATTAGGGCTACTCAATAGATTCATTTACAAAATGATTACTAGTAAAGAATAACACAGAACAGGGCTGAATTTGTATTAAATTCCATTTCTGCAATTCGAAAATAATTCCTCAAATTTTAATTTTTCTTGATTTCAAAGTAGTTTTCTAATTTTTAAAAAGATATATCTTTACTTGTATATAAAATAATGGCTTGGTTTCACTGTAACTACGTGTTCCTATGCCTCCCTTATCATTATTACCTGTTTTTATTAACCCTATTAAAGTTTGAATCGCAATAAATAAAGATTATAGCATTTGGTTCGATTCACCCCTATCTGCGGGGTGAATCGGGACACCATTAAAAAAATAAATAATATATATATATATATATAAACAGTAATTTTTTTTCGTTTGTGTATAAAAAGCAAAGAACAAAACAAGACCCAAGTTTCTAGTAGAAAAATAAAAAAAATTAAAAATCAGTTGTTGCTCTTTTTAGGTGCGTTCGTAATTATGTAAATACGTAGCACCTATTGTTGTCGCTCAGTCCGTCCGTCTGTCTGTCTGTCTGTCTGTCAGTCTGTCCGTCCGCATATAACAACGCAAAAACTACCCAACCGAATCGTTTGAAATTTAAAATACATAATTATAACATAATTTTATCGAGTCATTTCAAATGTTATGAAAATCGGATGCATAGATCAATTACAGGGACAATCAAAATGATTCCGTTACATTACGGTCAATTGGGAAAAAATTTTCAAATGCATTTTAATCGTTTGAAATTTAAAACATATAATTATTACTTAATTTTATCGAGTCATTTCAAATCTTATGAAAGTCGGATGCATAGATCATTTACAGGGACAATCAAAGGTATTATTCCATTACATTACGGTCAATGGGAAAAATGTTTCAAATGCATTTTTATGATGTTACACTCATTCGAACATAATAGAATTGGCAGAATCTATGAAGTATATACTAAAATATGCATTCTGTACAATCTGTGATGCAATGAATTTTTATTATTAAATTACAGGGCCACACAAAAATATTCCACTACATAATGCTATACGGGGAAACATTGTTTGGGATGTGTTTTAATTATATTTAACTATTTCACATTTTATGAATAAGATACACGTTTCTGAGGTGTAATAAAAATTACTTTCTGTATATTTACAGGAACACAAAAAAAGATTTCGACTACTATACTGTATCCGAAGTACGCTCTACTATATCAGCAAGATTTTAATATTTTTAAAACTTCGTTATCGTACGAACGCACCTCGTTTGCTACGTTCACGTGCAATTTTCAACTTGTTTAACGTTAAAGTTGAAAAGTGTTCCAATTCACCCCATTTTACGGTTTCTAGGACATTTACAATTAGGATTAATGACTTCAACATAGATATATTTCATTCGAAGTCTTTTACGAAATTCTATGTTTAACATACCAATATAAGGTCTTCTGGTGTAATAACGCCAGGTTGGGTAATAACGCCAAGTGCTGATATTACGCATAATTATTGAATAATTCGGTAAATGGCACCTGTGGGCTCTGCTCAGAAGGGCCCTGCGTTATATAAAACACAAACAACAGATTAAAGGGAATTTGTTTCATATGTAGGCTTTCGTTTAGAGTGCAATTTGTCAATTTCTAGGGCGGTAGAGTTTGTATTTTCAAAACTAGACAATCTACATAAGATTATTCCATCTTATTTTATAGCATTGTTTGCATGGCTTTATTACCCACATAGGTGGGTAATAACGCCAAATACCGTTAGTCAAGAAATCATGCCCTTACATTTTATGATTACATATCTGTAAAATTATTTTTTATAAATAGATAGCCAATGAGTTGCTGTATCAAATCTCCTATTTGTTCGAAAAATACAATCTAAAACTGAGCCATGAAAATTGATAGAACCTTAACGTGGCGTTATTACCCCAGGATATCTTATTAAAATACGTTTTAGTCTATTTAATGATCAAAAATTAACAAAAAAAGAATTTTTTTTTTCAGTTTTCAAATTGTAACATAAGAATATGCATAATTCTTGAAACATGAAGTGTTTTATAGATAAAGCATTATATATACAGGGTGAGTCATTAATATGGAAACAATAAGATACCTCTTTAAATATTGCCCCCAGACCCATACTTCCAAAAATATTCCATAATTGTAAAAATTCCATAGTTGGAAGAATTTCATTAAAAAAAGGTAACTTTTTTGATAAAATAAGTTGCTACTCCATGGGAGAGGGTCTATTTGAAAAAATACGAAAATAACATTTTTATACGGCCTCCAATGAGTAAAAATTCCAATTAGGATAACTTTTCTTATCCAGTCTTGAATTAGATACAAAAAATTGCATCTTTATATCTCAAAAGCTTGCAGAGTTATAGCCGTTTAAATAATTCACCAGTTTTTAAATCACCGTCCTGGAAAGGCTGTTAAAAATCTGTAAACTTGACCCAGGTCGGGCCAGGACCGAGACGTTACTTTTTTCTGAAGACTCGCCTGGCCGGTCCTAACGTATTTTTCATACCGGATAGGACTGCTTCCTTCTTCCCAGGTGTGCACTAGACGAAAATTTCAATCCCGGTCTCGACACAACACGTACCTAATACGGGTAAAAAAATAAGAAACATTTGGTTCAATGAAAGTTTAAAAAAAAAAAAAAACACTTATTTTACGAAAAAAAACCCTTTAAAATTATTTTTTTAAAGAAAAGTAAATTTAAAGAATAAAAAATTAAATATAATAAAACCAGCGAAAAAAATCGGCCTATGACTGAATCCTGTCTTAAACAGAAAATGTGTTGACTATGCAAAATAAATATAAAAATACCTTAGAGAAAAGAAAACCCCATTTATACCTACTAAGTAGGGCATTTGTCTATGACGTAGTTTTTCTTTTCTATGTGATTTCTTCTTAAAAGGTTTTACTGTATAACATTTTTCAAAGTCTTCAATGCATGGAATATGGGTTAATGATATTAAAATATAAGTGAAACTTTTGCATATAAATAGAGTGTCATTGATAAATAAAAACAGTGGCACTCTGAGATTGCCGACAGAAATGAAAACTTGAACAATTACGAAAAAGTTTGTGAAAATTTAATTTTAACCCAGTATGGATTCGTAACGCGACCCAGAATAACGGAGATGAGAAACACCCCCTCCCTCCTGTCCCACCAAAAACAGTCCTATGGGAAAAGCTGAAAAACTGAAATAGCAAGGGAAAAAACGGCGAGGCAAAATTAGCTATGATAGAATTTTTCTCACCGCTGTAGTTCCCATAGAAGCAAAGGTATAACATTTTAAAGATTGAAATGAAGTGACGAAATGAGCAAAATTAGGTGAGTAATAGACAGGGGGATCGGCAGCCCATGGGGTGCTATGTAGCTTAAACGTTTAAGTTAAAAATGATAGAGAATTAAATGAGCGAAATTTTAAGGTGTATTTCCCACCTTAAAAATGCCCAACTGCCTAAAGAAATTTCTACTTCAATAAATATATTACAGCTTTTAGGGCTTCTTTATTAATAAAAAATAAAAAATTGAAAAATGTAAAGCCATAATAAAAATTATTGGTCAGAACTTCTCCATACTGAACAATTTTCAACCATACCGAAGTAGAAAAACTATGTAGAAATTTACGACTGAGCCAGGCTATGATTTAAAATTGTTTTCAGGCCGGTCTTGGGTTATGATTTTAACATTTTTCCGGGACGGATTGAACTTTCGCTCCTAATAGGTCGGTTTTGGACCGGGCTTAGATATTTTGATCCATGAAGACCTCCAGTTATGAGTAGTACTAGTACATTTTGAAAACAAGTTTAGCTTTAAATCAATACGCTGCTTTTTTATGTCGAAATAAGATGAACGTGTCTTTAATCGTCATTTAATAACGGACAGTTTGCGGACAATTAACCATTTTTTCCAAGTAAGTCAAAAACTCTTCGCTTATAGGCATAGTTGTGTAAGTCATAAATTTTGGATTTTAATATCTCTGTGAGGTTTTTAGGTATGGAGATAATTTTTTTTTTTGTTCAATTTAGGAATGGATAAAGAATAATTTCCTAATTGGAATTTTTCCTTACGAGGAACGCATAAAAATTTAATTTTTGTAGTTTCTCAAATAGACCCCTTATGGTGTTGCAACTTATCAAAAATTTCACCTTTTCATGAGTTTTTGCATTTGTAAGTATGGGTCAAGGTCAATATTTAAAGAGATAGCCTATTGTTTTCATATTAATGATCCACCCTGTATATTAAAGTGGAAATATATATCACAAGTTTACTAAATAATGTACATAAAATATTGCTCAGTCAAAAACTAAACAAATATTAAAACAAAATTAAAATAGTTAACGTTTCCCTGATCATCTATGATCATCTTCAGAAAACATTTGTCATATTTATCATAAGGTTAAAAAAAAGCCAAACCGTCTTTAAGGGCGTTCTTAACTGATCCGCTGAACAAGCGTAAAACGTTTTGACACATTTACAAATTCATTTTTTAACAGAAAGTTGTAAAAATGGAATGCCTGACTATGGAAGCGATTTTGAATTGAACTTATTTTTCCATTTGATAATTAAATTACCTACCGAGTTATAAGCTATTTCGATAACCTGATCACCCGTTTTTCTCCTGCTTTTCGACCGGTTTTTCTGCTTTCATCGGGAAATGCGCTCAGAAGTGTCAACTTTGAAGGCTTGTTATGAAAAATCTATTGTGTTTAAAATAACAGAAAATTGAGTGCCATTAGACAGATTCTGAATAATAACCCCTGCTATTTTCATGCATTTCCGATCAAAAATAAATTAAAGTATATGTCACAATGTTGCCCTTTTTGATTTAAGAACACCCTTAAATCTTTCTTTCTGTGACGAGAACAGTTATTTTGTTCTTCAAAAACAATCTTTCTTTATGCTGCTTTGACCGACATTTCTGAATATTTAAATTTTTATTGTAAACAAATGTGTAAAAAAATCCGCAATTTTTTTACATTAAGTAACGCGCCTTAAAACTTTTCTAAAAGTATGTCCTTGATCAAGGATCCGAGTATACAGGAAAATTTTTAAGCAAATGAAGAGAAACTAAACTAATTAATGTAAACATACAACGTTTTCAGTATTTATGTAAATCTTTAAAATTTATTTCGTTTATCATTTTTACATCAAAGATCATTACAAATCTGAAATTATAGTTTTGAAACAGTAATATAGAAATAATAAAAATAATAATCGCCAGTGGCAATTCTCTATGTATGTATCCTGAAAGGAAAAATAATACTATTGTAAGATGTCATACAACCAGTTTGTTCCTTTTCCCTTGAAGTTGGGTTAACCACACAGGTAAATATGTCATTTTTAAACAAAATCTAAATGTAATTTGAATTCATGACATTGCAATAAAAAAATTCAGCATGTTTCTAAGTTTTATACAAAACCTGAACATAAATTATAAGTAACATAAACTATTACTGGTTCTTCAAATGTCATTTTTTGAATTATACAGAATAATCACTGACCAAAATTTACTGCAAGGTAAGAAATATGTAATGCAGCCTTTCACTATATGTTTTAAAAAAGCTGACTCGCTTTATTTAAAAAGGGCTTATTCCGGCAGTTATAAAGCGGTCAGTGAATGTGATATATATTTCTTTGAATCTATTTCAGGTAATGGATATATTTTTTTACTATTTTTCTAGGTTGACTCAGTTGAGCTTTATAGATATTTTTCCGGCATTCTGACTGTAAAATTTTATTTCACCATGCGAAATGTTTGAAATGAAATCTTTTTGAAGATTTAAAACGAATATAATATGTAATGAAAAAAAATATACAAGAATGCAAATTTTAAACATTCATCTATATTTTATTTACATGTTATTGTATTGTATATCATATTGTAATATTTTATTGTATTTAACATATTTTGGTAAAAATTACTTCAGAGATTAATATTAATTTATAATTCTGTATTCGAGTTCTCGGAGAAATTTAATTAGACACTTCCCAAATGCATTTAGATTTATTTAGAAATGGACTTTATGCAAAAATGCCGCTAATTTTATTTGTTGTTTATTCCACTTAAAGAATATTTTTATAAAAAAATATTTTACTTCCTTTTTTTTATTTTTAAATATGTGTCATCATGCGAATTGAATATTGCCATCTGAGCGAAAAACTGCCCAGGCCAGGAATCGAACCCAGATACTTGGCTTACCAGGGCAATGTTTTACCAGTTAAGCTAACTGGGCGATAGCCGGCTGGGATTTTCCGCTCAGATAACCTTATTCGTTTTAACATCTGGTCTGTCATTCAGACAGCTCGGCAGAATAAACCGCAGGTAATGGAACTCAAAATAACGACGGATACGTAGGTTTACAATTATTTTAACACAATCAAACTGACTGGTAAATTTATCATTCGAATTCGGCCTTGTAAGCCGAGTATCTGGGTTCGATTCCCGGCCTGGGCAATTTTTCGCTCAGTTGGAAATATTCAATTCGTATGATAAATTTACCAATCAGTTTGATTGTATTAAAATAATAGTATATGTCATCATGGTAATTCTTAAATTTCTTGAAATAAATCGAACTAATGTAAAACAAGTGCATTAATATCACAAATATATTGAATTAGATCAATAATCACACACATTTTGTTGTATTCTTGAATAGTGGCAATCTGAATATCAGTATAACATTACCGCTAATAAACCAACCAATTAGCTGGTATATTGAATTAAAATCATTTTTTTAATTAACCTATGCTAATATTATAAAGAGAAAATATTTCATTGTTTGTTTGCTTGAATTGAATAGGCTCCGAAACTACTTGACTGATTTGAAAATTTCTTTCACCATTGGAAAGCTACACTATTTCCGGTGAACATAGGCTATAGTCTCCGCTTAAAAGGATTAAAATAAAACGCCAGATAAACGGATCAAAAGCAATTTGAGAAATAATAAGTTAACTGACAACCTAGACACATGACAATCGCTGAAACACACATGAAAATCGTAACTATGCAACCAAAAAAAAAAAAAAAATTTAAACTTTTTAGTCCGACCTGATATAAAAGCGTGTGTTTTAATTTTTAAAACTAATTAGAAATTATTAAAAAAAGAAAAAGAAATGCTGAAACGAAAATTAATTTTTTAAAAAATACAAAACGATTGCTTTGGAGTTTTCAAAAAAGTTATAACAGAGAGTAAATATTTTAAAGAGAATTGAGCATCAAATACGATGCGGGGGGATTTTTTTAAGGGAGCTGTCAAATATTTAAAATTGCAACGTTTTCTACCATTTCAAATACAAACTTTTCACTAACCCCAGGGATAAATATTACTTATGTAATATAAAACTTTCAGATAATTTATAACACTAATATAGATTTTAAAGATTAAGGGACGTCCAATTATGGGTAGGGGAGACAATAATTATTTTGGGAGAACGCGATCAAATATTTAAAACCGTACCGTTTTAGATGCGGATTTTTCAGAGCCCAGAAACAAATGTTTATTTAATATAAAACTTTAAAAGTACTTACCCATATTTTCGAATAAGAATTTCATTAAATATCTTTCTAAAGTCCAGAAACAGTTTTGTTGAGTTCGCCCCCTGGTGGTGAAATGGGAAACTAAAAAATTCCAGAACCCCCCACCCTTTTTTTCTTGCCGTGCGTGCACAGCACTTCTGCTAAACGGTACCGTAGGGAGCGGGGATTCGGTACAAGAATGGGTCTTTTTATAACATTTTGCAATACAAATTTCAGGTTTGTTTTAGAATATAATTACGGGACAGGGCAACGCAGGGGGGTATAACGATTATTTCGTTATATATTGGTTATTTTCTTTAATTATTCCTTTACACCCCCTTCTCTTTTCAATTCAAAATTAGTTTTAAGTTGTTCTTCATTCCTTTTCCATTTTCCTTGCTTATTAATTCTCTAACCGAAAATCTGCAGCTGCCCAAGATTATCTGTGAGAAATACACCCACATTTTAATCAACCGTTAAAAACAATTTCCTGATGTCGGCTAATTCTGATCGAATCATTTATGCATTACCCTATAAGGAGATCTTTTCTGTATCGCGGTTAAAATTTATGCTTACGCTCCTTTTTCCTTTCTCGACAAAATACTAAAAAAGAATTTAACATCTGCGCATTAAAATTTTTCCCCCTTCGGTGTGCTTCGTTGTTAGACATAACAACACGTGTGACATTTATTGTTTGGCAACCTTTCCTTTCCCATCCCAGCTGGGCAACCAAATTGAATTCTGATCTTGCCGGCTGCATTTTAACTGTTATTTGGCGTATACTATCCATTGTGCATGGGCGAACTTGTGTATGTTGGCGATTGTCTTTGACGCCAAAAGTGGCGGTCTGTTTCGATGTACGAGTACACTTGACTCCCTGCTCTTGTCCAGTTAAGTTGCAAATCTCTGTTCGGAGATTTTTCTCCGATTTTATTATAAGTGTACCTCCCCTTATGTTTAAATAAAAAACTTTGATTGTTACATCATTGTGGGGTTTTTCGATATCTTCCTACCGAACCTAGTTATCTATCATCGTAATAACTGGTATAGGGGGGGGGGGGTTAAGCTAGTTTATAATAAATTATAAAAAATTTTAGATAAAAGTATAACCTAGTAACATCATATTTTATACTCATTTGGCAAAGCTTTAAGTGGTTATATTAGAAGAGAATATTCAAAGCAGATTTAATTTAGTCCTTGAAAATCAAAAATACCCGGTAATTTATTCAAAAGTAAGGACCTTTTAAAGTTTCGAATAGTATTTGTGTAAACGTATCTTTATTTTAGTTAGATGTTAACACATGATGCAATTTTTTCATTTTGATGTATTTCTGTATCTGTTTACTTTCTTAGGTGAAACATATTAAATATTTATAACGATTTTTATGGAAAAGTTTTGAATATCGTTTCAGTACCAGAAATCTATTATAGCCTAAACTATTTTCGGAAATTACGATTTTTTAAATTTACAGGTTTTTTTTTAAATTTAATTACCACATATCCATTCAATAACATTAAATATGGTAAATTTGAAGTTTTCGTACAATTTGCAATATTTACTATAATAGCAAACTTAAAAGGAGTAGAACCAATTTTAACAAAAATCCAAGAATTAGACAATTTCACTAAAGTTATCTTATACTACAATAATATAATATTTATATTTCTAAAATGGTTTTTAGAAATATACTTAAAATTTTACTAAACGCGTTCCTAAATATTATTTTTATTCACGGGTGTTTCCAATTTACTGATAACCACTTATCAATATGCACTCTGAATATAATAATAAAATATGAATATAAATAAGGCTTCTAATATCGTAAAAATAAACAAAATATTAGCTAAATTATTTAAGATACATACATTTGAAATTCTTCGTTTCTATGTGGCTCTAAGCATTTTGACATGAATTACTCTGCTTTTTAAATCCTTACCATGAATTGCGTTTTCTACTCAAGAAATTAACCAATTTTATACCGTTAGCTTTTTATAATGTAATAATTCATCCATATTTGGATTAATTTCTTCTTTAATAAGAAGCCACTTAGATCTTTGTCTTAAATTGCTCAAAAAATCTCTGCTTTTTCAACATAGTTTGAACCAATTTTGTTAACATTTACCATATAGAAAGTCTATTAGTTTCTACAAATGATATCTCTATCTCAGTTAAAGCATTTAGTAGCCTACTGATCAAAATATCACTTGGCTTCAAAACATTATATTAAATTGGATCGGCTGAAATTGTTGTCAGAAGTCGGATGTTTAAAATAACTTCAAGGTGACTGTTTACAATCAAAACTCCTAAAATGTAACATTATGCTCCCCTGCCATCGTTTAAAAAAATTAATAAAAAAAGTATATTTTTTTTATTAAACTAAAGCAAGTGTGGAAGTTAAAGCTCCGTGACACACCTTCAAAATGCAAATAATCTGGTGTATTAAAAATTTTAAGTTTTCCAAAAAAAGTCCTTATTTTCGCAGCGATACCTAGAATATTAGAAGCTTTAGTACAAAAAGGTACGCTGCCAAACCTCTAAGTTGAAAAAAACTTTTAAACATGAAATCATGGTTTTTGCCAATAACTTTGTAATAATTTCACACAATTAACTGGCTTAGTCACAAAACAAATACATTTACATATTTTATGTATGCTTTATATTGATCTTAAACCTTATTGAGAAATAGCGGCAATAGAGTAGTCCTAAAAAGATGGATTAATGCTGCTTTCTCCATAGGTAAAGATGCTTTAATTTTGAAAAGGTTGACGTTAAAAGATGTTACATAATTATGTACAAGTATACTAAAAACGGCACTTCAGTTCAAAGACTAATATTTTTATGGAACAGTATACAAAAATGTGTGAGCTTTACGTAATAATTATTAAATTGAAATACAAAAAGATTATTTGTGCGAATATGTGACTCTTTGGAAATAAAATGGGATGTTTAACATCATCTTGTAAATTACCTCTAACTAACAATCTATAAACCACTATTAAACCATATTCATGAATAAAAGAAGATTAAATACTTACATTAAATTCCTTAATCGTCTTTTCTTCCTTAAAGCCGTTATTTCCCATGAAAATAGTTGCATTTGTACATATGTTCTTTTTTTTTCAGCTGAAGATAAATGTCTTTTTCCATTTATACTACATTCCAAATTTGTGATGAATTTGAAAAGAAAACTAGTTTTTTTATGAATTAATATCGATAATTTCTGAGACGTTATTAAAACAGAAAGTTAATTATTATTACATATTAAGAAATATTTAGAAATTACAGCTTTATGTGACTTCTTATTGCAATTCTTCATATTCAATCGATATTAAATATTCTTTCTCAAAAGTGTAACTTTCCAGATTATATAAAAAGTCGAGACCGTTCTGTCATACTTAAATATCAAAGTTTTTCGTGCGATTATCACGAAATAATTATAATTTAGCTGGATTTTTAGAATTTTGCACATGATTCAATGAGAAGTCTTTAGTATTATCTTGAAATTTTGTGATACAATTCGACACTGAAAACATTTGAGACGGGGAATCAATCCCCACTATTACACTTTGGAATCTTAGTATAAATGTTTTCCATGAACTTGTATGCTCAATATTGCCTATCCTTTAGCGTTATGTTTCAATAGCAATTCTGCTGCATCGAGTTCTAATCTTGGTATAGTCATATTAATCGGGAGGGGGTTTGCCAAGCGACGTTTACTGCACAGAAGGGACACATTGACTTCCCCAAAATTACTAGATCAAAGATCGAAGGTACATGAAAGAGCCATACGCATCTTTAGAAGCATCTCTGAATCCTATCAAGGTATCTGTTGTGAAATTGACCATAAAATATATCGTCAAATATGCAAATCTCTGCAGCAAATATGCAATGCTCTATCAGTTCTTTGCGACATTTATTCCAAGCCTTTCCCGGGTGACCAATTGTCAGGGAAAAACACGGTAAAGAAAAAATTACCAGTATTCCTAGAAAAATATGTTAAATAACAGAAATAGAATTAAGCAAGCGAATTTGTTTAGTGTTTTTCCCTGATCACTGCCACCCTGTTTTATTCTTCCAATGAAACTCTCATTTGATTTATGCTTAAGGAGTCACAATCATTGCATTTAAATATTTGCTTTAACTATCTCAGGTGAAAAAAGAACTAAAGTGTTAAATAATTATTTAATATTTAATGACACTGTTCATAAAGTCACCGAATTCATAAATGTTTGATTACTAAAGAGAAATGTGTCCTTGTTCATAGAACCGAACTGTGGTTAAAGTGCTTTTGTGATTTCTAAATACTTTGATAAATTGTGTTCTCTTTCTGTGGTAAGAATGTTTTTAATTATAATAATTCGTTGTTAAAGTTCCATTTGAGAAGTTTTACTCTACTAGCATTTTACAGAGATAATAATAAGCGTTGAAGTTCAATGGCAGTACTTATGTAGCTTGTATATCTTAGTTTATCATCTACATAAAAATCTTTACCAGTAGTGTCATCTAATACATGCTTTCCTTCTTATCGCGGCATAGCTCTTGCAACTTTCTCGTAGCCAGATAGAGCGCACACTTGTTTCCATAGGTAACAGTGATCAACTTAAAAGCTTGATTTCATTCTCATGATCCTCCTGTAAAAAATATTACTTATTATTAATTATTATATTACACTGATCAAAGCAAACATAAATTTGCGGATACATCTTTTTGTTTTCCGACGTAAAATTTATACTATATTTTCTAAATATAATTAAAAATAAAATAAAATCATCTTGTGTAACAAGCACAAAATAAAACTCATCACTTCGAGATTACCCAGATGATGTTGCTTGAGAAACATTGAAATCAACGCTTAATTTCGTTGTACTATTATCTAGTCCATAAACTCTATGAGGTAAAATGTCTATTGGACTTTGTTTGACTCTATGTGACCTAAATTTACATATTTAGTTATGAATTTCCTGAAGAATTTTAGATATTAAAGTTTTCTTCTCAAACGTCTTCAAAGAGAGAATTCAATACTTAAACAACAATGTTTTAACCTTCGCCAAACGGGACAGTCTTGAAGTCTTTTTTTCTTGATAAAGCGTGGATGTCCAACTCTATGACTTCAAGTAATTTTTTAAATGTATTTCATCGACTTTGTGATTTGTTTGCATGTTTGCATATCTAAAACGGCTGATTGCGAGCAATCAACATCTCGAGCAGTTTTTTAGGTACTCCTTCCCAGAAATCACTCAGTTAAACCCATTCAATAAAAGTCGCTTATATCAGCAGCGTTTCCTATTTCATGAAGAGAAATACATGACAGAGAACAGTCATGTCAGAAGTAAGCACGATAAAGGCTTCACAGACTCTACAGCAATAGTTAAATATATCTCGCAACTGGCCAAGGGCCGTCCACATCGTCCAGGGGAGATTATTTCAAAATGTTGGGAAGTTCTTATTGTTTAAGATTTTCGGTATGCAATGTTTAAGCTTTTCGGTTAAGGCAAATAATATAATGTAGAAAACTTGCTTTTACAGCTTGAAAATCGTTAATTAATTGAAATGTCTATAAGCATTCAATTTCTTTTTTGTTTAAAGTAACCAAGTACATGCGTATATAGAAGGTGGATATAATTTAATTTGAATATGGTTAATCATGCTATTAATTATTAATCACGTCTGTAACTTTAAAAAGATTTGGAATTTATTTCATTGATGTAAAGTTAGGGCAGGAAGAAATATGAGAAAATAAAATGGAAATAAATAAAGAACTAAAAATAATGCATATGAAACTTATAAATCATCATTCCTTTTTTACAAAAGTATGCTGTTACAGTTATCGGAAAAAAAAACTTATTAAAATTTTTGTTAATATATTTTGACTTTTGCAAATTTTAGAATTATAAAAAAGAAACTTAGATAAAAAAAAAGACATATTTAAAAAAAAATGTTTTTCTGTACTATAAATCTGTATAACATGTCTCTGTTAAAATTATTTTTTTTTGCCATTTTTTTTCTTTTAATTTCACAATGAAACCGTAAAACAATTTCTCGCATGTTATAGCTATTTCAAACACAAAGACTACCTAATATAAAGTTAAAACATTCATCAATCTTTATATATGCCAATAATATTATGTACTCAATAAAAAAATAAATTTAAGTAACTAAGCGAGCAAGAACATATGTACAAGCACATTGCAACCATTACAGAGTTTTAGAATCATCAATCATAGAGGAAGCTTTTACTTTCGAGTCATAATTTTAAATAATACGTTTAAGCTCTATCTTGCAAAAACGCAACCTATAAATCACTTCGTAACCTTTCTGAAAGATGCTAATAAAATTCGAAGTAAAGGAAGGTGCTTTTTTATTGAAAAACGATTATAAAACATTTGTTTCAAGAAAAGATAGAATGTATTAAAAATATCGTAAGTATTTCGATGATTAATAACTATTAAATGCAGTATGTGAATATGTAAAGTTGTTTCATTATGTTATCTATTAAAATAATGATTCTATGCGCACTTACCAATACATTTCATTAAATTATTTAACCCTTTCATGTGTAGTGTACTATTAATAGTACATGTCTTTTCATAGAGTATTATTTTGTCCGGACAATTACTTTTTACATATTCAAATTGTTTTGTCTAAACAATTATTTTTTACATATTCAAATAACAGTATATGGCTAGGCCTTTAACATTATGCCTTCATTTATGTTTTGACATTTAATAATACCAATAATAATTATAAAAAAGTTATTTAATAATCTCTGCATCGTTGGCGATTCCTTTATGCACATATTAATTTTATGCACATATTTCATTCTTTAAATTTAAAATATAAGTTACATTTCTGAACGAATCATGTATGAGAAATACAAAACATTTTAGAAAGTGTTATTACCCTCTTAAATCCTGTTGCAACACATTGTTTTCCAAACGTCTCCCAAAACCATCCCTTAGACATCATCGTATAAATATGAATTGGATAGTCCACAAAATAATTACATTTTTTAATATTCAGGAAATGAAACAATCTTTAAATTTCAGAAAATTATTTGGATAACTATGATTAACGTTATTGAAGTAATGTTTTGAAATGGAAAAAAATCGAACATGAAAGGATTAAAACTTGTAAGAACTTGTGGATAAACAGGAAATTAACTTTTATCATCAGTTGTAGCAATGTAAACAAGATTGCATATTTTAAATAATATATTTTAATAATAAGGTAATTATGCAACTTTAGAAGTGCTTTCTTTTAATTAAAATTAATTTATTTTATTAACAATTATTATTACATTTATGTATATTCGAGATAGATAATTTGTAGTTTTATATAATAGTCATAATTATTTATAAATATACGTTTTCAAAATGAAATGAACTGAATAAAATATATTAACGAATACAAAATTAATTTAAAAATGCAAAATTCTTTAAAAATCAAGCACATGTGTGGATACTAGAGTTGTGCTGACACCAACAAATGAATTTCAAGCACTATGTCTCTAAAGGGATTTTCCGCCTTGAAAACTATACAGTCAAACAAAAAACGAACGATTTGAGATATTGTGTAGTAGTCGTTTTTACATGTTTTATTATATATATATATATATATATATATATATATATATATATATATATATATACCTTCTTGCCCATTTGTACCCATAGTTAAAGTTTAATAAAACATTTAAAAATAACTAAATTTAAAAAAGTGTGAAAAAATTGGCATTTAAATTTATTTCCAAATTCATACACAATATAATTCAATATTACCATATTTTAAATGAAAAAAACATTGTTCATACAAGTTTTAAATAAAGATTAGAAGAAATTTAAAAGAAAATAATAAAAAAGCTATTTCATACAAATTCGATTGCAATATATATATGTGTATGAACCTATCAGTCATACTTTTTATATAATTTCGATCTCATAAAGAATGTGAAGAAAAAAAAAGGCTTTGAATATTTTTAAATTAATTTGTAAATTGCGGTGTAAATTTATTATTTGATCATTTTTAACGTAGAAATGCCTTACCCCAGAAAGTTTAAAATTGCAGAGGTTATTTCAAAGAATGCAATGAACCTTGAAAGTAGATAATGCATAGCTGAACAATTTATTTTTAACAAGAAACTGGCATAAAAGTGAATCTGTTTTTACAGATAAAATACAAAATGACACACCGCAGTAAAAACATGATTGTTTTTTTTTTTGAACTGCTCTGGACCGCATATTTTTGAAGGAATACTTTTAAGAACTCCGGCTGTAAAACATCAGTAGTACGATGATTTTGTGTTGATATAACATTAATAAATAGATTCACATCGACTTCACTTAGCAGAGGTTTGGGCAATGTTGCTATGGATACAATCTAGAACATAGCGTCACTTGACTGGACTCCTGATATATCAGATATATAAAATCACTGATGCTGACATTGGTTAGACTATGTGACTCTGTCTTTAGGACTAGAAAGTTTGTCTAATGTTTTCTACAAGCCTGTGTATAAAGCTTTAGGAATTTAGCAATTAGTAACATAAAAACGGAAAACACAAAATTTATGAAAAAATAATTTTATAATAACAGATTTGTGTGATTATTTTTTTTCACATGTACCTTGTTAACGAAGCTCATATAAAAAAAGAAGTAGTTTCAATTCTAAAAAAATCAGTTATATTAATAAAAATAACCGAAAGGGATTTAATTTAAAGTTGATTTCAGTAAAGGAAAGTAAACACATTCTGAAAAACAAGTTTGAGAAAATGTAGTTAAATAAAATTACTTACTATAAAAACGAATTCCACAGATGGCGATGGAAAATCACATTATCTAAAAACTCACTGCAGATTTTATTTTTACTGTCGGATTGATAGTACACAGTTGTACTCATTTTATGATACCCATCACCTTACTCAATTAAATATTCTATTCCAATTCCTCAGATGGAAATAAGAACGTACCATTGAAATTTGCAAGTATAAATTTTTTATTCCAAATTTAATCACAAACATATATAGCGTTTTAATGTAGATTTTACGTGAATGCTTTAAATTTCCTTAAGCTTATATTTATTTCCAAATAAGTAATAAAAAGTAAATATATTTCATTTGCAGAAAATATGACGTTTGTGCTTGTAATGAAGATAGAGAAGTTTGGTCATAGAGATTTAACCTAAAAACTTAATACGAGATAAAAAATAAAAATAATATACACAATATATTTTCACTAAATTCCAATTAATGAGTAAACATTTGAAATTTTAGGCGTTTTGTTAAATAACTAGAAAAATACACGAGGAATTAATCTGATATTCTATGTGTGTAAACAAAATAGAAGAGGTCATATATTTCCACAAAGATTTTTTTCCGAAATTTCAAAGAGAATCATCAACAAATTGAAAAAAATTTTTCCCGAAGTTCCATAAGGGTTCATAAACAAATTAAAAAAAACGAAGATCTTTTGGATAACCCTGTCAAAACTATTATAGCAAAAGCGTTCAAATTGCAGAGAATCTTTAAGATGATTATTGTAATGAAATGTGTTCATTTTTATGAGGATAGCATGTATTCTCGTAGAGAAATTAAGATTTTTATAAAAAACAGTCCTAAATTTTGCCAAACTTTTTGGTTATAATTTGCAGAATTTTTAATGTAAATTAATGTTCTTTTCCGAAAACATGATTAACAACATTGTACAGAATAACTTTAATCAGAATTTAAAAATAATAAAAACCGCATGAAAAAAGTGCAGGTTTACTAAATCATGTTTTATTTTGCAAGAGTGAATGCAATCCGAATATAATTTCCAAATGTGTTATCTAAATGTATAGAGCAACTTTTTTGAATGTCTCAAAAACATAACTTGAAAATTCCGAAAATTATCGTCGATTGAAAAAGTTCAAAATCCGTTGTTCCAAAAGGAAGCAAAAAGATGAGGGTCTGTATCCAAATGTATTAGTAAATGCAATATTATGTATCCTATATTGACACTAATCAATGACTATATGGATCTGATGTTTTGGGAATATGGTAATGGGATTTTGGGAAAAATATCTTCGTCAAAAATATATGACCTGTTATATTTTGTTTCCACATCTGGAATTTAAGTATAATTCGCCATGTATTTTTCTAGATAGTTAACAAAAAGTCTAAAATTGCAAGTGTTGATTTATTAATGACCATATTGTGTATATATAGTGGAAGGTATTATAACTTTCACCACTACGGCCATATAGTGCATAACTTGACTGGAGTCTAAAAATCACTGGATCAACAACTGTAAAAGGGAAAATATCTATTTTGATGTTACAATGCATAATTTTAAACATGTTAATTGTAACTTAATAAAATAAGGATAAAAAACATAAATATATTGGCTAAAATGTACTTTTTAGCTCACAGGCTATTATAGCCTGAGAGCTTATGTGACCGTCCGTTCTGTATGTTCGTTCGTGCATAACGCGATAACTCGTGCTAAAAATATCCGATCCACTGGAAATTTTGTATGTAGGTATATCCTGATAAGGCGCTTCCCTGATTAATTTTTGGAGTTCATTTGATATGTATAAGAGGGGGTACGGGGGACTCATGCCCCTCTCCTTAGTTGATATAAATGGGATTTTCATGCAGAATTAAGTTTTCGTTCAAAATTTAGATTAGGATCATTCTGATGAGGCGATTCCGTGACTGTTATTAGGTGTTAATTGAATAAGTATAAATAGGGGGAACAGGGGTTCTAATGCCCTCCTTAATTTATATAAATGGGTTTTTCATGCAGAATTTTCAGATTTCGTTCAAATCTCTGAATAGTTTTGGAAGTTTAATGGTTAAGCATAAAAGAGGGGGATAACTCCTTTTAAATTATATAAATGCTAAATGGGTTTTTATTAAGAATTATCTCATTTGCTCTGAATTTTGGATAAAAAATTTTATATGATAAAGTGTGTCTTTGATAGTATAGGAGGTTCAATGATTAAGTATAAAAAAAGAGGAAAGGGGAGAGCTGTTTCCCCTTCTTAATTTTTTTTCGAACGGAATTAACCTTTGAAAATATAAGGCTTTAATGTACAATTAGTATTTGTAGCCTGTGAGCTCAATGCCATCAGTTTAACTGGGCAGTATTCTTTATTGACGTTTCCAGAAACAACGTAAAAAATACATAATTCTCCATACTACAGTTCATTTTTAGAATGAAAATTTAAAAACTCTTAAATACCTATGTAAAACATACATGTATTAAAGTCTCTAAAATGTTTTACTTGATGAAATTTACGCAGTTCATTTTATCAATTATATTGAGATCTTCTCAAATAAAAAATAAGATTTTAGCATTAAAAATATCTTAACATCACTGTGAGACTGTTATAAACAATTTACACCGCTATGTAAGACGATTGTAACAATAAAAATAAGTCGAAAAGTGCAAATCAAATGTAGCAAATGAGGTGCGTTCGTACCATAGCGAAGTTTTCATAATATTTAGATCTTGGTGTAAAAGTATTCACTTCTTTGGATACTATTTAAGTATCCGAAAGCTTGAGTGTGTCCCTGTATATACTATCTATATTTTTTTTGAACAGGAAGTAACATTTAGAAAACCTCAGCAATGAATATCAATTTCATAATATGTGAAAAAGTAAATATGCTCCAAACAGTATCTCCTTATATACCATTATCTAAAGGAATACTTTTATGTGGCCTTATGAATAAAAAATTATTTTTGCACAACAAATTGTAGAGACTGTATATTTTAGTTTGTACACGATAGATGTATTATCAATTTTTATTATGCTCGAAAGAGTGTAACATTATAAAAATGAGCTTGAAATTATTTTTTCCCATTGGCCATAATGAAACGGAATGCTTTTGATTATTACTGTAACTGAACTTGTATAATTATGAGCGCGCGTAAAAAGCGTCATTTAAAGCCAAGTCTATAAGTATTTTTTTTTTTTTTTTTTTTTTTGGGGGGGGGGGGTTATAATACAACTATTCAACGTTGTGATTATAAGCGTTCATTTTAAGATTACTAAAGAAAGTTTAATGAACCGTGCTATGTGATTGCTTTAATTCCCATTTAGCTTTTATGTTGTCATGAATAATTGAATTAAAAAACTGAAATTAAATCCATTTTTCAATTGCATTTTGCATGAAGTCCGTATATTTAATGAAGATACGAGTACATAGAAGAACAGACAAAAACAGTTCGGTAAAGACTGAATATTAAAATCTCTCTCTATATATATATTACTCTAACGTATGTGGCACAAAAATCACGATTATTAGTTAATTCTTTAAAGGCGACATCTAAACTAAACACATCTTATGGGTTATTAAGCAAAAGTCGTTTGGTAAGATTTATGCTGTGGTAAATTGCATTTATTTAAGTTTTGTTCCTTCGCTGCAATTATGGAGATTCAAAATATCATTATTTTTTATTTTTTCTGTTCTTTTTACTTAAAAAATTAAATAAAAGTCATGAATTTTAAACTTTCCAATTTCAAATTAAAGTTATGTTAATTAAAGTCAAATTAAAGATAAATGGAGTGAGTGAAAGGATTATATTATTATATTTTAAATAATTAATGAAATATGAAAAAATGCCACAGGTACAATATGTGGCGATTGTCTGAATCTGTGCCGGGCTAGCTGGGCTAGAGTTCATGATTTATCAGCACCGATGTCATATTTGCATCACATTCTCGAGTTATTTTTCTGACGCCAATTTGGCGAAAATTCAGTTTTCAAATACCAGTTACAAACATATTTTATAACTAATTTCTATTAATTTAAAAAGAATAATAATTTAAAAAATAGTTAATAACTGGAAAATAAAACAATTTATAACATTTTAGAAAAGAAAAGAAAATCAAATAAACAGTTTATTAATAAAAAAAATTACAATAGTTACCATGTGAGGCAGATATAATTGCCATTTTGTCGCAATCCCGCCAATGTAGGGCACATATGGTATCTGTCTCTATTTCTCTAGCAGAACCTTCTAATTTGGCAAAAAATGAGCAATTAAAGTAAATTATGAGTAAAAGCAATATGATTTAATGCTTAATTCAAGGGAGACCAAACTAGTCGCCAAGGGCGGGTAGTATAAGTTCATTTAAAATAAAATTAGGAATATGTATGAATTTTACTATGCCGTTCTACAGAACTGCTTTATTTTTCAACAAACTTTTGTATTTTCATAAAAAATAAAATTAAAAAATGTAAGTGGAATGATTTTTTTTACTAAATAAATTTAAACAACGAAATAATGCTTTTGGAATGTGACCTGAAAATAAATTTGCTTAAGAAATTATTTTTAGCACAACCATTTTTGTCAGATTGCAATCAGATTTAAATGATCTAGAAACCAATTTCAGATGTTACTTTTATTGCAGAGGTATCTAACTGTTTCGTTTGTGATTTCCATCATCGAATTCAATTAAATTCTCCTTTCCAATTTCTAATGTAAGAATCACAGTATGTTCAATTTAAATTTTAAATTGTATGTAATTTACAGGAAATGGTTTACCAGTAATATATTGGAAATTATAAATGTATCAGTTCTACAGATTAGTTTATTTTTTTCAATATGCCTTGATATGTGTTTTTTTAAGGAATTATAACACTGAATACAGATTTCATTTGAATGCTAAATAAACCTTCTATTCATTTACCTTAATTTTAAAGAAAACAAGCATATAGTTTAAAATTTTGAAAAGAACAGGAAGTAAATTACTTAAGTGATAGAAATTTGACTAATTTTAAATATAATGTTTAAGATGAGTGAACTTCTCTGCATACGCAAAAATCAAATATAATAAAGATAATAATTGTAATAATAATAATAATATAATATAATAATAATAATAATAATAATAAGAAGAAGAAGAAGAAGAAGAAGAAGACGAAGAAGAAGACGAAGACTGCAAATTTCATTTGAAGCTAACATAAAAAGTTTGTATGTATATACTAATTTTAAATATAATTGAATCTGGCAAAATCCGTCTCAAAAACATCTTATTAGGTGTCACGTAAATTAAAGATGTGGTATCCCAGACGAAATTCATGAGACCGTTAAATTATTAATTGCTAAAGTTTCAAAAATAAAACTTAAGTTTAAGATATTTCTTTCTTGAAACGTTTCTTATTTTTCTTTAAGAAATGGGATCCTTACAGTCTTACGAAAAGTACATTTCACAAACTATGCTGTCTTACTTTTATGGAATTATACTAAACTTTAATAGAAATATATGGTCGTATTTATTAATATATATTACCTCTTTATATATTCATTCCATCATTTAATATATTATTTGTGTTATAAATTCGATAATTAGATCAAACTAAAATAAAGTAAACACAAATTATTAGATGTTAAAAATTTTAATTTTAAAAATTTTGATATTTAGCTCAGCTTTCCTTATTAACTACATATAGATACTTTCGTATGCTATGGAAGTTTATTAAAAACGAATTTTATTATAAAATTGAATTGTGATTAATAAAAACTAAATTTTATTTTAATTTATTTTAGGGTCATTTTCCAACGAAAATTTGATTAAAACTAAATCTGCATATGAGGAGCCTCAACATCAGCTTTACAAATCATTATGTTTAAAAACACTTTGGGCAATATTCTACTTCCCGCAAACTGCCATTCAAAATTCTCAAATTACGTAATTATCTACAAGAATAAAAAATAATGAATTTTTTAGATATCAGAAGCGTTAAATTAAAAAAAATTAAAAATGTTGTTATGTAACGATCTTCTGAAATTTTCATGAGCTACTAATTCGGTTATATATATATATATATATATAATTCACATTATGCAATGAAAGTTCAAAATTTTCAAGGAAAGAGTGTATGCCAAAAAGGTAAACAATGAACTATGAAGAATTAAAAAAAATTAAAAAAACAAACAAATACAGGCAAGAAAAAACAGTCTGTTCTTCTTCAGAGGGAGGACAGACGAACATGTAACATCTTTAATTAGACGAAACTTAGCCCCAGCCCCCCTACTTTAAAAAATTAAATTTTTCAGGTTTCTGAACGCCCACCAAACCTGCATTCAAAAATAACAACAGAAAAATATATACCAAATTTTAAAAACAAAACCAATGATATGAAATATATTAAAAAATCTTTACTATGTAAAAAATCTGTGCAGTAGCTTATAAACTATTTTAAAATGAATGCAGAGTTTGGCAAGCCTCCTCCCTGACCTAAAACAAAACATTGAAATTATGAACAATCATTTCTGCTTCAAACTCTTGCCTGTAAAAACAACAAAATAACTAGAATGCTCTTTCCATGTCCAAATTGCATAAAACTTCAAAAGCCAGGTCTGCATTACATCCCTAAAACTCAAAACATCCAGTCATACTCGTTCTAAAAATATAGACTTTAGAATAAAACTTTCATAAAGAATGTCAGGGAAGCATGCTATCAAATTACAAGCTACGCCAACAGTCCGCAGCGTTGCCAGCATTGCCAATTATTTTTTACAATAGTTTTTACATAATATCTTAAAAAATTAATTGGATAATTGTTATTATAAAAAAGATTTGCTGTAAATTTATAAACCTGCTTATAAAAATGTTTTTCATTATTACAAATTTTATAAAATCGAATTAGTTGATTAATTATTATATTTATATAAATTTTTTTATGTAAGTTAGAGTACCAGTGTGGCATACTTCTTGTGAAAAAATTAAAACTGTTTCTTTTATCATATAAATCTATATTTACTGAATCATTCAAAATGGCAAAAGAAATATCCAAAAAATCAACGTGATAATCGTCATCGTTTGCCTTATTTAATTTTAAACAATCTGGATAAACATTATTATATTCATGAGTAAAATCAAAATTGAAAATTAAAATGTCGTCGATATACCTAAAGATTTTTAAAGATTTATTGTAATTTATTGTATAATTAAATTCAAAGTAAAATAAAAACAAATTGGCTGCAGTAGATGAATAATTAGTTCCCATACCTATACCACAAATCTGTTTATATATGTTATTGTTGAAATTTACATAATTATTATATAAACAAAAATGACATAAACTTAAAAACAAATCCCTATTTATGTTCAATTCATCTTCTAAATTAAACAAATCAAATATATTAATTAAAACATTGAATAATTGATCTATAGGTATATTAGTAAAAAGGTTTTCGAAATCGAAAACCTGCATTAAGTGAGTAGTGAAATTAAGGTTTTGTAATACTTCAAAGCTGTTATCAGTTGATCAAAAGTAACTTGAATTTTTGAATTTAACTTTGAGAAAACCATATATTCTTTTTAAAAGCTTTTGCAAACCTAAATTAAAATTTTTATTAACACTATTGGTAGTACTGCAAATATATCTGAATTTAATAGGAGACTTATGAAACTTAGGAGTCAAAAATATAAATGGCAAACAGTGATGACTAGAAGCATCAAAAGCATACGAAAACAAACTTTTACACTTTTTCTTGTATGAAAATAATTTTTTGACAATAGGATCTTTTTTAATATCAATTTTTTCGTAAAATTCTGTATTTTTTAATTCATCATTTATTTTATCTATATAAAATTTCTTACAAATAATAGCAAAATTATTGGCAGCTTTGTCCACAGGAACTATTACAAAATTTTTATGTAAATCATTTATGAAAATTATGTCTTCTTTACTGAAAGTCTGATATTCATATCCACTTGAATTTAAACAGTCCTCCAAAAAATCGTTAAAATGCTCCAATAGTTAAAACTTCCACTCAAAAAATGCCTCCAAGGGCATGCTAAATTTATAACTTTGTTTTGTAATAAAATTATTCACATCATTAATAAAAAATTTCAAGGCTTTATCATAACTAATTTTACTATTAATTTGAACTTTTGTACCAAAGTTTATTAAATATCTTACATTTTCGTTTTTAATTATTTCTAAATTACCAGTAATTATCTGTATCTTTCTGTAAATCATCTCTACCAATTAGCCTGAAATTAATTAAATCCGAAACTAAATTTTTAAATTGCATGTTCTTGAATTTATATGTACTTAAAAATTTCTTAATTTTTATAATAGTGTTAATTTTCAATTTAAACAAATTATATTTTATATTTTTGACATTATATGTAATCTCAAAATTAACTTCCAAATCTTTCAACCACTTGGCTTTAATAATTAAATTGATATTTTTACAAAAACTCCTTGAACCCCTTTTTCCTCTCAATATTTTAGTTTTATCATTGAAATTGTAAAATAAATTATACACATTTGTAACTTTTGCTAAATTAATATTGTTAATTAAGGTATTTAAACCATACTGATAAACTGTTTTCAATTTAAACATAAAAACATTTTCCCTGCTAAGTCTTTCATTTTTATTTTCTACATGGTCTAATATATATATACGAATATTACTAAATGAATGAATTCTGAAGTGTGAAATTTCAAATGTTGAACATTCCTTATTATCATTATACACAGCAGAGCGATGCCCATTAATTCTAACATGCAATTCACCTTCTGTTTGATCAATATAGCTTTGGTCACAAGTTAAACATTCAATTCTGTAAATTACATTGTTAAATTTACAAATTTGTGTATAGTTTACTGAACCGTTGGGACTGTCGGCACAACTCACAACACATGTTTTACATCTCTTGTTTATACATTTATAATATCTCATATTCATTTTATTTAAAAATCTTCGAAACATATTTATAATAAATTTTTGTAAGTTCTTAGACTTAATTGCAACATAAACAAGAACAAAAAGACACCCCCCCCCCAAGAAATTATATGAAAATGAACAGTATACATAATTTTCATGGTGAATTGACACTATATATATATATAATATATATATATATATATATATATATATATATATATATATATATATATATATATATATATATATATATATATATATATATATATATATATATATATATATATATATATAACCGAATTAGTAGCTCATGAGTCCCGTGCCAGAATAAAACTGGAGTCAAACAAATAAAAATTAAAGGAGATAAAATTCGAACAAGGAAAACAAAATAGATAAGCTCTGAATCTCATCAACGGTGGGCAGTTTTAAAAACACAGCAATATTTTTGCATAGTAATTCAGATGTATATCTCAATGACTATGCAAAAAGACTATTATATGTAGTGACAGGGGGTTTCGATTAGAGTGTCACAATGTAAAAAATCAAATGTGGAAAAGCATTTGATATCATAAAACTCCCTCACCGGACCCGACGCCACAGTAAGTAGCATTTAACTCAATCAGAAAAATAAACAGCCGAATTAAATTTGTGAGTAACATATATTAAAATAGCAGTAAAGTTATATTACCCAAGCTTGAGAGACACGGCCACACAAAACAACTAAAATACAGTATTCCAAAATCAATTCATGCTCATTCCATGTCGTTGCCACACGATTGCAGACATCCTTGTAAAACCGTCCAAAAAGGCTTTAAGTTATACAAAATCATTAACTGCCAACCATATGGCAATTACATAAAAATGCAGACTGTCTGTAAAACTTGCATATTTATTAATAAATTTTAGAGGTAAATTTTTATACTGTAAAATATTATTTAAACGATGAAGTTCCTTTAAAAATAAGTTTTTATTTGTACAGAGTTTGTAGTATTGAAAAACTTGACCAATGATTATATTTATGTAAACTCGTTTATGAATATTTGAAGTCCAGTTAACCACCTGATTAACTTCAAAACTAAAATCATCCCACTTATTATAAATTGAAATTTCTAAATTATTTAAAATGTGGATTTTTAAATCGAAATAATCAGCAGCGTTATTGTTTTCATTTCCTTTTTTCAAGCCTAACTCATCAGGATAAATATCAGATGAAATTTCCAAAAAATCACGATCACAGTTAAAAATAATTAAATCATCCATATATATAAAAGCCAGAAAATTAACATCTTAATTTACACTAGAAAGCTGAAATTCGTAAAAAAAAATAAAAATAGGTTAGCTGCCGTGGAAGAATAACTAGTATCCATTTCTATCCCAAAATTCTGTAAATAAATGTTTGAGCCTGTATAAACATAATTGTTATATACACAAAAATTACACAATAAATTAAATAAATTAAGATCCAAATCTATGTAATCCATAATCAAATCAACATTTTTTAATAAAGTACACTTTAAACCTGTAATAGGAATATTAGTGAAAATATTTTCAAAATCTTAAGTTTGTATATTCTGTATGTCATTTTTAATATCATAACTATTTAAAATAATCCAATATATAATACTATTTTTATATTTAAATTTTAAAATATTCAAAATCTTCTTTAACATTTCTTTAAAAATGCTATTTACATTACTACAAATAAATCTATATTTAACAGGGTTTTTATGAAGTTTAGGGATTACGAATAGAAAAGAAAAAGGCAAATTTTTAACTCTAGTAAAAAAAATTGAACTCTCTTAGAAAAGGCTAGATGTTTCTTGATAAGTGTTTAAATTGTAAATTTATATTAACTGTTAAGTCACACTATTATTGAGCTCGGCATGTATCAAATTTGCATAATAGCTTTTTCAGATAATTGCAAACTTAATAGATGCTTTATCGACTGAACAAAAAACAAAAGAATTTTTTTTATTTTGATATTCCCCTCTGTATTTCTACTGTATCCTAATGTATTGTAACCCTCTGTATATCTATACAGGGTGTCCCCTCTCAACGGTGGCCTATCGCTAATTTCTCAACCGCTAGTGATAGACATAATTTTACAGTTGCAAAAATGCTTTAAAAAAATTAAAGAATTGTTTTTTAAGCGATTTAGGTAAAAAAATATTTATTAAAAAATTACGAAAATTAACTCTTTATACGGTCCCCCGGTCCTATTTGTGATATTTAGTAAAAATTTTCCATCACCCTATCAAGCAATATAAAAAAAGTCTCATTCATCTAACATTAAAATTGACCGAGTTATGAAACTTTAAATTTCATGACTTAAACCACTTTACTCTGGCTGAAAACGAATGAGTTAGACTTAGTTTTCAGGGAATGTATACTAAGTGCTTAAATTATTATAAAGGGCACCTATTTCCAACGCTGCCAAATAGCTAATTCCTAAACCATTTGTCACAGATGTTTAGATCCAATTACAAAAAACGCTTTAAACAAGATAAAGAAATTATTTTAAAGCAATTTAACTGAAAGTGCTACCACTGTATAAGTTTTACGGCAGTGTTAATTTTTATTAATTAACTTCTAGATTGGATAAAATAGTTGAAGGCGTGGGTTTTAAAATTCCCTTTATCGAGAAAATAAACTTTTGGGAAATCGCGATTTTATTTTTAAAAGGTGTGTTATTTTGATAAGTTTATTTTTTGTTTAAAACGTTCGTATGCAAGTTTCCCTAATTCAAAATTTCTATTCAAACTTTAACTCACTTCCAAATATCCGATCGAGGTTCAATTCGCACACTTATTTATATCCAATGACATTGTATTATTAATACAATTTTCTGTGCGTACCATTTATTTATTTTATAGGACTACACCAAATTCCGTTAGGTTAAGTAATCTAATAGAATTTTAAATATATGTCATTTTGTAACAATTGTAACTGTTGCTTTTCATAATTAAAATTAACAAACTTTGTGTTATTTTTTGTACTTATATTTTTAGTAAAATTTTGCTTTAATGTGAATCATCAACATAAATTTAAAAATAATATTGTAAAAATTATTTTACTCTAAATGTTTAATGTTAAATTTTTAATCTTGCGTTTCTTTTTATTTCCAGTAAATTTGTGACTGACCCCTAATTTGCAGCAAAAAAATATGCTTCAACTTTAAACAGCTATTACTCGGTCAGTTTTAATCGCAGAGGAATGGGATTTTTTTGTATTACTTGTTAGAGTAGTGTTAAAAATTTACTAAATATCACTTATAGGACCGGGGGGACCGTATAAAAATTTAATTTTCGTTATTTTTTAATAAAAAGTTTTTTTGGCCTAAATCGCTTGAAAAACAATTCTTTACCTTTTTAAAAGCGTTTTTGCAATTGGAACTATATGTCTATGACTAACGGTTTAGAAATTAGCTATTGGCCACCGTTGAGAGTGGAGACCCTGTATTATTGCAGCTATAGCGCTGGTCATGTGGATTTTGTGATTTTAAAGTTTTACTTAAAATTTTTTAAAATATTTTTTGTATTACATATATATATATATATATAATAAATTTCTTCAGGGGGGCTTTGCCGCCCCCCCCCCCTGAAATTTACATTTGTAACTTTCATGTTTGCTTTATACGAATGAAGATATTTATTTCCCAATACAATGACGTCATTTTCGGCTGAAATAATTTCGCGGTGCATAATTTTGTCATTTATTATCTATTTGCTTTTCAATTGTCTTTCTTATTGAAATACTTGATTAAAAATTAATCATTTCTGTTAGCCGTGTGCAGACGATAAACTGTGAAAAATTTGTAATATATTATTTTATTTTTTAATAATACGAATTAACATCATAAAACAATGCACTTTTATTTCAATCGCAAAGCGTATTCGTTTTACTTTTGATATATGAGGTCAATTCTCCCTGTTTTCATATTTTCGTTTTATTTCCATTATGAAGATTTATTCATGTCTAGATTTTATTTCATTTTTTTCTTACAGAGAATTTTTCAATCAAAATTAGCTGTTTAAGATAAATTATTATATGACAACGGTAAGAAAAAAATTGAAAGATTAAATTTTTATAGAAATGCTTAAATTTTCTAGAAGAATGTCAATTTATTCCTTATAAAAGAAATGAATTTTTTAAATTATAAGAAAAATATTTGAAAAAAAAATGCAACATAGTTTGTATTTATTTCTAGGGAAAACCTCCATTTCTGTATAAAGACACAAAGACATTAATTCATTCATGTCTATGTTAATTTGACTTCAAACAATTACACATACTTTGAGATTTGCGATATTTTTCGGTGTAGTTTCGTTGCTATAGATAACAGTCAAACGAAAATTAAAAGATGAAATATGTACATTTAAAAGAAATAAATTTACGAAAGAAAATATTTTTATTATTGGGACGCATATGTAAAATGCCTCCATAAGTTATACAGAGAATATATAAACAAATTGCAAAATAATATCAATAATGTATGATTCTAATTAGAAAATTTCATTATCCATAATTTATCTTTTAAATACTTCAATCATATAATCCATTTCCTTTCAACAAGTAAAAATGAAAATATCGCTTGAATTGTCTTGAAAAGCATTTTTGCGCAAAATAAAATATTCTACATTTTCTAATAAATTTATAAAATATAGCGAAAAACTGTACAGCTAAATCGGGATATCTCACCAAAATACCCACTTAATTTCAAATTAGTCGGATGCTTTTTGAGACAATTGTCTCGAACAAACAGACAGACAGACAGGTGGACAGATAGACGGAAACAAACGAGTTTTATGTCTCGACAGTTAGCCTTCACTGACATTTCAGAAATTATGTTAAAACCATAATATCTTAATGCATTTTAAAATACATCACAAAGTACTTTCTTATAAATAATTTCATTAAATATTTATTCAACTTATTTGTGTTAAAAAATATATTCCTTTGCAAGGTCTGTCTCTCAAGCATGTCAAACAAAACATTTTGTTTCCTGTAAAAGTTGAAACTGAAATGAAAATAATCGTGTAAACTATCACATGTAAACATTTTTTTTTAATTATTAACTATGCATAGACACTTTCGTATGCTATGTAGGGTTACTGAAATTAAATGATTTCATTATGAAATTCAATTTCGGTTAATTAAAACTAAATTTTATTTTATTTTTAATTTGATTACCATTTTAAAACGAAAATTTGATTAAAATTGTGATTAAAACATAAAAATCCTTTAAGCATAATTTTAAAATTGAGTAAAATTATGACTAAATCATAAATACCATAATGAATTATTAAAGAATTTCGCAAATTTGCTTTCTTATATATAAATAAAACTAAAAATATGTTTCTTTAAACATTTATTTAAGTTAAATGTGTTCAAAAACATATTCTTTGGCAGTATCCGTCCCTCAAACACCTCATTATGTGTCACGTAAATTAAAGACCTCGTATCCCAGGTGTGTTTCATTTGACAGAAAATTTTAAACTTTTAAAGGAAAGTTTTTTTAACTTTAATTTAAGGTATTTCTTCCATCAACCGTTTCCTTTTTTCCTTTAGGAAAAGAACATTATTCAGTTTTAAGTAAAAAATGTTTCATATACCATACTGTTATAATGGTAAATATGATAATGTTTGATAGAAATATACTGCTACATAAATATATATTTATTCATTAATTTACGAGAACCTCAAAATGCAATGTGTACAAGCGACAAAAATTCGATTTGGAGTACGTTGAATTAAAAGATAATGAACGTTAAATTTGAAAATTAATAATAATTGACTAAATTGAAATAGGAAACTGCCGCTTGTTTTATTGTGGTGTTTAAACTGTCATTTTAATAAGCGTGAAAAAAGAAAAAAATATGTTTTTTAAAAAAATTATACATAATCAATATTAATCATTCGGCAAAAGTGGTTGATATCTAGAGCGAAAGATAGTTTTAGAAAATCACTTATATTTTACTATCTGAAAAGAAAAAAGAACAGTTACAGGTCGTTTGTGCCCATAATTCATTTTTTTTACTTATACACATTAGCATCTGGGGTCCTCATATATTATTTCATTATTTATTTATTCTATGATTAAATATATTATTTCTGTGAAAAGTTCGATATTCAGATCAAACTGAAATGAAAATTATCATATAAATTTTAACATGTAAAGATTATAAGGCATGTACATTCAACTTATTTTTCTTTTATTAAATATGTATAAGTACTCTAGTCTGCTATGGATGGTTACTCGAATTAAAGAATTTCATAATGAAATCCAATTTCCGTTAATTAAATTAAATTTTATTTTACTATTAATTAAGTAGCATTTTTCGAAGGAAATTTTGATTAAAACATAAATATCATTAAAACATAATTTTAAACATGATCAAAGCTGTATCTAAATCATAAAACATTAATGCAATTGGAAATATATCCCAAAAAACATTTTTTACATAAATAAAATAAAAATATTTTTCATTAAATATTTATTCAAATTAAATGTGTTCAAAAACATATCCTTCGGCAGTATCTGTCACTCAAACCCTCATTATATGTCACGTAGCTAAAGGACGTGATATCCCAGATGATGGTAAATTGTTAATTTTTTTTTTCTTTTAAACTTTAAGACATTTCTTTCTTCAAACATTTCTTTTTTTTTCTTTAAAAAAGGAAAGCATCATTCAGTCTTAAGTAAAGAATGTTTCATATACTGAACTGTTATAATAATAAATATAATAAGTTTTCGTATAAATTTACGGCTATATATATATATGTATTCATTAATATATGACGAACTCAAAAGTCAATGTGTACACTGTTAAAAATCTTGTTCTAGTTTGAACCAAAAAAGTTTGTTTTTTGGTGCTCAATATCTGCCACCGTAAGATGGTGAAATTTTGAACCAAAATTTGGAGCTCTCAATGAAGCATAGTTCCAATACTTAGAACGAGGTTGAACTAGGAATCTCCAAATGTTGGTACGAGATTTCACCATCGTATGGTGGCAGTTATTGAGCACCAAAAAACAAACTTTTTTAGTTCAAACTAGAACAAGATTTTTAACAGTGTACAAGCGATTCGATTTGCAGTAAATTGAATCAAAAGATAATTGACGCTAAATTTAAACGTCAGTAACAATTCACTAATTTGAAATTGAAAACTGCCACTTCTTACATTGTCGTCTTTGAAGTCTTATTTCAATAACTATAAAAAAGTAGAGAATACATATTTTTTAAATTTATATATAATCAACATTTAACATTCGACAAAAGTATTTGATCTCTACAACGAAAGGCATGGTTAAAAAATCCCTTATATTTTATTACCTGAAAAGAAAAAAACATGTTTACAGGTCGACTGTGCACTTATTTTTTTTTTTTTTGTCACTTGTACACCTTAGCTTCTGGAGTTCTCATATATTATTATATCAATATTGTTGCGTATATAGGGTTCTTTTGATCTTATGGTTAGACAACTTCAAACTTTTGTCTCTTAGAAAAGTAGAAAATAATTTATTTACAGATCTTCAGAGCAACAGAGTCTTCGAAACTCACAAATATTACTAGATATTCAAAAATAACTGCTCAAATCTGTCGTACAAGTACAGCTTTAGATCCCAGAGACACTTTATACAACGTCTCAATACTTAATAACATACAAAACAACATAAATGAAACTCAAGCAAACTTGCTTAACAAACGCCTTGTTCACTCAATGACTGACTGGTAAATAATAACCACGACAGCTCGTATTGTTCTCCTTATATTTGCTCGCAGCATGCACGGGAAGTTTCTACAACCTTCTCGAAAAATCCGGAAAACCACGGAATAACATTCAATGTATCAGCAGATCTAAAGGGGGGTTACCATAGAGAGAGAAGGGTTACCATCGCCAACAATCTTCAAGTTTGTCGCCAACTTGGCAATATATCGCCAAATTTGGCGACCAATATTAGTCGCCAAAAGTGACGCCAACTTGGCGATATCTCTATTATTTCGCCAAGCTGTCATAGACATTCACTGAAAATAATAGACAAGTTTGCTTGATAACAGAGACATGTAACAAAAACTAATATTAGTAAAGGAATGGAGCTTAATAAGATTATTTACATTATTTTACAGTACAAACACTATTTACAAAATTCGTAACAATATATATTCAGTGTATCATTTAATATATTATTTCTGTGAAAAGTCTCTTATTTCGACCAAAGTGAAATGAAAAAAATCCTATAAATTATAAAATGCAAACATTTTAAAGCATGTATATTTAATTTAACTTTTCTTATTAATTATTTATACGTACTTTCGTATACTATGAAGGTTTACTGGAAAGAAAATTTCATTATTTTAATGCAATAATTTTTTTTTAAATTGCTGGTGTCCGGACCCCATACATTTTAAAATGCAGTAATTTGTTAAATTTATTTTCTAAACCAGAGAGGATTTTCAATACATATTTTTTAATTTTCAGTTTGGTTTGGTTTGGCTTATTTTTGACGTCCGATTATCTACGCTAGGGATATAGGACCAGGGGGGGAGTGCCCTTCGTGGGGGTCTTTCTAAGGGAACCTAACCCGTATTTACGCAAGGTTCGAAGAAAACCACGAAAACTCCGAACGGTTAGGCCGACGGCCGCGATTGGGTTCGAACTCAGCACCTGCCGTCTACCAGTTGAGAGGTCTGAACCTCTCGGCCACTGGTGGGGCCTTTTTTAATTTTCAGACTGGTTATTTAACAACTAAACTTTACGCAATCTAAAGAAAACTGTTATTGGAGTTAGAGAGTTTAGAAGAATGATTTAAATGTAAATAAAAGAGCATTGTTTACGTTATTGGAGCATATAATATATTTCAGTGTTAACGATATAAGATTTTTTTTTTTATTTCGAACTGATAAACCCTTGTATCCCTATATCAATGAAAGTTCTAAAGCTAGTTCATTCTTAATAACTGTAAAATTCGTGTATCATATACAGAGAGGTTCCATAAAATTAAGCACTTTTTCTTAATCAAAACATCCGTAATGTTAATTCGAATACATAAATGCACAGAAAAATCAAAATTCACAAAAAAATTACTTTTGAAATGAATTTCTTTAGGGCTAGTATATTTTCACTGTTATATGCTGACCACTGAACTCCACAATACTACGGAGGATTCCTTATTCTGATGCATTTAATCGCGTGGTCCTCCCATGAATGCAAAGACAAAGATTTTGGGAAGAATTTTAGCAAAATATAGATGTCTTCCTATAAAGTGTGGTAGATATTTTCCAGTTGGATTTTCTTTTAAAATTATGATGCAGTTTCTACGGTTTTCACTTATCTATATATTTTTATTAAAGGAACTATTGTTTATATTTAAATTCATCAAAAGTTTTAATTTAATACCGGTTAAAAATGAAATTTTAATTACTAAACTCAAGAAAAATATTGAAATATTTGTTCTAATATAAATATTTTTTAAATGTAAAAATAGCGAAAAAAAGAAGTTTGCGAAAAGAATGTTTAAAAAAATGCTTGATACAATTAAATAAAATTAGAGGAATGATTATTTAGAAATATTGGAAGTGTTAGGTAACCCTGGCACAAAGTGGATCGGTGAGTTACCTAACCGTGTTATTGTAGAGCCCAATGATGTTGACAGACAAACAGATCAGTCAACGATTATGATTACTACGTATTTATGTAATTACAAATTCGTCTAAATAGGGATCCTTCAGCTATGGTATTATTTTGTTTCTGAGCCAAAAAAGTTTAAATTAGTGCATGCGTATTTAAACTTATTTTATTTGAAGTTTCCAGCGAATATATCTTATAGTAAACACGACTAACCTTTTCAGTTCTGAGACAAATTTTACGTGGTACTACAAATACCAGATTAAAATTATTATAAAACACCTCCAAAGATGCATCAGTCTATATCGATGCTTCTAATGTGCATACATTTATTTAAAAAGTTTAGGTGTAATTTTGACAGTTTTGGGAGCTTTTAAATTGCTTTAAAGAATGTTTTTTAATGTCGCCTCCAAGCGACATCAAGACTGAGATGGTTAAAATAAAATGTAATATACAAAACTTGTGAAAAAGTTTTCGATCAGTGTTATCAAGTTTATGACTTTTGCATTTCGAAACATATATTTTGCGATTCGTGAGCATAGGAGCGTTTTATCATATGTCAAATAAAAGAACACGTATTAAAATATAAATGAAAAGTGAATTCAGTATAACAATCATATAATTTATAATTATACTACACGCGAAAAAGTTTCCCTGTGAGAAAAAAAATATCCGATCAAGACGGAAGTTGGAAAATAGTATTCGATCACTGAGGAAACAGGTTTGAAATTTGCATAATGAAGACAGGTAAGAGTGCCTGAGCATGCGTACAATATCTGAATCCTATTTAAATGAAGAAATCTCCCAGCTGCGAGATCAAAAGCAGCTCTGAAGTGCTGGACAATGGTTCGTGTGAATAAATTATCTCGCGATTTAAAAATAAGCATGATTAAATTGTTGCAAGAGTTAAATTCACAAAGGAAAGTGGCTGTTTTATTAAACTGTGCTCAAAGTATATTATGCGATATTCGGGAAAAATATAGTTAACTATCAGCGCGGTAAATTTACCTCGATATGGACGTCCACGAATGAAAACGTCTAAAGAGGACAGAAAATTTAAGGAAATAGCGAAAAGAAAGTGGCGGGCAACTTCAAAACAACTCAATGTGGAATGGTCTAAGTATAATGTAAAGGTATGTGACCACACTGTACGTAATAATCTAATTACAGCAGAATTTAAATTCTGTAAACTTAAAACAAAACATTACTTGAAAAAGAAGCATAAAAAAGAACGCTTATAATGCTGTAAAAAACATGTACACTGGCCCCTTGATAATATAATACAGACATTTTTAGCGATGAATCTCTCAGAACAGGTGATGACTGTGGAACATTTGTTTGGACTGGAGGAGAGCTGGTAAGAAATTCAAAGACAAATGTGTCAATACGAGGACTAAAATTTCACTTCATTTACGGTTTGGAGCTCTATGACGTTACAAGGCGTCGGTAAGTTGTGTATTGTGTTACGTACAGTAAACTGTGATGTTTACATTTACATTTTAGACAATTTTCTGATTCCTAGCATCTATCAACTGTCGGGGATCAAAATGACTTCTTATTTCAAGATGCCAAAGCAGCTCCCCAACACACCAAATCAGTGAAGAAATTTCTACAAAATGTAAGTAATATAACAATTGAAACCATGACTTGGCCACACAATAGCCTATATCTTAATCCCATCGAAAATCTGTGGAATATATTAAAAAGAAACATCGATTTTCGACGAATTACAGATGCCAAAGAACTACATAAAACTATAAGGGAAAGCTGGTGTGAAGCTGCTCCCAATGAGTGTGAAAATCTTATTGAGTCCATTCCACTAAGAATTTCGGCTGTCATCTGAAATAAGAGTGGATTTACGAAATATGGATTAAAGTGATCAGTTATTTTTTTCCAAATCAAAGCATGATCGGATAATTTTTTCTTTGGCACTTAAATTTCAATCACAATTTTTCTGTTTATAAATTGGTGTATAATGATTTCTCTTTTTTGCATATTGTTGTTCATTACATATATTACAAATGTATTATTGCTAATAATCGTTTTATTTTTATGCAGTAAGTATAAATAATCTTTTCTTACAAAAGATGGGAGTTATGATGTAATGATCGGAAACTTTTTGCCAAGGGTTGTATATATATAAATACATATGGTAAGATAAAATTTTAAGCTGAATTTTTTTATCTAAGTTTTAAAAATCATTCATAATATTTTCAAAAATGCCTATAGAAACGCTATATAATTAAAAATGAAAATTTACTTATGCTGGTTTGTTGTTTAAGACATGCTTTGTTTCAATGCACTTTCAAATCCCTTTATTTATCTGTTTATCCCTTTATCCCTTATACTTCTAGAAAAATGTATTTATTCAAAATATTAATCAATCACATATAGATTCTTCCACTTCTCTATGATAGAGCTGACAATTAAACATAAGATTCTGAAAAGCAAATTCTAATATTTATACAGAAAAATTTATGCAGAATTTTATGATGCTCACTCGAACAAGATATTCTTGCGCATTCCAAATATATTTTCAGCATTATGAAAAAAATAGTTATTCAAATATCAAATAAAATCTTTCTCTTTCAGTTATTCGAAGATATTCCTTTTGATATGAACAGATGCATGTAAATAAATCCATATATGTGCGCAAAAGAAATAGTAGAATAACATTATAAAAATTTTCTAAAAAAATATTCAGCGAATATTTTTCCAATATTTTTTGTGAAGGCATTAAAAAATCATTAATGCAACCCCAAAATTTGACGACACATGTATGGTTTAAACTATATCATTATTAATAACAGAAACAAGGTGACGAGTGGACAGAGAAAAACACAAAAAATGAGAATCCTACCAGTATTTTATTATAGAAAGTACTTTAAATAATATAAAGAAATTAAATGAGCCGAGTTTTTCTTCAGTAAAATAGTGGTACAGCAACACATTTTTTTCTGCGTTTTTCCTTCGTCCCGTGGCTCCCTGGGAAATTTCTGTAGGATTCATTAAAAGTAGAACAGACAGTGGAAAAGGGGTTGAATTTAAAATGTAGTCTATGAATATTTGTACTGGCAAAACGTACATGATTTAGAAAACCAATTCAGAATTTAAAAATGCACACAAAGAATAGATCAGACATGTGATCAATTTCGTTTTATTTGAAAGACAAAAATCATAATGCAAATGTACAGTATTCCAAACCCGAAAAAAATACGTTATTGTTAGGCACGATAAATAACACTATCATAAGCTAATCCAAATGCACTAAATACCACTTAGATCAAAGTCAGAAAGCGAATGAACTCACGACAGTCAAAAAATCATGAACAGGTATGAATTTCAAATTTATTGCATGAAGTGAATATTACACATATGCGTAAATATGAATAAAGCCTAACGGAAGTTTTTTTCAGTGTAATTTTGAAAGGAAATACAGACAAGTAGTTTAATAATTGGCGTAACTGAAACTGTAATGGATATGTAAAAAGCCAATAGTTATTTTTAGAAAATTATATTTTAAAGGAAAAAGAAGAGATAGTTATAAGTTCAAAGCACACTTTAGTGTAATTAAATCTCGGAAAGGAAATTTGTAGGAGGTTAAAAGTTGATGTATCTGACCTAACTAGATTATTTCTTTTAATCCAATCCAACAAGGATTGTGTCCAACAGGGAAAAGTGCATAAGTTGTTGCGTAAACTATTAAATAGATAGAAACAATGATACACTCGTAAAAACATGCCAGATGCGAAATAAAACATGGAAAAAAATTCTTCACTAATATTTCTGAAAATGATCAAAAAAAGTTGGTGTATGATTAAAACATGAATAAAAGAGAAATAAATAATACAATAAAAATGTAATTTATAGGTTATATAATGATTCAATAAAAACATATGTAAAGAAAAAGCAATTAAAAACACGTTAAACGGTTGTTAATTTCTCTTTCCTGACATTTGAAGTACCTTATCGTAAATCAACTAGGCAAAAACAGAAAAGGATATATTCCGGGTACAAAATGATATAAACCATCATGTAATTGCATAAATAACAATATATAATTATATTAATCTTCATATGATCATACAGATTTATTTTATGATACTAAATACTCAATATAAACAAAAAGAAAACATTCTAAAAAGATTGTTGTAACTATAATATAATACATTATATTTTTACTCAATATGCACTGTGAGCAAAACCATAAGAGCGAAACAGATTTTTCTAAACTAGAATACTACATTAGAAATATTGCATTTTTATTAGGCCTCTTTTGTGTTTAATAATTTCAATGCAATATTGTAGCATAGAGTTTAGATTTTGTTAAATTTATTGAGCGTTTATTGACAAAACACGTCAAATGTTCCAAATGTCATATATTAATTTCGCTTTTGACTTACATTGCACATTTTTACCATCTTTCATTATACATTGTAACCTAAATTACCCTGAATGGATTTCAGTTAGGATCATTGGCTGGCCAGTCAAATTTCTGTCAAGTTTATGTTCAAATCACTTTTTGTGTCTTTTTCTGAATAAATTTAGGCATCGGCTTATTATAGGTTTCATAAAAGTAAGTAATTTTTTCACTCAGGTTAAACAAATGATATTCTAACATGCGAACAAAAGAATGTCTATTTTATTTATTTATATGGAAAAACAATTAGAAGCATACATACCGACGGAAGGGTAGTCTAAACCATTAAGGAGCCTCCATTTATTTTACACAAGGAATATGCGTATTTTTTCATTTCCTACACCATGCAAATATAGCTGAGTACCATCTGGACTATCGTAATTAAACATGTTTTCAGCGCTGAAGATAATTTTAGACCAATTCGTTTGCTGCTTCATGTCTATCTCTGCAAACTGAAATAAGACATTTTTGATGTCAGATATTAAACTCAAACATTGAAACGGTTTTACATTTTTAACAACTTCTGACATTTTTATTGCTCTTCGTATGATATATATTGATGCTCACGTCTTGATCTGGATCACGTCTTCCAAAAACTTTTATAAAATAGGTAAATATTTTAAATGAAATTTTATGTTTAGAAAAACTCATAACACTAGTTTCTTTATTATCATTTACAAACTATGAATAAACACTAATAAGACATATATTGTCAAACTTCGATAAACAAAACTTCAAAAAAAATCTCAACATTTCTCTTAAATCAGGTTTACTATGATAATGAGATGGTTTAATGTGAATAGCAGTAGCAGATTTGACAGACACTATTATATCAAAACATGTTCTGTTGCTAATAATTTCAGAAGAATCTTTTTTTTTCTGACAGTAAAGAGCTTCTGTATTTCATCCTATTGTCTGTGTAAGCGGATAATCACGGTTAAAGGGACAAAACGTCGTCAGGGTACATAGAAAGGACAAAAACTCGTGTATTTTTGGAACATACAATTTTTCAGACATGATTTAGAATAAGTATGTCAAATGACACAGAAACTTAGGAAGATATTGATTATGAAATGCGATTTTTATTTCTCTGTGAGATGTCAAATCAATGAGTACCTTGTAATCAGCTGAATTTAAACTCGTTAATTTTTCTTTTCGTGCTCAGCACAATCAGACCACAATTTATGTCGTCCAGCACTTCACATTTGTAATATTTCAATGAATCTTTCAGTGCTTCGAGATACCCTTATTTTTTGTGTATATGATTTGGAAGCTGGATTTCATCTTTATTCAAGCTTTATAGTGACAAGAGAGAAATCGATATATTTGATTTCCACATACACTAACCAATATATTAGAGTGGAAAAGTAGACAATTTTCGTTCCTTAAATTTTTTAAGCGTTTCTCCTTGCAATATTAGATTTTTTCCCCTCATCTTGTTAAGCACATCGGCCAAATATTTCAAACTGCATTAACACGTTTAAGTATTTAAAACGTCTGCTAATTTAGAATTATGAGCCATGAGATGTGTTAGTGCATTTGAGTTTTCTGTATTTTACTAAACTTATCATCTAAATATTTGAAATTGTGTGCCAAAGTTTCATTACTTAAAATCTTTGCTAGTTGGGGTTTATGATCCATTAAAAGTGCTAGTGTCTCTGCACGCAGTTCTATTAAAAGTAGAAACACTAATTTCCTAGATAATATCTTGTTTCAAGATACAATGAAGAGATTCATGGCGGTATTTAATATCTTAACTTACTTGAACAGTTAGCTTTCAAGAATTCAAGGTTTTACATAGTTTGGTTAAACTATAATGTTTTTTCTCAGTAATTTTTTTAAATGCTAAAATAAGACTATTTTTAGATCATGATATAATTTATTTTGCTTCGTATAATCATATAAGCCTTTAAATTATTAATCATAAATTAATTTTTTAAAACAAGATTATATCTGTAGAATTATATTATTTTATATAATGCTCCTATTGCAGTAAAAATTACACTGTAGTTAACAAATATATCACTTCGAGGCGTTGAGAAAGTTAAATGAATGGTTGTATCATTCAGCCATTTATCAGTTCAGCAAATACTTTTCTGAAACTGCAATTTTTACTGCTCTTTGTCTAGTGCTTAATTTTCGACATTCTCACAAACATTGTGACAGATCCTTGACTTCAAATGATCAGTATATTAATTGCTGCATTGTTCTCTGATTGTATTTCATTTCATGAAGAAGAATTCATCTAAAATATTAAATCTTTCAACCACTAATAAATATTTTCATTACTCCTTAGAACGATCGTTTAATATGTAGTAATCTAGAAAACATAAAACATCATGTAATTTTTAAATAATGGTCAACTAATTAAGAGTTATGTTTAGCCAAAATAATAGATTTTCATTAAGATCAATGCCTAACACAGGACAATATTACTTATACAAGATTTATTAAATGGTTCTTGATTAAGCTTTTTTTTCTCGTGTAAGCACTATAATTGGTTATCATTTAAGATACATTCTACCTGTTATTAGTTATAAAGTGTTATAAAATTTTTATTTGAAATTAAAATTGAATTGTATTTCTTTTTAAAAGAATGACATTTATGCATACTTTTTAAAAAGTTCTGTTTAAAACGTCTTTCGAAAGCACGTGAAATATAGAAAAGATAAAACAAAATGCCACAGAATACAAGAAATATATAAATAAATATTTTTATATAATTCTGCAAAAACTGTCGTCTGGAAAAATGCCTTCTAACTGAAAAATTCAGACAGGTATCTGCGTGCTCTCAAAAGAAACTAAATTCACAGGACCAAATCCATTGTAAAGTAAATTGATTTTGGCTTTTCCTTAAAATCTTCGTAAACATGTTTCCTTTTTCAATTGTGATTTGCAGTTATTCTAAGGTTTGACAATTTCTCTCTACACATTTTAAATTTCTTTTTTTTAAGTGAAGTTAAAGGAAATCTTTATTCGACATGTTCTTCAAGAAAGCTTTGACTTTTTCTACACATTTCAAAGTTATATATATATATATATATATATTAATAGAAGTGAGATGTGTGTGTTTATACTTTGACATGAAAAAAATAATAAAAGTAAGCTTTTCTTATTATTTTTTTATAAATAACATGATATGTATTTTCTTAAAGATAAATTACATTGAATGCATCTAAAGTATAGAGACACTTACTTAATTCGAATAAAAATTGTAGAATTTCGGTCTTTTAAATATCTCATATGAAAAATCAATAAGAATATTTCAGTTTATGGATAAATATCAAACATTCTAGCAAAATCACACATTCCACTCTTCTGTGTAAAATGAGTGGAATTCCGAAAATTAATGTTGTTTTCAAATCGTGTTAACATCAGTTAGCGTTTTAGTTATACTTAATAATACGTAAGTTTTAGTTTTACTTTATGAGAGATTATTGCATAATACCTTAATTTATACTATAAAAATGTTAAAATTGTGGCATAAAAATCTTTTTATACTTGACATCATCAGTTTGGAAAATGCTATAAATGGTCTAAATTCTAAATTATGCTAATTAAAATTTCTTTGCAATCATAAATATGTAAAAATATTATTTTTAATAGTCTAAAGGCTATTAAAAACACAAAAAACAAATTTACATTTAGAGTAAAAAAAATTTTCGATGAATATTTATCTACGAAAATTAGACAAATTATTAACCTCCAGTAATAATTAATCCACCTCAATGAATATTTTAAAAATGATGATTTTTGATTTTCTTTGAATTTTTTTCTAAACTCGCGTCCTCCTTAATTTGTGATTTAAATTTATTGTATCGTTGTACTACCCGAGTCAAATTCTGACTCTAATTTAATTTAAAGAAAATATAAAATGAAATGAAAAAATATCCTGTAACACCTATTTGTTGAAATTTATAGCTGTTTAAAAAGACTTTTGAGGAAAGGACTTTTGTGAAAAAATTGCAGATATGTGTTTAGGTGAAAAACCTGCTTGTTATATTCATATGTAAAAGTACAGTTTTTAAGTGTAAATAAATATAAATAACATTTAAGAAAACTTCAAGATAAATGAAGTCATTAAATTTTACATTTTTTATAGAGGCCATGTTATATGCATATTTTTTTTTGCAGGAAGTTCAAACGTTCGATGAATTGCACATTTTGACATCATTACATTATTTTTACATCCTTTAAAGGCTTACAATTTCGACGGTATAAAAATTTTATAATTTCTTTTTAATGTAAAATTGATTCTTTACTTTAAATAATGCTACAATGATAATATTTACCTCACTTGAACCGTTTTTGTTATGCATGTCAAATACATGTCTACAGCCAGCGATTTAGAAATTGAAGTTCGGTGATAGATAGCATATCGCACACGAACTGTGTTGCAGAGACGTTTATTCTTGTGGTGGAATAAACCTACTTAACCAAAATATAGTATTATCAAGTACGAATTAATATATGTTTATTTTTGTCGTGACAGATATTATGCTTAATGTATTCGTGAATTATGTTAAAGAAGAAGTGAAAATTTATTATGTTGTTGAAAATTAATCTTATAGGCACACAGAAATTAAAAAAAAAATCACTGCAATGAATAAAGTTCTATTCGTTAAAAAAATCACCGAAATGAATAAAATTCTGTTTTTAAAAAAAACTATCATTGAAAATGTTTGAACAAAACAGCAAAGACAATTATTGATGTAGATTAAACAGATCAACAAATTAACTAAAATTATTGAAACAGATAAAAAAAAGTGAAAAACAGAACTTGAGACATTTAAACATATTGCAAAAAACGACAAATAAGTGAAACAGTTTGAACAAAACTAAAATCATATAATGAATTTTATTACAGAACAGCAAACTGAGTTTTTTCTCTCAAATCCGTAGCGATGCAAATGCGGTGAAAAATACATTTATGTTAAAATTACTATAAAATTATCTGGATACTATTTATATTATCTGGTTAGTTTCAATCTATCATAGGATATTTTCACTATTTCTCTGAAGTACCATAGTTTTTGTCAAAAATAAAAATCTTAAACAGTCAACATAGTTACAGGAGGTTTCTCCCTATAAAGAAATATTTTGTCTGTATTAGGCTCAGAAAGAACTAGTTTGTGATCCTTTTTGTAACTCTAATTCTTTAAAAAAGGCGTTATATTAATTAGTATCAGAAATATTGTGTATAATAGCTGTAAAACCTTCGAGAGAGAATTCGCAAATTCATTAAAAAGCGTATGATTTATATATATACAGTCGGCTGTCGTTAATTCGCACTCGTCGGGACCACAATAAATTTTAGAATTATCCAGAATTCAAATTTGAAAAGTATAAAAGGAAAACATTTTTAAAGGGCTACTATTACAAAGGAATTAATGTTACAGTGTTTTTAAAGTTTATTTTCGCTGTTATCATTAGAATATGATTTAATATTAAATTAAAAGATATAAACAAATAAAGGGATTTGAAACAAGGACTATGGAAGTAGGAATGGAGGTCTCATTGATGGACAGACGGAACATGCATATGCACATGCATATACATTATATGCATACTATACGTATTTCAGAACAAAGGAAAACAGAGAGCTATTTCAAGGTTTTAAAATCCCTAAGAATCTATGGAAGAATGAAAAATTGAAGAGAAAATGAGTTTGAATAAATGAAAATTTTTAAAGTTATTCTGCCATTCAAAATTTATAAACATCATGTTTAGTTCGAATTAACCAAAAATCGAATTTATCCGGATTCGACTGAACAAGAGACGACTTTACTTCCATTTAGATTGGTTATAATTTTTTTTTTGACAAAACTGGTATAGTGAGACTATAAAATGTTAAAAAACTTTATAAGCATATGAATTTATTGCATTACTTAAAATTAAAATTTTTCTCTTGTCTAATGTATAATTTTAAATAAATATATTTTGAAAAAAAACATGACACAAAAATAGAAATAACTCCGGAAAAAATATTCGGTACTACTCTGTTATCCCGTCGACCAAAATACTATCGTCAAATTATAAGATTAAATGTCAATAATGGATGATCGTGAATTTCAATTCAATGACATTAAATACGATACACGTGTTTAACCTTCCTACCCTGAAAGGGGCTAATCGACCCATAACCATAATTTGTTTTATGCGATTCGAACCAGAACTTTTTTCATAAGAAAATTGAAATAACAGATTCAGAGAAATAAGACAAATAAATATATTAAAATGTTTTAAATAAGATTTCTGGTGTGAAATGTTTTTATCAAGATTGAGTAAAATTTTAACAGGGTAGGAAGGTTATATCGTCATTAAGTGATTTTTATTTGGACTTTGTATTTGTATTTTTATTAATATTCTATTAATTATTTGCCTTTTTTATTATTTAAAATAAAAATTACGTCAATATGTATAATTTGATTGTTAGTTTAGCGATTTGTATAATTTGGCATAATCGGTCGACGGAATAACAAAGTAGTACCAAATATTCTCTTACAATGCTTTTTCTAATATACTTACATTAAATTATGCCATTTAAAATACATATTTATTTAGAAATTATTTTATATTTCAGTGGTTAAAATTTAATGATAAGGAAAACTTATTTCATCATAAAACGTCTTTTGTTACATTTTGCAAGGTACGAAGATGAATATAACTGCATTTTTCAAAACATTCTTCACACATTCCTCTGGAGAAATAATACTTGCTTTAAGATATTAACTTATTTTCTCGAATTTATTAATTTAAGCTGTTCTTATACATTTCAAGTTGTCCCCGTGAATACTTCCAATTATTTAAATGTAATTTCTGTAAAAAGTACGAAATCTCTTGTATGTTTAGCATTTGGTATGATAAATTAGGAAAAGCAATTTTACTAATTTCAGAAGGATGCAAATTTGCATATTACTGAAATAACTTCCAAACACCTGAAATTAATCAAACAGACAAATATAAGGAAACTGAGTAATAGTAGAAGAAAACAAAAATGAATTAATATAGAAATGTAAAAAAGCATTTTATTATGTTTGTCTTAATTTTCATCACTGCTTTACATGGATTTTTTTCACGACGTATGCTATAAATATATTTTTTGATACTCTTCACAAAAAGTTACCATAATTTAAACAATTAGTTTTGAAATTCCGATTATTGCATTGTCATATTTTCAAATCGATTTTACATATTTATGACCTACATTTTGAAAATTTTGATGTTTACCGAAACGCTAGATGAGGTTCAATGTGGAGACTCGAAAATAGTTTCGATTTTTTCTGCTAATCAGCTGAAAAGGGAAGAAGAGGGAAGAGAGATTTTCTGATTTTTTCACCATAACAGCCGCAAAAAGACTTCGATCAGTTTGATAATTAATAAGCATATTGATGATGTAACCGATGATTGAACTGAGTAGATTTCAGTATTTTTACTTACCCAGTAAACGTAATATAGGGCAAGTCTAGTAATCGTTTAAAAAAAAAAAAAAAAACGATTTTTTTTCAACGGATTTACAAGTTTGAGACACTGAAGATTCCAAAAAACATATTGTTAGAAAAGAAATTTGCCGTCCGTATCTGTGTTTCTATCTGTCTGTAATCTCCCGAACAAATTTGGGTAGAGTGTTGAAATTTGACGTGTATATAGTATTATTAATAGTATAAAGCCTATTGAATATCAGTGATCTCGATTATCCAGAACCATTTTTTGGACTCTCAAAAAATACGTTCTCATGAAAGATATATAAAAATTTTCGATTTTTTTTTATTAAGGATTGAATATAAATACAATAAAAAAACATACTTTTTCCAAAATAATGAAGTCAATCGAATAATTAGTTGCCGAAATATTTTTAATAATATTTTCCTCACTCTTTGATTTTTCATGACTCTATATCTTATTCAAATTTCAATTTAAACAAATGTTTTAATTCGATATAAGCGCTTTTTCCTTCGCAGTAAGCTGTTAGTTAATATGATTACCATTTTTGAAGTTAAGATGTTTCTTTTACACATCTCGGTACAATTTCGTTATCCTGTCGACCAAAAAACTATCGCGAAACTATAAGATTTAATGCCGATAATGGCTTATCGTAAATGTCACATTCACTTGACATTATACAAGTTACATGTTTTTGTTATATCATGAAATGATTTTTTATTTGTCTACAATTCATTTGTTCTTTTGTTAATTAAAATAAAAATTATGTCAATTTTTATAATATACGAGCAGTTTTTTTTGTATAACTAATAGACGGGTTTTAAAATTTATCAACCACATATTAGTAATAGAACTTTAGTATAGAAAAAAATTAAATATATGTTTAAATTTTATTTTAGATTTGCAGTGAAAATTTTGTGTATATTTTATAAATGTTTTATTTACATATTTTGTGTTACGCATTAACATGATGAGTAAGTATTACGATAGCCCCCAACAACTATTTTTACTATCACTCATTATATCACGGTGAATATTTTTGTGTTATAACGTTTTTCTTCATAAATGTAGAAGGCTAATTAAAAATTTTAAATTATACTCAACAAACATTTCAAGTGGGGGCAACCAACTATTGCGATTTATATGAATTTTTTTCAATATATCGTTTATTGTCAGATTTTACGAATTATGCAACGACGAACAATTACATTTTCATTTGCAAAAAGGTAACTCACATATTCTTTCGTCAATTTAAATATTCGAATAGATTTATTTTTCATTTATTTTCCTCTTTCACCAGTCCCTACAAACTATAAATTATAGTTTATAAGAAATAATAATATAGGTGAAAGTAATTTTATGATGAAATACTTTAGTAAAATCAAACAAGAGAAATAGAAATTTAGTAAATTTGTGTAAGATTTTTTGGGGCTCTTGAATAGTTAATATTGTACAGATTTTTTTTAATTCCATCTCGATTTTCATCAAAATTTTGCCTTTTAATAAGTAAAAAAATCAAATTTAACTAACTTAATTGAATACAAATTTTAAATAGCTTACACAATTTCTTTTTAAACAGTATCAGGATACTTCTGTATCAATTTCATAAATGTTGATCGAAAATTACGTCAAAAGAAGCATTTCAAAAATTTGAAAACACTGAAAAATCGTTTTGAGTAAAAAAGATTTATAGTACATAAATACACTTACATTTATTATTTATTTCTTAAAACCTTCATAAATGATATTTTAATAAGAAAAAAACTGTTTTGTACTATTAAACCACAGAAATAGACTTTTTTGAGACGATTTTGCTAAAGACGATTTTTTTCAAATTAAGGTTCACTGTCCCCTTAATCGATCTTCATCCAGTTTGTTGTTTTTAAAATTGGGGTACATCAAGATATCGCCAAATTCGGCAGCGAAACATAAATCATTTATACTATTATTTTAACACAATCTAACTGATTGGTAAAGCTATCATACGAATTCAAATTCGTATAAATCATTTACTTATACCTATAATCATTGAAATTATATTTAGCTGCCTAATTTGGCTAAATTCTTATTCATATTCGTTATTGATTTTTTATAGAATCATCATGTATCTCGTTCCACAAATTTTTGTTACTTGTGTTGAGTAAAATGAGCTATATTAATATAGATATATGAATGCTACATCTTTCTTTCTCGCATTTCAAATAAAGAATCAGGCATGATCCGATATTTATTTGTATTTAAACCTTGTATCCAAAAATGTGAATGAAAATTTAAATTTTCATATTAAACGTTAAAAATGATTATAAATTATAAATTCCTCATACTAACAGCGGAAAATCTATCATATTTCAAATGTTTCAGTTATTATTATTTTGAGTGTTTCCTGCTATGATCGTAATTTTCAAATGCCAATTAAATAAACAGCTAATGAAAAATACATTAAGAAAAACGATGTAATTTTCAGAATAAAATTTCGCTCCTTGCACAGTGAACAGTTTTTTTTTTTTTTTTTTCAGATGACAACTTATACCCACCTCCATCTGTTTCAACACAATGTGTCTAAATAATAGTAACACATAGAACATATGCATCTAATGTAAGAAGCTTCATTGCAAAATTTTTTTTTATATAAAATTGCTCTGAAAATGAAATAAATTCGTACACCACTCTTTCAGATTTTAGATAAATTTCGCAGTGTCAAATTAACGACAACGTGTACTGATTGTACCTAAATCTAGAACTTAACCAATTTTTATAGGTTTCTCATACTGGATTCATTTTATGTTTCATGATTTCTTAAAACAAGGCTTATTAGGATTCTACAGTAAAGCAGCAAGGCAACAATTCTACAGATAAATGAGTATGTAATGACGAAATTGTTAAGTTTTTTCACCTACTTTATGCATGATTTGTTTATAGTAAGTTGAGTGACATTTTACTTTTACTTACATTTTACTTACTTGATTTATTACTTTTAACAGAACCTGTGACAAATGTTCATGGTGGAAATATTTGTCTTTAAATAATCGTTTGTCCGCTATCTTGGATAAGCGCCATGGTTTCGCCATGGTTCGTGGCCATAAATTCGCTGTATTTCGTTTGTAAAATAACACAAAATGTTATGTTTGATTTTCATTGCAATCATATTATGAAAATATATTATGCTCATATAATATACAGAATATATGAACTTAATATATATATTCATTAAATGTATTACTCATAATATTAGTCATATTATGAGTACTATATAACTGATGCAATCGGCCAGGCTGTTTCGAACAACTCAAGTATTCAAACACTGCTGTGCCGATTTTCTCCTGGAAATTAGAATAAGATAGATATATAAACAGATGATAAATAGTTCAAATTGAGCCATATGTTTTTGGATGGTGAGTGATAAACTGAAAGCAACGTATTTCAGTATGATTAATCTATTGGACTAATATCTACAAAAAATACGAGAAAAAGAGAAAATGGCGAAATATTTTTATGATAGAATGAAAATCGAAGTGCACGAGAGTAAATGTAAAAAGTATATGGGGAAAATAATGTTGACTGAAAAAATAAATTCCCTTTCTTTTGTTTATAAAATGACATAAAACGTTATGCTTGACTTTCATTATTGTGATATTATGAAAATATATTATACTCATATGTCATAAATATAATACTCAGAATATATGTACTTAATACATATATCCATTAAATATAATACTCATAAAATTATTCATATTATGAATATTATATTTAAATAACCATTTTCCGATATCTTGGACAAGTGCCATGATTTTGAAAACTGATACAATCGGCCGGGCAGGATAGAACAACTAAAGTAATCAAACACTGGAGTGTGGATTTTTTCTGAGAAATTAAGAGTAGATAGTTATATAAACAAACGATAAATGATTCAAAATTAGCTATATATTTTTGGATAATCGGTGATAAACTGAAAGCAATGTATTTCAGTATGATTAATCTATATTAGACTGATATCTAGTAAAACATACATAATAGATAGTAAAATGTCGAAATATCTTTATGGTAGAATGAAATTCGATTTGTCAGAGAGTAAGTGTAAAATGTGAATGGAGAATAAAATATTGACCTCAAAAAAATCAATTCACTTTCTTTCGTTTGTAAAATAACATAAAATGTTATTTTCATTACAATCATATTATGAAATTATATTATGCTCATGTAATACACAGAATATATGAATGTAATACACATATTCATTAAATATAATACTCATAATATTAGTCATATTATGAGAATTATTTTTAAATAACCATTTTCCGCTTTCTTGGAAGGGTGCCATGGTTTCGAAAACTGATACAATCATCCAGGCTGTTTCGAACAACTCAAGTAATCAAACACTGGAGTGTGGATTTTCACTGAGAAAATGTGAAAAAGATAGCTATATAAACACATGATAAATGGTTCAAATTTATGTATATATATTTTTGGACGGTCTGTCATAAACTGAAAGCAGCGTATTTCAGTATGATTAATTTATTGGACTAATATCTACAAAAAAATACGTGAAAAAGAGAAAATGGCGAAATATCTTTATGATAGAATGAAATTCGATCTGCCAGAGAGTAAACGTAAAATGTGAATGGCGAATAAGTTACTGGCTTAAAAAAATTCGCTTTTTTTCGTTTGTAAAATAACATAAAATGTTATGTTTGATTTTCATTGCAATCATATTATGAAATTATATTATTCTCATATAATATACAGATTATATCAACTTGATACATATATTCATTAAATATAATACTCATAATATTACTCATATTATGAGTATTATATTTAAATGACCATTTTCCGCTATCTTGGACAAGTGCCATGGTTTCGAAAAATGATACAGTCATCCAGGCTGTTTCGAACAACTCAAGTACTCAAACACTGCTGTGTCAATTTTCTCTTAGAAAATGAGAATAAGATAGCTATATAAACTTATGATAAATGGTTCAAAGTTAATCATATGTTTTTGGACGGTCGGTGATAAACTGAAAGCAACTTATTTCAATGTGATTAATCTATTGGACTGATATCTACAAAAAAATACGTGAAAAAGAGAAAATGACGAAATATCTTTATGACAGAATGAAAATCGTTGTGTCAGAAAGTAAGTGTAAAATGTGAATCGGGAATAAAATGGTGACTGAAAAAATAAATTCCTTTTCTTTTGTTTATATATTATGCTTGAATTTCATTGTAGACATATTTTGAAAATATATTATACTCATATGTCATAAATATAATACTCAGTATATATGTACTTAATATGTATATTCATTATTAAATATATGTGACTGATATATAATATTATATCATGAGTACTAGTATATTTAAAGGACCATTTTCCGATATTTTGGACAAGTGCCATGACTTTGGGAAATATATACAATCGGCTGGGCAGATTCGAACAACTCAAGTAATGAAACTCTGCCGTGTGGAATTTCTACTGAAAAAATGAGAATAAGATAGCTGTATAAACAGATGATAAATGGTTCCAATTTAGCCATATGTTTTTTGGATAACCAGTGTTAAACTGAACGCAACGTATTTCAGTTTGACTAATCTATATTCGGCTGATATCTAATAAAATATACACAATAAAATGTAAAATAGCGAAATATCTTTATGGTAGAATTGTGACATGTCGGTCTAATGAAGACATATTCTGAGTAGAATTAAAAACGCAAAACTTTTATTTACTGTAATTGGGGAACGGAGTGTGGAGCAAAGATCGGTATTTTGGACAATGAAACATACTACTATGAGAATAAATTTTAGCTTGTACTTACATTACAACTAAGTCCGGCTCAAAACACTCTCGGCTCCTAAGTCGGCTCTTCTCTTCAGTTCGTGGACTACTTTTACTAACCTGTAAATAACACAAATACCTTTATTTTAAACAACCAGAGTGCAAAATTACTCTGAAGTAACTCTTACCGAACTCCTGTACTGAGGCTCTCTACTTTCATTAGTCACACGTCAGCACTACTATACGTCGCTGGAGGCTCTACCCAACTCACACACCCTCCAACTCACAACTTACAGCTTTCACACTTTGAAAACTAAAGACGAAGCTAGAAATTTGCATAAAAACTCAAAAAACAGCAGTTAACTGTAGATCGAAGGCGCTTGACATCTAAGAACATTGCGATCCCACTTAAAACACCAGAGTGCATTTATTAGGGACACTCCCTCACATAATGAAATTTGATTTGTCAGAGCATATGTTTAAAATGGGAATGGAGAATAAAATGTTGACCTAAAAAAACAGATTTCCATTTCCAAAATTACATAAAATGGTATGCTTGACTTTTAATATAATATAGTACGTAAGAAAGATTTCTTTATTTTATTTTATATGGAAATTCACATTTTTTCCTTTGTACGTTTTTTGGGTCTCTAAGAAAAACTTCAAAAATTGGAATTTTAACGTTTACCTGGGAAAAAGTTTTTAATCAAATTCAAAATTTAATCAAAAGTGTGCATTTTAACATCCTGTTTAATCAAATTTTAATTATAAAAAGTTGTGTTTAAAGTTCTGCTTCATACAATTACGCGATCCATTCTTATCTTGATATGTGTTTCAATTATATCTGGATCTCGAAAATTAAGAAAAGAACTTTTCTTCTTTAATATATACATATATATATATATACTTTATTTTAATGGTAATCGTAATCCTTTCCTCGTACAATTACGAAAATTTCCATGTTCTAATTTTTCATTGAAATTGTACTTTAATATCGCAATTATATTTTAGAGAAGTTTGATAAAAATCCGAGTATTATAGATACAGCTAAAACGATTTTATTACACGGCTATCATTTTGAAACATTACAGCCACCTCATTTAAATTAACTATTCTCAATTTGCGGGATTTTTTTCGACGAATTAGTGAAAAGTGTGTTCAAAGTGGTAAAACTTTTGTGTTTATATTATTATTATTATTATCTATTAAATTGAAATTTTTTTATTGTTATTCCTCAAGTTCAGTTTGATAAAGTAAGTAATAGAAATGCAAAATAAATTCAGTTTTCACTTTTATTTCTATCGTATTACCACAATTTCTTTTTTCTATTAAATTACTTAACTTATCGTAAATCCGATAATTAAAATTTCACAGCACAATATTAAAAAAAAAAGTAGAAAAGTTTTGAAAAATAACTCTAAATGTTCAAAATTGAGCGAAAACATACTTTTTAAAATTGGAAAAATGAAATTGATAAATTCTGTTCTCTACTTTTTGCATGATCGGTTTATATTAACTTGAAATAATACATAATTATATGTATTTTTTATAAATATGTTAAAAGATACTTTTTTAAGTATAAAAACATTTCCTGTTTAAAATATAAATGTCACGTGTAGTTTATTGCTTTTATCAGAACCTTTACATTATATTCATGCTGGAGATATATGTCTATAAATAACCATTTTCCGCTATCTTGGACAAGTGCCATGGTTTTGGATACTGATACAATTGGCCGAGTAGATTCGAACGAACAGCTGAAGTAATCAAAGACTGCTGTGTCGATTTTCTCAGAGAAAATGGAAATAAAATAGCTATATAAATATATGATAAATGGTTCAAATTTAGCCATATATTTTTGGATGGACAGCGATAAACTGAAAGCAACGTATTTCAGTATGATTATCCCTTGTACAGATATCTCCAAAAAGATAGATAATAAAAAGAAGAATGTGGAAATATCTTCATGATATAATCAGATTCGATTTGTCAGAGCACATGCGTAAAATATGGATGGAGTATGTAATGTTGAACTAAAAAAATAAATTCGCTTTTTTTCGCTTTCAAAATGACATAAAACGTTATGTTTGACTCTCATTATAGTATATCACTTAAGCAAAATTCCTTTATCACATTTTGTATGCAGTGTCATGCATTTTTCTTTGTAATTATTATTTTTTCCTATATAAGAAAAACTTCAAACATTAAAATTTCAATGTTACATGATAAAATGTTTTAAAAGTTTTCCTGTTTACATTCTGATTAATCAAATTTTGATAAAAAAATAAAATATATATTTATGTTTTGTAAATTATACACTAAAAAGCTTCTTGTAGGTTCTGTTTCATAAGATTATTTGTTCTACTCTTTTTTGCAGTATGTTTCAATTATATCTGAATCAAGAGAAATAATAAAGTAGATTTTATTTTTAAAACAGAAAAAACATAGTTTATATTAATAGGAATCGTTACCGGTCATTCATCATAAATGAAAAAATATCAATTTCTAATTTTTTCTGGATTAATCTATTATTGATACTCTATTATTGATAGCATGTTTAAAGACGTTTCGTAAAGATCCGAGTATTATCGATGTAACTAAAAACGTTTTTATTACATCTATCTCTTCAAAATATCATAGCCACTACACTAATTTTTCTCAGTTTGTACTTTTTTCGACGAATTAGCATGTTTGAAGATATATATATATTATTTGACTTTAATTTATTCTTTTGGTTGTTCCTCAAATTAAAATTGATAAATGAAACATTGGATTTACAATAAAATTTAAACCTTTTTTCAACACATAGAAATGTAAAACAAATTAAGTTTTTACTGTACTTTTACTTGAATTATACTTAATCTGATCGTTAAAATTATACAGCTCAAATCTATTTTTTTAAATAGTTCTAAATGGTCAAAATTGCAAGGAAAAATGCATTTTAAAATTGATAAATTGACATTGATAAATTATTTTCTCAAATTTTACATAATTTTTTTATATTAATATGAGTAAAATTATGTAACAAAAAAATAGGAGTAATACAGATTACATATTAATTTTATTTTTCTATTTATAAACCTATTATTTATACCATCTTTCTTTTTATAAATAATTGGATATTTCTATATATTCTTTTCTTATATAATAAAAAAGGTATATTTTAAGCATGAAAACTCTTTCTGTTTAAAATATAAATGTAACATACAATTTATTGCTTTTAACAGAACCTGTACAAAATTGTCAAACTGGAGATATATGTTTTTAAATAACTATTTTCTTATCTTGGACAAGTGCCATGGTTTTGGAAACTAATCCAATCAGCCGGGCATATTCGAACAACTCAATTAATAAAACACTGCTGTGTGGATTTCCACTGAGAAAATGAGCAGAATATAGCTGTATAAACTGATGATAAATGGTTGAAATTTAGCTGTATATTTTTGGATGGTCAGTGTTAAACTGAAAGCAATGCATATTAGTATGATTAATCTATTGAACTGCTATCTACAAAAAGATATATTATAAAAACAAAAATGGCGAAATATTTTTATGATCGAATGAGATTCAATTTACCTGAGTGAAAGCATAAAATGTGGATGGAGAATAAAATGTTGACCTAAAAAATCGCTTTCTTTCGTTTGTAAATTGGCATAAACTGTTATGCTTGACTTTCATTATAGTATATCACGTAAGAAAGATTACTTTTTTATATTTGGTTTGGACATTCACGATTTTTCCTTTGTCTTATTTATTTATTTTTTTTTTCGTCTCTGAGAAAAAATTCAAACATTAGAATTTCAATGTTTACTTGGGAAAATGTTTTTAAAGTTTGCATTGTAACATCCAGATTAATAAAATTGTAATTAAAAAGTAAAATATATTTATGTGATGTAAAATATGTGCTAAAAACCGCTGTAATGTTGTGTTTCATACAGGTAGGTGCTATATTCTTATTTTGAAGTGTTTTTCAATTGTAAATGGACCACGAGAATTAAGAATTGAGCTTTTATTCTAAAATAATAATAATAATTTATTTAATGGGCGATACAAACGCAATAAAAATAGGGATATCATAAATTTTATTTAAAATATTGCCGGTAAAAGTATTAATTAAAATTATGCCTTTATTTTTGCAGTAGGATTTTTACATTATATAATGAAGGTAAATTAAAATAAATTATAATTAAAATAAGAAGTATTTATCATTTTCTTCGTGGGAAAAAGGTGATTCACACCTAAAAAAATAAAATTACATGAAATATTTTTTTTCCATTGACACAAACACAGTGTTTCTTTTAGTATTTCTGTTTTTGCAAAAATCAGTATAATGAAACGAAAAAATTTTCGTTTTTTAATGATGCTTTAATTAGAGCTTAATTACCGTAACGATAATTGCATGGATATTTAATAAAAACCAAACATTTTATTAAAGCTTTTGTCAAAATAAAAAAAATAAAGGAACTTAATTAGGGATTTTTTCCTTCAACATGTAGTACCTGTTTCTTGGTTTTTTTTAAAAATAAAAATTGAATTTGCTGTATAATAAAAGTATAGAATGCTGAAATCTTTGAAATTTTTAAGAGCTCTATGTAAAAAAATAACAATTGTTATAACACGCGTTCGCAAATATATAAATATGTATCACTTATAGTCATCCTCTGGTCTGTCTGTCAGTCTTTTTGTCTGTCCACCTATTACAGCTCACAAAACTACCCAAGCAAATTGTTTAAAATTATATATATAATCGTGCAGAATTTTCTCACGTCATTTTAAATTTTATGAAAATTGAATCAAAATTTAAAAATGTATATATTTATAAAAGTTTTATTTTATTTTATTTTATTTTATTCTAATAAATCTTATCATTCGTAATTAATTCAAAAAATTCCATGATTGATAATAATTCTAGTTGGCCATTGCGATTTCTTCCTACTTATAATGGAGTCCCATTATTTCTGTATAACTGAATTTCATATCAATACAAAAAACCCTGAACGGGTTAAAAGCTTGTGACGCAGCAATTTATCTTACATCTCTAAGAATTTTAAATTTGGGACTTAAAACTAATGATATCAAAATTTATGTGACGCTATGCTATTAATATATATATACACATATTAAAATTTATTCATTAATGCTTTATCATTTACATCTTTCTTAATTTCGAAATATGAATCTTAAAAGTTATGATATCAAAATTTAAGTGACGCCTTGATGAGACTTTTAACGATGTTTTAAAATTCCATTTATTTATTTATTTATTATCTAAATACATTTACATATCTAAACAATACTTTTCATTTTCCAATACACTGTCAAATACATCACTTTCACTGAATATATATAATGCACTGAAATGTTTTATTTGAATAAATTAGCATATCTTTTGTGCTACGCTATCCAAAATCAAAAGTAACATTTAAATAAATATTTTTGCGTCATTGAATCTATTTGCATATATTTAACTTAGTTTAGATACAATGGTGCAAAAATATTTATTTAAATGTTACTTTTGATTTTGGATAGCGTAGCACAAAAGATAAGCCAATTTATTCAAATAAAACATTTCAGTGCATTATATATATTCAGTGAAAGTGATGTATTTGACAGTGTATTGGAAAATGAAAAATATTGTTTAGATATGTAAATGTATTTAGATAATAAATAAATAAATAAATGGAATTTTAAAACATCGTTTAAAGTATCATCAAGGCGTCACTTAAATTTTGATATCATAACTTTTAAGATTCATATTTCGAAATTAAGAAAGATGTAAATGATAAAGCATTAATGAATAAATTTTAATATGTATATATATATATTAATAGCATAGCGTCACATAAATTTTGATATCATTAGTTTTAAGTCCCAAATTTAAAATTCTTAGAGATGTAAGATAAAGTGCTGCGTTACAAGCTTTTAACCCGTTCAGGGTTTTTTTGTATTGATTCAATTGTACATAAATAAATCCTACCTGAATTGCTAACACCAATATCCATAACTTGCCGCGTTCGGATTCAAAACAAAACTAGACAAGTGGCGCCCCTAAGCGTATGAATACATGACTTTCCAACAACAAATAATTTAAAATAATTTTTGTTTGAAAACTTAAAAAAAATCATAAGTCGAAAGTATATTGAATATGTATAATTAAAAAATATTTTCCTATTTTAAAAAAGGATTCAAAATATTTTTTCCACAAAATGCAAAAATATCCAATGTAAGAAACGTAATATTTTCTTCTTACGAAAAATAAAGGCAAAATAAATAGAAATTTGATTTAGTATATATTTATTGAATGTTTTAAAGCACATGATAAGATTTTTTGTAGTTTAAAAAACATTTATTGCTTCGATGCGACTTTAACTGTGACCATAACTACATATGCCTTTTCGCAGTGTCTTCGTCTGCTAACCCATAGAATAACATGTAATCCGCGAGCTAATATAGTCCAATTTTCCAAGACCAATATATAACAAACAAGAGTTTTCCTAGAAACAAGGCAAGTCTTATTCCCTCTATCTTAAAGAGATTCATATTATATATAAGTTTTAATAAAATCTCCCAGCCCGTTTTCTAGATCTCATTATCAGGAACAAACACCATCGATTTCAGTTTAAAAATGGTTATCGAGATCTAAAAATATACGGCACGTAGAAATGTAAAAATTATAGGATAGGATTAGACTGGGAATGTAAGACTATATTAAAAAAATTGGACCATTCTGACCAATATTTGCTGAGTTATTAGAAGGCGGCTTTTCCGATTTCCTTTGATGTTGAGTTTGCTGTATATATGAAGTTCCGCATCTACCCTTATGACGATGGTAGGTTTTGATGATGGTAGGTTTATTTACAAAACGTAGAAGTTATCCTTCTATAAAATATGTTAAGAAACTGTACTAATATTGATATATAGCAGGGCTGTCCAACGTGGCGCCCGCGGGCGCAGTGGCGCCCTTTGGAGGTTTTCTTGGCGCCCTCATGAAGATTTTCTATTATTGAACATTTTAGAAACAAAATTCCATTATAAAGAATACTTTATTTAAAGTTATTTATGCTTTATCAGATATATATTTAAAACCTGTGTTTGGCGCATTTTTGGTTTGTCGTTCTAATTTAAAAACCAAAACCAGAAACATACTTTAAAAATTTAATCATCTATGTTTTTGCGATTTTTAGATATTGTTTATGTAGTGTAATTATGATAGTTAAATTTCTTAAAAGCTGGAAATAGCTTTTTTTAATACTTAAGAAATAATAGAAAAATAAACGTTTTCACCTGTCCTCCTGCCCTTTGAAGATGTGTATGAAAGCTCAATTTTTTTTTCTTTCTGTTGTCACAATGGCCCATTAGCTGTCTTATATAAAAGATAAAGAGAGCTTAATTTTTCTTTGACTTTTAAAATTTTAGAGGCTTTTTTCCTTTGTTTTTTTACCTGTAATTTTGCTTAGAAAAATTAATAAACAGTGCAGAATGATTTCCATCTATGAAATGCACTTCCAGATACCTTTTGCCTTTAAAGGAAATCACACTGTATTTTCTCATTCTGAAAGAAACTTAGCAATATCTCCGATTTTCATATTTATTTATTTGTGATAGACGCGACTAAAGTTTCTGGCACCTTGCCCTACAAACATTTTGATACAGACTTATCATAAGAAAAAAATGTATAATTTGAAATTTAATATATGTAGCTCCAGAACTGCAGGGGTCTTTTATTTTACCGCTGTACTATTAATTTGAATTATATTAAGATGTGCGTGTATACCTATACTATACGATAATATTGCCACCATGTTTTGAGTCACGAAAATAGTTGCGCCCTTCATTGAGTTACAAGAACCAAGGTGCGTCCCTGGATTCTGAAAGGTTGGACAGGCCTGATATATAGATTTTGAATATTACTGTCATCGTGAAGAGAAATAATAATATGAAAGAATGTTCTATTCCGAGAATATTAATAATATCAGTAAATCTATAAATGTGTTAATACCATATAAGTTTAATTAATTACCATATTCAGTACGCATTAAATTTCAGAAATGATATTTTCAAATGTAATCCTACATTATACAAATTTATGTAACGCTACAAGTGTGTAGTATTAAATATATTATTCCAGTTTATATTGCATCATTGCAAAAGTTAAGTTATTCTATAAAACTGGAACCAGCATACTGCCATCAATTGTATGGAATAACATCAGAAAGAATTCTTACAGTGTATTTACGATCCATTAAAATTCTCTTTGTTTTGCGTTTATCATAACTTTACAGATGTGTGAATATTATTGGAATAATTGCGATTTTTTTTCAGTTTTTCTTGATTAATATTATATAAACTTACAATGATTTATGAAAGGTAATTTTTTATGTTGATCCCGTCAATTTTTTAAATCTGTTACAATAGTTTTTGGGATATAATTTTGTTAAATGTAGTCATTTGTAAAAAAGAAAAATATTTGATACAAAGTAATCAATTTGTTTGCGTTGCATAAAGAATTTGTCTGATTAAAAAACAAATTTAAAATAAAATTGCAAAATCGTCTACTTGCTGCGCTAGTATTTCTTTCTTTTCTTAAATTGGCACTAGTATTTATTTTATTCATAAAACAACTCTTTCAACTGTTTGAATTTGTAGTCTTAGAGGCTGTTCTTCATACAGTGTAAGTGGAATCGGCTGGCATTCTGCCAACCAGAGGTCTTACAAGTGTGGTCTTATAGTAGTAGTTATTTAGTATATAATTTGAAATCATATGAACATATACATCTGAACTAATAAAAACTAACATAGAATTTACATTCCATCCTTACTGCATAAAATACCATTCAAAATTTTATACAGTTATTTAAAATGTAAAAATTTTATTCAAGTCTTACTACAACAAATATTAATGGCTATTATAGTATAAATATTGAAGAAAACTAACAAAACATTCTTCATAATTGTTCCTCTATTGGCGGTCTCTTCTTTTCTCTCCAGGATTTATAATTCTGATCTCACGATAATATGATAAAGTAATGTTTATCTCTATGCGTCCGAAAATATCTATATTATAAAGGCCAAACGTATCTGTGCGTAACGCATATGTCATTTTGTGAATGGCAACACTTTCAAATTTAAAATGAAATTTCAGTATTTCAATTTTTGCTACTGCAAATTTTTAAAATTCTGCATATCGCAACTTTTCAATTCTTATATCATCGTGTAGGGGAAAAATGTACTTTTAAATGAAATTTGTTTGAAAGCTGTATCTTAATTTGTTTTTGAAATATTAATTTTTTTGTAGTTTTTAATGCGGCTTTTCTAATTGTGGCAGCAGGAGTACTCCATTTCAATTAAATGAAAGGAAAAAAGGGAAGAAATTGATAACTGTGTCTTTATGTTGTCATTTTTTCATTAAAAGGGGAAAAATTAAATTTAAATATCTTCCGTTATAAAATCCGGTGAATTTTGATTTTATTTACAAATTTCATTAATTTGATTTACTCGTAATATAATATCAACAGTTTAATATATGTTTCAGCTAATAGTAATGAGACTTTGAGTTTTGAATCAAAATGATCAAATTAAAATGCCAATTTTTTCTGAAAAGATGAATACAAATACGAAATGTGCATTTGTAAATTTTGATATGATAAAAATAATGCCGGATTTAGATTTCTGGGGGGAAAAATTTCTATGATCAAGTCAATGTTGAACAAATTTTGCTTTTTTTTTTCATTTTGGAATACTAGCATAAGAAATAAGAACCTAAATTGATAATTTTATCATAATAACATTATTATTTTGGTACTACTTGGTTATTCCGTCGACCAATTTCGTCAAATTATACAAATCACCAAACTAATATCCAAATTATGCATGTTGACATAAATTTTATTTTAAATAGCTAAGAAACAAATACTTAGTAGAATATTAATAAAAATATAAATATAAAGTCGAAATAAAAATCACTTTATGACGTTTTAAACACGTGTATCGTATTTAATGTAATTTAATGTGACATACACGATCATGCATTATTGGCTTTTAATCCTATATTTTGGCGGTAATTTTTTGGTCGACGGGATAATCAAGTAGTACTATTTTTTTTTTTTTACTGCTTACATGCACAATTAAAGTTTAATTTTAACAATTTCTACAACTGAATTTTATAGAAATAGTGTTTTGTTAACTTTAGATTGAATATCATTTTTTTAAGAGTTAGACTTACCAATATAAAATGCATTATTTACTATAACTAATTTTGTAGGTTTACTAGAAATGAATGGAACAGTTACTTTTTTAACCTTTTCTTTCGTCGAAATTTGACGGTTCTACCTTGTGAATGATAAAAATCATACTTTATTGTTAAGGAGCACGAAAAACATCTTTCATTTATTCTTTTTTGGTAACTTTAGTTTTTTCATTATATTTATAGTATAAAGTATATTTTCTGACATGATTTCTGATAACATTTTAATTTTAAGTACACTTTTATGTTCGTTAGTAAATATATAAATACTTAATGCATAAAATTGTCATGTATAATCATTACAAATTTTGTCGTGTAATTTTAAATCTTATGAAAATCGAATGAAAAAGTGAACATGTATTAGCAAAAGTTTTCTTCATTCTTTTAAATATAATCATATGTAAATTATTCAATGATATCAATTGATGAGAAAGAATTCTAGATTGCAATGACGATTAATTCATATTCAAGATGGAATCATATTATTTCCGCATTATTGAAATTAATATGTTCCGTTGTAAATATATATATACATATATCATCTATACATTTTGGAATAAAAGTGCAAAATTTATTACACCGACTGCTGAATGTTTATTAAAGTAGCTGCAGCATAAAGCCATGTTTGACGTACTATTTTTGACTTATTTTAAACTTTCATAGGATGAATGTCATTTACTTTAAAACAATTATAATAGAGACACAGATGTATATGAGTGTACTGTTAAAAAAAAATCTGAAATTCACGGATATATTTTTTCTGAATTTCACAAAAAATGGTCCTTTTCACAACAAAAGGTCATTTTCCATTAAAAGTCAGAAAACTTCGCCACATTTTTTGAAAATAACGAAACGGATGGAAATAGAAAGAAAAAACACAGACATACCGTAATCTGCGGGTCTACATGGCCGAGTGGTCAAGGCATCCACACCATTGTGGGTTCGATTACCACTGGCGCCATGAAATAATGAAAACATAAAAAATCCCTTTTAAATTACTTTAAATTTTTTCTGTTTGCTTTTCTCTCATTTCTTATTAAAGGAATATTTTAGCAGCCCAAAATAAGTAAATAAATAAGTAGTGTGCGACAATTAAAAAAAAAAATGCCTAACATTTTTTTTTTGCACAATCTTTTTTTTTTTTTTTTTTTTTTTTTTTTTTTGTAAAAAGGGAATAACAGAAATTTTTAAATTATTCATTCATAAAAAAAAAAAAAAAAAAAAAAAAAAAAAACCTAATGATTTTAAAGAGTGATTTTTACAAAATTAAATTGGTTAAAAAATTAAACTAGTTAAAAAATTAAAATTGAAAAAAATATATATAAGTTTTCTGAATCGGTCTAAAATAAAATAAAATAAACCGTTTACGAATGTTCTAATGGATATATTTGAAAGGAAATCTTTGAGAAGCACAATAGATTTTCCCACTAACTCGTAAAAGACATACCTTCTACAAACGGGCATCAACATCTTTGGCTCAGTCAGTGAAGAATGTTTCCACTGTCAAAAGGTATCGATTTCGATCCTCAGGACAGCTAATAATTAAATTATGCAATTAATTAATTAATTAAATTATGCAAAGGAAAGATGTTAAATAATATAGCAGTGCAAAACCACTCGGAAATTTCAAATTCTTTGACGATTAATTAACTTTAAAAGTTAAATTAAAATAATACTATAAAAAATCAAACCTTGTAAAGGTAAAGACCCCACAAACGCTCGACTTAAGGCCATAAGCTGGTTTCGTCGCGGCCAAAAGGAGTTAAGGTCATTTGTACAAAAACAATGCTGTACCGCAAGTGAGCCGCCGCTAATTGCGGCAGCTATCGGCGAGCCGTTAACGGCTCGGCGACGAAAGAACTGTTGCATTTATTTTGCTGATAAACTCTTAAAGGTCGGTTTCGGGCAAAAAAGTAATGGCCCTCCAACATCTAGAAAATAGAGGGCTAATATAAACTGACCAGCATTTTCATTTTAAAAGAGGAAATGTATACATTTTTGGTCTTTATTTTTTTTTCAAAAATTATTTTAAATCTGGGTTTTATCAAGCATATGCATACTTTACGAGATTTATATTTAAAACAATAAAAAAGATGACATATTTTATTTAGTTTGAAAATATTTTTATAAAAAATAAAAATTGTCACCAAAATGTATACATAATTCCAAGTTTTTTCTTCACCGGCACACTTTTACATTCATTATTCATAAAAAAGTGTTGAAAAAAAATGAATAAATATTTAAAATATAGTAAAATAATTTAAAATAACTATTAAAACAGAAAAACGCTTTTAGATTGTGCCTAAAGCAGTCCATTTCCATCCCCCTCCTCCCCATTACTCAGTCGTGCAAAATTTTCGCATACATGCATAAAATCATTTTTAGTCGTACATGCATAATATATTTCTAAAATTGTCGATTTCTGTATCAGTAAAATTGGCTTAAAAATACAATTAGGTTAACATTTTTTTTTTCTAGGAAAAATCATTCTAAAATATAAAAAATGTTATTATCAGAAAAAAAAGAAAGAATGTATTTTGATTAATTTGCATCTGCAAATGCGGAAACAAGGGAGAGGTTATAGTGCTAATAATTCTCCCTATGTTTCTGTAGAACAATACATTAAAAAAAATTGTTTATTTTGTATCAAAAATGCTTTGATATTTCAATGCTTAAACATATGCTTTTGATACATTTTGTTATATCCACAGGTTCGAAACTATTAAACTCGAAAAAAGTTTATTCTATGTCTATAGATTCACAGGAACTTGAAAATCTTTCAATTTTATACTAATTTCCGTCTAATATGGAGTCCGCCATACAGAGAGTATATACTGTATTTGTATTGTTACATTTATTTTGTTAAAAAATAATGATTTCTTAAGAATATAACTGTGAATTCAAACAAAAGATTTGTTTTATTAAATTGTGATTTTTAAAAGACATTTTCGTTTTCGTTAAAAGACATTTTCGTTCCCCCCTCCCCCTTTCCTCAGCAGATGATGAAATTTTATAAAGGCTTTTTTAACTTTCAAAAACAGAGAAAAAAAATTCTTGTAACTAAAAAATAAGTTTGAAAAAGATATTAATGAAGACAAGTTTTTATTATTATTATTATTATTATTATTATTTAATCTATAATTATATATTTTGTTAAATAATAACAAGTAAAAATATCCCCCTAAAACATTTTCTTTTTCACAGTATATCCGCTAAAAAACATTTGGCGATTAGAGGAAGTAGAGAAGGGTGCTCAAGGTCACTATTGCCTGGGGCGGGGGGATTTCTTGGAATTTAAGTGGGGTTCGCTAGTGAAACTGGACAGGGATTTGAAGCTTTCAATTTTGCATTATCATTCTTCTTTCCACTGTCGTTGTAGTACGTAGTTGGCAGGCATATAACGCAAGCAGAAATTCTCCAAAGAAAATTATCCAGATTAATATAGTAAGTGTTACCTAGTATTATATGTTTATTCATTAAAATTTTAATAGATTAGAATCTGAGTTTATTTTTGCATCATTGCTTTTAACATTAAATCGTTGTAGAGTAATGTAATATAAATCTATGTGAAATTTTTACCAAACGTAGAATATTTACTTATGTTATTTCTAGTGCAAAGCATGCGATTAAGAAATATCGCAAAAATGTGATAATTTTAATTTAATTAAAGTTTTTTCTTATTGTTGAATCATTTCGAAGTAAATATTTTTATTTTGCGACCATGTACACGTATACTATAAAAAATATTGTGAAGTCTTGAATAGTTTATTATACATAAAGTTTATTCTTATTTTAAAACCCCCTGACTGCCCAGCCAAAGGGTAATATTGTAATGTTGTTTTCTCTGTAATTTATTAAAAATATAAAAAAAGATGTTTTTTTCCAGCCTGATGCAAAATACGTTATTAGTATCGGTGTATAATCTTTGATAGCATCAATCTTAACTTAATTTTTCAGAACTGGGTTTTATTTGTGGAATTATACTAATTTATATATTGCTTATGTTGCAGTGAAACCGGCAGCTTAGTGTGTGAAAAAATCAGCCGGCGGCAGTAAGGAGGTTAATAGGTAAAACATACATTTTTTTTTCACACGTGAGTTTAAATTAGTAATACAGGGCATATGTTTAAAAAATACCACAAAAGCTTGATAATCTTAATTTAAATAAAATTTATTCTTATTGTTGTTACTGTATTTTTTAGAATAATGATTGGTAATTTGGTATCGTTCATGGTTAATATTAGATAATATTTAATATATATTGCCTTTATCATATTAATATTTTTGTAAATTAAAAAATATTGAGCTTATTATTTATTCTTTTTTCTCAAAATTTAGAATTTTCTCGTCGTTTGACAGTAATGTATGTTATTTTCCGATCATGTCATAAAAATATTGTGAAAGCTTAGTAGATTAAATTTATTTTTATTGTCAAAAAAATCGATAAAATTTTTTCGCATCATTTAATACCCGTAAAATTTAGACTAGCATAGAAATTTTTATTCATTAAACAATAGGATAAAGTTAAAAACAGAAAAAATTCAATTCAATAAAATTGTGTAAAATCGTTAAAATAATGATGACATTTAAAATTACTGCAAAGATTAAAAAGATTAAACTACGTTTGTGAGGTATTGACTATTGGTGTAATATTTGAATACAGTTGCTACTTTACTCAAGGGAAAACACCTTTTTGCTAATGTTCATCCTATGGAAGCAAAAAATTAAAATATCTCTTTTCCATTTCAATAATATGTACCATACTTTTCGGCATGTAATCCGAGGATTAAACAATTCTCTTTTGACCCAGAAATTTTATTTAGTAAATGAAGCTAAATGTTTACTGTTATCCAATAAATTAAAGTTTATTTAAAATATTTCTGAGTCGAAAAGTGATTGTTTGATTGGGGAATTATGCGCCGAGAATTACGGTTTGTATATATATATATGTATATTGCATTGGATTGCTGATGTTGATTTCTGAAAAGAGCTCGTTTAGATTTTCAAATTTGTTACTTTGTTCATAGTTTTTTTTTTTTTTTTTTTTTTTTTTTTTTATAATTAGGATATTATATTTTTCAAAAGAAAAAAAATACTAAAAATAAAAAACTGTAAAGAAGAAAAAATTGTAAAGATCCACCTCAGTTATCCAGTGCAAGAAAAAATATTAAAATTCAAATTAGAACGAAATATTTACCCCACCCCCCCTCCCAACCTTATTATTAACATTAACAAGTGTGTGTTTTCGTGTGAGTAAAGTTTTTTCATAAGCTCTGAAAGAAAAATCTAAATGTGAAATTTAAAAATATTTAAATGATGCAAATATAACGATTGTTTCTCAGATTATAATTTAATAAAGTTTTAATAAATTAGCATATACTGGTAACACGCTTACCAATAAATGTAAAAATCGCATTCAATGAAAGAAAAAAATATATATTTACAAATACATGAAATTTAAATGTAGTACACATAACAGATCACACTAAGGTTACATAAATTGTTTAGGGGTAAATTCAAAGTTTGGTCTATGAAAAATTCTTGTTACAAAATTACTTAAATGATGAACATTTTTTTCCTGAAAAACAATATGTTAATAATCCTTTAGTAATTTTTTCAAAATATACATAAAAAATTTATTTATCTTGAACTTTTTTCAAACACAATGCTTGATATATTTTGAATTAATTAAATAATTTATTCTTATCAATTAATACTTTTAAAATGTACAATAATTTATATAATTTTTAAAATTATGTAAATTGTTCAGGCATAGATTCAAAATTTGATCTATAAAAAATATTTCCTGGAAGATTTTTTATATGATAAATGTTTTTGCATGAAAAACAATACATTAATAATTAATATATTAATTATTATATTAATAATTCAATTTTTCAAAAGAATTGTGAATTTACCATTTTTAAACTTTCTAAAGTTTAAAATCTAATTCGCAGCATAGCGAAATTATTAATTAGTTTATTTTTTTCAATTAATACTTTTAAAATGTGTATGAAATGCAACTATTTAGAAATGGCATTACTTATAAATTTTTAAAATACATAAATGGAAAAAAAATAAAATTAATAAATTCACTTTGTCAAGTAATGGGTTTGGAAAATTTTCAAAGAAGTTTAAAAATAAATAAATTTATAATTCTTTTGAAAAAATTATGTAAATAAATATTAATATATTGTTTTCATGCAAAAACACTTATCTTCTAAACAATCTTCCGAGAAATATTGTTTATAGACCAAATTTGGAATTTATGCTTAATGGGATGAAACTGGCAGGCTTTTGGCTAGTTAAATTTTAAAATACACCATAAAAGGCCTTTTTATGGGCAGCTTTTGGCTAAATTTAATTCTTACAAACATAAATGGCTGGGCTGGGGCGAACTTCTGGCCAACCTTTATTGTTAATGGCCCTTAAAAGAATAACTGTGGCCAGTTTGAGGCTGTCTGATGTTTATTGTAAAACATCAATGGCGCGTTTGTGGGCATGACCTTGTGGCCACATTCTGGCCGGAGTGACACTTTTTTGATGGAGCCGTTACGGCCAAAGATGGCGGGCCGTTATCAAACACTTCGGGCCAACGTTAACATGCCACGAATGGCCCACAAGTTATGTGTTTGTTGGGGAACGAAGTTTTCCTTTCTTTTATTTGTCAAAACGGAAAATCTGCTAACGAAACGGTATTTTTTTTAACAGCGTGGAAATTCTTGGCAAAAGATTTTATGTGTAAATGTTAGATTTCTTTTTCGAAAATATTCATATTTCATAATTTAAGAATGTTATGTATACTGTATTAAGAGTTTAAATATATGGTTATGCGATATGATATCTAACTCAATAAATATAGTTAATGTTTGTATAAAATAATAAGAATGGGATATCAAACATAGAGATCAGAAAATTATAATAAAAATCTAATTAAAATCACACTATTTTATGTAGATACTGTGTTTAAAATTAAGTATATTTCAAAAATCAAAACAAAAACGTTATAGAGAAAATAATAATAAAAAAGGAAATATAGTATAACTTAATACCATACTAATCGTTTTAATACTTGACTAGATTTATAAAAAAAGAAAAAAAATACGTCGCCATAAATTTGTTGGAAATTACGAATGTATGCAGACAAAACTATCTTACTAAATAAATTATTTCATTACAAATATTTTTAGGTGAAGTACCGGAATTTTTCGCCAGTCAAAGAAAAGTGATTAACCACAACTGAGTTTTTCCGCGGTATTAAAAAACCCGCCTCAAAGAAACTGTTAGAAACATTCATCACAAATGCTCTTCAACAACTCTGAAACTGTATTCTATACTTTCCTTCTTTTTTCCCTTTTGAACATTTTTGATTTTAGCTAAGTTTTACAAGTTCTTGTTTATAGGTAAATAATAATATTATAAATTTTTGCGTATATGCTGTTTGATCAGTATGAAATAACTTTTAAATGATGTGTGTTTTAAAACGCTAATCATAGTACATTAGACACTAGTTCGCAATTTTTACAATTGCATCATTCAAGGCAAAATGACCTTAAACTGATTTGGCAAAATGGACAGTTAGCTATTTTGCCAAGAAACAAATTTCCATTGATTGTTCATAACAAAATGCTGCTGAAAATATTTTCTTTAAAAAGAAGTAAACAGTTCGGGGAAATACCTCGATGAAGAATCACTATTGACAAGTGTAGTCTACATGTCTGCTGGGGCACCGGGTATTTCACCGTTTGTCATATTGATAATCATTACTCTTTAAGTAATATTTTAATGATTTAGCTGTTAAAATATCACGAAACGAAATATTTATTCTAAATGTGCGTTATATTAGCTTATGTTTATTAAATACACATTTTCAATGTGTTTTTTTTCATATGTTAGCCACTTTATTCAGCTAGCGAGAAAGGTTAAAATTTATAATCTTTCTTTACAATTAGCATTAAAATAATAATAAAAAAAAGAAAAAATAGCAAATGAAAATAAAGTTATTACAATTAATATTTATATTTGTTTCTAGAATTTACTGATTAAAAAGGTGTCATGAAAATTTACCAAACCTTACAGTGGCCGTTTACAAATACCGCTTTAATTGGCTAAATTTCAATATGGTAACGTAAATTTCCTTTTAGAATTATAAGTAGCATAATTAATTTAAATACAGTCATATTGCATTTGTCCCTGTGACCGGACTATTGCTAATTCAAATTGATGATTTTATTCCAGTTTTATTAATTATATTTCTTGATCTAAAATTTCCTTTAATTCTAGCTTTTTAAATTCCTGATCCGACATTACGTTTATTAACCTCTTAGCTAAAATCTCTTTTTCCTTTCTTTCACAAACAGCGTTGTAAAGAATTTGTTGTATACAATCAGGATCATGCTTTTATTCTTTATATTCAAAATATTTTCATTTACAATCACGATAGTACAATCTTGCGGAATTATTTCCCCAATCTCTTTTACCACTAACATCTAACTTTAAATCGGCATTTAAAAAATATTATAATTCTTTAATAAATCTTGTATCATGTTTTGCCGTGGACGCAGCAATGATAATCAAAGCATTAAAAATATATTATTATAACACCACAGATTTTAGAATCTAATGCGAACACTAACTGTAAAATTAAAATGTAAAAAAAGGAAGAAAAAACAGCCAATTAACCTCTTAAATACAAATAATTTATTTAACGGTAAAACTTTTTAATATTTTTTTATATAAAATATTCAAAAACATAAAACATAGAATTTCTAATTTGCGTTACATCATATACAAAATGTATCACGAGAGTTAAAGATGAGATTATAACAAAAAATAAATAAACATGGACAATATATTTAACACATGACAGCTAAAAAATGTGTTATGATATCAACTTAGGCATTATTTTTTTATATGTTGACTCTCTCTCTTAAAAATTCCCTCCTTAAAATGAGCATTTCTAAGCGCAAATCTGAGGATTAATAAAAGGACTCTCAAATCATTGCTTAATTTAACTAGTTAGTAGCTTAGTTTCTTTTGTACAGACTTTTCTCTTCTCAATGAAATGTAAATTTATCATAAAGCACCCAAGCTCAAATATACATTGTGCCCCACCGATATAAAGCTTAAGTGATTTTTTATTGTAATTGTAAACGAAACAAATCTATGAAAACGATACAAAGAAAGTCGGAATAGAAATGCATATTTAGAAGGAGTAACTCACTCCCTGCCCCACATGGTCAGGGAAAAAAAGTGAATGTATAATAAAAAGAGGAAATAAAAAGACTCCCACCAAAATAAAACCACTTCTGTTAATATCCAATATATCCACATGCTTATTTATGCCTTAGAATATACGATATGGTATATCATGACCAATGCCTGAAAGACAGTAGCATCAATAATATCCCAGGACTCAATGATGGAGGCCTTCAGTTCTGCCAGAGACTTGAACTGTCTGACATTTACATTTAAAGGGTCTACTGGGGATACCCCACATATATTTTTGGGGGATTCAAATGCAGGTAAAGGACAAAGCTTTATGTTACATATCAATACGGTGGTTGAAATGTATCCAAGAATCATTTCTAGGAGGATGTTGCAAGTTTATGGAGACGTTTTCTTGTTGGATGATCGAACATAGGCCACCAGTTCTGTCTGCATTTGGCAATAAATGCCTACATGGGCTCTGAGGGAAAAGCCAAGTTAAGTTTACCACCACCATGGCCGAAGCCTTTCAATACTATTAGAAAGCCTCCACCCTGTTGTCTTTTGGAAAAAATCTCCCCTTCTTTTCTCATGTCATGTCAATAAAAACAAGGCTTTCTGAGCCATCCAGACTAAATTTTTAATCATCTGAGAACATAAAAAGAAGCCACTGGTCCTTCCATGTTTATTTATATTTGATTCTTTGACGCTGCTTTGCTTGTGGATAGCTTTTAACATCGGCTGGTAGGAGGACACTTATTTATGGTATTTGGAAGCTTCAACTATGGTGGTAAACTTAACTTTGCGTTTCACTCAGAACGCATGCAAGCTGCCAATAACCAAAAATGGTAGAAACCCATTTACTGTCGTTTGCAGAGAGAATGGGTGGCTTCAGTTAGAATTTTCTCAAGTACATCAAACTCATAAACTTTGCGAAATCTTCCTTCGAAGGGTTTTTAGATAATTAGGTGCAAGTCACGGAATGACCTGTCCCGTAAGCTTACATCAACCCTTAAGAAAATTTGTCGGGTATTTTCAGTTGACCTGCATATGCCAATGGCAAACAGTTAAGTCTGTGCCAGACCCCGAAAGCCACCTTCATTGAAGCCTTGGATAATGTTGATGCTACTGTTTTCCAGAGAGTGGTAAATGGTACATTAAATCATATTCATGTCGTACGTAATTATGGTAGATATATTAGCAGTAGTGGCTGCAATTTGGCGAGACATTTTCACCTTCTTTTTTTTCCTGCCCAAATGGGGCAATGAGTAACTTGATACAAGTAAATATGTATTTGTATATAAATTTATTAGATATATTTCGTTCCCATCGGTTTGTTTCCTGTACAATTATGATACTAAATCATAGTGGTTTTATTTTGATGGGTTAATAGTTTAATATAATAGTTCAAATTTTAAACCAATCTAATATTGGGTTGGGGAAAAAGAAATTTCGCTTATTTTCGTATTTTTCAAACTGAATTTATTTACATAAATTAATAAATCGAATCAGTAATATATGTGTTGTTTTGTTCGGTGACCTTTTGCCATTTCTCTGTTAAAGCCATAATTCCGTCACTGTAGAACTTCTGCGAGTTCTGAGGAAAATCTGTACAAGGTGATTTTCACAAGCCTCTTTTGAAGCCTGCTTAACACCATTAAGAGAGTTCCGCAAAGGGCGAAACGAATAGTAATCGGTTTGATCTAGGTCCGGACTATACGGCGGATCCATCAAAACCTCCCATCCAAGCTCTCTCAGTTTTGCCGAATGACTAAAGATGAGTGTGGTTTAGTGTTGTCATGATGGAAGACAACGCCTTTCTTATTGATCAATTTTGGAAGGGTTTTTTTAATCGTCTGCTTCAATTGCATTCGTTGTTCACTGTAGATAGTTGAATTAATGGTTTGGCCAGGTTCGAGAAGCTCGTGATGGGCAATTCCTTTTCATTTCCACCAAACATTCAGCATTCACCTTCCTTGGGGCCTATCCGAGCTTTGCCATTGTTTATGAAGCTTTGACCACTATGTTTTTCACACATTGTTGTCGTACGTGATTCATTTTTCATCACCCGTAATCATTTGTTTAAAAAATGGCTTGATTTTTTTTCCGTTTCAGTAGCACTTCACAAATGGAAACTCTGTCCATTAAATTTTTCTTTGTAAGTTCATGAGGAACTCAAGTATCGGGTTTCTTTTGGTATCCAATTTTATGTAAATGGTTCAAAAGTGTTTTATAGTCGATGCTTAGATCCGTATCAATTTCGCGGGAAGAAATATGTCAATCTACCTCGATTTTTCTTTAAATTTCATCGACTTTTTGAACGATTGGTCGGCCAGGGAAAGGTTAATCTTTAACATCGAAATTCCCGGAACGAAAACAAGCAAACCAATTCTGACTTTGGCGTTTACTTAAGCACCGATCACCATAAACGCCACACGATTTTCGGTGCATTTTTTCTTTTTTGGAAATAAAAAACTGAAAATGACGAAAATGATCTTCTGGAATCTTTATTTTTAAAACGCAATAATTTTTTACTGATTAAACTAACGACACTACCTTTATTTTTGAAAATTTTTAAAGACTGTTACCTTTCAAACGCTGTATAGTATGGCTAAATTGAGTAAGTATTACTCGAGATATGCGACTTTAAAGCTATATATTGGGAAAAAACGAAATTACTTTTCCCCCAACCCAATATTGAAAATTCATAGCCATCTTAAATGTAATGTATATAGTTAGACTAAAATATTCATCGGTTGTTCAAAAACGGCTTATATATGCAAAGACATTTACATTCACACTGCTCCAGCTACATAATACCAGTTTTCAATGTGAGTGCCTTTAGTCACCAGGCACACATACCAATAGAAATCTTGTTCCTCGCATGTATTGAAAAGTATGATTCTACCGTGTCCGTCGGCACATTGATGGATTCTTGCACGCAAGCTACGAGACATGTTTTAAAACTTAGTGCGTGTACATATCTAGTCATGTATATCGCGTCTATCTTGGTTGCATGCCTCTCAATACAATTTGTTTTAAATGAATGAACCCCGATGAATCAATTTGACTAATCCATTATATTAAAACGAATATTTCGAAATATGCATACACAGGAAATTCATAATTGCAGATTAAAATTTTCAAAAGTTAAAATTCAGATTTGTAGAACATTTTTCTCTATGGTTTTGTATAAGAAAATAAATGGTATATATTAATGATCGGTAAGTAATTTTCAATGGATATCAAAAACTTTTGGAATATTTTATTGAGGTTGAGAGAAAAAAATAAGTAATAAGTACCTATTACTTTTAAACTAAAATTTTAACATACATATTCAAATGCAGATAATATAAAATAGAAAAGTCAGATATTTGATCTGAAAAATTAGTACTGGCATATGCAGACGTTCCGATTTTTTTTTTTTTTTTTTTTTTGCATATACATCAAAAATAGAAAAGGCAGACATTGGTTAAAATATTAATGCGAAAAATTACACTTGTGCTCTTGAGCCAGTTTTATATACACTCAACTCTCATTAATTCGAACTCGTCGAGACCACAAGAAATGTTCGATTTATTCAGAGTTCGAAATTGGGAAGTATGAGAGGAAAACATATTTCAAGGGGTACTATAAAAAATGAAATAATGTTATAGTACTTTTTTCTTTATTTTGGCTGTTATCATTAGAAATTAATTAATATTAAATTAAAAGATATAAATACATAAACTAATTAAGTGATTCGGAACAAGGAAAATGAGAGAATATAGTGGGCGTATATGTTAATAGACAGACGGGACACTAAAAAGCGAAAATGAAATGCATGGGATTATGTGTACTGGCTCAGAACAATTCCGACAAAAATGAAAGAAAAAATGTTATTTGCAAGAATCTGAAATCAAGAGGAAGTAAAAAAATGAATTTCTGATGATTTTAAATTAAATGAAGCCAAGAAAAAGTGAGTTCGAATAAATAAAAATATATAACTTTATCCTACCACTAAAAACTTCGGGACATCAGGTTTAGTTCGAATTAAGCGAGAAACCGATTTACCCAATTTCGAATTAACGAGAGCTGACTGTAGATCGATTCACATAGTGAATAGCTAATCCGAAGAATTCCTTCAAGGTGATTGACTGTTCATATTGAATGACATTTGTTCTACAAGAGATTAATTTTGGAAAAATATTTATTTCTCATGCATATGTGGAGTCAAACATAGTAGTTAGAGTAACAACTAGTATTTCTTTCAATTTCCTTGCTTTTCTGAAAAATGTTTACAACAAAATTCTTCATAGGGCTCAATTTTATACATTTTAAGGAAATACCTTCTTGCAAATGAAATATCTTCCTTTGAAATAAAGTGTTTTTAAGACTGAACAACTTTTCAGCTACATCAATTCATTCTGCAGCAACTTCATAATGTAATTTAAAGAAGTGATACAACTTACCTATTTCTTCAAAATCTTGGAACCATGATTCAAATTCCAACACAGGATCAGAAATAAAAAAATGAATAACACTGCAGTGGTGTGCATTTCAGAATTCTTTTTATTTATATGCAAGAATTTATAGGAACAGAAAAAATTCTTCATTTAAATATGTTTTTTCAGAGGTCCAGGATTCAACTTTTTGCGGTCCGAATTTAGACCGTGATACTTTCTGGTCCGCCAGTTGCCGATCGTGGCTATAGATGTAATTTGAATAAGGAAATATAGAAACAAGCAATGAGTTTGAATTATATCTATATACAGTTAACTCCCGAGTATGTAGCCGAAAGTGTCGGAGAGGCAAACAGGACGACAAAAATAGCCGGACAGTCTGAAGTTCTACAAATATTTATTAACTCCGTGCCTTCTCCTACCATGATAATAAAACCACATGTTACACATATTAAGATGTATTATATATATATATATATATATACTACATACAGTTTCTAAATAACGAAAACATTTACATAAAACGTGATCCTAATTCGTAAAAAAATGAAAACTTTATTTTACTCTTCATTAATAAATTATTACACAAATATAACAAGTTGGAAATTGTACGTGAGACGTAGGAAATGAGCTGCGTTCGTACGAAAGCGAAGTTTTAAAAATATTCAGATCTTGCTCTTATATTAGACAGTACTTCGGATACATTATAGTTGTCGAAAGCTTTGTGCCCCTGTAAATATACAGGAAGTAATCTTTATTAATCCTCAGCAACGTATTAATATTCATAAAATGTGAAATAGTTTAATATAATTAAAACATGCCCCAAGCAATGTTTCCCCGTATATCATTATGTAGTGGAATACTTTTGTGTGGCCATGTAATTTAATAATAAATATTCTTTGCATCACAGATTGTACAGAATGTGTATTTGATATACTTCATAGGTTCATGTCAATTTTATAATGTTCGAATGAGTGTCACACCATTAAAATTCATTTGAAACTTTTTTTCCCATTGTCATAATGTAACGGAATATTTTGATGTCCCTGTAATTGATCAATGCATCCGATTTTCATAAAATTTGAAATGATTCGACAAAATAATGTAATAATTATGTGTTTTAAACTTCAAAAGATTAAAATGCATTTGAAACTTTTTTTCCCATTGACCGTGATGTAACGGAATCATTTTGATTGCCCCTGTAATTGATCTATGCATCCGATTTTCATAAAAATTTAAATGACTCGACAAAATTATGTAATAATAATGTAATTTCAAACGATTCGGTTGGGTAGTTTTTGCGTTGTTATATGCGGATGGACAGACAGATGGACAGACAGACGGACGGGCTGAGCGACAACTATAAGTGCTACATATTTACATAATTACGAACACACCTAAAATGGTATGCAATAGAACAAAGCCAAAATTTATAGTTTTTAGTTTTTGAAAAAGTCCTTAAAATAGAAGACTGCTTCTCCTTGTTAGCTCTCATCCGCGACGCAATGTCCCTTCATATACACAAGTCGATGGTATCAGGTGGCGTCGATTCCTAATGTCTAATGGATGCACTGCAGTGGTGCCTCAGTTCTTCTTGAACGTTTACGAATGTAGAGCTCCTTCAAAAATCTTTTTCTTTTGTTCATACTTTCTCTGTGAATATTTCTGGACTATCTTTCTCAAGTAACACATTAACTTCGTCTTTTGCCAGGCATTTTGTTCTGTCTTCTGCTTTGACATTCGGCATTGAAGCTTATCGTTCTGACCTCCAATTGCAGTTTCCGACACGGGATTGTTTTCACCTTCTTTGTCCAAAAGAAACCCCAAAGCCCTTCAATTACTATGTTTGGATGTTTTTTATTAATGTCGACCAAATATTTACACTTGGGATATGGGCCCTAAAGGGGAAGGTGCAATTTGAGGGGTCTTTCTAAGTGAACCTAAGCCGTATTTACGCAAGTAAATCCAGAGCTCGAAGAAAATCACGGAAAACTCCGAGCAGTTAGGCGCACGGCCACGATTATGTTTGAACCCAGCACCTGCCGTCCACCAGTTCCTGAGGCAGAGTCTCTCAGCCTCTGGTGGGACTACTATATTTAGAAATTCATCCCATTTTTTGGCACCCACTTCCGGAAGTACCAAGCTTCCCTGGTTGCTTGCGCATTCCTCATTTTTAAAGTAAGCCGAACAGTACAAAGGGCCGGATTGTCGCAAGCTGAATAGTGGGTGTTTACTGCAATTTACTTTTTTTTTGCATTATAATCGTTCCTAATCGTTCCAAAAATGTGTGATGGTTCTTGATAGCGGCTACTTCAGAAAATACGTATTTTAATACGTACGTAAATTTAACTTATATTTTTGACAAGCATTGAATACGTATTTATTGAAATGTTTAGAATTGTTTTTAAATAAACTTTATTTAGAAGATTGTAAAAAAAAATATTCAGTTTATTTTTTTCTTTACTTTATAGAAAAATATTATATCATGAAGTTGAAGTTAAAATGTATCAATGATTAATTATTATAGAATATTATTTAAAATTTAACTTATATTGAATTTTATATCTGAAAAGTTGCGAGGATGGTCACTTTAAATAATGCCAATAATAGTAAAATAAAAATGGGCGAAAAACAATGGTATATATGTTTTTTAAATATTGTGAAATTTAAAAGCAACTTCAAAATAGATCTTTAATCTATTTAAAAATATTTAAATATCTAGTTTACCAATGTAACGATGTAAATCAGCTTTCAATTGCATAATGCAAAATCATATTTCATGTCAATAAACTGCAAAATTGGTATATGAATATTAAATTATGAAACCAAATGGTTTTAAATACAGAGACTACTAAAATTTATATTTTATGTAACAAATGAATGCTATTGAATAATATGGATTTAATTAAATACTTTATTTATAAAACACATTTTATTAAATTTGAATTTAAACATCCCTTAAAAAACATATATGTACATTTTCAGAATTATTATTAAAACATATTTTATTAAAATTAAGTTTAAAAGAATATAAAAATATCATATATATTTACATTTTCAATTTCATTGGTATTAAAGTTTTATTAATTTTTCTCTTTTCATAACGAATATTTCATACAAATCTGTATGTAATTATGAAATAATCTTCTGCCATAAATTGCTTTTATGGTTGGTTATTCTGCGTATTTGGATTATTCCAATATAAATTCAAATCGAGAAGTTCATTATTTTGGTCATTACAATACGCTATTGTATAGAAATGCAATCTATTCATACTAACCAATTTCCCAACAATACGGATTGCAATAATGTACTATCTATTAACATGGGAATATAGTGGAATTCTGATTATTTATTCATTTGCAGTTAGAATGGACTAAAAATGAAATTATAATGAAACATGTAATATTAAAGTTTGTTTTTCTTTAGGATAAGATATTTTAGGGAGGTGTTACATGATTAGATTTTTAGAGAAATATACAATTCTTCCGATTTCTTTACAAAATATAATGGATTGTATTAATATTGCAAATTGCCTTTAAATAAGAATATAATCTCATAGCAATTTTTAATTTAAATGAATTGCTACTTTTTAAAATAATTTTTCAAGGAGCAGTATTCTATAATGTAAAATATATTTTGAACTATTCAAAATATTTAAATTTTTTTGTTATTATTTGTATTTGATTAACTGTTTACAATGAATAAAGTATATTTTATTTAGTTTAGGATTAATACGAAATCTTACTTATTTAGATTGTTATTTTAAATTTAAATGATATTTTTGTTAATTATTTTTTTTGTAAATTTGCTTTATGTTGGGAGAGATTTTTAAGAATGTTCTTATAGATTATAACATCACTAAAGCATTGTCTGAGAAGAATTAATTAAATCTTTTGCCTGGATGTTATTAAAAAATTAAATATTAGCTAAGCCCGTGTGTATCAAGAAAATAAAACAATTGGGAAAACACTTTGAAAATTGTAATAAATTATCGCGAAAACACACTAAAAAGTACATAAACAATTCACGAAAAATTCAACAAATGCATTAAGGAATCCAAATAAAGTTTATTGAAAAGAGGGCAGAATGGACTTTAGGTCAAACATTGATTGTAAAAAAATCGCAGCAGATCACGAAGAAACGTAAAAATAACATTATAAAGCGTAAAAAGTTAAAAAGTCACGTTAGTCAAATTTACCATACTTTAATAAAAGTTTCAATCATAAGCATTGTTTGATGGATTTCAAACTGTAAAACGCTAAAAGCACAAAAAAATTGCAACGTAGCAAAAATTGCACATTGAGTGCATACAGCAAAAATTTGAAACTGAATTCCTTTTCTATATCTCCAAAAATTATCCCGCAAATTTAAAAAAAATGGAAAATAGCATTAAAAATTGCTACAGTTCAAAAGTAGCGGAGCAGAACATTTACCATAATAGAATAAATAATTGAAACCAAATTCCTATTAGACTAGAAGAATGAAACAATTTTTTTTAATTTCTAAACATCATTGTGAAGGGAAAAAATCGAATTAAAAAATCGCAAAATACTAAAAGAATTACACGAGGCAATTTTTTTGTTTAGAGATAAAATATTACAAATTGAAAAATAAGGCAAAAAGTTTGAAATCTAAATCGGTTTCAGAATATAATAAAATCGCCATGTAACTCGAAGAATGGACAAAAATCTCGTAAAACTAAATTAAAAATCGTCAAATATTTGAAAGTTATTGTTGAAAAAATTTAATATTAAGGTCGAAAGCTTTGTAATCGGAAATCCTAAATGAATAATAAAAATCAACACGAAACGCCAAAAATGTCTAAAAATCATTGAAAATCCTATGGAACATAGCATTAAAAATTGGTAAAAGAGAAAAAGAGTACAGAAGAAAAACTGCTATGAGGGTAAAAGTAAGAAATCGAAGTCCTTTTACCAATGTTAAAACATTGTCATGAACCTCCATAAATCGCTAAAAATCACTATAATTCAAAAATCACTAAATCCAAATTTTACTATAGTAGGATAAAATATGATACAAAATACCTATTCTGAATGTCGAAATACTCGTGGAACACTTAAAAAACGCTAGAAATTGCATTGAAAAATTAAATAATATTTTTACAATATTGAAAAATAGCCGCGGACAATTATTTTAATCATAATTCTATTAAAAATATTTCATTAATAACAAAAGTTCGATTAAAATCACTGTAATCAGAAATTCTCCAAGAATGACAAAAAAAAACGACGTGAAATAAAAAAAATAAAATAAACACTAAAAATTGCATTAAAATTCGCTAAATAAAAAAATCGTTGATGGCAAAGCTTACTATATTAGGCTAAAAATATTTTTTTTTTTCGGAAGTGAAAAAATCCCCGTGGTGCTGGGAAAAATGCTAAAATTCGTGTTGAAAAATATATAAAAAATCGATTAAAATTAAGAAATACCAGAGGATAAAATTTATATTAATGATGTAACAAAAAATTGGCAGTTGCTAAACCATATTAAAAATCACTAAACAAATTCGTAGAAGACAAAATATAGTTCATGAAGTTGAAATGTTGAAACAGAATTTCTTTTATCAATGTAAAAAAGTTGCAGCGGTATTCATACCATTCTTGAATATCTCATTTGAGAATTCATTAAAAAACGCTAAATATTCAAAAATTGTCGCAGTCAACATTTACTATGGTGGAATAAAACACCGCCTTTCGAAATGACAGAAAAAGTAAAAAATATTGAAAAATCGCTAAAAATTGCTCTAATAATCGCTAAAAATATCATTACAAATCTGCTAAAATTTAAAATTCGCAGAAGGACAAATTTATCATATTAAGCTCAATGTTTAAAATCGAGCTCCTTTAAAAAAAAAAAAAAAACTAAATAAATAAAAAGCCATTGGATATGAAAATCGTTGAAATCCACAATGAAAAATACACGAAAAATTACTAAATGTAAAAGATTTCCGGGAGTAAAAAATTAGCCTAATTGTGTAAAACACAGTAATCGTAATTTTATCATGAAGGAAAAAACACGAAACATTAATAATTGGTAAAAATAATATTAAAGATCGAGAAAATTCAAAAATTGTTGATGGTGAAATTTACTATATTAGGCTAAAAGTTTGAAATTATATTTCTTTTCTGAATGTCAAAACGTTACTGGGCAATTTGAAGAAATGCTTAAAATCGCCAAAATATTGCTTTGAAAAGCACATAGCAAATTTTTGTGCATTGTAGCAAATTTGTGACAAACAATGACGAAACAGAATATAAATATAGCTAAATATAAAAATATTGCAGAATCTCGAATGGATAAATCATTATTTTTGGAACTTTTTCATGAATGACAAAAAATCGATATAAAACATAAAAAATCTTTAAAGTTTCGATAAAAATTCCATTGAAAATCACATTAAACCGCAATAACATCATATTAAAAGTCACTAGAATTAAAAGTAAATCTATTATATAAGGCTAAACGTTTAACACCAAAATGTCTTTTTAAATTGAAAAAAATCAGCATGGAAATCGAAAAAATCTAATCATCGCTAAAATCACATTGGAAATTACATTAACATTGCCCTAAAAATCGGTAAAATTCGAAATCGTAAATTTTTAACAAAATCGACAAATTCGCCTGTTCGTTTCTCTAAAGGGGTCAAAATGAAACAAAATATAACTAACAATGATCAAATTAGAAAAAAAAATAACTAATGAAATATCTATAATTGTTGTCTGCTTTGCACAAGTTAGATTATCGAGTTCAAAGTAGATTTTGCGATATAGTTGGTTTAAAATTGCTGAAGTACTATACTTAACTATTTTAGTTGATTATTGGGGCTCCACTTCTCTGCTCACTACGCACACTAATCCCTCGCGCAATCGGTTTGTGATACCGATTGGTATTGCAAAGCAGTCCCAATTTTCTATCCAACGTCAGATGTAATTATTTCGTGCTTCCGTCCTGAACCGCATCAAGATCCCTCATTTTCTATGTATTCGATTTTTAGATTCCACATGATAAAAACTCTTTTTTTCCCCAGCCCTTGGTTTTTTATGTGTCTCATTTTAAAATTTTCTATTATGTGTTGTAAACTATCTTAAAGTTCAAACAGATCAGATTGTTATATTTCCTAATTTTCTTCGGGTCTCATCCATCCCTCCCCCCCCCCCAAATTCAACACTTTTTATTCTCACTTTCTATTCTTATTTTATAATATTTTATCTTTAACAGCCTTGTTAGATTTCCAAATTTCAACAAAATTTCGTTCAGTTAGACCCAAATTTCACCTCTAGGGAGCTCACTATATTTAAAAAAAAAACTGTATCTGAACGAAATTACGCAACGTATCAGTAGGTATAATAATCGTAGGTATAATACTCGAAGGCTTTTACTGTATGTTTTATCCAAATATTCTGCGACAAACCATAGTCATGAACTATTTCAATTCATTTATTTGTATTCAGGATGAGAGTTATGGATATTACTGTTTTATTTTACAAATATCAGTTTCGTTTATTTCAAAATTAATTTATCTGCTAGACATATTTCACAAACCAGTAGCAGACACATATCACCATCCACAAGTATACGTACAAAAATCGGGCAATACACGGATTTTCCGAATTTGCTAACATTTGACGAAAGTTGCTGGATTGTTTCAAACGAGAAATTGCACAATACAGGTAATGATGACGATATAGTTTATAAAAATTCCTATCAATCGATAATCTATCTATGAAACTTGAATGTTCTGCATAAAAAAAATAATAAATAAAATAAAATAAATTCTGGAATTTAACCAAAAAATAAAAAATAAAATCCAGAGTTACTCCAGTTTTCTCTACCGAGGACAACAGCTATTTTCCTATATTCTATATCTATATTTCCTATATCTATATCTATATATATATGTCTATAAATTGTAATTTAACAAATTACAACGACTATTTTGCAAATTATATTTTCAGAGAATAAAATTTTAGACTTATAAATAAATTCTATATTTAATAATTATAAAAATAATAAAAAACATCATATCTATGACGATCAAAAAGGGGTTTACGTAATAGACAGAGCCCTATTACGTATTATTCGATTAAAAATTAATATTCCTGTGCCACTCATATACAGATTTTAAATGAAATTTTAGTTTTACAATTTTCGGTGCTGCAAATTTTTAAAATTCTAAAGATCACACATTTTGAATTTTTACACCTTTGTATAGCGAAAAAAATTTACTTTTAAATTCAATTTGTTTAAAAGCTGTATCTCAATTTTTTAAAGATATTAATTTTTTTTATTGTAGTATTTTAACATATATATTTGTCATCTTCGCAACAGAAGTATTTTATTTTTGGACATTAAACATAAACCAATCAGAAAACGAATAAATTAGAAAAAAAAGTTGCGGAATTCAACCAATAAAAAAATACATATTTATTTCGGGCAAATTTATTGGTATTAACAATCTCTGTATAGCAGCAGTATTACATTTTTTTTCAAATGTTAAAAAAAAAATGAGTGTGGCTTCATTATGTGGCTCTAACATTGTGATATTGGTACAATTTCATAAAAAGTCTGTCATCGATGTCATATAAATAATTAAAAATACCCAATTTATTACTTTTATGTACTTATATTAATATGTAGTTTTTGATCGTTTATAATAAGAACTAATCTATACATCAAAACTAAATTCTTAAGAACGAATTTCTTGTATATTGTCAATAAATTACTGAAATAATCAGCATGATTTCAAGTTTCCTATTCTTTTTTTTATTTAACTTAAAAGTGTGTCAAATATTTTAATTAACTTAATGGGGTTTCTTTTCAATGGATAAATAATTATATTTATAATCTTTATATTCTAAGATAAATAAAAAAGTAACGCTATACCGGGTAATCCAAAAGTCAGGACGAACTTTAAAAATGGATAATTCGAAAACGGATTAAGATACTAAGGTACGGTTTGCACTAAACAAATGGAAAAGAAGCCGGGATTTGTATGGCAACGAAAGTTGAATTACGTTGGTGACCAACGGTATCACTAGCAGCACTCAAAGATGCCATCCGACAAAATGAGTTTGCGTATGCCATAACTCAAGAAATACTACTAAATCCTGTGAATTGTGCCTAGCCTCATAGCTGCACTTATGAATGATGGACAGTACATAGAACACTTACTGTAGTACAAATTAACAGTAATCAAGCTGACTTTTAAGTTACCAACATTTTTTTTATATGTGAATCATCCTTTGGTGCAATAATACACTATAAAGCCATTTGTTGGTTGCCAACAAAACTTTTTTTGTTACACAAAACCAGGCTTCTTCTACATCCGTTCGGTGCAAACCGTATCTTTGTATGATGATTCGTTTTCAAATTACTCATTTTTAAAGTTCGTCTTCACTTTTGGATCACCCGGTATATATGATATTTTTCACAAAAGAATTTTTTAATATTTATTCCAGGAATAATAAAATTTTAGTAATGAATGTCTAGCAGATAAACATATTTCTTTTTTAACATCTATCTAAGTGAACTCGAAAGAAATAATAATCGGCAAACAGAAGCAGGTACACCCCGAAATACAATTGAAAGCATGCAAACACGAATATAGCATAGCTTTATTATCTTTTTCTTGGAATGTGCTAAAAATGCTAAAATTTCATGTACTAAAGAAGGAAGACGAGGGTGCTTATCTTTTTACATTTTGCATCTTAATATATCAAAAATGTTATTTCAAACTTTTATCAATTTCTGTCGTCATAACTTCGATAACATTTTCCATGAAGAATAACTATAAATTGGCGAAGAAACACGAGATTAAAATTTTAAAATACGTTTTTATTTTTGATACATGATACTCAATTTCAGTGGTTTTAATGATAAATATGAATATCAATATATTAATACTAATTTCGTGTACATTTTACTGCATTATATAGTGATCATCTATAGATATTATATAGTAATTATCCAAAAATAGTAATAATCTATCGTAGCGAAAGCCAAAATCACTTGTCAAATTGTCAATGTTAGAAGTTCTTACGTTTCAAAAATTTCATATAAGGGAGGTTGAACACTTAATAAACGTGTAAGTTTTTATGTTTGGATCTCACTGGGGAAAAAAGTCTAATTAGTTTTGACTGTTTAAAACTTCTTTATTTGACAATTACAAATGCTTTTACATTACCAATTGACATGTCATGAAAGTAATACTAGAATTCAAATGACGCTAAATTTATTACTGAAGTTCCGTATAATGTTCTGTAAGTTGCTTGCTTCGATGTATTGGCTAAATTAAACTTAATAATAAAAGGGAAGAAGATTGTGTAAAAATGAGAGATTTGAATAAAACGTTAATGCATACAAAATTTTAAGAATAACGGGAACATTTCTATGTAATATTTTCCGTTCTAGCGTTATTCAAAAATTAGTTTATTTAATAAACTAGTAAGATTGAACATGTAAAAGAAAATAATTTCTATAAATCTCTACAAAGAAAATACCATAATTTTCAGAATAGTTATTTCTTAAAATATTACCACGTATTTTGTCAAAGTAAACAACTTTAGAGTATATTTTTGCGTGATGCACAACATCAGACATTTTGAAGAAAAATAATAAATCTCGTCTGGTATTCAGTTCCCACGAATTTTTTACATATAAGTTAAAATGAAACATCTGTTAGTAAACTTTTCTTAGGTTATGCGTACTTATTTAAATGAAGTATGAAAACTTGCTCATCACGCAACCTATTTTTATATTCTAGCGTATCAGTCATATAAGTTTTCATGTGTCAAAATTTAAATTCCATACTGTGAAGTATTTTGTTAGATGCAAAATATGTATTTACAATATTTTATAGGTTTCTTTGATTTCCTGTAATTTTATGTATTCGGTATACGCTAAAATGTGTTCCTTTTTACTTGTCCATCATACTTAGTATATAGATTAAGTTTAATGATCGTTTTAAAAATAGAATTTTTTTTTGAGAAATTTACATATTATGACTATAGAGAATCTGTAAAACGAATTTTGAGAAAAACAAATTGCCGTCCATATGTCTGTATGTCGGTCTGTCTGTCTGTAAACACTTTATATTAGGAAGGTTGCATACTTAACAAACCTTTAAGTTTTTGTATATTGATCTTACCGAATAATAATCCTTATTAGTATTTGACTATGTGAAACATTTAGTTTTAAAAGTTTACAAAAGTTTTTAAATTACCAAATGAAAATTTATAAAAGCAATAAGAAATCAAATAACGGTTAGTTTATTACAGAAGTTCTGTATAATTGACTGTAAGTTGCTTGCTTCAATATATGGATTAAATTAAACTAAAGAAAGGAAGATTGTATAATAATTATTGATTTGAATAAAAAGATGATGCATTTGAAATAAATATTAAGAATGACGGCAGAACTCACGTATAATATTTTAGATTTTAGCAGTATTCTAAAACTTGTTAATTTAATAAACAACAAATACTGAACATACAACAGAAAGGGTATTCTATAAATATATACTATAAATATATAGCAGTATTCTAAAACTTGTTAATTTAATAAACAACAAATATTGAACATACAACAGAAAAAGGGTATTCTATAAATATATACCAATATAATTATACTCTAATATTTTTTCAGAATAATTATTTCTTAAAATATTACTACGTATTTTGTCAGAGTAAACAACTTTAAAGCATATTTCTTCGTGCTGCGCAACATCAAACATTTTCAAGAAAAATAATAGATCTCGATTTTTATTCAGTTCCCATGAATTATTTACATTTAAGTTAAGATGAAACATCTGTTAGTAAACTTTTTCAGGTTATGCGTACTTATTAAAATGAAATACGAAAAATCCTTCATCACGCAATCTATTTTTACAGTCCAGTTTATCAGTCATAAAGGTTTTCGTGTGTCAAAACTTAAATTTTATACTACGAACTTTTCTGTTAGATGAGAAATATGCATTTAATATGTTTAACAGGTTTCTTTGGTTAAATATCATTTTATATATTGCTATAAGCAAAACTATGTTTATTTTAACTTCTCCATCGTACATAGTATTGGATAAGTCTTGTAAACGTTAAAAAAAAAAAACAAGAATATAATTTTTGACGGATTTACATGTTTCAGACACTGGAGAAATCGAAAATTATCGAAAATTTTATTTTTAGAAAATTAAATTGGTGTCTGTCTGTTTGTATGTCGGTCTATCTGCTTGTCTTTAAACACTTGATATTAAGAAGGTTACATAATAAACGTTTAAGTTTTTGTATCTTGATCTTATCGAATAATAAGCCTTATTAGTTTTTGACTATTTAAAACCTTTAACTTTAATAGTATGCAAATGTTTTTAAATTATACTGGCCTCTGACAGATAAAGGTACAACCGGATTTTTGCGTCTAATTTGCAAATGAATGAATATAGAAACAACAAAGTTGGATGGAATTTGCGCAAAACTGTTATTTATTAAATGCGACGTAGAACTTTACTTAAGTTAAACTTATAAATGAAATTACAACAACAACAAAAAAATGTATTGTGGAAAATTCCATTTTTGAAGAAAAATGTACATTGCAATATTATGCAGTAAAATGTGACATAAACATAAAACATCTAGTTCTAATACGGAATATGTCCACCCCGGACTTGAAGGCACTGGCGGCATCGACTTTCCATGCTCTCAAATAAATTGTAGGACACTGAAATAGGTAGCACCAGACGTGGAGTAAGTCTTCTTCCAGCTTATTTAATAACCTTGGAGGAGGTCTTAACATCGCAATCTGTCTTCCAAGATAGGCTCAAAAATGTTTTATCGGATGAAAGTCTGGAGAGCGAACTGGCCATTCCATTCTCTCCAAACCGTGATACTCAAGATTATCCTCAACAACCACAGCTCGGATTATATTCATTATTATAATTCTTGGTCTCGCATTATTCTCCATTATTATGAAATCATTGCCAAAAGCACCGGCATATTGGCCAAAAGATGAATCAATGATCTCTTCCCAATATCTCGCACCAGTCAGAGTTTCTTCACGGAAAACATGCAGTTCAGTTTGGCCTCCGAGCGAGATGCTTTCCCAAACCATGATTCCATCGTTTTTGTACATGTGTGTTTCGACAGTTTTTCATTGATGGCATCGAGTGCATTGAGTGCTCTAGATCAGAAGATGTTCTGAATCACTCTAGTGGTGTGAAACTAAACTAATCTCTGAAGAGTACAGAAGCCCACTGTTGTCTGGTCGAAGAAACATATTTTCTAGCCCAACATAAGCGGGCCCTACTCTGCCGTGTGTTGAAGAAGACACACACAACTGGTTGCCTTGCATAGAGACCTGCACAGTGAAGACGTCTTTGCACCGTAGTAGAAGAGATTTTTTTCATAATGCTGCAAAGGTGTCTGCAATGAGTTAAAGCACAGTAGTGCTTCTTCTCCTTCGGGCCGAAAGAGCTAGAAACCGATATTTCTGCAGGTGTTGTAACACGTGGGCGGCCTGGAACATGTTTCTGGACACAGAATCTTTGGATTCATATTGATCCCGGAGTCATTAGATTACACTGCGAGACCTATTGAAGCCGTCTAGCAGTATCGGCCTGTAACAACCCCATTTCCATCCATCCGCCACCTTAATGAATCGGGCAAACGGTTTCTTCTAGACATTTCTAGACTCTACTGATTGTGGTGAACAAAACTGACAACAATAATTTAAATACAAGAAAACTTACATGCGAAATTACAAAAGCTTCCTAATTGCACATTTTTCTATCATTCACAAATACCTATTACTTTGTATAAAATAAATGTGGTAGTTGTAATTTTTTAGTAAGTTTTTTTAAAGCTTATTATTGTCATTCATATAAACTATAAAGATTAATCTGACTGCCATTTTTTTCTGGTGAGCTTCTAAAAACATGTTGTACCTTAAATTTTGGAGGCCAGTTCACCAATTGATAAGTTATGAAAGCAATATTAGAAATTAAATGACGATTAATTTTTACAGAAGTTCCGCATAATTAACTGAAAGTTTCTTGCTTCGATATATTCATTAAATTAAACTAATAAAAGAATGATTGCATAATGATTATTGATTTGATTAAAAAGATAATGCATTTGAAATAAATGTTAAGAATAATAGGAGCACTTACGTATAATATTTTTAATTTTTGCAGTGTTCTAAAATTTGTTAATTTAATATACAAAAAATATTGAACATACAACAGAAAAGCTATTCCATAAATATATGTCAATATAAATATGCTATAATTTTTTCGCAATAATTATTTCTTAAAATATTGCTACGTATTTTGCCAGAGTAAACAACTTTAAAGCATATTTTTGCGTGCTGCGCAATATCAGACATTTTCAAGAAAAATAATAGATCTAGACTCGTATTAAGTTCTCACGAATTATTTACATATAAGCTAAGGGAAAACATCTGTTAGTAAACTTTTTCAGGTTACGCATACTTATTCAAATGAAATACGAAAACTCCTTCATCACGCAATCTATTTTTACATTCTAGTGTATCAGTCATATAAGTTTTCGTGTATCAAAATTTAAATTTCATACTTTGAATTTTTCTGTTGGATGAAAAATATGCATTTACTAAGTTTTACAGGTTTCTTCGATTAACTGCCATTTTATATATTGGTATAAGCAAAACTATACTCATTTTAACTTATCCATCATACGTAGGCTGAGTCTAATCATTTAAAAAAAACAAAAATAATTTTTTACGGATTTACATGTTTCAGACTCGGAAAAAACTGTAATTTGTATTTTTAGAAAATTAAATCCGATTCCGTAGGTTTGTATGTGTGCTTTCCTGCCTGTTTGACTATCAGTGAACGCCCTGTCTTCCGAACAAATTGAGATAGACTTAAATTTGGTGTATACTTAGTAGGTAATAATGGGAAGAAACCTATTGAATATTAGAAACCTCGATTGTACGGACTCTTGAAATATTCGTTTTGATAAAAGGTATATGAGAAATTACTAAATTGTTTATTTTACGGGACAAACAGAAAATAAAGAACGTACATTTTGCATGAAAAAGGCTGTCAATCGGATAATAAGTTGTCAAAATATTTGTAATCATATTTTCATATTTTTAGATTTTTCATAAATTTATTATTTCATTCAAATTTCAATTCAAAAATTATTTAATCTCTTCACTGCACGGTGGGCTATATATGGAACATACCGATAAAACCCTTCTATTTTCCTAACGATCTTAAGTTTAGGTTATCTGAGCTTTGTGCCATATGTAGAACATTCAAACAAAGTATTTTGTACCAGTCTTTCTCAATTGATGGCAGTACCTTACTAACTATTAATTTTTTTATTTCAAAAAACAATTTCCAGTCTGCATCGTATACAACAGTAGAATTTGCTGCAACTTTTTCACCCAAAAATATAGAAAGTATTGCAAGAAAAAATTATAGACATTCGAGTATATCACATATTTTTAATTAAAGTTACTTAAAATTAAAATATTTCAGTACATCAGCTTGAAATCTTTTTTTGTGTGTGTTTGTGCCAGATTTGGAACATAGAGCATAAAGCTCATAAAAAATTCTAATGAAAAATGGATCGCAAAGGACTAACGCCAGATTAAATCAATGCAAAATTACTTGCATCTGATAATGATGATCACTGTTATGGAGTTTCGGATAATAGCTTGGATGATTCAACATACATACCAGCTAAAAATATAATTGAAAATGCTATTTTTTCATATGAATCAGATGTTGACTGCACGATAATAACAAATGTGATCCAAGAAATTGATTTAACTCCCCCACTAGAAAAATTTTCGTAATTAATATTAAAGTAATTTTCAATTTGATTAAAAGAACTACATAAAAATTAAAACCAATAAGTGAAATTCAACAATATTGAAGTCGGACGTTATTCCGCTGACGGGACATTATGTACCGGGAATATGTATGCGGGGAGGGGGGGGGGGTACTGAATTTCTGAACAAAACAAATTTTCAAATTATCTGTGTAGTTGTATGTAAATGTTCTCTACGAATCCCCCCCCCTCCCCCGACACTCTGAATTCAACATATAATGAGAAGCATCATTTTAGAAAATGATTGTTTATTATTTCATATCCTCAGATACCCCTGCTGGACTTAGTGTGGATAGAAAAAAGTCACAAAGGAAAGACAAATACCTAAAGCACAAAAAATATGGAAGAAGCAATTGGTTAAGCACTGAAATTTTGTCTTTGGAGACTTTCTATCAGTTTTTGCCTTTTTTTTAACTCTGAGCTTTTGAATCTTATTTCAGAAGAGAGATGTAGACACACCATAGCAAAGGATTCTTCTCAACCTTTACAAATTTACTTTACGGATGTTACTGGAGGGATGTTTTAGATAACCAAACAATTAAAGAGACAATATCTGTCATTGACAATTTTCTCATTTTAATGACAATCCTAAAAAAATTCCTAAAGCCATGAAGGTCCATGATAGACTTTTTGAATAAACGTCTCTAATAGAGTGTATCAGGGCAGTGAGATATATTATATACCACCTGATTTGAATCAAGATTCACAGCAGAAGCTTTTAATTAAATTTTATTTCTAACTTTAGAGAAAGAGAAAAGTTTCAAAATTGATTACATTATTTTAAAATATTTTTTCCGAATATTCCGGTGTGAATTCAACATTATAGAAAAACTATTGCTTACCCCTCAAAGGGTTAAATACTTGCAATAAAATTTTAATACATATTATACTATCTTTGTATATATAAAACACCAGTATTATAAGCTTCATGCCATATTGGTACAAAAATGAAAATATCTCATTGTGTGCTTTGGGACACATATGGCTCATAAAACAAAAATCCACATTAAAAAAATATATATGAAGTCAGATTTTGTTTTATTATTTTTTCCTGAATTTGTGATTACCAAAATTAATCGAGATATTTTTTTTCATGCAGAAAAGAGAAATCGTGAAATGAAGGGTTAATTGGAAATGAGGCGCTTCATCTGACACAGTAAACTGCTCCATTAGGATTATCATTTTTCAAGTTATCAGGATTTTCTTTTACGCAATTTGGTACTATTTGTTTATTTCGCTGAAAAACTATCGCCAAATCACAAGATTAAATGGCTTATCGTAAATGTAATATACACAGACAATAAACATGCTACACGTGTTCGTTACGTCATCAAGAGATCTTTAATTAGACGTTTTATTTGTATTCGCATTAATCTTTTACTTGTTTGTGTATTATATATTCTTTCGTTATATAAAATAAAAATTTTGCTAATTTGTATAATTTACGAGTAATATGGCGATTTATATAAGTTGTCGAAGTTTTTCTTCAGACTAAACAATTGGTACCAAAAATTCAGTAATAGAGTGTTACTATCCTTCTATATATGTCAAAAAGCAACGATTTACAGATGAACACGTGAAAATATGCATTAATACCGTTGGAGGGGTAACCATTGGGGGGGGAGTGAACTCCGTTCTGTCTCCAAATTTCGACGAGTGTGTGGAAAAACCTCCGATATATTGGCGAAACTCCGATATTGACGCCAAAATTGACGCCATCTCAGAGTGATTTCTTGTATTTTATCAAATTCTCAACCATTAGACTACAATTGTAATTTAATAGGGTCCGGTTTTGTTAAAAATATTTAAATTACGTTTAAAATTTATTTGGGAATTTGCAATGCACTTTACAGATAGGTTATACGTGTGTTATTTTCTCACATGTTTTACATTATGCATATCCATGATGGACAATTATTAAGGTTGACCCTAATGACTAGTTTTAATAGATGGCAATAATGTTCAAATAAGTGATGTGGGGATCTATTAATACATGCTTTTGAAAAGTTTCTTACTCTTCAGAACGTAATAAATATATCTTTAAAGGGTATGAAACAATGTTTTTTTGTCTATTTAAATCGGATAGTTTTGTGCCAAATAATCTGCATTTGACGTATGTTTTATATAAATTATAATAAAAAAGGCTACTGAATGTAATCGTTTACTTGTATAACCATCCGATGAACATATCTTTTCTGATACTATTTTAGAAATAACACTAATCAAAAGTAATACTTTCTGAATATAGTTTATTACCTAATAGCTTCCCCTTGCATGTAATTTTACTTGAACATAATCGCCTTACTTCTAGAAAAAGTACAAAACATGTACTTATGTTGAATTTTTAAATAAGAAATTTTTTAAGAAGATAAATAAAATTTCTAATTATGATAATGTAGATGAAGTATCAATGAAATGAATAGAAAACGAAAAATATTTTTCTTTTGCATTTTATTTTGGATGTAAAACGAAATTATTCTACTACACATTGCATGTAATGCCGTACATAAATAAAAAACGATACATATAATTGATATTTAAAAATTAGAAGTAAGTAGAAATTAACAGTTCTTCTGCTGTATGTAATATAAAACGACATATTTTTCATATAATTTGAGAAATTTTGAAAATTGAACACGTATATTTGTATATACACGTATATTATACACGTATCTTTATACAAGTAAACCATTTTATAATTATAATAGTATTTAACAATCATAATAAATATTAGACAATAAGAACTTAACATATATTAAGTGAAATTCAATTAAAAACCATTTTTATTTTTAAATTCATAGAAACGTAAGCTTACACTCTTTTAAAATGATGAGAAATTCACAAATTTATTTTTCCCTAATTTCACAGGAAAAGTCCCTTTTTGCGGCAAAAGGTCATTTTCCGTTAAAAAAAAAAAAAAAAAAAAAAAAAAAAAAAAAAACGGAAATTTAAATCATAATTACTGAAAATAAGGAAACGGACCAAGATGAGAGAAAATAACGGAGATACTCCAGTAATTATCACAAATCCATTTTCAATGTTCACAAAACTGACATTTAAGGTTACAAAAATGAAAAAAAAAGTTTAATATAAGAATACTGGCTCTTTTCTAAGATTTGCATCGAGCTGCTAAATTACAACTGCGCTGATATCAATAATTTTTTGAGCAGCAAATTAACCCGTCCATATTCAAATTATTCATTCAGTAAGTAAAATTTCTCTAGTATATTATTTATTTAAACCGCTATAAAATTATTCATGAACCATAAGGAAATCATAATAACAAATAAGTCTTATTAATTAAAAGTTTCAAAAATTATAACAGTATCGATAAAATTATAATCCATCTTATAAAAATATAAGCACACTCTAGGATCCACAATGTGACTTTAAAATCACCTACATTCGAAGCCGCGATGGCGTTATAGCTAGATTAACTTAATCTCACATCAAAGGTCGTCAGTTCTTAATTTTTCCTTTGTCAATAAATAAAAATGCTTCAAAACTGCTCGATAGACGGCATCACCAGTCAGTTGTCATACCAACTTTATAATGGAAAGCTACCGCTTCTTCAAATGGAGTTTCTCTTTATATCCCAAAACGGAAAATCTACTAAAGGAACGGAAAAAGTCTGGCAAATTTGCTGCCAGTAGAATTACCGTGGATTCATATATTTATTTTTAACAGTGTTGTAAAGTGTTATTTATTTATTTATTACAACTTTTTTCTTATTTCTGGATTCCTCATATACTTTTTAGAAAAAATATTTATGTGCAATTAATCAAGAACAGAAAAAACATAAAATAAAACAAAGAAAAAATACTAAAAATTATTGCTTTATCACTACGCAAAATCTTGATTAAATCATTTTGGTCTGTGTTTGTGAAATAGAATAATGTTTATGAACCAAATTTGAATAATTATCAGCATACAAAGTGCCCGTTACTATCGAAGATTACCATATTATCATGTCACAATCAGAAAAGCTCTTGTGAAAGGAATTATTTCTGTGTTGCGGGCGTACTGCATCATTCGATTCAAATAATTATGGCCTACTTAATTATTTGATTTATTCACAATAAGTTATGAAATAATTCATTTTAAATTGGTGTCAGGAAGAAATGTCTATGTTATAATTTCAAATTTTTACAGAAATGTTTTAACAAAACTTTGATGTGATTCGTTAAGTCTTGAGCACATAATATAACATAGACTAATTTTTAAAACCCTTTTTTTTCGTATTTAGGTTGAGCATTGACTAGTAAAATAACTAGTGAAACGGGTAATAAAAAACATTCTTCTTATTATTTTTCTGTATTTAATAAGAAGAAATTTGTATAGTATAAAATTATAAATTTTAAAATATTTTTAACATACACTGTAAAAAAAATTTAAGAGGTTACTAAAATTTTTTTAGTAAATTTGTATTCCACAGAATTTTTTAGTAGCCATTACAAAAATTTTTTTTGCAAGCGAAACAAGCATTTCTTTTATGAAATTTTTAGTATGAGCCACCAAGCAAATTTTAGTAATAGCTGCAAAATTATTTTTAATAACCATTACGTGGGCTCGAAGGGCAGGGCCTTCCTTCGAGCTGCATCCAGACTTCTGGAGCGGAAGATTTTCGGCAAAACGGCAATAGATGGCCGCACCAAACATAGCTACTGCTCCGTCAGGATATTCATAATCCCTTTATTAACGAGTACTTACACTGCATACATTCGCGGCGTATTTGGCAGTGGCCAGTATCGAACCCGGGACCTTTTGGAATGGAGTCCGTTACTATAACCACTATGCTATCAAGGCCACACCAAGTGAGTTTTAGTAATAGCTATTAAAAATATAAAATTATTAACTCTATTCGTTGCTAACTTTTTTCTAGTAATTCTTACAGATTTTCTTGTAACCGACTAAGATTACTCAAAATTTTTTAGTAATTACAAGGATCACTAAAGTTTTTTTTAGTAGATCGACACTTTTTTTACAGTGTAGAACCCTTTCCAGTATACCTGTTTAATTATGAAGCATATTTTTCTGCAGCTGGAAACCGTGGTTACCAAAGGGGTTCAAACCAATCAGTTTTTAAAGACTAATTCTCTACATCAGGATTGTTCATTTACTTATATATATATATATAAATATATATATTAATCTTGCTGTTTTAATATTGCTTTCGAAATTTTATAGGCTATTGTTAGTATAAAGAAAAATGCTTAATTTATTACAAAAAATAAATGAAAACATAAATAAAAGAATAATTTGAAAAAATTATTATTTTTTCTCGATTAAATTATTATCTGTCAATGATGATAAACTGTTTTGTGTATTTGTATTTTCACAATTTAGAACCACACATAATAAAAAAAAATATATAATGTGAAGTTCTTAAAAATTGCAAGATTAACGCTTCGAAAACAATAGTAAATGAATTAGAATAAATAATTTAAAATAGAATGAAAAATCAAATAAATGTTATAGCTATATTTTATATAAATTGATTTCGTGTGATTATACCAATGCATTTAACATTGAAAAATTAACTGTTAAAAACCTCCTTTAATTTGATTTAATTATGGTTCATGGTTGTATGTCTGTTGTATCTCCGATTCCACTTGCACCAGAAATTCTAGAATAATTTGCTCATGTTAAAAAAAAAAAAAAACTGTAATTATTTTAAAGCTTAACCAATTACATATTTTTCGATCGGCTCAGTAGCTCAAGTTTCAAATGGAATATCAAATGATTGGTAAATGAACATTTTCTACACCGAGTGTGATGAATTGTTCAGCAAAAGTTTTAGCAGTGTACTTTTAAAAAAAAAATATTCATTCTGAATGATCCTTTATACATTATTTTCGTATTATTTGCATCAGTTTTGTTATCCCTTAGCTACATATTGAGGTAAATGGAATATATCCGATGCAAATCAAATAATATATCAAAAATAGTGTAGAACAATCATCTGTGCAGACACAATCTGCTTACTGAGGCAGGTATTGATTCGAATAGGGGCTCATAAGAGCAATGAAATGTGAACTTTTTTTAGAATAATTTCATTTGCTTAAATAAAGATATACTTGTTTAAAATTATAGTGTCTATGTATTAAGAAAATATATTAAACATTAAAAAATTTACCCAAAGGCCTTTTTTGTAATATGTATATACATGTGCATAAGATAATGTGCTTTGATCATTCTTTCTGCTTAGTCGCTTAACACTATCACTATTATTGATAACGTATAAATTATATAGAAATTTTAGATTTTTTTCATGTAGTATATTGACTTTTTTTAAACAGATTATGCAATTCAAATTCTAACTTTTAATCTATTATATTTCTTAAATTTTTAATTCATTAAAGAATGGCGAGTGAGTTTTTTTGAATGATATTTTGCTTAAAAAATTATATCATATGACGCACTTTTGCACGAGCACTAGTTATTTATCTGTGTTGAATTTCCTTCTTTTCGGCCATTCTTTGTTTTAGGAACTTACTTTAATGTGCAGAAACACGTCAAATATGAATTTAAGTATGATGAGTGTAGCTTTATTATTCTTCCAAAACACGGGCTATTTTTTATAATTACTATCCAGTTAAGGGCAACCGGGATAACCGGTCAATGATTTTAATTTGTGGTTCTGAAGATTTGTACAATTTACCTTCTACCGGGTGTCCCAAAAATGACTGATGGATTTTAAAATTCAATAACTTGCAAACGGTGACAGCTTTTTAAAAAAAATTTGCAGGAGGGTTATGCATAATGTCAGGAGTTTTTCTACCGTAATTTTAGTTTGAATTTCAAACAATAGGGGGCGCTGACGGCGATTGAAGGCCAAGTGATCAGTGCTGAATGAAGCGTTGACCTGGCCTTCAATCGCCGTCAGCGCCACCTATTGTTTGAAATTCGAACTAAAATAAAAAATTACGATAAAAAAAAACTCCTGATATTATACATAACCATCCTGCAAAATTTTTTTAAATACCTGTCACCGTTTGCAAGTTATTGAATTTTAAAATCCATCAGTCATTTTTGGGACACCCGGTAAAAGATAATGCTTATTTGAATTACAGTTCGAACCCTAAATGAGCTCCGTTAGCTGCACTCTTTCAGGCAAACGTTTTCGAAATTACATTTTAATGTTTAAAAGTAAAATATATATGTAGTCCATCTGTTCTTCTTTTTCATTCCAGTTGTCATGGTCCTTTCGTGGGTTTATTTTGATTGAAGAACTGGACCTGGTAGGTCTATGTACCGCTAACGTTTCTATGTTTTAATATGGGACATCAATTCCTGGTATAAAATAAATAAAAGCTTAAAAGAATTTAAACCAGACATATCATTTAAATTATATATCACTAAAGTAAAACCTTTTTTGCCAAAGTGCCAAAATAGCATTCAATGTGAAAATATTAATTTTTTTACTACAATAAATGTAAAAAATACGAAATCTCTCATGGATTTTAGACCAGTTAATAAGCATAAAAAATACATGCATATTTTAGGGAAAAATCAAAACGGAAAGTATATATAGAAATAGTTACATAAGTTTTTATGTACATCATTCCGTTTGTCTCAATGAATGTTTGATATGGTTAATAAACCTGTAGGTAACATAACTATGCTTTTATATGTGAAGGAAATATATTTCCTTCGTTTTGATAATTTTCTAATAATGTCATATTGTGTTATGTCATTTATGTGTAAAATTTCAAGATTTGTATATCTTAATAAAAAATATGGTGTGATATTCTTTAACGTGTTTTTTTTAATCTTAATATGTAAATTTTATAAGATATTTTATAATTTTCATTATTTTAAGGGGGGAAAAGAAGAGAAATCAATTTATTAATTAAGAGAAATTAAAAAAATTAAAATGCCTCGAATAAATTTATCCCATATGGTCGTGTTATTCCTGATACATGTCACAGTTACCACGTTGTGGAAGAAAAAATGTGAGGTAACTGAAACCCCGACCTTACATATGAAGTAAATATGTGTACATATTTATTAATATTAATTTATTTATGTACCTCATCTTTAAAAAATGTTTATTAACACAAATAATACCGTATTTAAAAAAAATAAACCATCGAGGAAGCTTATCAAAATTGATGTTGTTTTAATAAAAGAAACCTGAATTTTTGGCAATCTATCAGTATAAAGATGTTAAGGAATGAGTTGACACACGTTGTTTGAAAAAGTAGAAATGACAGTGCAATGTTCACACAAGCTATAACTTAAAAGACATCAACTTTTTTTATTATAAAAATGCCGCAGTTACCTAATAGATCCTGCTACCCCCAGCTCAACTTTACTGGATTCTAACAAAAGTCTTCAGTGCATATTGCAAATTTACAATCATGCAATACATCGAAGGATGGCCAAATATATATCCGAGTTATAAATTAAATAAATATGACGGTACAGACATATAAATTTGCTGTTTCGAAAAAAAAAATTGTCGTTAAGAGGTTAGCGTGAACTCTCTTTTAGAAAGTAACATCGTATGAGTTGTTTTGTGAAATGACCTTTAGAAAATAGGGATATTTTATTTTAATTACAGAAAGACATTTAAATGTCAGATAGAGTTTATTATTAGATATGGAATACATCAATAGTTAGCAGAGCTATTTCCGTTTCGAATAGTTAAATAGAAATTATTCTTTTGAGAGCTTTTCTTTTTGCTATAAGATTGGACCAGGTAGAAGTAAATTAAATACTTTATGTATTCTAGATTGGCATTTTATTTTCATTTAAATTTACAGTCCACAAACATGTTTTGTATAAACATACGATGTGTTTTAATATGAACAACGTGACTATTCATTTTCTTATAAATTGCGTTAAAAATATGCTTTTCTACGAAAAAGGGAATTGTATAAAAAATTGTGTAAAATATTATGATTTACATTTACGATACGCTGTAACCAGATAAATAAAGAATATTATGTATCTGTGTATAAAATTAGGTTTCCTTTCGTAATTTATTAAACATATTATAACAGAAAATTAGTACAACAATTCTGAAAAGATAAAAGGATAAATAGACGATAGTAAAATATTAAAGCTGAAAATATCAGCGATATATTCACTTCTGTAATTATAATAATTAATATAATCAAAGTAAATTTTTATTCATTAAATATTTCATTTTCTTTGTGTTGAAATAATAGAAAATATTGCATAACACGTTATACAATAATACAGTCTGAAAGCACATTCTAACTTAAGTTCAAATTACCTATAGAACTCTATAAAAGATTAAAAGCAATTAAATTCGACTATATCGTTAGAAATACCATTAAATTCAAGGATAAAATGCAACTCGTTGTCCCAGTTATTTCTGTAATATAAATGAGCGAGAGTTTCTGGGCAATAAACCCCTTAAACCAAATTACCTAGTTACAGCGTTTCATAATGACCGAGCCATATAAAATGAAACTTTAATGCAAATCCGAAAACTACACAAATGTAACAGGAATTTCGTGCTTTAAATCAGATAAATTCGCGGGAAACATGTGAGTTATTTTTTAGGCCTAGTGTTGTAAAAGGCCTAGTGTTGTTTGGGAACCTTGCATTCGGAAAACAATTCTAATTGAAATTAAATTTATTACAATAGACAATTATTATATATAACTTTAAATTTTAATGTCTTATGAAAAATAAATATATGTATAAATGTGTATATTTCATTGTAGTATACAGAAAACCTTGAAAAAAACATAAAACAAATTATTTACTTAAAATGAAACGAAAAAATTCTTAAGAAAATTTTGAAATACTTTACACTAAGGAAAAAAAGAATTTTTATATGAAACCTGATAAAGTGCCAGAATAAGATGCAAAATAACTGAACGTATAAGAGTCATACATATCTAATTTTATTTGTGGGTGATTTAGTCGTAGTTACATTGTAAAATGTGTTCTAAAGCTTTAAAAATTGTTATTTACTAAATACAGAAATGTGTATAACTAGCCGAATAATTAATATGGTAACTGCATTTAAATGTTCTATTTCTTCAAAAGTAAAATAGAAAAATCGTTTATTTTTTTTAATGTTTTTTTATTTTTGGGGGGTGGGTGGGGTGGGGGTGGTTGTGTGTGTATGTGTGTGCTGGATTAGAAATTCGAAAATCTTTAGAAGAAAGAATGTTGAAACATAACTCACATAACCGTGAATCTAGGCCTTTTGGCAGACACAAAAATGGCAGCAGCCAACCGCATTTTTTTCTTAACGAGTGAGTTTTTCCATGGAATTTAATTATAACGACGTATTAATCGTGTTTCGCAAAGATATATTAACTTAAATACTTACTGTTTTAAAACAGTTAAATTATTTTTTCTATACTATGTACTTAGAAATCATAAAATAGAGTTTTTTATACGTAATTCCCGACTTAAATATAAATTAAATAAACACAAATAAACAAAAATGGACAATCGGACACAAAGGACGAATTTTTATCCAAGCACTTAAATTCTAGGAAAAAAAGACAATAGATGTTTTCCTTATCTTTATATTGAGCAGTCAATTTCTTAGAATTTTTTTTAAAGAAAATTGTTTGTTGTTTCTGTAAATGGATTTTTTTAAATATTACGAGGTAACTTTAGTTTCATTTTCTAGTTTTCAGTTATTCAGTTTCACTTACTTTTTTAGATTTAGCTCAAAATATTTGTTACAAAATAAGGTATAGTATAGAACGTTAATTGAAATTTAATAAAGCAGAAAATATTGGACTTTTCACCACGAAAGAAGATTTGTAAGGAAGAAAAAACATTCATTAATTTATTTTTTATTAATTTCTGATGCTTGAAAAATAATTGAGAGTAAGAATTTTTTTCTAAAGATAATGTACGTCAATGTACTGCGATATTTTAAAAGTTTCTACTTATTTTGAGTGTTGTCAGTTATAATATATTTATTAATGCCATGTATTTTGTTAATGCCTAATATCTTGTAAAAAGCATTTTAAAATATAGCAATAATTTAAGGGATAAAAGAAGTATAATTAATAGCCCATTGCATTACTAAAATATTATTTTCAATTTTTTTGTTTCGTATTCATGCAAAACAATCTTTGTTAGAACTGGTTCTATTCTGAAAGAACTACTTTTAACACAATAATATTCAGAATATTTCTAACTCTCAAAGACTAGAACTATTTTCACCCATTTTCAGTAAAATTTTTAGAAGAAACTATTTGCATATGCCCATCCCAAAACATTATTTTATCTCATACATCTCAATATTTCAAAAGAGGAGTAACATATGTTAGTACTGCAATATTATTAATTCCATATTGTATCAACTTCTATTTTCATCTTAAATTTTCGCATTAGTCAGTTATTCGGAGAAAAACGTAAGAATGGAACTTGATCATGGTACTTAATAAAATCAATAATTTTTTGTTGGTCTGTTATACATAAACTGTTTGCGTCTAGCCTACTAAGAAGACGCAAATTCCCGTAGCTGCAGGAGGCACCAATGGAAAACATAGCTACAAAAAACTGAGAAAATTATTCAAAATTGCTCTGTCACAGCACCTCTTTCCGGCGCATATTACCAAATTCAATGTTGACTTGCTAGCTACAGCCAAATATATATATAAAAAATTGGTTTAATTTTATTTATAACTTCATACACTTTTTTAAGTTAAAATAAAAAAAGGCATAAAATTCGCTATTACAGCAGCTCCTTCCGGTATAAGAATATTTTCAAATTGAAGCAGAAAGTTCTGGCTATAACCAAATGCATACACAAACTAGTGAGATGTAGCAATCCCAAAACTTTCTTTTACCTTATGTCATATTAATACTTCCAGAAAATACAGCATAGAACAGTGCCGCCTTTAGGTAGTTTAAGCCAAAATCTAGTCAGCAACAACATACATATGTTAACTTGTTACTGAATCTAAAGTTTCATGAAAATCTGTGCATTATTTTTTGAGATAGAGCTATTGCAAAAAAGTAAAAAAAAACCTCCATAGCAGTGCCACATGCTGAGTAATATACACCCAAAACTAATCAGAATGATTTTTTTTATCACGTATTAAGTGAAACTGAACTTTGATGAATATTCACGCATTAGTTTTTGACATACATTTATTGCGATATCGTTAAAATAAAACATAGAAGCGACACCTATATTGCTATTTACACCAAAAACGAAACAACACTAATCTATATCCGGAACTAACTGAATATGAAGTTTTAAAAAGTTTCGTGCATTAATTCTTCAGATAGAGATGCGATAGTCAAGAATGATGCACCATGGCAGAACCATCTATTGAGCAATTTGCGCCATAACGTAATCAGCACCATATCGTATAAAATATTAGGTAAACATAAAGCTTTATGAAAATCAATGCGATACTTTTGGAGCTATGGTTATTGTGGTAGCTGTAAATAATGCAGCATTGCTGAGCCACCTGTTGAGCGATGTACACTACAAATTAAGCAAATCTAGTTTAGATAAGAGTGTAATAGAATTTAAAATTTAGTAGAATTTAGTGCATTAGTTTTAGAAATAGAGTTATAGCGATAATCAAGATTAATGAATCATGGCAGTAACACCTGTCGAGCGATTTTTACCAAAACATAATCAGCACATTTGTACATCAAGTACTAACTAATATGTTATGAGTTTTAAATATGAATCTCCTAATATGTTAATATCTTTAATGAAATCCACATTTAAAATAATTAATCCTATTTTAAGTGAAATCAAGAAAAATATACATTTCCTCTTTTTAAATAAGTGTGCGGTCTAGGTGTTTTTAAGCCATTACATTCTAGCTGACGAAAAACACTATACATTAAACATAAAATAACCTGCATTGGCTAACAGGTTAAAAAAATGCTTAAGTTTGCACACCACTGAACAGTTATCAGTTCGGCAATTGCTTCCACAATTAACGGGGCATCATTTATGGTACACAGCTGGTTCGATGTAATTGGCTGGAAGTCAATTCCGTCATTCACTTTCATAAGTCAATTTAACCAGAATGCTTCCGTAAATCATGAGTTTGTTGGATCACAGAGTGAAAGAGTGACAGAATGATAAAGTGACAGAGAGGCTCACAGACAAACACTATTAAACTATGTTCAAGACATTCTGAAACGTATAAATCCATCGAAAAATTTAAATCGAAATTTTTCACAAATCTAATATTTTATTCTCGTAATGATAGAAGAAAGTAAAAATAAAATATTATTATTAAATGTATAATCACATTTGTATGAAGTTGGTCAAAAACAGTAGAAAATTGAAATATATGAATGAAGTATGAGGAAATATAGGAATTATAAATATTGAAATAATGTAAGTCCTTAAGACGTTGAGTGCCACTCCAGTCTCTGATCACAGACATTGAACATCCCGTTTACGCTGCGTCAATCAACGGTTACTGACAGTTTGATATATGATATACATGTGAAAAAAATATATTGCTGTAAGTAATTACTGAAAATTAATCTAAAATTTACTTAACTTTTATTTTACAGAATTACTCTTTTTAATAATTAATTAAAACAATATATTTTTTTAGTTCATATCAAAATTTACACATTTAGTCACCGGTGATTGGCAGGGACTAAAAGCATAGTTCAGTGTCAGTCACCGTGGACCACAAAGTGTTAAATTGTTTGATAAATGTATTTTTCACCGAGATTATAATGTTGCCGATTACAACTATTTAAATTATATGAATCATTCATAAAAAACTCAGACAATCCTTAGGATCTTTAAACTTAGAAATTTATGAGATTACGGATTATTCAACATTTCGCTGTTTCTTTACTAAAAAATATTTACTGTAATATAATAGATAACATAATACATAGGAAACAGCGCTGGTAATCGATTCTAAAATGATTTTCAGATTACGTTTTTCATTCTGTTATTCAGAAGCCTTATTGAAAAAGTAAATAGAAGTAAAAAATTTATTGACAGCCGAACATCTCTTCCAAGTATGTAAATATTTGTATGTGAAAATAAAAATTGTCATGGATCGTAAATGTTCAAACAAAAAACAAATAAACGAAAAGAAAATTATTTTTTTCAACTCCAATTATTTAAAGATATGTATGCCCATTTTCTCTATAAGATTGATTTTCTAAAATTTTCAAGAATGAATTTTTATACATAAAATATTGTTTTCGACTACTAAAATATACCGTGTTGAAAATAAAAAAAAGTGTTACAAAGCACTTTAAAAATAGAGACTTGAAAAGGGAAAGAGTGATTTTATATCTAGTCAGCTGCTTTAAATATCTCAATAATTTATGTATATAAAAGATAGAGCTGCCCAAAAATATTTTCGGCAAAAAAACAATTTAAAATATATATAATTTTAAATTATTTTTTCAATTCATTTTTAGCAGTGTAATTACGTTCGAAAGTATTAAATATTTTAAATATGTAATTTATCGCATTGCTAACTAAATGTAGAACCAATTGTCTGAAAAATGTCGAAGCCGGGACCGGAAACCGAAACGCATGAATAGCGCTCAAAAAGCTCTTTTACAAGCTTCGAGGACGATCCCAAGTTATCATATGTCATTCATACATGTTGGTAAGCCTGAATTTGGTTTGCAAAGTTATTTTTATCGCATGTTTTGCAACGGGGTAGCATAATCATGAAGACTATACCATCTTGTTCAACAAGTTCAGCCTTACCAACATACATTAATGAAAGATGCTGAGCCACGCATGGTCTTTGAAGTTTAAGTCCCAGAATCGGGTGAGAGGCTCTTCTCTTAAAGTTGGTACACGGGAGGTTCTGGATTCAAACTCAATCGTGCCCGCTGGCCTAATCTTTTGCAATTTTCTGTGGCTTTGTTTGAATCTTGGGTAACCTTCATAAATACGAATTTGGACCCCCACCCAGAGGGCATCCTCCTTAGGAATATATCCCTTTTGCAGATATTCAGCAGGCATAAACAACACCAAACATCTAGTCGCTAAACTGGTAGAGAAGTTAGAGAGCTATTTCAAGGGCTCAGTTCCCTCTTAGGGAATTTTTTACTGTGTTGGTTTATCACTTATTTAGCACTGTGATAAATCATGAATTAAAAATATTCAGTTAAAAATCCTTTTAAAAGAACCAAGCAAAATGTGAGAAGTTTATTTTTTTTCTAAATATTTTTAAAATAAAACGCCGTAAACAAGTTTCGTATAAATTTACTGAACTCTGAAACATTTCGATCAGCATGCTTAAACATACAGTGTGAAATATTATTTTGATGTTGTTAACTGCTAACTTTTTGATATTTATTTAACAACAAATTAAATGACAAGTTGATATTAATTGAAACAATGCATTTTTTTTCAAGTAATAAGCATAAACTAGTTGGATGTGAGAATGCCAAAACACTCTTCTTATCTCTTAATACTTCCAGAAAAATAATACTTAGCATCGTCATTTTCAACAAAGTCTAATCAGCAACAACTTATGTCAAGTTATAACTGAATATGAAGTTGTTTTTTAAATAGAATCATTTCGAAAATTGTAAAAAAAATCTGGATATAAGCGCTGAATGTTGAGCGATTTACTCCAAAAATAAAATTAATTTGTATCAGGTACTAACAGAATCCGAAGTTTGATGAAATTTAGCTTCTCAGATAGATCTAATGAGATTATTAATAACAATGCCACATAACAGCGCCATGACTTGTTTGATTTACAAGAAGAAGCCAGAACCAAACTAAAGACTATCAGAATCTGAAGTTTTATGAAAATCCACCGATTAGTTTTTGAGTTATTGCTATTCACAAATCGTTAAAAAGGCAGTTTAGCAGTATCACCTTTTAGGCGATAAATACCAAAAGCAAATCAGCTCCAGGTTACATCAAGGTCTAACAGAAATTAAAGTTTTGCGAAACTCCGTGCATTAGTTCTTGAGATAGAGCACCCACAAAATTTTTGTTACATATAGACTTTCAGATTGACAGAGTGGCAGACAGGCTCACACGCAGACATTTTGTAAAAATATGTAAATCAGTTGAAAAACGGAATTCGAAAATTTTCAGGAATCCAGTACATTCTCCTTGTGAAGATAGAAGAAAACAAAATTAGTCATATGTGGTAATCCAAAAACCTTCTTCTATATCAAACATGTTAATACTTCAGTGAAATGCTGTGAGGAAGTGTCCCTAATAAAGACACTCTAGTGTTTTGAGTAAGATCACAATGTTCTAACATGTGTGGCGCCCTCGAACTACAGTTAACTGCGGTTTTTTTAGTTTTTATGTTGGAGGGTGTGTGGTGTGGTGTGGTGAGTTGGGAAGAGCCTCCAGCGAAGAGTAGTAGAGCTGACGTGTGACTAATGAAAGTAGAAGGACTCGGTGCAGGAGTTCAGTGAGAGTTATATTAGAGTAATTTTGCACTGTGATTGTTTAAAATAAAGATATTTGTGCAGCCACGGGCTGTTTATTTACAGGTTAGTAAAAGTAGTCCGCGACCTCATCAGAAGAACCGAATTAGTGAGTTGAGCCGGACTTAGTTGTAACGTGAGTACAAGCTAAAGTTTATTCTTATAGTAGAAATATATATAGTAGAATATAGTAGTAGTTAATGTCCAAAATACTGAACTTTGCTCCACTCCTGTTCCCCAATTACAGTAAATAAAAGTTTTGCGTTTTTCATTCTACTCAGAATATGTCTTCTTAGACCGACATGTCACAATGTAACATAGCAACTACACCAATTTGGTGATTTACACAAAAATGTAGTCAGAAACATTTTATGTTAATTTCTAACACGAAATCTGAAGTTTGATGGAAATACGTGAACTAGTTTTTTAGATAAAGTCATTGCGGTAATTTTTAAAATGTTTGCATTAAGAGCTACCTATTGGATGATGTACCCCAAAAACTAATCAAGAAATTTTTTTTATCAAGCACTAACTGAATCTGAAGTTTCATGAACATTCATGAATTAGTTCTTCAAATACAGCTATATTGATATAGCGAAAAATGCAACTTTGAAACTTTACCTGTTGGACTATTTACACTAAAAACTAAACACCTCTATTCTCTGTTAAATACAAACTTGATATGAAGTTTGATGAAAATTATTACAGGGGTTCTTGGGATAAAGCTATTGCGATATTGATAAGTAATGCAGCATAGCCGCTCCATCCATTAAATAATTTTCACGATAAAGTTGTCAGCATCAAATAATATCAAGGACTTACTAGCAGCTTTATTTTTCTTACACTTTCAGAAAAAATTGAACATTTTCAATAGCTTAGAATGCAATTTGTCAATTTCTAAGTTTGTAGAGTTTGTATTTTTAGAATTGAGCAATCTACATGCAATTATTTCCTTTTATTTCATAGTTTTGTTTGAATGGCGTTATTACCCATATAAGTGGGTAATGACGCCTAATAGCATTGGTCAAGAAATCACGTCATTACATTTTATGAGTACATATCTGTTAAATTATTTTTTTTTATATATATAGTCAATGAGTTGCTGTATCAAATTATATATTCGTTTGAAAAATACAATCTAAAACTGAGACGTGAAAATTGGTAGAACCTTAACGTGGCGTTATTACCCCAGGGTACCTTAATTATATTAAAATATTTTATATCATAAATCATATTCCAATCATCGTTCCTAAATGATAAATATTTTAACAATTATTTATAACATAAATATTTTGCATAATAACTTTTCTAGATGGCTAAATAAACAGTTATTTTATATTCAATCACCAGATTAACTATAAAAAATTGCTTAATGAAATGCCGCATCCTAAGCATATGTATTTGACTTACAGCGACATTTCTCGTACAAATCTAAATATATTCAGTCGGCAAGGGCCAAAAAGGACTGATCTCCGTTGTACAGTTAATGAAATTTTAGAATCATCTAAATACATGATGTATTGCATTGCTGTATTGTCTGTAGCAAAAAATTCACTCATGTCAAGGTAACTGTTAATAATTTTACAGGCAATCTCTATATTAAAATATAAGTATCAAGAAAAAATAAATACCCTTTTGAATAATACTTCTTTTAGCGAATGGATTTTTAAAACATCTGTGCTCTCAAATTTCTGAAATAAATACTCACGAGAATGAATGGTCGAAATATATTTTTACAATTTTACTAAATAGAACATTTCGTCGTTATTCAAGAATACTTTCTTCTCCAAAGTTAGCTTAAAACTGGATCAGAAATGTATCTTTATATTTATTAAAGAAAATCTTATCAACATTAATTATATCAAAACAGTATTCCTTATTAACCTTTCTTATTAATAATTTTTTTTTTTTGAAAAATCTATTTTATTGATGTACATAATGATGTCACGAACTATAATAAAATTTTATCTGAAAACTGTTTATCAGAACTTCACAATTCTAGTTTCAAATTTATTGTCGAAGATACACGTATTATTTTCAACTATATATTATTTACAATGCATTTTTAACCAATCAGTGTATTCTTATATGTCTTTATTAAACTACTTTTCTTGTCTGTATCAATCAAACCTTTTCATAAATTTTTTATGTTCGAGTTTATTGACTGTAAAAATGTATTATTCAATTACTTGTAATGCTTTATCTCATGAACAACTGTTTTAAATATCAGAATATTTCTTTTTCTGAATGCATTAAACATTTCAGGAACAAATGAAAACAAAAAAAGTACTTGAAACATATAATGATTCCATCATTGGAATCACAAAAATATTTACAATACTGAAATTTATTTTGTGCCAAACCACTTTTGCTTAAGTTCGGCGTAGAATTTCTCGGTTCTGCCGCGTCACATGCCATACTTCCAAATCGATTAAAATATCAACTAAATAGTTTGATTGTTCCCCTACACTTTTACTTAATTTTATATAGCTAAATGTTTCTATATTTGGCACACTCACAATAGATGGTGGCACGAGGCTTAGTTTCTGCATGAAATAAGAATTATTTTTATCTTAGTTTTCAAAATGCATTCGAAACTCTAAGCCCATGAAATTAAGACATTTTGATAATTAAATTATTTTAAACACTTTACAGATTCTTTTTGCAGGATTTAGGATTTTCAATTAGTTAAAAGCTCTCGATATAACCATGTAACAAACTATTATTTTTCGACCCAGAAATATGTACAATGGTGGCCAAAATTGTGGACACTTTTTGGTAACTTCCATTCTAAAAATTTAAAAAACTACCTTTTGCAGCCGTCCGGAGGAAAGCATTTCCGGAAATTTTGTTATACTTTCGTCGATTGCGACCCCTAGATCCAAAAACCACCCTCTGTTTAATTATTGACTCACATATATATACTATATATATTATGTATATATATATCCATATATATATCCATATATATATCCATAAAAGTTTCCGGCCAGTTAGTTTCTTTGATTTATTTACCAGAAGGTTTCAGTGAGGAATAAGCATAATTGCTTCAAAAGTTATGAATATGTGAAAGATCTCTGAACATGCGATAATTTTGATTGGATATTGAAGACACTTCATGCAAAGGAGTAGAATTCAAAGTTCGCGTGTGCAAAAGTTTCCGGCCACTCATCATTCCTTATATTTTTTCCATCAGTAAAGTGTTTTTTAGTCGTGTTTGTGAATGAATCTACGTAAATAGCATAGAAACTCAAAATTGAAAACTTCAACAATTATTGTTCGTAAACAAGTGATTAGTTTGTCGCTAAAGGGCCAAACTTTTCGAGATATGACGGCAAAGTTATCGATCGGAAATTGACTGTAAACGATATTTACAAATTAAATAAAGATGACCATGGTCTTTAGGACTTTCTGTGATCCAGAAGACTTCGAAAAATGACTATTCATTTAGACAGAATTATTAGAAGAAAAACAATTGATGAACCGCATAAAAATTCCGTTGAAATATTCCGCGATTTACAGAATTAAATTATTGCTGAAATAAGTCGGTGTATTGTTTCAAGATGCTGACGTGATGCACAATTTTATGGAATAATCGGTGTTCAAAAATATTTCATAGGTAAAAAATATCAACGTACCCAGCCGGAGTTTTTTAAAAAACACAAAGTCTGGCCAAGTGAAAACTGGCCAAAAGTACTATTTTTCCAACAATAAAATTTCAAACTTTTTTGGAAATGATGGAAGGCAGTGTGTCCAATGACCTAACAACAAAATATATAATTTGACTTACGTTATTCTTACAATGAAGTATGGCGAAGGACACGTTATGCTGTGGGGAGCATTTACTTCAAAAAAGTGCCGGTCCGTTATTTGAAATCCATGGCAAGATGAAAGATGCAATGTATAAGGATATCTTGCAAGATTATTTGCTGCCTTAGAAGTGGAAAAATTGTGGTCTCAACTATTTGTTTTAAAAGGATAACGACTTAAATAAAGTATGCAAGTCTCGACAAGCAGTTCCTTTCGTCCAAAAAAATGGCTTTTGAAGTTGCCAGCCCAAACACCCGACATGAATCCAATAGAAAACCTTCGCAAAGAAGTTGGCAAACGTGTGTGGAACTATAAATATTTCTACTCAGCCGAAATTTTCAAAAAAAGTGCAGGAAATGTGGAAAAACGTACCATAGAGATCTTTAACCGTTGATTGTATGAATATCACTTGCTGCGCCCCTGTAGTTATTAGTACAGTTGTGGTGACAAAATACTAATTGTAAATGTTGCTTGTTGATCACTGTGATTTTCCATTACAATACCATTTTTACTAAACCTGCAAAGGTGGCCGGAAACTTTTGAAAACAAGTGTTTTCCTTTGTACTTAATTTGGTCAAATAAATTTATTGATAATTATTTGTTATTTCATAAATAAGTTCCTAACTATCATGTCAATAAAATGTATATCACTTTGAGATTCCTCTTCATATGGGTATGCTTAGAAATTAACAAAAAAATTTTTGCTGGCCGGACACTTTTGACCGCCACTGTATATGTATAGATATCTAATTTTTTTTTTGTGCTGTAACTGCGAATTTATGAACCGATTTGGATGAAATTCTTTATGTGTATAGTTCAAGAACTAATGTCCCGACCGAGTTCCTTGGCCAGGATCAACGCCATCTTGTATCAAAATACATACATATCTAAAAACAGAAACAGTAATAGAATAAAATAAGTAAATGGAATTGATTCTCATGAACAGTATTTTACTACGACATTCGACATATGATATTAAAATTCCACATTTAAATTAAAAGGGATGATACGTCAAAATATTTTCTGTATTATTATACGATAGTTTCATTGTGAAATAAATCAATATAATTCTGTTTTGTCAAATGTTTCTATAATTACTGAGCATTTTTTTTAAAAATGCGAATATCAAAAAACGGTAAATAACATTTTCAAAAATATTGTTTTTCCAAAATAGAATTATGTATGTTTGTGAGAGTTTTAAAAGCCTACTTAAAAGAACGGCTTCAGTAAAAGGAAGTACATTTCCTGAATATTGCTAAATTGAATTCTTCGTGTGTACTGAAGTGTTTTTTCTCCAGGAGCAAATTCTGCATTTACTTAAGGCTGGATAGGAAAAATATCTATATTTATAGAATAAAAGCATAGCATTATGATAAATATCAAATTTTAAAATCTTTGTGAGGAATAATACAATATTTCTCCCTAAATTCATACATAACAGACATAAAAGTTTATACATACATTTTTAAATCTAGAAATATTTCTCTGATAAAATGAGAATATTCATGTTATGTTAGTATCAAAATAAATACCCATTAAATGAAGTCTTATATTAATTTCTGATGTGAGTTAAATAAAATATGGTAAAACGTTTGTGAGTTTTCAAAAGATTCACTCTTGCTGAATATGTTCCTACAATGTTATTTTGTTTTGTTTAACATGTTTTTCATGTATGCTCTGGAAGAGTTTTAAATATACACTCAAGAGGCCAAAACATTATGACCACCTACTTAGTACAGTATTGGTCCACATATGGTCCACAAAATAACTGCAAACTGACTTAGAATGTATGTCACAATTTCTTGGTAGATAGCCAGAGATAAATTGTATTATTTGTCGAAGGCAGCGGTCATGCACATCTGCTAAATAAGAGATTTATGCAGAGAAGTAAAGAGATGAAAATATTACAAGCATAGAATTTATAAACAAGAAAAAAAAAGAAGGAAGTAAAAAGCAAAATAATCCAGAAAGGGTTAAATTGTGACAAAAAAAGGAAAGGAAAGATGAACTTGAATACACCTCATTTTTGGAGAAAGAAACTGTAATATGTGTTATCTTTCGACAGTATCGTAATTTCCGGCGTCACCGTAAAGCCGGTGGTCATTTTTTTTTTTTTAATAAAATTTAAATTTTTATATCGCGGTAAATACTTCTCATCAATTACTGAACAAATGTTCTGTATCCAAAAAATAATTGTTTGAACTGTGGATTATACACCGGAAATTACGGTAATTAAAGTGTTACTCTTATGGATTCTGGTGACGGTATTGGATTGGAATTGATAAATAGGAGGGTACCGAGATTTGGAGTCTTATAAAGCAACAAAGTCTAAAGTAGCTCGGATTCAATGTATCAGAAGTAGTTGATGGCTGAGTGAAACTTGCTGACTTAACTCTTGTAACGGGAAGTGCAGTGTTATTGTAGACAAATGGAAATACAAATCAAAGAATGAAAAGGATGGCTGAAACAGATTTGGGCCCGAGCAAAACAGAAACTAATTCTTTCATTAAGAGAAATCTCACATTTTTATCTGGAACCAGTAACTTATATCTTTTTTTGTAATTATGCTGTCTATTGTTTTCCGTAGTTATATCTATTCATATAAATTCAAGTTTTTTTTCATTTAATTATCATTTCATGTATTAAATTTTATTTATATATTTATTTTGAGCTTAATTTTTGTATTTTCGTTGACGTTTTTGCAATTTAGTGATACTTGTTTAATTTTTACCGTTATTTATTTTCATTTTATGTAGTTTAAATAAGTAAAATGTGATTTCCTTAAAAAAAAAAACCCTAGCTTTTTTCTCTATGCGGCATCTAACAATTGCGGCATCATCATTTAAAACAGGATGTTTGGAATAAATATATCTAATTTAATAAAATAGGATAAATTCGTTTAAAATATGAATTAGGTTCTAAAGAGTTTTACTAATAATTCCTAGTACTTAGTTTTATTTATTTATTTTGTACATTTTACAACAAGAAAAGAAAAAATGCAGTATCTGTTCCTGTTTTACCCTAATAAAATTGGTATACGCTGTTTAAATTTTCTAAATGTTACTTCCTGAGTAATAGAAAATACATTTCAATATTGTTAAAATAAATATAAGGTTTTAACTTATTAAACGGTGCTGTTTTCTTGCATTATTCTGAATGCATTGTAAATTGTTTCATAATCTATACTTGTCGTATGATATTTTTTAACAACAACTTATTTAAGTACAAAATTTTTTATTAAAGTATTTTTAATTTGATTATTGCAAGAACGGGTTGACTCCAGAACGCAAGGAATTTTGCTTAAGTTTTATAAAAAGATATTTTATACCTGAAATTTTATTTCAAACTGCTTAACCTATTTATTTAATTACTTTTCTTGAAAGGAAGATCTCCATACTGCGCATACTCAGAATAAAAAAATACTAATTCAACTATTTATGGATGTAACAAAGGATCAGTAAAATTTAGCGGCGGAATTGCAGTAGATAGTCTGTAAATAAAATAAAATACTTTTAAATATTTGGCGTGAAAATACAAAAAATCATTCGATTTGGCGAGCACCACATTTCCTCGCCAAAACAAATGATTTTAATGTAACTGAAAATTATTTATCAGTAGATTTTAAAATGTGTGTAAATGGCATTTAGGGATTTTAATTTAAAGAATTAAGGAGTTTAATACAGATATTTTCTTTTTATATTACATATTTATGTTGCTTGTTGCTGCAGTTATTTAATTTTATCACTGTAAAAATAATTTCATACATGAAAAAATATTTTGATATATTTAAGCGTATTCCAAAATAAAGACTAAATGAAGAATGCTACAGTAATGTATTTCAATATCGGAGACGTTTTTGTTTCCATAGCAATAAAGTTAAATCAACAGTGCTCATTTATACTTGATTTTGAGATTGGAGCAATTTTATTTATGTATTTTTATTTGTAATATTTTATAGTTAATTTTCAGTATATATTTATATGATAAAATTACATTTAAAACAAACTAAAACTGACAAAAATAAAGTTATTTAAATAATTATTTTTAAATAAAAATCCAACATAAAAAATTTTACCTTATAGAGCATTTGACATAAAAAAAGTATTTTTTAAAATTTTATTTCGTCGCCAACCGATGATAAACCGCCAAATAAACGAAATGCTTATAATTTTTTACGAACATTTTAAAGGGATTTCGCCAGAAAAATAATTTATAAACTTACATATCCACACAAGAAGAATACACTGTATTTTTTTTTTCTGGGTCTGGAAGGCCTTGGTCAAGGAAGGACCGAATGGAGACCTTCCTTGTCAGCTGGATACATTTAATTTATTTTATAAAAAAAAAAAAAAATCTGGTACAATCAAAATATCTTCAGTCGGTATGAGCCAAAATGATCCCTATCGCCATTCTAGTGTTAATGAAATTTTACAGCCGTCTTAATACGTGATGTTTTGTATTTTCTTAGTGACAATAAATGTTGAGTCTATAGCAAAACATTCGCTCATGTCTGGGCAAGTATTTATAATTTTACAAGCAATCTGTATATTAAAATATAAATATCAAGAAAAGGCAAGTATTCTTTTGAATAAAACTTCTTTGTGAAAGCTAAATTTTCAAAACATCTGTATTCTCAAATTTCTAAAATATATACTCACGAGAATGAATGGTTTCTAAAATAAGGAAATATATTTTCTATTTTTTTTAAATTCAATGTTTCATGGTTATTCAAGATATATTTTCTTATTCAAACTTAACTTAAAACTGCATAGGAAATATATATTTATATTTGTTGAAGAAATTCCTATCAACATTGACAAGTGTCAAAAGAGTGTTCCTTGATAACTTATTAACAATACCTTTTTCAAAACTTAATTGATTGACGTACATAATGCTGCTTTGAACTATAATGACATTTTATTTGAAAATCATTTATTAATGTTTGATTTCGTTAGCTTTAAATCTATTCTTGGAGATACGGATTAATTTCAATTATGCAATATTTTATCAAGTATTTTTAACTAATCCGTCTATTTTTATATTACTTTATTTAACTTTATTTTTCGCATGTCTCCCTGAAAGATTTTCAGAAGCTTGTTAAGTACGAGTTTATTGACTGTAATAAAGTAATCTTCAAGTATTTGAAAAGCTTTATCTCATCAACTACTGTTTTAAATCGAAGAACACTACTTTTTCCGAGTGCATTAAACATTACAGGGACAAGCCACCCAAAATTGATAGTGAATATAAATAATGATTTAATCGTTGAAATCTCATGAATAACTCAGAACTGAGAATCATGAACAATAAAGAAACTAAATTTGTGCCATTTAGGCATTAAATTTCTCGGTTCTGCAACATCACATATCATGCTCCCAAACCAAGGAGACTATCAACTAAACATTTTTGTTTCTATATAGTTAAATGTTTCTCAAATTGTATAAAAAGCAATAGATTGCAGAATGCTTATCTCTGGCATAAAATAAGTGCTATATTTATATTTGTTTTCAAAAAGCATTCCAAACAGTACGCACAATAAGTTAAGAAATTATCAAATTAAAATAATTTTAAACGCTTGACAATATATTTTTATGATATTTAAAAAAAGACTTTTAATTTATTAAAGGTCCCTAATTTGTTATTCCGTAAATTTGGATTAGTCATAGTTAAATTGATATTTAAAAGGTGTTAGAAATGTTAAATCCATATTTGTGAAAGTAAATTACCGTTCCTTTAAAGTATCAGTATCGAAAATCGTGCTATTTTAATTATCTATAACATATTTTTGTTTTTAAAAATCAATAAACCTGTATTCATAATGTTATTTTATTTACGGAGTGTATTTAAAAAAATACGAGTGGAATCCCGTCGAATGTTTAAAAGACCCGATACATTTGGTTTAAAAAAAGCAAAAGTAATTACATCATTGAATCAAAATATAATAAATATATTTCCAAACTTAATGTCAAATTTGCCAGTTACAATTTTGCATTCAAATATTCGCTCATCTTCAGTTAAAATTGTAATCTGAGTGCCGGCGAAATACAGAAATTTTATTTTATATACACTCACAGAAAAAATAGTTTTATTAAAAAAAAAACTAATTTCATTTTTACTATGACATTATTTTCACTAACTGAAGTCATCTGAAAGTAAAATCTCAATCTCAGTGTCCATAATGAAAAGAAATATTGAAATGTAATATTGTTATGAGTAAAAATGCGATGTTTTAAATAGTGACGTCATTTTCTCTTCAAATGTTTTTTAAGAGTTACTGTTATTAGTAATGAAAAAGACATCCGTAATAATATTGTAATTCCCATTTATCTGGTTGCTGAATGACATCATTTTCCTCATTTGAAATTTTTCTTATTTTGCTTTAGACATTAATTTTTATCATAAATTATTTTCTGTTATTTTATTTACATTATTAATATTATTTCTCAGTAAATATTTTTTTTTTTACCTCAATTAGTGCATAATTATATGCAATCATTTTATTGTGGTTAAATTTTACGAAAACAATTAACTTTTTTCTTTTAAATGCGAGGACATGTTCACTGATGAAATAAAGCCTCTGACTGGTGGAAAGTGGTAATGGAAAATAAATTTTTATTATCGAGAGAAAAGCTAAACTGAGTTGCCACCATTTTGAAGAAATATCGTAAAAAGAATTTTAAATTTAAAATAAAGTATAAAAATGGAAATAAATAAAAAAAATAGCAAAAATGGGCACAACTAGAAATAAATAGCTTTCATTTAAAAAAATAATTATCAAAATCAGTTGAGTAGAAAAATCAGGGCTAATGACTAAAATACAGCCAGGTCTTTTAAACATATAGATAGTAAAAGATATTTAATTAATTACAGGTTCCCAATTTGTTATTCCGTAAATTTGGATTAGTCATAGTTAAATTGATATTTAAAAGGTGTTAGAAATGTTAAATCCATATTTGTGAAAGTAAATTACCGTTCCTTTAAAGTATCAGTATCGAAAATCGTGCTATTTTAATTATCTATAACATATTTTTGTTTTTAAAAATCAATAAACCTGTATTCATAATGTTATTTTATTTACGGAGTGTATTTAAAAAAATACGAGTGGAATCCCGTCGAATGTTTAAAAGACCCGATACATTTGGTTTAAAAAAAGCAAAAGTAATTACATTATTGAATCAAAATATAATAAATATATTTCCAAACTTAATGTCAAATTTGCCAGTTACAATTTTGCATTCAAATATTCGCACATCTTCAGTTAAAATTGTAATCTGAGTGCCGGCGAAATACAGAAATTTTATTTTATATACACTCACAGAAAAAATAGTTTTATTAAAAAAAAAAAAAAAACTAATTTCATTTTTACTATGACATTATTTTCACTAACTGAAGTCATCTGAAAGTAAAATCTCAATCTCCGTGTCCATAATGAAAAGAAATATTGAAATGTAATATTGTTATGAGTAAAAATGCGATGTTTTAAATAGTGACGTCACTTTCTCTTCAAATGTTTTTTAAGAGTTACTGTTATTAGTAATGAAAAAGACATCCGTAATAATATTGTAATTCCCATTTATCTGGTTGCTGAATGACATCATTTTCCTCATTTGAAATTTTTCTTATTTTGCTTTAGACATTAATTTTTATCATGAATTATTTTCTGTTATTTTATTTACATTATTAATATTATTTCTCAGTAAATATTTTTTTTTTACCTCAATTAGTGCATAATTATATGCAATCATTTTATTGTGGTTAAATTTTACGAAAACAATTAACTTTTTTCTTTTAAATGCGAGGACATGTTCACTGATGAAATAAAGCCTCTGACTGGTGGAAAGTGGTAATGGAAAATAAATTTTTATTATCGAGAGAAAAGCTAAACTGAGTTGCCACCATTTTGAAGAAATATCGTAAAAAGCATTTTAAATTTAAAATAAAGTATAAAAATGGAAATAAATAAAAAAATAGCAAAAATGGGCACAACTAGAAATAAATAGCTTTCATTTAAAAAAATAATTATCAAAATCAGTTGAGTAGAAAAATCAGGGCTAATGACTAAAAAACAGCCAGGTCTTTTAAATATATAGATAGTAAAAGATATTTAATTAATTAAAGGTTCCCAATTTGTTATTCCGTAAGTTTGAATTAGTCATAGTTAAATTGATATTTTAAAGGTGTTAGAAATGTTAAATCCATATTTGTGAAAGTAAATTACCGTTCCTTTAAAGTATCAGTATCGAAAATAGGGCTCCTTTTAATTATCTATAGCATATTTTTGTTTTTAAAAATCAATAAACCTGTATTCACAGTGTTATTTTATTTGAAAAAAAATATAGTTTTATCTATCAATGTACCATATACGATCATATACAAAGTAGCTGTGAGAATTAAATGGTTAAAAGGGAAATCGAGAACTAAAAGTGGATTAAATTTATCATTTTACCTCTCTGATCATTTAATTTGATATCTTTTAAAACAATTTTTAGCTATATAAAGCCTATATTTCTGCATTATAGTGATTTCGTATCAAAAATTCCCTATCTAAAGCCTATATTTTCAAAATAAATATAATATCTAACTACTATAAGAAATAAATTGTCATTTTTTATGCGTTTTTTTATTCTTTTTTTTATAATAATTGGTATTTTTTTAAAAATAAGTATAATGCTATTTAAAAAGAGAAATAGCAAATAAATAAAACAATTAAGCGAACAGATTCACATCAACAGTATTTTCGAATGACATTTAAGTTCCACATTTATATAAAAGGGATGATATGTCAAAATATTTTCGGTATTATTATATGATATTTACATCGTGCACTAAATCAACATATTTCTGCTTTGCCAAATGTTTATACATTTACTGAACATTTATTTATTTATTTATTTATTTATTTTATTTTATTTTATTTTATTTTTTTTTTGTATGCGAATGTCAAAAAATGGCAAATAATGTTTTCAAAAATGTTGTCTTCCAGAAATAGAATTATATATGTTCGTGAGTTTCTTAAAAACCTACTTACGAAAAAGAACGGCTTCAAAAATAAGGAAATACATTTCCTGAATATTGCTAAATTGAATTCTTCATGTGTATTGAAGTGTTTTTTCTGGAGGAGCAAATTCTGCATTTACTCAAGGCTGGATAGGAAAAATATCTATATTTATGGAAGAACAGCGTAATAACATGATAAATATCAAGTTTTGATATCTTTGTGAGGTATTATGATAATATTTCTTCTCAGATGTATAAATAACAGACTTAAAAATTCAATATATCTTTTTAAAATTTACAGATTATCTCTCATAAACCAAGAAAAAATATTTTAATATTAAAACAAATATCTTATTGAAATTTCATATCAGAATAAAATAAAAGTCGGCACATTACATGTAATTTTTCGAATGAACATAAAAATAAAGCAATTCAAAACACCTTAATCCTTTTCAAAAAGTGAGTTTTTAGCATACTAAATACATTGCGACAGTGTTATTTTGTTTCTTTTTGTCTCTCTATTCTGTAACTGCGTTAAAACCTTCTAAGCGCCTTGCAAAACGGTAAAATTATAATCTTGTTTTATCTTCGTTTTGTTTTAAAAGCCAAGGAAGTCTGATTTTTTCAACGTTATATACATATGTTATGAATAATTAACAAAAATCGCAAAGTTGAACGGACAGTCGGATTTCTTTAGTGTAGCATTATCATTCAACACAAGAAGAAGGCCACCTAAATTGACACATTGATTCCTGATCAAGTCATTATTACTAGCAGAGCCTGAGAACGGCAGCAACAAGTTTTTTTAAACATGACAACTGCTGGAGTTTTAAGTGTTTATTAATATCATAGATTCCAAAGCAACTCCATATTATTATGACGGGATACTAATGAGTTCGCCACTTGTAAAATTTTCAATGACAAAAAAAGCTCCTAAACTCAGAATTTCGGAATCAAATGCCGAATCAAAACATTCGCATTAATTACTGCATTTGACGGGAGGTGTTTGGCAGTGGAGAGGACAGGAGAATTCAGGATTCTAAGCCCACGTCAGTGCGTTTTAAGCGACAAAAAATCGCGGAGTATTACGACCTTAACGCCGAATGCCAATGAGCGGCGTAAGGGGGTGGAGAAAAGGGCGGTACCAATTACATTAGTTGCTAGAATGTAGGGCATCACGCTAGAACTATTTTCAAGACGCGAAAGCTTCTCTGATTGAAAAGAAGTGCACGGACCGATAGATTGAAAAGGATTATGGGATGACAGACAATATTTGATAAAATATCAAAAATAAAATTTCCGAAAGATTATTTTTTATTCTAAGAAGGAGAAATGAAATAATAAAATAGATTAATAGCTGTAAATAAAAGAATGACATTTTAATAATACAATTGAGTTCATTTTTGGGAAAATAAATAACAGTTTACTCCGAATAAAGGAAAAAGGAAATTTAAATGGTGATTAAAATTTAAAATATTACTGACATATAAGTAAAAGTAGATATTTATAAGAATTTGGAACAAAATCAAAACGGGAAAATGTCGAAAATTATCTATTTATAACACACACACACACACATATATATATATATATATACATACTTATATATATTACAAATTTAAAATTTTTTCGCCAAAACTAACCTTTATACTACCTTAATTTTCTTATAATAATGTTCCGTACTTACTTCAAATTATTAAATTAAAATCTTGTTTCTAGATCTAATCTGTTAATCTGTATGCAGACGATATAAATTCTTAATTTGCCTTAAAAAACATTATTCCAGTATGCGTAAATTTAAAAAGATGGCTCTAAATTAAAAATATTCTTAATTAAAACTTTATTTCTTAATATTCCAAATAAAACTGATTTCTTCTATGTTTTTATCAAGATTTTTTTAAGAAAATCTTATTAAATTTATTCCAAAACCATACCTTTCAAAAAATATCATTATTTTATTTTATCTATTTATTTATTTTTCCGCCGTCAACCTTTGATGTGTGCATTAATAAATTCATTTCTTTTCTTTTTCTCTTAAAATTAATCATTTATGAAAATCGTCTGCCCAAGAAATTATGAGTCGATTATAAATTGGTTAAATAATATATTTTTTAAAAAATAAATTTATCGTCTGTGTAAAATAGTCTCGTATCTGGACAAGAATTCTGTTTACATAAAAGGATGATGGTTTGAGATTACAGAAAGTTTTAGAATTTTCTTTTTAGTTTTAAAAGGGGGAAGTCTCGAGATGAGAAGGGGAGAGTTCTTTCGTCGATGAGTACGGCTGATTGAAGTAAATGATGGAATATTTTTTGGACATTTCGGTAAAAGATCGTTTGCAAAAAGGAGTTTTTCCCTCTATAATGACTACAGTTGAATAAATAAATTTACAGCCACCAATGAGTGATTTATTGGATATTCTACATTTATTTATTTTTTATTTTTTTTCCTCGCTGGCCATGACTTCTGTGCAAAGAACGGGGACCCTGGCGATGATGTTTTTGGCTCCCAACTTTAAAATGTCACATATATATATATATATATATATATATATATATATATATATAATCATTAAAAATATGAATGGGATCCAGCAATAACACCCGTAATTCTTGAGGGTGTTAAACATTCTTTAAAGTTTTGAAAAATTAATAAAATTACAGAATTATTTTAATGATATATTGCTTATACTGCAGTGAATCCTGGAGCTTAGTAAGCAGCCATGTATATCATTGTTTATTCCTACAGAATATTCCCTATCCTGTTTGTTGTTTGGTTGTCCCCGGCAGTTTGTTTTCAGGGTACACGAAATAATTTCCTCACATTATAAATTAAGTTAAAAATTGTTTGTGAATTGTTTAATGATGTTATGATACTTTAGATACTATAATTTGCATTATTGAGTTAAACTCCTAGAATATTTTCATATAAAGGAGTAAGTAACATTCGCAGTTCGTTTACAGATATACAAAAAAGTATTTGTTTAGATTATAATTTACAAAGAAAATTCTTGTAAAATGAATTTAAATGATAACACGTTACTCATAAAGTAAGGTATCCTGGGGTAATAACGCCACGTTAAGATTTTACCAATTTTTATGGCTTAGTTTTAGATTGTATTTTTCGAACAAATATGGGATTTGATACAGCAACTCATTAACTATCTATATTAAAAAATAATTTAACAGATATGTATTCATAAAATGTAATGGCGTGATTTCTTGATCAATGCTATTTGGCGTTATTACCCACCTATTGGGTAATAACGCCATGCAAAGAAAACTATAAAATAAGATGGAATAATGCCATGCAGAATGCCCAATTTTAAAATTACAAACTCTACAGCTCTAGAAATTGACAAATCGCATTCTAAGCCATTGAAAATGTTCAATTTTTTGTGAAAGTGTGAGAAAAAGAAAGGTGTGGTGGTGTGGGGGGGATGATGCAAAAGAATATCATATTCTAAGCTACTTTTTACTTTAAAAGGGCAGTTTAAATGGAATTATTAGATACATTGCACGGTTTTAACTGTGTTTGTTTGAATCAGTATTTATAATCCCACGTACGCATTCTCTGCGATAGAAAATATTTAATTTTTGTGAAAGTGAAAGAAAAAGGAGTCAGGGGGAGCTTCAACAGAATATAACATCTTGTGCCACATTTAGCTGTTGAAGTCCCGCTTAAATATAATTATAAGAAACATTGCTTGGTTTTAACCATTTATAATGTAATATTTTAATCATGTGAAATTTTATAATAACTACAGTTATATGTAATAAATATTTTGGTTAATACTATTATAATAGTCTTGTAAATAGTTTTTAACCCCTAACTCCACACTATAATGCAAATTCTCCAAACCTAATGTTAAATTGTCGGCGTTATATAAAACATGCTTTAATAAAATTTTAATTAATTAAATAAGATTTTTGTTAAAAAAATTATCCCAATGAGATCTCTCAGTAAATTTTATACATGATTCATGTGGTTATATATCATTACCTTTATATTAGCAAAAAAATTAACCTTTAACTGCTGTTAGCAATCTCACTGAACGCTGCCCCCCACCCCCAAATTTTCGAGTTTAACTTGTATTATCCAGTTTAACTATAGCTACAACTTAAATTCTCTTTCGTTTGGAGTCCTCGTACTATTGTTAGAAATATTTGAATAGATTAAATTTAATTAGAATTAATTCTGTACAAATATTTAGTGCAGGAACAGTATTCTATGATTTTAAATCATTGATCGCCTTTTAACCTTTAACTAACAGACCACTGTTTTTCTTTTATTTTTTATAGTTTAACTTGTACTTTTCAGCTTAACTACAAACACTACCGAAATTTTGTTTCACTTGGAAATTTAGTACTATCACCAGACACTTTTAAATAGGTGAATACTAAGTATAATAGTCTTGTATAAAAAGTTTAGTACAAAAGTACATTCCTATGAATTATTCCCGCCTTTTATTCATCTTTCAATCTTGCGGTCTCACAAACCGCTTCACATTAGTTACGTTACAATTTCTATCACATCGATTAAAGGTTAAATTTGTAAAATTTTGAAAAACAGAACGCTGAGAAAACGGACAGCTAAAATTTAGAACTCCATTGAACAATCCAATAGAAATTTAATAAACACCTGCTTTTGACGATGTTCAAATTAGAATATCGAAAACATTTTGATATAGTTTTACTTATAAGAGTTTAAAAAATATTTTTTACGTTAGTATTAAAAAAAGTAGAGATATTAGTTTTGGGTATTGGATTCCCTCCTAATCTTACCATTTCAACAATGATAATAATGCTATCCCATATTAATAAATATACCCCTTCGGATGTAGTTCGGCCACTTTTGGGAATCAATCGGGGTAATAACGCCCATCCTTGGCGTTATTACTCCGATATAAGTATTGTGTAGTACATTTTAAACTACAAATTATCTCGAGAAGATATTCAAAATCTTCTACAACATTTTGAAAGTTAATGAAATGCTCTACAAATTTAAATAATAAACAAAGTATTTCCGGATAAAAAATTTAGTCTTCGCAAAGCACATGGGTATTATTACCTGATTATTACTTAATTATGCATAATATTGACACTTGGCGTTATCACCCCGCCTGGCGTTATTACATCAGACTACCTTAATTAAAATTAATATGCAACACAGTATTGAACTGTAATGCTTTATTTAGATTATAGAGTATGAGACTTTACCGTTTATTAACAACACACACAAAAGAATCTGGTCTGGAAACTTATGATGAGTCAAATTTTCCCTATATACGTTTTCATTGGTAGTATGTCTTTGATAGTATTTGTGTCACATGATTTGCAGCTAAACAATAATTTAGAATAATAATGGGTGATGGTAAAAGAAAGATATTGGTACCAAATGATTGGAAATTACGTCTACTTTTAAATATCAATAAAATTTTCTTAGGGGTCTATCTATATAATGAAATAAACCCTAACTTTGTTTTTTGAACCTTGCTTTTTTAGCAATACCAGTTTTGACAGTATAAATGATCTCTGCTCCCTAAATTAGTCCAAAGACCTATTGTCATGAATTCCGATAATCCATGTTTCCGAAAAATTAATTATTTTAGAACAAACATATTTTAGGGTCTGTATTCAAACTGAAGTTCACCATTCGATTAGTGATCGAGAAAGGCCCATTCTAGATCAAGGCATATTAGGCGCCATTCAAACAGTCATTGAAGACTGATAGATAATAGGATAGCAAATGAAGTTTCATAATATCTAGTTACTTCTATCGTACCTTTATTATCGTACTTCTTAATACATCATTTTGGAGTTTTTTAAGCATAATATCGAAACTATTGAGAAGAAAAGATTTATTTTTGGAATTTCTATAAAGAGAGACATAAACCCTTCGCGACGGGAGTCTTTTACGAAATTTTTAATGTTTAGTCACCAGTTTTTAAAAAGCATAAATTTGTACATTTTTAAATTCTTAAAATGCTCCGATTAGATAAGGCAAATTTTATAGTATAATTTAACTGGTGAAAATAAACAACGACTCTTAAGCCTTTTTACGGTAAGTATGCGTGTCGCTCGTCCACTAAGGGGAATCAAAATTAAAATATCAAAATTCATCAAAAAAATTGCAGGTTGCAATTCACCATTTTTTATAATTTCATAATTCATGGCAAAAAATTATTTAAAATTTACGTTTGAGTATTTAAGTATTATTGCTACATTAAAAATTAATACATTACGAGTATAGTTTCAAAATATATTAATAAAGTACAAAAATGTAATTTAACATAAGAAGCGCAAAATTTTGAATTTTTTAATTCAAAGACTTATTATTTAAATGTCTTGAATTTTTGTGTCTAAGCATAATTTGAAAGGAAGATATGAAATATCTTGTTAAAGTTGGGTATTGTCATTGAAAAAAAAATCTGGGTTCTTTTTATTATATACATGGTCTTCTCAGCAAATTTTATATGCATCAATTAGAAGTAGACATTATTTCTAATAATTCAGTATTAGTAATGATCCTGTACAATAATTTGATGAGGAGTGAGTTGGGGTGTTTACTCTTTTCCCCAAAAATTTGCGTACAAATATACACACATAACCTTCATGTTCAAAAGCTCTCAAGTACCATCTTGTGAGCTAAAATACTGCAATACGACAATGAAAATATAGTTTTTATTCAATGAATCAAAATCACTAAGTGTCTGTGGTGGAAATTTACACCTTGTTATTAAATCAAATTATACAAAATAACTACTTAAAAGGTGTAAATTTTCCAATTTGGGTGAAAAAAATTGGAAAATTTACATCGGTTATGATTACCTTACCGATTGAATAATCGTATTTAAAATTAATCTATTGTAATTTCGTATGCAGCGATTTTCTGCAGCTCCATATATTGACCTTCGATTTATTCTGTTGAGCTGATCCAGAGTATCAGACCAGATTAATCGATCGTTGAGGTTAATTGGGTGAGATAGTCCTCCAGTGTTCGTGTCCGGGATGGCTCAGTTGGAAGAGCATTGGCGGCTTTAGCCAATTCATCCCTGGTTCGAATCCTTGCCTGGACTTTTTTCACCCAAATTGGAAAATTTACATCTGTTATAATTAATTTACCGATTGAGTAATCGTGTTTAAAATTAATCTACTTAACCCCTTGAAGGGCGGTGATCGCAAATGAGACCACCTAATTTTAATCCCAAATTTCCAAACTGGTTTTAGAAATTTTCTAGGAAAATGTCACTTTTATTAAATACACGTTTATTACTTTACAAATAAAATTTCGTGTAAATACTGGTGTCATTCAATTATTTCAACATTTTACTAATACAAGTACCTTGCCCCGGAAAGGGTTAAAAGATGTTGCAAAAATATAGATATTATTTATTTAATTTACGTGAGATCTTTCGAATGCCCACGCATTCATTATCAAAGGAACATAAAAGAAGATGATGGATTAGAATTAGAAAACATCAAAACAAAAACAAAAAACAGTCCGCGTGCATAAACAAAGTCACGATGAATTCATCGAAATGCATTCGAAATTGCATTATTTTTGGTACAATATCCTTGGCGTTTCGATGAATTCATCGTGACTTTGTTTATACACGCGAACTGTTTTTGTTTTTGTTTTCGTTTGGTTTTGATATTTTCTATTTCTAATCAATTATCTTCTTTTATATTCCTTTGGTAATGAATCTGTGGCCATTCCAAAGATCTCAGGTAAATTAAATAAATAATATCTATATTTTTGCAGCACATTTTAAGTAGTTATTTTGTATAATTTGACATAGTTTTTATCTCTGCTCTACGGTAGCCACAAATAAGAACATTTCAGCAGTTGTAAAATAAATAACTGTAACAAAAAATATACATTTTATTTTGCAAAATTGACATTCAAAACTATTTGCAATGCTATTATAATTCAAGAATAATTCGCAAAGCCCGGCATACCTTAAGCACATGGTAAAATTTTAATGGTTTCACCAAATTACGTAGAAAAGATGTGTTGTTGTTATAAATATAAAGCATATAAGAAATATACTGATTTCATCAATATAGCAATGTTTCTTATTCATAAATTATAATTATTTTTATTAGCATTTCACCTCCCCCAAATGATGTTGGCAAATACTAAAATACTGCTTTATTTGTACCGTCCATTATTGCATATATTTTCCATATATTATTTGTAATTCTGTTCATAAACAATACAGTTTCTTTGTATAATGCGGAAAAAACTTCTGCAAATTCGCAAAACTTCATGCAAACAATAAAAATAAATATTGACAACTGATGAATTAGTCAATTTATAAAATCATTTCTTAAAAATATATTTAAACCAAGAATAAAAACAAATAATTTTTATCATTTTATTTCTGTCGGTACAATAAATTTATTTGCACTTTTCTGTAACGAAAAACACAATTCCAAATGTGCTTGGTCATAAATTAAACATCAGACAGCGAAATCGCTTTAATGGTAGGTTATTCTAAATATTTCTGTATTGCAATTTAAATTAAAATCGAGATATTCATTATCCTGGTCAGTACAATGCGATATTGTATAGAAATGCAATCTATTCTCCCAAACCAAATTTCTAACGATGCATATTTTAATAAAGTATTACTTATTAATATTAGAATATGGTAGCGTGTTGAATATTTCATCATGCGAGGTGATTATAGGTTTAATGTTCAGTTGTAATGAAATTTGTAGTATTTTTTATTTAATTTTGTTTGTAATGGTATATTTTAGAGAACATTATAAAATTAGATTTTTTTATGCTGAATTAATTAAATTAATTTACACAACATAATGTACATTGATTTTTAAAATTACACTTAAAAGGGAATTTGGTGTTCAAAATCTTTTTTGTTTAATGTGTTTCTAGATTACGAAATTTTATAACAAGCATGACAGCAAACTGCAAAATAAAGTATAAAGCATATTTTAACTTTTAAAATTTATTTTTTACGTGCGTTTCTAACTATGTAAATATTGTATGTAAACACGTTCAGTCATCGTTCCGTTTTTCCGTCTATCTATTTGTCTGTCCGCATGTAACAAGTCAAAAACTCCCCAAAGGAAACTTTTGAAATCTATAATTGTTATATATTTTTTCCAGTCATTTTAAATTTCGTGAAAAGCGGATGAATAGTTCGGTTAAAGAAACAATCAAAAGTATTCGGTTGCATTATATCAATGGGAAAAAGTGGTTCTAAATGAATTTTAATGATGTTATATTCTTTCTAACATAATAAAATTGATATGTATTTATAAGGTAAAAATTAAAACATACAATATTTAGATTTTCATGGTTAAAAGAATATTTGTTATTAATATACAGGCCCACACAGAAGTATTCCGTTACATAATGGCATGAAGAGGGGAACATTGTTTGGGGCGCGTTTTAATTACACAAAACTATTTCTCATTTTATAAAAATCATATACAAGGCTGAAATTATATGCAATTTACTTCCTACATAATTGAAATCAGATGGTATATTCAGGTATGCACAAAAACCTTCGGATACTATATTGTACTATATACTATAGACTACAAAAAACTGTATTACACCAAAATCTGAAAATTTTTAAAACTTCGTTATATTATAAACGCAACTAATTTACTACGTTTTGCATGCAATTTTCGACTATATATACTTGAGTTGCTGGCTACACTTTTGTGGACTATGTTCATGCAAATGCAACTTGTTTATTTCAAATATTATGTTAAATGATTTCTTTATTTCTTTTACTTTATTATTAATTTAAACGGCTTTTCTTTAAATGTTATTTATAAATTAAATGTATTTTGTGATTTTTTACTTAAACGTTTCCTTAAATATCTTAAAAGCAAAATCTGTCCAGTCAAGAATATAATTATTTGTTTCTCGTAAATATTTAACAAAAAAGTGTTGAAGCGGAATCAAGTGTCACACTTGCTAAGAATAATAACTTTAAAATATTTGTAAGGAAAATTGAATATTATCTATAAATATATGAGACTTGCAAAAAGGAATAACATTAATACTATTCGCCTTTTTTAAAACCGCTGTCGTATTTTTTTTTTCAAAAAATATGTTTTTTTCCATGTTCATAAAAGAAATCAGAACTAAAATTTTATTTTTACTATTAATCGGGTATTTTTACCAGAAAAGGGAGTACTTAAAATAAGGATTTCTAAATCTCAACTTATAGAAATATAGTCTTGTATCAATAAATTATAGCATGTGCCTAACAGAATATATCTCCAAAAGACTTTTTTTTTAAATCGCCGAGTTATTATGTATAAACTTAAATATTTAATTGTACGTGTTAAATTCTAAATTTCCTAAAAATACAACAAATAACGACTTTCAATTTATTCTCATACTCTCTTTAAAAAAATTGGCGATTTTAACTCCGACTGAGTGCATTTTCACTCCTTTCCCGTGTCGAAAATGCACCTATCCTATAGGAGTGGATTTCATTCATCTTGCGAAATGTTTATTTTCATTTTTTTATTATAAGATATTTTCACTCCTTTTCGCACCAAATCAATAGGCAAACCGAGTGACTGATTCCTTATCGCCAAATCATTTTTACACCCTGCTGTTGTCGCAATTAGTAAGCAAAATAAATTATTTCACGCTTAGTTTCAGAAAATATTATTATTAGTACTATTATTTTGTTTATATTTTAATGTATATAACTACAGAGTTTGAAAAATGTAATAATTTTAAAGCTCCATTTTTTTATTTAATCCGTTTACAGAAGAAATTTAGTTTTTTATTTCCGAAAGATAAATTTAATACTAGTTCTACTACTACTAATAAAAGGTGGTTAGGGACATAACAAGACAAGATTTTCAACCTTGTTAATATCTTGAAATACGTTGTTTTTACTTTATCATTCTTATGATATTTTTCTTTTTTTTTAGTATTTTCACATTGTGTATCTAATTTTAAGTTATTAGTTTTAATCCGGAAATGAGGATTTCTTTAAATATTTCTGATATTATTATGCCTATGATGATATGTCTTCTTAATATAATTTGCTGGTGACACAGATAAATAATTACAGAACATAGAATTCATATATTAAATAACCTGTCATTTTCTTATAGTTAAACTTGAATATGGACAAAAAATTATACACAGAAATGAGAACTTACAAAGTAAAACATATACTTTAAAGGGTCAAGCTATATTACAATTTTTTTTAGGTAGCTTTCATTACAAAAATTAAAAGCTACCTATTGCAGCCGTCCGGAGGAAAGCACTTCCAGAACATTTTGGTATATTTTCACCGATCATGACCCCCAGACCCCAAAACCACCCTCCGTTCAAATGTTGACATATATATATATATATATATATATATATATATATATACATCTGATTTTTGTCATGCGATAACTAACGTATTTATGAACCGATTTGAATGAAACTTGGTATGTACTTAGTACATACAAATGTCTCGACCGAGTTCGTTGGCCAGCATCATCCGCCATTTTGTTTCAAATGGCGGCCATTTTAAAATTTTAAAAAAATTTAAAATTTAAAATTCAATGCAAAAAAATTAAAAATTGAAAAATATTTTTCTTTTGCCTGTTAGACCTTAAAACAACAATTCCAGAACCCTTTTTTATTTGTCTATATCTTAAAAAATGACTGAGTTATAGCACTTTGAATTTTTCTTATGGCTGACATTTTGAAACGATCTGATATTTGTCACGTGATAACACGCGTATTTATGAACCGATTTGAATGCAACGTGGTATGTATATAGTACATACAAATGTCTGGACCGAGTTCGTTGGCCAGCATCATCCGCCATTTTGTTTCAAAATGGCGGCCACTTAAAATTTTTAAAAAAAAATTAAAATATTAAATTAAATGCGAAAAAATGAAAAGTTGAAAAATATTTTTCTTTAACGTGTTAGAACTTAAGACAACGATTCCAGAACCCTTTTTATTTTGTCTATATCTTAAAAAATGATTGAGTTATAGCCCTTTGAATTTTTCTTATGTCTGACATTTTGAAACGATCTGATTTTACTCACGTGATAACGCGTGTATTTATGAATCGATTTGGATGTAGTTTGGTGTGTACATAGTTTATACTGAGGCCTGAATCGAGTTCGATACTCAGTTCCATCCGCCATCTTATTTCAAAATGGCGGCCATTTAAAAAATTTATAAATTTTAAAATTTTAAATTAGATACAAGAAAGTGAGAAATTGAAAAAGATTTTTAGGTAGCTTTAATTACAAAAAGTAAAAAGCTACCTATTGCAGCCGTTCGGAGGAAAGCACTTCCAGAAAATTTTGGTATATTTTCACCGATCATGACCCCCAGACCCCAAAACCACCCTCCGTTCAAATGTTGACACATATATATATATATATCTGATTTTTGTCATGCGATAACTAGCGTATTTATGAACCGATTTGAATGAAACTTGGTATGTACGTAGTACATACAAATGTCTCAACCGAGTTCGTTGGCCATCATCATCCGCCATTTTGTTTCAAAATGGCGGACATCTTAAATTTAAAAAAAAATTAATTTAAAATTAAATGCGAAAAAATTAAAAGTTGAAAAATATTTTTATTTTATGTGTTAGAATTTAAAACAACGATTCTAGAACATTTTTTATGTTGTCTATATCTTAAAAAATTATTCAGTTATAGCACTTTGAATTTTTCTTATGGCTGACATTTGGAAATTATCTGATTTTTGTCACGTGATAACATGCGTATTAATGAACCGATTTGGATGTAACTTGGGGTGTACATAGTATATACTGAGGCTTGAATCGAGTTCGTTACCCAGTTCCATCCGCCATCTTGTTTCAAAATGGCGGCCATTTAAATTAAAAAAAAATTAATTTAAAAATAGGTTCAAGAAAGTGAGAAATTGAAAAAGATTTTTCTCTTATGCATTTGACCTTGATACAAAGATTCCAGAGCATTTCTTGTTTCGTCTGTATCTTAAAAAAATGGCTGAGTTATAGCACTTTTAATTTCTAGTGTTGTTCACATTTTGAAATGATCTGATTTTCGCCACATGATAACACGAGTATTTATAAGCCGATTTTGATGAAACTTGGTGCGTACATAGTACATACTAATATCTGAACCGAGTTTGTTGGCCAATTCCATTCGCCATCTTGTTTCAAAATGGCAGACTATTAATTTTTTTTAAATTTTAAATTTTAAAATTAGGTGCAAAAAAGTAAGAAATTGAAAAAAGATTTTTCTTTTGTGTGTTTGACCTTGATACAAAGATTTCAGAGCATTTTTTGTTTAATCTATATCTTTAAAAATGGCTGAGTTATAGCACTTTTAATTTCCAGTGTGGTAGACATTTTGAAACGGACTGAAATTTGTCACGCGATGCGCATATTTATAAACTGATTTGGGTATAACTATGTGTGCACATAGTACATACCAATGTCTTGACCGCGTTCATTGGCCAATTTCATCCGTCCTCTTGTTTCAAAATGGCAGCCATTTAAGTTTGTCAAAAATCTTTTAATTGTATAATGATGTACAAACAAAAAATTAAAAATTGAAAAAAGGTTATTTTTAAAATATTTACCTTAATAATGAATTCCGGAGTATTTTTTGCTTTGTCTCTACCTTAAAAACGCCTAAGATATAGCAGTTTGAATTTCTAACGTGGGTGACATTTAAAAAAAAATGAATTTGCCCGCGACAGCACTCATATACATTAATCGATTTCAATATGAGTGTGCATGTGCACATGAATTAAGATTTCGACAAAGCTCATTGGTTTGTTTTATCCATCATGTTGCTTTAAAATGGCATACACTTCATGATATCGTGGAATTTGGTGACTCTCCAAATCGCTTAAAATAAAACCAGACGATGACTAATTTCTAAAACTTTCTATTAATATTCAGTCTTCACAAAAACTAGTATTCAACCTTATAAAATCGGGTTCCACTAATTTGAGCTTCGTATATTTGAATAATGTAATTTAATTTAAAATAAATAAATAAATAAATAAATATATGAAAGCTACCTCTTCCTCCCGGCATTGCCGGAAGGACTTTTTAAATGTGAATAATGCCAGAGTAAAAGTAAAACTGAAATTTTATCCGTGAATTTTAAGATTAATTTAAGTTATTTAATTAAGGAGATTTATAAGATCAGCTTAGTTGTGTCATAAAATAAATTAATAGTATTTTTACTAATCTATTATATTCTGATACCTTTTAAATTAACTTGTATCTTCTGTACTATATCTATAATACTATGCTAAAAAAGCACTATTAATAAATTATAGATCTTAAGATTATTTAAGTGAATACAGTTTAATAAATGCATACTGCAATGTTAAAATTAGAACATATATCATAACTTAAAAAAAAAATTAATAATTTTTATTATCATATGTTATCTTCCCAAAATATTTCTTAGTGTCAAGAGCAAAATATATTAATAATAAATGTATAAGCACAAAAAGTTTGTTTAAAACTGCAAATATAAATTGGCTCAGCTTGCACAGTTTGAATAAAAGAAAGTTACATACCCAAGCGCAATTTATTGCTTCTAAAAATTAAGAAACAGATGCATTTAAAACAACAACAAAAAATATGTTAAGATGTTTCCGGTTTCAAATTAATAGCGTGAAGATTTATATATGCAATGTAAAATACAGCAAAGAATGACGAATAAGTTACATGAAAGATGAAGTAAAATAAAGCACAACTTTAACTTAGCATTTTCAGTAAGGAGAAAAAATCCACCTGCAACCATTTTGGTTTTATCTCGGAAACAACAAAAAAAACTTCTTCAGTTCTTTATAATGATCAACCCCACGCCTCCCGATTATGTGGACATAATCCATAATCTTATCCTATTGCATTATTAAATAAATCAAATTTTAATTGCAATAGTGTTTTAATTCTGTAATACGCTATGTTTTGATGCCTGAAATAAACAGCCGACACGACTCCCTTTTTAAACTCACCGTATCGCCTGACAGGATTACAACCAACGGGAAGACTCTCATAATTCCTAACTGAAGAGGATGTTTTTGATGCCGCTCCGAAAATATTAATTTAGCAAACCAGTTTTTTGTGGAAAACGTCTCTTTTTAGCTCATAGGCTATCAAAGCCTGGAAGCTTATGTGCCCGCCCGTTCTGTATGTGCGTATGTGAGTAACGCGATAACCCATGATAAAAATATTTGATTCACTTGAATTTTGGATATCGGTACATTCTCATAAGGCGCTTCCCTGATTTGTTTTTGGAGTTTATTCGAAATGTATAAGACGGGAAACGGGGGCTAATTTGCCTCCCCTGACTTTATAAAAATGAGTTTTTTATGCAGAATTATCCGTTTTTGTTCAAAATTTATGTATAGGATCACTCTAATGAGGCACCTCCGTAATTAATATTAGTTCTTCATTGTATAAGTATAAAGAATAGGAACGGGGGCTAATACACCTCGGCTTAACTGATATAAAATCGATTCTAAAAATACAAAAATTCCAAAAATCGTTGAAAAATATTTCGAAAATTGCCTTAAAAATTGATGAAATTCAAAAATCATAGCAGAAAAAATTTAGTAAATTAGGCTAAAAGTTTGAAGCAATTTTCATTTTATCAATGTAAAAAAATAACCACAAAATCTGAAAAAGTTCGAAAAAACACATTAAAAAATTAGTTAAATATTCAAAAATCTCTGTACAAATTCCCATTAAGCTTTAGTGAAAAGATAACTAAAATTACTACGCCGGGTTAAAAGAATGATACCGCATTCCTTTCACTCATGTGGAAAAATCCCCTCGAAACATAAAAAGAACAATAAAAATCGACTTAAGAATTAAATAAAAATATATAATCAAAGAATTGAAAATCGGGCTTCGAGGTGCAAAACTGCATATACAGGGGCATCTTCCCTCAATTTTGAAACTCTATGTGCAACAGTCTCTTCCAAACAGCACTGAAACACTCACAAACATCTTTCTTTATTATTACAGATTACTGTCAATATTCAAAAAGATTTGTTTATTGCTAATTCATTAACTTAATTTTTTCGCCTTTTTACATGGAATTTAAAATTAGATAAGAGTATGATGCATAGAAAAAAAATTATAACATTGGCAAAAATGAAAAAAATTTCATTGTAAAAGCAGAAAAACTCGAAAAATCCTTAAAAAATACTTCGAAAATTGCACTGAAAATCACATTAAAAGTCGTAGCAGTCAAAATTTATTTAGTTAGGCTAAAAAAATGAACAAATTTAATTTCACCAATGTCAAAAACCCCCGCGAAATACGAAAAATACTAAACATCGCATGAAAAAATTAGTTAAAAATTCAAAAATCACTGCACGAATTCCGAATAACTATTATTGAAAATAGAACTAAATTTACTACATCGGGTTAAAAGAATGAAGCCGTATTATTTTGACTCATGTGGAAAAATCGCCTCGAAACATAAAAAAGAACAATAAAAATCGACTAAAAATTAAATTTAAACAAAATTTCATAAAAAATCGAAAATCGGGCTTCGAGGTGCAAAATTTCTTCCCCCCAAATTTTGCTTCCAATAAAATTTAATTATGTTCCAATTAAATTTTGTTCTCTAATTCTAATTAATAATTTCCATTAAAATTTAATTCCGTTTATTTAACTAAAAATGATATGCAGTACATGCAATTTTATCAAAACTCAGTTTACTCAAACACAAATGTCATTCACAAACCCAAATCTATATTGATCAATTTTAATAATCATTGTAAAACAAAAATATATTTGTAGTAATAAAAATAAACATTAAGTAGGTAAATTCGGTTTTTGCGTTACTTCATTCTTACCAAGAGAAAAGAAATCCAATTTAATTAACGTTATGATAACGGGTTTTAATCATGCAGAGCATAACACATCTATTAAAATAACAAGATTGAAATTGCTTGCAAATGACTTCGTACTATAACGGAGTTCGTGCTAGTACGAAGTTTTATAAATATTAAGATACTGGTATAATAATATACAGTATTTTGGATACAGCATATCAGCCGAAATCGTTTGTGAATCATTGTAAATACTATCTGCTTTCTAATATACAGAAAATTGCTTATAATAAAGCTCAGTCACGTATATAAATTTCATAAAATGTTAAGAAGTTTAAAACAATTAAAACGCGCTCCAAGCAATTTTCTACCTCTACCATTATGTAATAGAATTAATGAACTTTTTTGTGGTCCTGTAAATAAATAACAAATAAATATATACAGGACAGTTGCACCATAAAATTTAACTAATAAGAAGGTATTTATTAAAATACAACACATTCATCAGTGGAGCACAAAATAAGAATTTTAATATACATTTGAACAATTAAAATAAAATAAAACTATCAACGTTTCGCGTCGTCTTCTGCAGGCGTCTTCAGGAAAATATGATAACGGAATATAAACAGAATACTGCTCTTTCTCGCTTCTACTTGGCGAACAAGAATTGCCGTATTAACTTTGATGAGGCCAAAATCATAGTTCCGTGCAATAACCCAGTTTAAGGTAAAATAAGAGAATCTATCGAAATCATTGCACGAGAAAATAAACCATGTAATGATAATTTATCCTACAATATTCCAAAAATATGGCATAACATCATAAAATCTTAAAATTTTTATTTCGTTACAATATTTTAATTTTTACTCACGTGTAAGTGGAAACATTTTTAAACTTTTAATTCATTTAGATTTTAATTTATTAGAAATGTTATCTCTCGATCAAGATGCAAACTTAGTCCTTCCGTTATCATATTTTCCTGAAGACGCCCGCAGAAGACGGCGCGAAACGTTGATAGTTTTATTTTATTTTAGTTGTACAAATGTATATTAAAATTCTTATTTTGTGCACCACTGAGCAATGTGTTGTATTTTAATAAATACATTCTTATTAGAATAACAAATATTCTATGGACCACAAATTATTTTCAGAATGTATTTGATAACATATGCTTCATAGAAGCAAAACTTATTATATTCGATAGAATGTAATACCATTAAAATGCAATCGAAACCCTTTTTCCCAGTCACGGTAATGTAATAGATTACTTTTGATTATTCCTGTAACTAAGCTATGTGTTTGATTTTTATAAAATTTGAATTGACTCGACAAAATTATGTAATAATTATGTATTTAAAATTTCAAATGATTTGGTTGGGTAGTTTTTCCGTTGTTATATGCGGTTAGAGAGACTGACTGAACGACAACTATAGAAGCTTTAAATTTACATAATTAAGAACTGCACCTAAAAACATTACATGTTTCATTTAAGAAGAAATGATCTGCATAAAGTTCAGTCGTTTATATTTATTTTATATCACCGAACATTTTACTATTAAAATTATTATTTTAGCCACAAAATAATATATCTGGATGGTATTCTCGGGTTCGAAATCAGGTTGGATGAGCGATGTGAATCTGAAACAATTTCAGAGTGTATGTATGCGAACGGAGTCGAAACTACAGTAAAACCTCCCTAAAGCGGGCACGTTTCATCCCAACAAAAATTGGTCGAACTGAGAAGTAGTCTTTTAATTGAGGTAATGTTTAAATTAAGATTTTTATTGTTGAAAAAAAATAGCAATTAATGTTAGTAAAATTTATTTTTCATATTAGAGAAAAATATAAAAAAAAGTATCAAAAGAAAGGTTAATTACATAAGTTAATTACTGAGGAGTTTAAAAATGAATACAATGACGTTTGCTACGATATTACAATTTTACCTTTAATAACTTTTCTTTTTGTGTACTTTCGAAGTTCGGTAAATAAATACAATTTTTTTTGAACGGGAACAAAAAATGACGATTTTTTTTACTTCTGACGATTTTTTTACTACTGACGATTAGTTTCTTGCATGAAACTAATATTTTTGCAAATTGTAATCGTAAGTTAAATTTCAAAACTGTGTTGATTTTTTTAAAATCAAAATGGACCAATGTTTTATTCATGAGTACACTAGAAGAAAATTTTTCTTTAGAAATGCCATGAATGTAGGAATAAAAAAATCTTGAAACTATCATATTCATTGTGAACTTCACTGTTAAAATTCTTCTATTCTAAAGGACTTTTTCTCTTAAAGATCATCCATAGAAAAATGTTACAGTTATTTGTGTGTGTGAAAAAATATTTGAAAGAAGGCTTTTGAATATTTTATTAAGAAATGTTTCAGAAACTAGTTTTTGGTATGCTAATCTAGAAATTCAGACTATCTTTTGTCGTTCTTTTTTCTACATAACTCGCAATATAGATATGTGAAGCAATGTAAATATGCTATAAGACGTCCTCATTCAATATGTACTTGAAACATTCCCCTTAGGCTGTTTGTGCAGAAAGAAAAATATGTTATGCACTATTAAGGGCCTTACACATGCATTATAGTTCTCTTTATTAGAAAAGATTTAAAATGAAGTTTAAAGATTTCACGGAACTCTTCGGAAGATATGATTAGATCCTACAATGTAGAGGCTGATTTCATATACAATATATATATATATATTTGGCTGTATGTGCGCTAAATATTGTATTCAGTAATATATTGATTATACTTATATTGCATTTTTTCGATGTATATATATTTACTCATTGTTAAGTTTTTAAAAATAAATATATACAAATTCACAAATCATTTATTATTACTACCATATTTTTATAGGTTTATATCATTTAATTGAATTTAAAATGTTCACTGTAATTTCATATTTTCTAATTTTAATTTAAATTTCTTAGAGCTGTTATCCAAGCATGCATGAATATAAATTTCTGAAAATAATATTAGTTAATAAATAATAATAAAAAAATATTAATATCTAAAAATGATGTTAGCTAATAAATAATATTAGAAAATAACATTAATATCTAAAAATAATATTAACTAAGAAATAATAATAGCTAAGAAATATTTAAAAAATACAAACAGACAAAAATGTATATATTTTTAATTTAAAATTATACAAATTTTATTTATTTTAAAAGCTTTACCTCTAAAATAAACAAATAAACACTATATTAATATTTATTTCTATTTATAAATAAAATATTATTGAAAAAATATGAATATCTATGCAAAATTGAAGTTCGCTTATTGCATTAAACAGAATGGTAGTTGTTTGGGATATTAAACTCTCAAATTTTGTAGTTTTGAATACCGCTTTTCTAATTGTGGCAACAGGAGCACTTCATTTCTATTATAAGCGAAGGAAAAAAAAGGAAAAAATTGAGTGTTGTATCTTTATGTTGCCATTTTCTTATTAAAAGTGAAGAAATAGAGATTTAAATATCTTCTGTTATAAAAAGCGGTGAATTTTGACTTCAATTATAAAATTTGATTTACATGTAAAAGAATAACAACAGTTTAATATCTATTTTAGCTAATAGCCATTGAGACTTCAAGTTATGAATCAAAATTATCAAATTAAAATGCCAATTTTTTTAAACTTGAATACAGATGTGAAATGTACATTTGTAAACTTTGGTATGGTGAAAATGATGCCGGGTTTAGCTTTCACGGTTGAAAAAAATCTATGATTGTGTTAAAGTTGAATAAATTTTGTTTTTTTATCATTTGGGAATACTAGCATAAGGACCTTAATTGATAACGTTATCATAATAACATATCTTTATAATTTTTTACTGCTTACATATACGATTAAAGTTTAATTTTAACAATTTCTACAACTGTGTTTTATAGAAATAGTATATTGTTAATTTGACGATAAATATCGTTTGCTTAAGAGTTAGACGTACCAATATAAAATCCATTTTTCACTATAACTAATTTTGTAGGTTATTATAAGTTAATGAAACAGTTCCTTCTTAAAAAAATTTTTTCGTCAAAATTTGACGGGTTCTACCTTGTACTATTAAAATAGTTTTAAATGAAAAAGAAAAACAAAATATTTCCAACTTCTCATTATTCATGAGCAGCAACATGTAGATGTTTTCGAGAATTTCTTTGAGAAAATAATATTTCGGAGATCACAAGCGAAGTGGAAGACATCAATAGCATTCTTAAATAAAAATTCTGAAAACCTAAAACTAACTTCAAAAGATAACCCTAATATTATATAACAGTAATTTCAGCGGAAATTTGAACATTGAATCAGTAGCCATATTTAAGTACTTACATGACAATTGAAAGTCATCTTTGTAGACGGTGGGCTTCTCATAAGCTGATCAAAAAGCAAAAGCACACTTGAAAATCATGAAAATTTGTTTAAATTTAATTCTAGTACTCTAGTATCTGAAAACTTCAGAAGGAAGGTGTTACCGGAAATGCAACAAGGTTTGTCAATTTCATTCATAAACTGAAAACTAATCTTCAGCTTTGGTGCTTGAAATTGAAGAAGCAACTTGAAAATTCACGCGCCCGAAAAACCGAACGTATAACGTTCCGAACGTATAACCGAACATAACGTTTCCTCTAAACCATTGAGAGAGCCAAAAGTATTTACTGTTATTTGGTATGCAGTGATTTGTCTGACCCACGCGATTGAAAAATTGAAAAAAAAAAAATGTGAACAATACTGCAACAAGAGGCATCCTTCTTCATCGTGATATTCCATCAGCATATTCCGCTATAAAGAAAGCATTTTCTGAAAGGAAATATAATCCAGTTATTTGTGCATCCACCAAAAAGCTCTGATACTGCTTCGTATGAAATTTTTTGTTTCCCAAAGTCAAGTAAATTTTGATGGCACAAAATTCACAATTGTGAAATGCTTGGTAGTGATTTCTGATAATTTTATTTATAAAAGTTTTATATAAAAAGAAATGTTTGACACAAAAGTATACAGACATGGAACAATAAAAATCAAATAATTTCAGTAATCCCCAACAGATGACGCTACAATAGTTTTCACTGTAAATACCGTTGTAAGTATCCACATATTCAAAATTTCTTAGAAGATTTCTGTGGGAAATCGAGCCCATCTTCATTAGAATAAGTCGTTACGCAGAACTACAGCTAATCGGCTTCGGAAACGCAAAATGTTATAGAGAAACTACTCATCCATTCTCTAAAAATGTTTAATGTGGCTTTATTGCAAGTTTTATTCTTGGATCTTATTTTATGCTTAATTGACAACAGTCTTGTAAAGTGCTTGGTTATTATACAAAAATATCTGCGCATGTTCGACAATTTCATATTTTCTCATCTGTAGAAATAAAAAGTTTTTTTTCTAAAACACCTGTATGTATCCGCATACTCAAGATTTCTTAGACTATTTCATGGTGAAGTCGAGCACATTTTCATTAGAGTAAGTCATTACGCAGAACTACAGCATATCGTCTTCGGAAACGCAAAATTTTATTGAGAAAATACTAATCCATTCTGTAAAAATCATTGTGTAATGTTGCTTTATTGCAAGTTTCATTCTTGGATCTTATTGTTTTAGGCTTAATTAATAACAGTGTTTTAAAGTGCTTGGTTACTGCACAAATATATCTCCGTATGTTTGACATTTTCATATTTCCTCATCTGTAGAAATAAACAGTTTTTTCTAAAACACCTGTATGCATCCGCATACTCAAGATTTCTTAGATTATTTCATTTTGAAGTCTAGCTAATTTTCAGTACAATAAGTCATTACGCAGAACTACAGCATATTGTCTTCGGAAAATTGAACATTTTGTAATGTGGCTTTATTGGAAGTTTCAGTCTTAAATCTTATTTTTTAAGCTTAATTGATAACAGTGTTTTAAAGTGCTTGGTTACAAATATATCTCCGTATGTTTGACATTTTCATATTTCCTCATCTGTAGAAATAAACAGTTTTTTTTCTAAAACACCTATAAGTATTCGCATACTCAAGATTTCTAAAACGATTTCATTTGGAAGTCTAGCTAATTTTCAGTAGAATAAGTCATTAAGCAGAACTACAGCTTATCATCTTCGGAAACGCAAAAAGTTACTGAGAAATTATTCATCCATTCTCTAAAAAAAAAAAAAACATTGTGTAATGTTGCTTTATTGCAAGTTTCATTCTTGGATCTTATTTTTTAAGCTTAATTGATAACAGTGTTTGAAAGTGCTTGGTTACTGCACAAATATATCTCCGTATGTTTGACATTTTTATAGTTCTTCATCTGTAATTTAAAAAAAAATAGTGCTTTTCTAAAACACTTGCTATGCAGGATGGAGCCCATATCATTCTGGAAGTGCCGTACAACTAATCTTACAAAAATCCGTATTTAATAGAGTTATAAACTGGTATTTTCGATCGCGTGAAGTCTTTGATCCCCGGATTTCCCGTTATGTGATTTTTAGATTCGGTGTTACTTAAAATCTCTTGTGCACGGAGGAGGCGACACAAGCCTGAATAATTAAAAAAGATAGCATGTCACAGCATGTGCTAAACATTACGGTTTATGCCTCACAATCCGAAATTGAGTAAGAACTGCCTGAATTGTTTTCTCCAGTACAGTGGCTATGTCGACCCTAAACTTAATAGACACCGCGATGTGTAAGCATAACCACATTCACAGGGACATTTTTTAAAAAAAAAATTAGGTATCTTACTTATTTGTTATTTCAAACGCATAGGCACCATCTGTTGGTAATTACTGCAACTGCATTTTTTTATAGATCTGTTCGTTTTCTCCTTCCTCGAATAGTAAGTAGACCTATTTTCGTTTCATTGAGGTTCTTTTTATGAGCTATCGATAGACTCAAATAGAGATACGTATATTGTAATTACTCATTCTCTCTCTCTGTATATATATATATATATATATGTATGTATACAGTAGACTCTCTCTGTCTGAAAACTCTCTAATGTGAACACCTTGGTATTATGAACACATTTGAACGGTCCCGGCGAAATTCATTAGACTTAACAAAAGATGAACTCTCTGTATTCTGAACATCCTGTAATCTGAACACCCCGCTATTATGAACGTTACACTTTGGTCCCCATTTCTACTCCACTTCTTTGTAAACTAAACATGGGTGTGCAATCTGAATTCGAATTCTCCCATCATGAAAAAACTGTTTCAGTTGAATAAAAAGTGTCAATGAATTCTATTTAAAAATTAGTCAGATGTGGCAATCACAAAAATTTCGTTTATGTTTTACATGTTAATATTTCCTAAAAAAATCAGCATAGCAGCTCCACCGGTTCAATGATTTACACCAAAATTTTTCAGTAACAACGTATGTTAACTTCTAGCCGAATCTGAAGTTTAATGAAAATCGATGCATTACTTTCTAAGATGGGGCTATTGCGGGAATCTACTGAGGGAAAAATTATACATAGCAGCACCACCGGTTGGGTGATGTACACAAAAAACGAATCAGAAATTTTTTTTATCAAGCATTAACTGAATTTGAAATTTGATGAAAATTTATTCATTAGTTGTGGCGATACAGCTATTGCAAAATCATGAAAAATGCAAAATATATCGTCACTTGTTGGGTAATATCCACCAAAAACTAAAGTACATTAATCTATATTAGGAACTATTTGAATCTTAAGTTTGATAATAATTCGTGCATTAGTTCTTGAGATAGATCTAGTGCGAAGATCATGAATAATTCGGCATAGCAGCTCTTGAGCGATTTGCACCAGAAAGTTCTCAGCACGAAAATAACATCATAGACTAACTGAATCTAAAGTAACTAAAGTTCTATAAAAACTCGTGAATTAATTCTTGAGATGCAACAATTTAGTAATTGTGAATAATGTACCTTAGTTGCGCTACCTGTTGAGTAATATACACCAAAAACTAATCAGCTCCAGTTTCTATCAATGTCTATCAGAACCTAAAGTTTTGTAAAATTCCGATCATTTGTTCCGTAGGTATAGCACCCACAAAATATTTATTGATGTTCACATAGTCTTGCAGAAAAACATTTTTTAAAAACAATCAAATGGTGTTCAGGACTTTCTAAAACGCATAAATTCGTTGAAAACCGTAATCGGACATTTTTCATGAATCCAATATTTTCTTCTTGTAAAAATAAAACAAAATAATAAAGAGACAAAATGACTGCTAGACTTTAAGCATGTACTTGAAGTTGCAATTTGTTCTAATATTTCAGATAAAATGTTCAGTTAACAGTTAGGAGCACTTGTTGTCAGCTGCTTTCTGTCTAAGAGAAGCCACTTTATAATCTGTATTATAAAGACCAAACGTATCTGTGCGTAACGCATACGTCATTTTGCGAATTTCAACACTTTCCCCTGCAATTTGGTTTTGAAATTTTTGCTCTGTAATTTTTATAGATCTAAACATCGCACATTCTAGATTTTAACATGGGTGCATAGAGAAAAAAATGTACATTTAAATGCAATTTGTTTGAAAGCTGTATCTCAATTTATTTTTGAGATATTACTTTTTTATAGTTTTTGTGCGAATTTTGTAATCGTTGCAACAGAAATGCGCCACATTCTCTTAAAATTGAAAAAAGAATGAAATTAAAATTTCGTATATAAATTTTGAGAAGATGAAAATGATAACGGGTTTAGATTTCACGCGAAATTTTATAATCGCGTCAATTTGATTTTTTTTTCCATTTTTACCGAACATAAGATCTTCAATTGATAACTTCATCGGAATAACGTATATTTATCATGTTTTACTTATTACATATGCGATTAAAGTGTTTATTTTAATAGTTTAGACAACTAACTTTTATATAAATGGTATTTTGTTAATTTTAGTTTAAAATAATATTTCTTTTTCAGTTAAACTGACCTATATAAGATGGATTTTGTACTGTAGCTAATTTTGAACTTTGCTATAAGTCAACGAAACAGTTCCTTCTAAAACATTTTCTTTCGTCGAAGTTAGACAGGTTCCACCTGGTTTTTTGGGTTTTTTTTTTGTTTTTTTTAAATTATAAAATATAAAAAATAGCTTTGGATTAATTAGATTACAATCAATTTCCATCTAGCTTATTTTAAATTATATTTTTATACGAGCAATTGTTAATCAAAGCATGATATTTTAAAGATATATTTTTAAATTTTTGTATCATTTCTTCGATTGATCAACTTGTAAGAAAAGGAAGTTTAAATAAACTATTTGCTTATAATTTTTTGCTATTTAATGTCAGTCAGTTTTTAATAAAATCTCCTGAAAATAAATAGAAACAAAATTGCCAATAATAGGACATTTACTAAGGGTTGTAGCAATCATGTTAGTTTAATTCTAAAACTTAAAATGGAGGAAGGTTTTTATTATATAATAAAACTCCATAGCACTGACTTTATTTAGATTAATAACGGCTCGCTCGGTCATCCTACTGAGAGGTAGTAGTAATGCATTACCATTTGTATCTATAATGAATACCCCCATAATCTGAACATTTTTGGCCGATCCCATGAATGTTCAGAACAGAGAGTGCCCATTGTGTATAAATTGTATCTTATACATCTTTAAATGTATACCTATTTGGATGTGAATAAGGGGAAATAAATAAATAAACTTTGAGTTTAGAAAAATGAAGTAAACAATGTATATTAAATTAAAATAACCCAAATACGATACAGACATATACCTATATATTTTTTAAAGATTTTATTATCTTTTTTGAATCTCTATATTCGATGCAAGACCGAAACAAATAACAAACGGTAGATATTGATTTTATCAAAACAATTTTTTATCTCTCTTGCAGCTCTATTTTTGATCAATCATAGAAACAAATAGTAAACGATATCGTACATTTACAAAACATTGCTTTAAAAACATTTATTTAGAAAAAGAAATATATTGCCTGATACATGTTTAAATTTTAAAACAAGGATGTATCTGTCTGTTTCTGGGTATTCAAGTGAAACATTTATTGTATTTGTTTGTTAAGTTTAGACACAGATAATAAAATTAATTAGCATATTTTCTTTTAGTATTATTTGGACTAGTTTTTTTCGAAACATTGAATAACAAATAATGTATGTAGTTTTTCAATGTAGAAAATTTTTAATAGCAATGTTATTTATTTGTTTTACTTTTTTGATAGATTGAATATATTTATTTAACGATTAAAAAACGAGAACATGCCAGTGGCACGCTATCATGCATACACAAAATAAGAAAAACAATAAGACCATTTCCACATTTTGCAATGAACTCACAAGGTTGATGAGGAATGCACTTAATCAGGTGAGAATGGAATTTAATTTCTGCTAAACCAAGGAATCATTTTTGTGCTTACCTGTTCCTGAGATCGGAAAGGCTGCTGATCTAATAGAGTTTGATAGAGGGCAATTTTTATGGTCCAATAGCTCAGAACGAGTATTTCCGGTACTCCACAACTCGTGGGTAACCTATAGTTGTTAGTACTTTGAGAATATGGATGCATAATGATAAAACCATCAGTAGACGCCGTGAGTTGGACACCCACGTATTATCAAACAAAAAAGGACATCGCACACTTTCCTGCTTATGAAACAAAATTGACGACAGTGGCTGGTATCCTTTACAGACCGTATATACAACACAAAATCTTAGTAGAATTGTTTCGGTTGCACAGTTGAATTGCACATTCTTACATGTTACATATAAATGTTTCGAATATCATTAATAATATTAATGCATATTCTCTGTAATGGAGACATGAAAATTTAAAAAAGATACATGTAAAATCTTTTAAAATGGAATCGCATAGTATTGAAAAAAATCGTAAACACAACATTTTTCTTAATTTTTGTAAATGTATTACGTATTTCTCACATACTGCATTCATTTTGCATGGATGACACCTTTTTCAGTTTAAATCAAGATTCCGTATTAGGCAGGTTCTTTTTCATATGTTTAGCTATATTTTAAATTAGTTATATTTTAATAAGCTAGAAATCTCCGATTATTTAAAAAGAATAAATTTTAATGTTTGATTGTAGAATAATAGCGATTTAAAAATAGAAGTATTTTTTACATAATGTTTTTGGACCAGGCCAGATGTTACTCATCTTTGAACTCACATGGTCACGTCGAGAACATGTTTTTCATACGGGCTAGCTCAAAGCCAGAACTGGATATTTTAATCCGTGAAGTCTAGAAAGAAAGAAATCAGTTCTGGCTTAGTACAAAAAAAAAAAAAGTTAGGCGCGGCCTGAGACGGCCCGATTTTTTCAGGAAGAAAGCAAGCCCCGAGCCCATCCCGGCTCGTAAAGAGTAGTGATTAGGTCCGACCCGTTCCGAACCTTAAGAAAAAACAGGCGGTGAAAAAATCGGCCGGGTCCGGCCCTGCCCGTATCAAGGGTCGTAAATGGGAATAGGCCCGAACTTGGTCAGCGGGCTCAAGCTGGGGCTTCGGGCAGAGGCCCGGCCCGTACAGATCTCATGTAAATTGTCCTAAAAGTATGTCCACGCATAGATGTATGCATAGGCATGTCCTGTTATACATGTATGTATGGGTATGTCCTCGGATAGATGTATGTATGGATGTGTCCTCGGATAGATGTATGTATGGGTGTGTCCTCGGATAGATGTATGTATGGATGGGTCCTCGGTTCGGTGTACGTATGGATATGTCCTCGGTTCAATGTATGTATGGTATGTCCTCGGTTCGATGTATGTATGGGTATGTCCTCGGTTCGATGTATGTATGGGTATGTCCTCGGTTCGATGTATGTATGGGTATGTCCTCGGTTCGATGCATGTGTATGTCATCGGATACATTGAAAAAAAACCATATTTAAAAAAAAATTGGTTGCCTGTAAAGTCGGTATACGGGCGAAAGTTTTACGTGACAACGACTTTGAGTTGTAAAATAATTTTAATGTGAATATTCATTCGTATAGTAGGAAGAAGGATGAAATAATAGTAACAATTTAAAACATTTATTTATACAAAGAATTATATTTAAAACATTAATTTATACAAAGAATCTCGCACTGAATTTCATATTAACAAAATTTTATTTTTACCTTTACACATACATACGTATTTATATACAAATATACATACAATAACTTGCAATACACTGTGTTTGTTAAACACATTTTACTTCATGTTTATTGATGTCAAATGTTGAATTTTGTAAACAGCATATTAAAGAATTTTTCAATGAGCAGAATATAACTAAAGTAAAATGGCTTTCACTAATCACATATCATTAGTTTTCCATAATATACCACCGAATTACGAAATAAACTACATTTATTTTCTTTGTACTTTATACTAATAACTAATACATAACGTATTTCGTCTTAGTTTGATACTAAAATTCCTATTAAGCACCGCCCCTTCCTTGCAGCGAATTCACATTCACGTTCAGAAAATGGTCCCACAAGTGACCGGAAAAAGTTAAGAGAAAAGTGAGCGCGTATCGTGAGCGGAGCGTAACGTAACGTAACGCAGTTTCTTGAAGTGTCTCCCGGCAAACCAATTTACAAGACGTTGTCACGTCAAAATTAAAATTTTAAAATTTCAAAATCATATAAGTACTATTAAACATATACTTATTTGAAAAATAAAAAAATTTTAGCTAAATACGCATTTTCTGTGATGTCCTCAGTGAACCGGATTCTGACCTAGTCCGCACTCACCATGTTACACGAGACTGTGTGTTTGCGTATGTGTTTGTATATATATACTTGTATATGCAATCGCAATTTTCAATATTTGCACATTTATTTGTGTTTTTTAAGTGATAACAAAATACGCACTTAATTTTATATGCTAAAATACACATAAAAACAGGTAAACCTTTCCAAAAATTTATGATTTTCATAACAAATGTGTAATTTTAGAAATTTAATATACATATATATGTCATTTTTTCTAATTTACACATTTAGTTCTCAGAGTATGGCATTTACAATTTAAAATACTGGAAAAAATTTAAATAATTAAATGTAAGCATTAAAAATCATATTCTAGCAAAGTTTAAACTACAATCTAAGAGTCACTTTCTTTGTAAGAAAATTCATTTTTGATATAACTACCATTATTTTCTTATCACGCAAACACAGATGGTATCGTCGAAACATAAAAAAACAATGGACAGCTTCACTCGAAAATAATGAGTTTATAAAAATATTATATCTAGGTCGCCCAATCACCGAAAAAATGGACATGAGGATGAAAATTTAAATTTCTTTAAATATGATTGAAATTTTGCCTATTAACTGTTAAGAGTGTACTATTTCATATTTTATCAAAAAAGAATTAAATTTTTGTCATTAACATACTTATTTTAATTAATAAAGTGACACTATGACTTTGCAAAATAGACTGCGACAAAAATCTTTACATTTCATGGTCTCGTACAGCTGAACAAACATTCTGAAAATATCCAAACTTGGATATAATATGATCTGACAGGTATTATTGAGAGTTTTTGTCTGCAGAGAAGTGTTCACTAATCTTCATTACAAAAGGTAAGCATATTTAATTACTCTTAATTATTGTGTCACACCCGCAACAAAAAGTTACATTTATATCACTGCAGAAAAATGTTTTTGATTTTAAGTTATGAAACTTTATATTCAAAAATAGTTTATTAAGATACTTTGAATTACAGACACAAAAGAAATTAATTAATATTTTAATTATAATTATTGAGCATTTCGGGCGTGACATGTCCCTGTTGCGGGTGTGACATTTAATTAAATTCACACCTGCAACGTCTTTTAAAATTGATTACAAATGCATATTTGAACAAATTATATGTAAATTTATAAAAGAATAATATGCTGGAAAACATGTACTTGGCAGCTTTAACTATACCCTTTGATTTAATAGAGGGAATTCCATTTAATAAATAAAAAATTGCATCATCTGAGCATGTGACGCTGTGTGCAGTTGATTTATTCAGTTTGGATTAATAGAATTGTTGCTTTACTGCAAGAAAATAATTTTATTAGTGATACATGATTAATAAATTAATTTAAAAGGTAAGATTTCTATAGAAATTAAAAAAAGAAAATTACGAAACAATATTTTAGCAATTTTCTTTAAATTTGTTAGTTTTGTTTTGTTTTTTATATACATTTTTTTAATTTTGTTATTTGATAGTATTTATCTAATATATATTTTTTTAATTTTTTTAAAATAAGTAAATCAATATTAGGGGAAGATTTTTTTTTCTCTTTTAATTCAAATTAAATAAAAAGTAGAAGTAAGAATAATAGAAACTTTTAAAATGTTTATTAAGTTAGCATAAAATGTATATAGTCAGTTTGAAATTAACCAAAATTTAACATAATTAACTTTATGTAAGATTAGAAATTTCAAAGGATAACTATTAAAAATTTGTTAAGCTTATATTTTTGGACTGGAAGTGCTATATTTATTCAGTTTACACATTAATTTCTTCTCTTTTGCAGAGAATGAAGAGTACAGAAAGATCACGATATCATTGAAAAAAGATTAAGGAAAACTCTTTTAAATATGAAGCATATCTACAACAAGAGAAAGAAAGAGACAAAGCAAGGAGAGAAAAGAAGAGACTATTTTAAAAAATCATGGTAAAGGATGGCAATCCTTTTGCATTTCATCTCATGGTAACGGAGTTGTCAATGGGGTTGGTGCAGTTGCCAAGAAAATGGTAACACTAGCAACGCTCTGCAACTATAAATTCAGCTTCAGATTTTGCCATGTGTGTAGAAAAAGTCCTAAAAAATATAAAAGAACTTTGCTAAATTTGAAACTTCAGAAGATATTGTGAAAATGCTTCATGAATGCTGGCGCCAAGCACAATCGGAGCTCAACATTCAATCGATATATCATATTGTTTTTATTGACGTAGGAATTATTAATGTATTACTAACTTCAGAAAGTGATCACAAGAGAATTTGTTTGTTACCATATTTTGTCAAAAATATAATATCCAATGATAAGAGTGCAGTTAGAGATTTTGTAGAAGTTGTTTTATTCTCCACATAAAAAAAAGTGAAAATTTTGATGGACAAATAAGACAAATGAATGGGGATATTATAGAATAAGAGTATCGGAATAAAAATGAAGAAAATGTGTATATTTGGCTCAGTCAGTTAGATGTATCCATACTTTGACAAGGATATAATATCCAACGATGAATGTGCAGTTGGAGATTTTGTAGAAGTTGTTTTATTCTCGACATTAAAAAAGTGAAAATTTTGATGGACAAATAAGACAAATGGATGGTGACGATATAGAATTAGAATGTTTGAAAAAAAATTAAGAAAACGTGCATATTTGGCCCAGTCAGTCAGATGCATCCTAGGAAAAAAAAGAGCATTTTTGTAAAAAAAAGCTACCACCACCAGAAATTATAAATTCAAGATTGGAAATGAAATTTTTTTATATTTTCCTCTCTAGATATTATAATTGTAATATTGATTAATTCTTTAATTAAAAAAATCTGCCTTGAAACTATTTATGTATGTCTTTATTTTATTGGCTATACAAGTCACACCCGCAACAGGGCGTCACACCCGCAACGAAAATTTTGAATATTTTCCACAAAAGCAATAATTGAGTAAGTAATTCAAATATCAATTCACTCAGTTGTCATAATTCACAGAGTTTTGCATTTTTGCACTGAAAGATGAAAATGCATGTCCTTTTTATGTCACACCCGCAACAAGCGGAAATTATTTTTTTTTATAAATAAATGATACATCGGACAATTTTCAGATTTGGATAAATGTATGTGTAAGTGGTCTACATTGATATTCATACAAATTGAAACCAATGCTCAAAAATTTCTTTGCTGGTGACTAAATTAAGTTGTGTAAATGTCACACCCGCAACTTTGGATTGGGCGAGGTATGGATCGAATGAAGGATCTTTGTTATTTTATTCACTTTTTGTTCATTGCAAAATAATCGATTCTCCAGACGTTGCGAATGTTATTTTTAACTCTTTGAAATAATTAAATAAAAATTGAATATATATTATAACACATCTTTGCAATTCGCTTTGATTTCCGATGTTTTAGAATTACACAATATGAATAAACTTCTGTTCCGCAGTTTAATACTTAAATTTATGTAACACCTCATAAAACAAATTCTTATTTCTAAGCATGTCTGAAATAGGAAGCATGCTTGTTTGTTGTTTCTGCAAATATCAAGATATTTGTAAATAATAAATTTAATTAGCTATAGAAATGAATATTTTTTAATTTATGATTGAACGCATCATATGAATTGATTTTGTATATTCAACCGTAGATGCCAAAATCTCTTAATTATTCCGGAGTCTAATCCAAAACAAAATTGTTTAAAATTTGAAAAAATTAATATAATATGTTTATTTTTTACTTTTAAAATGCTTAATTACATAAAGTTTCCTGTTGAAACATGCTTACTTTGGATTGGACTCTTAAATAACTCAAATATGTTAGTATCTATGACTTCATTACAGTCGAATATGGTTAAAACATCAATGGATGAGACCTGATTCCGCATAATATGCGGTATTTTTTCCAGTTCCTACAATGCCTCCGAACAAAAATAACGGTTAACCTTTGTCAAATATTACGTGGCTCTACAAAAACCAGTTTAAAATGTCTATAAAACCTCTCCCAAGATGTAGGAGTTTATCTAGCCATTCCTATGATATGCACACATTTATTAAAAAGATCTAGATGTAGTTTTACTAATTCTGGAAGCAATTAAATTCATTCAAAATATGTTATTTAGCGTCTCCTACAGGTGATATCAGGACTGAAGAGGTTAAGACTCGAACTTATAAATAGAGGTAAGGATTAATTTCTCTTTTCTATTATTAGTAATTGAGCGGATTTTTTTTATTTAAATAATTATTTTCCTATTACCAATAACTGCTATAATTAATGACAGGAAAATGACAAAGTGAGTTAACCCTCTCACTGACAAGCCCGTCTATACACGTTCCCTAAGTTCCATGTTTCACTGCAATGCAATCAATAATTAAAATGATATAGCTCAGTTGATGGAGTGGATTTTTAATACATTCAATTCTGAAGTTTGTTTAAATTCTGTGAAATAGTTCTTGAGATATAGCTATCGTGAAAATCATGAAAAACGTAGCATAGCAGCGCCACCTGTTGTGAGTTTTATACCAAAATGTAATCAGCGTCTAATTATTCTAGTGTAACAGAATCTGAAATTTGATGAAGTTCTCTATATTAGTTCTTGACATATAGCTATCGCAAAAAACGTGCAAAATGTAGCATAGCAGCGCCACCTATTGGGTAGTTCACACCAAAACCTTATCAGTGGCAATCTATCTCAAGGTATTGCGGAATCTGAAGTTTGGTGAAATTCTGTGCATTAGTTCTTGAGATATAGCTATCATGAAAATCATGAAAGACGTGGCATAGCAGCGCCACCTGCTGGCCAATTTACAATAAAACTTAATCAGCGTCTATGTATATGAAGGTCTCACAGAATCTGAAGTTTGGTGAAATTATGTGCATTAGTTCTTGAGATATAGCAATCATTAAAATCATGAAAAACGCAGTATAGCAGCGACACCTGCAGGCCAATTTACACCAAAAACCAATAGGCGCTAATTCATATCAAGGTCTAACTGAATATAAAATTTTATGAAATTTAGAGCATTAGTCCTTGAGATAGAGCGCATAAAATGTTTTTGTCACATACAGATAGACAGACTGACAGACTCACAGACAGACATTTTCTAAAATAGTCAAAACGTGTTCAGGACCTTCTAAAACATATAAATCCGCCGAATACCGGAAGTCGAAAATTTTCATGAATCCAATGCTTTCTTCTTGTAAAGGTAGAAGAAAGTAAAAAATTAAACCATACATCATAGTTTACCCTATTATTATTTAAATCAGTTACATTTATTTTGACTATGCTAGGCTGAACTCAATATCTTAATTAAGGAAGGGAAATAGCTTATTAAGAAATTTACCCTATACATTTAGTAATGATATAGTACACTCATTTATTAAAAGTGAAGTCCAATTTAATAATGTAAATGATTAAAATGATTAATATAATAGATATAACTAAACAATAATCCATAGATTGGTGTTATATATGTATATATATATATATATATACATATATATAATCTTCATTTACATAGAAGTGCCTCAGGTTGCAATAGATATGTTTTTAATGAAACTTTGTTTGTTACATGTAAATGTTTCGAATATCATTAATAATATTAATGCATATTCTCTGTAATGGAGACATGAAAATTTAAAAAAGATACATGTAAAATCTTTTAAAATGGAATCGCATAGTATTAAAAAAAACGTAAACACAAGCTTTTTTCTCAATTTTTGTAAATGCATTACGTATTTCTCACATACTGCATTCATTTTGCATGGATGACACCTTTTTCAGTTTAAATCAAGATTCCGTATTAGGCAGGTTCACTTTCATATGTTTAGCTATATTTTAAATTAATTACATTTTAATAAGCTAGAAATCTCCGATTCTTTAAAAAGAATAAATTTTAATGTTTGATTGTAGAATAATAGCGATTTAAAAATAGAAGTATTTTTTACATAATGTTTTTGGACCAGGCCAGATTTTACTCATCTTTGAACTCACATGGTCTCGTCGAGAACATGTTTTTCATACGTGCTGGCTCAAAGCCAGAACTGGATATTTTAATCCGTGAAGTCTAGAAAGAAAGAAATCAGTTCTGGCTTAGTACAAAAAAAAAAAAAAAAAAGTTAGGCGCGGCCTGAGACGGCCCGATTTTTTCAGGAAGAAAGCAAGCCCCGAGCCCATCCCGGCTCGGAAAGAGTAGTGATTAGGTCCGACCCGTTCCGAACCTTAAGAAAAAACATGCGGGGAAAAAATCGGCCGGGTCCGGCCCTGCCCGTACCAAGCGTCGTAAATGGGAATAGGCCCGAACTTGGTCAGCGGGCTCAAGCTGGGGCTTCGGGCAGAGGTCCGACCAGTACAGATCTCATGTCCATTGTACTAAAAGTATGTCCACGGATAGATGTATGTATAGGCATGTCCTCTTATACATGTATGTATGGGTATGTCCTCGGATAGATGTATATATGGGTATGTCCTCGGATAGATGTATGTATGGATGTGTCCTCGGATAGATGTATGTATGGGTGTGTCCTCGGTTCGATGTATATATGGGTATGTCCTCGGTTCGATGTATGTATGGGTATGTCCTCGGTTCGATGCATGTGTATGTCATCGGATACATTGAAAAAAAAAACCATATTTTAAAAATTAAAATTTTAAAATTTCAAAATCATATAAGTATTATTAAACATATACTTATTTAAAAAATAAAAAAAAATAGCTAAATACGCATTTTCTGTGATGTCCTTAGTGAACCGGATTCTGACGTAGTCCGCACTCACCATGTTACACGAGACTGTGTGTTTGCGTATGTGTTTGTATATATATACTTGTATATGCAATCGCAATTTTTAATATTTGCACATTTATTTGTATTTTTTAAGTGATAACAAAATACGCACTTAAATTTATATGCTAAAATAAACATAAAAACAGGTAAACCTTTCCAAAAATGTATGATTTTCATAACAATTGTGTAATTTTAGAAATTTAATGCACATATATATGTCATTTTTTCTGATTTACACATTTAGTTCTCAGAGTATGGCATTTACAATTTAAAATACTGGAAAAAAATGTAAATGGTTAAATATAAGCATTAAAAATTATATTCTACCAAAGTTTAAACTACAATCTCAGAATCACTTTCTTTGTAATAAAATTCATTTTTGATATAACTACCATTATTTTCTTATCACGCAAACACAGATGGTATCGTCGAAACATAAAAAAACAATGGACAGCTTCACTCGAAAATAATGAGTTTATAAAAATATTATATCTAGGTATGGATCGAATGAAGGATCTTTTTTATTTTATTCACTTTTTGTTCATTGCAAAATAATCGATTCTCCAGACGTTGCGAATGTTATTTTTAACTCTTTGAAATAATTAAATAAAAATTGAATATATATTATAACACATCTTTGCAATTCGCTTTGATTTCCGATGTTTTAAGAGTTACACAATATGAATAAACTTCTGTTCCGCAGTTTAATACTTAAATTTATGTAACACCTCATAAAATATTTACTTATTTCTAAGCATGTCTGAAATAGGAAGCATGCTTGTTTGTTGTTTCTGCAAATATCAAGATATTTGTAAATAATAAATTTAATTAGCTATAGAAATGAATATTTTTTAATTTAAGATTGAACGCATCATATGAATTGATTTTGTATATTCAACCGTAGATGTCAAAATCTCTTAATTATTCCGGAGTCTAATCCAAAACAAAATTGTTTAAAACTGGAAAAAATTAATATAATATGTTTATTTTTTACTTTTAAAATGCTTAATTACATAAAGTTTCCTGTTGAAACATGCTTACTTTGGATTGGACTCTTAAATAACTCAAATATGTTAGTATCTATGACTTCAATACAGTCGAATATGGTTAAAACATCAATGGATAAGACCTGATTCCGCATAATACGCGGTATTTTTTCCAGTGCCTACAATGCCTCCGAACAAAAATAACGGTTAACCTGTGTCAAATATTACGTGGCTCTACAAAAACCAGTTTAAAATGTCTATAAAACCTCTCCGAAGATGTAGGAGTTTATCTAGCAATTCCTATGATATGCACACATTTATTAAAAAGATCTAGATATAGTTTTACTAATTCTGGAAGCAATTAAATTCATTCAAAAGGTGATATTTAGTGTCTCCTACAGGTGATATCAGGACTGAATTGGTTAAGACTCGAACTTATAAATAGAGGTATGGATTTATTTCTCTTTTCTATTATTAGTAATTGAGCGGATTTTTTTTATTTAAATAATTATTTTCCTACTACCAATAACTGCTATAATTAATGACAGGAAGATGACAAAGTGAGTTAACCCTCTCACTGACAAGCCCGTCTATAGACGTTCCCTAAGCTCCAGGTTTCACTGCAATGCAATCAATAATTAAAATGATATAACTCAGTTGATTTAATAGATTTTTAATACATTGTGCAATGATTAACACACTCAAGGATAACATTCATATTCGACCTAATACCTAAGCAAAAAAAAAAAAAAAACTGAAATTTGAGAGCATTAAACACAGAAAATACTGTTTGTTTTTCTTTTATATGTTTCACGTTTGGTTTTCACTTTCCAAATCTAATATGTTTTATAACAATTAATATGGATAGTTTTTATGCTCACTCTTAATTACATAAATGCTTAGCACCTAATGCCGTCGTCTGGTCCGTCCGCATATAACAGCGGAAAACCTACCAAACCGAATAATTTGAAAATTTAAATCGATATTTGTCGCCGAATTTCGTCGAGTAATTTCGAATTTTATGAATATCGATGAGCAGTTTAAATGCAGGGCCAGCCAAAAGTACTCCGTTACATTACGGCTTAGTTTGAAAAAAAATAATTTCAAGTACTTTTTAATGATGTTACAAAACTTCGATCATAATGAGATTGTTATACCTTTATGAAAGGCATTGAAATATATCCTTTGTACAATATACCACACAAAGAATATTTATTATTAACTACAGGGCCACACACAATAATTCCGTTTTATAATGGTATACGGGGTGGACATTTTTGCGCATATTTAAAAACTTTTTCAAGTATAATATAATTGATATATATTGTTTACGTTTCCTAAAAACTACATAAAGTGTAAAAGAAAATACAATGAGTTTACAGGGCCATATGAAAGATCTCGTTTAAAAATATGTAAGAACTTGTCTTATCGTACAATTCTCCCTGTTATACTTTTATTATAAATAGAGTGAAAAATGTACATTTTTGCTTACTTTCATTTATAATATTAAAACATAATATCTTTTTATAGCTTATTCAATTATTAAAAATGTATTTTTTCCACCAGTAAATAAATAAGTAAAAAAACAAAATAAAACATTTAATTTAATTATCAAATTACAAAGACCATTTGGAAAATGATTTATTTCAGACACTAAAATTAGACTTGTAAATAAATTCTAAATACAAAATAATAATAATAATAATAATAATAATAATAAACATCATTTTTATAATGATCAAAACATGGCTTATGTAATAATCAAGTCATATATTACGTAAGCCATAAATATAACATTAATATTCCTTGAGCAATTACAACAAATTTTTCATGAAATTTCAGTATTAGAATTTTTGGAACAGTAAATTTTAAAACTTTTAAACATCAATTATTACACAGTCGTATAAAAAAATTGCAACTTAAAATGCAATTTGTTTAAAAGCGGTATCTCTTTTTTTGTTGTTGTTGTTATTGTTGCAACAGAAGTATTCCATTGCTGGAAATGGACCAATCTGAAAATGAATAAAATATAGACATCACAAGAATTCAGAATTATCTCAGATATCCCTAAATCGAAAGCTATAAAAATTTTCCAAACGGTTAAAATAAATAGAAAATTAAATAACTAAATATAAAAAAGCGTTAATAATTCATACAAATTATACATACTATTTTTGAACAAAAACTTACAATTATTACAATTCCCCAGCTTGTGATAACATACAGAGTTTTCAGTTTAGTTTTCGGCTCAAAATTTGAGATTTGCCGAAAATTCCTTTTCGAAAATGCTGATGAAATATCGGCTGGATCTGTATTCCAAAATTCTCGTGAATCTGTATTCCAAAATTATTGTTTATTCTCTCGGAAATTTTCAACATTACTTATCGGTTTCATCTTTATCGTCTCAAATGAGACTATTTATTGCTATTAATTTCACTATTTATAATGATCAGTCATGATAGACTCAAGCCGTGAGTATGAGTTCTAAGGCATACGATACATATATGACTGAACTTTTTTCCCGTGCCCTGTAAATCACGCTTCCTTGATTTTTTTGTACGTTATATGGGCGACGTGTTTTTGCCAATCGTGATTTGCTCGTACCATGTACGTACAAATGATTTGAAATCACAATTTATCATTCTCTCATGTGCATTTTTATTCTAAATTTTGTATTTTTTCATCAGAGTATTTTTCTGATTCAACTAAGCAAAAATTTCTGTTTTGAAAAACAGATGATAAGAAATTAAAAATTCTTTTAACTAGGTAAAAATTAGGATATATTTGAATTTTTTTCAAAAGTATTATTACATAAGTGGTTAAAAACTGCAGATTTAATAGGAATAGAAAATTTTTAGTGTTAAACCAAAAAAGTGTTTTGAATACTCTTTGAAAAAATTGTAAAATTACTGGTAATCGTTTACAAAAAATCAATATATAAATAAATCAATGCGTATGTATCCTTAACTAAAATAATTTTTTTAATAAATAAAATTCGTATAAGTAAAAAAATGTTCTCTGTCATTGATGAAATAAGTTAAATTTATAGGAGCAAAAAAAGTTTTGAGTCTAAGGTACTGAAAACAAACTTGGACAACATGTATAATTAATTAATAATTTTCTTTACTTAATAATTGTGCATCTTTAAAGTAATAAATATGTATACTTAATAAATACTGTTAAGTACCGAAAGTAACCCCCTCCTTCAGCATACAGGAAATTCTAATGATTTTAAATGGAGCTTATAATTGCGACTTTTTGAAAAGGGTGGGAAAATTCGAAGGGTAATTTGAAGGGAGGTCTTATAAATGGCATTTTTCAAAAGAATAACAGCACATATATTAAAGGTAAGGTAATATTCGGAGACAGGGTTCGCTTTCGATACCATACGGTACAAATATTTATGTATATATTAATTACTTACAAATTTGGAGGTGGGTATTTTGTTTTAATTTATATTTTCGGACGAAAATAGAATATTTTCAAAATTTGGTTTCGGTTTCGGCCTTAAAAATCTGTTTCAATCCATCCTTAATAATAATGTTAAAAAAAAATTGATCTTTAGAAGATGAAATAATTTACCTCATGACTGCTTAATATTACCTAAAATTTTAAAGGTTCTCCACAATTTTTTACATTGAAGATTTCAACAAATATTGAAATATTGAAGCGCAGAGCAATGTAGCATTAATTACAGTACTGCGTCGTTCACTGTTTCACATTATTCCTAATTTATTACGTTTATCACAAATTGAAGATTTTTTTTAGTTATTGACTTTTTTAAATCTTAGTAGCTTAGAATTCTCAAGTTCAATAGATTTGTATTACGTTTTCACTCTACAAATCATGAAAAGATCAACAAACCGGTTCTTTGATGACAATAATGATGAGTGCTGTTGACATTTTCTGAGAATGATAAAATGAGATCTTTAAGTGTGCATATTAAAATATGACTCAGACGTAATTAAAAACTTTTCAAACCGATATCATAGGAAGGAAGTCATTTGCTACCTGGAATGAGAAATATCATCAAAGACAAATACAAATAAGTCTTAAAAGTTAAAACTATTTGTTTTGTTTAAATCCAACAAACCCATTATCAATATTTAAAATGTAATATTAAATGAAACTCAGTTTTCAATGTTTTCAAATATTTTAATAACATATGCCAAAGATGTTTATGATATTGAAAAATATCTAATTAGTTGATGGACATAGAAGATGTTTGTCTGTTAGAGAGTATTTCAGTTTAAAACTTTTCGATTTTTGAAAAGATTAAATTCATTATTTCAATACGTATTAAAGATAATATTGATATATTTTAGACAGTGAAAGGCTGGATAATGTAGCATTCATTATTAAAAAAACCTTTAAAGTATAAAATATTTAAATATTTTTAAGTCGAATTATAAAGATTGCTGCGAAAATATTCTGGAAATGGTGACATTGTACAAAAATGTTGAGTAATGTAAGTATTAATAGATTTCTTATGTAAAAATTAAAAATATTCACAAACATAAATATTTTTTTATAATTATCTCATTCCATCAAATTAAAGACAAATTTAAATTTAAAAGCTAATAACCACATTTATAATAACATTCAAACTTAATAATAAAAAAAATATGGGAAACGTTTGATAAAATAAAACCAATACAATAATCTAGCTGTAATAGATAACATGTGTAGTATGACGCATTAATTTCAAAACATATTAAAAAATACTCATTAATAAGAGTTATTTACATTTTTAATAATATAATTCATAAGATTGTGGGGACTACTTGATGATCCTATCGAAATGAAGCTATTGTTAAATTAAATGATTAAATGCCAAAAATGGATAATCATGAAAGTCGCAACCATTGACATTAAACACGATACACATGTTTAAAACTTCATCAAGTGATAATTTAATTCGCCTTTTTATTTTTAATTTTATTTATGTTTTACTAACTTAGTTGTTCTTCCGTTATATAAAATAAAATATATGAAAATATGTTTAATTTTGCTATTAGATTGTCGATTTTTATATATTGGCGAAATTGATCGACAGGATAACCAAGTTGTACTATATTTTTACCATGCTTTTATTAACTTCACCTGTATGTTTCTAAGTTTGTGAGTTTGTGAGTTTGTAACTCTCCTTATTTTATGTATGTTCACCGATTACTCCGAAACCATGCAACCGATTAACTTGCTTTTGGTGTTAAATGAAAAACGATGCTCTCGAATTGGTACCACTTCAGTTTCATCGAAATTGGTTCAGTACTTTTTTAGTAATTAGGCAAAAACTAATAAAATTAGTGATTTTTCGCTAATTAAAAATGTTGAATACGTTCACTGAATGGAGTGAACTGACAGCATAGCCGAGCAGTCTATGGCGCCGGATTGAAGCTCTGTTTTTCGAAAGAGATTGTGGGTTCGAACCCCACTCCTGACATTTTTCACATCTATGTAAAATCAAAAAAAAAAAAAAAAAAAAAAAAAAATTCCGTATTACAATTTTTATTTTTAACCGGCTTCAGAAAAGGATGAGGAAGTTATCAATCCGACGCGTATGTATTTTTTTCTATGTATGTTCACCAATTACTCTGAAACTATCCAACCGATTAATTTGGTTTTTGTATTGGATATAAATATAGTTTAAAAAAACTAAAAACCACGCTTTTAAAGTAATCAAACTAAAAAGTGAAAAATAAATATTGTCTAAAAAAACTAAAAAACACGCTTTTTAAGTATATCAAACTAAAAAGTGAAAAATAATTCGTACCATAAGCTGAAAACGAAAATAGATGAAAAGTACTATATTACTATAAAATCATTGTTATTATAGAAATCAATTAATAAGCAATAAATAAAATTATCGTGGAAAAAAGCGTGGGGTGCTTCTTAAGAACTGATAGATGGAGCATGGTAGATGGAGCACCCCACGCTTTTTTCCACGATAATTTTATTTATTGCTTATTAATTGATTTCTATAATAACAATGATTTTATAGTAATATAGTATTTTTCATCTATTTTCGTTTTCAGCTTATAGTACGAATTATTGTTGTTATTTTTTAATCGAAAAATTCCTTCACACATTCCTTAGTCTTCCATAAATTCTTTAAAATATTAAAGTGAATTATTTTTTATTTTTTTAAATATTTTATGCTAGAGCTATTTAAGGGCAATTTAAGTTCTTAATATAAGCCGAAGGTTGTGAAAAAGTTCCATTAGTCACTACTGCCTTTTAGTTAGCACAAAGCAAAAAGAATCTAATTTTAAAAATGTAAAATTACAAAAAATCAAATGCGTACTAAAATTTTGTCTGTGCACTGTACAAAAATAGATGTAAATCTACAAAACTTATTTTATATAAAAAAATCTTCTAAAATCACAGTAATCTTACTAAAATTTTATAATAAACCCGGAACTTTTATCACATATAAAAGTTCCAAACATCACATATTCTTAGTAACCTTAAAGATTGTTTGATTTACAGTGCAAATGTGTATGTGCTACATAAATTTCTGATGTTGCTATTACATAAAATGTACTAAGAATTTCAGGTTTCTACGAAAGTTTTAGTAACTTTACAGATTTTTCTTCTTTTGTTTATAGTTTGAAGCACAAAACAAGTACAATTGATTGAAATATTATATAAGGTAAATGCACCAGGCGTGGGACACTTAAGGACATTTATCTAATTATTACCAAAGTATTAGTGAATTTCTAAAAAATATATTTTTTTAGCCTAGTCCTTACCTTTATGTATAAGAATAAACATTCAAATTTTTAAAATATATTCTCTAGAAAAAATGAAAAGTAAAAAATGTTACCTTCCTCTACGCTCCAGTAGTGGGCATAGTAACTTTCTGTAGTCCAGTAGGCCCCCTAAAATGGGGCCACTCCATTCTTGAGTTCAATACATACTGTACAGAAGTTATAGTTCTTTTTACATTTCTACCGTAAAATGGAGTGAATAGGAACAGCGGGGTGAATAGGAACGAAACTTCCCGGTCATACAAATAAATTCATTATAAATATATGTGATGATATTTTTAGTTGCCATTTTTTATAAGAAGGTAATAACATTAAGAGTTGGAAAATTCAGTTTCGCCATGTTGGCACCAGTACTGGGGTATATAAAAAATCTTCAAGAGGATTCTCAAAAACGTCATTTTTTCAACGTCTCCAAAACTTTGTCTGTAACTACAGTATTTTTCGTATTCTAAACCTAAGAGATGGGATTTTTATTAATGATAGTCTTCTAAATGATATGCTGTATTAAATTCTACTTATTTCTAAACTAAACAATGAAAAAAAATGAAAAATGGCTTATAACAGCAGCGGTTTAAGATTTACGTGGTGAATCGAAACACGTTTTCTCTCATGGTTTATTTTTCTATATAGTAATAGTTTCATGTAATATATGAAAACATGTGTGTGAATACGTGTTGTAACAATATTTTGTTTGTTCTAATTACTTGAAGAGTTTAAAGGTGCCAAGAAATTACTTGGTTAAACAAAAAAGTCAACGTCTAATCCAACAGATATGGAACACACAATAAATGAATTTAAAAATAGCAAATTAGTTAGAAAAACTGCACAAAATTATTCTCTGACATCCACAATATTACGCAAAAATCTCAAAATGAAAAAAACAATTTAAAAAAAAAGAGAGGAATGCAAACAATACTAAGGCCTGGGGATGAGGGCGTATTAGTAGATCGTATTAATACATGCAGCGATTGGGGCTACTCAATATTTTCACTTACCTAATGACTACTAGTAAAGGATAACACAGAACAGGGCTGAATTTGTATTAAATTCTATTTCTTCAATTCGAATATAATTTCTTTAAAAAAATTTTAATTTCTCTTGATTTCAAAGCTGTTTTCTAATTTTTAAAAAGGCATATCTTTACTTCTATATAAAATAAAGGCTTAATTTACAATAACTACGTGTTCCTATTCCTCCCTTATCATTATTACCTGTTTTTATTAACCCTATTAATGTGGAAAATCGGAATAATTAAAATTTGTAATATTTGTTCCGATTCACCCCTATCTGCGGGGTGAATCGGAACACCATGAAAAAATTAAATAATATATACATAAACAGTAAAAATATTTCGTTTTCGCTTAAAAAGTAAAGAACAAAACAAGACCAAAGTTTCTAGTAGTAAAATAAAAAAATAAAAAAATTAGTTGTTGCTTTTTTTTAACGTTAAAGTTGAAAAGTGTTCCGATTCACCCCATTTTACGGTACACTTAAATATACACAATAATGAAATCATATTTAGAAGATTTGATGATTACGTAAAATAATTTTAGCTTCTCGTTAGTTTTTTCTTGTAGTCTGTAAAAACACCATTCCAGCCAATCAGCAATTAGTTTGTTATCTGACAGGGGTGGCTAGAAAACTTGTTTTTCAACTTTGAAAACTGGGGGCCCACTATAGGTACGTGGCCCACGACAGGCACAATTACCCTACATGTACTCTTTGATATAGTTCTTAATGTATTTCTCTAAATTTATCTCACGAATCTTATTTCAACAGAAAATATGTTATACATTACTGTCATTGTTAAAATTAGTTTACTTAATTTCTCTGATATAAACTTGAACTGATTAGTTTTTGATGCATATCGCTCAACATGTGCCGTTGCTATGATGCCTTATACAAAATTTTCACAATAGCTCTATCTAAAGAAATATTGTACGTATTTTCATAAAACTTAAGATTTAGTTAATCTTTATGCAGTTTGATACTTACTACTTTTTTATGCAAATCACTCAACATGTGACTCTCTCATGCTGCATTGTTCATGATATTTGTAACAGATATTTCTGAAAAAATAATGCACGGATTTTCTTAAAACTTTAAGTTGATTTATTCTGTGTTATAATTTAGTGTTTACTGTTTAGGTGCTAATCGCTCAACAGGTGGCTCTGCAGTGCTGTAATATTCATGGTTATTACATGAGTTATATCTCAAAAACGAGTTCACGAATTTTCATCAAAATTCATATTCAGTTTGTCCGTGATGTAGATTAGTGTTGTTTAGTTCTGGTGTAAATACCCTTAGAGGTAGCGCTGCTTTTTTAACGATTTCGAAATAGTTGTATCTCAAGAACTAATGCATGGATTTTCATGATCCTTCAGTTTCAGTTAATATGTGATACATTTTAACTCTGTTTAATTTTGGGTGTATATCACTCATCAGGTGGCGTTGTTATGCAGAAATGCTTTCAGATTTGCAGAATTTTTTACAGCTCTATTATAGAAATTGATGCATGGTCTTTCATCTAGCTTTATATTCAATTCGAATTTGTCATAAATTGTTGCTGACATGATTTTGAGGTAAACAACATAATCGGTGGCGCTGCTGTGCAGTATTTTTCAGCATGTATTAACATATGTAAGATATTAGAAGGTTTTTGGATTATCACATCTGATTAGGTTTTTTTACATAAGTTTTTAACTTAATTTTACCATATTATATCGTGTGTAAAAATGATGTAGATCATATAGTGGGTAACAGAAAGGAATTCGTAATGTGTACTGTTTGTGAATGAAAAAAGTTTAAATGTGTTTTTAAATGAGCTATGCGCTTTCATAGTAATTAACATTTAGATATTTTTTAAGTATTAAGATATGTTTGCAAATAATAAAAATAAAATGCTACACAGAGCTTCACAAATAAATCGAAACAATGTCATAATAAATAATTTGAAAATTTCTGGAAGTGCCATTTAACTAATTTTAAGCATATTACAGCATTAGTTAAATTAATAACTAAATAATCACATGTATATAAAAATGGAAATTTAAATACAGGGCAACACATAAAATTATTCAATTGTTTTTCTGCCAATTGGCATAAATTTATGATAGTCAATTTTCAACTTATTATGGGAGTTTAACACTTTGAAATGTAGTAGAAAATGTTTATGATTTCAGATTTTCTGCCGTCTGTTCGTCTATCTGTCTTTCGTTCCGAACTCTAACTTGCAATAATATAGTTTGATTGTTCGATAATTCACGTATGTTATTGACAATTACTATGACAAGAGCGGTGTTGAAAATAAAGCATGTGATATTCGTAATTTTTCTTTTTAATAGAGACACTCAAAAGAATTCCTTTATACCTATTTCCTACTAAATCTTCCCATAGAGGGATTTACGTAGTACAATCCACTAATTCGGGGATTGCGGCCCCTCTTGACAATGAAAGCCATGTTGGTTCAGCCCATGTTATGTGACCGAAACGCATGCACAGCTGTTATCCTTTGAAGTTAATTATTTTTGCACTGCGATGTAAGATAGATGGCTTTTCTTGAACAGCGCTGCAGCATTAAATTCTCTGAACGCTTAGATAAAACAGATGAATTTATCATGGTCAGACTCAAGGTTAATGAATTTCATCGACGTTTTGAAGATGGCCGAGAATCCGACGAAGATGATATAGGCTTAATGAAAATTCGCTGAGGCTACACACTACACTGTAAAAAAAATCTGTAACCTTAGTAATCTAAATTAACCGAAATCTCTTATGCTTACTAAAATTTTATGTGTACACTGTACAAGAAAATGATGTCAATCTACAAAACTTGTAAGCAAAACTAAAACCATCTGTAACTTTACAAAAGAATTTACTAAAATTTTGGTAACTTTACTAAAATTTTATCTATAATGCTCGTTATCGTCACTTAAAAAGTTCTTGGAATACGATTTCCCAAAACAATTCTTAGTAACCTTAAAATTTGTTTGATTCAAAGTGCAAATCTGTATCTGTTACATGAATTTTTATTGTTGCCGTTACATAAAAAGTTCTTGGAATACAATTCTACTAGAAAAAATTTTGTAATTATCCAAATTTTTTTTTACAGTGTAGTACTTTTTTACAAGACAACGCACAAGGACATCTATGTCAATTTTTACAACACTTCCTCGACAAAACTCGCACTAATGCGTTTTAAAATCCTCCCCCTACCTATCAACTGGACATAGCCTCACTTTTACCTGTAGCCATGAATAAAAAAACATTTACATCGTATTTAGACATGATATTAGGTGAAAACTACACCACAAGAAGCCTTATTTTAGGTTGAAAAAAGTGGCTTCCTGTGGTGATTTCAGATGTTGTATAAATGCTGGCAGAAGAAAATTGTCGCTCAATGGGACTACTTTGAAGGTGGATATGCTTCAATGCAGTGAACTATTCAAGATAATGTTAATACAATTTGTTCCCGAACTTTTAAATCATACTACATTTTCTATCCCTCAATGGGGAAAATTTGTAATTCTATAAATACGTGATAGATACAGTCGTCGTCTTGTCTGTCTGTTCGTATATAACAGCGCAAATACAAAATTACCTAGGAATTGAAATTTAATATTTATATAATCAGAATTTAGTGAAGTCATTTGAAATTTTATGAAAAGTGCACCAAAACTTAAAAGCATAAAAGATTTTGTCATTTAAATAAAATCTATTATACATAATTAAGTCAAAGATATCCCATGGTAGGTTATAATTCTATGTTGCCATTGTGACTACGGTTTGTTTAAAATGGAATCGTTTATTTCTGTAATACTGAATTCAATGTACATAATTGAAGTATATTTTGTATTCATGCGTTTTTGTATAAGAGTACAACAGAAATAGCAATGAGATCATGATATTTATAAAATTAATTACTGTACTAACACACTTAATTTTCCACATTTGAAATACAATGTCCAACTTGTTTATTCTAGCCCCACCATCAATATTATTACAAGAGAGACGAGCAGTCATCCCAAGATATTGAACTACATTTGTTATATTTGCGGGAAGAGGAAGGGAATGAACTACATTTGACTAAACATCAGTGTTTGTGCGAATGACAGACATTAAATTGACAGAGTCTAATTGCAAACATTATTAACAACTAATTGCAAAATAAACAAATTTTGCTTTTATCGTTACATGAAAAGCTCTTGCAATACAAATTTACTAGAAAAATTTTAGTAACTTTGTAGATTTTGTTTTACGGTGTACCACACAATCTGTTTATAGCGGTCACACTATACATTTAATCCCTTCAAGTCTATTGATGCATACGCACTGATATAATCGCACCGTCAGAGTGTCAGCATCACATTATCAGCATTAGAATAAATAAATATATGTGTACATTTAAATTAGTGTGTTTTTTTTGGATTTAATAACTAAAGCTTTAAAAAAAACTGACAGAATAAAATTTCTGTAAGGGATGATGTCTCAAAAGCGCTAAAAACCCTAAATACGAATAAGGTTAAATAGAACAATAAACACATAACTAAAAAAATTCAGTTAAAATAATATATTTTTTAAAAAAATACAATAATATTGAGAAAAAAGGCATTTGAAAATTGAAATTTTCAATATAAATTTTAATTACAGAAAACACAAACATTAATGTTTAAATGAACATAACCGTTTTAAATTTTAATAATTATCATATGAAAAAAGTTGTTGATTATAGATAAAATGTGACTTTACAAATAATAACTACATTTGAAAAATTAAATTATAAAAATACCTTCTTCTGGATTTCTTAACCAATCAATGAAAATAATATACAAAAACATTGACAATGATGTGTATGTTTTTCTTTTGAGCAACATCCAATTTCTGCGCATGTGCGTGTGCCTATTCTCTCAACAGAGGGATTTTTGCTTTTGTCACATTCGTTAATTAAAGACATGCTGAAAAAAATTCTATTTAATTTACGGAAAAACTGCTAGCAGCAATTTTTGCCATAGAAACAGCAGTAAAATTAGATGTACATTGTTTATCTACGGCAAAACTGACGCCAAAAACTGTTGGCAACATTGCTGCCAACAGTTTTGTTCGTAATTTTAACAATTTTTTTTTTTTTTTTTTTTACAGTGCAGTTTTTATCGGTTTCAAAACAAACTACTCATGCATGTTAATGATGTCCTACCTTGCGTGAAGTTCGCTGAGAATTCCTCGTATAAAATGTTACACGGCAAGATAATATTAAAAAAATATATAACTTGCTGCGAATATGCATGCTATCCCGGATGTATTTTAGCTCCATTTTCAGCCACTAGTGGGCTATTTGATAAAGTATTTTCTGTAACTGCGGCCCGTTTTCATAATTCGACAACACTCTATCGGGTTTGAAGCAACTTTTTCCAAACATTATAATTAATTTTGTAATAACACAATATAGCAATTAAACTAAACTTAACTTATTAAACTAAAATTATGAGTAGCTCACACCACTATTTCAAAATGTGAATTTTAACTATTTTTTTCCATTTCTTGAGTTTCTGGAAATCTGTGCATCCGATGACGACAAATCTAAAATCATTCGTCTTTATTTCGATAGCCTTACATTTTTCTCCTTTTTTACCTCTGGGAGAAGCTTTTCTTTTCTGAGTTCTATTGGTCCGATTACGCCTAGGAATTCCTTATTCAGCAATACATCGTTACCTTTAACACATTTTAATTGCATTCTCTACCTTTAGGGGGATTTCATGTTACGGGTTCTGTGGGACAGATTACAATGCACTGTAAAAAAAATTCTGGAAGGTTACTAAGAATTTTCTAGGAAACTGGGATGCCTAGAACTTTTCATGTAACCGCAACAGAAGAAAACCATGTACAATTACAAAAGTTGCTTTTGTTACTGTTACTAAATATTGTTTAGTAACCATACCAACGATTTTTTAGCGAGTTTCCTAAAGAATCGTCTGTAAGCTTACTAAATATTATTTAGTAAACTTACTAAAGAGTATTCAAGGAGTTTAGTAAGAAATTTTTCGTAAATTTACCAGCGATTATGTTGTATATGCAGTAACGAATTGTTTGGAAGTTTTCTAAAGAACTTTTTGTAAACTTACTACTGATTATTTAGTAAATTTACTAATGATTTGTAAGGAAGGTTCTCATATTAGTTTTTATAAATGTACTAAACATTATTTATTAAGCTTACTAGCGATATTTTAGAGTGATCACTATATATATTTTCATAAATTTACTAAAAATTATTTAGTAAACGTACTTACGGATTTTTAGGGAGTTTTCTAATGATTTGTAGTACTCTTACAAAACATTTTGTAGTATATTTATTGAGAATATTGTTGTACATTTGCTAGAGACTTTATGGCACATTTACTATGGGTTTTTTATGCTTGCATCTTAAACCTTTTATGTACTTTATCAAAAAAAAAGTTATTTTAATGAGGTACCGTTCGAAACATTACCAAAATTTTTTTAGTATTATATTTAAGCCACATTTTGTATTCTCGCCAGAAAGCTCTTTACAACAGTACAAATGTTAATACAGTAAATTTGTTAATGCTTTTTTAGCATTGTATTTAAAATATTTTATTTGCACTTACCAAAATGTATTTGTAACTGCACAAATTTTTTGCAGTTTTATTATTAATGTTCTTACAGCAGTTTTCCGAAAAGATTTTACGTAATTGTTTTTTTATACTAATACTTAAATTAATTGGAGTTATTATAGTATTTCTTCTATATGAAGTTACATTTTTACAGTTTTAAATATCTAGAGTGGAGTTTTCCTCATGTATCAAAATATTTCGATGTAAAATAAGCAATATGGCCTAACATGTGTTTCAGTATTATAACAGCAACTGACATACGCATGAGAAAACTCACTAAAGTTTCACTGTAGATATTTAAATAGGTGTAAAATCTTTTTTTTAAATTAAATGAGCATTATAGCAACATCACTAAATGAGGAGATAACCTGAAGCAGATATTACGGTCTTTAGTTAAACTAAAAAAAGCAAATAGATACAATAATGTAAATAAGGTATCATAACTGAGATTTAAAATATGCCTAAAAGAAATATTATGATTTTAGATTAAGCACGGTGCTTAATTTATACATATAAAGCACTGAGCCTCATCTAATCGAATAAATCTTTATATCATGAAAAAACGTTGTCCGTTCATTTTATGCGAATGTGCTTCTAAACTAGAATGCTAGAAGTGAAAATATAGTAGTCTTATATTTAATGTGTTTTATTCAGTTCTATGGTCATATGAATTTCATTAACAAATGTCTTCTTTTACATATTTTTGAAAAACTACACAATAACTAATTCAATGGTTCAAAGCAGATAAAAGATCTGCAAATTTATCTAAATGTCACATTTATGAATTTTTTTTAAACCTTATTATTTTTTCAGGTGGATATGCCGTACAGTTCTTACTAATTACTAGAATCTTTTTCCCTTTAATTTTTTTATTGTCTTTTATCTCGACTTATTCCTCACAAATTTCTTTCACCACCTACGTTTAATACATTATGCATTTTTAATACTTTATTTAATTGAGAGTTTTGCTTCAAATTAAAATATTAAAGAGTAAAAATTTAATTATTGATAGGATCACAAATTTAAAACTCTAAACTGGCTTAACACTAGAACCGCGGAGCGGGTCAATTTGACCCAAATCGATATTTAATTTCTCGCCGCGCTAAAAGTATTCGTCGAAAAAACTATTCCTTTTCTGACTTTTAATATTTTAAGGTAAGCAACAACTTTTTGTATTTAATAGCGAATAGCATAAATAATTTTTGAGTTATAACCATGTATACCTAGAACCGCGAAGCGGGTCAATTTGACCCGTAATAAGTTTTTATACATAAATGACAAAATAGAGATTCATTTTTTCAGAAGTAATGATAAATAATATCTGTCGCACTTCTAATAACGTTAAGGTGCCACTCACGCGCCAGCTCGTGATGTGGGGTGGTGTCGAATAGCCAGTCACGCGCTGGCGCGGGAAAATCTGTCACTGATTCTTTGTTATAAAAAGTAAACCGGCTTCTGGGAAAAACCCACTTCTACAGTGCGGCATTAACTATAATCACATCTTCACGTAAGCGGCAGCGAACGTGTTAATAGGCAGAATCGGAAGGGGGGGGGAATATGAAAATTTTCAATCAAGATTTTATATTCTTGATGTGAAGAATGGGTGATTGCAGAAAAAAATTACAACAAATATTTAGAAGTAGCATTGAATTTACTTTTATAAAGCATTTATTAAAAGTTAAAATAAGATTTCGATGTTTTTATATTACCGCCAAAGAAGTTTTGGAATGTTAGCCATTATTATCTGAAAATTATTGAGAATGCAAATTATTGAGAATGAATATCTGCTTATAAAAGAAGAAAAATAAATTCTAGTGATGAAAATGAAAGTGACGATGATTATGCTTATACTATTAACATTGTTGGACTTTTTCATTGGAGTACAAATGAAAATTTATCAGCATTGAACGGACGTTTGTGATATTTATCAGAAAAAAATCGGATATAAAAAACAGAATTCAGAATTTGAACAAAAGTTGACAAAATTTAAATTTTATATTCATGAAAATTTGAAAAATAAATAAACAATAACTTGCACATTCACACCTGTAAAGAAAGACGATGACAAAAAAACTGCAAGACTAAGTATTTAAAAGGGCCTAACATAAGTGTAGACGAGCACTTATTTCTGTCAAAATCTGCTAGTAGGTTTATTCATTATATGTATATCAAAACCAGATAAATTGCAAATAACACAGAAACTGTAAATCGCCCATGACGAGAAATACAAAATTTCAAAATCGAAATTGCATACGACGATTCTTCTATCTCATTTATACATCAGCATAACTATTTACCAAGGAGAAAAGTGTAAAATTGTTTTGTTGCTTTGCAGTCTGCATATAATTGCTGAAATTTTAAATAATTCTAAAAAATACTTAAGGCACTTTTTTACAACAATGCAATTAGATTCAATGTAACTGTATTATTATCCCGATGACAGGAAGTCTCCTTATGTCAAGACTATTTCTTACAGGAAGCCAATGAATACATTTTATAATATTTTGTATTTTGCTGTTATCAATGCTTTGATTTTATGCAAACCTGTAACCTCAAAATCTATTAGTATACGTCAATTTCTTCAAAACTTAGTTGAAGACGTACAAAAATAGTTTGTTACTTCTTGCGAACTTCTCCACTCTACATACACCCGCCCCCCCCCAAAAAAAAAAATAATAAATAAAATAAATAAATAAATCATTTGCGTAAGAAGAAAAACTAAAAACTGTGAAAAACACAAACTAAGCATAAAAGGATTTGTTATCATAATTAAAAATAATGAAAATTAAATTAAATATAATTGTTCAAAATATAATGTACCCACACGTTTTTGGTAAACGTGCGAAATCTTTAACCATGTTTTTCAAGCAATGCATACAATAAATTGGATTAGATAAATCAGAAAGTAACTTGTATTTTTATATTTTAAAAAAATTGTTCTTAGATTTAATATCTAAATTCATTTAAATGGAATAGTCTATTTTTAATATTTACTAAGTCCAAGTTTATTTATGTTTAAAATATATGATCAATATTTATTCAATATATTTTCATCATATGAATGAAATGTAATCTTGAATAATAGCATTTTCTGAAATGTAGTATATTTCTGCTGACTTTGTGTAAAATACAATATAAATATTAAAGAATATTGATTATTGTAATAAAATATAATCTTTTAACTAATCAAATTAAGTATTTGGGCATATTTATAAATCCTTTTCCCCGCTTTGTCAAATTGACCCGCTCCGCGGTTCTAGGGTTAAAGATCCGGAAGAATGGGTCGAACATGTATGAATTTAGTAGAGTTCTTCTGTGGTTAATATTGCTCTGGAATTAGAATCTTTAACTCAAATAGTTACATATAGGAGAGATAATATACACACCTTAACATATGTACACAAAAATGTATCTTTGACTTATCAACTGAAATTATGGGCATGTTTAGCACTTTTAAATTTTTATCAGTATGATATAATCAGAGTTTACTAAGCAACCTTTCTAAAAGTAGAAATCTAGAATGAGAACAAAAAGAAATACATATTGATGTGGAAAAATATTATGAGCTGTCGCATTTGATATAAATGTAGTATGCATATCTGTACTACCAATAAATGTAATATGATTAAATAACAAAATACAATGAAATATGAATAAATTTTATTAAATAACTATTTAATTCATTATAATAAAAAATGTGTTTTTAATGTGACACACATTTTGCAAATATTACATAATTAGTATTTATACAAATGCCTATGAATTGCATACTTTTTAAAGATTATTTTTGAGGATAATATCAGAAAATGAATTTAAAGTTCTGTTGCAATAAAATAATTGGAAAATTTCAATGCTGCAGAATGAGGTTCGCAAGATTTTTCTCAGTCATAATAGTGCTTCTTTTTCCTCTAATTTCGTCGTTAAGGTGGCTCGCATTGTTTTTAAATTGAACTTCAGTTTCTTCCTGCATCTAAAATGATAAGTTGGATGTTAACATAAAAAAGAAAGAAAAATTTACTAAAACTTATGAGTATAATATTATAGAAAAGCAAATATTTATCTTCGTATTGAATAATTGAATATTACAACTATTTAAAAATTAACTAGATGAAGAAAAACCATGCATTCTAAATTAAAGCTGATGATCGGCATTTTGGCAGAGTTAAAGTCGCATATGCAGTCATAGGATTTTCTCATCTGAGGTTTTGCCATTTACTGACATAGCATCAATAAATTGTAAATATCTCTCATTATTCATTACTAATTTCATCTAAAGTGAACTCGTAAAACCATATTGAAAAGGTCTTTTTTATAAAGGCTTGGCATACTTGTAACTTATGGAATAAAAATACAAAAATCCATTGATAGGTGGAATTCTAACACATAAAAAATATTGAATAGGCTTTATAAATGCTAAATATGTATCAATTAAAATGTTGTGCTCAAGGCACCCATAATGTTGATGTTGTGGATTAAAAAAAAAAAAAACATTAGCGTTGTATGTTGCCATTGTCCTTTGACGGCATGTCTTATAAGTAAATAATGCTGAAACACAATCCGCCTTTTTACCAAATAAATAATGCCAATAGGCATGCATTGTAATACAAAAGCTTAAACTTCGAATATATGCAAACAGCCATCATTTGACAGGCCCATTTATTAGGGTATTTGGGTACTTACAATTTTTGTTATTTTAGAGGAACTTGGGGTAGGGTGCGACACTTTTTATAAAACTTAGAAAATCAACTTTAATTAACTTTAAAACATAAATTTCAATTTATAGAGTGCAAGGTTAAACACCTTTTAATGTTCTTCAACAATATAGAAACAAAACATACAAAAGGTATTTTATAATTAAGGAAATTGTAAGTTTCAAAATCTGCCCTATAACTCACCACTAACAGAGATATATCGAATCGCAATAAAATAAAGCTATAAGGCACAAATAATCATGTGTCGGCTAGATATATAATCTAATAAAGATTGTAGATTGATATAATGTATGTGACATAGTATAGAATTCCAGGATCTTCATAACTTAAATGGAAATTCACGATTGTTAGTCATAGATAATATTAAAAAAATTATCAATTCAAATTATTTACATTTTGAAGTTAATGAATATATTATCAATGTTATAATTAATATATTACCCTCTAAATACGTTTGCATGTTAGGAATTTACATTCATCTCATTTAAAAAAATGAAAGACATATCCCATTCCTCCCTTTACTGGCATGTCCCATTCCTCCCCACTTTCCTTTTTTGTGTTAAACTTCTTGTATAAACTAAAGTGCTGCTTTTAGATTTGTTTTAAATAACTAATAATATAAAATGTAATGTTCCATAAATAATGAAACTATTACACCTAAGAATAACAAATCATTAATATACAGAAAGCATAAAAAGTAAATTTACTTTTGATTCTTGAAATAATCTTTTATATAATTGTAAGCTTATACAGACCAACAATTTTTTTCAACTAAACATTTGGCTACCATTGCTTCATCTAGCGTGCGATTGATGAAATGTTTAGAATGTTACATAAAGAGAAAAACCTACTACTGTCCCATTCCTCCCACTATATCTTAACATTTTATAAAAATTAAGTAAAACCATATTAAATACCTCTTATATTTACATGTATAAAAATTAATTGAATTTTAACAAAATTAATGAAATTTTAACTCTTTCAAATACACTGGCGAAGGCAGATCACCTCGCACCACAAGGGAAGCATATGTTTATTAAATATATGTACTTTTTTTCATGTAAATGTAGCTAAACTTCCGTATTTGAACATCTTTTTAGAGCACTTCAATAGACCATCCTTGCATTACCTACGAAAATTTCGAAACATTCCGACAATTAGAAATATTTTTTTACAAAATAAAATGTGTGAAAATTTTGACAAAATTTGTTAAAACCTGAGAGTTTTATCGCGGTAAAAATCGTACCAGCCTTTTTCCACTAAATATCAATATTTTTTTCACCCAGGCTACGTATATCTTATGTTTTTAACACCAAAAAAGTTCAAAGAGTTTGGTTGATAATGTCAAGTTTTTTAAGAATGTAAAATACCGTAAGTACCTTGTCCACAACTCCAAATCCCACAACTTTCTTCTATCTCATACATAATTCTATTTTAAAATTCGTCGAAGTACCAAAATTAAAAGACAAACTATGCCCATCATGGGGATTCTAATGATATGAAATTCCGTGCATTAGTTCATAAGATATGAATATCGGTAAAATCACGTAAGAAATGCACCATAAAAGCGCTTCTTGTTTAGCGATCTACACCAAAACCTGCAACGGTGACATTGCAATAGCTGGTGTCAACATATAAATGAATCTGAATTTCGATGAAAATACGTGCGTTAGTTCTTAAGATTAGAATTTGCGAAAATTATGCAGATCCCCCCCCCCTCTATTGTGCAAATTATGAAAATACAGCACATCAGCGCCATATATTGAGCGATTTACGCCAAAATATAAAAAAACACCAAATCATATTAGGGACAAACTAAATCTGAAGTTTGATGAAAATCCGTCCATTATGCATTCAGGTAGAGTTGTTGCAGAAATCTAAAAAAAAGTAGAACAGCAACAAAATCTATTAAGCGATTTACGCAAAAAAAGAAATCGGAATTATTTATAATAACAAGGACTATCTGAATATATTTTTTTATTGACAGTTGTACATTAGTTCTTGAGACAGAGCACCCATGAAATTTAGATCGCATACATACAGCCATTTAGTAAAAGCAAGTTTTTTGGTATATCTAACCCCTAAAACGTGTAAATCCTTTGAAAACTAGAATTTACATTAAAAACTAATCATCACCAATTTATATCAGAGACAGACTGGGCATAATTTCTATATTAAATAGAGTCACAGGCTCGCATTTCGTAAAAACCGGAAATCTGGCCCCTAAAACATCTAAATGAGACGAAACTTTTTACGAATCCTATACTTTTTTTCGTAATAACAGGAGAAATAAAATATTCAAAAATTATCTTTGAAAAAATTTATTGTTAAAAGTCTCTCTTTTTCTGTGTATTTTACTGTACAGTTCATATTACGTACGTTTTAAATATATTCGTACACTTGATTTTATGCAATATAACTATAGTTATAGTTGTATAGCCCCTTACTGACTGTCTACGGTTTTAAAAACAATTTTGAAGCATGAAATATTTTTTAATTATTCAGTATCGCGTAGAGCTCGCTTACGAAAGGGGCTGTGCAAATATAATTTTATCAACTTTTTGTTAATTTTGGATCCCCTCCCTCCTTACGATTCATACGTTATCATCCTTCAACTCCCCCCCCCCCCATTAATGATATCGGTATCAAAGTGTAGAAAATTTTGATTCCTATAACTTATTTTGCTCGAAAAGACATACAAAACTTGTTTCATTTATTTTCCGCATACTTTTATGATCAAATGATGAGAAGCTGATAAAATATCATTTTTTAAATGAAAAAACTTTATATCACATAACAATTAAAAGCAATACTATTTAAATGAATCTCATGATACCTTTTTGTTACATAATGCATTCAACAGTAATAAAGATTTATTGTACTTGCGCCGAACGGAGAGGGGTTGGGAGCACATAGAAATTCATATCAACAAAACGAAGACAACATTCTTTCTGTTTATTTATTAGTAAGCACAAGCTTAATTTCAAATGCACTTTATACTGTTTCTCGAACTGTGATTATATATGCATACACATATGAAGAAAAATAAGAACTTTAAGCGTTAGAATATATTATATTTTAGAGTTAACTAATTTTATAATAATTTAGCGATTTTAATAACTTTGTATTAAAGAAAATATGTAACAGGCAATAAAAATAACGTACTACTTTGTACTAAAGACCATGTTACAAATAAAATGAGAAAAAATTGATAATCAGAAATGATATTTATATCAAAAGACAAACCTCTTCCCTCCTGAAATGATAACATTATATTTGCACACAACCCCAAAGATTAATTTGTTCTTAAAACAGCATAAAGAGTTCATCCTTTTTTACATCTAATTTTACATAAAAATAAAAACTTCCTCTATGAGTAATTAAAATAATATAAGTAAAACAAATTTAACAGACATGGAATTGAACTACTCACTTAAAGCTCTGAAATTGTCGGAATATAAAAGAAATTATAGGAGAAACATAATTTTCAGAAACGATTTTATAATTAACGAAACTGTAACCAAGAAAAAAAAAAGAGTGAAAAAAAATTGGAATTGTCCCAATCCTTCCTTTGCTGGTATGTCCCATTCCTCCCTGTACTTTATGTTAAACTTCTTGTATAGACATAAATGCTGCTTTTAGACATAGTTCAAATTATGGATGATTAGCAGTATAATGTTCTATAAATAGAGAAACAATTGCATATTTACATAAACAAGTCATTAATAGCAGTAAGCATAAAAATATATAGCAAATTTACTTTTGATTCTTAAAATATTCTTTTCCTTTTTACAATTGCAAGCATATGTAAATCAGCTATTTTATTCGACTGAAGATTGGGGATGCTTTTGCTTAATAGAATACGTGACTGATGAAATGTTTATTAATGGAATATAAAAAGAAAAATGTACTGTCCCATTCCACCCCACTCTCCCTTATTAAGTAACAAAATCTTGGGTTAAGGGATTTAGGGAATATTTCAGGTATTTAACTGCTATCATAAAAAAGTAACAAATATAGCAGGAAGAAAAATAGAATTTTAAAGATTTTTAATTCAACGAGTAAGAATGGAGACAAAGATGACCATATTTTCTTTTATTATTGAAGGAAGGAAAGGGGATATTTCAAACGATTGATAATATAAATTATTGAAGACTTACAATTAGCGAAAAAAAATGAAAATTAATTAGCGTAAAAGACTAAATTTTGTATGCTTGTAAGGCGAGAGGGGAGGAGGGGGTGATTTTTATTTGGATTTTATGGATATGACCTATTATTTATTCTTATAATAAAGGAACGGATCAGAAATTTGTTTTAAAGAATGACTTAAGGTTTTAAATTTTATATGTTGAGGATGTAAAAAAATTAGCGATTTATTTTTCCTTTTAGAAAGGGGGGGGGGTATTAGATGACTTATTTACATTAATGAAAATTTACAAAGTACTAATAGCCCAGTGATTATATGGTAGAATTCGATATTAAGGGCAAGTTGGGAATAGGTTTAATCTCTGAAGAGATTAAACCTTTCAGTTTAGATCTACAATGAATATAGTAAGTTTTATTCTCATACTAGCGGAGCGTTAGAAATATATTAGATTACAGTTTAATGCCACAATAATATCTCAAAAGAACTAACTATCAAAAACACTGTTAATATTTTAATTCTTAAAATTTTGAGTAAAATGAACACTTACATTTAATATTTTTGCTGAACATTAATGGCACAATTCTATTTCAAAGTTCAACCGCAGTGGTCAAGAGGTTTATCTTAAAATAATTATGGAAAAACTTGAAATTGTCTTGATCCCTTCAGTTTAGGTCTAGAATTAATGTGCTCACTTTTTACCCACGTACTAGATGAACGTTAGAAAGTATGTACATATGGTGAAAATATACTTTATTAAAAATTATTTTAACAATATTCCAAAACAACTAAGTCTATAGAAACCATTGTGAATACAAATTTCTCAAAGTTTGAAATTCGCAATAAAAAAAAAATTTTGTCTCAATTCTGTTTCAAAATTTTATCTTAATCACTAATCCAAAGCTCTAAACTAGGAGAGATCAAGTTATCCATTCGCTCTGTCTCCATTTGTTACATACGTGTACATTTTTTAAATTGTTGAGGCCTTCACGATGTTTTTGTAACTATGTAAGGATTTTATTTTGCATATTTTGAGAATTATAATTTAGTAGTTATTGAGAAAATGGTGCATGAATGATAGATGTTTTACATTTCATTTCTCAGCTCACACCCCCAGACTTAAATCATTGGTTTAAATGAAAGATTTTTTACTTAAAGGCTAATTTTTTTCAATATTCCTAAGGTTTTAAACTTTCATGAATTTAAATGAAGATTCATGTATACTAGTCTAAAATCATTTGATTAGAGCGATCTTTGTCCTTAACACAAAATATAAAGTTTAAAATCGCGCTATTCGTTGAATTTGAACTTCTCTAGGGAAACGTCTTATGCACACTCATTTGTCGCTCTACCGCCCCCCCTCTCCCATCCTTGCACTTTATTTTCAGTTTCCTTAATTCTAATAGACACGCACTGTTGTTCACTCTATATACATTATATTAAGAGCTACATCCATTTCATATTGGAAATAATAAACAATATTTGCCATCATTTACGAGTCATTTTTGAAATATTCTAAAAATTATAAAAGGATGTACTTTTTAAGTTAATTTGTTTGTAGCTCATCTAGCAAAAGAAAGAAACATAGTAGATTCATTTCTATTCTATGTCGATTGAAATTAAAACAATTTCTGGATTTCTCGTAATTAAATCAGAGTTCGTCCTTTCTTTCATATACAGTTTTTGGTCTATAACCCGCAATCAAGAGGTTAAGCCACGATTCTCAATATATAAATCCTAAATAATGCATCAATAACTAAAAATTACATTTACATAATAAAATTCACGTATAAACTGATAACCTCGTTTGTTCGCGCTGAAAGCTATTGTTTAGTGGTTTAGGCAATACTTGAATCTAATAGTTGAATCCAATTGTTGAACTGTGAAAATTCAACAAAAATGTTAAATATCGGTTGCCATTTTATTCAGAATTTTAAATTCTAAAACATTTGCATTAACAATGTTTTTGATAAGTTTATTTTTCGTTAGATATTTTATGATAATCAATAAAATCTTGTTTTTCAATTATAAAATTTTTACCCATTTTTTAACGCGCACATAGTAAGAGGGGAACACTTAATACATTCATTCTAGACCTAAACTAAATGAATTTAAATAATTTCCAGCTTTCCATTAACTAATTCCGATTTCGGCTATTTTCCCCTACTCCACCACTGGGCTATAAAGAATTTTAAAGACTTTCTGTGTGTTCTTAAAGTTTCGCACGGAGTGTGGATGAGCGGGGAAATGATATTTTTTTTTGGGGGGGGGGGAAGAAATGCCTTAATTGATAATTTATTATGACAATGAAATAATGCATAGAACACATATTCTATTTTATGTTATTTTAATTTAAGCTGTTTTAAAGAGTTTTAAATATTGAGTACTGTTACTGTGTGAAGAAAGTTCGGGAACAAAATTTTAAGGGTGAAATTCATATGAAGTTTTAATGAAATGAATGCGATTTAACGAATGTTTAATGGAATTTATTCGGTAAAATACAAATAGAATAATAATTTTTTTAAAGTAAGTTTTAATCACTTTAAATTTTGGTACTGCGGAAAGGGGGGCAAAAAAGAGAAATGAAATTCAGAAAAAGAGCAGGTAAATTTGATTTATTGTATAAAACATTAGAAATTTTTTACTTGTAATAAACACAGATTTAACGAATAATTAGGAAGATTAGCTTGCTAATAACTAAAAATCAAACATTATATAATAAAATTTAAATCATACAGACTAAAAATTTACTTACTAACTAGAAATATTTTTATCGATACCATATTCAAGACGGATGAATTACTCGGCTCTGTGGCTGCGTGAATAGTCCTTACGTCACCACTGAAGCCCTTTCTGATTGGTTGACAGGTGAAGCTAAGATATTTCATGTATTTGTACAATGCGAGTGGTAAAAATAATACCAGGCTACATGTAAAATTTTAGTAAGCTTGCAGATTTCTGTAGCTTTACAAAAACTAGTTTCGTAGGTTTCCAGATTTTTTTTTACAGTGTAATATTTGGTTTTTTCAATTTAATTTTCGAGGGCTTTGTTCGGAAGGCAGTTTTTTTAGAAGAGATGGCAACTCTGGCTATGGAATTTAGAACAAGCGGATTTTATTTGAATGATTTGGCTGGAATATTTTAAATTTCAAATATAAATGTCTTTCTTTTATAATCTTTAAAAATTTGTGCTACCATCTCAGTAAAAAATTCATAACAAAGTAATAATTTGAATTTACAATTTAAAGGATTAAAGAATTTGAGAAATTCTTTCAAAGATTCTTTTTCAAAAAGAAATATTTAGGGAATAAAATAGGTAAGTCTGCGATCAGATTTATCCAGTTGTTAAAGTTCTTGCACTGTCCACCTACAACCGTCGTTAATATATTTATATGTCTTATACCTTATTCTTTGCATGCCTGGTGCATCGTATTTTTACTTTTTAATTTACCACATCATAGAGTTAATCTTTAAATTAGTAACAAAACTTGAAAATTCGGGATTGTGTATTTATTCAAAACGTATTAGTGTAAAAGAAAAAAGCGTGTGATGAAAATTAATCCCCCAATGAATAAAGTAATAAATAACTGAAAACAATTTTTAATTAATTTCTAGGAAATTATATATGTTATATTTACATCATATAAAATTTGTTTATATATCCTACTGATATAGATACTGCATTATTAGAATATAAAATATATTAATTTGCTGCAATGTATACAAAAGTGGAATGTATGTCACAACATAAAGTAGATGTTGCAGAAAACAAGCCTAAAGTATATTTTCGCGTATAAGAAGCATTAGAATTTCATAAGAAAATTCATGAACACAATTTCACATTCATCTTCAAAGACTTATTTGCTTTCCCTCAAGCTGACACAAAAAACAGCATCTGTTTGAAAATATTTAAATTCACGTGCATTTGAAATAGAAAAATACTGCACTTCGCATACTTTATTCACGCATTTCCTTTACACCGAACTATCTTGAATCTAAATGCAAGAGTTCTGATGAAACAAAAACATCAGTTTATTTCTGAGTTTAAAATTTAATGTTCGAGTTTTAAAAGTGAAAACATGAAAAAATACTTTAACTATATTTTCTGAAATAATTTAATAAGTATTTTTGCATGAGATAGCAGTGGCATTATAAAATTTATTCATGTGTAAACCATTGATTTTAGCAACTCGTTATATATATTTTTATTTTTACTTTCTTCTATCTTTACAAGAAGAAAGTATTGGATTCATGAAAATTTTCGACTTCCGGTTTTCGACGGATTTATACGTTTTAGAAGTACCTGAACACGTTTTGACTATTTTTAGAAAATGTCTGTCTGTGAGTCTGTCCGTCTGTCTGTCTGTCTGTCTGTCTGTCTGTCTGTCTGTCTGTGTGTCTGTCTGTATGTGACAAGAAATTTGTGGGCGTTCTATCTCAAGAACTAATGCTCGAAATTTCATAAAATTTTATATTCAGTTAGACCTTGATATGAATTAGTGCCTATTGGTTTTTGGTGTAAATTGGCTTGCAGGTGGCGCTGCTGTACTACGTTTTTCATGATTTTCAATATTACTATATCTCAAGAACTAATGCACAGAATTTCACCAAACTTCAGATTCTGTAACCCCTTGATATACATAGACGCTGATTAAGTTTTGGTGTAAATTGGCCAGCAGGTGGCGCTGCTGTGCCACGTTTTTCATGATTTTCACGATAGCTATATCTCAAGAACTGATGCACAGAATTTCACCAAACTTCAGATTCCGCGATACCTTGAGATACATAGCCACTGATAACGTTTTGGTGTGAACTGCCCTATAGGTGGCGCTGCTATGCTACATTTTGCACGATTTTTGCGATAGTTATATTTCAAGAACTAATGCAGAGAACTTCATCAAATTTTAGATTCTATTACACTAGAATATATAACATAATTAGACGCTGATTACATTTTAGTATTAACCTTGCAACAGGTGGTGCAGCTATGCTGCATTTTGCACGATTTTTCCGATAGCTATATCTCAACAACCAACGCACAGAATTTCATCAAACTTCAGATTTTGTTACAAAATGACATATAACATAATTACACGATGATCAGGTTTTGTTATAAATCCTTCAACTGATGGTGCTGCTGTGCTATATTTTACACGGTTTTTTTTTAAACTAGCTATATCTCAAGAACTAATGCACAGAATTTCATCAAACTTCAGATTATTTTACACCATAACATAATTAGACGCTTTTTTACGTTTTGGCATAAATTGACCAAGATATGGTGTTGCTGTGCTACGTTTTGCAAATTTTTTGTTATAACTATATCTCAAGAACTAATGGACGAAATTCCATCAAATTTCAGCTTCTGTTAGGTCTTGACATAAACAAATGCTTATTAGGTTTTAGTATAAATTACCCAACATGAGGCACTACTAAGCTCATTTTCTCAGAATATTAATTAAATTTTGCGTTTTAGGATTTTCGGATACCAGAATCTCATTAGGCTAGGTCAAATGTTCGAGGAAATTCGATAGTGGGTAACTTTGGGGTCACCACGTTTTTTTTTAAATATTAAAATGTACTTATGAGATAGAAGAAAGTTTTGGGATTGACACATCCAACTAGTTTAAATAGGTAATATGAAATACATAAATCAGTAGAGTGTATCTATACTCAGTTTATAAGTAAAATCCATTCCTTTCAGCACTGTCTTTTTTTTATATGTATATAGAAGAAACACTAATCTTCTTATTTCGAGCAAAATATATTTTGTGTGCGTTTTATAAAGGTCAAATCCCTGTCTGAACATTAACAATTAGATGTTTGATCAATTCCATGTCTATGTTATAATTATCATAAATACTTATAGATGACAACACTTAAACTTTTGTTTGCTGTTTATTTGAAAGTTTTCCAAAAGTTTTTAAATTTAAAATTAACAAAGATGAATTTTCTTTTAACAAGAAACTAAATGGAATTCTAAAAAAAATGTAGATATAATTGGATTTTTTATTGGAAACCGTTTATGCCAACTTAAACTTTTTATTTACTGTTGCATTAATAATAATAAAAAATATTGGCATACATCCTGCTTTCTCTAGAATTATGTAAAAAAGTTAATTCTAGAGTAATCTCTTCTCTGGAAATATATATGGATATGAAGCATTTTTTTTTTTTAATGAGTAATGTGTTATCTTCAAACTGCCAATTATTTCTTTAAATAATTCTCAAACAAGTAGCATAAATTAAACCACGTAAAAACTTATTTAAGAAAATACTAAATGATTTTCTTTCGTCTCATATATCGATGAATCTGAAGATGGAAAATACTCGACTTCTCATAATTCCACTCATGAAAATGCATTTAAAACTGCGTTCTTGTGATAAAGCTATATTTTACTGTTTTCATTTTCATCGTGAAATAAAAATTAGATCAAAACAAATTGAATTGAAATTCGAAATTTCGATTTCTAATTATTATTAAAAAATAAAAAAACAACAACACTTCCTTAGACATGGTCCAATGAGTGTTCTCTTCTTTACTTTCAAAGGTTTCCAAGATTGTTCCTAGAACTAAAACCTTATTATCAATAAGAAACATCCTTCTAATAATTTTAGTGAATACTATACTTTCTATTAAGAAACTCAGAAAATTGCTATAAAAATAAGATCGCATGTCACGTACTATAACTTCAAACTATTTGTAAAAGATGGAATTAAATGCTCATTTGCGAAACTTGTTTAATAAAAACCATGCCGAATTGTTACAAAAACATTTTAACTTTAATCGTAATCCGTTTAAAAGTATCAGTTAACCAAATTTGCATAAAATGACTCATTTATAATCATTGTAGTAGGGATGAGATTTTTGTGCGTTTTTGTACACCAGTATTTTGATTGACACCAGTAAATTTTCCTCTTTTAAATTTTAAAAATATTTTGAGTAAATGAAATAACATTTTCTCTAATAAAATACTGGTGGGCAAAAATGCGGACATTTCATCCGTAGATACGAGGACATAAACATCGTAAATGTATTGTACATTGTTATAAAATTTCCTTTATTTTAAATAAACAAGGACATATTATATAATTTTGAAGATTTATCTTTTTTGTAAAAGTGTAAATTGTAAGCAAGTATGAGAACTTTAAACAGTGGACAATTAATACTCATACGAATTGATTATTTCCAGCTGAGCGAAAAATTGCCCAGGCCGGGGATCAAACCCGGATACTTGGCTTTTCGCTCAGCTGAAAATAATCAATTCGTATGATAACTTTACCAATCAGTTTGATTGTGTTAAAAATAATAGTATATCTACGTATCCATCGTTATATCGAGTTCCATTACCTGCGGTTTATTCTGCGAGCTGTTTCAAATGACAGACCAGATGTTACGACCAATAAGGTTATCTGAGCGAAAAATCCCAGCCGGATATCACCCAGATAGCTTAACAGGTAAAGCATTGGCCTTGTAAGCCAAGTATCCGGGTTCGATCCCCGGCCTGGGCAATTTTTCGCTCAGCTGGAAATAATCAATTCGTATGATAACTTTACCAATCAGTTTGATTGTGTTAAAAATAATAGTATATCTACGTATCCATCGTTATATGGAGTTCCATTACCTGCGGTTTATTCTGCGAGCTGTTTCAAATGACAGACCAGATGTTACGACCAATAAGGTTATCTGAGCGAAAATTCCCAGCCGGCTATCGCCCAGATAGCTTAACAGGTAAAGCATTGGCCTTGTAAGCCAAGTATCCGGGTTCGATCCCCGGCCTGGGCAATTTTTCGCTCAGCTGGAAATAATCAATTCGTATGATAACTTTACCAATCAGTTTGATTGTGTTAAAAATAATAGTATATCTACGTATCCATCGTTATATGGAGTTCCATTACCTGCGGTTTATTCTGCGAGCTGTTTCAAATGACAGACCAGATGTTACGACCAATAAGGTTATCTGAGCGAAAAATCCCAGCCGGCTATCGCCCAGATAGCTTAACAGGTAAAGCATTGGCCTTGTAAGCCAAGTATCCGGGTTCGATCCCCGGCCTGGGCAATTTTTCGCTCAGGTGGAAATAATCAATTCGTATGATATCTTTACCAATCAGTTTGATTGTGTTAAAAATAATAGTAATTAATACTCATTTTTGACTGTGTCAGTCAAAAAGAAAAAAAAAGAATAAAATAAACATATATATATATGGCACGCATTAGAATTCTGCGGTAGGTAAATTTTTACAATTAAACTAATTTCACCAAACATACGACTTGTTTAATAATTAATCTGAAATTCTATGAAAAACAAGGAGATATAATATTATTTTTTTTAATATTTGTCATTTCTGTAAAATGTAAATTGTAATCAATTTTGAGAAATTTAAACAGTGGACAATGAATACTCATTTTTGTGTGTGTTAATTAAGCAAAAATAAATAAACAGACAAATGAATAGTACTCATTAGAATTTCTCGGTACGTAAATTTTCGCAATTAAAATAATTTCACAAAAAGAACAATTTGCTTAATAATTATTTTGGAATTCTATAAATCTATATTTTTGAACTGATAAAAATATGTATTTTTTGAAAATTTAATAAAGTTTTATCCAAAGATTATTAAATACAGTTCTTCAAAAGTTCGTTTTAATATCAATGACTAATAATAATAATAAAAAGTCATCATAATTGTTCGTTTATATATTGTTGATATCATATTTCTCTCTGAGATTTATGATTCTTCTTTGACAACAATATGATAAAATAGTATTTATCTTTTGCTCTCCGAAATGATCTATGATGAATAGTGACGCATTATTGTCAAGGGGATTCGAAAATATTTCTTATTGATTCTTCTAACCTTCCATCAGTTTTTATGAATTTATATTTAAATTATCAAGTAAATTCTCGAAAATGTTAAGGAGAACACAAGTTTAAAAAGTCCTTCTGGCAATGCCGGGAGGAAGAGGTTATTTATTTTAAAGTAAGTTACATTGTTCAAAAATACTAAGCTCAAATTAGTGGAAATAATCTTATAAAATTAGTGATTTTATAAGATTGAATACTAGTTTTTGTCAAGACTGAATATTAATCGGAATTTTTAGAAATTAGTCATCTTTTATTCAACCTGGTTTTATTTTAAGCGATTTAGAGAGTCGCCAAATTCCACGATATCATGAAGTGTATGCCATTTTAAAGCAACATGATGGATTGTTCAGATCAGACCGTTTCAAAATGTCAGCCATAAGCAAAATTAAAAGTGCTATAACTCAATCATTTTTTAAGATATAGACAAAATAAAAAGTGTTCTGGAATCGTTGATTTAATTTTTAACACGTAAAAGAAAAATATTTTTCAACTTTTAATTTTTTCGCATTTAATTTTAAATTTTAAATTAAAAAAAAAAATTAAAATGGCCGCCATTCTGAAACAAAATAGTGGATGATGCAGGCCAATGAACTCGGTCGAGACATTTGTATGTACTATGTACATACTAAGTTTCGTTGAAATCGGTTCATAAATACGCGTGTTATCACGTGACAAAAATCAGATCGTTTCAAAATGTCAGCCATAAGAAAAATTCAAAGTGCTATAACTCAATCATTTTATAAGATATAGACAAAATAAAAAGTGTTCTGGAATCGTTGTTTTAAGTTCTAACACGTAAAAGAAAAATATTTTTCGAATTTTTAATTTTTCGCATTTGATTTTAAATTTTAAATTTTTAAAAAAATTTTAAACGGCCACCATTTTGAAACAAAATGGCGGATGATGCTGGCCCACGAACTCGGTCGAGACATTTGTATGTACTATGAACATACCAAGTTTCATTGAAATCGGTTCATAAATACGCGTGTTATTACGTGACAAAAATCAGATCGTTTCAAAATGTCAGCCATAAGAAAAATTCAAAGTGCTATAACTCAATCATTTTTTAAGATATAGACAAAATAAAAAGTGTTCTGGAATCTTTGTTTTAAGTTTTAACACGTAAAGGAAAAATACTTTTCAACTTTTAATTTTTTCGCATTTAATTTTAAATTTTAATTTTTTTAAAAAAATTTAAAATGGCCGCCATTTTGAAACAAAATGGCGGATGATGCTCACCAACGAACTCGGTCGAGACATTTGTATGTACTATGTACATACCAAGTTTCATTCAAATCGGTTCATAAATACGTTAGTTATCGCATGACAAAAATCAGATATAGAGATATATATATATATATATATATATATATACATGGTTATATATATATATATATATATATATATATATGTCATCATTTGAAAGGAGGGTGGTCTGGGGGTCATGACCGGTGAAAATATATCAAAATTTTCCGGAAGTGCTTTCCTCCGGACGGCTGAAATAGGTAGATTTTTACTTTTTGTAATGAAAGCTACCTAAAATACATTATAAAAAATCACATAAGATGAACATAATTTATATTTTTACTATTCCAAACAAACGCAAATGTATATAAATATACAAGGTGTCTATTAACAACGATGTACACTGGCTAATTTCTAAATATTTAGTCAAAAACTTATAGTGATATTTAGAAAAATGTTTTAAAATATGTAAAATAATATTTTAAAATGTGTTTATCAATAAAAATATTTCTTAAAAGTTATAAAATGTAATTTTTGACAGTTTCTCGGTCCAGTAAGTAATATTTAGTAAAAACGTCGAATTTAATTAAGAAGCAAGAGGAAAAAGGTCCCATTAATATAACAGTAAAATTTACCGAGTTATAATGCTTTGAATTGCGTGACTTATTCTGATTTTCTGCATCTGAACCCATATAAGTTAGGCCGTTCTTCTCGAGAACGCACACAATATGTTCTTAAGAATCAGATGATTATATTTCGGGTGTAATTTTCAGAATTGCACCGTAAAAGTGGCGCTTCTTGCACGCTGAAATGTAACTCTAATTTTCATCTTAGTGTAACAATCTAACAGCATTTTATAATATAAAATATACGACTGTTGTCTTTAGTTATTTCAATTTACGAAAAAATTGATAGTTTTTAATTTATATTGGTGTTACAATAGAGTTTTAATAGTCAGAATAATAATGGGTTTTAAATTTAAGTCGTAATGTTAATTAAACTATCAACTATATATATACAGGGTGTTTCCAAATTTTTTTACAATAAAAGAGGGGTGATAGTACTCATCAAGACAAACAATATTAAATGGGAAACCAAGGGTCCCAAACGTTTTCCAAAAGAGATAGCCGCCATTAAAGTTTAGGGACCAAAATTTCAAATAAACATAAAGAACGGAAAAATCGGTCGATTGATTTGCGGTTTTCACTAAAATTATTCTCTATGCCGGCATTTTCTTGAAATTAAATTATAAAGATAAATTTCAAAAAATGCCGATAGAGGGCGCTTGGAGTAACGAACAACTATTTTTTGCATCTCATTAAATGTTTTCGTAGGCTTAGACTCAAACTTAAATTTTGAGTTCAAAATTTGAAAGTGGGAGTGGAGCACAAACTGAACTATGTTCAGAGGGTTCAAATTTCAAATGATTATAAAAAACGGAAAAATTGGTTTATTGATTTGCGGTTTTCACTAAAACTATTCTTTATGTCGGTATTTTCTTAAAAATAAACTATAAAGATAATTTTCAAAAAATACCCATAGAGGGCGTTTTAGACTTTGGAGTAACGAACAACTCTTTTTTGGCGTTATATTTGCATCTCATTAAATGCTTTCATAAGCTTAAACTTAAATTTTGAGCTCAAAATCTGAATAGTTGGAAGTAGTTAAGTAGACAAACTGAACTATGTTCAGATGGTTCAAATTTCAAATGTTTATAAAAAATGTAAAAATTGGTCGATTCGTTTGTGGTTTTTGCTAAAACTAATTTTTAAATGAGAAATTGAAAATAAATTTTAAAAATAAATTTCACAAAATGCCAATAGAAGGCGCCTTAGACTTTGGAGTAGCGTACAACTATATATAACTATTATTTTTTTTATCTCATTAAATGCTTTCAAATGCATAAACTTAAATTTTAGGCTCAAATTCTGAATCGTTGGGAGCGTTTAAGTAGGGAAAAATGGAATTGTGTTCGAGGAGAGGGGAGTGTTAAATTTCAACTCCTGAAGACACTTCAATTTGCGCTACTTAACTACTCCTAATTATTCAGATTTTGAGCTCAAAACTTAAGTTTAAATCTAAGCTTCCGAGAACATTTAATAAGTTTTTGCAAGCATTTAATTAGAACAAAAAAATAATGCTTAAAATTAATTATTGGTTACTCATAAGTTTAAGGCGCCCTCTAAAGGAATTTTTTTAATTTATCTTTAAAATTTATTTTCAAGAAGATACTGACTTAAAGAATAGTTTTATTTTAAATCGAAAACGAAACGACAATTTTTTCCATTTTCTATGATAATTATAAATTTGAACACACCCTCCCTTAAACATAGTTCTGTTTGTGCTACTTAACTACTTCCAACTATTCAGATTTTGAGCTCAAAACTTAAGTTTAAGTCTAAGCTTCCGAAAACTTTTAATGTGATGCAAAAAATAACGGTAAAAAATAGTTGTTTGTTACTCCAAAGTCTAAAGCGCCCTCTATCGACATTTTTTGAAATTTATCTTTATATTTTATTTTTAAGAAAATACCGACATAAAGAATAGTTTTAGTGAAAACCGCAAATGAATGAACCAATTTTTCCGTTTTTTATAATCATTTGAAATTTGAACCCTCTGAACACAGTTCAGTTTTGCTACTTAACCAATCCCACTTTCAGATTTTGAGCTTAAAATTTAAAATTGAGTCTAAGCTTACCAAAACATTTAATGAGATGCAAAAAATACCGGCAAAAAATAGTTGTTCGGTACCCCAAAATCTAAAGCCCCCTCTATTGGCATTTTTTGAATTTTATCTTTATAATTTAATTTCAAGAAAATGCCGACATAAAGAATAATTTTAGTGAAAACCGCAAATCAATCGACCGATTTTTCCGTTTTTTATGTTTATTTGAAATTTTGGTCCCAAAACTTTAATGGCGGCTATCTCCTTTGGAAAACGTTTGGGACCCTTGGTCTCCTATTTAATATTGTTTGTCTCAATGTGTACTATCACCCCCTTTTATGTAAAAAAAAAAAAATGGAAACACCCTGTTTGTGTATGTATATATATAGATACACAGGGTGTTTCCAAATTTTTTTATATATTTCGTCACATATACAGGGTGATTCAAAAAAGATGGGGAAAATTTTAAGGGGTAATAGTATACATCAAGACAAACAATATTAAACAGAAACCAAGGTTCCCAAGCGTTTTCCAAAAAAGATAGCCGCCATTAAAGTTTAGGGACCAAAATTTCAAATAAACATAAAAAACGGAAAAATCGGACGATTGATTTGCGGTTTTCACTAAAATTATTCTTTATGTTGGTATTTTCTTGAAAATAAAATATAAAGATAAATTCCGAAAAATATCGATAGGGGGCGCTTTAGACTTTGGAGTAACGAACAACTGTTTTTTGCCGTTATTTTTTGCATTGCATTAAATGGTTTTGCAAGCTAAGACTTAAACTTAAATTTTGAGCTCAAAATCTGAATAGTTGGGAGCGGTTAAGTAGCTCAAACTGAACTGTGTTCAGACGGTTTAAATTTCAAATGATTGTAAAAAACGGAAAAATTGTTCTATTGATTTGCGGTTTTCACTAAAACTATTCTTCATGTCGGTATTTTATTGAAAAAAATTTATAAAGCTAAATTTAAAAAAATGGCGATAGAGGGCGCTTTAGACTTTGGAGTTACGAAAAACTATTTTTTACCGTTATTATTTGCATCTCGTTAATTTTTTTAGAAGCTTAGACATAAACTTAAATTTTGCGCAAAAAATTTGAATTGTTGGGAGTGGTTAAGTAGAGCAAACTGAACTGTGGAAGGAGGTTCGGATTCCAAATGATTATAAGAAACGGAAAACGGGGGTGGGGAGGTTCAAATTTCAAGTTATCATAAAAAACGGAAAAAATGTTAGATTCGTTTACGGTTTTCGCCAAAATTATTCTTTATGCCAGTATTTCCTTGAAAAGAAATTTTAAAGATAAATTTCAAAACATTCTGTTAGAGGGCGCCTAAAACTTATGAGTAACCAACAATTAATTTTAAGCATTATTTTTTTGTTCTAATTAAATGCTTGCAAAAACTTATTAAATGTTCTCGGTAGCTTAGATTTAAACTTAAATTTTGAGCTCAAAATCTGAATAATTAGGAGTAGTTAAGTAGCGCAAATTGAAGTGTCTTCAGGTAAAACTTCAGGTCTCTTCAGAGTAAACAACAACTATTTTTAACTGGTATTTTTTTATATCTAATAAATGCTTGTAAAAGCTTATAGTTAACTCTTGAGCTCAAAATCTGAATCGTTGTGAGTAATTATATAGCGCAAAATTCAGCTGTGTTTGAGGGGTGGTGAGGGTAACATTTCAACTCCTGAACACAGCTCAGTTTGCGCTTCTTAACTCCTCCCAACGATTCGAATTTGAGCTCAAAATTTAAGTCTAAGCTTTTGCAAGCATTTAATTAGATGCAAAAAATAACGTTTAAAAATAGTTGTTGGTTACTCTAAAGTTAAGGGCACCCTCAAACGAAATTTTTAAAAATTTATCTTTAAAATTTATTTTCAAGGAAACCGTGACATAAAGAATAGTTTTACTGAAAACCGGAAACAAATCGAAAATTTTTTCGATTTTTTATAATCATTTGAAATTTGAAACTCTCCACCCCCGTTGAACACATTTCAGCTTGCGCTACTTAACTACTCCCAATGATTCATATTTTCAGGGCAAAATTTAAGTTTATGTCTAAGCTTCTAAAAAAATTTAACGAGATGCAAATAATAACGGTAAAAAATAGTTTTTCGTAACTCCAAAGTCTAAAGCGCCCTCTAACGTCATTTTTTTAAATTTAGCTTTATAAATTATTTTCAAGAAAATACCAACATAAAGAATAATTTTAGTGAAAACCGCAAATCAATCGACCGATTTTTCCGTTTTTTATGTTTATTTGAAATTTAAACCCTCTGAACACAGTTCAGTTTGAGCTACTTAACCGCTCCCAACTATTCAGATTTTGAGCTCAAAATTTAAGTTTAAGTCTAAGCTTGCGAAACCATTTAATGCAATGCAAAAAATAACGGCAAAAAACAGTTGTTCGTTATTCCAAAGTCTAAAGCGCCCTCTATCGACAATTTTCGGAATTTATCTTTATAATTTATTTTCAAGGAAATAACAACATAAAGAATAATTTTAGTGAAAACCGCAAATCAATCGACCGATTTTTCAGTTTTTTATGTTTATTTGAAATTTTGGTCCCTAAATTTAATGGCGGCTATCTCCTTTGGAAAACGCTTGGGACCCTTGGTTTCTATTTAATATTGTTTGTCTTGATGTATACTATTACCCCTTAAAATTTTTCCATCTTTTTTGAATCACCCTGTATATATATATATGACGATTTAAGGAGAAACTCGAATTATTTTCACTGGTTTAAAAACACTCAGTCATGGCGAACGAGGGAAAAAAACAAAAAAAAATGAATAAATGTAGAAGATCCAATAAATTACTCATTGGCTGCTGCAAGTTGATTTATTAAACTGTAGTCATAACAGAGGGAAAGGTTTCCTTTGCAAGCCGTCTTTAACCGGAACGTCAAAAAGTATATTCCACCTTTACTTCAGTAAGCCTTACTCATCGAAGAAAAAACCAAGAATCTCTCTTCTCATCTCCAGGATTCCTTTCTTAATTCTAAAAACAAAGTTCTAGAAAATTCCCTACTCTCTAACCATCATTTTTCCATGTAAACATAACTTATGCCCAGAGTCGAGATTTTTATTCCACGGACGATAATTTCATTTTTTTTAAAATATTATTTAATTAATTTATAATCGACCCAAAATTTCAAATATCCTGCAAACGAAGTATTTTTGCTGACGATTAATTTTAAAAGAAAAAGAAAAGAAATGAATTTATTGATATGCACACATATCGAATGTTGAAGGAGGGAAAATATATAAATAGATAAATAAATATAATGATATTTTTAAAGGTATGGTTTTGGAATGAATTTATGAGACTTTCTTAAAAAGGGTTGATAAAAACATAGAAAAAAATGAGTTTTATTTGGAATATTAAGAAACAAAGTTTAATTAAGAATATTTTTAATTTAGAGCCATCTTTTAAATTTACGCGTATTGAAATAAATCTTTTTTAAGGCGAATTAAGAAATTATATCATTTCTATAAAGATTAATAGATTAGATCTAGAAACAAGATTTTGATTTAATAAGTAAACTAAGTACGGAATATTGTCATAAGGAAAATAATTTAGTATAAAGGTTCATTTTGGCGAAAAGAAATTTAAATTTGTAATATATGTATATGTATGTATATATATTATATATTTGTCGATTATTTATATTTCTTGCAGATTTGTAAATGACGCATATTTTGTAGGCCCCCCCCTCAAAAAAAAAAAAAATCTGTCATACTTCATAGTTTAATAGGATTTGTTCCCTAACATAATACTTATAGAATCGGTAAGGGGGCAGTACAAATATGTGATTAACAAGTTAATTTCATCTCTTGGCAAAATAAACGTTGTGAACAAACTTATCAATACAATTAGGTAGCTTTCATTACAAAAAGTAAAAAGCTACCTATTGCAGCGGTCCGGAGGAAAGCACTTCCGGAAAATTTTGGTATATTTTCACCGAAATGACCCCCAGACCCCAAAACCACCCTCCGTTCAAATGTTGACATATATATATATATATATATATATATATATATATGACATTTGTCATGCGATAACTAACGTATTTATGAACCAATTTGAATGAAACCTGGTATGTACATAGTACATACAAATGTCTCGACCGAGTTCGTTGGCCAGTATCATCCACCGTTTTGTTTCAAAATGGCGGCCATTTTAAATTTTTAAAATATTTTAAAATTTAAAATTCAATGCGAAAAAATTAAAAATTGAAAAATATTTTTCTTTTACGTGTTAGAACTTAAAACAAAGATTCCAGAAAACTTTTTATTTTGTCTATATCTTAAAAAATGATTGAGTTATAGTACTTTGAATTTTTATTATGGCTGACATTTTGAAACGTTCTGATTTTTGTCATGTGATAACACGCGTATTTATAAACGGACATGAATGAAACTTGGTATGTACATAGTACATACAAATGTCTCAAGTTTGTCGGCCAGCATCATCTGCCATTTTGTTTCAAAATGGCGGCCATTTTAAATTTTTTAAAAAACTTAAAATTTAAAATTAAATACGAAAAAATTAAAAGTTGAAAAATATTTTTCTTTTACATGTTTGAAGCTAAAACAGCAATTCCAGAACGCTTTTTATTTTGTCTATATCTAAAAAAATGATCGAGTTAGAGCACTTTGAATTTTTCGTATGGCTGACATTTTGAAACGATCTGATTTTTGTCACGTGATAACAGGCGTATTTATGAATCGATTTGGATGTAACTCTGTGTGTACATAGTATATACTAAGGCCTGAATCGAGTTCGATACCCAGTTCCATCCGCCATTTTATTTCAAAATGGCTGCCGTTATAAATTTTTTATAAATTTCAAAATTTAAAATTAGGTACAAGAAAGTGAGAAATTGAAAAAAATTTTCTTTTATGCATTTGACCTTAATACAAAGATTCAGAGCATTTTTTGTTTCGTCTATATCTTACAAAATGGCTGTGTTATCTCATATATATATTAATCGATTTCAATATGAGTGTGCATGTGCACCTGAATTAAAATTTCGACGAAGCTCATAATCAGGTTCTACTAATATAACTTAATTTAAAATAAATAAGTAAATATATAAGTATATGAAAGCTACCTCTTCCTCCCGGCACTGCCGGAAGGACTATTTTCTCATATAATCGGATAAATAATATACTATTTTCTTTTGATAATGTTATTTTACAGGCTCAGATAACGTATTCAAATACTTAATATTATGTCATAGTTAATAAAAAGCGATTTACTTGCGATGAATCAAAATTTTGCAGTTAAATGATAAGAAAAAAAATATTTGGAATAAAGTTCGTTATTACTAAATTAATAAGTTGTAGTTAATGTTAATAATAAATATACAATTAAACGTCTCGATAACCTATCATTTTATCACGTATGTCATCTACGCTTACCGTAAACATTCGGTTTTCTCATCTCCCCTGCCAATTTAAATTCATTTCAGCCCTCTTTCCAAAAGTCTGTGGCTTTACTTTGTTTGATCCATGCAGCTTTATTAATTTGTTCAGATAACAATTCCCATGTTACAGGTTTGAATAATGTTAAATCTCTTACTGTCAACCGTGCCTTTAATTTATCTTATATCAACTGTTCTATTCTCCATAGTTCTAATAAATGCATTAATAATTCTGTTTCTTTTGTTTCTCCAGTTTCTTTTTCCAACCTTAATATTTTCCCACTTTTTAATTAGTATTAGTCATAAAATAACTAATGCATTTATAAATATATGACTTAGAAGATTTTTTAATCAGTCAATAAATTAACATTTAAACTAACGCCAAAATTAAAAATGCATGATAGATTTTCGAGAATTATGTGTTATTCCTGTCACCTGTTATCCACTATTGGAACTATTTCTACTATTTCTCAATGCGGCCATACGGACAGACGGATAGACAAACCGATTGCATAAACACTTTTCAACTTTGTCATCACTTTGATAAAAACTTCATATTAAAAATTTCATTTTTATTGGTACTACAGTTTTACCACCATTTCTGTATTTATAACAAATAATAATTATGCAAAGTCATAAACTAACCTTTACATATAAAGTGCCTTTATGATAGCTTCTTCCAAGTATTTTACTTATTCCAATTTAAACTCATATTCAGAAATTAATTGCATTGGTCTGTATAGTGCAGAAATGCAATCTATTCATCCAAACTAATTTTCCAGAGATGCGAATTACAAGAAGGTACTATTTATTAAAATCATAACACAGTGGTCATGTGATTAAATATTCTTATAAGGTTGGCTTAGGTTAAGCTTACAAATACAATAAAATTTGCAATTTCAAGCATTAATTTTATTTTCTACAAGATGTTTTAGGGAGTATTGCCTAACTAGATTTAGTGGGACAAGTTCAGTTATTTTGATAAATTACCGTAATCATACTGATTCAGTTAGTTTCAAAATAAAATTTAAATAATTTATTATTCTTAAAACCTATTTTTAATGTTTAGTTTAAATTTCATATTTCTTAACTGGGGTATTGTATAAATCGATTTGGGGAGGAAATTTCCGATTCTGTGATTATCCTACGCAATATAACATATTGTATTACTTTAAAAAAAATTAAATAAAATATTTGTCTTTCTGATATAATTTTTTTAAAGTAAGATCCCTTTTCATTGCAATCTAATTTAACAATGTATATATATAACCATTAATTGTATTACAATATATGAACCATTCAAATTAATAACTTATACCCCACTGAACATGTATATACAGGGTGTTTCGCTATCAGACCGACAAACTTTGAGGGATGATATAGACATGAAGACAAACATTATTAAATAGGAAACAATAGGGCGCAAACGTCCTCTGTAGGAGTTAGGGGCCATTAAAGTTTAAGGTCCAAAAATTCAAACGATGATAAAAAACGGAAAAAAAGGGTTGATTCGTTTGCGATTTTCACTAAAATCATTCTTTATAACACGATTTAAAAAAAAAACAAATTATAAAGGTTACATTCAAAAAATTATCGATAGAGGGCGCTTTAGACTTTAACTTAAATTTTTATCCCAAGATCGGAAACATTGGGATCGGGTAACTGGCGAAAGTTTAACTGTGAACAGATGGGCGGATTTTAAACATTCATAAATATTATAAAAACTGATCGAGTTTGTTTCGTTTTGCGTGTAGTTCATTCCCTTGGTAATTACATTATTCCAAATGACTTACATCTCTTCTGTATCCATTTTTTGACAGAGGGCGCTTCCGACACATCTCCGACATTTCAATGGCATTACTCCTGGGTGTTTTACTACCAGATCAACATACTTCCAGGAAGAGTTATGGATGCAAAGAGACTCGGAATCACATAGGAATGTAACATTGAGAGATGCAGAGAAAAAAGCAACAGAAACAGGTAGTGAAACAGCAACACGTTAATCAGGCAGAAAGCAATTTAGTTAAAGGTCTTACTACAAAAGGTATTCGAAATTACGACCAGAAGTAGTCGGGCATGCTTAACAGCAGCGTCGCATGCAATTCCTTACACTTTGAAAGATTCCTGGCATCTCGGATAGCTTTCTGGCAGCTACAGAAATTCGAGCTGACAGGTATTCCACTGACGGTACAGGAGTATCATACATTCAGTTTTTCATTTGATCCCAGCAGAAGAAGTCCATACAGATTCAGAATCAGATTGAGCAAGGTGGTGGGGGGGGGCTACCAGTTGGTTTGAGCTCCACTAGCCCCACCCAGCAATGTTTATTTAAAAAAATACCGAACAATTATACAGTAATAAAATAAAGGTAGGTAACAAAAGTAATTGATATAATGAAGTAGGTGCGACAATCTGGCAGGCCAACGAACCGGGTCACCACTACCTATCCACCGCTGTCCTCATGTCACGTTGATGTGTCTGCGAACATCGTTGGTAAAATATGGAGGAGCCCCATCTTGCTATAGAATGGCGCGACGAAAGAGGAACATGTACTTTTACAAGAAGTTCCGACAGAACGTATTGTAGAAATATCAAGTGGATTTTTTCTCTGATTCTTTTAATTCCAACTCGTAAAAAAGATATTTTTAACATTACATTATATTACGATTCCTAGTCGTCTTTGCACCCTTAACACTTCCTGGAAGTATGTTAGTCTGGTATTAAAACACCCCGGAGTAATGCCATTGAAATTTCAGAGATGTGTCGGAAGTGCCCTCTGACAAAAAATGGGAACACGAATGCTGCATGTCATTTTGAACACAATAATTACCATGGGAATTACCTACACGCAAACCGAAATAAAATTGATTAGTTTGTCAATTATTTATGAGCGTTCAAAATCCCCTCCTCTGCTCACAGCTCAATTTTCGCTAGTTACCCGATAACAATGTTTCCGATTTTGGGCTTAAAATTTATAAGTTAAAGTCTAAACTTTAGAATAATTTCAACCCCGCGCACAAAATAAGAATAAAAAGTAGTTGTTTGTTACTCTAAATGCTAAAGCGCCCTCTATCGGCAATTTTTTAACGTAACCTTTATAATTTTTTTTCAAAGAAAACGTGGTATAAAGAATGATTTTAGCGAAAACCGCAAACGAATCCACACTTTTTCCGTTTTTAATAATCGTTTGAAGTTTTGGACCTTAAACTTTAACGGACCCTGGCTCCTGCGGAAGACGTTTGCGCCCCATGGATTCCTATTTAATAATACTTGTCTTCATGTCTGATATCACCCCTTAAAGTTATGTCGGTCTGGTAGCGAAACACCCTGTATATATATACATATATATCATATTAAAAATTATATTGTTATTGGTACAACCGTTTTATCAGCATTTCCCTATTTATAACAAATAATATTTATAATAAATTGCAAAGTCATAAACTAACCTTTAGATAATAAATAGTTTTTATGATAGCTTATTTCAAAAATTTTACTTATTCCAATTTAAACTCATATCGAGATACTCATGACATTGGTCTGTATCGTTCAGAAATGCAATCTATTTATCCAAACTAATTTTCCAGAAATGTGAATTGCAACAAGGTATTATTTGTTAATATCTGAACACAGGTGTAATGGGATTACTTATTCATATGAGGTTAGCACATGCTATTCACAGGGTGCGTAGTTATCAAGAAACTCACAGGATTTTAATTCTTTTAGTATCAGAAATTCTTTAAAAGTACTGGTTGTTACATCTGAAAAAGGATTTCTTTTTCGTTAAATAAAACAAATATTACATTATAAAAATTCTGGTAAAAGGTCCTTACAAGGTCCTTCCAGACTACGCACCCTGTATGCATACAATTCGATAAAATTTGCAATATCAAAGATTAATTTTGTTTAGTACAATATGTTTATGGAAGCATTTGGCTAACTAGATTTAGTGAGACAAGTTCAATTATTTTGATAAATTACCGCTATCATATTGAAATTGATTCTATATTAATGTTCTACTAATAGTTAGCGTTTTATAAAGCTTGTATAAACGTCTATGTTAGTTTTAAAACAGCGTCTTCTATATATTAGTTCTATATACCGTTTTAAGAGCATTTATCTATTTATAACAAATAATAATTATGCACATGTGCACAAACATCAACTAACCTTTTGACATAAATTGCTTTTATGATAATTTAGTCCAAGTATTTTACTTATTCCAATTTAAACTCATATCGAGATACTCATTTCATTGGTCTGTATAGTTTAGAAATGCAATCTATTCATCCAAACTAATTTTCCGGAGATGTGAATTGCAACAATGTACTATTTATTAATATCTAAAGACAGTAGTAACGTGATTTCTTATTCATATGAGGTTGACTTAGGTTAAGCTCACAATTACAATAAAATTTGCAATATCAAAGATTATTTTTGTTTAAGACAAGATGTTTCAGTAAGCATTGCCTAACTAGATTTATTGAGAAATGTTCAGTTATTTGATTCTATATTATTTTCAAAATAAGAGTTTAATAATATTCATTCTTAAAATCCATTTTTTAATGTATTATACATTTGTTAACTAGAACTTTGTATAAATCGATTTGGAAGGAAATTTTCCAATATTGTGAATAACCCTCGCAATATAACATATCATATTGGTTTAAAAAGTAGATAAATACGATTTTAGTCTTTTTTAATTAATTTATTTTATTTTTATTGTAGTGTTTCCATTTTGAAAAATAAACATATATACATATTTCAAATAGATATGATGCTACAATGAGACGTATTTTTTAAAAAATATATTAAATTTTAATTTTTATATCATTAGTTTTTATACTTAATGCAGTTTTAAAATATAGTTTTAAATTGTTCCCTTAGTAAGTTAAGAACATAATCTTACTAATATTAATAATTTTACAACAGAAAAAAAGACATTTCTGATACTCCGTGAAAAAACATGTATTACTAGACCCGAAAGTTTCATAGTGTATTTCACTCATAAATGCATTTCTTGATATTTTATTTCATCACAAGCGATGATAAATATCCAAATAATTTAAAATTTCATTATTTTTTATGGACAATCTACCATTTTTCCACCGATTAAAAAAAACCAAAAAACATACATATCAACATAAGAAGAACATTTTGTAATTGTACCAGAATTTTTTAAGTCTGCACGAATGGAGACTATTTAGAATGTGTCTCAATTAAATAAAAATTAATATCATTGATAAAAAAGAGGCAATTGGTATGAATTTCATAAAAATAAAAACACTTTCGCTATTAAATATTTTTCTTTTTAAACAACTTTATTTTAATGATATAAGCAACAGCCCAATGTCATTAGAAAGCATTTTTTTAGTATAAAATGAAAGTATATTTATAATGTCGAAATATAACATAATATTGAGGGACAAAATCAGTAGTACTTTTAAGAGCTTGTATATGTCCTTAATTTGCATTTTTAACTGCGACTACAAAAGTATTTACAAATACTGTCTCGATAGTAAATTTACACAGATGTTTCTGTATAATAAGTTGTTCGAACAATTTTGTATGCATGTTTGCGTGTTGTTAATTTAGTATCAAGATATAAAAATCTGATAGTTTTCTTCGTCGAGCGTCTGTATATATCACGGATTAGGTTACCAATATACGTATTTATTAACTCAGATTATACATGTATTCATGTTCTTGTAATATATTTCTTTCATATGCATACACACGAATAGAATGATTTAATAGAATAGAACAAGATATAAATAGCATTTATAAATTAAATTACATATGGATATGCAGTAAAAGAAAAAACTTTTTACATTGAAAGTTTTTCTACAGTTAAAATTAAAATATGTTAAACCATTTAGAATTTTTCAAATTTAAGCATCATGCATCTTATTAACTTTTGGTTAAAAAATTTCCAAATAACAATTTTAATCATAAATACCCTGATAACAAAAATGCTTGTATTTTTTGTAATATTAATTTTTCAAGTTATCGCTTTTTATGTAATATTTTCCAAGAAATTTTGTGAAATAATATAAATTATTGTATTTTGTAAATAAAATGAACACATTCTTTAATTACTTTTTTTTAATTGAAACATACCCCACTTAATTAACATGAATATTTCTTTTATAACAAAAGACATATTTTTAAAAAGAATTTTTTTAAATATCTGCCTTATCTTAAAAGTAAATGTCAATAAACATGAAAGAGTAAGTGGAGTAATAAAATAGTTGAATACTTTTAAATTAATTTTGCGTGTGACAAGATGTATTAATTTTTCTCTGAAAATTATTAAAAACTACCCTGTTACTTCTCCGTATTTATTCCGGTATGGAGACCTTCCTTGTTAGAGGTGTCTCAATTAAATAAAAATTACAATAATTTCAAATAAGTGAAGTGGGCTTTCATGTAATAAAAGTAATTACACTTTGGTTATTAAATATTTTTATTTTTAAACAGCTTTACTCCAATGCTATATACAACAGCCCAATATCATTAAAAAGTTTAAAAAAAGTTATTTTATCGTAAAATCAAAGTACCATTATAATTTCTATTTATATTGTAATATTGAGTGACACATTTCATTACTTTTAAGAGCGTGTTTGTGTCCTTAATTTGCATTTTCATCTGAGGTAGCAAAAGTGCTTGCAAATATCGTCTCGGTAGTAAATTGGCACAGATGTTTAATAAGTTCTTTGAACAATATTGTATGCGTGTTTGCGTGCTGTAAAATGAGTATTTGGACATAATAATCTGATCGTTTTCATCGTCGAGCATCTGTACTTCTCACGGACAAGATTTTTAAGATACATATTTATTTATTCAGAAGTATACATACATTCATATTTTTGTATATACATGTATACGAATGGAATGATATAATAGAACAGAATAGATATAAATAGCATGTATTAATTAAACTAGATATGTAAATGCATTAAAAAAAGACAACCTTTTACATAAGTTTTTCTACAGTTAAAAATAAAATATATTAGATCATTTATTTATTTTTTTCAATTTCAAATATCATCTATCTTAGTAGTTTTTGGTTCAGAAACCTCCAAGTAACAATTCTAATTATAAATACCTTAATACCAAAAATGCTTGTGATTTCTGTATTATTAATTAAAAAAATATTTACCTACTACGTAACATTTTTCCATGAATTTTGTGGAATAATATAAATTTTTTAATTCCGTGAATAAAATGAACTCATATTGTAATTACTGTTTTTGACGTAAAAAATACACCATTTAATAAACATAACTATTTATCTTATAAAAAATAGATTTTTGCTTAAAGAATTTTATTACATATTAGCCTTAGCTTAGTCATGAATGTCACTAACCATGATATATTAAGTGAAACGATAAACTGGTTCAAAGATTTAAAATTAATTTTGCGTTCGTTGAGATGTATTATATTTTACTCAAAATATGAAAGACTGCAAATTATTTAAAATTACCTTCTAAATATTCCAAAAAATTACGTATTTAACAAGAATTTACACAATTTATAAAAATTAGGGAAGCATGCAACGAAGTTAAGAAATCCGTGTGAAACAGTTGTGTATTGGCATATAATGATAGTATACGCATATCAATGGGTAGAAATTAAATAAAAAGACGAAAAAATTGTAATTAAGATTTTATTTTTTGAAAAGAAGAAAAAAACATGAAAAGATGATTTAGAGCAACAATTTGGTTACATGTATGTGATAAAAAATTTTTGTTTAAAAATGATGCAAGATTTTTAATATGGCGTGTGGTGTCCTCAAACACCTAAGACTGTTGCACACCTGTTTTCCATGGATGCGATGATATTATCGATAAGAGTTTGGGGAATACTGTTCCACTCCTCAAGAAGTGCTATCTGCAAATCTCGGACAGTATAATAAGGCCTTGGTCGCGCGGGAATGCGCCGTCGGAGCATGTCCTAAATATGCTCCATCGAATTCATGTCATGGTAGCATGCTGCCCATTCCGTTTGCAGTATTATTTATGCTTCAAGAATATTCTCCACAAGACAAGTTGTATGTACTAAGGAATTTTCAATGGTGCAATGTAAGGTATGACATGAGGTCTCAGTATCTCGTCTTCATACCTCATGGCCGTCAAAGAAACCATTCCGATTCATATGCAATTCCGTTCGTCCACCTATGCTGATTCCACCGTATACCATCAAACCATTTCGTCTGTAATGTGACCTTTCACTAACGAATGTGGGTTTTATTTCGAGTGCCTCTTTATCTCCATACGAAAACATTTCGGATGTCACACTCCGGACTGAATTGGAACTCCACTGTAAACATAACTTGGCTCTAATCATGTTCTTCCCAATCTCGATGTTTAGCTACCCATCTTCGTAAGGCGGTATGAGGCCTTGAGGTCATCGGAATGCAGACCATTGGCTTACGTTAAAAAATAAAGCCTATAAAAACTGTTCGGCTGGGCACCTTTTGTCCTGTTGCCAAGAGCAATTGTCTTTGCAGCTGAGTAGCATTGTCTCTTCTGTTTCGACGAGCTGTTAACAGAATATACCGGTCATCAGTTGCTGTAGTGACGCATGGCTGACCTTTCCCTGGTCGACGTTTAACATTCTCTGTTTCCTTGAATCGATTCCACAGCCTTGCAACGACAATTCTGGCAAATGCAACAGCGTCCGTGACAATTTGTTGTGCTTACCCGGATTCACGTCTGCCTATAATATTCCATGCCATGGATTCTGTTAAAACACATTGTTGAGATATTTTCAAGTCACACTTTCTCAAAAATTAAATTATATTAAATTAAAATAAGGTGAGCAATCGAATTTCACAGTTAAGGCAGTGTAACAGATGTTTCTGCAAGATCCCAATTTCTGCCCTTATTTTCTTTTTCTAGTTTTTGACTTCATGAACTTATATTTTAAGATAAAATTTTCTTCTTCTGTTTCCTGCTAGGTGGTGAGTTATGGATGATTTATTTTAAATTACATATCGGTGTAAATATTTGCATAATTTCGTTACAATCATCTACTCCACTATTTATTTAGCATTTTTTACAATAGAGTTAAGTAAACGAAACTAAAAGCAATGGAAAAAATTTAAAAATACGCTTACTTTTTGTTTTCTTTTTACTTTATGAGAATTGAACGAACACTGCACGAGTAATTTCAACTAACAGTTCATAAATATATATTTATTTTATTTCTTGTGATATCTGCAGGTATTTTTAAATAAATTATAGAAACATAATAAATTAAAAGTCATAAACATATTTTTATTTGCATAAATGGTAATAAAACATTAACCCGTTCAGGATCAGCATGTTTCACACAAATTTTAATTGTGTGGCACCCTTTTAAATTAATTACTGGATTGAACTTGATAAACCTAAAGAATGACCTAATTAAATAAAATCAATTTTTTATTCTACTGGTGTCAAACTCGTGATCTTAAAGTACTTTTTGAGAGCACATATATCCACCCGTAACTCTGAAGATTATCTAGTCGAATTTAATTAAATGCGAAAACTACGTAGAATATAAAGTAACTAAAACATAGGATGAAAAATCGGCAACTTGTACATGTTAAGAACTTTGCTCGTAATTCGGGATGAGGTGTAGCGAGAAAGATTAAAATCTACGTGAAAACACTTTCAGCTTGCAAAAATCTCATAAATTAGTACCATTTGTAATAAAGTCTTTACCCGAATGTGTTTTTTTTTTAATTGTTTAATTACATAAATATCAAAATCTGGTATTTCATCTAAGCTGACAATAATTATTCGTACATGATTTAGTTTTTCCTCCCTATCTGGATCATTTGTATTAATTGAATAAAATTAAACATAATTCATTTTGCTAAACGGCAGATTGAAAAACATATTCAAAAGGATTTTTTACTCATAAAAACTCGTTCTATATTTTACCAAAAAGAGGAATTTTTAATCAAAATAATTTTATCTTTCTAGTAAGGTGAAAAAAACTGCAAGTTTAAATTTTACATTCTGAAATAAAATAAAAATAAAATAATTATATATGATATGATGTCTAAAATTGTTTTTGCGCATAGAACTGTGCTATTTTGATAGTTTTCGATAAGTTTTGATAGACGAATAGTATTCTTTATTGCATGCACAAGTAAAATATAAGGTACCCTGGGGTAATAACGCCACGTTAAGGTTCTACCAATTTTCAAGACTCAGTTTTAATTTGTATTTTTCAAACAAATATATGATTTGATACAGCAACTCATTGACTATCTATATAAAAAAAAATATTTTAACAGATATGTATTCATAAAATGTAATGGCGTGATTTCTTGACCAATGCTATATGGCGTTATTACCCACCTATATGGGTAATAACGCCATGCAAACAAACCTATGAAATAAGATTGAATAATTGCATGCAGATTGCCTAATTCTAAAAATACAAACTCTACAAACTTATAAATTGACAAATTGCATTTTAAGCTATTGAAAATGTTCAATTTTTTGTGAAAGTGTAAGAAAAATAAAGGTATGGTGTGAGGGGGGGGGGTGAGGATGAGGCAAATGAATATCAGACCGTGAGCTTCTTTTTGATTAAAGAGGACCGCTTAAATAGAATTATTAGAAACATTGCACAGTTTTAACTGTGTTTATTTGAATATGTATTTAGGATGTAGCTCGGCCACTGTAGGGAATCAATCGGAGTATTAATGCCAAGGATTGGCGTTATTACCCAGTTATAGTCATTGCGCTGTACATTTTATATTACACATTATCTTGAGAAGATATTCAAAATCTTCAACAACTTTTTGAAAGTCCATGAAATGTACTACAAATTTATGTAAGTAACAAAGTATTTCCTGATAAAAAAAATAGTCTTCACATCACAAAACGTATCTCGATAATTTTAGATCAAGCGTTAATTTTAGTTGCTTGTAAAAAAAATAAAACCTAAAAATGAAACAAATTAACTTGAAGCTTTTTTTGCGATTCATATGACTCAAAACCCTTCTACGCAGAGCACATGGGTGTAATTTACCAGATTATTTCACAATTATGCAAAATATTAGCACTTGGCGTTATTACCCCGCCTGGCGTTATTACCCCAGACCACCTTATATAGATAATTAACTGCATAAATATCTTTATAGATACAAATCAAACTTTCCTATGTTAAAAAGTCATAAAAACGGCAGTTAGAATCTTATTATTCTCAGGTGACGATGTATATTTTAGAATATTACATTGCAATGTGTCAAATGTAAATGGGAAACAAATACAGAATTTCTTTTACAGTGTACATCATGTAATCGGAAAAATATCTAACAGAAACAAGATTTTAGCGAAATAATATAAAAATTAAAGCTTCTGTAGTGAAATCGCATAGCACATAATACTACGCCAAAAGTTGTTTTTACAGACCACAAAATTAATAATAGTATGAGGTTGTTAGAGGTAAAACTATTAAAAATATAAAAACAATTAGATCATATATTTTAAATATCGATCAGAATAGTAACTATATCAGAAAGTAAATGTAACTGTCATTTCATTTTTGCTTCTTTATTTTTTACATATAAGCTAAATACAATTTGTACATTTTTTTTGATGGGGTGTGGTACGTGTGTTTCTACATTTTGAATATTATAATAGTAAAAAATATTTTCAACCTTGATTGCGATTAATCTTTATCTGATAGTTTTACATTTTCCTTATCCACAAAAATGTCTTACTCTCAAGTTTGTAAGCATAAGGACATTTAATATTTCTGCAAGTTTATAGAGTTATCTCTAGCCAACATAGCGATAATTTTTACCTTATTAACTTACCTTATTCTTAAGCATAAAAAAATCTTTATACTCAAGTTAAAAATCTTTTGGATATTTATTTATTTATTTTCCAGAATTTAGCACAAAAATTTCAGGTTTTTTTTTTTTTTCATTTAATATTCTAAGGAATATTATTATATTATAAGAATAATAATATTCTAAGGAAGAATGTGTTATGAAAAAAAAGTATGCGTAATACGCAGCAAGTACCTGACCTTCAATCGTGGATTATTATAAAATCAATATCTAGAGGGAAAATAGCGATAAAAACACGAACTATTGCAATTAAAAGCACTAACAATGTTATAAATAATTGGAACATTGATTATTAATGTATTTTCTGTGCTGGCTGTGTTATATAATTTCAAATTCATAAACTACAACTTCTGAAAATAGAAAATGTTTTGTAAAAACATGTACTGATATTAAAATATACTGCTGGAGCTTACAGAAATATATTTTTAAAAAAATACTACATATGCGAAAGAAAATGATGTTAAAGTACATTTTCGCGTGTTGTACGGTATAAGATATTTTGAAGACAATAATGAATCTCGTTTCGTATTCAGCTGCCAAGAATTAGCTGTTTATAAGCTGAAAATAAACTTCTGTTAGTAGAACTATTTCAGTTGTAGTTTACTTCTAGAATTAACATATGAAAACATCATGACTCTGCATGTAGTCACGATATAGTTCTTTACTTACCAGTAAATGAAACATTGTATGTGTTTTCGCGTGTGAAAACTTAAACTTTGTAGCTTTGTTCCATACTTTGTAGCTTTGTCTTACTTGAACTATATGTTTTAATGCATTTTTAATATTTCGTCTTTTATGCATTATTTTACGCAAATAGCTTTATTTTTTTTTTTTGGTTTAATATATGGTTTTACCTTGCAACAATGTTAATTTCAATGACAAGTAAACCGAGTTATTCGATGTAATATTTTTAGTAAATTATAATCTATTCTTGATATTATTCTTCAACGTATTTAAATTTTCATGTTTCTTTTCTTGATTGTATAAATTTCCGAAAAAAAAAGTTTGTATTTAAGATTAAGTTTTGTTAACCGCAATTTTTATGATATTTCAGTTACAGGTTTTTGTTCGTTTAACCATGCAGAAATTAAAAAAAATAATAGATGGTTTCAATTCTTTCAACATTTTTTGTTATAATCTTGTTTTGTATAATGCTGTGTCACTTTTTGTATTAAAATATACAAAAAGTGATTTTTCACATAGATCATTATGTAACTAAATAACTTTGAATGTCCCGCTAAATGAACATTTATTTTGAGTTTCTTAAAATTTAAAATGACTCGAGAAGATTCTGCAAGATTTAAATACATTAACACGTTCGTTGCCGCAGACGCGCCAGCGCGTGATAAGGCGCCAAAGTTAAGGGGTCACTCACGCGTCAGCGCGTCATGTGGGGTGATGACCAATAGCCAGTCACGCGCTAGGGTGGGAAAATCTTTCATTGATTCTTTGTTATAAAAAGTAAATCGGCTTCTGGGAAAAACCTACTTCTACTAAAAGTGTCAGCGAACGTGTTAAATTTTAATCCATTAGATTCAGTAGCTTTTGAGTTGTTATGTACTGATAGATAAACAGACAAAGTGACAAACCAAACGACTGCAATCAATACAACGTATTTATGTAATTACGAAAGTACCTTAAAAATGATGTTTATGTGCACTTAACTCAAGATTTAAAATTGTACTCCAGTAACAAATTATTCTTTTTGAAGAACATTTTTGAATTTAAAATAGAATAAAATATATTTTTGAACAGAAAATATCAGAAGAAAATGGTCAATCTTTATGCGATAGCTATAAAATTAGAAAACATGTCAGTCTATAATTTAAATAAATAATGCATGCATTCGCAAATACGAAAGGTACCTTGAAATTTTCGGAAATTTGATTGCAAAATTAATATTTATTAGGTAATTTAAACACCTTTTTTAATTCCCTAAATTACACGTTTTTGAACATGCAACTTTTAATCAAAGTCTATAAAGCTATTGAGTCGTTTTTACTTTTATTTCTCCCTAACATCTTGTGAGATTAAATTGGACATACGTGTAAGTTTACTGGGAATATTCAAAAGATGGGTATATATATTTTTTAAATTCCAGCCATAATATCGTATGTTGATTTTTGTACGTAGCTTTGCAAAGGTGCTTACTAACCTCAGAGACAATAATTTAAATATAAGCCATTTAATTTTCTCTAAAAAATTATTTGTAAAACTTTAATTTTATATTTGTTCTATGATTTATGTATTCAATTATGTCTTGTTCATTGGTACATTTTCAAGTTGAAATTAATGACTTACAAACTACAGGAGTACAATAGAGAAGAAAGAGGGAATGTGAGTAAAATAAATGAATAAATAGAGGAGGAAGGCATAAAAAATGAATGATTTTATATATGTTAAGCAGCAAGACAGATTATGATATGCTGCTGTTGTAAAAAGGAAGATGCTGTAACTATTAAGTCTATTCCAATACTAGTTATTTTTTTTATTCTATATCAATCAAAATAGGTATAGTTAAATAGCATGACTAGTTTGTTGGAGGTTAGAAATCAATATGCTCATACTTAATTTATGTATATAGAAACACATTCCACAATTTTTCTTGCGTTTAATTTTTGATAACTTTTAACAGGGATTGTACGGGTCCTGGAATTTAATCACCAGAAATTATTCGGTACTAGTATTTTCTTATAGAAAATCGCTGATTAAAATGATGAAATAATGCGAGTTTCAACAATATTTATTGTTCTAAAAAGAAAAGCCGGTATTGTACTTGGAAAATAACAGTGTCCGTACGAGCCATGTTTAAGTGGACGCACTATGCTTGTGCACATGTAATTCTTTTACTACGTTCTATCAGAGTATTTAAATGTTTCTTGAAATGATTCTAGTACTATATGTTCCGGATAAATTGAGAATATTTTTATGAAGCATGTTTCGAAAAAAAACAACGGTATTTGGGATGTCACAAGTGCAGTCGGAGAAAAGAAACGAGTACCACGATGCATAAGAGAAAAAAAACGTACTTCAAAAAATCACAACATGCAGGGTGCAAAAATGTAGGTGCCTACAGGTAGAATCAGAGCACGAATTTATTTCGTTATTTTTTACATAATGATTCGAGTGAACCTTTTAAGAAAATGCCTTTAAATTTTAGATGAAGAAAACGTTTAAATTTTTGTGATGAGAACAGAAAAATAAGATATTTCTAGCATGCATTGTTAAAAAAATAATTATTCTTTTTAATATGTTATAAAACTATTATTTATTTTCTCGACTTTTTTACGTCATGTTCTTATTAAAACTGAAGGAGGAAATTACTTTAATTAAAAATATATGAAATAAAACAAGTATTGTTCAGTTAAACTGATGGAATTGAGCTCACAGGCTATGCATACTAATTTTACATTGCAGCCTTATTTTTCAGTTGTTAATTCCGTTCGAAAAACAGTTTTCATTTGACCAGACTTTGTGTTATTTGGAGAAAGCCAGTCGGGTGCGTTGATTTTTTTTTACCTATGGAAAATTTTTCATTCCTATAAAGTTTTGCATGACATCCGCATCTTGACATGGTACACTGACTTATTTCAGCAATATTTTAATTCTGTAAATTGCGAAACATTGCAACGGAATTTTTATGCGGTTCATCAATAATGATTTCCACATCCATGTCCACAATAATGATTTTCCGAGCTCTTCTGCACTTCAGCCTGAAAGCTATGGCCATCTTTATATAATTTTTAAATATCCTTCAGAGTCGATTTGCCGATCGATAACTTTTCCGCTATATCGCGAGATGATTGGCTCTTTAGCGAAAAACAAATTACTCATTTACGAACAATTATTGATAAACTTTTCAATTTTGATTTTAAATTATGCTGTTCACATTGATTCATCCACTAACGAGATCAAAAAACTCTTTACCCATAGAAAAAACCTAAGTAATGATGAGTGGCCGGAAACTTTTACACATGTGAACTTCGAATTCCACCCCTTTGCATGAAGCGTCTACAATGTCCAATCAAAATGATCACGTGGTCAGTGATCATTCACATTTGAAGCAGTTTTGCTGCTTCTTCGCTCAATCCTTCTGGTAAACAAATCAAAGAAACAAACTGGCCGGAAATTTTTGACCGCCACTGTATGTATATGAAACTTGTGTAAGAAAAGATAATTTCATTTTCATAAAAATAGAGGCTATTTAGAAATAATTTATTAAAATTACTGAAATATGTTTTTACAGGCACTTTTTTAAACAAAAAAAATGTAAGTATTTGTATGGTAAATAATTTACTCATAAATAAAATTTTTACTTTCTTCTATCTTCAATAGAAGAAAGTATTGTAATAGAAATTTTTTTCGACTTCCGGTTTTTGACGGATTTACACGTTTTAGGGGTCAGACATTCCAAAAACATATTTTTACAAAATGTCTGTTTGTCCGTGTGTCTGTGTGTGTGTCTGTATGTATGTGTGTCTATGTGCATATCGCCATTCTACCATCCAAAAGTGTATGAAGTTATGCATAGAATTGAACCAATTTTTTGTGAATGTTTTTGGCTGTAGTAAGCAGGTCCTCCTTCAGTTTTGAAATAATTCGCCGGAAGGGGGCGCTGCAATCGCGATATTTGTATCATTTTCAATATTGTACCGACCAAAAGTATATGAAGTTATGCATCGAATTGAACTAAATGTTTTGTGCATGTGTATGACTATGGCTATTTGGTCCTCCCTGAATTTGGAAAAAATCCGACGGAAAGGGGGCGCTGCAATAGCGATTTTTGTGCCATTTTCTATATTGTATCGACCAAAAGTACATGAAGTTATGCATCGAATTGAACGAAATTTTTTGCATACGATTATTTTTTGGTAATACAAGTAGTTCCTCTCTGAATTTGAAAAAAAATCTGCCTATCATTCTATTGTCCATCGGCTCGTGCAGAAATGGAAATTCGTTTTTACTCCGATTAATTGATTGAAGCAGAAATTTAAGATGAAATTTAAAGTTGGTATGGTATTGAATTAAAATTATTAAAGCATTAAAATTAGTAACTATTTTTTTAAATATTAAAATGTACGTATCAGATAGAAGAAAGTTTTGGGATTGGCACATCCAACTAGTTTATTTTCCTTGCGGAATATAAAAATTTGCTTTGACACATTCAAATGCACGAAACAAAAACATACATTTGAAAGTAACATTAAAATTGGATAGATAGTAGATTATTACACTTATTAAAAAAAAATACACCTTTTTACTGTGTACTCTGCGAAATCTTTAAAATACTTATGAAATCTAAATTCGGATGCATTAAATCGAATTAAAATTTACGTTTACAACAGAATATTTTTTTAGTAAGCAAAATATATCCCTACACCATAAAAAAAAAGCATTTACAGTTACGATGATGATCATGACTGCTGCGGATGGCATTATACCCTCCCAAATAACGTATTCAAGCAGTCTTCAGTTGAATTTTATTATCAATGAAACGCAGGAAAGCAGAAAATCATTGATGGATAATTACATTTAATGTTGAAGATGTCGAACACTGTCATTTAAAATACATTTTTAAAATGGAAAATGGTCACGCATGATGATTGAAGGATAAGAACTCTTTTTAAATGTAGTCTTATAATTTTATTTTTATTTGAAAGTACATTTAAATTTTCTTTAAAGGGAAATGACCGGATTTATTTAATGAAAATGAAAAAAAGTCCTTTTATTATAGGATTTAACTTAATATAAGGTGTATAAATTATTTTTTTAATATAAAGAACAACAACACTTTAAACATTTTGTTGATTAAAAAAACATTTAGAAGTGCATTTAAAAATATAGCTTTGTGAACTTTTTTTTGAATACGTGTACTCTTGCAGTGTAATTAAAACTCAATACGTTTTTTTAACTGCCAAATTAATTAGATATTTTTTCTGAGAAAAAAAGTTTCATTTCCATAAAAACACACGCTATATTAAAAATACTCAATTAAGAGTTTTGAAATTTGTTTTTTACACACACTTATGCAAACAAAAAAGCAAATATGTGAGCATTAATTATTACTCTTAAATAATAATTACTCTTAAATTTAATAAATACTCTTAAATAAACAGTAATTGTTTTTCCTTGCAGAATTCAAATATACGTTTTGAAGCGTGCAATTGCTCGGAAAAAAAAAAAATATATGAACAAAACATTGAACTGAGAGATATAGTATACATCGATTTATTACAATATTTTAAAAGATACACCTTTTTAATGTGTACTCCTCGAAATCTACAAAATACTTATGTTATATAAATTCAAATACGTTGAATCGAATAAAAATTTACGTTTCCTACTATATATATATTTTTTACTAAGCAAAATACATCCTGCATCATAAAAAAAGAATTTACTTTTATGATAATGATCATGAGTGCTGCTGATGACATTATATCGCCCCAAATAACGAATTCAAGCAGTCTTCGATGGAATTGTATTATCAATGCAACGCAGGAAAGCTGAAAATCATTTATGGATAGATTTCATTTAATGTAGAAGATATCGAACATTGTCATTTAAAATAAATTTCGAAAAAAGGAAATGTTCACGTATGACGATAGAAGCATAAGAACTCTTTTTAAATGTAGTTTTATGATGTTAATTTTAATTTACAGCGTATTTAAATTTTCTACAAAGGAGAATAATTCATTCTGATTCAAATTTGATTAATTTATTTAAATTGCAAAAAATTATTTTATTGTATGATTTAACTAAATACAAAGAACATAAATTGACATTTTTACTAATTTTATATGTAACCCCCTCCAAATACATATGTTTCGAATCTTTCAAATCTACGAAATAAAAACTTACACTTGAAAAAAAACCTTGAATTTTGACATATAATATCCATAGATTTATTACAATTATTTAAAGAAAACACCTTTTTTGTGTGTACTCTCTTAAAACTATAAAACACTTACGTTATTTAAATTCGGATATGGTAAATCGATTTAAAATTTACGTTTTCTGTCGAATATTTTTTTATTAAGCAAAATGTATCATACACTATAAGAAAAATATTTACTTTTGCGATGGTGATCATAGCTGCTGATGTTGGCATTATATCGCCCAAAATAACGTAATCAAGTTATCTTTTGGTTGAATTTTTTTAACAATGAAACGCAAGAAAACTGAAAATATTTTATGGATAAATTTCCTTTGCTGTGAAAGATGCCGAACATCGTCATTTGAAATAAATTTTCAAAATGGAAAACGTTAACGTATGACAATTGACGGATGAGAACACTTTTTAAATGTAATTTTATAAAATTATTTTTATGTTACAATTGAAAAGTGCATTTAAAGTTTCTTTGCAAAAGAAGATCTTATTTAAACTGCAAAAACACCTTTTATTATAATATTTAACTTAAAATATGGACATAAATTAGTATTTTTAATATATAAAAAGCAACCTGAAAAATGTGTTTTTAATCATACAGATTTACGAAATAAAAGCATGAATTGGAACAAAACCTTATAATTAGGCATATAGTAACCATACATTTTTTCACTTATTTTAAAGATGACACTTTTTTTAATGTCTGCTCCTATAAATCTATAAAATACTTACGTTATCTTAATTCGGGTTTGTTAAATCGAATTAAAATTAACGTTTCCTACTGAATATTTTTATACTAAGCAAAATGTATCCCAACACCATAAAAAAAGCATCTACTTTTACGATGATGATCATAACTGCTACTGATAGCATTACATCGCCCCAAATAACGTATTCAAGCAGCCTTCGGTTGAATTTTATTATCAATGAAACGCAGGACAGCTGAAAATCATTTATGGATAAATTTCATTCAATATTCAAGATGCGAGCATTGTCATTTAAAATAAATTTTGAAAATGGAAAATCTCCCCGTATGACGATTGAAGCATAAGAACCCTTTTTAAATGTAGTTTTATAATGATATTTTTTATTATAGTTACAAATGCATTTGAATTTTCTTTAAAGGAGAATGATCTAATTCATTTATTTAGAAAGCAAAAGACTTTTTTTGTTATGCTATTTATTTTAGTAAGAAATAAACTACGAGAGTGAAAAATTTAATTTCTTTTTCATAAAACTGCAAACCATATTCAAAAAGATGAATTAAGAGCACTAAAGTTTTTTTTTCGCACAAGTATGTAAACAGAAAAGTAAATAAGTAATTATTTAACTCCGAAATAAACGATACTTTATTTACCTCGCGGAATAAAAAAAAATCTTTTGAAGCTTGTTATTTGACAAAAAGTACATTTTAACAAAACATTGAAATGAGAGATATATTATCCATAGATTCATTAAACTTAATTTAAAGCAGTCACTGTTTTAATGTGTACTCCTGGAAATCTGCAAATTACGTTATCTACATTCAGATAGGTTAAATCAAATTAAAAATTACGTTAGTTAACTGAATTATTTTTTTACTAAACAAAATGTATCCTGCACCATAAAAAAGTTTTTTACTTTTACGCTGATGATCATGACTACTGCTGATGGCATTATATCGCCCGAAATAACGTATTCAAGTAGTCTTGAGTTAAATTTTATTATCAATGAAACGCGGGAAAGCTGAAAATAATTTATGGATAAATTTCATTTAATATTGAAGTTATCGAACATGATAAATTAAAAAGAATTTTGAAATGTTCAGGTATGACGACTGAAAGGATAAGAAATCTTTTAAAATGGTGTTTTATAATGTTATTTTAATATTACAGTTAAAAATAAATTTTCTTTACAAAGGATGATTTTATTCATTTATTAAAACTACAAAAAGTCCTTTTATTATAATATTTAACTCAATAATAAGTGCATAAATTAATTTTTTTAATAGATAAAAAGCAACCTCAAAAATGTGTTTTAAACGTACAAATTTACTAAATGAAAAATCACTTGAAAAAAATCTTTCAATAATACATATTATACTAATATGTAATAATACATAAGATAATAGATACTGTAAAAATTATGCACATACTACACAAATTATTCCATAGGCACTGATTATATTAAAAAACACTTTATTAAAAGAATAACACTCACTCAAAGCTCACTGCTGCATTATCGACTGCACATTTCTCAAACACAACTTTTGAATAATAATATAAAAAACACTTCACTTCTTTTCACTTTCTGGACACTGAGATTTTAATTATAGGTAGCACGGTATCGTCTGCCTACATGGAACATACCGGCCCCCATTGACATGTTTCACATTCAATAATAACTTTTTTTTACCAAGTACACTAATTACACAAATAAATACAAAAGGTCACTATATACGTTTACTCAAATATAAAAATTGAAAGAAAAAACAATATAACACTCACACACACATATATATATATATATATATATATATATATTTATCTTTTTTTTTAAGTACCATGGGTTTCAGGCATAGGTAAAATAAATATTTTACGAATCGATCTTTTAAAAATTCTATTCTGAGTTTTTACCTGAACTACGCGAAATTTCTCATCATTACCGTAAAATAATTCAATAATTCTGCCTAATGGCCACTTATTGTTTGGTGTATTTTCCTCTACTAACAACACTAGATCTCCTATTTTTACATTATCCTTTTCAATTCTCCACTTACCAAATCTTACAATTAATTTCAATTATTGATTAAATTAAATAGAACTTTAACTTTATTTTTTTAACAATTGATAAATAAACTTTTTAGCCTTTGCTTTAAATATCATTTAAACTTTAGAGCTAAACAGAAATATTAGAAAGGAGATAAAAGTGATAAGAACTTCTAGTGTCCTACTGATGTTAAATCCTATCAAAACCCCCCTCTTAACACTTTTATCTAAAAAAGAGAGGCGACTACAAAAATATTAAAATACACCACTAAAGTTTTAATCCTTTTAAGGATAGCCTAACACACTAGTGCATCCTGACGATGTCCATATTTAGAACAAAAAAGGATAACATCTTAAAAAGAACCATTATCTAGACAGCACTTAATCACCTGTACACTAACTCCAAATATATTAATAAATCTTTAAAGAAGACACAATAACCGGGAATAAACAATAAAAATTAGCCAAAGTTCCAGCTCAGCCCAACACCCAAAATATTCAAACATATTTATACACAAAATAAAAACGTTTATATAATATTTACACACATAAAAAAACATCTTTTACCAGGTAGGTAGTCACTTAAAATTACTCTCATACCAATAAGATCCACTCGATCTGGCTCCTAGGTTTAAAAACATATTCAAAAATATTGATATATACTGCTTTTATATACCTTATACACACTTGAAAAAACCCTACACATATTTCAACAATAACACAGCATGTCAATATCTTACCCTTATTAAACTTTTTCATTATTGTAATATTCACTAAACAATCTTCAAAGTCCATCATAGGAAGAAATTTCAATTATCATATACATTAACAATATATCTTACACAATTAACTGTTTTAAACAATATAAAAATATTATTTTCACATATTGAATAAAAAGGTCAAAAATCTTTAATATTCAATTATAAAATTTAAGAATAGTGGAACCCCATGATTAAATTCAAAGGTAACCAAATCTCATTTTTACAACATAGAAACTTCCCGGTCTGGCATCATCACATGACTCCATTCTCAAAAATAATTCTATCCTTCACAGCAGCCAATTTTCAATAAAAATAAAGTTTAAGCTACAACATCTCCTAAGAATCCGGAGGACACATATAATTTAATTGGTACATAACATTCATACAACTTTCGGCGCCGTGTACACCCGGCTACCTTTTCACTCTCTCCCAATTTGCCTGGGGCCCTAGGTCGTCATACCTCACTCTTCTCTCGAAAAACACAAAATCACATAGGCAAGAGTTGTAGCACGGATACAGATTACTTGAATTCAGACAATCACAAATAAACCTCAAATAATAAACTATTGTTTCCATACTTAACATATTAGGACAGATCAACCAATGTTGACACCAAGACCATAGAAACTCCTTATTGCCGAAAAATAGTCCACTAGTACAAAAACACTTTCACAAAAATTAGACTCTCCTCACAAGCCTTAAAACTTACACAGCTGACTGAATATACTATCACATGATTGTTTCTGTCATTCAGCGAGGAGCAAAGTTAACATCTGAAAATCAATCCCCCTCCACTAAACACAGAAAAATTTAGCAAATTTAACATCAGTTTCCGAAACAAAAATTTTCATTCCGAAAAATCTCCATTAAATATCCAAAAATTCAGCCCAAGAATTGAAAACAAGCAATTCCATTAGAGTCCATCACATACAAAACACCTCCAACTAAACCAAGTTTAGCCCATAGGGTTCATTCGCTCTTACACTAAAACATGGTTCCCCTAAACTATTGCTCTTATATTCACACTAGAGTTGAATTTTATTTGACCAAGTCTAACACATTTAGAAAACTTGACAAGCCAGCTGAAAGATGTTCCTTCCACATTCAGGAGACAATTCTAACAAAACTCTAAAAAAAATGCAATCCTCCAGTTGAATCTAACACAAAAGATTTAAATCTGTTCTATTACATTAATATAACAGAAACTTTATTAATTTATTTCCATATCTATTTCAACATTTCACAATTGCTTAAACTCAATACCAAAAAAAATATCCGCAAAAAGATCCATCAACTCAATCAAAAAATGGATCAGATCTTCAAAGACTCCTTCATCAAAAGAGTTGAATTTTTAGCCTTACACGTGATAAACTTTCAACTTCCAATTAACAAAAGTCAACTTTAAAAATTATTTCTCAAATTAGCACTGAGCAGGCATGACACTAAACAACTGCAAAAAATCCTTTAACCAAAACTCCACAGCAAATTTTCCAAATTCTGATTACACCAAACTTGCTTAAACCATACTCCACTATGACATCTACCTCTCAACCAACAGAAAAACTTTAGCGGATCTTCTAGCTTTCGTGGGGTGGTCATACACTATTCACTTAAGATATCCAACGCAGAAGATTCTACATTTCTGTTCACCATAGAAGGTAAGTAAACAATTTAAATATTTAAATATACTGATCCCTAGAATATGCTATTCTCAAAAGACATGAGAATTGTACTGCCCATAACGGAAAACCTATAACAACAACAGCAAGCTATCCACAGAGAACTTAATGTATATATTCAATACTTGTTCTAATTTAATCTTTCCAATTTGGGTATCTGTGTAGCACCAAGTTTCGGGATCATGCCTTTCACATTTCCCAAAATGGAAAGTTTCTATTGATATTTTTGTGATTAATATTCAAAAATATTGCACAATTACAGAAAAACTACATACTAAATCAACTATACTTAAAACAGAAATAAACAAACATTAATTATTCATTTTATCTGTAAAAAATAAATCATATTTAATACATATTTCATTGAACATTTGCATACACATTTAACAGGACAAAAATAAATGTACCAGACAAACTCGAAAATCCTAACACTTAAAATGGTGGATCTCTTCCATGGCTCTAAAACTCTAAATCAACTCTAAAACTCTAAATCAACTCTTAAACTCTAAATCAACTCTAAAACTCAAAAACAACTCTAAAACTCAAAAACAACTCTAAAACTCTAAATCAACTCTTAAACTCTAAATCAACTCTAAAACTCTAAATAAACTCTAAAACTCTAAATAAACTCTAAAACTCTAAATAAACTCTAAAACTCTAAAAAAAGATCCTGTAAAACATATTCCAAAAATTAATATTTTTATGAGAGCTCAGAAAAAGAAAAGAAATATTTATCTCCGGTTATAGATTATATGCACTAAATCAATCACTGGTGTAAAGTAAATAATAAAATTCATCCAGTCAAATTTATTTAGAATATTCTGTACTTAATATGCCAAAATTTTCGTGAGATCATGTTTCCCTAAATCTAACACTAATAATCAAGAAACCTCCCATACTGAAAAAAATATACTTGATTTTTTAAAACATAATATGCTAAACTTTAAGATTATATATAAAAAAATACCAAACTTTTAAACTAAAAATGACTAGGACATAAACTCCAGGAAATCAGCAAGATCAAGTAAACCTCTGAAGCCATGTCACAAAATAAAATTTAAAATATTAAATTACTCAAAAATATCTATAAACTTTCATTAATAATTCATAAATCTCCGCCCGTAGACAGCACCAAAAATTGATTTCCTATCATTTAAGAACTTTATAAGTTTTTTAAAAACTTTAAATTTATTAAAAATTTTAAATATATAAAAGAGTATTAAAACATTACACACTTTATTCAAAGTTCAAATATTCTCTCAAATCTTATATTTTTCAAAAATCCTAAAATGAAGGCCTGTTAATTAAAAAATATACATTAAGTTCATTATACTTAAACTTCAAAATTAAATTAAACAGTTTAAATTTAAAAATATAGCAAAACTATTAAGGTTTTAACACTTCATTTTTAATAAATATCTCTATATAATATTTTTCACATAAACTACTTAAAAATTTATCCATTTAATTATTTTCTATTAAACTAAAGAAAATCATTTCATTTTCAATAAAAATAATTTTAAAAATTTCACTTTTACTGCAGAAGTCCTCCATCACACAAAGTACCAGAACCGATAGTTCTGTCGAGAAAATATGCAAAAACGTCATGGCCAAGTAGGTTCTCAGTTTATCAGAGCTCTTAAAGGTATGCAGGATACAATCTGTCACAACTAAGTCCATGATTTCTTGGAACAAAAGCTCATTCATAAACTCATTTCAAGCACTGTAGATCACAGTTCATGATCAAACAAAAACTCATCAGGATAAAATCCTTTCAGACACCATAAGGCATCTCAGCAAAAAGTTCAACTGGGAAAAGTCGTCATAGGCTATGTAGAGCACAGTTCAAGAAAAACAAAGCTAAAAGGTTCTTGTGAGCATTCAGGGCAATCCAACTTTCATACTGCCCACACACTTCACTTGCTGCACCATGACATTCACGACAAAAATGCATAAACTCCAATGTTTAGGACGCAGACCATACTCAGGTCTTATCGTCGTTCTTCACACTAATAGAATAAAACCAGCACTGTCTCTTTGGAGGCGATAAACTTTAAAAAAATCAGCACAGTTCCTCTTATCATATCCCACGAAAACAGACTGAAAACTTTATTCTCTCAATATGCAAAAAATGCACTGAATACACAAAAAGCCAACTTATTTGTCCATATCTTAATCACACAATAATTTAAACAGTTCATCTTCAGATTTAACCAACATATGACTTCTTTAATTTTAATTGGAAAAGTCGTTTCAAAGAAAACTTTCACGAAATATGAAGAGCAGCATCTAAACTTCTGACTGCTTCCAAAAAGCATAGTTCCAAAAAAAAAATTCCAGCGATCGGTATCAAAATTTTTTTTTTGTCAAAATATTCATTAACTCTTAAAACAATATTTTCTTAAACACAACACTTCCATTATCTGAGCACAACACTTCACTAATTTAAGCAGAATATTATTCGAAGACTCTCATGTTGAACGTTGGACAGATCTTTAATAGAACTCTTAACGTAACATCAGCACATATTTCAAATTCGATGATTATTCACTCACATAAATAATTATTTTCACCTCGCGGAACGTCGGACCATGTAAAAATTATGCACACACTACACAAATTACTCCATAGGCACTGATTATATTAAAAAACACTTTATTAAAAGAATAACACTCACTCGCAGCTCACTGCTGCATTATCTCTGCACATTTCTCAAACACAACTTTTGAATAATAATATAAAAACACTTCACTTCTTTTCACTTTCTGGACACTGAGATTTTAATTATAGGTAGCACGGTATCGTCTGCCTACATGGAACAGATACATATAATAATACATAAATAATACATAAGAAGCCATACATTTATTCACTTATTTTAAAGAAGGCACTTTTTTAATGTGCAATCCTGGAAATCTATAAAATACTTACATTATCTAAATTCGGATATGTTTAACGGAATTAAAAGTTACATTAGTTAACTAATTATATATATATACTAAGAAAAATGTATCCTACACCATAAAAAAAATCATTTACTTGTACGATGATGATCATGACTGCTGCCGATGGCATTATTTCACCCAAAATAATGTATTCAAGCAATCTTCGGTTGAATTTTATTATCAATGAAACGCAGGAAAGCGGAAAATCATTTCTGGATAAATTTTATTTAATGTTGAAGATGTCGAACACTGTCATTTAAAAAAAGTTTTAAAACGTTCACGTATGATGATTAAAGGATAAGAATTCTTTTTGAATGTACCTTTATAATGATTTTTTATATTACAATCAGAAAATACATTTAAATTTTCTTCAAAGGAGAGTGATCTAATTCATTTATTTAAACAATAAAATCTTCTTTTATTGTAGGATTTAATTTTTATAAAGTACATAGATTAATAGTTTTATATATACCACCCCCCCCCACTGAAAATGTGTTTTGAATTTTTCAAATTTAAGAAAAAAAACATTTTAATTTGCACTACATCTTTTATATTGCACTAATGAAAATCCATAAAATACTTATGTTATCTAAATTCGAATATGGTAAATCGAATTAAAATTTACATTTATTATTATTATTATTATTATTATTATTATTATTATTATTATTATTATTATTATTATTGTTATTATTTATTTTTTTAACTAAGCAAAATGTATTCTACGCCAAAAAAAAAAAAACTCATTTTTTTTATGATCAACTACGACGATGATCATGACTGCTGCTGATGGTATTTTATTGCCTCAAATAACGTATTCAAACAGTCTTCAGTTGAATTTTATTATCAGTGACACGCAGTAAAGTTGAAAATCTTTTATAGATAAATTTTTTTTATGTTGAAGATATCGAACATTGTCATTTTAAATTAATTTTCAAAATGGAAAACATTCACGTATGACGATTGGATGTTCAGAACTCTTTTTAATCGAGATTTTATAATTTTATATTTATATTACAATTAGAAAATGCATTTAAATTTTCTTTACAGAGGAATGATCTAATTCGTTTATTTAAACTGCAAAATGTCCTTTTATTATATTATTTAACTTAATATTAATTACATAAATCAATATTTTTTAATATATAAAAGCACACAAAATATGCCTTTTGAAACGTACAAATTTACGAAATAAAAATATAGACATAAAAAAAACCTTGAAATTAGACCATATAGTAGCCAGAGATTTATTCACTTATTTTAAAGAAGACATTTTTTAATGTGTACTCCTAGAAATCTATAAAATATTTACATTATCTACATTCGGATACATGAAATCGAATTAAAATGTACGTTTCCTACTGAATATTTCTTTTTACTAAGCAAAATGTATCCTACACCACAAAAAAGCATTTACTTTTACGATGATGATCATGACTGCTGCTGATGGCATTTTTTCTTATTTATTTTAATATCAATTATTTTAATTTTTATAATTATTTTAATTATTATAATTATTTTAATTTTTTCTTATTATTTTATTATCAGTGAAACGCAGGAAAGCTGAAAATCATTTATGTGTGAATTCCATTTAATGTTGAAGATCTCAAACACTGTCTTTTAAAATAAATTTTGAAAATGGAAAATATTCCCGCATGACGATTCAAGCATAAGAACTCTTTTTAAATGCAGTTTCATAATGATATTTTGTATTGCAGTTAGAAAATGCATTTAAATTTTCTTTAACCCTTTGGGGACGAGCGACACGTATAGGTGCCGCAAAATAGCTTAAGAATACTTGTTTATCGCCACCAGAAAAATTTTACTGTAAAATTTACCTTATTCAATCGGAGCATTTTCTCGATTTAAGAAGGTGATAATTTCTGGTTTTAAAAACCGGTGACAAAGCATTAAAAGTTTTGTAAAATGCTCCCGTCGCGAAGGGATTACAAGAGAATGATCCAATTCATTTATTTAGAATGCGAAAACTCATTTTATTATAGAATTTAACTTAATGAAAAATATATAAATAAATATTTTTCTTATAAAAAATCTCAAAACAATTTTTTGATACGAGAAAAATCATTTAGAAGTGCATTTAAAAATACTGTTTTGTAAATGTGTATCTTGGAAAATCTGTATTACTGCAGTGTAATTAAAAGGCAATATGTTTATCTTTAATCGCAAATAAATTAGTCGGTTTTTTTTTTCAAATTGCAATATAAGGGGTGTTGCTATATGAATATCTGAGTTTTAACACTTGGTAGCATTTATTACAGAAAACTTAAAAACATAAAATTATAATTTTTACATAAAATAAAAGAGCAATTCAAACAGTTTTACCTGAGCTTATAAGTTTTCAATGTGATCATATTTCGTCATACGGCACACATCAAGTTGAAATCTCAGTTCTTCCCAAACTTTGATCATTCTTGAAACAGATACAATGGTTAGCTGGTAAGAGGCGAATACATACGATCCTTTATGAAGCCTCACAGGTAATAATCACTAAGCTTCAAATCACGGGAGCGTCTGAACAGAACTTCTAAATTTCTGTCTAAATTACAGAAAGGATGTTATAACCAATAAAATTATCTAAGCGAAAAATGCCCGCCAGTTGTCATCCAGTTAACTTAAACGGTAAAGTATTGGTCTTGTAAGCCAAGGATCTGGGTTAGATTCCCGCCTAAATAATCTTTCGCTCAGTTGAAAATATTCAATTTGTAGAACTTTTTTCAAACTAATCAACTTTTGGGGAGAACTGAACTATCGAATTAATGTGTGTTGGGTGACGAAATGTGCTCACATTGAACACTTATAAGCTTGATATTCTGTAGATAAAACTGTTTGATTTTCTCCTTCTTTTTAATTATTAATTGTAATTTTAAGTTTTATGTTATAAATATTACCAAGCGATAAATTCCTGATATTCATTTAGAAGCACCCTTATATTGTTAAGGAAAAACAAAACATTGTTTTTTGTATTTATTTCAGGATATGGTTTTATAGTACTTTACTCATGAAACAAAAAATGGGTTTCCCTGAATAAGAAATGATAGTATTTATTTATATGGGGAACTAATACTATTGGCACTATTGGACATATAATACGATTTGTAGTATACGTATCGAATAAAAATTCTTTTAGTCATTGGTTGAATTTTATTATCCTTAAATCGCACACCGCTGAAGAAGATAAAGATTTTTATTCTAAGAACAATACATATTTTCATGAATACAGTGGTTTCACTATATTGTTTATTTCATATTACCGTTAAAAAATTTATTTTTGCGAAAACAGACTTTTAACAGCTTAACATCCAATTTGTATGTGCATTTTATCTTAATATATCGTCGAAACTTTCTTAAAATTAAAAAACCTTTGTTTATTTTTTAAAAAAAAGAGAAATTTGAAATTGTAGGATATCGCTTAGCAAACTTATGTAATTTACTGTCTGTATAATTGCATAAAAATTAATGCACACTTTTTTTTAAATTAAAAAACAAATTGTCAATGTTTACAAGTTAAAACATATGAAATATTTATTTTATATTTATTTTAATAATAAGATTTTTAAAATATTAGTTAGATAAAATGCAAATATTCTTCTAAATGTAAATTATTTGATCTATGCTTTTGCAGTTTAATATATGTTATTTTTTAAAACATATGACAATAGAATTTATGTTTTTTTTTATTTATAAATGAATGATTCACTTTAATTTTTTAGTTTTTTTCCCAACGCTAAAAATAAAAAAATGACTTTTTTTCTTTTGGTATAATTTTATTTTGAAGTGTCATTGTACCTTTTTTAAAACTAAATGTCTAATATATAAATTTTACATCTTTATCTGTTATTTTTATTGTATAATATTATCTTTTGCAGATTCTGTGTATATGGAATTTAAAGAGGCCGAAAAGAATATTAATTAAGCTAATTAACTGCCCTCGGGTGAGGAACGTGTAAATGTTAAGAAAAATACCATGTCAATAAGAAATCACATATATTTTCGAAAATGAATTATGAATTCACAGATTTTTATGATTCACAATCTAACAATAGAGGTGATGCGTTGTTGATAACTATCTTTTAAGAATTCAGAACATTACTAATATTAAGAATAAAAATACATGAATTTATACAATTGTATCAGTCATACACTCCTCAAACAGAAAGCCTTAATATACAAATAACCTTTATATCTTTTCCTTCGGTTGAATCTGTGCATATAAGTACGCGGGAAATATCTAACAAGAAAGCCTAAGGGAATCATTATTCAGAAAAATATTATTTGGAATGATTTGCTGAGGGGGCCGTATAAATGTTAACAAATTTGCAATGTCAAAAAAGAAAAGTTAAAATGAATCAGAATTTGCAATTTTATAATGAGTCACAATATAACAATTTATCTACTAAGAATTCATTTATTAAAAATAAAACACATTGCTCAATGGTGCACAAAACAAGAACTTTAATATGAAATTGTACAATTAAAATAAAATAAAAATATCAACGTTTCGCGCCGTTTTCTGCGGCCGTCTTCAGGAAAATATGATAATGAAAGGACTAAAAGTTTGCTTCCTGATCGAGAGATAATATTTCTAACAAATTAAAATCGAAATGATTTAAAAGTTTTAAATGTTGCCACTTACACGTGAGTGAAAATTAAAATATTGCAACGAGATATAAAATTTAATATTTTATGATGTTATGCCATATTTTTGGTATATTGTAGGATAAATTATCATTACAAGGTTTATTTTCTCGTGCAATGATTTTGACAGATTCTCTTATTTTACCATCAACTGGGTTATTGCACGGAACTATGATTTTAGCCTTTTCAAAGTTAATACGGCAACCCTTGTTCGCCAAGTAGAAATGAGAAAGAGCACAATTTTGTTTATATTGTTTAATATATCTGCGATACTACTTGGCGAACAAGGGTTGTCGTATTAACTTTGAAGAGGCTAAAATCATAGTTCCGTAAAATAACCCAGTTGAAGATAAAATAAATGGATCTATCGAAATCATTGTACTAGAAAATAAACCTTGTAATGATAATTTATCCTATAATATACAAAAAATATGGCATAACATCATAAAATCTTAAATTTTATATCTCGTTGCAATATTTTAATTTTCACTCACGTGCAAGTGGCAACATTTTAAAACTTTTAAGTCATTTCGATTTTAATTTATTAGAAATATTATTTTTCGATCAGGAAGCAAACTTTTAGTTCTTTCATTATCATATTTTCCTGAAGACGGCCGCAGAAAACGGCACGAAACGTTGATATTTTTATTTCATTTTAATTGTACAAGTTCATATTCTTGTTTTGTGCACCATTGAGCAATGTGTTGTATTTTTAATAAATACATTATAAATAGTTAAATTTTATGGTGCAATTGTCCAGTATATGTTTATAACAATCTATATAATGCGTTGTTGTTAAATTATTTAAAAAAGAATGCATAAACATTCATTTTTACAGTCATTTACTTAAAAAACTTTAAATGCGAGAAAATATGAAAAAAATTGTCATAAAAAACGCGATTTCACAAGAAGTGGTTTTAATGACAGCCATTGTTTGAAAACTAGATTTTTAAAACAAAACAAAAGAAAAAAAAATATTTTCTATTCTACTTAAGACATATACAGGGTGATTCAGCTCGTCGGTGACAAACTTTAAGGATCGATAGAGCACACCTAGACGAACATTTTTGAATAGGGAATGTAGGGTCCCTGACGCGATGGTAAGGCGCTAGGCGCTTTCGAAAATTTGGGTGCCGAAATTCGAAACGTCATAAAAACTAGGGAAATGGTTAGATTTTCTTGCTTGTTGCGTCGAAATAATTCTGTTTGTTTAGACTTTCTTCAGTACCAATTTGATAAGCGTATCTCTTAAAACATGGATAGGGGGCGCTGCAGACTTTGGAGAGCTAGACAACAACTTTAAGCCCGTTATTTTGATAATTTAACACATGCTCGCCAAAGTTTATACTCTAACTTAAAGTTTGAACCCAAAAGTAGAGCCCTGCAAAAAGCGTAAGAGCCGGAATAAAATGTCAAAGTACAGGGTGGTCGAAACTCGAAGGCTCCTAAGAGATAAACAAACAGATTTCTTGACTTATGGCATGCATTTTCATGATTCTGTTTGCTGGGGCTCTCTGAAACTCAGTTGAACGGTACAAAAAGAAACATCGATAGGGGGCGCTTTGGGCAAAAAACATAATTCGTTGACATTTCGGACGCTAACTGGAAACGGGGCGCTACGATCAGTTAGTAATAATGAAAACACATTTTCTACCTCTGCTCAACACTTCTGAATAAATTTAGACCAAAAACATCAATGATACTGGAAATTTATTTACAAAAAATAACACTACAGAAGATGCTCGAAATTTCGACCGTGGGCCATGATGCAGGCTTCGCACCTCCGTTGCATTGAGGAGTGTGTGTTTCCAACAATGCCAGGAGTATCTCTGATCTGCCCTGCAGCTGCCACAATGCGCGCCACAAGTTCTTCAGCACTGCTGACAGGTGTATGGTATACCTCGGCCTTCAGGTAACCCCAAAGGAAGAAATCCAAGCAGGTGAGGTCTGGTGATCGGGCAGGCCAGTGAACTGGACCCCCACGCCCGATCCACCGCTGGCCATACCTTGCGTTTAGATGGAGACGCACGTCGTTCGTGTAATGGGCCGGAGCTCCATCGTGCTGGAACCACATCTAGCGACGCGAACCTTCGGGTACGTGCGCCTCCTCCAGAAGCTGCGGCAGCACTTGATCCAGGAAAATCAGGTAATTTCCACCTGTCAGCCGTTCAGGTAACAAATAAGGGCCAATGAGGCAATCCCCCAGAATGCCGGCCCACACATTTACTGAGAAACGCTCCTGGGCTGCTCGGCTTCTGGTTTCATGTGGATTTTCATCACACCACACATGACTGTTGTGGGCGTTCCACATTCCCTCCCGGCTGAAGGTGGACTCGTCCGTAAACAAAATGCTGTTCACAAAACGGGGATCCCTGGATCTCATCGCCAAGTACCATCTTGAGAATTCCACTCGAGGGCCAAAATCCTGCTCTCTGAGCAACTGCACCCGCTGGATGTGGTAGGGGTGCAGATTCCGGGAACGTAAGATGCGCCACGCAGTTGCTTGCGAAATGCCAACATGTCTGGCGATATCTCTCGTGCTAAGACCTGGGTTGTCCTCAACCAGGTTAAGCACAGCCTCTTCGTTGTCGGGGGTGCTCACTGATCGCTCCCGTTCAGGCCTGCCTCCGTCGAAAGATCCCGTTGTGGACAACCTCTGGTGTACTCGAGCGAAGAAGGCATGGCAGGGGATTTGCCTGTTGGGGTAACGCTCGGCGTACAACCGCTGAGCGGCTCGTCCATTACAACCAGCAGCGCCATACGCCAAATGCATGTCAGCCAATTCAGAGTTTGTGTACCGTTCCATCCTACTACCGATCTGCAGACAAGTAACCCGAAGCTTAAGTAGGTACCGCACGTTCAAAAGACGTGTCTGCGCATACAACTACGTCATCTCGTGTTGTCGTCTACGCATTACGTATCTTTTGCATATCGATATGGTACGATATCTTTTGCATAAATCAGCAAAAAGCACCTTATGTAAATTTTATTGCGCGCATTGTGCATAATTGAAACCAGCTATGTTTGTTAAAAAAAAAAAAAAAAAAAAACTGCAGTTTTAATAGCTTCTCATGATAAGTAAATTACTCTCTTGTTTTGTTTCTAACTGATCGTAGCTCCCCGTTTCCAGTTAGCGTCAGAAATGTCAACGAATTATGTTTTTTGCCCAAAGCGCCCCCTATCGATGTTTCTTTTTGTACCGTTCAACTGAGTTTCAGAGAGCCCCAGCAAACAGAATCATGAAAATGCATGCCATAAGTCAAGAAATCTGTTTGTTTATCTCTTAGGAGCCTTCGAGTTTCGACCACCCTGTACTTTGACATTTTATTCCGGCTCTTACGCTTTTTGCAGGGCTCTACTTTTGGGTTCAAACTTTAAGTTAGAGTATAAACTTTGGCGAGCATGTGTTAAATTATCAAAATAACGGGCTTAAAGTTGTTGTCTAGCTCTCCAAAGTCTGCAGCGCCCCCTATCCATGTTTTAAGAGATACGCTTATCCAATTGGTACTGAAGAAAGTCTAAACAAACAGAATCATTTCGACGCAACAAGCAAGAAAATCTAACCATTTCCCTAGTTTTTATCACGTTTCGAATTTCGGCACCCAAATTTTCGAAAGCGCCTAGCGCCTTACCATCGCGTCAGGGACCCTACATTCCCTATTCAAAAATGTTCGTCTAGGTGTGCTCTATCGATCCTTAAAGTTTGTCACCGACGAGCTGAATCACCCTGTATATATAATTTAAAACGTAGCTTTAACCAGAAAAAAAAAAGAAATTTTTAAGGGTTCAGAAGATTTTGAAAATCGCAAAAAAACATCAAATAATCGAATTTTCATTTCTAGCATAATAACATTAGATGAACTCCCTGCTATTGTCCGCAAAACGAATTTTTCAATTTCAACTGTTTTTACTGGAGTTACAATCATTTTTGTCCAACCAGCACATTCTGCCACACCCCATTGTTTACTATTTCGCCTATTCGCAGTCGTAAAATTTAGCCTAGTTTTCCGTTTTACCTTACTCAATGTTATTATTTTGCACTGAATACATATTAATTTTGTGATTTCGCAAAACAATACTTTAACTGAAACATTTAACTTTTTCTTTTAGCGTTTCTTTACAATGTATTTAAATGAATTGCTTTTTGTCCATAATCTTTTAATCGTAAAATTAAAAAAAATATCTATTCCTCAACAGCTGTTTAATATATTTAACAAAAATTTGTACAATAAGAGGTATTTATACCATGATTATTTCTAGAAATTTAAAAAAAAAATCAGAATTTTTTTTTTTAAATGTTATTTTTGAGAATATTTTTTAAAATTCAAATACTTCACGTCCTTTGCATGAATTTCTGTCGAAGCCACGTATTTTACATGAATTTACCATAAAAACATAAAACAGTTACATATAAGCAAAAAATGAGCAGGTGGCGCTGCTATACCACGTTTTTCATGATTTTCATGATAGTTATATCTTAAGAACTTTTGCACAGAATTTCACCAAACTTCAGATTCCGCGATACCTTGAGATACATAGCCGCTGATAAGGTTTTGGGTGTGAACTGCATTATAGGTGGCGCTGCTATGCTACATTTTGCACGAGTTTTGCGATAGCTATATCTCAAGAACTAATGCAGAGAACTTCATCAAATTTTAGTTTCTTTTACAGTAGAATCTATAACATAATTAAACGCTGATTACATTTTAGTATTAACCTTGCAACAGATGGTGCAGCTATGCTGCATTTTGCACGATTTTTCCGATAGCTATATCTCAACAACCAACGCAGAGAATTTCATCAAACTTTAGATTTTGTTACAAAATGACATATAACATATTTACACGATGATTATGTTTTGTTATATATCCTTCAACTGATGGTGCTGCTGTGCTGTATTTTACACTGCTTTTTTTTAAACTAGCTATACCTCAAGAACTAATACACAGAATTTCATCAAACTTCAGATTCTTTTACACCATAACATAATTAGACGCTTTTTACGTTTTGGCATAAATTGTCCAAGATATGGTAGTGTTGTTCTACGTTTTGCAATTTTTTTGTTATAACTATATTTTAAGAACTAATGGACGGAATTCCATCAAATTTCAGATTCTGTTAGGTCTTGACATCAATAGATGCTTATTAGGGTTTAGTATAAATTACCAACATAAGGCACTACTAAGCTCATTTTCTAAGAATATTAATTAAATTTTGCGTTTTAGGCTTTTCGGATACCAAAATCTCATTAGGCTAGTTCAAATGTTAAAGGAAATTCGATAGTGGGTAACTTTGGGGTCATCACTTTTTTTTAAATATTAAAATGTACTTATGAGATATAAAAAAGTTTCGGGATTGACACATCCAACTAGTTTTTATGTATGAAAGTGTTATTATGGAAAAATTAAACAAATACAGGGCTCGCACTGTTCCTAAAATTTTCACACGTTGCTACCAGTATTTTAAATAAAAAATCTTCATGGAAGGTCCGTTTAGCATCTACAATAGAATTATGCAATAAATATTATTGTTTAAAAGTTGCAGTAGGAAAGTACGAAAATTTTAGGAGCAGTGCGAACCCTGCAAGTATGTGAAAACTTGTTGCACATGGAATATTTTAACAAATTGTCATTTTTCTTTAATTTAAAATAAAACCTATACCTCAAAAACTATTGAATGTACATAAAAAATGTGAAAGATATAGATATATATATATATATCTACTATGACTATTTCAAGAATTTTTAAAAAAAAATTCATTGAAACTTTAAAAAATTACTTTTGAAAGTCCACTATACCCTTAAGCAAAGGTAGTTCCCAGAGAGACATGCAAATGATAACAAAATCACTATTTTAACAGAAACGAAATGCCATTTCAAAAGCGAATATTAAATTCGAAGTTTTATAACTAGACACTGTGTGACAATAGACGTGATGCGTTGATGATAACTTTCTTTTAAGAAGTCAGAGCATTACTAACGTTAAGAATCAGAATACTTGTATTTACGCAACTACGCCACTCACACATACCTCAAATAGAAAGCCTTAATAAACAAATAAGTTTACAACAAAGGTCTCCATATGGGCATACTCAGAAAAATCTTTAAAAAAAATACAGAATGTTCTTCTCATGAGGATATATATATTTATAAAAAAAATTTCGGCGGAACCTCCGTACACTGTCCATAAAAAAATATGACAATTTCATTATTTGGCGATTTTTTATTGGTTGATGATGAAAAGCAATTTCAAAAAATGTTTTTTTTTATGTGAAATGCATTTTAAAGGAAAAAAGTTTCATGTTCAAAGTGTTTAGATAAATTAATTTTTTTTTTGTTTTGTCAGCTTTAGTTTATTTTAAGTATAATTTCGTTACATATATATTTATATGTATTTATATTCAAATTTAACCATAAAAATTTGAGATTTAAAACGAAATTCAAATTTAAATTCATTAAAATTGTTTTAAGTTCAAACTCCAGTTGGGCATTCTCAATTCGACTTTGTTGCTATGGTAACATCGGGGTTTTATTTTTCAATACGCTTAAATGTATGAAGATTATTTTACGCAATAAGAATTTTTTTTTATATATGAAATTTTTTTTCCAGAAGTAAATTAAATAACTACAGCAAGAAATAATATATATATATATATATATATATATATATATATATATATATATATATATATATATATATAGATATATATATATAGATATAGATATAGATATAGATAGATAGATAGATAGATATAGATATAGATAGATAGATATAGATATAGATATATACATATATGTGTGTGTGTGCAATTTAGTATGTATATATATATATATATATATATATGTGTGTGTGTATATATGTATATAATATGTTAAACTCGCTTATTGTTTATGTTTAAATTCATTTACACGGATTCTAAAAATCCAAAAGTTTTGGCGGAGAAAAGTGCTACTCCTTAAATGGTGTGGCACTTTCGTCTTTTCACGCCAAATTTTCGAAAGTATTTTATTTTTTACATGTTTTCTACTTCAATTCCGACGCTAATTCTCACTGATCCTTTATTACATACATGAATTATTTAATTAGTTTTTTTTTTCAAATAAAAATCGGAATATTCCCAGTATGGAGACCTTTCTTGTGAGTAACATATTCCCCGGTTGAATCTGTGCATATACAGGAAAGAAATCCAAGAACAATAGCCGAAGGGAATCATTATTCAGAGAAGAAAAATATTATTTGCAATGGTTTGCTGAATAGGGGATCGTATAAATGTAAAAGAAAAATAACTATATAAACGGAAATGATATTAATTTTCGAGAGTGAATAATAAGTTCGCAGTTTTATAATGAATCGCAATGTAATGATAAATGTGATGTGTTGTTGTTAACTTTCTTTTAAGAATTCAGAACATTACTTATATCAAGAATCAAAATATTTGAATTTATACTATTACATTAGTTTCACATACCTTAAGCAAAGAGCCTTAATAAACAAATAAGTTTAGTATCGTTTCGTCCAGCTAAATCTGAGCTTATATGGAAAAAAGAATAAAAATCAACCAAGAGTAGCCTAAGGGAAACTTTATTCAGGAAAATATTATTTGCAATGGTTTGCTGCATTGAGGACCGTATAAATGTTAGCAAATTTGCTATATTAATAATAAATAAATAAATAATTAATAAATAAATAATTTTTCGAAAAAGAATATGAATTTGCAAATTTATAGAATCACATTTAACAATTTATATGATAAGTCTTTGAGAAATTATAACAATACATATATATATATATATATATATATATATATATATATATAAACAACATTTTGTACACACAGTTACTTAAATACAAGAAAGGGTAAAAAAAAACCCGTCTTGCAGAAAAGGTCATTTTCAAAAAAAGGTTTTTACCTTGACAGCCATTGTTTGAAAGCTAAATTTTCAAAACAAAACAAAATGAAAAAATTTATATTTTCGGTTCCGCTTAAGATAGATACATGATTTAAACTTTATTTTAACAAAAAACTTTTTAATGATATATATATATATATATATATATTTTTCTTTCAAAAATTTATAATTTTTCATGTTCCAAACCCCCTTAAGCTGATTTGCGTCCCAGGGGCATATGAATGTTAACAAAATTGCTATATCAACAAAAATGGAATAAATTTTGGAAAATTAATTACCACGAGTTTTATAAGGAATTCTATCGAGTTTTATAACGAGTAACAATGTAACGATAGAAGTGATGCTTTGTTAATAACTTTCTGTTAAAAAATGAGACCATTACTTGTATAAGAAACCAGAATGCTTGTATTTATGCAATTACATCAATCATGCATACTTCAAGATCAAGCCTTGATAAACAAATAAGCTTCGTAACATTCCCTCAGGTTGAATCTGGGCGTATATGCGGAGAAAAAATCAAATAAGAATAGCAAAGGGAATAATTAATCAGGAAAAAATATTATTTGCAACGATTTGATGCATAGAGGACCATATAAATGTTAACAAATTTGAAAAGTTAAAAAAGAGTGAAAATAAATGAGAATTCGCAATTTTATAATGAATCAGAATAAAAAAATTTATACGATGCGTTGCTGCTAAATTATATTAAATTGAATGTATAAACAACCATTTTTAGAGCCATTTACTTATAAATCTGTAAAGGGACAGTGGACCTTTATTTGAGCAAAATCATCCATAGCAAAATCGTTAGAAAAAAGGTCTATTTCTGGGATATAATAGCACCTAAACAGTTTTTTTCTTAATAAAATATCATTTATGAAGGTTTTAAGGAGTAAATAATAAAGATAAATGCATTTATATACTTTTAAATCTGGTTTTAACAAAACTAATTTTTCAGCGTTTTTAGATTTTTGAATTGCTTCTTGCGTCTTAATTTTTGATCAATATTTATAAAATTGATAAGGAAGTATCCTGATATTATTTTAAAAGAAACAGTGTAAGCTTTTTAAAATTCGTCTTCATTAAGATAATCAAATTTTACTCTTTTGCTTATTAAAAGGCAAAATTTTGGTGAAAATCGATAAGGAATTTAGAAAAAAATCTGTAAAATATTAATTATTCAAGAGATTTAAAAAATCTTACACAAATTTGTTTATAATTTAGTTTTAAGCGATAAAAATGCAAAATCAAGAAAATATCTCAAAAATTAAGACACGAGGAGCATTTTAAAATTTCGTTTAAAAATTTAAATTTTTGTACAAAAAATTAGAAATTTTAATAAGGTTGGATATTTTTTGAAGATATTTTATATGCTTTTGGTGAAATGAATATATGCACAAAATTTCATATTGCTATGATGAAAATAAATAAAATAAATTTTTAACGTCACCGTCCCCTTAAATGCTAGAAATGATAACAAAATTCGTCGCAAAAAAAGCACGCCTTTTCAAGAAGTTGCTTCAGTGACAACCATTCTTTATGTATATACATATATATACATATATATATATATATAAATTTAATTCACCATGAACAATTATAGCTCTATTGGCGCAAAAAGCACCTCATAAATAATAATACAAATTATATTTCATATTTTAGAAATGAAAGTAATAAAATTCAAGGATTAGAGTGTATAAAACAAACAAAAGTATACAGAAGGATATTATTTACTTTAATTAAATTTCAACAAAAAGCTTTTGACTACCTAAAAATGAATAAAAATTTAAAGAGTATTTATGATCTTTTTCCTCTTAAAAATTGCATTATTTCAATAGCTTTAAATTACTCAAAACCAATCAGTAGTAAGATTTTTAATTACAGATAAACAGCTTTTCTGGAGTCTGATAAGTCTTTAAATTGTTTTTGTAATCAGAGTTTGAAATCAGATTTTGTAAATTTTATTGATATCATTATGCTCATATAATAACCGGCAATTTAGATATAATTAAAAATAAAAATATACAATATTTGATGAGTTTTGGAACTAAATGTATAATTATTAGCAAGATTAGTTATAATAGATAAAGCAGCCTATAATTTTGCTTTAACTTAAAAGAAATTTTACATACATGTGAAACAATTAACAATTAACTATTAACTATAAACAAGATACAAACAAGAAAAACCAGTCTGTCCTCATCATAGGAAGGACAGACAAGTTCAACCCCACCCCCCTTTTTCACAAAAGTTTAAATTGTTGCTGGCTTCTGAATGCCAGCCAAACCTGCATTCAAAAATAATATATAAGAACAAAAATATCAGTTTCAATAAGAAAAACAATTTAATCAACATAAAAATATAAATTAAAAAACTTATTTAAACACTACAGAAACAAGAATTAATATAAAACAATATCTGTCATGATATAAAGGAATCTATTATATTTTAAACTATTATAATTTTAAAATTATCAAGTAAAATGAATGCAGCATTTGCTTGGCTTCCTCACTTATCTGCTAAAAAAAGAACAGTAAAACCTGTTAAAATATCCCTTGCCTGTAAAATCCCATATTAACAAGAATTAGATTAATCATTTACATTGTCTATGTAAAATTTTTTCAAGTTATAGCAAAATTATTGGCAGCTTTATTACTAATCTTGCTAATAATTATAAATTTAGCTCCAAAACTCATCAAATATTTTATATTTTTATTTTTTATTATATCTAAATTGCCGGTTATTATATGAACATAATGATTATCAATAAAATTTACAAAATCTGATTTCAAAATCGGATTACAAAAACAATTTAAAGAACTATCAGACTCTAGTAAAGCTGTTTGTCTGTAATTAAAAATCTTACTACTGATTGGTTTTGAGTAGTTTAAAGCTATTGAAATAATACAATCTTTAAGAGGAAAAAGATCATGAATACTCTTAAATTTTTTTTTCATTTTTAGGTAGTGAAAATCTTTTTGTTGAAATTTAATATTAAATTAAACAATATACTTCTGTATATTTTTGTTCGCTTTTTACGTTTTTTTTATGTTTTTGTTTGTACTCTTATTGTTTTGTTTTTGTTGATTAGCATACTAAGCCTAAGAATTTACAAAAATATGCATAAATATGTTGCGAAAATATCTAGAAAATATATGAGACATTATAAATGCAAAAACAAAAGATGAAAAACTTATGTTGTTAATTATGCCGACAATCCCAATGATATATTAAACTATATAAATGTAGAATATCACCGATAACAAAATTCCATTTTACCTCATAATAAGAACAAAACTATCTTAATAAATTTATTATAAAATATACATTTCCAGGGCTCGCACCGTTCCTAAAATTTTCACACGGAGGTACCAGTATTTTAAATGAAAAATATTCAACAAAGGTCCGTTTAACATCTACGATAAAATTATATAATAAATATTACCGTTAAAAAATTGTGGTAGGCAAGTACTAAAATTTTATGAACAGCACGAACCCTGCATTTCACAGTGTATTTGCCTTGCAAACGTTCTGAAAGTGTGATGACACATTGCGCAAAGGGTTTTGTTTAATATTTATTTCATACAAGTTATCCTTTAATTAAAAATGCAAATTGTTAATATACAATTATTAAATCCTACAATAGATGGCTGTCCCAGTAAGTATAAATTTAAAATTAAAATAATTACAAAATTAAGCTATTTATTTTAACCAAATTAAAAATGTTTAAATCACGTTATTTAAATAAAATTTAAATTCTAAACTTTTAAAAATCCTAAATTTAAGAAAATCAGTGGAAATTTAAGAAAAAAAAATCGAAAAGCGAAAAAATTGCTATAAAATTAAATATAAAATGCTGACTCACAAAAATATCGAAAGGTTTTTAAAACAGTAAGAAAGTCGCATTCTAAAAAATTTTATAAATCTCAGATGAACGTAAACCTTTTAATCATCATCATAATTAACCATTTTCGATCTACTGCTGGATGTAGATCTCCGCCAGATTTTTTCTAATATTTCCTGTCAAGTGCTTTCGTCATCCATTTTAAACTAGCCACTGTTCTAATTTCGTCACTCCATCTTACTTGTGGTCGTCTGCTTGGTCGTTTTACATCTCTGGGATACCACTGTTGTATATTTGTGCTCCATCTATTGTCTTGTCTTTGGTAAAATAAGAGAGGTTGTACCCAAATCCCTCCACGCTGGCCAAGCCGTATTGGAGGAAGCCCATCCGCGTTCATTCCCCTTGCTCTAGGCAACAGTACTAACAGGCTGTACCGATGGAAGGTGCGGATTGGACATTAAGTCTCTGCTCCCAGTCCATTCCTTTAAGTCTTCCTTGAAGGCAATTAAAGGGTCTTCTCTTGGTTAATAAACAGAGAAAATTAAACAACCCAAACCTGTTAATATAAGCCTTTAAATTAGCCAAAATTACGACATTTCCTATTATTAAATCCATCTTAATATGAAAACTTAAGGTTTCAGCATCAGGGATCAGAACCTCGTATTTTATTAGCGTGATGCTTAACCTAAGAAATATGATGTCTACAATAAAAATGTTGAAATTAATGTTCTCTTTTAAAATTTAAATCAAAAAAATGAACGAATGCCATTGATGAATTTGATTTAAATAAAATTATAAATGTCTTCAATATTTTATAATGTGTGTTTGTGTTATTGTCGTGTGAGACGATATATTCAGCTGTAAGTATATAAAATTTGAAGTATCTGATATAAACAGTTTTTGTCTGCGGAGTCTGAACCGAACAGATAGACAGAGGAAAGAGACAAATAGGTTTTCGTCATATGAACGAAACCATAAAAAGTGGTGCGATATAGCATAAAATGTGATAGATTGCATTTTTTTCGATACATCTTTATCATTAAAATAATCTAATACAAAAATTCCAGTTTTAAAATTTTGGTCTGAGGACATTACTTTTGAAACTCACGTCCTCCTTTGTATTATATTCTATTCTCTAGTGTATTTAAGTTCATTTCATCAAATAACATAACATATTATTTTCTGTCAAGTTAAACAGCATTTTTCCTGAAATAGTTAGTGAGACATATTTTTTTAAAATATTTAATGCTTTGCATTGAGACGGACATTTTCTTATTAAGGTGTTTTCTTAGACCTATAATCTAGATCTTTTTCTCAAACCAAAACTAATTCTATAGTGTAATAGAATTGCATCTGAACGGATCTGAAAACATGAGTTAAAATTTTAAAGTTATCTCGTAATCGGTTCTTACTTTAAAGCTTTTGTGTATCTTACTATTCAATTTGAATCATTCTGTGCCATATAGTTTGAAAAGTTTTACGATTTCACGCTCTGTTTAACTAAAATAAAATACTTTTAAGAGAAATGGAAAACTTTTGTTTCACAGTGCAATGTTTAAATAGTTTTTCCCAAACATTATGTTCTTGTTCCCTCTTTTTACTGTTATCTAAATATTATGTTACTTTATACATTATATGGTATTTTGTGAACTGTTTCACAGTTAGTCATGCTTTTAAAACATATGGAGGTTATAAGAGTGTAAAAAGTTTTGGTTACAGCTTTCTATTTTCGAATATCCTTTTCGCAGATATGTATCTGGTGTTTGATTTTTAAAGAATGTACGTTATATTAATTACAGTAATGAAAAAGTGTAAACTAAAACTTGAAAACAATAAAACATAGGTTTATTTGTCTCTTTTTATTTCCGTAATCAAATTTATTAATTTTACTTTCGTAATCAAAATTATAGCTCGAGCTACTCAATGATTATGCATAAAAAATTAACATATATATATATATATGCATGTAGTATGTAAATGAGTCCGTGATAAATTGAGTGATGGCGTTTCATATTCAGGGCGGCTTTAAAATATTTTTATTTACTGTCGACTCTCGTTAATTCGAACTCGTCGGGACCACAAAAAATGTTCGAATTATCCGAACTTCGAAATATGGAAAATATGAAAAAAACATGCTTAATAAGGTACTATTACAAAGGAACTAATGTTATAGTGTTTTTTAAACTTATTTCGTTTGTTATCATTGGAATATGACTTAATATTAAATTAGAATATATAAATACATGAACTAATTAAAAGGTTAGAAACAAGCACAAATGAAGAAAAATTTAAAGCGTCACTGATGGACAGACGAGGCACTAAGAAAGTGGATATCAAATGCATTGGATTATATGTATATTCGTTCGGAACAACTTTTACAAAATTCAAAGAAAGAAATTTATTCAAATGATTTGAAATCCGTGAGAAAGAAAAAAATATGAAAAATTGGAATTCTCGTTAGTTAGAATTAAACGAAGTCGAGAGAAAATGAGTTCTAATTAATGAAAAGGTTGAACGTTATTCTGCAATTGAAAATTTCGGGACTTCATGTTTAGCTCGAATTAAGCGAAGATGCGAATTATCCGATTTCGAATTAACGAGAGTCGACTGTATTCAATTTGAAAATGATTCGAGTAAAATAAAACAAAGAATAAAGCCCATTGTTCTGTTTTAAAAGTTTCAATTTACAAGTTTTAGCAATTAGATGTTTTTTTTTATCTATAATCTCTATCGTTATTTCAAACCAAATTTGAATCTATAGTGCATAGAACTGCATTTTAAAAGATCTGAAAATATGTGTTAAAATTTACAAGTTATCTCGTAAGCGGTTCTTATTTAAAGGCTTTGTGTATCTTTCCATTCAATTCGAGTCATATTATGCCAAATACTTTGAAAAGTTTTACGATTTCACGCTTTGTTTAACTAAAATAAAATACTTTTAAGAGAAATGGAAAACTTTTGTTTCGCAGAGCAATGTTTGAATAGTTTTCCCCAAAACTAATGTTCTCTTTCAGTCTTTTTACTGACATCTAAATATTATGTTACTTTATACATTATAATGTATTTTTTGAACTGTTTCACAATTAATTATGCTTTTAAAACATTTGGAGGTTTTAAGAGTGTAAATATTTTTTATTACAACTTTCTATTTTCGAATTTTCTTTCGCCGGTATGTATCTGTTGTTTGATTTTTAAAGAATGGATTTTATATTACTTACAGTAACTAAAAAGTGTAAATGAGAGCATTAAAACAGTAAAAAATAGGTTTCTTTTTTCTGTTTTTATTTCCGTAATTATATTTACGAATTTTGTTTTCGTAATAAAAATTATAGTTCAAGCTACTCATTGATTGTAAATAAAAAATTAACATATATTTATGAAAAAAACACGTAATATATAAATTAGTTCGTGGTAAATTGAGTGATGCCGTTTCATATACAGGGCAGCTTTAGAATATTTTTATTTATTTAATTTAAAAATGATTCGCGCAGAGTAAAAAAATGAATAAAGCTTAATCTTCTGTTTTAAAAGTTTCAATTCACAAATTTTAGCAATTAGGTGTTTTTCTTTTATCTATAATCTCTATTTTTTATTTCAAACCAAATCTAAATCTATAGTGCATATAACTGCATTTAAACAGATCTGAAAATATGTGTTAAAGTTTAAAAGATATCTCGCATGAGGTTCTTATATTAAAGCTTTTGTGTGTTTTTCTATTCGATTTGAATCATACTATGTCAAATACTTTGAAAAGTTTTACGATTTCACGCTCTGTTTAACTAAAATACAATACTTTTAAGAGAAATGGAAAACTATTGTTTCGCAGTGCAATGTTTAAATAGTTTTACCGTACAATAATGTTCTCGTTGCGTCTTTTTACTCGTATCTAAATATTATGTTACTTTATACATTATTTTGTGAATTGTTTCACAGTTATACTTTTAAAATATGTGGAAGCTATAAGAATGTAAAAATTTTTTATTACAATTTTCGAATTTCGAATTTCCTTTTCGCAGGTATGTATCCATTGTTTGATTTTTAGAGAATAGATTTTATTTTATTTGCAGTAACTAAAATGTGTAAATTAAAACATTGAAAACAGTAAAAAGTAGGTTTATTTGTCTAGTTTTATTTCTATAATCAAAATTAAAGCTCGAGCTACTCAATGATTATGAATAAAAAATTAACACATATATATATATATATATATATACGTACGTAATATATAAATGAGTACATGATAAGTTGAGTGATGGTGTTTCATATAAAGGGAGGTATTAGAAACTTTTTACTTATTTAATTTAAAAAGAATTTGCATAGAATCAAAAAAAAGAGAGAGAGAGAAATAAAAGGAAGAATAAAAACTGTTTCTCTGTTTTAAAAGTTTCAATTTATAAATTTTAGCATTTAGGTGTTTTTTTAGATCTATAATCTCTATCTTTTTTTTCAAACCAAAACTAAATCTATACTGCAATAGAGCTGCAATTTAACAGATCTGAAAATATGTGTTAAAATTTAAAAGTTATCTCGTAAGAGATTCTTATTTTAAAAATTTTGTGTATCTTTCTACTCAATTCGAATCATACTATGTCAAATACTTTGAAAAGTTTTTTACGATTTCACGCTCTGTTTAAGTAAAATAAAACACTTTTAAGAGAAATGGAAAACTTTTGTTTCAGAGTGCAATGTTTAAAGAGTTTTCCCCAAAGTAATGTTCTCGTTCGGTCTTTTTACTCACATCTAAATATTATGTCACTTTACTTATACACTATATTGTATTCTGTGAACTGTTTCGCAGTGTGTTATACATTTAAGTCATATGAATGTTTTAAAAGTGTAAAAACTTTTCATTACATCTTTCTATTTTCAAAGTTCCTTTCGCATGGATGTACCTTTTGTTTAATACTTAAAGAATGGATTTTATATTAACAAGATAGAACCCGTCGAATTTCGACGAAAGAAAATGTTTAATAAGGAACTGTCTCATTGATTTATAATAAAATCTGCAAAATTAGTTACAAAAATGCATCTTATATTATTAAATCAAACTCTTAAACAAATGCTATTTAACCTAAAGTTAACAAAATATTTCGAAAAAACTCAGTTGTAAAAATTGTTAAAAATAAAATTTAATCATAAATGTAAATAGTAAAGAATAATGCAGATGTATTATTATGAAACTATCAATTAATGCTCTTAAGTTAGAATTCCATATGAAAAAAGCACACTTTGACTCAAACATAGAAATTATTTCCCTTGAAATCTATACAAGACATCATTTTCACTATGTAAAAATTTGCATATGTACATTTCATATCTGCATTCACCTTTTTTTAAATTGTTATTTTAATTGGATCTTTTGTTTAAATACTTGAAGTAGGTGCTATTAGCTGAAAAATATATAAAACTATTTATATTCGTTTAAGTGTAAATTAAATTTGTGTAAACGAACCCATACTTCACCGGATTTTACAACAGACGTCATTTTTGATACAGCACGTATTTAAATTTCATTTTCTTTCTCTTTTAATGAAAAAATGGCAACATAAAGATACAGTAATCATTTTTTTCTTTTTTCCTTTTGCTTTAAATGGAAATGGAATACTTCTGTTGTCATAATTAAGAAAACGGTATAAAAAATTACAAAAAAATAATGTTCCAAATAAAATTAACATGCAATTTTCAAATAAATTGCATTTAAAAGTAAATTTTTTCCCTATACAAAGCTGTAAAAATTCAAAATGTGATGCTTAAAGTTTAAAAATTTGAATTAGCAAAAATTGGAAAACCGAAAATTCATTTCAAATTTCATTTTGTTGCCTTTCGCAAAATGACCTATACGTTGCACATACATAAGTTTGGCCTTTATAATATAGACTAGCTGGTTTTATCCGCTAGCGGGCCTCTCCGATTATACGTAAATCTCGAAACAAATGATCCTCGAACCGTGTCCCTGCTGCCTCCACCTCCGTATAGAATGCGTGCTGCGCACACACTTCCGAATATACCAGTTTTTTTTCGAACGAAACTTGAACCGTAATAATGTGTAAAACATACGGTATTATGTATTTGATTTAGTAAAAGTAATATTTTATACTATAATAATATATAGTAATATTTTATGCTATAATAACATACAGTAATATTTTATGTAAATTTTCTGGATTCTAATCTAGTCTACAATTATAATGTTTCAGTGTTGAATGACTTATTATTTAATTATAACTAGAATATCTATTTTGGTAAACCCAAAATTTTGAAAATTAGCGAAAACTGTTTAGTTATTTATTTAATTATTTTTTTAAGAATTCCGTACTTATAAAGTGAAATCGGAACCATTATAAGATCACTCCTGTGCATGTATGTCCGTATCTAATAGCCACTCATAAATTATGAAACGTGGAAAGCTCAAAATGTGGGAAGTAATAAAGACTATTGACCCACATATTTACAGATTATGAAACATTTACAAATATGTTGTGGAGGGGGTAGGGTGTTAGTTAAAATACTTGAAGAAAAAAAAATATTTTCTTTGTATAATGTGTGGGGTATCTTGTGAAAGCTTTTGTTACGTTGAACTCAGAAACATATTTCTTATTTTAGTTATTATATTTTCAGATATATTGTCAATAATGTGGTGCAAAAATATGTTAAATCCACCCCAAATCTAATTCTGAATTTATTGAAATTAAAATGATGAAAAAATTAAAGTTTATAAATATTACTTTAAATCTTGCAGCAAAACTATAGCGATTACTCAAGGTGGCACAGTTTTTGACAAAAGCCCTTTTTTCTTTTACATACGAATTTCGATTTGTGAGCATTCGGGAGTCTTGAGGGGCGTTGTAAGTACCTAGCAAAGCTCAAATGTAAAAGCATTGTTGATTTTTGAAAAAAAATCGTCGGTAATTAGCCGAGACATTAACTTTTACAGACATGGACGGTTTGGACATAAAAAATGATGAGAGTGGCATATTTTGTATACAATCGGTTTTTAAAGCTTAGAACAACTTTTAATAATATATTTGTGTAATGCAATACCCAGTAGCAGTAAGAAAAACAATAAACTTCATATTGTTACAAGCATACTAATTTCATTAGAATTGATCACATAAATCAGGGTTCGTACGCATGAAAATTATAAAAATATGTCCATTTTTGTACCAGGATATATTTTTTAAAGTATCGTTTGCCTTATTTAATGTAAAACGTTTCTTTCTTCGGATAGAGCGGCCACTACATTGCGAAATTTCTGGTATAAAAATGTTTAATTTGTTTTTATTCCATATGCATGCCAACCCTTCATAAATACTATGGGATTTACTTGGATCTCTCATTAAGATTCTTGTGTATTTAAAAGTTAATTAAAAATCTATCTGGAAAAACGTTCCACGAACTAAAGCGGCTTTCGAAAATTGCAAGTTCCTTTCTACATAAGCACATTTAGTACAATACCAAATTTAGACATTGAACAAGGATTTTGTGATAGCTACACTGTAAAAGGAATAGGTTATTACTACGCTGTAATGTAGTTTTTTGAAATGCTAAATAAAGTTTAAATACACACTACCTTTTATTCTCACTACCGAATTAAGTTCCGTATAAAGACATAAGGATAAGATAAAAAAAAAGTTTTACAGAAAAGCAATATTTTATAATATTTAGGTTTCATATCTTATTGAGCTTTTATGATATACATTCATTCTTACCAATATACTGAAATAGAACCTACTTTGTATAGTATTTTTTAATGTCTTATAATTCTTTTAGCAAAATTTTCTGTTAATGATATATTTAAACTCCTTGAAGATGAAAGCACTTTGTTTAATTTTTAATCTTTTAGCACCTTTTTTTCAAAACAGAAAATTCCCTATATTTGAATTGCGAAAATGTTCCAATTAAGTACGGTAAACTTTACAATGGAAAATAATTGGTGGGAATAGTGAAAATATCTGAGAATTTTAAATAGTACTTATGCCAATCGCTCGTTCCCAAGGGGCTAATAATATATATGTTTATTCTACGGAACTCTCTAAGCACGAGCATTATTCGCAATTGACCGTTTATTTGAGTATAAAATTATTTTATATTTTTGTACACTAAATACGTCCAAAAACAATCTAACATAAAATTTTTCAGTCAAGTATTAAAAAATTGTTTTGAATTTTTTTTTAAATAATTTTTCTTTAAAGCTGGATTAATCCTATGTCAAGAGTTAATAATTAAAAAAAAATCGCTTAATACTTAATAAAGCATTCATTTTTGTATTCTTATAATTTCCGAATATTAACAAAATAGCTTGAAAATATGACCTGTTACATTCGCATTTTTATTAATTTTCGTAAAGATAGAATGTTTCGCAATTCTCGTAAAATGCGATAAATCATTATAATACATTAAACATTCAAATGTTGATAGGGAAGTATTTTAAGCATTAAAAAAGAATGACATATAATATTTTGGAATATGACAGAAATTTTATAATGTTTTTAATAAAGAAGAATTATAAAGTAAAGAATTGAAAAATAATGAAAAATGATGGTGACATTTCGAAAAATATCTATATTTTTTTGGAATATTTCTCTCTTTTATAAATAGAATGAGTGCTGAGAATAAAGCATCTAAAATCTTTCATAAAGTATACATAGAGAAAAAATAAATTACTGCTTGTAAGCTAGTACATTAAATTTAGATTTTAGATATTAAGCCGAAAGGATGGGCGCGGTGTGTTTTCACACGCCATGTCTGAAAATATTAACCATCCGTCTCTTCCTATAAACCGAAATAATCAGGTCCATCAGTACCTGTTCCCAAGGCACCAAGGTTAGGTGCATAGCATATGGAAACACGAATTTAGACTATTTTTTTAATTCTTATAGAACGATTTTATGTGTGCAGATAATAAAAAAAATATGATCCATGTACACAGTAATTATTATGTACACCATGTACACCCTAATTTTATCTTACAAAACACCGATATTCTACACGATTTTATATATACACTGTTAGACATTTATGTTATGTTACTCCATAAAATTGGTGGCCACCTTGCTGCTTCGAATTTTATGGTGTACTTTAACCAATATAACCGGTGTTATTAAACTAATGTGGATGTTACACCAGTAATATATATTTACGTTACCCCATTATATAAGTGAAAAAAACCACTCCTTAAAACTGGAGGCAGCAGGGGCCAGCAATTTTATGGGGTAACATTACATAAATGTCTAACAGTGTACATATATGTGACGATTTAAGGAGAACTCGAATTATTTCCACTGGTTAAAAAGAAACACGCAGTCATGGCAAGCGAGGGAAAAAACAAAATAAAATAATAAATGTAGAAGATCCAATAATTAGTCATGGGCTGCTGTAAATTCATTTATTAAATTCGTGATAATGAGGAAGGAAAAGCTCCTTTTTGCAAAAATTCCATCATTGTTTCAGCGAGCTGTCCTCATCGAAAAAGCAACCCAAGAAATCTTCAGAATCTTCCTTTCATCTCGAGACTTCCCCCTTTTAAACTGAAAAGAAAGTTCTGGAACATTCGGTAACCTCAAACCATCATTCTTTTTATGTAAACAGAATTCTTGTCCAGCTACGAGATTATTTTAAACAGACGATAAATTTATTTTAAAAAAAAATTATTTAACCAATTTATAATTGAATCGGGATTTTAAAATATCTTAGGCAGACGATTTTTATACACATGATTAATTTCAAGAGAAAAGAAAAGAAATGAATTTATTAATATGCAAATTATCGTTGACGGCGGAAAAATAAATAAATAGATAAAATAAAATAATGATATTTTTTAAAGGTATGGGTTTGGAATAAATTTAATAAGACTTTCTTAAAAAGGGTTGATAAAAACATAGAAGAAATCAGTTTTATTTGGAATATTAAGAAATAAAGTTTTAATTAAGAATATTTTTAATTTAGAGCCATCTTTTTAAATTTACGCATACTGGAATAATGTTTTTTAAGGCAAATTAAGAATTTATATCGTCTGCTTAAGGATTAACAGATTAGATTTAGAAACAAGATTTTAATTTAATAATTTGAAGTAAGTACGAAATATTATTATAAGAAAATTAAGATAGTATAAAGGTTAGTTTTGGCGAAAAAATTTTAAATTTGTAATATTATCCCCCCTCCCCAAGACTTTGTATGAAATTGATAGTTAAATAAAACTACAAGTTCAGACAACAGAAATATAATAATTTAGAAAAGTTAAATTTTGGAATAAAACTGTCAAACTCAGGAAGCCAAGAGATGGAAGAAAAGAAAATTAACGCAATATATAAAAAATATTAGCAATTAAAATAAAATAGTTAAGAGAAAATAATTCTGAATTAAATTTAGGTAGGAGCATTTCCCTGAAAGAAATACAATAATGTTACAACATCACTTACCATTTGTAAGTGCATAGGGGATAATACATATAATAACAGTAAATAAGTTATGAATATTAATAAGCAAGAGATAAAAATATAATAAAAACAATAAAAGTTCGTTCTCATGGAAGTTTAAATAACTACAATGACTTAATGCATAGTTTATTTTAAATAAGTCCTTTAAATGAAAAGAGTCTTTCAAGAATATATAAAAGAGTCTTTTTCAATGTCCAGTGAATACAGTCTCTTTAATTAAATATCTCCAAATCTAGTTTAAGCTTTGTTTTTTATGTTATGTTGGATCCAACATCTTTCAATAATATATCAATTTTTCAATAATAAATAGCATCACTCTCAATATCAATAATAAATAATATAGAAAAATTTAAATAATAACAATGACAACAATAATAAGTAATAGTATAATAAGACTCCATATCCTAATATTTTTCAATAAGAGTATAATTAATACTAAACTTTATCATAGAAATCATAATAATAATAATAATAGTAAAACAAGAGTATAATCAAAAGAAAATATCACTATTTGTTTATTATTGATAGGGAAAATATTGGTTGAGGATAAAAATAATTACATAGCAACTAAATAATTTTCTTATCTTCTAATAGCATAAGAAAGTATTTTTTGCTAGCCGAAAGTATAAATAAAAAAAATCATAATAATTCCAAAATCCAAATAAAATTAAATCTAACTATTTAGAAAATGGACTCTCAACCAGTATTTCCTTACAATAATTCCTCTCTGATACTCTTTTACAAAATTGTCAAATTTGGTTATAAGTTCTCAAATGTCAAATGTAGAATAATGTTTTATAGACACATGGTTTATAAACTTCAATAATAGAATACAAATAGGAATAAAAGGTGTCATTCTTAATTGAGAAATGGAAATAAAAATAGTGTGCTTTTTTGAAAAACTTTTAATAGCTGTAGTTTTCACAATCACTGAAAATCACATATTATGTTATAGGTTTGAGTAGAATCATTAGATTTTATAACTGTTATAACATAAATATCTGCTGAATAAATAGAATAATACTAAGGTCAAATACATGAGTAAATATAGTTAGACTTAAACACCCTTAAATTTAATTTATCAACATCAATTTGAAAGCTTTTACAATCAAAGTGTTCACCTTATGCCTGCATAAGGAGCCCAATCTAACCCCAAAAACTCCCAAAAACAAGTAATATTCTTGTAGGCCTCCAAGAACATACCTGCTAATGTTGAAAATTATGGTGATAAACTATTTAAAGAATAAGAATTAAAATTTAATCTATTGTCTTGACTTTAGTTTGATCTAGTGATTGTGATTGTATCTGAGGTTTGTTTGTTTTTTGGGTTGCTCATGAAACAGTTTAAAATCTTCGGGTGAAAAATAGGGTCTTAACTTAGAAACATGCACAATAACTGAATTCTGTCCTGTCTCATAATTAAATTTATCTATTTCATAAGTTACATCAGAAAGTTTATTTATAATTTTATATGGTCCAGAGAAAGTAGGTTCTAATTTTCGAGTGTTAGGGTATTTAAATTCTTCATAAATTACAGAGTCTTGTATTTTTAATGGGAATTCGACAAAATGTCGATCATAGAGTCTTTTACTTTTAAGGTGAAATTCCTGAGTTCGCGCTTTCGCAATTTTGAGGGCTTTGTCTACTGGTGTTGTATACATTTTAATTGCCTCACACAAAGCCATTACCCACCATTTAAAAAAAAAAATTGAATCAAAATTATCGTGAAATTGTGACTATATTTAGCTGTTAACATTAACCAGAAATTTTATCTAATAAAATAGAAATTGTAAACATCATAGTTATACCTTATTATTACAAACTTGCCCTTAATCGTGCATAGAAATATCATAATAGTCTTAATAAGTAACAGTAAATATCTTAAGAACATCATACTCCTCAATTAAATCCTTAAGAATAAAATATTTCAATCTCCAACACATAATAATGATAATAATAATACTCATAAATAGGTAAGTAAGTAAGATTCACAGATAAATAATCAAATAAATAAACCTGACAAACAGAGAACTATCTACAACGAATGGTAATTTATAATTATTTGTACATCCATACACAATTAATAGTCAAATATTATGAGAATTACTTTGTGAGATATTTGGAAGAGTATCAGAGGATGGCAACTCACTCTTAAAAATACATTCTCTTTCCCAATGAAAAGCATTACTCACACCCCTATTTGTGCATATCCTACAAGGTCTTGAAGGGTATGAATTCTCAATATAATTATTTTGACAAATTCTAGGTCTTTGAAACTGAGGTTGCTTTTGGGGAATCCAATTCCTAGATGTATTATTGGGCCTAACTGGCTGAATCCAGGGCCTAGTTGGTTGAAAAGGTTGAAACTTTTGTCTAGCTGATGGTTGATTTATTACTTGGTTTGAAACTAGTGGGGTGGAAACTTCCACGAATTGTTTGACAACCCGGTACCATTCTGTGGTACTACTAGGAGGATTTATAATAATACTGTTTTTGAATTCTGGTTTTAAACCATCAGTTAAACCTTGTAATAGTATATTTTCACTAAGATGTAATTTCCTACCAATTTCCACTTTCTTACGAAAATAAGTTTCTAAATTGTCTAAATTATCTAATTTCAGGTTTGAAAAATCAGAAAAACTCGGGATGTCTAATTGAATGAATCTTTCTATCAAAATTTTCTTAATTTGTTCATAATCCGTACAATTTAAACAGTCATTGATATAAATTTTTTGCGCTTCCCCTTTCAGATATTGCGCAATAGAATTAAATTTCCATTCTAGATTTTTCTTTTCCTTTTCACATGTTGTATCAAAATAAGTTAACCACGACAAAATGTTCATTCCAGAACTCGGATCAAACGGTACGAACTTAGGATCTTCCATAATTTTTTGATTCTTACTCATTAGAATAAATGAAGCACTTCTATTTTCTTTATTAAATCCCGATCGTAAAATCATTCGCAATAAATTTCAAAGTTAATAATTTCTATCAATTACATATTTTTTCAAAATTACTATATCAGATCCATAACATACAATAAATAATAGAATAAATAATAAATTAGTAAATTAATAAATTAACTTCAAATTACTCTCATCAATAAAATAATAAATAAATAAATAAATAAATAATAAATACTTTCCATCAATCATAAATAGAATAGAAATAATAATCAAAACATTTAATAAAATAAACTTACAGTTCACGAAAAATCTTCAATAAAATCCATTCTTCATTAAATTCCTCATCAAATACCTTTCGCATACTCACCACTTTGAAGTCCTTAATTTTCAAAAATTTGTCATTATGACCATGATTATCTTGAGTCATCAGTTACACATAAACAGCAAAAAGGTGGAATATCAGGCCTCAGGAATTCACGAGATATTTAGAAGAAATCTTTCAAACCACTCGGACAGAAAGCTGTTTAACATTAAAATCTCCTCTGTTACATTCACACGAGGAATCAAAAGATAATGGCAATTCTTGCTTAATAACACTTTCAACCATGGCGGGAAAAATTTTCGGCGATTCATATTTTTGTCATCACTTCGTTTCAGTAGATTCATTAGATTCATTTACATAGCATTTTACTTCTTCAGTAGATTCATTTCAAAATCCGAAACAGGCACTAGCACAGGCATTACCTATCCTGTCGACTTTTCGATTAGTTGTGACGATTTAAGGAGAACTCGAATTATTTCCACTGGTTAAAAAGAAACACGCAGTCATGGCAAGCGAGGGAAAAAACAAAATAAAATAATAAATGTAGAAGATCCAATAATTAGTCATGGGCTGCTGTAAATTCATTTATTAAATTCGTGATAATGAGGAAGGAAAAGCTCCTTTTTGCAAAAATTCCATCATTATTTCAGCGAGCTGTCCTCATCGAAAAAGCAACCCAAGAAATCTTCAGAATCTTCCTTTCATCTCGAGACTTCCCCCTTTTAAACTGAAAAGAAAGTTCTGGAACATTCGGTAACCTCAAACCATCATTCTTTTTATGTAAACAGAATTCTTGTCCAGCTACGAGATTATTTTAAACAGACGATAAATTTATTTTAAAAAAAATTATTTAACCAATTTATAATTGAATCGGGATTTTAAAATATCTTAGGCAGACGATTTTTATACACATGATTAATTTCAAGAGAAAAGAAAAGAAATGAATTTATTAATATGCAAATTATCGTTGACGGCGGAAAAATAAATAAATAGATAAAATAAAATAATGATATTTTTTAAAGGTATGGGTTTGGAATAAATTTAATAAGACTTTCTTAAAAAGGGTTGATAAAAACATAGAAGAAATCAGTTTTATTTGGAATATTAAGAAATAAAGTTTTAATTAAGAATATTTTTAATTTAGAGCCATCTTTTTAAATTTACGCATACTGGAATAATGTTTTTTAAGGCAAATTAAGAATTTATATCGTCTGCATAAGGATTAACAGATTAGATTTAGAAACAAGATTTTAATTTAATAATTTGAAGTAAGTACGAAATATTATTATAAGAAAATTAAGATAGTATAAAGGTTAGTTTTGGCGAAAAAATTTTAAATTTGTAATATATATATTGGTGTAGAATATCGATGCACGCACTGTAAGATAAAATAAATTTACGGATAAATATTTGTATTAAAAACTATCCTTTTGCATTCATATACTCTTTGTCGTAAAATGGACAACTACATTTAAAATTATAAACCATCCATTTTCAGTCTTTCTGCATTTAGTGATGTTTACCAAATAAATTAATAGTCTATGCGTTGTCTAGTTCTTAACAATAAATCAATAAAATTAGAACCGAAAAATAAATCTTAAACATTGAGCTATTCATAAATCTAAGTATATATTAATATTAAAATGTATGAAAAAAAATGGAGGCTAATAAAAAAGGTGTTAAGCGAAAACGAAAATGAATTTATAGGTTTTTGGTATCATCAATTATATTAGACATGTTGACTTTTTATTTATAATTAAATATATATATATATATATATATATATATATATATATATATATATATATATATATATATATATATATATATATATATATATATATATTAGTCTTTCAGTAAAATATGCTACTCATAAATCATTTTGGAAGCTTCGTGAAAATTGTTAGTAAAATGCTAAATAATAAAAAAATGATGGCGAATATCTTTTTATTGATAATCGATTATAAAACATCTGCTTCATAACAGAGTATAATAGCATGCGAAGAAATAAGTTTGCAGTAAGTATTTCGATATATATTATTTACTGTTTTTTAAATTGATTAAAATAATATTTAAGGGGATTCCATCTCATTATACTGCCAATGATCACTATTTAAAAAAATGTCTGTGCCTAGGGTGTCCCAAAAAAGACTAATGGATTTCAAATTCAATAAATGGTACACGGTGACAGATATAACAAAAAATCTTGCACGAGGTTTATGTATAATGTATTTCTTTTACTGTGGATTTTGATTTTAATTCGAATTTAAAATAATACATGGTGCTGAGAGATATGGGTGTTCAGTCCACGCCCAATGTTTGGTACTTCGGGAATTTATTCAATTTATTTTATTCTCCTTTTTTGCATAGAAGAAGTGAGAGGGCAACAAATGGACGATTATTGTTTGCAGCGACATCTGTCGCTGCTATTTTTATCTGAAACTATGAATTGCAGCATAAAGGCTTCTGGAATTATTCATGACACTCCTCTATGATTTTTTTAAATATCTGTCACGTTTTGAAAGTTATTAAAGTATAAAATTCATCAGTTATTTTTGGGACAACAGGTGTAAATTTGACTTATCATATGTACAGTTTTCGAAAATCAATGTATTGAAATATATGAATATCAGATTTAACATAGCAATAGTTATTCATGGATAGTTAAGTAATACACCTTTTACGAATGGCATGTTCAAATACGAAGATATTGTAAGTAAACATTGCAAGAGGATTTTTTTTTATATTTAATTACTGTAAAAACTCAACCCATTTATGTCTCATTCACAACACGCTTCGAATTTGAATAAAATTGCATAGTTTCCTTTTTTTCTAACAGAAAATTGTATAAAATAAATATTTAAACATGTCTTTATCAATTGCCGAAAGCTTCTTTCGGTTTTTATAGACGTTTCTTTTTTTATCAGTGTACAATAGAAAAAGGAAGTTATTTTTTATTTTTTATTTAAATTAAATATTTGTTATTATCCTACGTATTGCAGTCGCTAAAAAGTGTTGAATATGCAAAATATAAGTAGTGCGAATTGAACTGTGTTTAAGCGTTGGAATTTCTTACAAATTTGAAATTCTGAAAGCAGTTCAGCACAAGCACTCCTAGTGCTTCAGATTTTGAAATCAAAATTTTAAGATTAGTATAAGCTTTTGAAAGCAGTTACTGAGATACAAAAAATAACGGTAAAAAGTAGTCGTTTTTTATTGCATAGTCTAAAGTCTACTTTGTAGACTCTTTTTTAACTTGTTCAAAACTTTTTTTTTAACCCTCCAAGCGTCTTGCAAATGGGTAAATTTGTTATGTTGTTTTCTCTGCATTTTGTCTTAATTGCTAATAAAATATGATTCTTTCAATATTACATAAAAAACCTTATTTAGGAATATAAATGTAATCCTTGAGAGTCTTAATCATTCTTCAATGCTTTGAAAATTCATTAAATTTATAGAATTATAATATTTTAAACATTGCTTACATTGCAGTGAAACCTGGAGCTTAGTGTACGGAATATTACTGGCCAAACGCTGAGAGGGTTAATGTTTAAAATTTGTTTTCAAGAAAATACTGACATAAAGAATAGTTTTAGCGAAAAGCATAAAAGAATCGACCAATTTTTCCGTTTTTTATAAAACCTTTGAAATTTTGGACTGTAAACTTTAATTACGCCAGTCGTCTTTGGAAAACATTTGGGACCCTTAATTTCCCATTTAATATTGTTCATATTAATGAGTAGGGGAAAGGTGGGGTAAAACCGGGTTGGTTGATAAAACAGGGAACTAGGCTTTATGGCCTTATATGAAGCAGGATCTAGCCGAAATTTTTAGAATTACTTTTAGATGAGCGGCATGCCAGCTTCCAATAACTAGAAGTCGTGTAAAAGAACTTATTTCGCAGTGATGTATTTTAAAAGATTTTACGTGAAAATGTAAAAAAAAATTCGACGTCTGCAATATTACGTTACCAATCCTAAATACCTAATAGTTTAGATTATCTAAGTATAACCTATAATAGTCTATTATTTACTCGTCATTTTAACGTTTTGTATTAGTGTGTAAGACTTATCTGAACAACGCTAGGCTAACATTTCATCAAAATAGTGTGGTCAGACAAAACCGGAATGTAGATGGACGGACATAACCGGGAAGTTTAGGCTTTCTGCCAAACTCATTTATTTGCATGATTGAAATAGAATTAACTTGTTTATGCATTGTTTGACAAATTATAAATATTTAAGAAGCATACAAAAAAAATATTTAAATTAAGTTGTTATATATAAGATTTTTTTGTCATTTCTATTACAATATCTAACTTTATTTCAATCCCCTAAGAATTAGAATTCGAACAAGAAGGGAAAAAAGGATGTAAAAGCAAGACAAGAAGACCTTAACCCTGAAATGAAGCTTTCCTTGATGACAGAAAAAAGTAAAAAAAAACATATGTGGAAAAAAAAGACCTTGACATTAAAAGAGGAGGAAAAATGCCTGAGGAGTGAAGCATGCATCTTTTGCAACGGCTTACATGAACAATCTAAATCTAAGGAGAGTTGGATACAATGCCTTCATCACAGAGGGTGGGCACATAAAGAATGCAGCAATGCAAATGAACAAGATAAAATTTTCATTTGTGATTTTTGTGCCTAACAACTTTAATTCTAAAAGCATAACTTAACTTATTTTTATTTTATATAGATTTGATATAGATCCACATTCTATAAGTATAATATGTCAATTTTCCTTTAATAAATAGCATTATTTCAAAATCACAATGTGCTTTTAATTATTTTTTCAAGTTCCCGGTTTTATCCGCCCTGGTCGGACAAAACCAGGACATTGCACACTTCTAAAAAAAGTTTTGTTGTGATCTCACTTTCTGTTATTCGTGACTGAATGAACACTTTTTTTCCTAAGGAATCAATTTATCGTTTTAATACAAATTTTGACTGTTTTATTCACATAGTGCACAATAGTAAAAAGAAAAACATTAGGGTCCCGGTTTCATCCGACTTTCCCCTACTATCATATCTAAACATTTTGCCCAATAGTTGTCCAGATTCATCCTGTATATTTTTAAGTTAAATTTTAATCTGTTTTGAATTATTTTAAACCTAAAAACAATTAAATTTATTGTTTATGATAGAAATTTTAGCCTTTGAAAACTCACGAAAAACTAAAGTTCAAAATAAGAAAAATATCACAAAACTTACATGTTCACCATGGAATTCTAACTATTTGTTTCATAGTTTTAGGAAACATGAATATATGCGAGCAAAAATATTTTTAAAAGTAGATTTTTGAATATTTTCATAATAAACGTTTGAGAGGCTATCTTTGGCGTAATGGACTAGGAACTTTGAATATATTCTTTAGTTAGTTTTTCAAGATGCCATGCAGTATAGATATGAGTGCAAAGTAAATATGCAGGAAGAAGTTTCTTTTTCAAAAATACTTGCAGCATTTATGATCCTAACCTCAGGCTGTTTTGCGGATAAGACATGTTTATATGATATACTATTCTGAATGCGCTGTATTTCTGAAAATCTCAGAAGATTCAAAATAAAATTTTCATACTAAGTAAATTCTTTGGACGAAATGGTGGGATTGCCACAATAATGAGGATCATTATTTAGTCGTCTTTTTTTATTGTCAGTCAGCTCCCCGTATACTTATATTTCATGTTTTAGATATACAAATTGTAATAAAACATATATTCAATAGAATATAATTTTATGTGTACAATATTAATTACCTAATAACAGTTTTATCCATCTCCAATAGATACCTTTATTTTGTGCTACGGTTTCACTTCTTAATAAAAATTCTTAATAAAGCAAAAAAGAAAGAAAATTAAATTTAACCTTTATGATTTTTCACGCTATTACTGTTTTCAGGAGTGTTTCTTTCAGATTTTCAGAAAGATCTACGAATATTGCCTCTATTTTCTATTAAGAAAATATCTGTAGAAAATCTGTAGGCCCATTTGTAAATCATTCTGACGATATTTGTAAGGATATCTGTAAAAAAAAATCTGCAGATTGTTTTGAGGTAAAGCTACATCTGCAAAATTCCTTCGGATTTCCATACATTTTCTGGAGAAAGAAGAGTCTTTTAGATAATCTTAAGATTTTTTTAGTGGGATAGAGTCCAATTTTCACACTAAACCGCACATGATCACTCACTGAGTGTTCAATATTTATTCTTTAAAAATAATTGCATTTAATGTCAGCATATATGAGCACTAATGAGAGCATCAAGTGTATTGTTTAATTTCTGCTTATCATCATTCGAGCATGCATGTGAGCAATTGCAAATATTTATTCACAGCCCCCATAATAAAATCAGTGTTTCCCTATTCGGATACAATAGCGTGCATTTCCATAAATTCAATTAAATTTAATGACTAAATGTTGGTTACACATATTTGGAATTTATTTTAAGAAACTGTATTATAAGAAATCTGAAAATATGTACATATTATATATTTCCTATTTTATAGATCAGATGAGTTTGGATATGCAAAATATTTCATAAAACCTATTTAATCCCCTGGCCGCCGAGCTAAAGGGCAAAATTGTAAAGTTTTCTCTTTAGTTTAGTAAAAATATTAAAAGAAGATGTTTTTTCCAACGTGATACAAAACATTTTACTGCATACAGATGTATAAAATTCGAGAATAATAATCGTAATTTAATTTTTCAAAACTGGCTTTTATTTGTGGAATTGTATTAATTTAAATATTGCTTAAGTTGCAGTAAAACCTGCAGCATAGTGAACGGATATATCAGTTCGCGGCAGTCAGGAGGTTAATCATATATAATGCACATTCTTATCTTTGATTAGGAAAGCGGAATAAATATATACATTCGGATTTATAAATATCGATTCAATAAACTCTCCCATCTAAATATAGCACATATTCTTCTCAAATTTTCGTTGTTATCAATTGATGATCTCTATAGTCTTATAAAGTATGTGGTTTTATTACTGGAATATTTCTCGGCGGTTTGTTATTTATTTGAAAGGGATCATCATTCAAAGGAAACAGTGTGATTGTTTACATGATTTCCTGTTACAGCGATTTTCTGAGCTATCATTGTTGATCAAAAATACATATATAAAAATATTCTTTATTTTTTTCTTCATTAAAGATCGTATAATTTATCGTGAATCAACAGTGGGGAGGCTAGAATTTGTAAGCTGTAGACATAATCTGCTTTTTTTATGACGTTTCCCGCATTCATGTTCATTGCACCTTACAAAATGGTTTCTGGATTTGTAGATTACCAACGTATTATTTCGATGAAGAATACATGCTAACAGTCAAGTAATTGTAGAACATGCTTTAAAAAATTCTATATATGATTTAACATTTTATTAAATAAAATTACAACAAATATTAGGATTGAATAAAATTCCTAATTGTTTTTGTTTTATGTAGTACCACTCTAGATGGTGATAAAATTAAGATATACTGTTTCGAAAAACCGAAACCGCTTTTATAAAGCCATGAAAATGTATAATCAAAGTTTCAAAAAATTACTTGAAACAAAGCTGGCGACATTTAACATCGAACCACGTCACATAATTAATAATCATTCTGCCACAAACCAAATACTAATTATTTCTACTTAACAATCGCAAAACATTTGTCAGTTTAGAAAAAGGAAACATATTATGGTAATATTTGTTAATATTATAATTTGGTATTTTATTTCTTTAGTTTGTAGTTATATACCAAAATTAGTGAAATAAGATAAAGATGATCTTTCAGTTAAACAAAATAAAGAAGTTCATTTAACAGTTCATTTTCAAACAATTCATTACTTTAAAATTCATAGTTGCGAACTTGACTAATTGAAGACATTAATTATATCAAAAGAGGGCTGCGTAATCTAGAGCTGTATTTGATTAAATGGAAAAAAAAATATATATATGTTTCCTCCTCCCCTCTCTCTGCCACTTTGTAAGTTTATGAACGGGCTTAAATGTGTTAAAAGTTTTTTCGGATAAAATCTAAATAAAATTATATGAAGTTTCTATAAAATTATTTTAGTTCTATGTCTAAGTAAACTATTATTTTATCACTTTTATTTTTAAAGACGAAAAGGAATGAAGGGTTGGATTTCATTTTGTTCGAATCACCTTTTGTTTGCGATATTCAAATACCATAGATATAGTAAAGCATAAAAAATATATATAGATGCAAAAACTGCAATGAAAAGCAAATTTTAAAGTATATGCTTTCAACGCAACATGTATTTAAAAATTTATTCATATTTTTTAACACCAGCACGATTTGAAATTTCTGTAATAGATTATTTCGCTTTAGAAAACTAAAAACACGACCCCCTCTTTCTCCAACTAATGCATTAATCGATTACCTTTTCTAATAAAATTTACGCAAACTGTTTTATTCTTGATCGTAATTCATCAAAAGAGTTTGTTTTAGCTGCAGGCAATAAACTTTTATAAAGTTTCTGGTACATTTTTACTGTAGAATTTTTATTGCTAAAGAAAAATTTCCATTAAAAATCAAGACTATTAAAGTGTTTGATCTCTAAAAAAATGTTGGTTTGTTAATAATAAAACCGAATGGATGATTATTATTTTACACCCCGAAATGTTTATAAATAATAAAATTTATAAATCGTAAGATAAGATGATGACAAAAAATAAGAATTTGGATTTTTATTAAATGTTAAATTCCATTTACAATTGAAAGAAATGAGGAAAATAAAGTTAAGCCATCACCTAAATATTCCAATTAATTGGGAATTTAAAAGTCAGTACTTATAACATGAAGTATGTTAACATTCTTATATAAGATCTGATAACATCAGCACCAATTAAAAATTTCGCGTCCCACAAATTGTATTCTGACAGATTGATTTAACGAAAAGTGGTTGGCTTGAGGAGTTCGGCCGGAGGTTGACCAAGGTTTACAAGCCTTTTTTTTTTAAATTGATGAATGTACTAGCATTAAATAACTTTCCAATTATAAAACTGATTGCAGAAATATGAATAATGTAATTGAAATTCAAAAATGAAAAATTCAGCAATTATTGTTCCTAAATGAATTATTTTTCTGTTGCTAAAAGGCGCATACTGTCTCAATATTGCTGTAAAATTATCCATCAGAAAATAAACTCTGAACGACATACATATTTTTAAATATATAGACGGCCATGACTTCCAAAACATCCCAGGGTCTGAAAGACCCTGGAAATCGTCATGTGAACATGATTGTCAGGACAAAAGTAGTTGCTCACCCGCATAAAAAAGTTGCTCACCCGCTGCAATAATTCTCAATTAACAGAGTGAAAATATTGCTGAAATAATTCGGTCTACCGTTTTAAGACACTTATGTGATGTGGAACATTATAGAAAAGTTGACATTAAAAACTTTTTCATAAATATTAAAATATTAGAGGGCTCGACTGGCATATGCCAAGAAACACAGACTAGACACGAGAAACTCGTAAAGAGTACTATTGTACCAATGTCTCCAGGTTAAATATTTTTAGGGGTGATAGTAAGCACTATGCCGGATGACCTAAAAACAAAAGACATAATATAAAATTCCAACAGTGAAGTAGGTCGAAGGACATGTTGTACTAGGGGGAGTAATTTTTTGAAAATGTGTCTGTCTATTGGTTGAAATTCACGGCAAGATGAATAATGCAATGCATAAGGATATTTTTCAAGATCATTTGCTACATTATTTGAGGAAAAATTTTTATATTTATAAAAGTATAAATTATTATAACTAACAAAAAAAATTATATTGTTTATATATTGTTAATTATATAGGCATCCATATCTGGGGGAAACAATTAAGAGAATTGATTAAAAGGCATGTTTTCAATGCTTTTTCATTATTTTGAGAAGAATCAATTTAAGAACATTGTAATTTGTAGAAAGTGATGTTTTTGTACAAATTTCTATAAATAATTTTTCTTAAATGTTAGTTGCGTTTTATTTCTGTCATTATTCTTTAATTTTGATGACCAGTGTATAATTAACTAATTAATTTTGTGAAGTGGATATTTTTACGCACAAGATCTTTTCTAAGGCATATAAAAAACATTATAATACAGATGATAAAATGTACATAAAATTGTATAAATAACATTTTACTTTCGAAACTATAGAACTGAAAGAAAGTAGTAAGAAAAAGAGAACTTTCCCCGAATTTATTTTAATCCAATAATTGAAATGATCTTTAAATACTTCACAGATAACTGTACAAATACGCACACACATACACACATATATATATACAGGGGAGAGGGGGCATGTTTGAACTGGGGGCACCTTTGAACACTCTAAATATTTTCCTTCAAATAGATTATTTAAAAAAATTCTATGACATTACATTACTACTGCTTCAGTGCAATAAGTATACAAAGCTGCAACATTTTGTATGCACAATACTATCTAAGTAAGATACCTATTTTTCTCTCTCTTAAATCTTAACTTAAGAAAATAAAGTTGTAAAATTTTTGCTGACAATTTTGTATCCTTAAACTTTTGATTTAATGTTAAATATTTAAATAAAGATGTAACTTTTAGTTTATCAGTTTTGTTTTATTCAAATTCTTCAGCCGAATTAAGTAAACAGTTGTAATGTTGAAGTCAATGTGATGGGACACCATTGAATAAAAAAGATGGGCCACCACTGAATATATAAAACTATAAAGTAAAGAGTTGTTGATGTACCTAAATATTATTATTTCTGTAATTTCCTTCTATGTGAAAAGAGGTTAAATAAGAATATCAAAGAACATGGACTTAAACTGTTAACAATCCCTCCTAACTGCACATATGTATTACAATCTCTGGATGTATCAGCGATGGAAAGTTTCAAATCTAAATTAATGATGGCATTCATTTATTGGATAATTGCAAATCCTGGATTCACAATAATGATTCATGATTAAGTAAGTTTGTCTAACAAAGCCTATGCTCTTTCATTTAATCTTTCCCAAGCATTATTTTTGGTTTTAATACTACATATAAAATGGAATTTAAGTTAGGTCTTTCTCATAAAAACTGTGAATGAAAAATTTTAATTTGCCAGAAGCATCAAATATCATATTGGTGTATTTCAAGGATATTGAAGAACATGTTCATAACCAAACATAATTGGAGAGAGACTCGAAAATGATTTTTGACATCAATTTGGATTGATTTAAGTTTGGTTAAATAATAGAAAAATTATTAGTTTCAATAAAATATAGTTCTTTAATTTTATTTATATTACTTTATATTTCCGAAACATATGGAGCTTTTTGTGAAAACTCTCAAAAATTTCATAATTTATTCATTTGTTCAAATGTGCCCCTTTCTCGTTCAAGGGTACCCCTAAATGGGGCAGGTTTGAACAGAAATCTTTCAGATTTTTAAATCCTCACAACTTTTTTAATTTACATGGAAAACTTTTAATTTCTGGTTCATATGATGAAGAAATGTATTGTTTTTATCATGTAATACTTAAAACGCAAAAAAATATTGTTCAAAAAAGAAATGTATTGATTTTTTAAAAAATTGTTCAAACGTGCCCCTTTTCCATTATATATATATATATATATATATATATATATACAGGGTGTATTTAAACTCTTGGGCAAAACTTTAAGGAGTGATAGTACACATCAAGACAAACAATGTTAAATAGGAAATTAAGAGTCCCAAACGTCTTCCGAAGGAAATAGGCGCCATTGAAATTTAGGGTACAAAATTTTTAAATGATTATAAAAAAAAGAAAAATTGGTCGATTCGTTTACGGTTTTCACTTAAACTTTTCTTTAGGTCAGTATTTTCTTAAAATTAAATTTTAAAGATATTTTTCAAAAAATGTCGATAGAGGGCGCTTTACACTTTGGAGTGGCGAACAACTATTTTTTTGCATGTTATTTTTTGCATGTAATTAAAATTTTGTAGAAGCTTAGACATAAATTTAAATTTTGAGCTTAAAATCTGAATAGTTGGGAGTGGTTAGGTAGCGCAAACTGAACTGTGTCCAAGGGGGAGGAAGGTTTAAATTTCAAATGATAATAAAAAACGAAAAAAAATAGTCGATTCGATTGCGGTTTTCGCTAAAACTATTCTTTATGTCAGTATTTTCTTGAAAATAACTTTAAAAGATAAATTTAAAAAAATTCCGTTAGACTTTAGAATAACCAACAACTATTTTAACAGTTATTTTTTGTATCTAACTAAATGCTTGCAAAGGCTTAGACCTAAATTTTGAGCTCAAATTCTGAATCGTTGGGGGGGATTAAGAAGCACAAAATGAACTGTTTGCAGGAGTTGAAATTTAAACGTGCCGCCCACCCCTTCGAACACAGTTCAATTTTGCGTTACCTATTTACTCGTAACATTCAGAATTTGAGCTCAAAATTTAATAAATAATAATTTAATTTGGTATTGTTTTTCTTTTATGCTTTTCGAACTAAACTGATGCTTTCAATATGACTGCTCACTAGTTTTCCAATATTTTTTTTCTTTTTCACATGCCCTACCGAATTTGGCAAATTTTCACTAATTTGTATGGAATCCATCACAAACAATGTACGTTATATCCTTTTATAACTAAATATAAAAATGCCAACAAAACTACCCGGCTTCGCCCGAGTCAATTATAAAAGACCTTCCGATTAAAGTAAAGTAAAAAGAAAAAAATTGTACTAGTATAGGTGCGCAGACGCTACTGCCTCTTACACGGCGAGTCAAATCACAATAACTGAGATTTGTGCAATTTCGCCTAAAAATCCTTAAAAGGCAACCAGAAAACTCTTAGTTATTTTCTCGCAATCATGATATAGATTCCCTGATTTTAAACATGGGAATGTGTAATCTCATTAGTGAGCGCAAGAGAAAAATATATGATATTTCTGACAATTCTAAAACAAATCCACCAAAGCATTCCACAAATCCACCACGTAGCATTTAGTAAAATCTGGTTTATATAGCTGCATTCAGTAACGCTGACATCACACTGATGACCTAACCCAGAAAATGTTCTTTTGCGGAATTTTGTTTTTCTTAACTTCTGAACATCTCACAATTTCGTCTTTTATACTGTCGAATAAAAAAAAAGACTCTTCCAAATAAAATTTATTTGAAAATTATGTCTGAATTTTCTCATTTTAAAGGATTTTAATGTATTTTCAAGCACATTTTTTTTAATATGCATGTAACTCAGTTACAAAAGATTTAACTGTTTGTTCTCATTACAATTTTAGAAAGGTTGCTTGTATGGGTTTTAATGGCGCAAAATCCCTTGAGGAACATGTTGCACCAAAACAAAGACTATAAATACAAAAGTCAAAAAAAAAAAAAATATCTGGATGAGAAATCCCTTCATGATATAGTCAGACAAATGTAAAAAAAGTTAAATTATGAAAATGCTAAAATAGTATAATATAGCATTAAATCCATAGAAAGCGTAATCTGGGTATAGCTCCTATACAGATGTCGTTAAAGTGCCATGAGAATCCGAATCATAAAAAAAAAACAATGGTAGATATAAAGATGTTATATTTCGAAATAAATTCCTGCACGTTTTAAAAAGATAAAAAAGAGTCCCATGAGGTGTTTCCCCAATGCGGTTTGTCAAGAGTGGTGATGATGAATTAAAATAGATTCTATATAAGTGCCGGAGGTCCAGACAGTCCATCAGAACAATGTTAGATAGGAAAAACGTATTTATTAGTACCTCTGGCATCATATTGCTTGTGGCAATAACGTATTCTAAAGATAAATTCAGATTTTTCTGTATTTTAACTTTCAAATACAACTCATTTGATTGATCAACGTCTAATAGAATAGAAAAAGAATAAAATCTTTCTGTCGTATTTGTTTGAGAAACTTATCACATATTACAAATTCTTTTATCCATTTTAATTTAATTGCGAAACTTGGATATTTTTAAAAGTACATGCAGTTAATATTGCAGAAGATATGTCCGTTTGCTATTAATGTCACGTTATACTGAAAAGACATAGGTATGAGTAATGCTAAGTATCATATTATTGGTTTAAACAATCCAAACCATAAATTTTGCCTTCTACTGCACATTTGAATATTTCAACGGCTGATAGAAACCGAAGTATATTTGTAGTAATTTGTTTGAATAGTTTATCTCAATTTCCAGATTTCTTTATGTATTTTAAAATAGTTTTCGAGCTTATTATTTTTTAAATATTCCCTGCAGCCCAGTTACAAAAGATTAACTCAATGGCTCAAAAACATTTTAAGCAGTTCAATATTTATCGGAAGGACAATACACATAAAGATCTATATTGCTTTACACTAGAACCGTGAAAACGGGTCATTTTGATCCGTAACCAATGAGTAGATGTCGATTGAAACCAGAAAATTCTTTATGGAAAACGGTAAATATAGATTACGCAAAAAAATAAATAAAATAAATAAATAAATAAATAAGGTAAATTTTTTCAATTAAAATTTCTGATGTGAAATTCTTTTAATGAAAGTGGGTAAAGTTTCTCGCGGTTCTAGTGTTAATCTGTTCGGAAAAACCAATTACCATAGTGTGCAACATGTGCTACTTCGAATTTTTTTTTTTAAGAAGCAGTTTAGTTTGTGTATTGCATATATGTCCACTGCATAAACATATTTTGGCTGAGCAATGTAATTACTTCCTCAAAATCTTCACAATCACAAAAATTTAGAGCAATTAAGTCCACTAGTGGGCAAATTAGAACCACTATATTTTCTTTTTCTACTTCGCTATACACGTTTGTTTGGGGTAATTTTGATTATTACACCTCCAAAGTGACAAATTTATTTATGCAAATTTTTGGTAGTCTTTGCTTCAAAGTGCTATTCGGATATCAAAATTGCTTCAGACAAGTAATAAAGAATATCTAAAAAGAAAAATGTATTATGAGGTCAATATTTATAGTATATAATATAACATGAAACAAAATTTTAATGCACGCGGTTTTTTCCAATACAGAAATGGTCACAATTGCACCTTCATTATAATTTACGTTCTTTAAACTCAATTTATTTCGTTTGTATGAGAATCTGGCAACAAAATGTTACAATAATCTGGGGAGGGGGTTGTTCCCTTTACTTTTAATAGAAATTGAGTTCGGTTGCGCACAATTACAAAAAGGTATTGAAAAGTACAAAAAATACATTTATAAATAAATAAATAAATAAAAAATTCTCAAAAATAAATTAAGATATAGTTTCCAAAGAGATTAATGTATTTAAAAGTACATTTTTCCGCTATATGATAGAGTAAAATAGAAAATATGAGATTTTTAGATGTTTAAAAATTTACAGTAGCAAAAATTGCAAATCCAAAGTTTCAGTTCAAATTTCAAAGTGTTTCCATTCGCACCTTTCACAATTTTTATTTATAAAGAAATCAAAAATTTATATTATCTTAGCCCCAATTAGTATACATCTTATTTGGTTACGGTCAAAGTGTTCAAAAAATGTATAATTTACCTAAAAAGTATTATGTAAGTTCAAACATTAATTTTCATTTATGCTATCAGTCTGAGATACAAAATGCAATCGTATGAATGCACGTTCAATTTTCTGAAAAAGCTCTCCTTTTATATAATTCATTCAGATTCAAAAATTTCAATATTTTGATTTTCTTTTTAGAGTATATATTTACAGTAAATGTAAACATACAATCCATTCCAAATGGAAAATATGCAGACAAAAAAAAATCTGAAATCCATTTCTTTCCTTTTTTTTTTCTCTTTTCTTTTTTATCAAAATAAGATATAGACCGACATTCTACGTTTTAAAATATTCCATGTTTGTTTAAATTTGATAGTGAAATGTCCCTAAACATAATATGAGTGTGTAAATCGATTAGGTCTTCTTGATATGAATATCTTACTCAGTAAGTGCATTATTTATAGAAAATTAGAATATAATGCTTTTTTCTAATATTTTTTTAATATATTACATAATTTAGAACTGTAACAATGTTAATGGCATGTCGCAAATTTTGGACATGCTTCTTCGTAGGAAAAATTACATTAAATTTCACTAAAGGGATCCAAAACAAAAAATCTTAAAATTTTCTATAAAAAATATATGTTATTTAGAAATTTCCTGTTTTTTAACGCTTAAAATGACGTTAAAATAATTATTCTATCTTAATTAAAAGAAGAAATAATATTTTATTCGCTTTCGAAATCTAGATTAAAATCAATGATTGCCAAGGAAATGATTTCTTGTGAAAATACATTTTACTCCATCATGGACATTTTTACAATTTCTCTGTTTTAAATTGTAAAATTGTTTTAAAAATGTAAAGCCAGCTCTTATTTTCAACAATCTTGGACTACGTTTTATTAACATATTAAAATGAAACATTTCTGTAACAACGTACGCTTCAAGAACTTTCAAGCACATATTACCAGAAATTTTGTAAAGTAATATTTGCCTTATCTCAAAAAAAAAAAAAAAAAAAAAAAAAAAAAAAAAATCCTCTCCTCAGTTCAGAAAATTGTAATTGAGTAAATTACAACGAATATTTGTAAAATAATATTTTCAAAGACTATAGACTATATTTTTGGCTTATAAATGATTTCTGTATTTAAAGAACAATAATAACATCAATTTTATGATGATCATGACGTAGCTTACATAATAACAGAGTCATATTAATATACCTGGACCTTTAGAATCACGTTAATATTTCTGGGTCAGTTATAAACAAATATTAAATAAAATTTCAGCTTAAAAATTTTCGGTAATGTGAATTTTTAGCTTGCACATTTTTAATTTTTACACCGTCGTATACAGAAAACAATTTACTTTTATATACAACTTGCTTGAAACTTTTATCTAAATTTGTCATTGAATTATTAATTGTTTTGTAGTTTTTAATATTTTTTTTGTCATTGTGGCAACAGAAGTATTTCATTTCTCGACATTAAGCATGGACCAATTAGAAAATGAATAAAATAAAAAACAGAAGCATTCCATTTTTGGACATAAAACATAGACCAATTAGAAAACTAATAAAATTAGTTAGTTAAAAATGCAGAATTGAACCAATGAAAACTCAAATAATTTGCGAAATAGAACGAACGAAAACATTCAGATATACTTCAGATTTAAAAAAAAAAACTATTTTCTAAATAATAATAATAATAATAATAATAATAATAATAATAATAATAATAATAATAATAATAATAATAATAATAAAAGCAACCAGCAAATTACTAAACTGAATTTATTAAGACACCTAAAGTTCCTTGATCCCGTATGACGCCTATAAGGAATTGTACTAACAAAATTATTCATAATAACATAGCTGCCAAGTCTTCGGCTATTTGGACACCAGTAATTTAATACGGAAAAAGTTTCTTTATTTAATAGGAATGTTTCGGAGATTTAAAGTAACCAGATTTTCTCTAAAATAATAGTGATGTGCAAAAAGCCGGAGACTTGGCAACTCTGTAATAACTCCTAACAAAGAAGAGTTATTTAAACTAATTTATGCAAATAGTATATCTATTAAAGTATACTATCTATTATAGTATATCTTCAATGCAAGAGAATATTGCAATACAGTGCTCAGCAAAAGTTTAGACAATGACCGATTACGCTTCTATATTCAGAAGTATGTACCGAATGTTTGTAATTCATCTGTCCTACATTACTTGCGATTTACCCTTTATTCACAAACAGTAAATTTTGAATTTTAACTTTTACATGAAATATAATGACAAAAAATGAAATTAATATTGTGGCAAAATTATAGACAATTTGTTTATTTACAGAAAAATAACTACAAATTAAAATCGAGTTGCACCCACAGTGTTTACAGTTAGTGCAAGAATGTGACTTTTCATCGAAGAAACTAAATGCTGAGTCACTTGGGGGTCTATTTTGTACCAAACATCTTCAACAGCAGCTCAAAGCTCCTTAAAAGAAAAGTATAGCAAAAATTTGCATAAACATTACGACATATGATGTTGCAAAGGTTTTCGATTGGGTCCGGATCAGAACTACACGCCGGCCAGTTTGGATCAGTAGTATTTTGAGAGTTAAACGAAGTTCTTCTTTTGTATGCAACATAAATAGACGCATTATCTTGCTTTAGATCAGCTAAAAAATTCCCCAAATGAGTAAAAATTAATCTCCAACGTATGTACGTAGTCTTGTGTTGTTTGGCAACCAATCAATAACTCCACAGATATGCGAGCATGAAAGCAAAATGAGGACCAAATCATTAAAAAGTCACCTTCTTGTTGTCGACTTAAGAAAGTCCCAGGCTCTTTACGCAAGTCATGCCAATAGTATGCTCACCCGTTTGGGCTATTCAAATTCCACTTTTTTTTGTTACTGAATATCATAGGGTCCATTTGGGTCCATGTGACGTATGTTTGCAAGTTCATTGCATTCTCATTAATTTCTAACTAGATTTTAAAGCAGGTTGATTTATCATTTTCATATAAATTGATTTACCTGTTTCTTTAATTCATCTATGAATCATGTCCGTCGACACAGAAAGTTCTGACTTACTTTTAATGTGATTAGCAATTATTATTTGTGTAAATACCAGTTTGTGGATACTTCATAAACAGACCACTTTCGACGATTCAATGCTGCTGGAATTTCTGCAACAGTCTTCCCTTTCCATTTCAGCCTTCCTACTTCAATTACCTCATCTAACTGAATATTTGTAGCTCGCGTCATCTTCACTAACTGATGTTATATCGCAGTATAATTAAATAACTCAGACATGTCACATCATAACTTGAAAATTTGCATTTTTCCATGAACAGTTGGCTAAAATTTAAAAAAGAGTCTAAACTTTTGCAATATGCAAATTTTACCTTTTTCAGTTAAATTAAATATTATCTTATATTATAACCATTATTTTCTTCTACATTGTTAAAACTATATTTGGAAATAAGTATAGCCATTTTTAAAACTCATGTTTTTTTTTTTTTTTTTTTTTTTTTTTTTTTTTTTTTTAATTTTAAAAAACACCAGTATCTAAACTTTTGCTGAGCACTGTAGAAACGTTTTTCGATTTCCAGTTTTCGAAGGATGTGCACGTTTTAGGAATCAGAGATTTAAAAAACATGTTTATACATGATGTTTGTCTGTCTGTGCGACCTCATGTCGCTATTGCATCATCTAATAGCGATATCTGTTACATTTTCATGAATGTAAAAGCAATAAACATACCAAGTTACGCATAAAATTGGACATAATTTTTTATGTATGTATTCGTGACCAATATTTTTAATTTGAAAATATTCTTCTGGAAAGGGTGCTGTATTAACGGTTTCTTTACCATTTTTTATTTTACTTTCAAAAAGTTATGAAATTATTAATAGAATTGGAACATTTTTTGTGCATGTTTTTGTCTATGGTCCACAGCAGGTCTACATTGAATTTTAAAATATTTTGCCAAAAGAAACGCTGCGATAGCGATTTTTGATTAATTTTCTCGGTTTTTCATAGATCTGTTGTTCATCTGCGCCTCATGCATCGATATGAACTCCTGTCCTGCTATGCTGGTTATACATAAACATTTAATATGTAACAGAATTATAAAAAAAAATATTTATTTTATTATGTGCCACAATCAAGATTAACTCATTTTTTTATTCCGATTAATTAACTGAAGCGGAAGTTTAAGACGAAAATCAACGTTTATATAGTATGGAACTAATAATCTTGCCACTGTAACTTCTGTAATCTGTAACTACTCTTTTGGAATATTAATATGTATGAGACAGAAGAGAGTTTTGGAATTTGGGGGATCTCATATCCAACTTGTTGATCACAATTTCACATATCAATGTGTATATAGTCACAAATTTACGTTTCCTTAATTTTTTTAATCCAATTATTTCTCATAATTCACATCTGCATTTGACTTCTTTGAAATTAAGAAACAATGAATAAAACATGTATTCAAATATTTTCTCTAACATAATATTTAAAAAAGAAATGAAGTTGAGACAAATACTACAGTATTCACTCAGCCGGAAACTTATTTATAGGAGAATTTTTTATAAAAGATTTTATTTAGTTATGGAAAAAGTAAACCATTTCCGGAAAAAAGATGCGATAAAATTGCTTGGTCCGTTTGATGTATATATATATATATCACTTAATTATTAAAGTGTATCAGCAGATCCAGAGTTCCGTGCCATAATAAAACTTATAAACTTATAAACTTATAAACAAATAAACTTTAAAGAAGATAAAATTCGAACAAAAATAATACAAAAATAATATAAAAATAAATAAAATACATAAAAATAATAATAAAGCTGCGAATCTCATCAGCGGTGGTCAGTAAAACTAGTCGTTGGGGGCCACCGTAATACTTACCCATCATGGATATGTATATGAAAATAAAACATGTGAAAACTATTTATACAATGCAATGCAATTCATAAACAAAAATTTAAATATTGTTAATATACCTGTAGTAATGTTCTATTAAAGAACTGCTGATCTAGCAATTTCAACAAATTATATAAAACGCCAAACTACTCAAGTAGTACCGAACTGCGTAAAAGAAATATCCTTATAACTCCAAAAATAATAATTCTATTAACTAACAATTAACTGTGTCGGATTAAGAGTCTCATTTCCAATTAAAATATACCTCTGAATTGAAATTTGAATGAAATACAGGGTCATGAAAAATCGAAGAATGTGGAAAACAGGATTACAAATATCTCAGCAACTAATAATCCGACCGACTTCGTTCTATATGCAAAATGTGTTATTCTATTTTCTTTTACGTCCATTCCTTAAAACAAAAAAAATCGAAAATTTTTATATACCTTTCATCAGAACGAATTTTTCGAGGGTCCGAAAAAAATAGTTCCGGATAATCGAATTTGCTGATATTAAATAGGCTTCGTCCCATTCTTACATACTAACTACATACAAAATTTCAAGTCTCTATCTCAATTTGTTCGGGAGATAGAGCGGTTACAGACAGACAGACAGACAGACACACAGACGGACGGACGGCAAATTTTTTTTTCTAAAAATATGTTTTTCGGAATCTCCACTATCTAAAACGTGTAAATCCGTCAAAAAAAATTTTTCGATTTTCAAAACGATTGCAAGACTTACCCTATACTACGTATGATGGGTAAGTAAAAAACACAACATTACATTTGAATGAATATGCAATAAACTATTATATATAGCGGCAGTGGGTTTCGATTGTGATTTTTAAGTTTTCGTTGTAATTTTTAAGTTTTACCTAAAACTCCTAACTTACCTAAATATATATATATATATATAGTAAGGATAAATGTTATTGAATACTTACACACACTTATACCATTACGTTGTTGCAGAAATGTTTAAAATAATTTACTTTTGCTTTTTTCTTCTATTTTCTATGATAAATGATATTCGATATTTCGGAGATGCTTAAACAGGTGCATTAAGTTAGACTACTTCTATTTTATGATCGAAAATTAACTGCTATTCTAAAATAAAAGGACAATAAATATAATTGTAATAAAGTATAGAAAAATTTATAATGAGAAAACGCTATTAATTTGAACCAGGTATATTTTAGTATTCATTAATTGTGCATTCATTTTTGTCATTAACTTTTTGAATTCTATATCCGAAAGAAAAGTATTTGAAAAAAAATTAAATCTTTCAAACAGATAAAAAAACAACAGCAGCTTGAAAATGCAGATAAAACGTGGCAAATTTTGTGCGTTCCTACTAATTTTTTTTGCATACCTTAATACATTAGCTGTTAAACTCTTAAGCAAAAACGCATGAATACAAAATTTGATATGGTTTACAATTCAGTAATATGAAAAGTTATAGGACTTTATCTGAAATAGATTAATCTAGAAAATATCTCTGTTGTTCCTTCAGGTACAATTTTACACACAAAGTTGAAATTGATAAAAAAGTCTCGCCAAATCGATAATGTCAGTTTATTTTTACTTTTTCAAATTATTCCAAATCTTGTATAATTTAAGTAAAATAGAAATATATAACTACATTGAATTGTAATATTCAAATATTATGTGAAAAACGTCTTTTATTTATTATTTTCTGTACTCTGGGTATTGGCGGCAAAAAGAAAATACGCTACTAATAACGTTCTAAAAAAATCCGCGACTGCTCCAGTTTAAAATCTAAATTTGATGACAATTCAGTGAATTCATTTCTTTCATTAGTTAATGTTTGCATTACCTTTTGAACATGGAATAGTAATTTGTATGAAAATTGTGGAGAATATTTTCCCCATAAACGCCTGCGAATGCATAAATAAAAGCCTTCAGCAAAACTGATTTTTAAAAAGCAATAATGGTCGTGCGTTACTTACGAGATAGTGACAATTTTCATAATTCCAGATAGCAAAAAGCTTACACGTGCTTTTAAAGGTGCAAAACTAAATTAAAAATTTATCATTTGAAACACTCTATGTATTACAGTTGAGCAAAACGGGTGCGAGAGAAAACTTTTTCTGTTACTATGTACAAAAGTACACATTGTATTCAATCAATTGGAATTATATTGGAATTCAAATAAATGCTATAGTTAAGAGTGGACTTTACACTGTGGTTTACTATATGAGTATTGATACAAGCTCAGAATTTTTATATAAATTTGCTAAACAGTGTACAATGGGATAAAATATAACAATTTAAAACTACATACCATTTTTTTGACGTTTAGCATTAAAAACAATGATAAAATTCAAAACGAAAATGCTATTTTACATTTAAGAATACCTTTTTATTATTTTTACGCTCCCTTTATGAAACAGCAGCAATCACTCTTATAATGATTTCAGAGAAGTTCATTTCAATACCTGTAACTGTATTTGTTATTGTAAAACATAAATGTATATAAAAAATCATAATATATACTTTATTTAAACATAATAATTATGCAATACTTATTAGATGCAATACGTTTTAATTCGTACAGCGAGTCTTAAATATTGGACGTTTTTTTCTCTATATTTTTGTATTTTCATTGACACTACTATTCGATGGACACGAACAGTGTCAGAAGGATCAGTAACTAATCCATAAATATTAAATATATCTGTGAATATAAAAAATAGGAAAATTGCAGTCCACTTAAAATTCCTAAATAATGTTATGTAACGCAATTTCTTTTGATGCATTCTAATGAAAAACATCCTTCGAAGTATTTTGAAGAGATATTACATTCCTAATAACATAATATTAGGAAAGTAACGAATTCTACATTTCACAATTAATTTTCTATAATTAAATTTGATTGTCACTGAAATAAATGTCAATTTCCTGGCTTAGTTGTTTTAGTTTTCTATCGGTTATAAATATGGCACCGCAGAGTAATTCTTTTCATTTTTGAGATAGTTAAACTAAGAATTAGTAAAACCATAGCTAGCAGCAAGATCTTTTAGATATTTCTTTGAACATGATGTAATTAATATATTTGTAAAAATTATATGCACATTTATTATGTCATTTTCCTATAACTTCCGTAAATTAACAAATAAATCTGAGCATTACATGAAAATTGAGGTCCTATATTGAAAGCCTATTCCTTTAAACAACATTAAAATGTTAGATCTATAAAAGAAAACAAGAATGTAAAAATTGTTTTAGAATAATATTGTCGTTATCCTGACTGGCATTATGGTAGCATACATATGCCAAGAAATGAAATATAATTACATAAAATTAACTTATTATTTAAGTTCTTAATAATTTAGCAATTTTATATGGAAAATCCTTTAATCTTTAAAAGAAAAATAATTTATCTCTTAAAATTTTGAAAGGTTTTCATGCATACTTTTAATATCTCAGATGATCCAAATTCCAACATTTTGTGAAATTTATTCATATAAGACATAGTATAACTTATTAAATATAAAATAATTCATTGAACAATTTTCTTAAATTCGTATATCATTAATAAATTTTGGTTTAGACCTCATTTCTTAAATGTAAAGAAGCTATTTTTATTCTTATGTACATAATGGACGGTTAAAAAATTACAATGTTTACTGTTGTCATCTTTGTTTACATTGCTATAAATTAAGTTTATGCGGCAAATGTCTTAAATTTAATTAACGTAAGTGGTTTTCTTGAACGCTTACTTACTTGATATATAAGGTTGGATTTTTAATGTTAAGAAGTGCAAGAACATCTACTAATTCTTTTAATTAATAGATAACAATATCGTGGGAGCTGCGTTTAGAATTAAATAATGTGTATATTTTTCAGCAATAAATTATATATACTTATTTAAATAAATCATACAATTGTAGCAAAAAATCAAATACAGGGGTTTAAAACTGAGATTTATGATACATTTCCAAATATTAAATCATTTTGTGCATTCGCAAATTTCACAGTAAGAAGTGTGAGATAAAAATATTTAATATGTATTTTTAGATAGGTAGATATATACACTATATTGCCATTGATTATGGGACACTTGCGATTTTAGACATTTTACTAAATATCTAGAAAAATACATGAGGAATCATCTCGAAACTCTTGGTGTATAAATATAATAGTATACGTCATATATCTCCGTGAAGATTTTTTACCGAAACTCCATAGGGGACCGTCAACAAATTAAAAAAGAATGAATATCTTTTGAATAACCCTGTCAAAACTAATGTAGCAAAAGCGCTCAAACTCTAGATTATGATTGAATGCCTTATTGTAATACACTGTGTTCATTTTTATGCAAATAGCATGCCCACTCGCAGAGTAATTAAGGTTTTTATAAAAATGGTCCCAAATTTTTCCAAGTTTTTCACTTATAATTTTCAGAGTTCTTAATATAAAATAATATTTTTTTCAGAAAATATGACAAACAACATTTCACATAGTACCCTGTAATCAGAATTAAAAAATAATAAAAATTGTATGAAAAATGAGTAGGTTTACTAAATAATTTTTTACTGCGCATGCGTCAAAGATATCAAAATTTCATTTGCTTATTATGTTAACTAAATGTATAGATCAACTTTTGTAAAAGTCTCAAAATTATAGCTTGAAAATTCTGAAAGTAATCGTCTATAGAAAAAGGACAAAATCCATTGTTTCCAAAATGAAGCAAAAAAATGAGGGATTTTATCCAAAAGTAGTCGTAACATCCCGTATTGTGTATTCTATATTGACACTAATCAATGAATATATGAATACAACCCCTCTTGTTTTTGCTTCCTTTTGAGAATAACGGATTTTCGACTTATTCAATTGACGATTATTGTCAGAATTTTCAAGTTATGATTTTGTGACTTTCACAAAAGTTGCTCTATACATTTAGCTAACATAATATGCAAATGAAATTTTGATATCGTTGACGCATGCGCAGTAAAAAATTATTTAGTAAACCAACTCATTTTTTATACAATTTTCATTATTTTTTAATTCTGATTACAAGGTACTGTGTGCAATGTTGTTTGTCATATTTTCTGAAAAAAATAATATTTTATATTAAGAACTCTGAAAATTATAAGGAAAAAACTTGGAAAAATTTGGGATCATTTTTATAAAAACCTTAATTACTCTGCGAGTATGCATGCTATTTGCATAAAAATGAACAAGGCTTATCACAATAAGGCATTCAATCACAATCTAGAGTTTGAGCGCTTTTGCTACATTAGTTTTGACAGGGTTATTCAAAAGATATTCATTCTTTTTTAATTTGTTGACGGTCCCCTTTGGAGTTTCGGGAAAAAATCTTCACGGAAATGTATGACTTATACTATTATATTTATACACTAAGAGTTTCGAGATGATTCCTCATGCATTTTTCTAGATATTTAGTAAAATGTCTAAAATCGCAAGTGTCCCATAATCAATGGCAATATAGTGTATATTACATTTTTGAATTGTTTGCACAGAAAAAAATTTTGCCGAACAGAAATTTAAACAAATAAGTAAAAACAGAAAACCGGAAAATATCAAAATTTGATAATTTTCTTTAAAAAGAATTTTATTGTCTTCTGGACAGATTTCTTACATGTAGATTTTGAGGAATGTGTGTAATTGAATTATTTATAAAATTTTTTGTTTTCTTTAGCAACCTAATATTGACTATTACCTAATGCACTTTTTTACACCTATCCTAATTTTTAATTATTATAGATCTGATTATACATACTACAATATACCTGTGTAATAAATACTTCAATGGTTTGGTTCATTAAAATTTCGCTAAGAAATCCATCTACGTTTACAACGTCAATTTGAATAAATATTCGCATTTTTTTATTTGATTTTCTTATACAATGAACATTTATGTACATAATCTGTCTTTATTTTTTCTATAGCATATTAGAAATAACATTATAGTTGTATAAAAAAAGCAGGCGACGTGAATTTAAACCGAAGTTAAAAGCATTTAACGTGGAAAAACGATTAAAATTTTGATTCTGATTTTTATACATTCATCGGAAAAGAACATCACTAATGGTATAACTCAAATTTTTACCATTGTATGATTATTTGAGTAGCTTTTTGATAATGTCTAGAGTATAACGAAATAAAGAATTAACTCTGCGTGACTTATTTGTTTATGTATAGCTATTTTTATGAAGAATTATACGTAAAATTACTGAAATGTTGTATGTGATTGTACATAATCAGCTGTATCTCTTTTAGATTTCCGTACTTTCATTGTTAATTACAATAAAAAGTTTATAATCTACATGTTCAAAACAACATTTGTGTTATATGCAATTTCTTTTTTTTTTTTTTTCTAAGCCTTTTTTATACATTAAAAAAATTTAAAAATGTACAAAATTCTTCCAAATTTTAAAAAGTCGCATACATGTTACATGTTTTTTTTTTATATAATTTTCTTTATTCTGTGTTACATTACACTGAAAAATACCAAAAAATTATCAAAAGTAGAGTTATCTTCGAACGTAGTCGGATACATTAACCCTTTATGGAACGGACAAATCCTTTTAGTAAATTGAGAAATTATCGACTAACACCGGAATTTATGTACGATTTTTTTTAGGAATTAAAAATGTCTTATTTTAAGCTTTCGCTGTAAAAGCAAAATCTCATTAAACAATTACTGATGCCATTTGCACGTTTGGAATTAAATTTAGGTTTCCCAGGGGGGGGGGGGTCGGGAACAGTGTGCCAGAAAGGGTTCAGTGAATTAGTCTTAAAGATTCGCCCTGAATGATTCAGTCCGCAGAACATCAACGGCTTCAATGAGAGCTTCCCTAGTTGGGACTAGGCCGGACTTTATTTTTTTAAAACTATTTGGAAATTTACAACCTCAATGTTTTAGTAAATTACTTTTATTTACTAAAAATTTAATTTAACTAAAAATTTAATTTAACTAAAAATTTAATTTTTTCTAAAAATTTTTTAAATGAACCTCAAATTTACAAATGTATGTTTGAATACAGAATTGCATATAATTCAGTCCGTATTTTAAAAAGTATTCATATCAAAATGCTATGAAAATGCTTTAAGATTTTTTATCTAGAAAAATATTAGAATGAGCACTACATAAAAATATTTGTCTCTATACGTCGAGTAACATGTAAGTAAAACCTTCTTAAATCGACCATGTTCAGCTTCAATAAAAATTGGTCGCTCCTAGAGGTGGTCTCTTAATGGAGGTCATGTTTAAATCGAGATTTGTATTGTTGAATAAAGGTACTATTATAATGTTACAAAAATTCTTTTTCACATTAGATCTAAAAATTTAAGTATCAAAACAAAAGTTAAGCACTGTAGAGTTTTAAAATTGAATACATTGACGCTTCCTTTGATTTAGTGGTTTTTTTCTTTCTTTTTTTAATTAAAAAATGATGACGATTTCATTACTTTACCTATTTCTTTTATAGTTTTCTGACAGATTAGGGCAGGTAACTTTATTGACCGTCATTCTTAATTTGTCATTAGCCTAAATTGCACAAAACGGGTTTAATACAAAGAAGTTTCTTGAATAATAATAATAAAACTAAATTTAGCTTGGAATTTTGAGGAAGAGGAAGTGGATGGAAGTTGTGTCACACGGAGGTTTAACTGTAGCTGTATAATTTTTATGAGCGCATACATTTATGACAAAAAAGTTCATTTCATTATTTGCCATATTTTAACTTTTACTATTTTATAATACATGACTACGGTTAATTACACTTTTTAATATTTTTACTATTACTATTTTATAACACATGAATATGGTTAATTACACTTTTTTTCTTCCTATAAACTTTTGTATGATATAACAGATTTGTGATCTTTTTTTATTTATTTTCTGCTATGCTGCAAAATATAAAGATAATCCAATTTAATATTATTCCTTATCATGTGAGCGGAAAGATTTTTCTAAGTATCATTTTCTCAGATTCTGTATCCTATTCATGTGTATTAAACAACTTTACGGATCACAGAACTAAAATAAGAGGATATTGCAACTTGATCCTATTATCCGAAAAAAAAATTCTATATTTTCGAAGCTGGGGAAGTAAAATAAACTTTTAAGTCGTGTGTTTTGAATGAATGCATATATTTAATACTAAAACGAAAATGTGAGATAAAGTAAAATGATGTAACTGCATATTTATGTATTGTGCCAGCTTCATAAGTAAAGATATAAAAGCAGATGTGTTAACGCTTGCCACTCCGTTGTCACCGCTGCGGGGACATCATCTTTTCTTCCAAAATTTCTTTTTCGCACCACAGTAATAAAGGAAAATAAAATTTTCCTTATTTAATCAGAGAATATTTTAACTTGTCTACTTCAAGAAAAGTTTTTTTACAAAAGTGGTGCTAATCGAATAAAATTTATGTAAGAGGCACTGTAGTCTGATGGGTTAAAAGTTAATGAAATATATACAGGGTGTCTATAAAAGAACTCCGGGATTTTGAAGCAAAATATTTTAATGAAATAAAAAACATACATACATGTTTTATACATGACTGAAAAGCTTACATTTTCAAGTTTTTTTTAACACTTAGTAAAGTTCTATATGAGCCCCGTTAGTGGCACGGCAGACATCTAAACGGTATTCTACCTCTTCCCATGTCCTGGCTACAAGTTGAATCTTGTAAGCAGTTAAACGTAGTCTTTTATGAAGTACCTTACCGACAGTTGATCTTGGCTACGTCTTGTCAATGATTTTTTAGGGCTTCGAAGGCATGAAGCTCGGATTCTGTCCACTTTCTCTTGAGACACACTCGGCCTACCCGGCGACTTTTGCTTCAAAACACTTCCTGTTTCCTTAAATGCACTGAACCATTGACGAATGGTTTTGTCAGAAGGCGGGTTAACACCATAGTTACGTCGAAATTTTCTTTGTACGGTAACTACAGACTTCGTTTCTATGAGCCAAATAACACAGTGAGACTTTTGTTGTGGAGTCGCCATCATTTCAAGGTCAACGCCCTGCAGCGCCGCCAACAGCTGATGCAAACATTCCCAATTCGTATGAGTAAAACATTTTGAGCTACTCTTTTCAGAAAAATCGACTAAATTTTGCTATCTTTTATAGTTAGTGAGATATGAATTTTTAAAACTCGGAGCTCTTTTATAGACACCCTGTATTCTAATATGCGTAACAATTTGTTTTTGGGAACAGTACTTGAAAACTTTAAAAAAAATTTCTTTACTACTTTCTTTACTACTTTTCTACTTAAAAAAAACGATTCTTTAAAAAATTGACAGATACTATTATTTTCTGATGTAATCAACTAATATTGTTATTTAATTTATATCTTCCTCTAAAAAAATTACATAAAAATATTTTTTTAAATTTTTTGTACAATTTTCGATGATATCATATAACACTTTATCGCTTGCATTAATTTTCACGATAACGGTCATATTAATTTTTTAAGTATATTTTTTGGGCATAAAAACACAAATTGTTTTTATCTCATTTTATTATTTTTTATTTCATAACTTTGAAGATGCGTCGAATATTTAAATATAATTATGTAAAAAAATCTTATAAAATTGGAAACGTTAACATTGATTACGTCACATATTAAAAGACGCGATAAAATGCAACTATATAAATATTCCAATTTTGTACACAATCAATTCTAACTGGAAATACTGAGTTCGTCCTTTTTATGTTTAAATATGTATATAATGGAAAGCTAAAAAGAAAAATTTCAACTAACTTTTAATGCACTTATATCAAAAGTGTGTAACTTTATATAGAAAAAAAATCATTTACGGCTCACAATCATATTAATATTCATGTGAAAATGTTACAAAAACTTTTAAAAACAAACCACTCGCTTTTAAATATAGATACCAAAATTTCACATTGCAATTAAAAATGCAAAAAACTGCTGCATTAAAAAAAGATATTCTTTAATAATAAACAGATATGACTCTAAAAAACAGTTGCTATGTTTTATTTCTTAGTTATAAAAAAACGTTAAAATTATAACTACCTTTACTTGACAGCATCCCGTTTTATTTAAAATAAGCAAAACGTTCTTTAAACTAGAATTTTATTTGATAGATTAAAGCAAATAGGTTTCTTATGGCTACCATTTAGTAGCAGGAAACAATTTTTTAAAACTTTTTATGGTGAAAGTGTGTTTTTCGTTTAAGAGAAAGCTGGAGATTCTCAAGTATGTAAGTACCCGTAGTTGCAATACACTAAAAGCTTAAGCTGTAGTTTGGAAATAAATTTTGAAACAAAACATAGCAACATTTTTGTCACACTAATTGCGTCTCATTGCAAATTACGTCATATTTATTAGATATGTATTTTTTAATTGAATATTTTCTTTGAATTTTAAATGTATGTATCATAGATGTTGTTTAAACTTTGAATAAATATAAAATAACTTAGAGCATAATTTTAATCAATTTTAAGATTTATTTTTCATTTTATGTGCGTAGACAGCAAAATGACATTGGAAAGTTCGGAATCCATGTTTATTTCACCGGTAAAATTTTCATTTTTTAATCAGAACATTTTCTCGATTCAATAAGGCACAGGTTTCTGTTTTTAAAAAACAATGTAAAAAGATTAAAATTTTTTTAAAGGTTCCCGTCGCTAAGGGATTAACATACAGCGATTAATATTTAATTTTAAGTTATAAAAGTGTATTTAAATATACATATACTACACTTATTTTTTATTTACATTAATTTTTAAATTATTTTGTAGTTGCAGTTTCACAACCAGTTTTAACATACTTTGATGAGTGTAGTTTGGTGATTAACTAGATTGTTTTCGATCGAATTCATAATTCAGTTCATTGAAATACTTAATTACGCATTACACAAAATCACATTTACAACGATCGTATATCTACTATGCATTGATATGGTATAATAGCAAGCTCCACCCAATTTTTGCCACTCTAATGGATGTTGACACCGAGCTGGAGGAGAATCAAAAACTATTGGGAGAATAACACTGAATGATTTATCTAGTTATTCCTATATCTATGGTGAACAAATCATGGAGTAATGATGATTCATTCCGTGACACATTTTAATCCTCATCAGCTGACAATATGCATTGTTAGTCACGATCAATCACATTTCAGAAATGTATATCCGGGCTAAGGTGTATTGTTTGGAACTACTAAATTAACAAAGCTGCACCGTTTTTCTAAACGTGTTTTGTGGTTGCTGACCGTGATCAGGTCTGACAAAATGTGAGTTTTGTAAATCAAGCTGACATTTCAAGAATAAAACATAATACTTCTGTTGAAGCATTAGTTTTCTTTGTGTTATATTAACAATTAATTGAAACTAATAATTTGTAGGTTTATATGCATTTAAATATATTTCTATTAGGAAAGTAAACAAAATATGAATATATGTCAAGAGATATATATACGTTAGTGAAATACGACACTATTAGAAATTCAATATTTATGCATACTTTGAGTTACATATAATTCTAATAATATTTTTTTAGAATTATAAAACATAGCATAGCTGCCAAGTCTCCGGCTTTTTGGATACCAGTAATTTAATACGGAAAAAGTTTCTTTATTTAATAGGAACGTTTCGGAGATTTAAAGTAACCAGATTTTCTCTAAAATAATAGTGGTGTGCAAAAAGCCGGAGACTTGGCAACTCTGGATATATGGAAAAAAACAACATGCAACTAATTTTTTTTAGAATTCTAAAAGAATAGAATAAAGCTATGAAATCAACTTTAATACAGTAGTAATCCCACATATCTTCCCAAGAATTTCTGTAGACTTAAATTTTCATTTTGAATGCAATATTCGGTATTCTGTCGTGATATTCTAAAGTCAACAAAAGTTTAGAGCGTTTTTATGGCGTGTAGTATATTTTCTTTCTTCACAAACAGCCTAAGGTTGGAAACATGAATGTTTCAAGAATTTGTTCAAAGATGCCTTCTTATCGCACATTTACGTTGTTTTTCATATCTATATTATATGGTATATAAAGAATATCAGCAATAGATATTGGGGATTTTTAGTGCAATATACTAAAAATACCTACTTCCTAAAATATTCAAAAACCTGCTTTGTTTGAATTTTTCCTCATATATATTCATGTTGTTTTAGAATTGATAAGACTTAAACATAGTTTTTGTAAGCTTTCTTATGCAGAATATTGGTTTTTATTCCAAAGTTTCTCAAGCTAAATTTTCTTTAGAATCAAGTCATATATAATACGTAGAACTGTATTGATTTAAACAAAAAAGATAGATAATTAGTTTTGTTAAATTTCGCAGTTTTAGATCATATAGACAGAGAAATGATCTCTTAAGTAAGGGTTTTTAAACGACAATAATCCGAATTATCGTTTTTATGCAAGAAAAATTCCGAAAACCTTACACAATCACATAGACTAGATTGTTGTTGCATCGAAATCACAAAAAATGGAAAACTTTTCATTCTGTGCCAAAAATGATCTATTTTCTATAGATTGCTGATAAAAAAATGTTGAGCGTGATATCTAGATGTAACTTATCTACATGTTTTATCTTTCTGATGGTGACATGCTCAAAATCTATCATGGTAAAAATATTTCCGAAAAAAGTCTATGCAACATGTAAAAAAAACTCACTGGAATGCACGTACAATAAAAAAATAACAATAATAAATATGTCCGTATTTGAAAGTGGTTTAATTTATGTTGTTGTTGCGTGTTCAGAAGGGTCTCTTTTTCAAAATCTTAGTTAACCGCATCGAGACAGAATCATTGCATATATTCAAAATATTATTTCTTAGAGCATATTTCTTTCCAATCGATTATCCTAGAATTAATACCATTTTTTATGAGGTAAGAATACATTCAATAATTTCATGGAGTTACCTAATACATGGAAGTAATTATTCTTCAGAATAAGAAGCAATAATATATGATAATTTATAGAGGGTGTCCCAGAACTTCATGTACAAATTTGAGGGGTGGTAGAAAACATCATTAGGAACCACAATTACATAGGAAAGCATGGGCGGAAATGTCTTGTTAACCCTTTCACAGCCAGGAAAAAATGTATATGCAACTACAAAATTTTTAATACAAAATTAAAATTGACACCAGAATTTTAATATGATTTTTCCAATTATTACATGAGTGAAATGTATTTTTTTTTCTTTGCAAATTCATTTTTCCGCAATTTCTGATGTTGTTCATATTTTTCTACATTTTAGCAATTTATAATAGCTACTAAGATACCTGATTTTAAAGAAACACAATTTTATATTTAATTTAAAATGAAATTATTTCTTGCAATTTTTTGTGTGTACTAAACCGTTCTACGCTGCTTTTTGTATTATGTTATAACTGTGTCTTTGTGTTTCTTTGAGCTTTGGATGGAGAAAGCACTTCCATTGCTAAAATGCGGAAAAATATGAATGACATCGAAATTGCGGAAAAATAAAATTTGCGAAGAAGAAAAGCCAGACATTTCACATATATTATAAATGGAAAAATCATATTAAAATTCTGGTGTCAATGTTTATTTTGTATAAAAAATTTTGTAGTTTCATATAGATTTTCACTCGTTGTTAAAGGGTTAACAAGACGTTTCCGCCCATGCTTTCCTATGTAATTGTGGTTCTATCACCCCTCAAAGTTTCTACACCCTGTTTTGGTTCGACACCCTGTATTCACGAATGTCCTTGTTTTAACATTTTCCAACAAAGCTGAATGGTGTTTATGCATTCGGTTCGTTTGTTCTTCTGGCCGTTTCCACTCTGTAACTCCCGGAAATATATTCGGATTTTCGTGCAAATAGTAAACATTATTTAGGAATGTAGGGATGTTTGGTATGAGTATGAAGCATGGGGATTAAAAGTTCATTTACAGCGGCATCCAAAATCGTTCCATTACATTATGATCTATGATATAAAATCGTTTCAGATTATTTCAGTGAATTTATGCTGTTCCAAATGTATTGAAACTGATTTAAATCACCGAAATTAACTACGATTACGAACAGGAGATTTAAATCATTTTTAATCCATTTACATTGGTATACCGAAGAAATAGGTTACAGTACAGTATTTGAGTAAGATTTCCGGAAATACGATTTCAATTTTGTCATGCAATTATAAATTTAATTGTTTTTTAGTTGCACCCATAATTGCACAAATATATAGTACCTATAGTCATTGTCTGATACCAACATACATACTGTCTGTCTGCCCACATATAACAGCAAAAAAGCTAAGCAAAAAGATCGTTTGAAATTTTAAATATCTATTTACTCTACAAATTTGCTCAGTTATTTCAATTTCTTGTAAAATCGGATATATAGTTCAAATACACTGGCAATCAAAAATATTCCATTACATTACGGTTAATGTGATAAAATGGTTTTAAGTACTTTTTAATGAGGTTACACCCTTCGAAACACAATGGAATTAATATGTATCTATAAAGGACACTAAAATATAAATTTGGTACAATATGCTGTACAAAGAATATTTATTATTCATTTACATGGCCGCACCACAACAATTCCGCTACATAATGGTATGCGGGGGTCATTATTTGCGACATATTTTAAATATGTTAAACAATTTTACATGTAATAAAATTGGTATACGTTGCTTATGTTACTGCAAGTTTTTTCCTGTGTAATAGAAAATGCGTTCCCACATTGTTGAATTAGGTATACAATGCCAATAAAAAAAAATAAATAAAAGAAAAAAAAAGAAAAGAAAAGTCTTGATACATAACCCACAATCTCAATGTTCGAATGTTTTATATATTTTTTAATGGAAGAGGCGGATGAAAGTTTCAATCACGCGTTGGTTACGGCCTTTACAGCTTAACATAATTTGGAATTCTATCATTCTGTTTTTTTTTAGTTCTTGTAATGATTTGGAAAAGATGATTTTTTTTATTTTTTTTCGCTTGAAAAATAAAATTTTCTGTTATATGTATCGACGTAAAAAGCTTACAATAGTTGAACAACCACGTGCTTTAACTTTATTAGAATAAAATGTTCTTGTAAGTCTTACTAAGCCTTAGATTTACAAGCAGCATGACAATTATGTATGTACTAAAAAAATGCACTATACTTTTTTGGGGTATTGCAGTACACGAAAACGAAAAATCGTTCCAAAAACCATGAAAGACTTCAGCCAGGTCTGTTAATTTTTAAATCCTGACATACTGTTAATACCAAATACAACAATTGTAGAAATAAATAAGAAACATTATTAATGAATGTATCAATATGGATCATCTGTCAGAAATTTCGCATTTTTTTTTCAATGTGTGTATCACTGTATTAATTTAACTAAATGGTTCAGTTTTGTTACATTATTCTGAAAAAAATAGAAAGCTGTTTCATCTATGCTTGACACATGATTTTTTTTTCTTTATTGTTATTATTGCACTCGACTTCAATATATGTGAAATCTCGTCATTTTTGTTTACCAGTTTCAATCGATATTTTTATCATACATTTTCAATCAATAACAATCTCTAAAATGTCACCTTCAGAGCGACTATGAGTACAATAACGGTATTTAAGGGATTATTAAGCGCATTATTCTTACTCTTAAATAAATTTTGATAACTAGATGAGTTCTAGATCATGTTATGAGTTTAATTCTAGATAATCATTGTTCAAGTCCCAAGCAAGCTTGCTATTTATTGTCTCAGGATCATTAAGCTGAAGCCAGAATAATATCAATTAAGAAAAATATTATTTAAGAGATGGTGGGTTATATTATATCTCACTTACGATTAATAAAGTTTTGGTCCAGAAAATTTTTATTAAATTTGTGGGGCAATACCCTTTTTAATACTTATCAAATAAGTACTCAAAATTAATCAGGGATATGCCTCATCAGATACCTAAGATTTGAGCGAAAACTGATAAAATTCTGCATGAAAAATTCATTTATATAAATTATGGAGAGGGGTACTAGCACCCGTTCCCCTTCTTATACTTATCGAATGAACTCTCAAAATCAATCAGGGAAGCACTTTATCATAATAAACCTATATTCAAAATTTCAAATGAGTCGGATATCATTATCACGAGTCACTGCGTAACGCACGAACGTACATACATACATACAGAACGGGCGGACACATAAGCTCTCAGGATTTAATAGCTTATGAGCCGAAAAATCCTGAAATTGTGGGTTTTTTTTTTTTTTTTTTCGATATTTCAATTTTTCTCTCTGAAGTTTCCGGTGACAGTTCAGAATTAAACAAACGTAAACTTGCCTTTCAAAGGGTTAATTGATAATGAATACTTGTCATGTAATTATTGGAATGCTGCATCAGAAATTTTTCATTAAATATATGATTATATTATATATATGAATATATATGATAATATGATATATATTAATTTTTCTTAAAATATTTAGACAAAACAATTAATCAGATTTATCCCTTTCGAAACGGCACTCTTTACACAAATTTTAATTGGGTGGCATCTTTTTTTTCAACAGTTCCATTTAATTGTAAGATACCAAACAATGATGTAACTAAAAATGGCAAATATTGCATTAATTAAATAATGGTGCTCAAAACAAATTGCACATGCACCTTTCAGCCATGCATAGATGCATTACGAGTCCTGGAAGGGCTAATGCAAATAATAAGAAAATATTATTTCAAAAAATAAGTTTATTTTAAAATTTTACTTTACCGCGTTAAGAGTACCATTTATTGATTTTATTTATGATCACCTTTAAAAAATATTTCTTTTACAGATAGAAAGAAAAACAATAAATTTAATTAAGAAGATGTGCATACGGTATCTCTATTATTATTCTTACTGCAAAAAATTGTTCACATATATTTTTCTAAAATTTATTTTCTGGAATATAGATACGTTTTCCAATCCTGCTTTTGAATATAAGTTTGTTTAAATACACACAAATGTAAAATGCACAATTTAACGTTTATTTTAAATACTACAAGAAATAGGTTTTAAGTTAGAATATTTTAACTTATTTCTTTGTAATAATATATATCTGTGCAATAAAACTCCATTTTGATGAAAAGATAATTATTAGGATGAACGAAGCAAATCCTCTACTAGGCCACTCAAATTACATTTTGTCGTACACTTTACTAAAAAACTATTCAATATTTTGACTTGAAATTAAACACAAAAATAAATTTTGATCTGTAGATTTGCACAATATATTTTTTTTACAGAATAACCTTTAAAAAATATTATTTTAATTAATTTATTTTAATTAATTTATTTATTGTTTTTCCATTACGAACCCATTTTTAAAATAAGAAATGAAACATGTATATTTTCAAAAGATAAAAATAATAAAATAAAATAAATCAGGGAGTTAATAATTATAGATAGAATCATGATTAATCAAAAAAAGAGAATATATTTTCCTTATTCCAACAAAATCATTTACATTGATGACACTTACGCATGTTAAAAATGCCAAGAAAATATATACTTACTAGTTAAAAAAATGCGAATATGATACAGCTTTAAGGCAAAAAGCTAAATATCAGCGTAAAAAACGACGACACAAATGTCATATACACGCCACATTGGTGCGATTTTTTCGGTCTATTTATCAAAAACCTCGATCTCGAATACGAGATACCATGCATATTTTTTTAACGGGAATAACAATAAATCAAAAAAAAGTTTGGCACAGATAATGTATATGAACCACATTGGCTTGATTGAAAAAAGGTCAAATTATACCTCACATGGTAACCCGGCTATTAACCTGGTTTTTAAAATAAACTGTTTATTTAATTTTAATACCTTTTTAGGTGCGTTCGTAATTATGTAAATACGTAGCACCTATTGTTGTCGCTCAGTCCGTCCGTCTGTCCGTCTGTCTGTCCGTCTGTCCGCATATAACAACGCAAAAACTACCCAACCGAATCGTTTGAAATTTAAAATACATAATTATAACATAATTTTGTCGAGTCATTTCAAATTTTATGAAAATCGGATGGATATAGATCAATTACAGGGACATTCAAAAGGATTCCGTTACATTACGGTCAATAGGGAAAAAGGTTTTAAATGCATTTTAATCGTTTGAAATTTAAAACATATAATTATTGCGCAATTTTGTCGAGTTATTTCAAATGTTATGAAAATCGGATGCATAGATCAATTACAGGGACAATCAAAAGGATTCTGTTACAGTACGGTCAATGGGGAAAAAGTTTCAAATGCATTTTAATGATGTTACACTCATTCGAACATAATAGAATTGAAATGAATCTATGAAATATATACTAAAATATGCATTCTGTACAATCTGTGATGCAAAGAATTTTTATTATTAAATTAAAGGCCACACAAAAGTATTCCACTATATAATGCTATACGGGGAAACATGGTTTGGTACGTGTTTTAATTATATTCAACTGTTTCACATTTTATGAATAAGATATACGTTGTTGAGGTGTAATAAAAACTACTTGCTGCATATTTACAGAAACGTAAAGATTTCGACTACTATACTGTATTCGGAGTACGCTCTACTATATCAGCAAGATCTGAATATTTTTAAAACTTCGTTATCGTACGAACGCACCTCATTTGCTACGTTCAACTTGTTTAAAATGGTATAAATTGTTTTGCTCTATAATTGTTAGCTAAACTTTTTTATTTATTATTATTTCTTTTATAAAATAACAGGAAATAATTAATATATATATATATATAACTGGTATTTGAAAACGAAGTTTACTCCAAAATAGCGTTAGAAAAAAGTCTCACCAATGTGGTGCGTATATGACTGACATCTGTGCCAAAAGTTTAATTAATATCTATAGAACACAACAATTTATATAATTTTTAAAAAGAAAATAAAAGTAAATAAACAACATCAGGGATACCATGTGAAGCAAAATAACGACACTTTGTCGCCAGTTAAGTACCCGGTGTGTATGACATAGGCGTCTAACACAAAATAGAGTCAATCTTGTGCGTTCATGACATCTGTGCCAAAATGACGACATGATGAATCTCTTCTGACATGCATGTGCGCAGAAAAATGCTTCAAATTTCGAAGACGCACAAAAAATTTGAAATTACATTTTCGTAAAATTTGTCATCATCGTTGATTTGGCATACATATTCAATCTGACGGATCTTGTGAGAACATTATGATGCATAGTAAATAATGAACTTGATATTTTTTCTTTAGCTAATAATATGGATCCTGGTCCACATCCCTAAATATTGAAGAGCTTAACTTGAGAAATTAACGGCCCAAGTTCATCCAGTAATTACTGTTTATCGCATTAAAGGTGATCAGCTTGAATACAGTGCGTAAATTACTAATTTTCATCAATATATTACAAAATTTTGTACTTCATTATCTTATTCCATAGATACTATATGAAAGTACATTTTTGGGTACTACTTAGTTATCCGGTCGACAAAAATCTAACGCAAAATTTCAGGATTAAATGCCAATAATGGATTATTGTAAATGTCATATTACTTGACAAAACACAAAATACGTGTTTGTTATGTCATCAAGTGATTTTTAATTTGACCATTTATTTGTATTTTTACTTTCTTCTATCTTTACAAGAAGAAAGTATTGGATTCATGAAAATTTTCGACTTCCGGTTATCGACGGATTTATACGTTTTAGAAGGTCCTGAACACGTTTTGACTATTTTTAGAAAATGTCTGTCTGTGAGTCTGTCCGTCTGTCTGTCTGTCTGTCTGTCTGTCTGCATGTATGTATGTCTGTCTGTATGTGACAAAAAAATTGTGGGCGCTCTATCTCAAGAACTAATGCTCGAAATTTAATAAAATTTTATATTCATTTAGACCTTGATATGAATTAGTGCCTATTGGTTTTTGGTGAAAATTGGCCTGCAGGTGGCGCTGCTATACTAAGTTTTTCATGATTTTCAAGATTGCTAGATCTCAAGAACTAATGCACAGAATTTTACCAAACTTCAGATTCTGTGACCCCTTGATATAAATAGACGTTGATTAAGTTTTGGTGTAAATTGACCTGCAGGTGGCGCTGCTGTGCCACGTTTTTCATGATTTTTATGATAGCTATATCTCAAGAACTAATGCACAGAATTTCACCAAACATCAGATTCTGCGATACCTTGAGATACATAGCCGCTGATAAGGATTTGGTGTGAAATGCCCTATAGGTGGCGCTGCTATGCTACATTTTGCACGATTTTTGCGATAGCTGTATCTCAAGAACTAATGCAGAGAACTTTATCAAATTTTAGATTCTGTTACACTAGAATTTATAACATAAATAGACGTTGATTACATTTTGGTATTAACCGTGCAACAGGTGGTGCAGCTATGCTGCATGTTGCACGATTTTTCCGATAACTATATCTCAACAATCAACGCACAGAATTTCATCAAACTTCAGATTGTTCTACAAAATGAGATATAACATAATTATACCATGATTACGTTTTGTTATAAATCCTTCAACTGATGGTGCTGCTGTGCTATATTTTACACTTTTTTTTAACTAGCTATATCTCAAGAACTAATGCACAGAATTTCATCAAACTTCAGATTCTTTTACACCATAACATAATTAGACGCTTTTTTACATTTTGGCATAAATTATCCAAGATATGGTGTTGCTGTGCTACGTTTTGCAAATTTTTTGTTATAACTATATCTCAAGACCTAATGGACGAAATTCCATCAAATTTCAGATTATGTTAGGTTTTGACATAAATAGATGCTTATTAGGTTTTAGTATAAATTACCCAACATAAGACACTACTAAGCTCATTTTCTCAGAATATTAATAAAATTTTTCGTTTTAGGCTTTTCTAATACCAGAATCTCATTAGGTTAGGTCAAATGTTCGAGGAAATTCGACAGTGGGTAACTTTGGGGTCACCACGTTTTTTTTTTTTTTTTAATATTAAAATGTACTTATGAGATAGAAGAAAGTTTTGGGATTGTCACATCCAACTAGTTATTAACGTTTCACTAGTATATTTATTTAATTATTTGTTTTTCATTTTAAAAATTTGCTTCAATTTCTACAATTTGGCTAATAGTTTGGCGATTTGTATTGTTTGACGAAATTGGTCTACGGAATAACCAAGTAGTACTAAAATTTGTTAGCAGACAAGGTGGAAACTGTAAAAAATCTTTTAAAAAGCGATTTGAGTTAAAAAAAATTGTTAAATTTCACTTTGAAAATATATGTATTTATACCAGTTTAATGTCTAAATAAATAAAAAAAAACTCCAAGGAAATTTTTAGTTATTTGGCTAAATTTACATTTATAAAATTAAAATGCGCCAAAACATAAAATAGCATTTTTACTTAAATAAGATGCAAAAATAATAGATATTACTTGGTTATTTTCAACCAATTTCGCCAAATTATACAAATCGCCAAACTAATGGCCTAATGAATCAAATTGACGTAATTTTTTAATAACGAAAGAACAAATAAATTAATAAAACATCAATAAGAATAGATATAAAACTTTATATTAAAAATTACTTGATGGTGTAACGAACAGTTGGTACGAGTTTAATGTTATGTGAATGTGACATATTTTATCGTCATGAGTGGCATTTAATCTTTTAGTTTGGCGGTACCTTTTCAATCGACGGGATAATCAAGTAGTAGTGGATAATGTAATAAAAATATTGTTACTTTCAAATAATTATCTAATGAAATAATGCTTCGTGAATCCAAACAAAGCATTGGTTTTGCTAGTAGTTATAACAGTTTTTTCTTTATTCATTTATTCAAGATAAGTCGAAATACTAAATTAGATATGCTTAAATTCTTTAAATAGATTCCTTAAGTAAAGACAAACATCTTCTCTATATAGTATAGTATTCAGTATTCATATACATTATGTTTGAGTACGTTAATCAAACTATTGGAATTAAACATCAACTAATGACAGTGATAACAGTTAATCATTGTACTGTTTCTTATCATAGTACTTATTCAAGTGAAACATGCTATGAAATATTTTGATTTATCTTAATAGTATTAGAACAGGTGTAATAGTGAGTATCACATTATTTATTTAACAAATGTGCTCAATGAAATAATTTGATTTGTCTTAAAAGTATTAGAACGATTTTAATATTGAAAGGGTCTTTGAATTTCATAGTGAATAGTGAACAGTATATCCTTTTCATGAGATACTTAGTAGCAGACATACTCTCTAAATATATATATAGTATTTTATATAGGTTAGGAATGTTATAATATCTGACTAAAATGTTTTAATTTAATCCGATTTTATTTCAAATTTGTCTTTTTTTTTTTTTTTTTTTTTTTTTTTTTTTTAAGAATCTTGGCACCTGGTTCTAGTTATGGATGTCGGACGGCCATGTCGAACACTGCTCTCCGGGAATTTTACGGCATTCAAAATTCTGAAGTCTGTTGCCGCTAGGTTCTGAATAACGTTCGCAGTTTTTGTTGCATGTTTCGGTATGAATGCCCTTTCAAAATACATGATAGCTTAAGAAATCTATTTTGTCACGCCATGCGCATTTTATTTTTTAAGAATTGGTGAATATTCACAAACATTACCGTATTGAACATTGCGGTTTTCAATAATGTGCCTAAATGTCCACTATAGTATGTTTACGTTGTTGTGTGGTGTTACCTTGTATTAATACACACTACGCCATGCGCATTTTAATTTTTAAGGATTAGTGAATATTCAAAAACATTAATATACGACGCATTGCGGTTTTCAGAGTTGTGCAAAAACAACCTCTACAGTATGATTTCGTTACATATAGTACGTTTATTAGCTTCTTCTTCTGGGATCATTTTTAAGTGCCCTAAAACTATACAGGGTGTTTCAGTTAGACGTTTCAGAATTCCTAAGAGAGGTAGGGTGCATCCTGACGATTCAAAATCATATAGAAATGTGGGGTCGGAAACGTTTTCCTGAAGCGGTGATATACACAGAAGCATCATAAAGAAAAAACACCGTAAGTAAAAAATTGTTTTATTAATGCATGTAAAAAGGAAAAAGTTACACTGGTCAAAATAGTCAGTGGCAGAAATTTCGAACTCTTACTTTGAGTCATGTACCTTTTGCTTTTTTACATGTATTAATAAAACGATTTTTCACTTACGATGTCTTTTATTTATGGTGCTTCTGTGTACATCACCGATTAAGGAAAGTATTTTCGACCCCACATTGCTATATGATTTCGAGTCGTGAGGACCCATCCTACCTCTCTTAAGAGTTTTGAAACGTTTAACTGAAACACCCTGTATTTTATACCATGATTTATTACCTACACCCTGTATTTTATACCATGATTTATTACCTATTGCGGCGGATATGCGAAAGAATATCGTACTCCTGGCTTCCCGGAAAGGATTGTCCAAAAATACATTTATACTTCAATATTGCACAATTTACTTTATCTCCCATTACGAGGGAACTGCTTCCTGCTTACTGTTGAACTAGTTTGTTAATTTCGAGAACATTATCAAATAATTGTTGACTGTTAATCCTGCCGTTTCTAGATATCTTCAGTTTCCCCAAAAAATCCTTTAGATGATGGCATCGAACAATTCCTCCTTTGTATCCTTGTACTTTAACAAGCTTTTTACATGCAAGGGAATAAAATTAAATAAATGCTAAAAAAATACACAATATATACAAAAAAATATGCTGTGTTATACACAATAGCTGGTAGCGTTTTTTTACCAGATGAGACACTACATGGTAATAGAAATAAGAAGTGACTTACATAATTGCATATAATGCTTTTATATAATTCCTTATACACTGCATTTCAAATTAGTCGAACAACAAATAGTCCAGGCATTTGGTAAAAAATAAATGCAAGTTTTGGTGTACTTTTGATTTTTAGTTCACTTTATGTTTTTTGGGTCGCTGAACACGAATCTGGCATTATCCAACAAAATTTCTCCTCGGAAACACGTTTTTTGCAAAAAACGTGGCTTTTTTCGCTTTTTCTAAATAACTTCAAAATTATGCATTTCACATAAAAGTCGTCAATACATAAGTTAAAGAGTATGCAATTTCCTACATTTTATGTAGTTAAAGTTTTTTTTCTCTGATCAGTGTTTTAGTCGTGAGATCAAAATTCTGAAAAACGTGAATTGCAGCACCGTACGTCGATGAAACATGAAAAACAGCCCTTTTATGCAAATTTCCCCACTTAATAATACTAAATATATTATTATTGACTATATTTTATTAATCTGATATTCATTGTTTCTTTCATAACTAAAAAATAAATACAAATGAGCATATCTGTGATCAAAATCTTCATTTGCTATTATAAAATAGTAATAGTAATAATTTCTTAATTTGACTTTTAAATAATGTAAATAAAATAACTAAAGCAGCCTTAAAATGATCTCATCTGAACTTTCCCACTTGATTGAAGGGGTGCAAGTATGAAATAACGTTGGTCAAACGCCCACCCCGCATCCCATGTCCACGTTCAGTAGAATACTAACCCCTTCCCAACCAGTCTCGCCTCTATTAGAAACATGCGTCGCACTTATCACTAGCTTATCAGGAGGACACATTCCTCTCAGTTTCCATATGCAGCTGCTTACTTATGATTTAGTAATTCACTGTTTGTGTCTTCGTGAATATAGTGAACATCTAAAGTGATTTTGCGCGATGTCGCTGTGTTTTATTTGTGACTTTCATTTAAAAGAACGGCCGTCAGGGAAAGTCAGTCGAGGTATTGCAACATTAATCAAGGCAAGTACAGAAAGAAAGGATGGAAAGGCAGTTTTCCTAAAGGGGAAAACCTCAGTAGATGTGCATGTTAAATGTAGAAAAGCATACGTAAATAAAAGGAAGATTACTGCTTATGTGAAGAAGGTTGAGGAACAGAATGCTAGCACTTCTCAAGTTTTAAGATCATCAACTCCTCAGTTTAATTTTCAAACTAATTTTTTATATGTGGACTGTGCATTTCGGAAGAGTTCATTGCAACACAAATGAAAAATCCACCAAGCGAACGCAATGCTGTATACAGCGTGCATGGGATTAAAAAATACTTGGTATTCAAAAGTACAATTCTGAAAGCAACAAGAGCTCGCAATGATGATTATGGGCAGGCTATAATTCAGCGCATCGAACCAGTGAATGATTTGATCGCAGCATATGCTCAATACCACATCAGATGTTTTAAATATATTTAAAGGAGGCCAAAGGTCCAAGAACAGAAGAAATGTAGTCCATTTGCCGAGGCAATCAACACAGCAATGCAAAGTATATATCATTACTTTGAAAATCATGATGATTCTCCATGGAAGATCTAATGAAACAAGTTACAGGGAGTTATCAACCTGATATGAGAACTGTAAAGTTTAACCTCGATGAGAGATATGGAGACAACATACTGATCACAAAGAATCAGGAAAAAAGTCCATTGTGTGTTTCAAGAATATAGAAGGAAAGATACTGACTAATGCATGGTATCAGCAAAGATGTAAATCTGATCGAGATGTGAGGCTGCGAGTGGTTGAAGCAGCAGCAAAAATTATTTGCAAAGATATCATATAGAACATTTGCTTCGGGAAACTGCAACGACATCGCAGTTGTGTGACAAGACGAAGAGTATGAGCTAGACTTTGAAGCCGATCTGGAAATGGATTACCCACACAATGAATCAGAGGACCCAATGTAAGAGGAAATAATCATGCCGCAAAGTATTCGCGATTAAATATATGCTGTTAAAAAAAACTTTTATTTATAATATTGATAGTTATAAAAACACCCACTGATTCCATTCGTCTATTTTCTATTTTGTAGATATTGGTGAAAAGACAGAACACTCAAATAAAAGAAAGCAGAAATAATACTTTGTTTTTTAAGTAAATGTACTTACTAATGTACATAATTATTTATAATTAAATAATAAATCATAATGAGTCGTCGTTTTTAACGTTAGCAACTTCATTTTAAAATATAGTCGATCATAATATCTTCAGTATCATTTAAAGTGAATCTTTGCGAAAAATGGCCAGTTTTCATATCTATGTACAGTAGGGTGGATCAAAAAATTTTTTTCACAGTGTCAAAACCTACGTATGCGGAAAAGATGTTATCTTGGATGGAGATTAAGGGAAAAATAATTTAAAAAATTAATTTTAAATTTTACTACTGCCGCAATGAGGTTGAATTTCGAAAAAAAAGTGAAAAAAGACCTAATTTTGGCTAGATGATTTTTGATTCAAAATAATAGTTTAAAAAATTATCCAAAACCTACTTATGCGTAAAAGATGTTATATTATATGCTGAGTATGAGAAAAATATTTAAAAAAAATAATTTCAAAATTTAAATCTGCCGCAATGTGGCTCAAATCTATGTATTTGAACGTTTATACGGTAAAAAATCTTTTTTTTTTTCTTTTTTTTTTTTTTGTAAAATAAAATATGAATTTTAGAATTTTTAACATTCATTGCAATGAGGGGATATTTATTTGATTACAAGATACAAGCTTTAGTTTCTTATTTAACAGCTTTATTAGTATTAAATCAAGAAAAATCGTCAACATTGCAATTGGCGACAATGACGTTCGGTATTGAAAATCGACATGAGATTTTGTAATTCAATTCGATTTTTATAAAACCGTCTCTTATGTATGGTCCATACACAACAGAAAATGCTTTCGTGGCTATTTTGATTATTAGTTTTGTAGAATGAGCGTTGCGTGAATATATATTATTGATAGAAGATGTAATGATTTCTGGACTTACCTATTGCTTCTGAAATCATGTCGTTACAAAATCCGTCAGTTAGTGGAGGTTCTACACATTTTCCTATTTAATTAAATCTATGTAATCCGTCGCAAAAGGTCAAAAAGCTGGTAAATGGAAAATATAGATATTTTTTAATGCAATGATCAGGATTACAGCAGACCGTTTGATTTCACTCGCGCTCTTTTAGAATTCATATACTGATATAAATGAAAATACAAAAAGCTTCTAACATGCTGCGAATAGTCTTTCTATTTCACCAGTGAAACATTTGTGCCCAGCCGCGGTTCGATCCACGCTGCAAAATATGACATAGTGGAACCTCATTTGTGTGTAACTAGCACAAAAAAAATTGTAGTGGACGCTTGAAGGTCAGTTCCATATTTCGAATAACACATTCTTTAACATCTATATTAACAGATATTCCGTCACAACCGATCGCAACCAAATTTGTTACATGTATATTATTGTTAACACATGACAAAAAAATGTCGTGTTTTCAAATTGTTTGGTACTCTCCCAGAATTTACATATATGAGGCGATGTATTCGGAACCAAGTTCTTTTTTCAAGCTCAAGTCTGCTTCTATTATGATTTTTCTTCTGTTGTTTTCTAGTGATGTAGTCTGTCTTTACACCCATCAAAGTTTAAAGAAAATGGCTATGATCATAATCTTTTACAAATAACTAAAGAGAATGACTAAAACGATGGAGTGGTCTTTGGTCTGCCGATTTTTTTCTGTCAATAGCATTCGATTCATAGTTTTGTGAGATAACGCCCACATCCTGAAGTCCACCAGACACGATGGCAGCACCTGCTTGGTCGGAAATGCCCAAACTGTCCAATATTCTGGCTGATGCCAATCTTCGTCACTACAGGTGATGTGACACCTAGCTCGGCAGCATTTTGGCTTTTTAATGATAGCTGTTGATGCAGAAAAGTGAGTTTGCTCTCAATACGTCGGTTTAGTTTACACTCAGTATTCATATTCACATTCAAATCTATTGAACTGAAAAAAATAGGCAGTGTTTTCGGAAATCTTCCAAAAGACTGTAGTAGTTTTCAATATCTTATTTTGTTTTACAAGAATTAAGAAGGGCGCAATATTTGTCGTTAAACAGTTTATTTTTTCTTAAAATGCTGCTGTGGTAAATTATTGAGATTGAATCTCATTTACAGGTCCCTTGTAACTTATTAGCAATTCCTTCTCACTGGCAGGAAATAAATAGATGTTTACCGATTCCTTTCATTGGTTATTTTTTAAATACCAATATATAAGTTTTACAACTTTTTGTAATAGGAAGCATATTTACTGGCATATCAAAGCCAGACACAAATAGGGTGTAATTCATATCTCTCTGTCTCTCTCTCTTTTTATTTATTTTTTTTAACAACGTCATGGTACAGTAATATTCAAGGTACACTAAGCTTCACACACTGGCGTTCTCAGGCTCGTCCGGAACAGTCCATTTTTACATCGAGGGAGGAAAGACGGGGAGTGAAGGGAACGGGACAAAATGAATAGAATAAACTGCTAAAATATATCAAAAACACAAGCTTATCTATTATTAATAAAGTTTTTCATATTGCGTGTATATCGTAGGAAAGTGCATCATTACAAGCTATTTCTTTACTGGATATTATTTCGATGGATTCTCTAATGATAGCTTCTATGTGACTAGTAGTATGAAAGATAATTTTTGAACTATTGAAATCTATTTCTATAGGGTGGGTTTGTGCAAACCTTGAAAGTGCAGTATGGGGTTTACCCAATCTTAAATCTGCGTCATGTTCTTTCAACCTCTTTTGAAGTTACCTTAATGTCATACCTATGTAAACATATTCTTTACTATCCGTCTTGAAAGGAATACTGTATACACCTGATTTATTAATGTCTTGAATAGGATCAATCTTTATGTTCAGCACAACTCTTAATTTGGGGGGAGGAACTGCTGTTAGTGCAATATCATACTTAGCTAGTGCGTGCCTTATGCTTTCGAAAAACTTCGGAATGTAATTAACTTTACAAAGTTATTATGTACTTTGTTATTATGTTGTTATGTATTTATGTACTTATTTTTAAAGTTTTTATAAGTACTCTAGTGCACCTTTTAAGCAAATTATGTACAGTTAAGTGTATATTTGTGTTGTCAAAATGATTATTTTGCGTCAAAAATTAATCTAACCAAAATTAGATCTTTTTCCATTTTTTCAATATTTTATCGAAGTTTCAACTTTTATGTGGCAGTATTAAAGTTCGAATTCATTATTTATTATTGTTTTTAATTTAACCTCCATACTATACAACATCTTTTTCACATTGTTGGATTTTAAAAATAATAAAAATAATTAGTTTTTGAGAAAAATAACCTAACAAAAATTCGGTCTTTTTTCAAATTTTTTCGAAAATTCAAAACTTTTGTGGCAGCATTAAATTTTAAAATTAATTTTTTTTATTATTTTTCCCTTAATCTCCATACAATAGAACATCTTTTCCGCATAGGTAAATTTTGATGAATGGTAATTTTTTTTTTCGCCATAGACAATCGATCCACCCTAATGTACAGTGCCATAATTCATATTTTCCAGATTTTTTTTTTAATTTTCACACCCACATTTTGAACTTCTAGAACTTTAAGAACTGGAATCCATGTCAGATTTATATGTTAAAGCCTGTTTCAGTTATTTTATTTACATTATTTTAAAGTCAAATTAAGAAATTATTACTACTATTATTTTGCAACAACGAATGAAGATTTTTATCACAAATATGCTCATTTTTATTTATTTTTTAGTTATGAAAGAAACAATGAAAGCAGATTAATAAAATATAGTCAATAATAATATATTTAGTATTATTAAGTGGGGGAAATTTGCGTAAAATTGTTTTCCATATCTCACCGACGTACGGTGTTGTAATTCACGTTTTTCAGAATTTTTTGCTTTTCACACGAATTTTTGAGGCTCTTTCACGGCTAAACCTTTGATCAGAGAAAAAACTTTAAGTACATAAAATGTAGGAAATTTTGTGCTCTTTAATGTATATATTGACGAATTTTATTTGAAATGTATAATTTTGAAGTTATTTAGAAAAAAACGAGAAAAAGCCAAGTTTTTTGCACGTTTTTTGCCAAAAAAAGCACTTTATGCCTGGGCAAAAATGCCTACATAACTTCGAGTAATGTCAGATGAATTACAACCGTTCTGTATTACAAAGCACACAACACACGAACGACTAGGTATAGCGTTTCCTCCGTTAAACAGCGCATGCGTCATTACTTGGCGAAATTTAGATCTATGTGAGGTCTGCTAGTTTGGCAATTTATCTATAGAGCTGGCGAATAGACTTTAATTTTGTAGTTAAAAGAATATCGCATTTAAAATAATACTGACTTAGTTAAATTAAGTAAAAATAATGAAATTGCTATGACAAGATCAATATAACTATTATTGTTTGCTCAAATGTATGCAATCAATATTAAGATTCTTGCAGCATAACTAAAAATAAGTTATGAAATTCTAACAGAAAAATATTTTTTAAAGTCATTTTAAGAAATATTGTTATTCCATTTAAGTAGATATTTTGCAAATATTTATATATAATGAAATTATTTTCAATTAATAAAAATTAAATCATATATATGTATATTAATATATTTATATTTTTACCATTCATCGAATTATTTTAAGTATGATAATTTAATGTATACAATGTTTAATTTACCACTGCAACATACATTACCAATATTATTATTTGCATATGAAGGATAATAATTTTAAAAATTGAATATTTTGATAAATTCATTCTGCTAATTACTATTTACAAGTTATTAAAGTCCTTGCATAAAAATATTTTTATGAAAGTTTAGAAGATATTGCAATTAAGATTGTAATAAATATTCATTTTAATTTTTATATTATTTTTAAAAATAATTATATAATAAAGATAAATATATAATAATAAAAATTATGAAAATATTTTTTAAGCTATAAGAATTTTAAATTATAATTCCATAACAGCATGATTTTCACAATAAAAAATTAAAAAGCAGCTGATAAATTAATAAATATTTTTATGTATGAAAAATAATTCTTAATCATAAAAGATTAACACTTTATAAATTAATTCTACTATTTATATATATATGTATTTTATTAAATTCCATAAAAAATATTTTAATGCAAGTTAAAAAAATAATTTTTCTACATTTTAGGTATTAAAAAAATATCTTGCAAGTCATGTGAATATAAAAAGAATAAAAAATTAGTTAACAGTGCTGCATTTGTACTCACAATAAAAAATTACAAAGTAATTGATAATAAATATTTATATATTTTTATATATCAAAAGATAATTTTAAAGGATAAAAGCTTCAATAAATCAATTCGGCTAATTTTATATTTATCTGTTACTAAAATAAAATAAAAAAAAAAAAGCTTCGGAGATTTATTATTGCATTTTATAAATATTTACTTTACTTATTACTAAGTAAGTAAATGAGCTTTTTTATTCCATTATTAAAATTTATTTTAAATAAACTGCCATTTACAAATTAAGTTTATTAATGGTATTAAATTTATTTTGTAAATCATGTGAATTAAAAAAAAAATAATAATTTTATTAACAGTACTGTATTCATAATAAAAAATTACAAAACAACTGATAATAAATATTTATAATTTTTATACATCAAGGATAATTTTAAAAAGATGAAAATTTCAATAAATCATATCCATTAATTTTATATTTATGTTTTTAAGAAAAAGGAAAATTAATAAGCTTAGGAGATTTATATTGTATTTTAATAAATATTTACTTATATTTACAAAATAGATAAATATTTCCTTTGTTTAATTATTAAAATTTATTTAAAATGAATTCTATTTACAGTTTAAATTATCTATTAATACAAATAAAATAAAATTTTTTAAAACTTAATTATAGTTATCATTTAATTTAATTATCTAACTGATAATAAAATATATTAAAAGATGAAAACGTCAATAAATCAAATCCGCTAATTTTATATTTATCTGGTTCTAAAAATAATAATAATAATAATAATAATAATAAGTTTAGGAGATTATATTAAAACAAATAAAATTAAATTTTTAAAAACTTAATTATAATTATCAATTAATTTAATTATTTGACTGACAATAAAATATTTTGAAATATGAAAACTTCAATAAATCAAATCCGATAATTTTATATTTATCTGCTTCTAAGATAAAGAAAAAATATTAAGCTTAGGAGATTTATATTGCAATTTAATAAATATTTACAAAATAGATAAATATTTCTTTTATTTAATTATTACATTTTTTTAATGAATTCTATTTACAATTTAAATTTATTGATACAAATAAAATTAAATTTTGTAAAACTTAATTTAAATTTAAATTTAATTATCTAACTGACAATAAAAGAATTACAGAAAGTGATAGTAAAAACCGACTGAGCTTTATTAACTTTCTTAATAAATATCAAACTATAATAAAAAAAAAAAAAAGAAAAGAAAAGAAAAGAACGTCCACAGCGGGGACAAAACCCGCGAACTCAGGGATTAGCAATAGATCCGGCCACAGTGAGCACACGTCATAACCACTATACAAGAATGCTCATGCTAACTTTTCCCCCAAAATGCCATCAATCGGCTTTACGCAATACTTTCTGATAGTTCTTGGCGTTTCTTCGCCAAGTCATGGTAGGAAGCAACCCAAGAATGAGTTAACGCATGCGCTGTTTAACGGAGGAAACGCTATATCTAGTCGCTCGTACACAACACGGATCTTTCACAAGCTAAACAAAAACACCTACCACTCAAACAAAAAATGAAACTATTTTAAAATTACATTTTTTATCATTTTTTTATCATTATTTCATTTATGTTTATCAAACAAGAGAAATGCAAAAAATTTGCATTAAAGATTATTGTTTTTTTTAAGTAAATTTTGTTCATATTGATTTACACAATTTTCTACTTATTTTATTAGATTTTATTTTCAAAAAATATTCATTTCTTTGAAATTTATTTATTATTCATTCATTAAACATTCTATAAATGAGTAACTGAAAATCCAAAATTTAAATAGAAATGGAAATTTGAATTTTTTACAATAGCATATACGGAAAATATGTTCCCATATGTTTATTATTATTATTATTATTATTATTTGTAATACGTTTGTTTCCTTAGAGTAAACTTCAAACATAAAAGCATTTTGATCACCGATGCGAAAATAATAGATTGCATTATATAATAAAATTTCCTCAAACTTTTATTTTAGAACAGTTAAATTCATCAAGACTTTTAGCCGTAGGCATTAAACTTTCGCAAAGTTTCAAGAAATTTTCTACTTTTACATTTTTACTGCGAAAAAGAAATTTCTATTAGATTTGAAAACATTAAAAGTAATTTAATCGATTAAAAAAAATTGTTCACTTGCAAATTGAATAATGGAATTTTATGCACCGAATAATGGTTAATATGCATACTAGTTAATATTCACTAATAACTATTTATAAATGCACTTATAAGGCGAAAAATACAGAAAAATAACTGTGTTTTTATTATTTTTTAATTTTAAAATTCTTTTACCACCGATTATTAAAAACTTAAAGCATAAAATTTATGGCTGATTTGAAAACTTGCAGAGAAAGGAATTGGAAAATTCGACGCTTGAATGGGACATTTCTTTTCAGATTTGTTAAAATCATTACTATTTTGATCTACAGAAGTCGAAAATTGCCCGTCAAATGTAGCAAATGAGGTGCGTTTGTACTATAAGTAAGTTTTTAAAAAATGTAGTACTCCGGATACAGTGCAGTATCTGAAATCTTTTGTGTATCTTTGCAAATAATATATGCTTTCTACTATGCAAGATTAACTTGTACCAAGCCTCATCAACGTATATCAATTTCATCAAATGTGAAAAAGTTTTATGTGATTAAAACGCACTTCAAACAATGTTTCCCGCTATACCATTATGTAATAAAATACTTTTGTGTGGTCTTATAAATTAATAAAAATAAATATTCTTTGCACAGCAGATTGTACAGAATGTGTATTTTAGTATATATTTTATAAATACAAATGAATTTTATTATGTTCGAAAGAGTGTACGCCTTTAAAATGCATTTGAAAATATTTTTGCTATTGACTGTAATGTAATGGAATAATTTTGATTACCCCTATAATTGAACTATACATCCAATTTTCGTAAAATTTGAAATGACCCGATAAAATTATGTAATAATTTTATAATTTAATTTTCAAACGATTCGGTTGGGTAATTTTTGCGTCATGCGTACAAGCGAACGGACAGACAGACGGACAGACTGAACTACGACTATATGTGATATGTATTCACATAAGTATGAATATACCTAAAATACATATAAAAAATTTACGTATAAAGTCACATTAAGGACTTTCAAGCTCATATATTTTTCATACAAGCATTTTATTCTTAAAAGCTCAAATTTATAAATAATGCTGGTTTTATTGTTAGGAGATAAATATTTAATTTCAATTAGTTGGGCTAAATGACATGGGGAAAACAAGTTGTAGGTCAAAAATAAATTGATGGGCTTAGAACATTTCGTTAAAGATTGTCGCCAAGTCACCTTCTGTCATTTTTTTTTCAAAAAGTGAATAGCAATACTTAAATGTCAAAATTACATAATATGTCACTGAAAACTAAATTTCTTTCCTGCCTTTAGTGATTCTTGTGTAAAGTATTACTAAAACACTTAAGAAACGCAATATTTAAGAAAACAATATGAACTAAAGGCTCATTCACAGCATTCTCTCTTTAGAGTCGTTGTGATTGATTTTTTTTTTTTTTTTTTTTTTTTTTTTTTTTTGCTTTACATGTTTTACTTAAAATAATTTCCAAGTCGTTTTTTCTTTTGTATAATCTTTTACATTGATTCTATATTTAGAATTATTAATAGAGGTATTCATTCCATGCATAAAACCATGATTTTATTTACTCATAAATTTTACGTAGTAAATTTCATCTCCATGTACTCAGGTTTTTAAATAGAGCATATTGTTCTCATAACTTAGCTTTAATTTATATTTGCCTTTTTTTGCAAAAGAAAAACAATGAGTTTCTTAGGAAGAGCGAAACATTTTTTTAAATGTCAAATTGGTATATGAAAATCTGTAACCAACGTTTTGTATCAACTTTATTTTAATGTTTCAACTAATACAAAACCCATACGCTGCAGAATTGAAACCTTTGTTTGCTATTTAGATGATGAAGAAGAGTATCTAATTACTTTATCTTCAACTAGAGGATGGATGGCTGTTGTAACATCAACTCCATAACCACCTTCTTAATCTAAATTTTATAACTTAAAATATAATATCTAAATGATTATATTTGTTAGACTTACCAATAACTGCTTTTTAAGCTTTCAGACTTTAAAAATTACACAATCCTAATTTATGTAAATGTTTCGCGTTTTGGTGGTCAAATTTACTTCCAATATGTTTTATTTACTACAACTATAAACATATATGTAACATAGCCTAAACATATATGTAAGTATTCAAGGCTTGAGTGTCCATAAATTTCAATAGTGAATATATGAAACTTTGTTGAAATATACGTTTTTATCTATTTTGCGAAGTATCTAAAACTCGAATAAATCTTTATTTCTCTTGATAAGCATAAAATTACTATTTATTACGGTTTTATACTTGCTAGTTCTCATAATTATAAGTCACTTTGCATTGAAATGCCGCTCGGATCGTCTATAGATTTCTTTTTCATTTATGTGAATATTTTGATCTTACATGAATAATATGATAAATTAAATTTACGTAATTATACGGTGAGTGAAAAAACTATAAAGACCGTAAAAATATTTTTTTTTTTTATAAATTTCAAAACCCAAAAACAGTTTTAACTTATAATATGTATCATCAAGCTAAAAAGCTAAAAAATAAACAAAATTCAACTGTGAGTATTTTATAAATAAAAATAAAGCAATTGTACAAAAAAACCCCACTATTTTTGCCTGTGTAAAAACTGTGAGAATAGTAAAAAAAATTCAATAAAGTAACCGAAGAAAAGAATATTTAATGTATTATGCACTCACCTCTGAATTTAACGATTGCAAATATTCCATCCCCCCACTGCATCATTAATTTTTGCCACTATTCGGGATTGTTTTTGTATTATTCATCTTCATTCATAGTTCTGAGTTCTGATGATGAGGAAAAATGCCTTCCAGTTTTATAAATTTGCCTTGCTAGATCTAACCATATGTTATCGATAATGTTTAGATCAGGATTTCTTTGCGGCCATTGCAAAATTTCAATATTTTTTTATATGAAGCTAATGTTTTGTCTCACGACTTGTGTGGATAGGTGCATCATTTCGCTGTTATATCTGTTTTTTCCTGCCAGAAGTGTTGCAAAAAAGGAAAGATGGTCAAAAAGAGTTTGTATATATGTCTTTGAATTAAAATTTCCGGAAATATATACAAGTGACTCCGTGTTAATGAACGAAAAGCCGTTTAACGACACAGTGAACCTGTCAATTAACTGACGTTTTGAGAAAATCTCTTTTTCTTTTTTCAAATTATCGCAATAATATTTTCAGCCATCAGGACCATTTAACTTTCACTTATTTTAATTGGAGAAAATAACTTGCAGAGGATTATCGTCTCAAGTCATCACTTGTATGGTTGGAGATATTATTGGAATGATTTATGAAAAGAAAAAGAGATTTCATTAAAACATCAGATAGTTGGCGGATTCATTGCAGCAGGGAGCTTCTTTTTGTTTAAAGACGTGATGTCACTTGTATGTACTTCTGGAAAAATTAATTCAAAGACACATATACAAAGTTTTTCTGATCATCTTTCATTTGTTGCAACACTTCTGGCAGGAAAAAAATTAATATAAAAGCGAAATAATGCGCCTATCAAAAAAAAAAAAAAAAAAAAAAAAAAAAAAACGTGAAACAAATTTTAGTTTTATAAGAAAAATATTGAAGTGGCAGCAAAGAAATCCTGATCTAAATCTTATCGATAAGTTATGGTTAGATTTAGCAAAACAAATTTATGAAAATGAAAGGTATTTTTCCTCATCATCTGAACTCACATCTATGATTGAAGATGGATAGTACAAAAATAAACCCCGAACAGTGCCAAAAATTAATGATGTGGAGGGAGGATGGAATATTTGAAATCGTTAAATTCAGAGGTTGAAAGCATAATATATTAAATTTTTGTTTCGTCCGTTACTATACAGAACTTATTCTGTTTCCTTTGTACTTTTTACACAGGCAAAAATAGTGTTTTTTTGTACCATTGCTTTATTTTCTATTAAAATACTCACAGTTGAATTTTGTTTACTTTTTTATGAGTCTTTCAGCATGATGATACAGATTATAAGGATAAAAGTTTTATTTGTTTTGAAATTTATAAAAAAATAAATAATGTATTTTGATGTCTTATAATTTTTACATTCACTGTATGCCATTTCTTGGCATAAGCATGCCAGGTTAATGACAAATTCATTCAAAAACATTTTTTACATTCTTGTTTTTTTAATCCAATTTTTTATTTTCGTTTAAAGGAACATGCTTTCATATAGTAGCTCAAGTCCATGCAATGTTCAATTTTATTTTTAAATTTACGCACGCAAAGATAATAACATAATAAAAGTCTACTTAATTTTTACAAAGGCTTTAAACATTACTTTCAAAGAAATATCTAAAAGATCTTGCTGGTAACAATGATGTTACTACTTCTACTTCTCACTTGAACTATGTCAAAACTAAGAAAAAATATCTACAGTACCATGTTTATGCATAATAAATACTAAAATGCAGACCAGGAAAAGGACATTCATTTTTAGTGACAATCATATTGACAATCAAAAAATATTCATCACACATCACAATGTGCCATCTCAGGAAAGTGTCAATCTGAAATTCTGAGACTTTTATTGTTTTATTTGTGTTATTAGAAATGAAATGCCTTATGAAGATACTTCTAAGGATTTTTTTCAATTATACTTATCAAAAGAAACTTCATTATATAGCATTGAACAGAAATTTTACTGTGCGGACTCCAATTTCTATATTTTTTATATTTACACACATAATACCCCACGTGGCAGTTACATAAATACCTGCATTTTTTAACTTATAAGTTGTTAAAATATAAACTATTCATCAAAATCCTTAATTTACATATTAGCATAATTGTTTTACTTAGAGAATACAATTTCATTCATTAAAAAGCTGTAATATGTAAAAAAAGCTGCACCACCCATTATATGAAATGATATTTTAATAGGTTTAAAATTCTTAACATTTTTACCCTACACTTACGTAATCTTTTTATTTTTAGTAAAATTAAAAATCTTTCCATTTCAAACCTTGACTTAAGTAATCTGCTCCTTTACAGGACAATTTAAAAAAAAAGACAAGAAAAAAGTATCGTGTTTTGGAAACTCATTTAAATTCATCTATTAATGATTAATTTATAGGTTGTTAATGTAAAATCTTCATGCCAGAATAAACGAAAAACCCTAGATGTTTACACTAGCATACTTGATTTTGTCAGAGCTGCTTATTCTCGGTTTTTGTATAGACAAATATTTTAATATAGAAAATGTTTCTCTATTTAAAAGAAAGTCATTTTTTCTAAGATAATAGTGTGGAAAAGCCTTAGACTCGGCAACTCTGAATATAGTTTTACAATAAAATTGAATTTTAAAAAGACAATAATATGAAGAAAAACTGTCCCACTTGTTAAGTGGAATGGAAGAGAAAATATAATTAGAAAAAGAAAGTAATTTAAAACTTAATTGCCATGAAACTAGTAAAATATTTCGCTTAAATAAAAGGCAAAAAATTTCAAAAAATTATTTTTGTGAAACATGAAAAAGTAAATCAGAAAAAAAGAAAGTATGTATAAAAAGATTTTATTTCAAAGGGAAAAAATGCCAAGAATTATTCCATGAAATTAATTACGTTTATTTTAACATTCAATTAGATAAGTGTTTTTTCTTATTTTTATATAAAAAATTCTACTTTCTTAATCTAACGCAAGACTTACCAACCGTTTCATACAAAAAGGTAAACCTATCAAATGTTTTTTTAAGATAATTTTTTCTATGCGTTTTAAATAAATGTCGGCGCAAACATTTCTTTTCAGGAACAAGTTTGACAGTTTCCTTTGTCTTGATTAAATTTGATCTTTTCTTTGTCTTGATAAATGTAATTAAAAATCTTAAAGTATTTAGATTTTTAATTACATTAATAGAAACAATTTAAACATAAATTATTTAAATGTGTATATAATAAACGAGTTTAAATATGCGTGCTTTCGAAGTGAATTTAATATTTCGTTATTTATTAAAGTTAAATACTAATTATGATATTCTAATACGAGTACTAATTATGCATGTCATGCTGTACCACTGAACAACATTTGAGTATTTGTTCGTGATATTCATAAACACATCTAAAATAATATGTATGTTTAGACTATCTATAATAAAAAAAATATTACATAGAAAATAATTTTGTCCGTCTGTTTTTAAAATCTTATTTTATTTTATTTATTTATTTATTATTGTTATTAAGAAATGATATTTCTCGTGAACGTACAAAATGAAAGGTACATTTTCTAGAAACGCAAATTAAGATTTTGGTATAGCGCAAAATATTATGTATAAAGTTTACAAATTTAAAATCTATCCTATTTTTAGGTGCTTATATATTGATGTATCTACTATCGTTAAAACGTATAATCAGTTATTTCATAAAATATCTATTTATTTCATTAAATAACCAACCAAGTCCATTAAAATTTGTAAAATTATTAGATTCTACGATTGAACTAGTTACTTTATAGTATAACAGTTGTTTAAACGTTAAAGTATTAACTACAGCACGCGAAATCCCTTTGAACCAGTTATAGTTTGTTATAGTCAGTTTTGAATTGTTTATGTTTGCTTTGCAGTCAGTGTGAAAGCTGCATTTCTTAGACTCTCATCTTCGTTAAATACTGTCATTGGGAGAGCATTTTTGACCATATGTTTTTACTTTCTTCCATCTTTACAAGTAGAGAGTATTGGATTCATAAAATATATTCGCCCCCCAGTGGCCGAGAATTTTTGACCACTCAACTGGTTGACAGCAGGTGCTGTGTTCGAACCCATACGCGTCTGTCGGCCTAACCGTTCGGAGTTTTCGTGGTTTTCTTCGAACCTTGCATAAATACGGGTTAGGTTCCCTTAGAAAGACCCCCACGAAGGGCACTCTCCCCCTGGGCCTATATCCCTAGTGTAGATAATCGGCCGACAAAAATACACCAACACCGTAAAAAAAATCGACTTCCAGTTTTCGATGGATTTACATATTTTGGAAGTTAAGGAACAAGATTTTAAAGTTTTTAGAAAATGTTTGTCTGTCACTCTGTGAGTCTGTAAGCGATAAAAAACTGTGGGCATTCTACGACAAGAAATAATGTATGGAATCACAAAATTTTAGATTCAGTTAGATTTTTGGTGTATATTACTTAATACAAGGCGCTGCTATGCTGCATTATTCACAATTTCCACAATATCGCTATCTGAAGAATTAATGCAAAAATTTTTATAAAACTTTTAATGGAGTTAGTTCCTGATATAGATAAACGTTTTTTAGTTTTTGCTGTAAATTAAAGTTATGCTGCATTTTTCGCGATTTTGCAATAGCTGTATCTCAAGAACTAATGCATGCATTTTCACCAAACTTCAAATTCAGTTAGTATCTGATAAATATGGATCCTTATGAGCTTCTGTTGTATATCACCAACAGGTGATACTGTTATGCAGAATCATTTAAGATTTTCGCAATACATCTTTTTTTAGAAACCATGCACGGATTTTCACGAAACTTCAGATTTAGTTAGAATTTGCCGTATGTTGTTGCTGACAAATTTTTGGTGTAAATCGCCAAAAAATGGGTCTTCTTTGCTTCATTTTTTAGGAAGTATTAAAATGTATGAGATAGAAGAAAGTTTTGAGGTTGCTATATTGGAAAATGATTTACAAATGTTCTCTACTATGTATCTACAAAAATATGAAAGGAGAGTTTTTATGGTAAAGGATTTCATTTGGAATTGTTCTCAAATCTTTTTGCATAAAAAAAGAAAGTTCTACAGAAATAAGACATCAATCAGTAGATAAGAAAAATTTAATGCAATAGCGATTGGAATCCTTGTTCTAATAATAATTATGTAATTATAAGTTATAAAAATTTGAATATTTTTAATGTCATACTACATGCTGTTATTTTTACTAACTGTTTACCTAACATAACTAGTCGTATGTAGCAATCCCAAAACTTTCTTCAACCTCTTGTATGTTAATACTTCAAATGTTGTTACTAGAGTGCCAAAATTACATGACAATTTATGCTCATTATGAGGATTCTACGAGAAATTAATTTCTTTTAATTGGACTAAAACGGATATTAGGAAAAATACAATATAAAAGCGCCATTTGTTGAATGATTTATGCCAAAATATAAACAGATATAACAGCAGCAATTAGATCAAGCTATACTTGAATCTAAATTTTGATGAAAAAATCATGTATCATTTCTGACAATAGGGAAGTAGCAAAAATCAGGAAGATTCAGCAAAGGGGTGCCACCTGGTTGGCAATTGACACCAAACTATAAAAATAATTAGTTTTACGATTTTAATAATTCTGGAGTTCGATGAAAATCCATGCATTAATTATAAAGATTGCAGAAACCGTGAAAAATACTTCATAGCAGCGTCATCTGTTCATTGATTTACAGCAAAATGTAAAGACATTCAACTCATGTCAGGGATTAACTAAATCTGAAATTTGATGAACATCCGTGCATTAATTGTTGAGATATAGCTATTCCGGAAGTCGTAAAAACACACAATAGCAGCACCACCTATTGAGTGATTTACATCAAAAGCTTGTCAACGTCACTCTATATCAGAAACTACCTGAATATGCATTTTTATTAAATTCCGTACATAAGTTCTTGAGATAGAGTTATTGCAAACATCTTGAAAAATACATGATTGCAGCGCCACCCGTTGAGCAATTTAAACCACAATGTAAACAGCATTAATTCATGTCACGGACTAACTGAATCTGGAGTTCGATGAAAATCCGTACATTAGTTATTGAGTAAATTGTAAAAATTGCAGTATAGCAACGCCTAGTATTGATCGATTTACACCAAAAACTATATAGAATAATTTTATATCAGGAAATACCCAAATACATTTTTTTTTATTAAATTCCGTTCTTGAAATAGAATGCCCACAAAGATTTACTTATTTACAGATAGACAGAGTCACAGAGTTACAGAACTACAGATTCGTAGACAGACATTTTGTAAAAACATGTTTTTTTAGAATATGATCATTAAAGCGTGTAAACCTGTCAAAAACAGGAATTCAAAAGATTTCAGAATACATTACTTTTATTTTTTTAAGATAGAAGGTGGTAAAATTAGTAATATTTTTTTTTGTTTTTATAAATTAGTTATCAAATCGTATATTAATAACTGAAATTAATTTAAATTTAAAGTATCTAACTAAATTACATTCTTTAAGGTAACATATGCATTGTATAGTATATATTTGTTCATTGAATTGTATTGTTTCCATCTCTGCGGCACTTTATAGAGTCGCTTTTGCTTTCAGATAGTTCATTTCTAGTTTAAATTTTGGGCATTATCTATCTCGGGCAATAGCTTTGCATCCAATAACCAATGAACCAAAATTAAGACATCTACGGAGTCATATAAATGAGCTTTAATTTATAATAATACATACAAAATCGCCATTTTTCGTAAAACAGTGATTTGAGCGGTGGCACATTCTTTAAGTAATTTGTATTTGTCGTGTTTTATTAGATATTTCTGATACTGAAACGTAACAAATTAGATAACATAAATTTGAAACCTAGATGGTACCTGACAAAAATCTATTATACTGATTATACAATCGGAATCTCCAACTCCCGTACAGGCAAATTAGGCAAATTTCTTATATATACCTGCATGAACGCAATGCAACATAAATTTTTAATTTTAATTTATCAATTATATTTTAGGATTAATTTTCAGTTGTTATTTTTTATGATAATTAAAAAAAATCCGTACATCCAATAAAAAAGTAAAGTTTAATTTAATTAATGCACATTGAAAAAAAACTTAGAATAAACATAAATTTTTTTTTTTTAATTTAAAATATTATAAAAGACATTATAAATTAATTCAAATAATAGATATTGTAAAACTCCCCATTAAAAAAAAGACGCATTTTGATCTAAACCAATAAAGCTTGTCGTCAGCTGAAGCAGACAAGTGTCCCTAAGGCCACAAGTTCAATATGAACTAAAGGAAAATCTTTGCAATTTATACCATCTATATTTTAATTCATCGTTGACCTTGAACCCTCACGGACATGTGACTATTTCAGCTGATGAAGAAATGTATTGATTTAGATCGAAAAGCATCCTGCTTTATTTTTTAATTTATGGTGATTTTTACAGTGTATAATTTTAATTATTAATTATCGTCAGTGTATTAGGTGTTTTGTGTCTCCAACATTTTAAACTTTTAATAAATGACACACAAAATAAGTACAAAGACCGATAACAATCGGTTTCATTTAGGCTCCAATTCTTTATCTTTATTTTTTATGAATATACTAGTAGACTGCAATTACCTATAGTTATGGCTCTCTCGGGTGCATATAAAAGACGTAAACATGGGCTACGATGAATTAAAGAACAGTGTTTCTTAGCAATATGATTCTTAAAATACTGTTAGTATCTTCAAAGCAGTGCGAGATACTGCCGAAAGTTTAATGTGAATGCCATAGATTTAGTGAGTTTGCAAACAGATGCATATACATATACAGTAGGGCGGAGCGTAAAAAACGTTTTTTCGAAATTCGTTTCTCCCTAGCGCGGAAAAGTTGTCTAGTGGAATCAGTAATATACTCACAAATTTTAAAACAATCATCAAATATCTTAAGGTTCCACTTTTGGGTCGAAATATGCAATTTTAGCCAAAAATGTTGTAATTTTTCACATTTCAGTAATATTTTTAATTTTCAATTTTTTCTTCGCCCTTGCGCGAAAAAACTGAAAGAATACATAAGGAACACAAGCCTAAAATATTAGAGTAATTAAAAAATATCTTCTGGTTACACTTTGGGTTCTAAATATGGGAAATTTATCGAAAATTATACAAATTTTCACATTTTAGTCATTCTTTTATTTTTCGATTTGCTATTCCTGCTGGCATGGAATTCGAAGAATATGCAAGAGACATAAGCAAAAGACTTTAGAATAATAAATAAATATCTTCCGTCTTCCTTTTCGGGGTCTAAAAATGTCAAAGTAGCCAAAAAGTATGTAGCTTTTCAAATTTCAGAGATTTTTTTCTTTTATCAATTTTCTCTTTTCGCTGGAGCGGAAAGTGTGGAAAATCATATGAGAAAAAAAGCAGAAGAGGTTATTGGTGACACTTGCCATACATAATCGCAGCCTGTTTCTTCTATAAGTGTCAAGTATTCTTCAAGTGCTCTTTGTTGATGGAGCGTTCCCTCAATATTCCTCTGAATTACAGTTTGATCTTTTCGACTATCAAAATACAATTTTTTCAAGTTATTGGTGGATATGAAACTCTAATTTTGGACTTGACATTTTTTGCGATATTTATTTCTTTCTCTTCTTGTGTTATGCTTGTCTATAACATTGGACATGACGTCACGTGTCACAACTCGTAAGTCTTCAAGAAGTGCGCCTGTTACTGATACTGCAACTCGGTCGGACACTCCCATTGTGTAATAAGTCCTGGGTTGGGCCGGACGACGGGTTGTTCGTGATATATTTATAGTATTTATTTTCGATTGCAATGACACTAAAGGTTTACCACTAAGATCGTGACACAGCTGTTCATCAACAAGACTAAAAGATTTAAATAACTCTAAATTTTCGATGAAGCAGTAGTGATTGTTTTTTCCTCTTTTATACCATTTGCTGAAAATTTCTTGTTCTTTTTCGAGCCTGCTCATTCATTTACTAAGTTTCCGTGTTGTGGACCGTGCTTCCGAATGTATGAATTGGGTCTATCGACATCTTCCTTCAAGTTCTTTGATCCTTAAGAAACTGTCTTCCAATTCTGGAATTTTTATATCACGTGGGTATTTACATCTTTCTACAGATGTACTCTTGTAAGAAAAACTTTCAAATACACGTATTTTTCTCTTCCAATAAGAAATTTTTTAATTTTGACATCGACTGTTCTTTAGCGTCAAACTTCTTTATACTCTTGTATTTATCATTATATGAACCAATCATTTGGACTATTCTTTGCCTAGAAATCGTTGGAACTGAGGAGCCAGCCAAATTGCTTCAACCATTTCCGCTATCACCCCAAAGGCGGGTCCGATTTTTAATTATACTTCGATTCATTTTTCCCCAACAAAAAAGTACATTATATGTTCATAAGCTGGTATAACGCCAGTTCTTAATTCTGTAGGATCCCAAAAAATGGGATGAGACAAATCTCGTGTATACTGCGCTTTAATTGTGATATTTCTGTGCAACATTTTCCATGCACATTATTAGTTCAACACAATATTAAAAATTAAAATTTTGTAACACTTTCAGATGTATTATTTTAAAATAAAATATAGAAGCTAAACTTTAATATCCTCAGTACGAACCTGTCACGAGCAGAGCATTAAACCAACAGTAATACTACAGTAAACGAAAAACTGAACTTATTAGAGGAATTTCCCTCAGATCGCTTTTAATTTGATTGTTCTATGATTTTTGAGTACGTTAATGCCACGAATTTGCCAGTTTAAATAATAAAAGTCAAATCAAAAGATATTTATTAATTATTTTAAATTTTTACACTTATGTTTGTCACATGATTTTTCGAATTTTCCGCGCCGGCGAGAATAGAAAATAGATAAGAAAAAAGATCTCTGAAATGTGAAAAGCTACATACTTTTTGGTTACTTTGACATTTTTAGACCCCGAAAAGGAAGACGGAAGATATTTATTTACTATTTTAAAGTTTTTTACTTATGTTTCATGCATATTCTTCGAACATTTCCATGCCATCGAGAATAGAAAATCAAAAAATCAAAAAATGACTAAAATGTGAAATTTGTATAATTTTCGACAAATTTCCCATATTTAGAACCCAAAGTGGAACCAGAAGATATTTTTTAATTACTCTAATATTTTGGACTTGTGTTCCTTATGTATCCTTTCAGTTTTTCCGCACTAAGGCGAAGAAAAAATTGAAAATTAAAAATATTACTGAAATGTGAAAAATTACAACATTTTTGGCTAAAATTGCATATTTTGACCCAAAAGTGGAACCGGAAGATATTTATTGATTGTTTTGAAATTTTGTGAGTATATTATTGATACCACTAGACAACTTTTCCGCGCTAGGGACAAAAGATTTTCGAAAAATAGTTTTTTACGCTCCGCCCTAATATACAGGGTGTCCGAAAAGTCTGGAAACGGTCACATAACTCGAAAAATATATATGAGATTGAAAAACGTAAATATACATGTTAATTTTTTTTAAAAATAAGCTACTCAGTGATACCAAATTTGACCTGTGCAAGCGACCCCCTGGGGGTCAGAGGGGGGTCCAACTGTGAAATCCTAAATTATAATCCAAATTTTTTATTGCAGATTCGGATTCTGTGGACAAAAATACGTAACTTTTGTATTTGATGTTTATTTCGAATCCTCGTTTATCACAGTGTAATCGAGCATATTATATCGATACATATTTCGGCATTTTCAACGGGAGTTTCCCTAATCGAAATTAATTGGGGAGAATTTTTGACATCAAATTCCTCGTCTTTTGCAGGAATAGCGTTTCCTGAAAATCCCCCGTGCCGATTATTTCGATAGTACTACACAGTTAAAAATTTGACCCATTTGCTGTAGTGTCACTCTACAGCTTTTATAGAATATGACCAAAGAGAATGTTCCATAACACAGTAAAGTAACCGTTTTCTATAAAAGCAGTTTTGTGACGCTTTAACAAATGAGTCAAATTTTTTACAGCGTATAGGGTTTTTTATATTTTTCTCTAGAAAAATTCATTGAAATATATTAATTTAGTTTTCTATTTGGATTTTTATTTTATCCAGTAAATGGTTTCTAAAATACGACCTACTTGTTTTGATTTTTAAATGTGTAAATAAGAACCTCCCCTCCCGAATAGAAAAAGTATACCTTCAGTTTTTGGGGGCGGGGTATGTAAATATTTTGTGTTTCGATAAGTTCTGCCTTCTTTTCTTTTTCTTTCTTTTTTTCTTTCTTTTATTTAATCATCTAATTCAGTGGCGCGGATGGGCGTGCATGGAGTTTTTTAAATAATTTCTACTATGTAGAATAATATGTAAGGCAAATTGACCTGCGTGTTTCGATCTTTTAACGTATAAATATGCATCTCCTCTAAGAAATAGAAAAAGGATAATTTTCATTATTTGACGGCGGGATGTGTGTATATTATGCGTTTCCATGGATTCTGCTGTTTTTTCAAAAAAATATCTAATATGCTGATGTGGGTGTATGTTTTTTTTATTATTACTAGAGAAAAGTATAGGACAAAATATTAAAAAATAAAGTTATAAAACATTTTTTGTGCTGACTGTGCAACGGATGTAGAAGTAACGCAAATTCGTGGTATTAACGGAACCCGTTATTTTCCAAGTGAAATATCAGTATTTTCTTTATAAAATAAATAAAGCTTCTATAAACACTCGTAATTTCGCTTTCTTTAACAAGTAATTTTCAATAAGAAAATATTCGTACTTAGTATTTCTTATTGAAATGAAATTGAAATGCAATCTTATTGAAATTATTTCCTATTCTAGAAATTCCAGGATCCTTAGGAACTCCCCTTAGGAAATTTTAGTTTTTTTTTTTTGGGGGGGGGGGAATTATAGGTTTTCATAATTGATCAATTACTGCAAGAACAAAATAATAAGGCAGGGAATTTTTAGACAATTTTTGTTGATATATCATAATTTTTTGTAAATTAATATGTATTTTGTTCCATTTAAAATTGTTTTTCATAAATTTAACCGCTTAACGGTGTTGTGTTTGGTAAATGGATGGAAACGCTTTTCTGTTTCGTTCCATCTAAGAGGCCAAAAGTATAGTGGGAATAAATACAACGTGTTGAATGCGGGCCAGCAAAATACCCATAAAGACATGACAAAAAATATCTTGATTGCACTTCACTAAGATTTATAATAATAATAATAAATCAAAAAACTTGAGAGAAAATGAAATAAAATAGGAAGATGTTACCTGAAACTTGAAGATTGATGACTGAGACAACATGAAGAATAATCACTGGAGACGATATTAAAATTTGAAGAACAAATTTTATTTATTTATTTTATTTTTATGAAAAAGAATGAAGATATAGTTGCTTTTGTTATAATTTTATATATATTATGAAATATATTAAATTATTTTTCCATTTGTGCTTTTATTTTATCCAATCACTCAATTATAAATATTAACCAATTTTAAATAATTTTAATAAATGCAATGCATTAGTAATCTATAAATATACCTATATTTTAAAGAGGTAAAATTACTTATTTGTAGAGGAAAATCTGCGGAACTACCGAACTGATTTCAAAAGAAATGATACTAAAAGGATGGTGTTCCCCCCGAATCAAATATAGACTATCCCTTATGTCCATACCACGAACTCAAGGGGAACGCAGGAAAAAAAAATCTTTCTAAAAATGCTATTTTGTGATACTGAAAGGCATAGAAAACTGAAATGTGGCATGTTAACCGTAATTTTTCCTATCATGATTTGCCAGGCACCCATGCTTCAATCATAATTTCTTTATCTCACCAGTAAAATTTAATTTTAAGTATTGCATTATTTAATCCGAACATTTTTCTGATTCAATAAGGCAAAAGTTTCTCTTTGAAATAACCCGTCATAAAAGATTAAAAATTGTGTAAAAGACATACTAATTTAGACATTATTTGAAAATTTTTACCTGAAATATTGATCCGTTAAGCGATTAAATTTATGAAAAACAATTTTAAATTGAACAAAATACATATTAATTTACAAAAATTCATGATATATCAACAAAATTTGTCGAGAAATTCCCTGCCCTATTATTTTGTTGCAGTAATTAATCAATTATGAAAACGTATAATCCCTCCCCCGAACTAAAATTTCAGGATTCCTAAGGATCATGCAATTTCTAGAGTAGGGAATAATTTCAATAAGATTGCATTTCAATTTCATTTCAATAAGAAATGCTAACTACGAATGATTTTTTATTGAAAATCATGTGTTAAAGAAGGCAAAATAACGAATGTTTATGGTAGCTTTATTTATTTTATATAAAAAATACCGATATTTCACTTGGAAAATATCGGGTTCCGTAAGTACAATGAATTTACTATACTTCTTCATCCGTTGCACAGCCAAAAATGTTTTATAACTTTATTTCTTAATATAATGTCCTATTTTTTTCTGTAATAATAATAATAATAATAATAATAAAAACATACGCCCACATCAGCCGTATTAGATGATTTTTTAAAAACAACAGAATATATGGAAGCGCATAATACACACATCCCACCCTCAAATTATGAAATTTATTTTTTTCAATTTCTTAGGGGAGGTGCATATTTATATGATAAATGATCGAAGCACGCAAATCAATTTGCCTTACATTTTATTATACATTGTAAAAATTATTTTAAAAACTCCATGCAAGCCCATTTGCTCCCCTGAATTAAATGATAAAAAAAAAACAGAACTCATCGTAACGCCGAATATTTACATACTCCGCCCCAAAAAACTGAAGACATACTTTTTCTATTCGGGAGGGGAAGTTCATATTTACACATTAGAACATCAAAACAAGTATGTCGTATTTTAGAAACCATTTACTGGATAAAATAAAAAACCAAATAGAAAACTAAATTAATATATTTCAATGACTTTTTCTAGTGAAAAACATTAAAAAGCCCTTATACACTGAAAAAATTTTGACTCATTTGCTATAGCGTTACTCCACCGCTTTTACAGAAAACGGTTATTTTACTGTGTTATGGAGCATTCTCATTGGTCATAAAAGAGATATTCTGTAAAAGCTGTGGAGTGACGCTGCAGCAAATGGGTCAAATTTTTAACAGTGTAGTACTATCGAAATAATCGCCAAGGGTGATTTTCAGGAAACGCTATTCCTGCAAAAGACGAGGAATTTTTCGTCAAAAATTCTGCCCAAACAGTTTCGATTAGAGAAAATCCCGTTGGAAAAGCTGAAATATGTATCGATTTAATATGCTCGATCAAACCGTGATAAACGAGGATTCGAAATAAACATCAAATACAAAAGTTACGTATTTTTGTCCGTAGAATCCGAATCTGCAATATAAAATAGGGGTTATAATTTAAGATTTCAAAATTGGACCCCCTCTGACCAGCAGGGGGTCGTTGCGAAGGTCAAATTTGGTATCCCCGAGTAGCTTATTTAAAAATATTTAACACTTGTGTTTACGTTTTTCAATCTCATATGTATTTCTCGATTTATTCGGCCGTTTCCAGACTTTTCGGACACCCTGTATATGCTAATAATATGCACATTAAAATTTTCAGATGTTTAATTAATGTCAGACGTTTTTGTTACAAACTAAAGCGTCTAAAATTAATACAAGAACTTTTTTTTTATTCTTAAATCAATTTAATATTAAATAATTAAAATTTTGTTTGTAAAAAGTAAGAATTTTCTACAAGAGTGAACTAAATAGTATTTTAAATGTAAACAAACGAAATTGTATCAAATGGGAAAACACGCAAATTCATAATATAAGTTAAAATTATTTATTTTTTATGTACAAATTATGAATTATGAAGAAATTCTACTGCAGTAAGCCTAAGAAACAGCAACCGTTCTAAACAAATGTTATTCTTAGTATTTAAGCTTTTTTGTCTCTAAACGCAAGTGCTTAAAACTTCAAAATAAAACATTATAATTATTCCTTTAAATAAACGCCTTGATTTCGGAGATTTTCGTCGCTTCAACAATCTGTACTATCTGTATAGACGATATATCTTTTCATAGAAAATCCGTGTTGTTATACACTTTTGTCCTTGATCATTCACTCGTATGTCCTATGATTTGTGAGGTACAATGACTAAACAAGGAATGTACAAATAGCAGGGTTTATGACTTTTCTTATCGTATTGTGCGTAATCTTTTTTATATCACAGATATCATTATTAGAGATTTCAGAAAATAAAATTCCAGTATTTATGAAACGCTGCCTGAATAGGTCGTTTTTAGATATTTTATTTAACGGCATATTATTTAACGGCATAACATATTTAACGAGTAGAACTTTCGAAAAATTTTTTAAGTACCTAAAGACTGCATAAAAGTACATTCAATTTTTAAAAATTATTGCACTAAGTATTTTTTTTAATAAATTCGGAAAAAAAAATTAAGTATTTTTTTCGAAAATATTGTTAAATCTCTTGTAAAATAATATTTTTTTTATGTTTTTCTAAGATGAATGGGCTAGTTGTTTTATAAATGTAATAATTATTAATTTGAGGAAAAAATTAAACTTTTCACAGGGTTTGTAAGCTTCAGGGAATTTCTCAGGATAAATATCAGTATTTTTTATAGAAAATTAAGTTTGGGATAAAAGTATCAAATTCTGCCTTATTTAATCATGAATGTTGTTTAAGAAAATATTGGTACTGAAGAATTTCCCCATCAGAAAATTCTAGGAGGCATACGCCCTTTTATTTTTAAATTTTACTATACAGAGTTAATACAAACATTTTAACTATTTGAAAAATAGTTGTTGTCCTCAGTAGAGAACTGGGAAATCTGAAATATATCTGAAACTTTTTATTGGTTGAATTCCACACCTTTTTTTATTTTATTAGTTTTCTGATTGGTCCATGTTTAATGTTCATAATTGGAATACTTCTGCTGCTACGATGACTAAAAAAGTAACAAAAAATAATTATTTAAAAAGAATTTGTATTAAAGGTTTCAAACAAATTTCATTTAAAATGCAATATTTTCTCTACGCAACGGTGTAAAAATTTAAAATGTGCGATGTTTAAAAAATTACAGTTACACTGTAAAAAAAAATCTGTAAAGGTACTATACTTTATCTAGGAAACTGGGATTCCAAGAACTTTTCCTTTAACGGTAACAACAAAAACTCAAGTTTTAGAATCGGTTACATGGATTTTTCCTGTAATCGTTACATGAAAAGTTCTTGGAATCCCAGTTTCCTAGAAAATGTTTAGTACCTTTACAGATTTTTTTACAGTGTACGAAAATTATAAAATTGAAATTTCTTTTAAAATTTGTTTAGGTTGGATCCAAGAATATTAATGTTTAATCCATGTCGCAAATAATATGAGGCGTTCAGAAGTCAGTCTGACTAACTCCATCAAATAAAAATGCACATTTTAAAAAGTTAAAGTTGTATATCTATAAACTACTGTTTTTTTATCACTGGTCGAATAATATTAGTGATTAATGCATGACGTGCGTAATTTATGACTTGTTATGACCATCCTAAAAATGATGTTTATCATTATTATTATTTTAAATGTAGAATTTATTTATAAGTCTTTAAAATTTTAATCCAAATATTCGTGTTAATTTGTTAAATTACAATTTTGTTACTATTTTGTAATTATTTCTTATTATGATAATGCCCTTAAAATGTTATGTTTTACAATGCAAAAATGACCATTGTTTTCCCATTCTGTAGATTTTATATGCAGGTTATATTGGTTTAGTACACTGTAAAAAAAATCTGTAAAGGTACTAAGGAAATTGGGATTCCAAGAACTTTTCATGTATCGATAACAGGAAAAATCCATGTAACCGATTCTGAAACTTGAGTTTTTGTCGTTCCATTACAGGAAAAGTTCTTGGAATCCCAGTTTCCTAGAAAATGTTTAGTACCTTTACAGATTTTTTTTACAGTGTAAGCTTATATTAATTAAAAAAGGCATTTTAACATTTTTTACATTTTTGCTATTTTTGTAACACTGCATTCATTTCCAGAATCTAATTTATAGATGCAGAAAAAGAAAATTATTTACTATGACGCTCTATATGTCGAAGATGCCTTTATTATGATATATCGAGAAGGTACAGACATTTTTTTATGTATTTGATAATGTTTAAGTTCTTATATTTTATATAAGACAGAATTATTTACTCATTGTGCGAATCCATGAGGCACGGACTTTGTACACAGTACAGGTTCGCATAATACGTGTTGGTTAATTTAACAAGTCGGAAATTGCCCAGCGCAGCAAATTATGTGCGTTCCTAATATAAAGAAGTTTTAAATATATTCAGATTTTGATGAAATTATACATTGTATTTTGGATACAATAGTGGCTGAATTTTTTGTGTGTCCCTGTAAATACTGTCTGCTTTCTATTATGCAGTGTAAAAAAATCTGTAAAGGTACTAGGCATTTTCTAGGAAACTGGGATTCCAAGAACTTTTCCTTTAACAAAATTTTAATCCAAATATTCGTGTTAATTTGTTAAATTGCAATTTTGTTACTATTTTGTTATTATTTCTTATTATGATAATGCCCTTAAAATGTTATGTTTTACAATGCAAAAATAACCATTGTTTTCCCATTCTGTAGATTTTATATGCAGGTTATATTGGTTTAGTACACTGTAAAAAAAATCTGTAAAGGTACTAAGGAAACTGAGATTCCAAGAACTTTTCATGTAACGATAACAGGAAAAATCCATGTAACCGTTCTAAAACTTGAGTTTTTGTCGTTCCGTTACAGGAAAAGTTCTTGGAATCCCAGTTTCCTAGAAAATGTTTAGTACCTTTACAGATTTTTTTTTTACAGCGTAAGCTTAGATTAATTTAAAAAGGCATTTTAACATTTTTTACATTTTTGCTAATTTTGTAACACTGCATTCATTTCCAGAATCTAATTTATAGATGCAGAAAAAGAAAATTATTTACTATGACGCTCTATATGTCGAAGATGCCTTTATTATGATATATCGAGAAGGTACAGACATTTTTTTATGTATTTGATAATGTTTAAGTTCTTATATTTTATATAAGACAGAATTATTTACTCATTGTGCGAATCCATGAGGCACGGACTTTGTACACAGTACAGGTTCGCATAATACGTGTTGGTTAATTTAACAAGTCGTAAATCGCCCAGCGCAGCAAATTATGTGCGTTCCTAATATAAAGAAGTTTTAAATATATTCAGATTTTGATGAAATTATACATTGTATTTTGGATACAATAGTGGCTGAATTTTTTGTGTGTCCCTGTAAATACTGTCTGCTTTCTATTATGCAGTGTAAAAAAATCTGTAAAGGTACTAGGCATTTTCTAGGAAACTGGGATTCCAAGAACTTTTCATGTAACCGTAACAGCAAAAATTCAAGTTTCAGAATCGGTTACATGGATTTTTCCTGTTACCATTACATGAAAAGTTGTTGGAATCCCAGTCTACTAGATAAAGTTTAGTATTTTTACAGATTTTTTTTACAGTGTACAGGAAGCAACTTGTTGTAATCCTTAGTAACGCACATCAATTTCAAAATATGTTAAATTGTTTAATGCAATTAAAACGACCAAGCATTAAAGCAATGTTCACCTTATACCAATTAATAATATGGAATACATTTGTGTAGCCCTTTAAATGGATGACAAGTATTATTTGCACCACAGATTGTGTAACATGTATATTTTAGTATGTACTTCATAGATGGATATTAATTTTATAATGATCGAAAGAATGTAACACCATAAAAATGCACTTGAAACATTTTTCTCATTCTTTGTAATGTAACGGAATAATTTTGATTGCTCCTGTAATTGAACTATAGAACCAATTTTCATAAAATTTGAAATGACTCGAGGAAATTATATAATAAATATACATTTTAAATTTTAAATGATTCGGTGGGGAGTTTTTGCGTTGTTATATATAAACAGACGGATGGTCTGAACGACAACTATTGGCACTACACTGTAAAAAAAAATATCTGCAAAGGTACTAAACTTTTTCTTGGAAACTGGGATTCCAAGAACTTTTCATGTAATGATAACAGGAAAAAAACATGTAACCGATTCTGAAACTTGAATTTTTGCTGTTACCGTTACAGGAAATGTTCTTGAAATCCCAGTTTCCAAGAAAAAGTTTAGTACCTTTGCAGATTTTTTTTACAGTGTATATCCTTACATAATTACGAATGCACCTAAAAACTATATTTTCATTTGTTTTTAATTATAGCTATTTTTGTGATACTGTCGGAAAGTTTAGAATTCATTTTACACAGGTGAATAGGGAAAATGATACATTCACTGTAAAACATTCGTGTAATGTTACTCCATAAAATAGGTGCACTGTAAAAAAAATTCTGTAAAGGTACTAAATATTTTCTAGGAAACTGGGATTCCAAGAACTTTTCATGTAACGGTAACAAGAAAAATCCATGTAACCGATTCTGAAATTTGAATTTTTCTGTTACCGTTACAGGAAATGTTCTTGAAATCCCAGTTTCCAAGAAAAAGTTTAGTACCTTTGCAGATTTTTATTTTACAGTGTATATCCTTACATAATTACGAATGCACCTAAAAACTATATTTTCATTTGTTTTTAATTATAGCTATTTTTGTGATACAGTCGGAAAGTTTAGAATTCATTTTACACAGGTGAATAGGGAAAATGATACATTCACTGTAAAACATTTGTGTAATGTTACTCCATAAAATTGGTGCACTGTAAAAAAAAATTCTGTAAAGGTACTAAATATTTTCTAGGAAACTGGGATTCCAAGAACTTTTCATGTAACGGTAACAAGAAAAATCCATGTAACTGATTCTGAAATTTGAATTTTTGCTGTTACCGTTACAGGAAAGTTCTTGGGATCCCAGTTTCCTAGAAAATGTTTAGTACCTTTACAGAATTTTTTTTTACAGTGTGGCAGCTATGGCTTTCACTTTAGTGAGTAATTTTTCATTTATATAATGCTGTAACTTTGCAATGTTACAAAGGTTATATCGGTTAAAGTACTCGTTAAAATTGGAGGCAGCTAGGCTGCCAGCAATTTTATGGAGTAACGTTACACAAAAGTTTTACAATGTTATGATATTTTTTAAAAGCGTTGTTTTCCAAATCACTCTAGAAAAAATATAATTTTTTTAAGACTATTATTGGAATGTCTATTTTTGTGAGTATTTTTGCAATTACTGTTGTTCCATAATAACCTTTAGTAAGTCGGAAATTGCGCGCCAGGCGTACTAAATTAGGTTCATTCGTTTGTTATCGAAATTGTGACAATTTTCAGATCTTGGTGTATAGTGGCGAAATTTTTTGTGTCTCATTGTAAACACTATCTGCTTTCTATTGTACAGAAAGTAACTTTTAGTAAACCTTAGCAACTTACATCATTCTCACAAAATATGAAATAATTTAATAAAAATGCAAAGCGATCCAAACAATGTTTCTCCCTGTACTATTATGGAATGGAATGCTTTTACTTGTTCCTGTAAATTAATTACAATGTTCTTTTCACTGCTAGTTGTATAGAATGTATATTTACTTTACAGATGCATATCAATTTCATTATTAATTTAAAAAGTGTAATTTCATTAAAATACACTTCATATTTTCTCCCACACTGTAAAAAAAATTGTGTAACGTTACTAAACTTTTTCTAAGAAACTGGGATTCCTAGAACATTTCCTGTAACGGTAACAGAAAAAAATTCAAGTTTCAGAGTCGATTACATCAAATTTTCATGTTACCGTAACATGAAAAGTTCTTGGAATCCCAGTTTCCTAGAAAAGGCTTAGTAACTTTACAGATTTTTTTTACAGTGCATTAGGCGTAATGTTAATGAATACTTTTGATTGTCCCTGTAATTACATCCGATTTTTCTAAAATTTGAAGTGAATTGACAATATTATGCAACTATGATATATTTTAAATTTCAAACAACTCGGTTCACTGTAAAACATTTGTGTAATGTTACTCCATAAAACTGCTATAAAAATGGTGGCAAATGCTGCCTCAAATTTCATGGAGTAATATTTTTTCCATGTGCAATGGTGTAATTTAAACATATATTACTGGTGTAACATTACAATGTTACTCCGGTTTTTACGGTTAAAATACTTAACAAAATTGGAGGCAGCAATGCTGCCACCAGTTTCACGGAGTAACGTTTCAACAAATGTTTTACAGTGTTGATAGTATTCATCTGTTATATGGCGGACCACCGGACAAACGGACATACAGATTCATGACCGGACAGACGTGCGGACGTACTGAAAACGACAATTGGTGCTACATATTTACATAATTACGAACGCACCAAAAAAGGAAATCAAATTTATCTATCGACTCATTATGATATTCTATATGAGAAAGTAAGTCAGTATTTTATAAAGTAGTATATGAAAATGTACTCAAGTAATTTACTGCAAATTCTTTTAAAGTGGAAATATTCAAAATATATTTGATATAAATTTTATTCACTTCGATAATTATACACTGAGTTAAAACATTATTACTATAAATAATTACATCCATAATGTAAAGGAATAAGGGGTTTTATTAAAATTTTGTACAATTAAAATTAAAGTAAAGGAAGTTAAAATTACAAAAAAACATAAATGAAAAGAGTTTTAACCATAAAGCATGTCATAAAACCAGACATACAGATCATAAGAGTTCATTAAATTGAAAACCCTTCAGTTAGATAAACTGATTTTGATCATAAAATGTATAGAGGGAGTGAAAGTAGTATCCTGAACAGTAAAATTTCTTAGTACATTTGTTAATATCCCTTTTCAAGTTTAATGTATCATAAAAGAATTAAAAAAGGAATAAACAAATATTTCTATTTATGTCCAGTACTGCATTTTTAATAATTATTAAACCCATTTTAGGTTTTTTTAAATATTTATTTATATAATGACAAATATTAAATTTATAAAAAATATTATACTAATATTTTAAAACGTATTTAATTTTAGATTTACAATAATAATTTAAAATCTCGATGCAAATTTTGAAAACAAGTTTATATAAAATCTATTATCACATTTTTCTTTATTTTTTGTTTTTTTATTTATTTAAATTTTTGTACCTGAGTATGGTTTTACAAAATGCAACTTTATTGCTAATGTTATACTTTTCCTTATCTGTACTTCTTTAATCTCTCTTATCAAAGTGTTTCAGTTAATTTTCATGGATTTCTCATTTCATAAAATAATAACTACATGTATATTATTAATGAAAACAACAATATATGTCATAATAATGATAAATTGGAAATTTGAAAACAAGTTTATGTAAAACTTATTATCACATTTTTTGTACATGGGTATGATTTTACAAATTGCAATTTTATTTCTAATTTTACTCATTTCCTTATCTGTACTTCTTTTATCACTCTTATCAAAGTGTTTCAGTTAATTTTGATAGATTGTTCATTTCAAAAAATAATAAGTACGTGCATATTATTAATGCGAACTAACAATATATGACGGAATAATTTTCCATTCTAAACAGATGCAGTTAATCGCTTCAAAGTAAAATACAGTAGAAGCCCGATATAACGCGGTAGTTGGGTGACATGTTTCACATCCGCGTTATAATTTAACCGCGGTATATCGGAATCGTGTCAAAGAAATGATACAAAATGATGAAAACACTTAGCGGATTTGTCAAATGTAATTAACTTCATCATTCATTGAACACAAACTTAATCTTACACTACCTTAAACAAGTTGGAAATTGCACGTGAAGCGTAGCAAATGAGGTGCGTTCGTACGATAACATAGTTTTAAAAATATTACTTTCATATATCAATCTCATAAAATTGTAAATAGTGAATTACAATTAAAACGGTCATCAAACAATGTTCTCCCTATACCATATGTAATGGAATACATTTGGGTGGCCTTGTAAATCAATAACAAATGTTCTTTGCACCACAAATTATGTAAAATGTATATCATAATAAGTACTTTATAGTTGCATATAAATTTTATTAAGCTCGAATGAGTGTAACACCATTAAAATGCATTCGAAACATTTTTCCCCATTGACCGTAATGTAACGGAATACTTCTGAATGTCCCTGTAATTGATCTATGCATCCGATTTTCATAAAATTTGAAATGACTCGACAAAATTATGTAATAATTACGTATTATAAATTTCAAACGTATAAAATACATTTGAAACTTTTTCCCCATTGATCATAATGTAATTGAATACTTTTGATTGTCCCTGTAATTGAACTATGCATCCGATTTTGATAAAATTTGAAATAACTCGACAAAATTATGTAATAATTACGTAATTTAAATTTCAAACGATTAAAATGCATTTGAAACTTTTTCCCTATTGACCGTAATGTAACGGAATCCTTTTGAATGTTCCTGTAATTGATCTATGCATCCGACAAAATTATGTAATATGATTAAAATTATGTAATATATAATGACTCGACAAAATTATGTAATAATTATGTATTTTAAATTTCAAACGATTCGGTTGGGTAGTTTTTGCGTTGTTATATGCGGACAGACGGACGGACTGAACGACCACTATAGGTGCTACGTATTTACATAATTACGAACGCACCTAAAAATTCCATAAGTGTTGTTTGACAAACTGATGCATTTTGTTCCTTTTCAGCATATTGTTTCACACTAGCAAGATGGAGTAGATGAACACAATCTGAATCGTTTTGCCTCTCCATGCAGGAAATTACCTTCGTTAAGTACGCAATGACTTTACAAACATGTGGAACTTCGTCTTTCATAACCCCATCAATTTCAATTTCATCATAATTATGCTGCTCACTTCAATTTCCATGCGTTGCAGCATCAATCATATCCCGATCTTTTTCAAACTCTGTAATTTGTTCGGTGTTGTGAATTGTCATCCAATCATTTAAATCGTCAACAGAGATATCCAGATGCATAGCACTAACCGCAGACTACAAGTCCCTGAATGTATCACTATAAAATTTTAAAAACAAAATTTATCCTAAAATTGGTCATTTTTTTCAGGGGACATACTTTACCTCGCGTTAAACCCGAATTCGCAGTATATCGAACCGCGTTATTTCAAGATTTTGATATATGTTTTATCTATTCCATATCCATATTTAAAAATAGTTCTGAATGTGTTTATATTTTATTGTATAATTTACACAAAGTCATATTGGATATAAGTAATGTATTTAAAATTGAAATCTTAATTTTAAAAAATCTGACTCTTTTTCAATAAACTTAAAAAAAATTCATTAAATATTTTTTTTTTCTTCCGGAATATGTTATTTTCACAAAGTCTATTGACACTTGGAGTAAAAAAGTTAATTTGACAAATGCCAGTTGGCAGCTATATATATATTTAAGTTACTACAACGACATTTGATATTAGATAGATTTCACATGAAATACTTCCTATTGAGCTTTAACCTGTTTAAGAATTTCTGAAAAAAAATTTCGGATCTACACCGATCATGATCCCAAGACCTCAAAATAATCATCCGTAATCAATCAGTCTCTTTGTCTTACTATCTATAAAGGTCACTTTTTTTCTGCATACGATAACTTCTAAAATTTTGCTCAAATCTCTTCAAACTGGTACATAAAATCAAGGTGCATAAAATATCGGTAATGTTCGTTAATCGAGCCAAAGGGATGGAAATAGTATAGGCCTTCTGTGAAAACCGAGAAAATCCCATGACGTCTTAAATAAAATACATATCGAATCACTTTAAGACATATTTCACTATCGTCCTAAAAATAGGACACCATGTATGAATGGCCTTTATACAAATTCTTTTGAGTATTTTAATTCAAATTAAAGGCGATATATTTTTAAAAGTCTGTTAAGTATATATCTGCTCTTATTGTTAGTTTAAATTAATGTTAAATATTTTTCTTTAATATTTTAAAATGGTGATAATTGAAGATTTATTTCTTACATATTCAATACATTATTTCTTAAAAGATTTTACTATTAAAAATAACGGTTATATAAATTTATTGAGGTAATATTCTATACTTTTCTACAGATAAAAAAGATATATTAAAAATATTTATCTAAATGGTCTATTTTCCTTATATTTCATACTGTCCTAAAAATAGGACGATGGCATAATATACTGATACATAATGCCTACATTAAGTAATGGGAATAATCCATTTTTCTCAGTGATATTCCAAACATTTGTAAGGATAATCTTTAAATATTTTCTCTAACACCTGCAGATCACGTGTGTCTGCAGGTGTTAGGTACACGTGCCCAGCGTGGTCACGTGTCAGACTGGTTTGTGTGAGGAGATTCCCCGTGTAAGAAAGTAAAAAAAATTGCATTGTGAAATTATTGTGTACGTCGTTTCTCTTTGCTTCGTTTCGGAAACTACTTAGATCCTAATGCTTAAAAATGTCTCGTAAATTTTTAACTACGCAGGAAGCCTTGGACTTTTTGTGGAGTTTAGATGATAGTGATTTTAAAGACAATGACAATGAATTAGTTATTGTACCTCCAGATCCTGATTTAATGACTGACACAGAGGACATTGATGATTCATCTGTAAGGAAAGCAGAAGTAATCATGCGTGATGAAGTAGATTCTACAGAGGTTGCAGGAACGATTGAAATTTTAGTTCCAAATAGAAATGAAAACATTTCTGTAAATCCGAAATGGGAAAAATGCGAACCTAAGTTCGAACGAGCTCCAAAAGCATTTCCTCATGAGAGACTTCAAAGAGTTAAAGATAATGTGGCTGGTATATCTCCTATTGAACTTTTTGAAATGATCTGTTTGAAAATGATTGAGCTGACGGTTGAAGAATCAATTAAATATTCCAGACAAAATAATAATCATGGTTTTGAAATAAATAAGGATAAAATGAAACAATTTTTAGCAATTCTTTTCTATAGCGGTTATCATATTTTACCTCAAGAGAAAATGTACTGGGAAAATGCACCCGACACTAGAACTTTACTTGTAAGTAAATTGATGTCAAGGAACAGATATTACGAAATAAAGAAATATCTTCATTTTAACGATAACTTGCGACTTGATCGGAATGATCGCTATTTTAAAGTGAGGCCACATTATAATCTGTTAAATGAAGGCCTTCAACAATTTGGAGTATTTTCGGAATATTTAAGTATTGATGAAAGAATGGTTAGATACTTTTGAAAACATGGCTGTAAGATTTATATAAAAGGAAAACCAGTCAAATTTGGATATAAATTATGGATGCTAACTTCTTTCAACGGATTCCCGTATTATATTATACCGTACCAAGGTGCACAAAACAGAATAAAACAGAACCTGCATCTATCGACAATATACCATCAACATCCAAATGCCAAGCTATGAAAACTCTAGAAGGGCAAAAGAAAAAAAAAATCCAAAGGTTAAAAAGAATCAACCATGTCATAAAAAAGTGAATGAGCCATTATCTCACACAGTTGTCCAGAACTTGCTGTCAATAATTGCAAATCCTGAGATACATAAAATTTACATGGGTAATTTCTTTACTTCTCATGAACTGCTATCCATTCTGGCAACCAAGAACTTCTTCGTTACAGGTACTTTTAGAGAAAATAGAATCTCTAAGTGTCCACTTATGTCTTCAAAAGCAATGTCGAAATTTGAACGTGGATTTTCTGACAGCAGATTCGATACAAAGAACAAAATAGCCGCAGTTCGGTGGAATGACAATCGGGTTGTTTCTGTAATCACTAATTTCGAAGAAACAAAAAGTATCTCAACAGTAGAAAGAAGAGTAAAAGGTGGTAGAAAACAGGTAAAGATACCTACGTGCATTACATCGTACAATAGATACAAAAATGGAGTTGACTTGTTTGATAATCATGCAGCATCTTACTTTACTTCAATTTAAGGGAAAAATAGTATTGGCCATTATTTGTTAATGCATTTGAAACAGCGCTTGTTGCTTTATGGAAGCTCAATCAGTTATATGGAGAAAATTGTCTGAGCCTGCTTGATTTTCGAAGGCACATAACAGTTGCCTATTTGGGGATTTCTATTCGAGGAAAACCATCTTACAGAAAATTGGGTCTTCAACAAAGTAATGCAGATTTTTTAAGGATTCAGAATGAGCATGTGTTGACAAAACACCCAGAAAACCGACAAAGAAGATGCCAGCTAAAACCTTGAACAGGAAAACCAACCACAATATGTAAAAAATGTAACGTCGGACTATGCTTAAGATGTTTTGTCCCATTCCGTTCATCTAATAATGAATAGCAGTGGATTATACCATTGTCCTATTTTTAGGACAGCCTGTACCAATCAAACTTATAAAAAATTGGTAAGTTTTTTTATTTTGTTTGTATACATAGGCTTAATGAAGCATATATTTAAGATTTTATTTAAAAATAATATTTCTTTCAATGCTTGGTATGATATGGGTTAAAGTTTATCTATAACTTCTAAAAAATGAATCAAACGTTTACGCAAGACAGATTTTTGATAAAACTAAAAATGTACTCAAAAGGAGAAACAATATGGTTTTTGGAAGAAAAAAAATCATTACTTCTTCAACTCTCAAGATATCAAATCGAATTAAATATATTATAATTTTTTTAATGCTATCTAAATAATGGTAATGACAAGTTTTTGATAGGAGCAACTCTTATTGAAAAATACATAATGAAATTTAAAAAAGGGCAGAGTCAAGAAGAAAAAATCCATAATTTAATCAATTCTTCAGATATAAAATCCGATTAAATATATTATAAATCTTCTCAATATAATCTACAACTTTTATATTGACAGGTTTTTGAAAGGCCCAATTCTTTATAGCCAAAACAAATTAAACGAAAAAAAAAGAGATTAAAAAAATCGTATTAATGATGTACACAAATCCAAACTGCTTCTATTAAGACTCATTTTTAAATCCATTTTTGCTCCCAAATGCATCTAATGGTCAAATCCTTTTAGTTAGGAACTATATAATCTGCCGTAATGCTCAAATTTTTGATATAGGTAGAATATATTTTTAAAAAATCCTATCAAATACAACATTTTGATTGGAATTTCTCGAAGTAATCGTTGAGGATGTATTCAAATAACAAATGGCCTTTTTTGACTACTCATTTTTTCAATTCGTTTTTGCTCTCAAACGGAAGCAAATGGCACATTCTTTTATTTAGAAACTATATAATACACCATATTGGTCGATTTTTTCATAAAAGCAGAATATATTTCATATGCCATGCTATCAAAGTTGGCATTTTGAGCCGAATTTCTCTTAAGATAATTCTAATAAAACGAGATCTTGAAGAAAAACGAAATTAAAAAATTTTCAAATGCGGCCAAATTAAGTCATTAAACTTATTTTATTTCTAATTTATACCTTAATATTTGTTGGTGAAATGGACACTTTACTTAGAACTGTATTTGCGCATGTAGAAAAATTTATTTTATCATATACTAGGTGGTGCAAAGACTAAAATTACTTAATATCTAGAAGTGATTATATTTCATATACAACCTTTATTTGGTTAAGCATCTTATATCACATGATGTTACATTTGTGCTCTGCGTTCATTAATAACTCGTTCATAGCGTATAATGCAAATTCATAGGGTGACAAAATTAAAAAAATAACATTTATTTATTCATATAGAACAATTGTTTGTATATACATGTTTATAAACTATTGTACATTCGTGACGCGAAGGAACCGAAGAAAATACGAAAATATCTATTCGGTTTTTGTTTATATTTTGTCCAGAATTCTTTTAAAGAAATCACTCATATATCTCAATTCATATATTGATATAGTATCAAGTTTTAAAATAGTCATTGCTAATAAGTAATTTGGCTGAAATTTTTATAATTGTAGAATTTTAGCTTTAGATACGAAAAGGGTAGATATTCCTTTAAGACATTTTGGAGATATATAATTGTAAAGATTCAACTGGTTAATTTAAAATTGGAATACTTTCATTCGTTTTTTATACAGATTTACTTTTCAGTAATTGAATATTCTAATTATTAATATGAGATTAACATATAATGTGAAAAATGCAATAGAGAATACGCAATAGGAAGAGAACGAAATAGAGTTTTTGTTTATATTTTGTCCAGAATTCTTTTAAAGAATTTACTCATATATCTCAATTCATATATTGTTATAGTATCAAGTTTTAAAATAGTCATTGCTAATAAGTAATTTGGCTGAATTTTTTCTAATTGTAGAATTTTAGCTTTAGATACGAAAAGGGTAGATATTCCTTTAAGACATTTTGGAGATATATAATTGTAAAGATTCAACCGGTTAATTTAAAATTGGAATACTTTCATTCGTTTGTTATACAGATTTACTTTTCAGTAATTGAGTATTCTAATTATTAATATGAGATTAACATATCATGTGAAAAATGCAATAGAGAAGCATGAAATAATATTCAACAAATATATAGCTCAAATATGTGACATAATTTTTTACACATAAAAGTTTTTTGAAATCTTATGAGCGTATAAAATATTAGCACATGCAAAATATGTATCAATGCAAAATACACGATTCATATTTAAAATCACTTTTCCTACCAAGCAAAAATTTATTTAAAAAAATCATGACAAGAATGTAATTGCATTCACTTTGCATTAATTATTAGAAAAGAGATTGACTTTCCATTATTCTTATATTCAAGTTATTGAAAAGGAATGTAAATTTTTGATGTAATAATATTAAAAAATAATTAATTTATAAAATGCATGCGGTATTTTGCGAAAGTCATGCGCTAAAATATTGAGTGAACTTAATAACAACAACAACAACAAAAAATGAGCTTTTCTTTCTCTTTTTTAAATCCGTCTAAATTTGTAGATTATATGGGTTTATAAAATATTTATTTTTAAATATTATACAATAAATTCTAAAAATTTTACAAAATATAATTGTTAGACTAATCGATAATAACATTTATTTATAAGTAGTAAAAGAATCATGTTTCATTCATATATAGCAGCCATAAGGAAAACATTGCATGAGTGTAATTTATATTTGAGTATGTTTCCAATTTATATAAGGTTTTGTGATTTCGTAAAATTTCTCCCTTTTGTCTAAAATAGAAGAAAATATTGAAATCGAAAATTTTTTTTTCATTTCCTGTTTTCGATTGATTTATATGTTTTAGTGGTCAGTGACACCGCAATTTTTTTAATTAAAAATATCTGTCTGTCCGAGTGTCCGTTTTCGTATCCTTGTTCAGCTATTGTACCACTGCAACGAACATGAAATTATGCATAATATTAAGCCAATTTCTGACATATGTTTTTGGCTATGGTAAGCAGATTATCTTTGAAGCTAAAAATATTCAGCTAGAAGAGCGCGGGATAAAAAGCGTCACATCAAATGTAAGATGCATAATTACTAGTTGTTGTTGTTGGTTGTGGTGGTTGTATTACTAAAAACACAAATAACAAATGTAAAAAAATAAATTTAAAAAGTTGTGAGTTAAAGATTTACTCATAAATCTTTGTGTTTTTAATCATAATTCACAAAAATATTTTGAATTTAAACGTTAAAAATCCCTGTCGGCTGGGCCTATAGGCGGAGGTAGATTTCGAAAAGTGCTCATTTCAAAAAAAAAAAAAAAATATATATATATATATATATATATATATATATATAATTAGAGATAAACCCAGTTTAATAACTTCATTTGGCCGTTTATGAAACATTTTTAATTTCATTTTTCTGCAAAAACTGGTTTTATCAGAATCATCTTAAGAAAAATTCAGCTCAAATGCCCATTTTGACAACATATTTTGAAATAGATTCTGAATTTATTAAAAAATCGACCAAAACAGTACATTATACAGTTCCTAAATAACAAAAAACTGTCAGTTGAATGCATTTGAGAAAAAAAAATGAATTTAAAAATGAGTCACAAAATAACCGATTTGTTGTTTGAATACATCCTTAATTCTTTAATCATGATTTCTTCTGAAAATTTTGTGCGAAATACTCACTTTGACAGCATTTTTAAAAATATATTCTACCTTTATCAAAGAACTGGCCAATGCGTCACGGTATATAGTTCCTAAATAAGAGGATCTGTAAATTGCATGCGTTTGAGAGCAAAAATGGATTTAAAAACGAGTCAGAAAAAAACGCAATTTCTTATTTGAATACTTACTTCAATTTTCAGTCCCGATGACTTTCGGAAATTCTGTTCAAAATACCCTTTTTGGTAGCCTTTTTTGAAATATATTCTGTCTTTATCAGAAAATTGACCAATGCGTCACTTTATACAGTTTCTAAATAAGAGGATCTACCATTTAGATGCGCTTAAAATCAAAAATGAATTTAAAAATGAGTCAGATTATAAGCAGTTTGGATTTGAGGTTTTTTCTCCAACTCCTATTTTTGTTTGATTTCTTTTTTCTATACGAATTGGTCCTATGAAAAACTTGTCAATATAAAAGTTGTATATATTTTTGAGAAGATGTAAAATAAATTTAATCAGATTTGATATCTTAAAAATTGACGGAGTTATGGATTTTTTTCTTTTTTCAGCGCCCTTTTTCTTTTCGTTTTTAATTTTTTTCATCGGTAAAATTTGGTCCTATCAAAAACTTGCAAATACGAAAGTTTTAGATAATTTTAAGAACATTTACAAAAAATTTAGTTGGACTTGATATCTTAAAAATTGACGAAGTTATGAATTTTTTTCTCTCAAAATCCCTGTTTGTTTCGCCCCTTGAGCCCACTTCTAAATTTATCAAAAATCTGTCATGCATATACTTTTGGCCCATTTTTAAGAAGTAATATAAACTTTAAATCGATTCGATATATACTTTAATTAAGAAGTTATGGCGTTTTTTCTGTTTTCACAAAAATGCCCCCTATTCCGACCCCCTTGGTCCGATTTTGTCCATTAACGAACTTAGCCAAGATTTTAACCCCTTTGATTTTATGTACAAGTTTGGTGGAGATTGGTGAAGAAGTATAGAAGTTATCGTGTCCATAAAAAAGTGAGATATATATATATATAGATAGATAGATAGATAGATAGATAGATAAACTGGTGCAATTGCAATAGGTAGTATTTCTTACGAAATCTACCTAAAATGCGTTTCAAGAAGGTGAAAAAGCATAATTTTACTTCTGCAAGTTTTTATAATAATATATATTTTTTGTTTTATTTCAAAACCAGGCTCTACAATTTTCAAGTTTTCTAAAAAATAAAAAAATGAACATTCTTATGTGTTTTCGATTACAAAATACTCATTTACTACAGTCAATCGATTTGATATATTTTATATAAATTTTACACAGTAATAATTATAATTAACTTTTTGGAATGCAATGAGTGAATAAAAATCACAAATGATAACATTACTTTTTGCACACATCATATACACAACAGATTTGCAGTAATTTTTAACAAAACTTTTTTTTTATTCCTCGAAATTTTTATTATTAGATGATTTACAGAACTACCTCCTCCCCTTTATCCAGCCCTATATGAGTGTATGTCTTGAGCAAACATGTTTTCAAAACATTTCCTAATTTCTTATTTATTTAGAATTAGTTTTAGTTCTTCTTATTAATTGAAGTCTCATATCCGCCTAATGAAGTAAAATAACGCAGTTTACACAAACTGTTGCTTAAGTGGTAATTTCCGACTCCTTTAATTATTTCCAATGCCGTTTTTTAAACCGCATGATTACGTGAATGATATCAAGTCCATCGATGTTTGATAAAAAACTTCATGTGAATTTTTATAAATAAAAAAATCTACTAATTTTTTCCGGTATGATAACTTAAATTTACATATTCAAATTAAAATCCTTAATATATTTTTTATCCTGTATAACATATTTTATTACTTAGGAACCTAAAACGTACGCTGAATATAAAACCCTATTGAATTGATTTTGTAAAAAGATTTTATAAAATGATGATGAATATACTAATATATCTTGAAGGTGATGTTTATAAAAAGCTCATGGTTTTGTAATTTTATTCTGTCATATACAACATTTTTTTAAATAAGTTATATATTACATTTGTCGTTATTGTATCGAGTTGCGCAAAATAGTCCAATTCCACTATTATCTAATGGAAACGATTACTGAAGTTGCATTTCAGTGTCATTATATTTTTGACATACAAATTTGTGAATGTTTCTTATGGTTATACTGCTGCATGTTCTGCCTCGGAAACATGGGATATAACTTTTATAAGATTTTATAGGATAAGAAACAAGACAGATGCAATGCACTTTACCGCCAACTACAATTGGAAGAGCTATTTTAGACTACGTCTATTTAATTTTTGATATTTGATGTATTACTATGTGCATATGGTATATTCAGCTATGTTTTAGAACGCAAGCTCACTTAACAGGAAGGGATCTCGCACAAATCTTAGTCTCTCCCAATGTCAATTAAAAGTATATATATAAATTTATTTCTTCTTATTATTTTTTTCCATATATCTATTTTAGATTTTCGTATATTGACTAGTTTTTATTTCATTACATTCCAGAGTGTCTAATATGCATATGTTGAAAACGAAAATTGTGTTATGTGCGTTATATGCTTTTTTACCACTTTTATAAAACAAAATGCTTAAAAATGACCAAAATTCTTCAATATTCTTCAATTCTTATATATATATACCAATATACCAATATATGTCTCCAAACGTAATCGGATACCTAAAAATAAGTGTTTTTTATTTTTTAAATTATAAGGCAACAAATTAAAAAAATAGTTTTATTATTTATATTTTTATATAAATTTTAAGAATAAGATTTCGTTGCATTGAATTTTTATTTATATGGTAGCACCACCGATAAGGTATTACATAACTAAAATTAAAACGATTTTTTTTTGTGATTTCGTGGCGATAATCCTTGTTTAAAATATGGAATGCAGCTTTCTTTCCCGTTTATAATTCCCCTGGAGGAGGAAATATAACACATTTAATTAAAGCATTTCCTAAATGTCTAATTAATATGGCGACTTTAAGAATAGAATTTTTTAGCGACAGTTGTAAGTGATTTTTAAAAACAGTAAAAATGTCTAAAAGAGCAGAATCTTTTTTGAATTGGAAAAAAAAATAATTAATTAACATTTATACTTGCAGTAATTTTTTGAAAAAAAAAGTTAGTTTATGAAGATAAAGTGCTCATATGCAGACAATATGGCCATCGATGAAATATAATGGAAATATTCATATTTAATACATAAAAAACTAAAACCGCAGAAAATCAAATTTATATTTTGAGATTTTACAAAAAATAATGTAAAAAAGGAAGAAAATTTAGTATTTCATTTTAACATTATTACATTTCATTTCTTTTGTTTTTACTTGGTAGCAATATACAGGATGTCCATTCTCAACAGTGACCAATGGCTAATTTCTAAACCGTTAGTCATAGACACATTGTCTATGACTAACGGTTTAGTCATAGTAACACATCACTAATTGCAAAAAATGTTTTAAAAAGGTAAAGAAGCACTTTTAAAACAATTTAAGTAAAAAAAAAATAATTAAAAATTATGTATATTAAATTTTTATACAATCCCCCGATCCTATAAGTGATATTTAGTAAATTCTTAGCACTACTCTAACAAAAAAAAAAAAAAAAAAAAAAAAAAAAAAAAAAAAAAAAAAATCCCATTCCTCTGAGATTAAAACTTACCGAGCACTGTCTGTTTAACGTTGAAGCATCTTTTTTGCTGCAAAATAGGGGTCAGTCACAAATTTACTGAAAATAAAAATAAATATATGATATAAAATTTACCATTAAACATTGAGAGTATTATTTTTTTTACAATATTATTCTTAAATTTACGTTGGCTTTTACATATTAAAGGAAAATATACAACTTGTACTAGAAATATAAGTAAAAATTAACAGAGATTTTTGTTAAATTAAATTATGAAAAGCAAGAGTCACAATACATTACAACATGATTTGAATACTACTGTTGAACTAGGAAAAGTTACATAAAAACATATCTTCTTACATACAAAGTTTCCTAAATACATACGAAAATTTTAGTAAAATTTTAGAGGAAATTTCATTATTGTAATTTATTCCAATTAAAAGGATCAGGGCACATTTTAAAATAATTTTTATTTATAAAGTTAAAATTTGGAATTTTTTTGGTGATAATTAACCGTATGATGTGTAAAAAATTACACAATAAAACGTGTCATAAATTTTTAAAAAATCTTAAAAGTTATTAAAACAGTGGGAATTTATAGCTGTTAAAACTGGAAATACTATTGGCTGAACTTCAGTTTTTTTTTTCATTTAAATAAAGAAAAATAAATGAGCTTTATCTTGATACAGCATTTAAAAAAATAGTACTCTATATTATAAAGGCCAAACGCATCTGTGCGTAACGCATACGTCATTTAGTTAATGGCAACACTTTCAAATTTGAAATGAAATTTCGGTATTGCCATTTTTGCTACTACAATTTTTTAACTTTCTAATATCCCACATTTTTAATTTTTTCACCATTATGTAGAGAGAAAAATGTACTTTTAAATGAAATTTATTTCAAAGTTGTATCTTGATTTGTTTTTGAAATATCAATTTTTTGTAGTTTTTAATACCATTTTTCTAATTGTGGCAACAGGAGTGCTCCATTTCTATTAAAAGTAAAGGAAAAAATGGGAAGAAATTGATTACTGTATCTTTATGCTGCCATTTTCTCATTAAAAGGGAAAAAATCGAAATTTAAATATCTTCCATTATAAAATCCGATGAATTTTGATTTTATTTACAAAATTTGATTTCCACGAAGGAGAATATCAACAGTTTAATATCTGTTTCAACTAATAGTATTGAGACTTCAAATTTTGAATCAAAATGATCAAAATAAGATGCTATTTTTTTCTGAAAAGGTGAATGCTGATACAAAATGTGCATTTATAAATTTTGTTATGATGAAAAAGATGCCGGGTTTAGATTTTAAAGGAAAAAAATTCGATGATTGAGTCAAAGTTGAATAAATTTTGCATTTTTTTTCATTTTGGAATACTAGCATAAGCCCTAAATTGATAACTTTATCATAAAAACAGATCTTTATTATTTTACTACTTACATGTACGATTAAAGTTTAATTTTAACAATTTCTACAACTGAGTTTTATAGTATTTTGTTAATTTCATGTTAAATATTATTTGTTTAAGAGTTAGACTTAAAGAGCATAAAATGCTGTTTTCACTATACTGATTTTGTAGATTTATTATAAATAAAAGATACAGTTCCTTTTTAAACATTTTCTTTCGTCGAAATTCGACGGGTTCTACCTTGTTTATATAAAAATTAAAACTATTTAAAGTAAAAATTTAAAAGTAAAGACAAAACCATAAAAAAAATTAAAAAGCAATTGCTTTTTTTCAAACTTGATGAATTAAAATTAATGTAAATATTTTGAAAAAAACATTTTCCAAGTTTGAACCCTTGAACTTTACGGCTCTTGCCTCATGGCACTTAATAGAAATAACTTTATATCGGAGATATGGTGGAAAAAACCCGTCAAGAAGAAAACTTACTTCCACATGAAGTCATTTCTATGACAACCATTACTTGAAAACTACATAATAATACTTCATATTCAAGTTAAGAAAGTCCTTCCGGCAATGCCGGGAGGAAGAGGTAGCTTTCATATATTTTTATATTTATTTATTTATTTTAAAGTAAGTTACATTGTTCAAAAATACTAAGCTCAAATTAGTGGAAATAATCTTATAAAATTAGTGATTTTATAAGATTGAATACTAGTTTTTGTCAAGACTGAATATTAATAGGAATTTTTAGAAATTAGTCATCTTTTATTCAACCTGCTTTTATTTTAAGCGATTTAGAGAGTCACCAAATTCCACGACATCATAAAGTGTATGCCATTTTAAAGCAACATGATGGATCGTTCAGATCAGACCGTTTCAAAATGTCAGCCATAAGCAAAATTCAAAGTGCTATAACTCAATCATTTTTCAAGATATAGACAAAATAAAAAGTGTTCTAGAATCGTTGTTTTAAGTTTTAACACTTAAAAGAAAAATATTTTTCAAATTTTGATTTTTTCGCATTTAATTTTAAATTTTAAATTTTTTAAAAATTTTAAAATGGCCACCATTTTGAAACAAAATGGCGGATGATGCTGGCCAACGAACTCGGTTGAGACATTTGTATTTACTATGTACATACCAAGTTTCATTGAAATCGGTTCATAAATACGCGTGTTATCACGTGACAAAAATCAGATCGTTTCAAAAGGTCAGCCATAAGAAAAATTCAAAGTGCTATAACTCAATCATTTTGGAAGATATGGACAAAATAAAAAGTGTTCTGGAACTGTTGTTTTAAGATCTAACACTTAAAAGAAAAATATTTTTCAAATTTTGATTTTTTCGCATTTAATTTTAAATTTTAAATTTTTTAAAAATTTTAAAATGGCCACCCTTTTGAAACAAAATGGCGGATGATGCTGGCCAACGAACTCGGTTGACACATTTGTATTTACTATGTACATACCAAGTTTCATTGAAATCGGTTCATAAATACGCGTGTTATCACGTGACAAAAATCAGATCGTTTCAAAATGTCAGCCAAAAGAAAAATTCAAAGTACTATAACTCAATTATTTTGTAAGATATAGACAAAATAAAAAGTGTTCTGGAATCGTTGTTTTAAGTTCTAACACGTAAAAGAAAAATATTTTTCAAATTTTGATTTTTTCGCATTTAATTTTAAATTTTAAATTTTTTAAAAAATTTAAAATGGCCGCCATTTTGAAACAAAATGGCGGATGATGCTGACCAACGAACTCGGTCGAGACATTTGTATTTACTATGTACATACCAAGTTTCATTCAAATCGGTTCATAAATACGTTAGTTATCGCATGACAAAAATCAGATATATATATATATATATATGGTTATATATATATATATATATATATATATATATATATGTCAATATTTGAACGGAGGGTGGTTTTGGGCTCTGGGGGTCATGATCGGTGAAAATATACCAAAATTTTCCGGAAGTGCTTTCCTCCGGACGGCTGCAATAGGTAGCTTTTTACTTTTTGTAATGAAAGCTACCTAATAGAAACATGATTTAAGCGTTGTTTAAGCAGGAAAAAACAAAGACGTGTTTACTGCAATAAAATATCTCAAGAAAATTTGAAGTTTTTTGTGTCTCAATCATCCTTTAGCAGTTTAACTGAATTATATTAAAAAAGTACATAACAATTTAGTTATTTTTGAAAAAAAGAATTGAAACGTCATTTACTCTGCGCCGTGATCTGTGTATATAAGTCTCGCATCATTATCACTTTAAAATGAAAAACTACTCAGAACAACTCGTGGCATAGATGTATGTTATCTAATTTATAGAGAAAACAGCAACAACAACAAAATAATAAAATGCAGAAACATAAAAAAAATTCTTGAAGGTTTAAAAAATTAAATTTAATTGGTCATTGTTGATGTTGGATTAATGTAATGATCATATAATATGACTTTTAAAAGAATTAAACAATTATTTGGAAAACACACGAAATTCATTATTGAGATTATTCCCTTAAAATTCCATAATATATTTCAAAGAAATTTATTGAATTCGAGTCACGACTTTTCTATTTCATTCATATTAAGCATAAAAATCGGAAGCTAGCTAGAAAACAGTGATTTGTACTTTACGTGATCAGAGGAAATAACATAGTACTATTACTTTTACAAATCAAACAAACATTATCTGTATTTAAAAATAATTACTTAATTTATTTTATAAATATATCAAGCTAAGTATATCCGATCTTTTTTTCATATCTGAAGTGTTACCATATTTTATTTAAGAAAACTTATGCATATGTTTTTATCAATTTTAATGTTAGATGGTATATCTGTATATATATATATATACTATATACAGGGTGTTTCTAAATTCATGGTCCAAACTTTAAGGGGTGATAGTACACATCAAGACAAACAATATTTAAATAGGAAAACAAGGGTCCCAAAGTCTTCCGAAGGAGATAGGCGCCATTAAAGTTTAGGGTCCAAAAATTCAAATGATTATAAAAAACAGAAAAATTGGTCGATTCGTTTGCGGTTTTCACTAAAATTATTCTTTATGTCAGTATTGTCTAGAAAATAAATTATAAAGATAAATTTCAAAAAATGCCGATAGAGGGCGCTTTAGACTTTAGAGTAACGAACAACTATTTTTTACCGTTATTTCTTGCATCTCATTAAAGGTTTTCGTAAGCTTAGATTTAAACTTAAATTTTGAGCTCAAAATGTGAATAGTTGGAAGCAGTTAAGTAGCACAAACTTAACTGTGTTCAGAGGGTTTTAACTTCAAATGATTATAAAAAACGGAAAAATTGGTCGATTGATTTGCGGTTTTCACTAAAACTATTCTTTATGTCGGTAATTTATTGAAAATGAATTATAAAGATAAATTTCAAAAAATGCCGATAGAAGGCGCTTTAGACTTTGGAGTAACGTATAACTATATTTTACCGTTATTTTTCGCATCTCATAAAATTTTCTTAGAAGCTTAGACATAAACTTAAATTTTGAGATGAAAATCTGAATAATTGGGAGTGGTTAAGTAGAGCAAACTGAACTGTGTTCAATGGGGGTGGGGAGGTTCAAATTTCAAATTATTTTAAAAAACGGAAAAATTGGTCGATTTGTCTGCCGTTTTCGCTAAAACTATTCTTTATGTCAATATTTCCTTGAAAATACATTTTAAAGATTAATTTCAAAAAATACCGATAGAGGGCGCCTTAAACTTTAGAGTAACCAACAACTATTTTTAACCGTTAGTTTTTGTATCTAATTAAATGCTTGTAAAAGTTCAAACTTAAATTTTGAGCTCAAAATCTGCATCGTTTTAAGTAAGTGCGGAAATTTGAAATGTGTTCAAGGGGTGGGGAGGGTAACATTTTAACTCCTGAACACTGTTCAGTTTCCGCTTCTTAACCCCTCCATCGATTTAGAATTTGAGCTCAAAATTTAAATCTAAGCATTTGCAAGCATTTATTTAGATACAAAAAATAACGCTTAAAAATAGTTGTTGGTTACTCTAAAGTTTAAGGCGCCCTCTATCGGTATTTTTTGAAATTAATCTTTAAAATTTATTTTTAAGTAAATATTGACATAAAGAATAGTTTTAGCGAAAACGGCAGACGAATCGACCAAGTTTTCCGTTTTTTAAAATAATTTGAAATTTGAACCTCCCCACCCGCATTGAACACAGTTCAGTTTGCTCTACTTAACCACTCCCAACGATTCAGATTTTCATCTCAAAATTTAAGTTTATGTCTAAGCTTCTAAGAAAATTTCATGAGATGCGAAAAATAACGGTAAAATATAGTTGTACGTTACTCCAAAGTCTAAAGCGCCCTCTATCGGCATTTTTTGAAATTTATCTTTATAATTCATTTTCAATAAAATACCGACATAAAGAATAGTTTTAGTGAAAACCGCAAATCAATCGACCAATTTTTTCGTTTTTTATAATCATTTGAATTTAAAATCCTCTGAACACAGTTAAGTTTGTGCTACTTAACTGCTTCCAACTATTCAGATTTTGAGTTCAAAATTTAAGTTTAAGTCTAAGCTTACGAAACCTTTAATGAGATGCAAAAAATAACGGTAAAAAATAGATGTTCGTTACTCTAAAGTCTAAAGCGCCCTCTATCGTCATTTTTTAAAATTTATCTTTATAATTTATTTTCAAGACAATACTGACATAAAGAATAATTTTAGTGAAAACCGCAAACGAATCGACCAATTTTTCTGTTTTTCATAATCATTTGAATTTTTGGACCCTAAACTTTAATGGCGCCTATCTCCTTCGGAAGACTTTGGGACCCTTGGTTTCCTATTTAAATATTGTTTGTCTTGATGTGTACTATCACCCCTTAAAGTTTGGACCATGAATTTAGAAACACCCTGTATATATATATATATATATATATATATATATATATATACAGGGGTTGTACAAAAATATGGAAACACCTTTTGAAATGCATGTTTGAAAAGAAAGATTGATTTTAATGAACTATATGGATGGCGCTGGCGTTTTCGCCTACTGACGCCACCTATACAACTTCGTAAAATCGCTGCACCGTTCAGTCGTTGTTGGAGCACTGTTATGTGAGGTTGTCATTGCATTATGTCAGACTTAACCGACTTCGAACATGGTCAAATTGTTGACGCGTGTATGGTGGGTACTTCCGTAAGCAAGGTAGCCGAAGTTTTTAGTGTTTCAAGAGGTACTGTGTCGAAGATTTATTCTGCATATTTGAAATGCGGAAAAACATCATCCGCTAAATCACAGCGCGGACGAAAGTGTGTGCTGAGTGATCGTGACAGATGATCATTAAGGAGGATTATCGCGAAAAATAAAAAGACCACAGCTGCAAAAGTTACTGCTGAAATGAATGTCGTGTTACCAAACCCTGTGAGTACCAAAACAGTTAGAAGGGAGCTTCATAAACAGGGAATTGCTGGCCGTGCTGCAATTGAAAAGCCATTACTCAGTGATGCTAATGCCCGTAACAGGAAAAAGTGGTGTTTAAGTCATAAAGCCTGGACTATAGAGCAGTGAAAGAGAGTAATATGGTCTGATGAGTCTTCTTTCACATTGTTTCCCACTTCTGACCGAGTTTACGCCTGGAGAACGCCATCTCAAGCCTATAATAGAGACTGCTTGTTGCCAACAGTGAAACATGGCGGAGGATCGGTGATGGTTTGGGCAGCCATATCGTGGTTCTCTTCTGGCCAATGATAACTCTGTCAGGGCGTATTACTGCTCAGATTTATGTGAACATTTTGGCCGATCAAGTCCATCCAATGGTACAAACCTTGTTGCCCAATGGGGATGGTGTCTTCCCAGGCGACAACGCCCCCGTTCACACAGCTCACATTGTCCAGGACTGGTTTTTTTAGCACGAAGATGAATTGTCGCATCTCCCCTGGCCACCACAGTTACCAGACCTGAATATTATTGAACCTTCGTGGTCTAAGTTGGAGCGGAAAGTGCGTTCTCACTATCCACCGCCAACATCGTTATCTGAACTTGCCATCGTTTTGCAGGAAGAATGGTACAATATTCCCTTGCCAAACATACAGAAACTGTATTTATCCATTCCGAGAAGACTGCAATCTATTTTGAATAACAACGGGTACCCTATACCATATTACGCAAGGAAACGTGTTTTTTTTAAGGTGTTTCCATATTTTTGTCCAACCCCTGTATATATATATTGAATTTTTTTATGCATAAACAGGGTTCGTACGGATCCTGGAATTTCATGACGAGGAAATTTTTTGGTACCAGTATTTTCTTACAGAAGATCTGTAATTAAATAAAGGGATATTTCGCACGTTTAAACTAGATTTATTTTTTCGTAAAATAATACTGGTACATCACGTGAGAAATAACGGTACCCGTACGAACCATGATAAAGTGTATTTTTTAAAATTTTAACAGGACTATTTCTAATAAATTTGTAATTATGAATTAATTTCATATGTTTCTTAATTAAAATTTGTCCGTAGAAATAACTATACAACCGTTAAAAGCTGCCATGATTTTTATTTCTATCTGTCTCATTCTCAAATATCCCCAATTTGAAACTAGATGCAAGTAACGGTTTGTTATGTATATTTTTTACTATTTAAATTTATTTTACATTTTTATACATTTTTTTAAATATTAAATCATGGATATCAAGGTAATTTATTTTATAGCTGTTATATGAGTATGTTATTTTCTTTTTTTATTATTTTGTAAGGAAATGTATGATAAACTTACACAAACACACACATCTATGTAAAAGACGTATGTAGACGTTCCTTTTATTCTTACGGTATATAACACAAATTGCAAATCAGCTCAACTGATTTACTTGATAATTACATGAAAAATATTTTAGTTTAAATAATTTGAATCATACTTTTTAAAAAATTACTGAATGTTAAATTTTATTTATTTATAAAGCATTCAAGTTAAAATAATAATAAAGTAAAATCCTTTAAATTCTTTTCCTAATGAAATATATCATTACTGAAATGAACTATCGAGTAATATACTATACAAATCATTTTTCCAAGTTTTGCTTCAGACTGCGTCTTCTACAAAGATTCAATGCTTTAAACTGCAGCGTTATCCCTCTACGCTACCGAAAACGCCTTATACAATCGACCCTCGTTAATTTGAACTCGTTGGAAAGACAATAAATGTTCCAATTATCCAGTGTTTGAATTATGGAATGTATTGGAGAAAAACGTATTTAAATGGGTATCAGCACAAAGTAATTATTGTTATGATATATTTTATTTTATTTATTTCGACCATTATCATTAGAATATGACCTAATATAAAATTAAAAGATATAAATGTATAAATTAATTAAGGAGATAGGAACAAGCACAACAGAAGAAGGGTTGGATGTGTCATTGATGGACAGACGGGGCAATAGGAATGCGGATGACAAATGAACGGGATTATATGTATACGAGTTTCAGAAAAATTCTAACAAAATTGAAAGAAAGAATGTAATTTTAAGTAACTGAAGTTCGTGTGAATGTAAGGAAAAATTAAAAACCGGAATTCTCGTAGTTAGAATTAAATGAAGTCAAAAGAAAATGGGTTCGAATAAATGAAAATTTTTTACATTATTCCGCCCTTGATAATTTCAGGACTTCATGTTTAGTTCGAATTAAACGAAAATTTCATTTATCAGATTACGAATTAATAAAAGTTGACTATATTTCTTTCTAAATTGAAGAAGTTCATTAAACCGTAAGAACCAGTAACGACTTAAAATGCAAGATTCCCAATCTTCATATGTATGAGTTGGCAATTTATAAGACAGATCACCACTCACAACTTTTAGATTCAAATCACTGTATTTATGTCTTAAGTGTACTATGACCAAAACTTTATGTCACCCCCGAAATAAATCGTATCTCAATATAGCGGATTATTGATCCAGATTTGATGATGATGTCTTCATCATTTGTGATTACAGCAAAGACGAATTACACTATTTTCTAGATAATAGGCTAAAAAATAAAATAAAATTCACGCTTGAAATAGAACAAAATGAAAAACTTGCATTTTTGGGTGTCCAACTTATAGGAAATATAACTAAACAAAATCTTCATAGCATAGTTTTCAGAAAGACTAACAGGTTAAATTCCCCTATTCTTTTTACTGCAGTTCACCTATAATTTACAAACTATCACCTTTAAATTATTATGTTAAAAAAGCCTTCGAGGTTTCTTTAAGCCATTTTATAAATGAAGGACTAGATGAAATTTGAAATATAGAACCATAAATTGGTATACTGTTTTTAAATATAAGGTAATATTAATTGCAGTTCCTCCTCCAAAGTTAAAATAACAGTTAAATAATGAAAATGATCCTAACCAAGAAACCAAGAGATCCGGAATATACATTATACCTTTTCAAAATGAAAATAAATATTTTCTTTATGTAGGTATGACATTGAGATAAATTCGAGATAGAATTAGAGAGCATGGAGAACAGGGATTTTCATACATGCAGGGTTGTGACCAGTAAAGAATATATTGGCAGAATTCTAGAAGAATAAATCACAAAAATATATTCTTTAAAATTTAATTTTTACTATTGTGCCCTTCATATTTTATTTTGTCTTGTCCTGGTTGTTTAACATTTTATTTTGAAATACACTCATTGCCATAAAAATTTGCGCACCAAGAAAAAGACGTCCAAATGAAACGAAATTTTGCATGCGTAAATACTACTGTGATATAAGTTAAGTGATTAGAAAACCAAGGAAAAAGGATCAATTATTCCAGAAAAAAGTATAAATGAACAGAAATTTTAGTACTCTGTTGGGCTTCTCTAGCGCGAATGCACGATGCGATACGAGCGGGCATTGAGGCATACAAGTTCCGTATGATGTCCTGAGACATCTCGTTCCACAGTTGCTGTAAACGCTCCTCGAGTTCAACTAAACTCGTAGGGTGTCTAACTTGCCGTCCCAAATGATCCCGGATATGCTCGATTGGTGACAAATCTGGTGATATAGCAGGCCAGGGAAGGGTGGTAATGTGGCGCAAACAGGCTTGTCACATTCTTGCTGTGTGTGTCCGAGCACTGTCCAACTGAAAAATGACTCCTGGGAGCCCTGCCATTAGTGGCAACACACGTGGCTGAAGGATGTCTTGGACGTACCGCTGAGCTGTCATAGTGCCACGGATCAATATTAGGTGTGACCGTGTATCATAAGCAATAGCACCCCATACCATCACTCCAGGTGTAGGAGCGGTGTGTCGCTCTAAAGCGAAGGCAGGATTGAGGCGTTCACCACGGGGCCTCCACACACGAACAAGATTGTCATCGCTGCTCAAATTGAATCTAGACTCGTCGCTGAAGACGACCTTATTCCATTCCGTTGCAGTCCAATCCCGTCGTGCGCGACACCACTCCAAACGGAGGCGTCGGTGGGTCGGTGTCATTGGCAGCACACGTAATGAACGCCGCAATTTCAGATGTCCTTCAGCCAGGCGCCTTGCGATGGTTCGGGAAGACACAGGGGTCTGAAGTGAAGGTGCTGCCTGTGTCTGGATAGCGGCCAATGAGGCAGTTGGTTGTACGCGTGCGATTCTTATGATGTGAAGGTCTTCTCGACGACTGGTCTGTCGACAGCGTCCCGAGCCTGGTCGCCATGAAAATGACATCTCTTCAGTCCACTGGTTCCAACACCTCCTCACAGTAAAATCAGAACGGCCTGCTTGACGAGCTACTCGCCGAACTGACCACCCTGCTTCGATCATCCTGATGATTCTTCCCCTCTTTACTAAGACAGCTGCTGATATTGTCTTCGATGGCTGCGTAACGCATGTCTACCTCAGCGTTTTCTTTGCAAAATAAAAGGTACACTCAAACAAGTTCAGCTTACCAGTTTTATACACCAAGGAGGACGAAGTTCAACACCCTCTAGCGGCATTACGCAATGCGCAATCACACTGCAGTTCTAATCATTTGCATATCTTCCTGATATGTACCTTCATGCCAAATTTCGTTACGATCCCACAATTATTTCTTGGCGCGCAAATTTTTATGGCAATGAGTGTACTAATATAATGTGATCTTGAAAATGCGGCATCTTTAAGAATCTAGCAATGAAGGTCACCTTTCCTTCCCCTCCCTTTTTTTATCTTAAAACTTACTAGGCAAAGAAAAACAGCACTTCAGAAACAGTCGGAAGAAGAAAACATGTCATTTAAAAATGTGTATGTTTGGTTACAAAATCATTATATGCTTTTAGAGCAGGGGTGTAGAAATCTAGAGGCCAGCGGGCAGTCTCTCACCACACATGTTTTTTTCGTTAGTTTTCTTCTAATATTTCGTATGAACTTCATTTAAGAATGCGAAGAAACGAAAAAAACCTGATAAAATTTACTGTTGAGAAAGTACCCTTTTAGCACCTACATTTTAAACACCCTTGCTTTGTCAAAACAAGATTATATTTAGCACCTACATTTTAGACACCCTTGCATTGTCAGAACAAGATTATATTTCCGAAATCGATATTTTTCACTCATAAAATCCAATGAAAATTGTAAAAAAAAAGGTAAAAACTGTAACAAGTGAAACTATATCGATATTTTGTTAATTACACTAGAACTCATTTCACTGGTTATTAGAATTTATGTACCATAGAAAGAATCAAGTAATTTTATTTATTTTTTCACACGTAAATGTTATTTGGATTTGAATTACTTATAAATAAAAGTACCGTTAATACTACTAGACGTATACTAGACGTATACTAGAAGTACATTTGATATTCCATCAGAAATCTCGAATTTTAAAAAAATCGGCGAAGTCCCGGTGCTGAAGATGCTGGATTTTCGAGGTTATACTGTATATAATCTGTCCTGTACATTATTCTCTCCTAGATTTTATGATAACCTTTCCTCCATTTTTTGGTTCAATTTGCCATAATTGTCTCACAATTTGCCATATGGAGCATATTTTGTAGACGGCTGATAAAGCTGAAATATATAAGACATAAATACAATACCCCACTTCCCATCGAATAAAACATGATACACAGGAATGATGGCAGCACTACATGCCAAACTGTTTGCTGAAGCGGCAATTGGGGTCAATAAAAATACGTCAAATTACATAAGAAAAACTTATTAGTTTATCCTATTAATTAAGATAGAATAGTTTGACATATGAAAAATCAATACACCTGATAGGCGTTAGATAAACTAATTTGGTCTAGAAAAAACTTAGTTTATCCGATGGGCATTAAGATAAAGTAGTTTGCCCTAGGTCAATCTAGTTTGGCATATAATCGGTTTTGGCCAAATGAAATCAAAATGAAATATATAAGAATTACATTTATAGTTTATATGCTTCCATTCAAATATTGATTTCGTAATTCGTTCATTATATTCATGTTTCACAAAAAAGTGGAAATATTTGGAATATTTTTAGAACATTTATAATTTAATATTTAAATTTAATATTTACATTTAATATTTGCCAGAGGCAAAAAAAAAAAATCAACAAAGTTCCCGCTGCCATTATTTGTACTGAGTTCATATTTTTAAAAAATATACTAAAAAAACAACCCTACGGCGTAGAATTCATGTTGGATATTATTCTTTAGTGTCAATCCCGATATTGTTATCCATAGGCCTTGACATACTATGCATCAAATGTCCTACAAAGGTGGTCACGCAACATGCTTCCTTCAGTCTTTAGGTCTAGAACATACTTGTGTCCATTTCATCGACCAGAAAAGAAATGAAAAGTTTGTGAGGGAGTGACCTTTAGTCATAAAGGCACTCTAGTGTTTCTGAGATCGTGACGTCAATAATTTAACATTTTGTAGGCGTAAAAGTGACATCTATCCTCTCTTTTACTTTAACTTTCTAGAGTGTGTGTGCTCTTTCGAATTCCGCAGTTAGCTCGCGGTTATTAGTATTATGTTAATGAGAAGTATCTCAGTTTGTCGCGTATAAAAGCTTGGGTGTGAGTTTGTGGTGTGTGTGTTTTCTGGCCTTAGCCAGCGTCTGTGTGTTTCTGGCCTTGGCCAGCAGCCAGCGTCCGTGTGTTTCTGGCCTTGGCCAGCAGCCAGCGTCTGTGTGTTTCTGGCCTCAGCCAGCAGCCAGCGTCTGTGTGTTTCTGGCCTTAGCCAGCAGCCAGCGTCATTGGACAACGAAGTTGATGATTGTTTATTAAGGTGCTGACGATTAGAAAATAGCTACGGCCTCCAGTAAAGCGGAAGGAGTTCAGATAGTGGATTAAAGATTCTGCCTTGGTAAGAAAGTTTAGAATCGTTCCGTTTTGATTATTTGAGAAATAAAGAAATATCCACAGCCACGGGCTGTGAAATTAAGATTTGTTTAGTAGATCAGCCAGGAAATAGTGTCAAGTGTTAGACGGTGCCCCGACTGAGCTAGACAGAAGCTTGTGAGTATGATTTAGCTTTTCATAGTGTTCTCAGTGAGTGAAATTATAGACTGGCTCCACTTTCCTTTAGCCCTTATCATTTTAATAAACTGTGTTGTTTTAACCTAAATTACTGAGTATGTCTGCATATAACGTGACAAATGACACCCAGCATGAATATACCGTCACAAATGGCGCCCAACGAAATGTCGGACATTTTGAGATTGTGCCACGAGTGTATTTCACCGGTGAGGGTGATATTAGTGAATTTTTAGTGAAATTAGATGATTATATTTTGTTCAATAATATACCTGAGAAAAACAGGTACGTAGTGCTTAAATGCTCGTTAAAGGGCGAAGCACTTTTGTGGTTAGAAAATATAGGAAAGTTTTTGATTACTGAGGAAGCGAAAAGATTTGAACAAACTGTAATTGAGTTAAAGAAGGCATTTCCTCCCGTTAAAGATAAAAGTATTTTGAGAAAAGAGTTCTATTGTAATAAGCAGAATATTTATGAGTCGGCGTCAAAATTTTATCTTCGTAAGCTGGAACTAAAAAATAAATTAGATTTAGATATTACATTTGAGGAATTGTTGGACATTGTTTTTCCTCTTTTTAATCCAAATATACAGGACTTTATTGAAGTTAGAGCACCGAAGAATTTTGCAGAAATGCACCAGATATTATCGAAGTATGAGTCTCGGCATAGCTCGGATCAACGGGATTTGCGTAACCCTCGGCAGAGACCTGTCACGGATAGTAGTTTGAGAAATGAGGGGGAACGTAATTTTGTGAGGGGGAGACAGCGATTTCCGGATAATAATGTGCGTAATAGAAGTGATGGATTTGGTCGTAATATGTCGAATACGAGTAATGGTAATAGGAATGGTGGTGGTGCTAATAATTTTAGAAGTGGTGAGAGAAATATGCATGGAAATAGACAGAATAGTGGTTATGATCGTAGTGGGGGAGTACGGGACAGGAATGTTTCTTCGCAAGTAAGGAGATTAACTTCGGATGAGAATTTTGAAGGTAGATCAGTGCAAAGGAGAGGTGTGAGGAGGTCGGGTCAGTTAAACTGGTAAGTGACTGTATTTCGGAAGGTATGCAGTCACAGGTCAAATCGAAAAAGCCTTCTGTGAGTTCTATTAATCCGGTTGAGTTACCTGAAGTGTTAATTGTGTTAGATGGTATTGTCGTTAAAAGTGTCTTCGATACAGGGGCAGATAAGTCGTTCATTTCTTTTGATTGTTATCGGAAATATTTTTCGTATAAGAAGTTGAAAAGGTCAAGTCTGGTGGTTCAGTCGGCACAGGGAGTAGCTTGCGATAATAAAGGTTCAGTGGAATTGGAAGTTGAAATTCGTTCGGTTAAGACATGTTGGGAGTTTTGTGTGTTAGATGGATTAACAGTGCATTGTATAGTTGGTATGGATTATATGAAGGATAGAGGAATTAGTTTGGATTTCTTTAAAAAGTCGTTAATCGTGAATAATGATGAGAATGTGAGTAAGAAAGAGCCTGTTTCAGTGTCAGTTAATTTGGAGGAATCTAGTTTAAGTGTGGTTAAGAAAATGGAGGTTAATAAGTCTTTAGTCGATTGTGGTAAAGTTTTTTCAGATAAACCGAGTTTAACTAATGAAATTTATATTGGTTTTGACGCACTAGTTGCTAGTAAACCATTTCGTTATGATTTTATATTCAATATTTTTAAGTCTTTGTGTGAAAAGTTGCAGACTGAGGACGGTAGGGAACTTACTCAGTCTAATATGGCTGAACGTGTAAATCGTACATTAATTCAAATGATTTCTTCTTATGTTGGTTCTCATCATGCAAATTGGGACCAGTTTCTTCAACATTTTGCGTACGCACTTCGTACGGCAGTTCACGAGTCAACGGGGAAAACGCCTGCTGAATTGTTTTTGGGTAGAAAAGTTATTACTCCATTCCAAAGGTTAGTTATGGTGTCAGATGCGGAAAGTCAGTACATGTGTCAGGATATTGAGAGGCTGGTTAAGGAAGCTCAGGTTCAAATGGGAAAAGCGCAAGAAAAACAAGCTCAGTATTATAATATGCGTAGAAGGGAGTTAGAAGTGAAAGTTGGAGATTTTGTGTTAGTAGAAAAGCATTGGTTAAGTTCAAGTCGTCAAAAGAGAGTAGCTAAGTTTGGTCCGAAGTTTGTAGGTCCGTTCGAGGTTTTGGAAGTTCGAAATAATAATTTGGTTGTTGATGTCAATGGTGAAAGAATGACTGTTAATCTGGATCAGGTTAGAGTGTATAAGTTTAGAGAAAATGGTAGTGAAGGTTCTCATATGTCGAGTGGTGTTTCGCGAAATTCCCGATCCAATGAGTGTCCCGAGTCCAGTACTTCTTCGTCTAATTCTTTTCATCAATATTCAAGAAGAAAATTTGGTCAAACAGCTCCAAAGACTGTTATTGAAAGTCGAAAGCCTAGCAATCCGAGAGCAAAGTATAATAAAAATAAGAGAACTGTGTCAAATACATCGGACTCTGTGTGTCATAAAAGACAAAAAATTATATATTGTCCAGTTCCTCCATCTATTGGACAACAACCTCACAAGCATAAATTAACTAATAGTTCACCATCTTCAGTGATTAATCCCCAGAAAAGATTTCGTTTGGACACTCGTAAAACTGTTAAGCGAAGTTTAAATTCTGAATTTTTGCCTAACAAGAAACTACATAGGTCCGGAAAGAAACGTGGCCTAGGATCTTCGGTAACTTCGGGTGCGTCTAGAAAGAGGAGGCAACTCTCAGATTACCGGCAACAACAGTGTGAACCTCGCCATGGAGTAAACCCAGCGAACCGGCCAGAGCAGAGTCGTCGAGTGGAACCTACGAGTATTCCACGGCATCCATTCAGAACCAGGCTCCAGGCACGACAGTCAACTGTGGCGTCACCGTACAGTTCTGATGACGAGAGATCCTTCGTACAAGCCTTCTGGGACAGGAGGAGAAAGCCATCTTGCAGTATGAAGCCTGCCAGCAGCGAATCGTCTCTATGATTGGGTGATAATGTTCTTTATTAAATTTCTATTAGAGTGCATATATGTGGTAGCAATGTGAAGGAATAGAAAGCAGAGAGACTGTTTTGTACTTTTGGCCATTTTTGGAATTTTTTGACGGACTCACGTTAAGTGCTTAATTGTGTTCAAAATTTGTTTGCAAAATTGTTAGTTTTATGTATGTTGGAAATTTTGGTCTTAACTGCTTTTTTAAAATTCTGGATCTATTGTTAAATTGTTATATTATTTGTTTAAAATGTTACTATATTGTTATTGTTCATGTGTTATAAAATGTATGTTAATGTATGTTTAAATTTTCAGAAAGTACAGATAGTAATTTGGGTTATTTTGTACACGCGCCGCGGTTCAGGCGCGCACGTGTTTTGCGGTCAAGAAGTCCTTGACACGCGTTTCTATCTCTTATACTAACATTTAATGAATTAACTTTCTTCTTATCGTTCGTGTTTTATGAGTTGCGTTTTGTACTTTAGTTGAGAATGGTTTCCGCAAGTTGCGAAGTTTTAAGCTGCATTTGAATTTGAAATTGTGTTGTATTAAAATTGAATGTTAATGTGATTTTCTTGCAGGGAAGTATACCTTTTGTTATGTATTGATTCTGCTATTTTTCTTTTAGTTAATACAGATGAAGAGATTGATGACGTCATTTTGTAAATTTTTGATATTTTTTGATTGTTGCATAAGCACAGCGATATGCCGCTGTACGTATGTGCCCCAATTATTGTTCAAGTGGAGTTAAGTCTGAAGAAGTTTGGGAGTTAGTTCATTGGCTAATGGGGATGTAGGTATTACGTAGTAGCAGAGTTAGTTTAGTATGAAGTAAATGTAATTTTAGATGAAGTCGGAATTTGGAGGAGGAAAGTTTTGCGCATTGGGTTTTTTGGACTTGGTGCGAATTCTAGTATATTAAAAGTTATGGAGAAATTTTTGGGTAAAGTTATAGTTGCATTGCAATATTGAGGAAAATTTCGGAAGGTTAGTGTTTTGAGAAATTTTAGCACTCCCAGTGGAGTGGGTTGTTTTGAGAGAAGAAGTAATTAGTTTCGAAAGTTTTACGAGTTTTTGGAAGTTTTACGGAGGCTATTTGTAAGATAGAAGAATGATTGGATTGAATATGTGATTATTTGAGGCAAACTGAGTTTTTTTGGTTGTGATGGGTTAAAGTTAATATTTTAAAAGTTATGTTTCGGCGTTAAATTTCACCCATCACTGTGTTTTATTACGGCTCTAAATTTATAACAAGAAAAAGTTCTGGGCATGCATTTAGCCCAGCCCTTTTTCTCTGCGGAGTTCGAGGGGGGGTTGTGAGGGAGTGACCTTTAGTCATAAAGGCACTCTAGTGTTTCTGAGATCGTGACGTCAATAATTTAACATTTTGTAGGCGTAAAAGTGACATCTATCCTCTCTTTTACTTTAACTTTCTAGAGTGTGTGTGCTCTTTCGAATTCCGCAGTTAGCTCGCGGTTATTAGTATTATGTTAATGAGAAGTATCTCAGTTTGTCGCGTATAAAAGCTTGGGTGTGAGTTTGTGGTGTGTGTGTTTTCTGGCCTTAGCCAGCGTCTGTGTGTTTCTGGCCTTGGCCAGCAGCCAGCGTCCGTGTGTTTCTGGCCTTGGCCAGCAGCCAGCGTCTGTGTGTTTCTGGCCTCAGCCAGCAGCCAGCGTCTGTGTGTTTCTGGCCTTAGCCAGCAGCCAGCGTCATTGGACAACGAAGTTGATGATTGTTTATTAAGGTGCTGACGATTAGAAAATAGCTACGGCCTCCAGTAAAGCGGAAGGAGTTCAGATAGTGGATTAAAGATTCTGCCTTGGTAAGAAAGTTTAGAATCGTTCCGTTTTGATTATTTGAGAAATAAAGAAATATCCACAGCCACGGGCTGTGAAATTAAGATTTGTTTAGTAGATCAGCCAGGAAATAGTGTCAAGTGTTAGACGGTGCCCCGACTGAGCTAGACAGAAGCTTGTGAGTATGATTTAGCTTTTCATAGTGTTCTCAGTGAGTGAAATTATAGACTGGCTCCACTTTCCTTTAGCCCTTATCATTTTAATAAACTGTGTTGTTTTAACCTAAATTACTGAGTATGTCTGCATATAACGTGACAAATGACACCCAGCATGAATATACCGTCACAAGTTTAGTGAATCTTCCCTGCTCAACATTTAGGAAATAAATTATCGGCCTGTAGCAATGCAGTAAGAATTTAATATATACACATACATATTTAAGTTATGATACATGTATTGCATTTATTTGAAATGAATTCATGCACTATTATACTCTGTCACTATTATCTTGTATTATACTCTGCACTATTGCACTATTATAGTATTACATGCACTTAATATAAATTCCTTTACCAAATTCATTAAAATATCAATAATGAATAAAATCGTAGATCAAAATATATTTTTTAATGGTAACAGCATTGGTTCTTATTTGTACTACCTGTAAAATATATAAGCTGCTACTGACGTGAGGAAGGGGAGGGGGAGGTTACTTAAAGAGATTTTCACCCAGCTAACGAAAAAATGAAAAAGCTTTCATTAGATTCACCTTGTTGCGTATGACAAGCAATCACATCTTAAACTTCTCTCATATGGAAATCTCAAAACATTCTTCTAAGTATTTTATAGTTCAAAACAGTTCAAAATTTTCTATGACAGTTACAAAACTAAAAGCAGTATTTGCCTATCTTTGTTATGAGGATGCTAAAGATACAGAATAATTGAATTGTGCATTTTAAAACGACATATAAGCATCGCTTCTTTTAAACAAATATTTAAATCTCGGAATCTACGCTAGATATTTGCAAAATAAATACCCAACTCAATGAATATCAAAGAGACACCTGTTGCTCTCTATAAATGCAAGCTTAATAAAAATATAATTTTGTGAAGGTGTGCAAGAATATCAAATTTGTTTAAGTCCCGTGCAATAGTTTTTGAGATATGCCATATTTTCCATGCGTTTTTGTGATAGCTATAAGTCCGCGAACTGTTTCATTATTTGCACGAAAACACAATCAGCCCAAACTTAGGTCAAGATCCAACAGAATAAGAAGTTTTGTAAGATATATGAGTATAACTGAACTGCAGTAAAACCTGAAAAGTGCAGCTAAGCAGAGACATCAGTTAGGAGAGTCACACCAAGATGTAATAAATAACAGTTTGTGTCAAATACAACTGAATCTGAATTTTGGTGAAAATAAGTGCATTGATTCTTAAGATAGAACATTTGAGGATGTGAAAAATGAAACAGAGCATTGCCATCTGCTGCACGATTTACACTAAAACTTAATCATCATCAACACATATCAAGGACTAATAGAATCTGAAGTTTGATATTCCATGCGTTGTTCTTGAGATAGAGCATCAGAAATCGTGAAAAATACAGTATCTTTGTGTTACCTGTGGCAGACTGCACCAAAATCTAAGCAGGCCCAATTTATACTGATGTCTAACTCTATATAAAATTGTGTGAAACATCGTGTATTAGTTTTTAAGATATATCACGTCTACAAAATTTTGTCACATACATATGTCAAGCTAAAAACAATTTATTCGATGAAAATCCACATTTTTCTTCTTTAAATAAATCTGGTATGGCAATCAGTAAAATCTCTGCATAGAAGCACCATATATTGACTATATACACCAAAAACTAATCAGTAAAAAATATAAAATGAACTAATTGAATCTTAAACTTGATGAAAATTTGCGATTTATTTTGTAAGATAAAGCTATGACGGTAATCGTTAAAAATGAAGCATTTCAGCGCCAACTGAGTGATTTAAACAAAATCACAATCAATGCGGAATTATATCCAGATTTTAGCGAATATGCAGTTTATTGAATTTCATAAATTTGTGCATAAAATTTTCAGTGTAGAAATTATAGAAATAATCAATGGTAAATCAAAGTAGCGCCACCTATTATGCGATTTAAACCAAAGGGCAATAAGTGCAAATCTATCTCAAAGAGTAAGTGAATTGGAATTTTAAGGAAATTGATGCATTAGTTCTTGATATATAGCCATTAGGGAAATCGTAAAAAGTACAGAATATCAGCGAAACCTATTGGTCGATTTTCAACAAAAATTAATTCACACCTGACTACAGCAAAAGCAAATGAAAACTTGAGTTTTCTGAAAATTCTTGCAGTAGTTTCTGTGATATAACTATTGCGGTAAAAGTGAAAAATTGAGCATAACGGCGCTAACGATTGGACGAGTTACACAAAGAAATTAGCACCAATTTATAACATGGAGTATCTGAATCTACAGTTTTATGATATATTCTAAAATAACTAAAACCCAAACAAGAAATATTTAGAAATGGAGGATTGTTATTTGTAATAGTTTGAAAGACATCGTTACATATAGAAAAAAAGAATAAAATCTTTCACAAAATACAGTAAATTATCTTTATTTTAATTTAAGTAATGAATAAAAGATTAGGATATGAGATTCTTATACGTTGTATTTAATATAGAGTAAACGGATAGTGATTATTATATCCATTACCAGTATGAATATGGTAGTATGAAATACAGATTAACTTACAAAATCCTTAAAACTTTTCATCTATAAACATATGTTTTGTGTACGTGGCTAAAAATTCGAACATAAATAAATCGAAGCCTAAATCGAAATAATATTTCAAAACCGTTATGCCTAAAGAAAACGTTAAATACTCAAGGAGGTGCCCGAAATTTTTTAGGCTCTTTTAATGGTATTTACATTTCTACACAAATTAGTGGTTAAAAAGGTAGTTGAAAAATATTAATTAATCCAATTTTTTGCCAAATATAATTTACATTGTGTATACCCTAAATAGGATTTCATTATAATAATTTTATATTTCAAAAAATGGGGGATAAGATTAAAAAATGTAAGTGTAAATTACTGAAATATATTTTTTGAATACTTAATTCATTAGTTTAAATTTTTTTAGGGTTTTGATAACTGATATTTAACGGATGGTGGCATGCTTATGAATTCACTTAATGTTTATTCCCAAAGGCCCCATTGGCCCTAGAATTTGCGTAAAAAATTCTTTGTTTATTAGATTTTTGAAACATAGCTTTTTATTATTTACAAATAAAGTTATTTACAAATCTCGGTGCCTTTCATAAATTTTAACACCTAAGCAGTGAAAGGATCCTGAGCCGTAAAGGGTAAAAGATGTGTCATGGAGTATTTTTTTTCACTAAATATGACTTTATTGTAAATATATATTCGAGGTCCAATAAGATACATTTAATAAACTGTCGATTTTCCCCTTTTTAATTCCGATTATCCATAAACACTGGATGCAATAACTTTTTATAGAAGTAAATACGCTATTAAAAAGCAATAAATGAACCATTTTATGGAACACTACCACGGGGAGTTCCTTACTTTATGTCAAGATATAGATGCCTTTTGGGACAACATTAAGTAGTTAACTTTTATAGATAACAGTAACTACTCTTCTGAGGAAACAGAAGAAGAAATAAATCGATTGAACATATTGATTAGGTTCTGCGTTGTAGCAATATAGAATGTAACAAAAAATAGTTTTTGTGTTTCTATGCATTGCATATATCAAGTTATACATTAAGGGCCTGTTTAATTTTGAAAGTTGAAATTTGTTTCCTTTGCTATTTATTTTTTGTATAGAATAAAAAAAAAAGTAATACTGTTTCAGATTTTGATTTGCATTAAAAAATACAACACTAAGTGGAGTGCAACTACTTTTCTAAAATGCTACTTATTTTGACTTATTAAACACTCGATGTAATAACTTTCATAAGAAGTGAATACGCTATTAAAAAGCAATAAATGAACCATTTTATGGGAAAAAACACGGGGAATTATTTACTTTGTGTCAAGATACATATGCCTTCGGGGACAAAATTAAATACTTAACCATCATACATAACAATAAATGTTCTTCTGAAAAAATATCAGAAGAAATAAATCGATTGAACACATTGATTACTCTCCATTGTAGCAATATAGAATGCAACAAAAAATAGTCTTCGTCTTTCTACGCATTGCGTGTACTATACAAGGGGTTTATAAAGTCCCGGACACATTTTGATGTTTAAACACTCCTAAAATAATAAAGGTAGATTAAAATTAATAACATAAATGGTTAGATATACTCAAAAAAGTTTCATGACCCTTGTCTATGAACTTCCACGTGTGCCCCGTTCGTCGCACGGAGAATATTAATCAATAGTCAATTTCACGCCAGGTATCGGCAAGCATTCCTTAATTAAGCAACTTGAACTTTGTATGCATGCAGTCTTAATTTTTTCTTAATAAAAAAGTTCGAAAATACACGAGTTATTCCATCAATAAATGCCATAAGTTTTTTTATTTCTACATTATTTTGTGAGTTATTAAACATCAAAATGGGTCCGGGACTTTATAAACGCCCTGTATTATGCACAAAGAGCCGGTGTAATTTCAAAAGTTTAAATTCTTTTTATTTTCTTTTTAAGATAGACTTAGCAAAATAATACAGTTTCATATTTTGATTTGCATTAAAGTATACAAATTAAATGTTTTTGAACAAGAATGTAGAGCATTAGTATTTAAGTTATTGTGGCTTTAAAACGCTGTTTATTTCGTGATTTACTTTATAGGTAGATTTCGTATGAAATACTGCCTATTGCGGTTACTCCCATGTTGACATTTCTGAAAAAAAATTCCAGATTTATACAGTTCATAACCCCTAGATCCCAAAACTACACTCTTAAAACGAAAGAGCTGATTTGGCTTCTCATGAAAGAGCTGTAATTTTTTCGATCATAAAATAGTTGTTTTTCAAACGATTAAATCTTCTTGATCTAAATTGGTTATTTAAATAGCTCAACTTCATTTAAATTGGTTAAAACTCGAGTTATTTCAACTCTTTTTTGAGAAGCTGCCTTTCAACATTGAGATGAGTGGATTTCAGCTCTTTTGTGGCTGACTTTTTAAGGGAGTACCATCAGTATAAAAGTTTATCTATATATTGTATCTACCTACCTTTTAATCTATCTATCTACCTATCTATATCTATCTATCTATCTATATGTATATATATATATGTATATATATATATCACTTTTTATGGACACGATAACTTCTATAATTCTGCTCAGATTTCCTACAAACTTTTACATAAAATCTAGGGAGCATATAGCCTGTTGCGGTCACACCTATATTGGGATTTCTGAAAAAAATTCCAGATCTATACCGATCATAACCCCTAGATCAGTAAACCCCTACTATCAGTAAATAAATTTATCTATCTAATGTATATACCTATCTATCGATCGCCCTCTCTCTCACTTTATATATACAGGGTGATTCCGAATTTTTTTTACAATAAAAGAGGCGTGATAGTACACATCAAGACAAACAATATGAAATAGGCGACCAAGGGTCCAAAACGTTTTCCTAAGAAAATAGCCGCCATTAAAGTTTAGGGACCAAAATTTCAAATAAACATAAAAAACGGAAAAATCGGTCGATTGATTTGCGGTTTTCACTAAAATTATTCTTTATGTCGGCATTTTCTTGAAAATAAATTATAAAGATAAATTTCAAAAAATGCCAATAGAGGGCGCTTTAGACTTTGGAGTAACGAGCAACTATTTTTTGCCGGTATTGTTTGCATCTCATTAAATGTTTTCGTAAGCTTAGACTCAAACTTAAATTTTGAGCTCAAAATCTGTAGTTGGGAGTGGTCAAGTAACACAAACTGAGCTGTGTTCAGAGGGTTTAAATTTCAAATGATTATTAAAAACGGAAAAATTGGTCGATTGATTTGCGGTTTTCACTAAAACTATTCTTTATTTAAGTATTTTCGTGAAAATAAATTATAAAGATAAATTTCAAAAAATGCCGATAGAGGGCGCTTTAGACTTTGGAGAAACGAAACACTCTTTTTTGGCGTTATTTTTTTGCATCTTATTAAATGCTTTTGTAAGCTTAGACTTGAACTTAAATTTTGAGCTCAAAATTTGAATAGCTGGGAGTGGTTAAGTAGACAAACTTAGCTGTGTTTAGAGGGTTCAAATTTCAAATAATTCTAAAAAACGGAAAAAATGGTCGATTCGTTTGCGGTTTTTGCTAAAACTAATTTTTAAATCAGCAGTTTTCTTGATCAATCAGTATTTTCTTGAAAATAATTTATAAAGGTAAATTTCACAAAATGCCGATAGGGGGCGCCTTAGACTTTGGAGTAGCGTACAACTATTTTTAACTGCTATTTTTTTAATCTCATTAAATGCTTTCAACTGCATAGACTTAAATTTTGGGCTGAAATTCTTAATCGTTGGGAGTGTTTAAGTAGCGAAAAATTGAATTGTGCTCGAGGAGGAAATAGGGTTAAATTTTAATTCCTGAACACACTTCAGTTTGCGCTTCTTAACTCCTCATAACGATTCAGGATTTGAGCTCAAAATTTAAGTTTAAATCTAAGCTTCCGAGAACATTTAAAATGCTTTTGCAAGCATTTAATTAGAACCAAAAAATAACGGTTAAAATGAATTGTTGGGTACTCTGAAGTTTAATGCGACCTTTGACGGAATTTTTTGAGATTTATCTTTAAAAATTATTTTCAAGAAGATACTGACTTAAAGAATAGTTTTATTTTAAACCACAAACGAATCGACCAATTTTTCCATTTTCTATAATTATTTTAAATTCGAACCTTCCCCCCCCCCTTGAACACAGTTCAGTTTGTGCTACTTAACCACTCCCTACTATTCTGATTTTCAGCTCAAAATTTAAGTTTAAGTCTAACCTTCCTAAATCATTTAAAGGGATGCAAACAATAACGGCAAAAAATAGTTGTTCGTTACTCCAAAGTCTAAAGCGCCCTCTATCGGCATTTTTTGAAATTTATCTTTATAATTTATTTTCACGAAAATACCTAAATAAAGAATAGTTTTAGTGAAAACCGCAAATTAATCCACCAATTTTTCCGTTTTTTTTTAATCATTTGAAATTTGAACCCTCTGAACACAGCTCAGTTTGTGTTACTTAACCACTCCCAGCTACAGATTTTGAGCTCAAAATTTAAGTTTGAGTGTTAACTTACGAAAACATTTAATGAGATGCAAAACATACCGGCAAAAAATAGTTGTTCGTTACTCCAAAGTCTAAAGCGCCCTCTAGCGGCATTTTTTGAAATTTATCTTTATAATTTAATTTCAAGAAAATGCCGACATAAAGAATAATTTTAGTGAAAACCGCAAATCAATCGACCGATTTTTCCGTTTTTTATGTTTATTTGAAATTTTGGTCCCTAAACTTAAATGGCGGCTATCTCCTTAGGAAAACGTTTTGGACCCTTGGTCTCCTATTTAATATTGTTTGTCTTGATGTGTACTATCACCCCTCTTTTATTGTAAAAAAAATTTGGAATCACCCTGTATATATATTCCATTTTCATTTTTACTTACCCATCATACGTAGCATAGGGTAAGTCTTGCAATCGTTTTTAAAATCGAAATTTTTTTTTTTTTGACGGATTTACACGTTTTAGATAGTGGAGATTCCGAAAAACATATTTTTAGAAAAAAAAAATTTGCCGTCCGTGTGTCTGTCTGTCTGTCTGTCAGTCTGTCAGTCTGTCTGTCTGTCTGTAAACGCTCTATCTCCCGAACAAATTGAGATAGAGACTTGAAATTTTGCATGTAGTTAGTATGTAAGAATAGGACGAACCCTATTTTATATCAGCAACCTCGATTATCTGGAACTATTTTTTTCGGACTCTGGAAAAATTCGTTCTGATGAAAGGTATATAAAAATTTTCGAATTTTTTTGTTCTAAGGAATAGACGTAAAAGGCAATAAAATAACACACATTTTGCATATAGAACGAAGTCGATCGTATTATTAGTTGCCGAGATATTTGTAATCTTGTTTTCCACATTCTTCGATTTTTCATGACCCTGTATTTCATTCAAATTTCAATTCAGAAGTATCTTTTAATTGGAAATGAGACGCTTAATCCGACGCAGTTAATTGTTAGTTAATATAATTATTATTTTTGGAGTTATAAGGATATTTCTTTTACGCAGATCGGTACTACTTGAGCAGTTTGGCGTTTTATATAATTTGCCGAAATTGGTACATCAGCAGTTCTTTAATATAGCATTACTAGGTATATTAACAATATTTAAATTTTGTTTATGAATTGCAGTGCATTGTATAAATAGTTTCACATGTTTTATTTTCATATACATATCCATGATTGGTAAGTATTATGGTGGCCCCCAACGACTAGTTTATATCCAATTTAGTAAATTTGTTGTGCCTTATTTTTTATGTTATTTCTTCAGTTAATTTTGGTTTTATGTGTGTTGGTAGCCCCAAACTCGTATTGTTTTGCTTTTTCATGGCTAATACGAAGATAAAACCACGCACTTCATTACTAGTTCCAAAGTATTTGAGGCTTAATAATTCTGCTTTCGTTCTACAAATTCCATTTGTATTCATTTTATTTATTTTTTCACATGTTCAGTATGGTTTTTACTTATCCATCATACGTAGTATAGGGTAAATCTTGCAATCATTTTGAAAATCGAAAAAATTTTTTTTGACGGATTTACACGTTTTAGATAGTGGAGATTCCGAAAAACATATTTTTAGGAAAAATATTTTGCCGTCCGTCTGTCTGTCTGTCTGTAAATGCTCTATCTCCCGAACAAATTGAGATAGAGACTTGAAATTTTGTATGTAGTTAGTATGTAAGAATGGGACGAAGCCTATTTAATATCAGCAACTTCGATTATCCGGAACTATTTTTTTCGGACTCTCGAAAAATCCGTTCTGATGAAAGGTATATATTTTTTTTTGTTCTAAGGAATGGATGTAAAAGGCAATAAAATAACACACATATTGCATATAGAACGAAGTCGATCAGATTATTAGTTGCGGAGATATTTGTAATCCTGTTTTCCACATTCTTCGATTTTTCATGACCCTGTATTTCATTCACATTTCAATTCAGAGGTATATTTTAATTGAAAATGAGACGCTTAATCCGACACAGTTAATTCTTAGTTAATAGAATTATTATTTTTGGAGTTATAAGGATGTTTCTTTTACGCAGTTCGGTACTACTTGAGTATTATGTAAGTTTGCCTTTTATTGTGTTGCCTATGAGTTGCCTATGAGTATTACGCAGTTTGACGTTTTATATAATTTGTCGAAATTGGTACATCAGCAGTTCTTTAATAAAGCATTACCATGTATATTAACAATATTTAAATTTTGTTTATGAATTGCAATGCATTGTATAAATAGTTTTCACATGTTTTATTTTCATATACATATCCATGATGGGTAAGTATTACGGTGGCCCCCAACGACTAGTTTTCTAATAAATTCAAATGGTTCACATTGCAATACAATTAATGGTTTTATATGTACACACACACACACACACACACACACATATATATATATATATATATATATCACTTTTTTACGGACACGATAACTTCTTTAATTCTGCTCATATTTCCTTCAAACTTTTACATAAAATCGAGGGGCATTAAATCTCGGTCAATCTCGTTAGTGGGCAAAATCGGACTATGAAAATGGGGGAAATAGGGAGGGGTTAGTGAAAACAGAAAGAAAAACCATAATTATTTAACGAAAATAGATATTGAATCAGTTTAAAGTTTGTATTACTTTTTTAAAAAACGGCAAAACTTTTATGCATATTAGATATTTGATAAAATTAAAAATGGGCTCAAAGAGCGAAAAAAAATGCGGATTTTGGGAGAAAAAGATTCATAAACTTGTCAAATCTCAAGAAATAATATCCAAATAATATTAACTACATGTTCTTAATATTATCTAAAACATTTGTGCTGACAAGTTTTTAGTAGGACCAACTCTTTTTGCAAAATAAAATAAAATAAAATAAAATAAAATAAAATAAAATAAAAATAAAAAATAGAAATAAAAACAAAAACAAAAGGAGGGAGGTGGAAAAAGAGAAAAATCCATAACTTAGTAAAATTTTAAGATACCAAATTCGATTAAATTTATTTTGAATCTTCTCAATAATGTCTGTAGCTTTTACACTGACAAGTTTTTTACAGGACCAATCCTTATAGCTAAAATAAATTAAACAAAAATGGGAGTTGAAGAAAAAACCTCAACTATAAACTTCATATAATGATTAATTTTTAAATTCATTTTTGATTTTAAACTCTCTTTTTGATTTTAAGTTCTCTTAATTAGGAAATGTATAATGTGGCATATTGTCCATTTTTTGATAACGTAGAATATATTTTTAAAATGCTGTCAAAATAAGCATTTTAAGTAGAATTTCCCGAAGAGATCGTGATTGAAATATTGAGGAAGTATTCAAATAACGAATTGCTTATTTTCTGACTCATTTTAAATGCATTCTCAAAGGCATCCAATTGAAAGGTTCTATTACATATGAACTGTAAAATCTGCCGTATAAGTCATTATTTTAATAAAATGAGAATGCATTTCAAATATGTACTACCAAAATGGGCATTTTGAACAGAATTTCATTAAGCGAACGTGATTGAAGAATTGAGTATTTATTCAAATAACAAATTGATTAATTTCTGACTGATTTTTAAATTCATTTTTGCTCTCAAACGCATTCAGTTGAATTTTTTTTTAATTTAGAAACTATATAATATGCCATTGATCGATTTTTTTATAAAGTCAGGATATATTTTTAAAATGATGTGGAAGTGGGCATTTTGAGCTAAATTTCGCTTAAGATAATTCTTATAAAACCAGCTCTCATGAAAAAATTAAATTAAGAAATTTGTCAAAAGTGTCTAAATAAAATTGTTAAACTAGAATAATCTCCAAAAATATTTTATTTTTTGAATGTAGAAATGATCACTTATATTCGAAATCTACCTTCGCCTTTTGGCCAAGCCGACAGGAATTAAATTCTTAAATTGTTTAGATAATTTCTTTTTAAACATGTTTGATGAAAAGTTTTTTTTTAATTAAATGTGTTTTTAAATGGCAATTTTAGTAATTAATGATTTATAAAAAAGAAAGAATAAAACATTACTTTTTTATTTAAGATAGCTAAGAAACGGTTGAAACACCTGATAAAAGCAGGGTACTTGCACTGAAAATTTTGTATTTATTTCGGAATACGTTTTCTCATTAAACTTTTCATTATTTGAAAATTTTAATTCAATAACGTCTTTTAACAAAGATGAGCGTACTATGTAAGACTCCTGTATAAAAGTATTTTTAATGATACAGCATTTATCCTGGAGCGTTTCTTGTTTCAGTATTGTAAATGGGTGATTAACATCAAAAGAATATACAGGGTGTCCGAAAAGTTTGGAAACGGTCAAATAACTCGAGAAATACATATGAGATTGAAAAACGTAAATATGCGTGTTAAATATTTTTAAAAAGGCTACTCAGTGATACCAAATTTGACCTTCGTAACCGACCCCCTGGGGGTTGGGAGGTCCAACTTTGAAATCTTAAATTATAACCCCCATTTTTTATTGCAGATTTGGATTCTACGGACAAAAATACTTAACTTTTGTATTTGATGTTTATTTCGAATCCTCGTTTATCACGGTGTAATTGAGCATATTAAATCGATACATATTCCGGCTTTTCCAACGGGATTTTCCCTAATCGAAACTAATTGGAGAGAATTTATGACATCAAATTCCTCGTCTTTTGCAGGAATAGCGTTTCCGGAAAATCACCCGTGCCGATTATTTCGATTGTGCTACACAGTTAAAAATTTAAACCCATTTGCTGTAGCGTCACTCCACAGCTTTTATAGAATATCTCTTTCATAACCAATGAGAATGTTCCATAACACAGTAAAGTACACTGTAAAAAAAGTGACCCTTTTGCTGCATCGTCACTCCACCGCTTTTATAGAAAACGATTATTTTACTGTGTTATGGAACATCCTCATTGGTCACAAAAGAGATATTCTATAATAGCTATGGAGTGGCGCTGCAGCAAATGGGTCAAATTTTTAACAGTGTAGCACTATCGAAATAATCGGCACAGGTGATTTTCAGAAAACGCTATTACCTGCAAAAGACGAGGAATTTGATGCCATAAATTCTCCTCAATTAGTTTCGATTAGGGAAAATCCCGTTGGAAAAGCCGAAATATGTATCGATTTAATATGCTCGATTACACCGTGATAAACGAGGGTTCGAAATAAACATCAATGCAAAACTTACGTATTTTTGCCTGTAGAATCCGAATCTGCAATAAAAAATGGGGGTTATAATTTAAAATTTCAAAGTTGGACCCCCTCTGACCCCCAGGGGGTCGGTTACGAATGTCAAATTTGGTATCACTGAGTAGCTTATTTAAAAATATTTAACATGTATATTTACGTTTTTCAATCTCATATGTATTTCTCGAGTTATTCAGCCGTTTCCAGACTTTTCGGACACCCTGTATATGTACATGTAGATATATACATTATAAATCAAATTCTTGTTACATATTTCTTCAATGTTGCATAGTAAAGTTAGCAAAATCTAACTCCGCTATCTTCATAATTTAACAATGCGTGATAAAAAACAATGACATTAGATTTTTATATATTTTAGCAATGTTTATATTGATATGAATATAAATAATGAGAATAAAACGTGTACATATTCTTGAAAAATTACATTTATTCATAAAAATCAAATATTTATGCATTATGCTCTGTGTGCATACCATTTTTTAAAAAGTCATTTCGCCTTTTGTTTGACCATGACTCCTAACAACTATTTATAAAAATGGAAATATGCTTTTTACGGTCATTCAGATACGATAAAATGTTAATAAAGAATACTGCCCAGTTAAACTGATGGCATTGAGCTCACAGGCTACAAATACTAATTGTACATTAAAGCCTTATATTTTCAAGGGTTAATTCCGTTCGAAAAAAAATTAAGAAGGGGAAACAGCTCTCCCCTTTCCTCTTTTTTTATACTTAATCATTGAACCTCCTATACTATCAAAGACATGCTTTATCATATAAAAAATCTATATCCAAAATTCAGAGCAAATGAGATAATTCTTAATAAAAACCCATTTAGCATTTATATAATTTAAAAGGAGTTATCCCCCTCTTTTATACTTAACCATTAAACTTAAAAAAACTAATCAGAGATTTGAACGAAATCTGAAAATTCTGCTTGAAAAACCCATTTATATAAATTAAGGGGGGGGGTATTAGAACCCCTGTTCCCCCTATTCATACTTATTCAATGAACACCTAATAACAGTCACGGAATCGCCTCATTAGAATGATCCTAATCTAAATTTTGAACGAAAACTTAATTCTGCATGAAAATACAATTTATATCAACTAAGGGGAGGGGCATGAGCCCCCCGTTCCCCCACTGATACATATCGAATGAACTCCAAAAACTAATCAGGGAAGCGCCTTGTCAGGATATACCTACATACAAAATTTCAAGTGGGTCGGATATTTTTATCATGAGTTATCGCGTTACGCACGAACATACGAACGTACATACAGAACGGACGAGCACATAAGCTCTCAGGCTATGATAGCCTGTGAGCTAATAACAGTCACGGAATCGCCTCACTAGAATGATCCTAATCTAAATTTTGAACGAAAACTTAATTCTGCATGAAAATAAAATTTATATCAACTAAGGGGAGGGGCATGAGCCCCCCGTTCCCCCTCTTATACATATCGAATGAACTCCAAAAACTAATCAGGGAAGCGCCTTGTCAGGATATACCTACATACAAAATTTCAAGGGGATCGGATATTTTTATCATGAGTTATCGCGTTACGCACGAACATACGAACGTACATACAGAACGGACACATTAGCTCTCAGGCTATGATAGCCTGTGAGCTAAAAACTCAATATAAAATATTTTGTTTAACCCTAAAGATATCGCTTAATCCTCAATTTAAATAAACAACTGTAATATAAGTTCAAATTCTGTATAAGTAAATTATGTTTCTACGACAGATCAAATGGTCATAATTTTGTATGAAATTTTATCAATTTAAATCAGTAAATATCCAGAATTACTACATTTTTTTAGTTGGACGCATTTTTATGCATCCAACATTTCCAAAACATATTCTCCTGAAGCATACGAAAATATGTTGTGCGATATTTGAAATTTTAACTCCGTTATATTTTTAAAGAATGCAAGATCCTTCCAACAAGTGCATTAAATTTATCATCATTCATTTCAGGATTAGAAATTTAAGGCGAATAAAATTAAATTTAAAATGAAAGTACGTATATTACAAACAGTTAAAATACTTTGAGGTTATATGCTGACTTTTTAATTCATATAATTTTAAACAACGGTATTATTATTCTTCAAAATATTTAAAATGATAAAAATGTTTGTTTACATGTTTAAAATTTTATAAATTCCAGAGAAAAAGTAAAGTTACCTCTCTTTATTCATGTAGATATATAACTACACGACAATACCTACGAATTTTTGTCATAGGTTCAGATTCCCGAAACTTTTAAGGAGCCAGTGGCTCCTAAATTCAAATTTACAGTCTGCACCAGGGCTTAATTTCTAATGAAAAAACTAATTGTTAGAGGGTCATATTTATACTTACCCATCAATGATAGGCATAAAATGAAATAATGCATGCGTTAATTATGCATAAATTGCATTGAAATTCCAAAATGAAATTAAAACGTATATTTAAATATTTTAACACAAAGTAATGTTCTATTAATGAATTGCTGATGGACCAATTTCGACAGATTATAAAAATGCCAAACTACTCAAGTAGTACCGAATTGCGTAAAAGAAACATCCTTATAACTTCAAAAGTACTAATCATATTAACTAAACGTTTACTGCGTCGAGTTAAACGTCTTATATTAAATTAAAATATACGTTTGAATTGCAATTTGAATGAAATACAGGGTCATGAAAAATCGCAGAGTGTAGAAAATAGGATCACAAGCATCTCTGCAATTATTCGATGATTGACTTCGTTTTTTTATGTAAAATTTATTTTATTTTATTTTATTTTACATCTCTTCCTAAAAAAAAGTGAAGATTTTTATATACTTTTATCAGAACGAATATTTCGAAAAATAGTTCCGGATAATCGAGGATACTGATAATAAATTCAAGATTCAAGTTTTTATATCAATTTGTCCGGGAGATAGAGCGTTTAGAGATACAGATACACAAACAAACGGATTATTATTATTATTATTATTATCATTATTATTATTGGCATCTCCTGTGTCTAAAACGCGTAAATCTGTCAACTGTTTTTTTTTTCGATTTTCAAAACGGTTGCAATATTTATCCTATACTACGTATGATAGGTAGGTAAAAACTAGTCGGATGTGGCAATCCCAAAACTTTCTTTTCTACCACGTACTCGTTAATACTTCCGGGAAAATGAAACATAGCAGTGTAACTAATTAAGTAATTTACACCAAAATCTAATCGATAACATCTTATTTCAAGCTCAAATTTCTAGAAGCGCCGGTTGTTGAGTCATTTACTCTAAAAACTAAAGAATATTAATTAATGTCAGAGAGCAACTGAATTTGAAATTTGATGAAAATGCATGCATTAGATTCTGAGATAATCTTTTGCGATAATTCAGCGACAACTGCTTCTCTATGTACATCAAAATGTATTCCAGACCATAACACATCAAGGACGAATGGAAACTAAAGTTTTATAAAAATCCGTTGATTAATTCTTGCGATATAGATATTGTGATAATCGTGAAAAAGGTAGAATAGCTGAGACACCAGCTGGGCGATATACACCAAAAACTAATCTTATCCAGTTTATATCAAGGTATAGTTTAATCTTATATTTTGTGCGTTCCATGCATTAGTTCCTGAGATAGACCGCCAACAAAATTTTGTCATATACTGACAGACTAACAAACAAAATCACAGACATTTTGTATAAACTTTTTTTGGATTCTCTGACTCCTAAAGCGTGTATATCCGTTAGAACCGGAATTCAAAAATTCTCATGAATCCAATTCTTTGTTCTTGTAAAAATAGATGAAAGTAATAAGATATAAAGCGAATTAACGAAGAAAACAACGCCATTTTCCTTAAAAGATCGCAGAAAAAAAAGTAATTTTATGAAAAGATCGCAAAACACGCCGAAAATTTTGTTAAAGAATCGCTGAAAAACACGATTTAGATTAAATGGTAGCGGAAAAAGCAATTTTTTTAGGAGATCGCCAAAACACTTGCAATTTTCATCAGATGATTGCAAAAATCTAGCATTTTTGTCAGAGGATTGCGGAATATTTTCATCAATTAATCACGAGAAAGATCGCAAAATTTGCCAAAGAATGGTGACTTAAAACCGAAGATTAGTCGCCAAGTCAAAAAATAAAATCGCCACTTGGCCATAAGCGACCATGTATCTGCACCGTTACTTTATAAATGTTAAGGTTTGTGAGTTACGACGCTTAACTCTCAGGAGCTCAATACCACAGATATATGTTTTCTGTTTTCGTAAATAAAAAGTAAAAATGGAACCATTACAAGATCATACATGTGTCTGTCGCTCCATTTGTCACAAATATTTCACTTGTAAGTTATGGAACGGAAAAAGTTAACATTGGCTAAAATACTAAGGCTATTCACCTACATATTTATAGATTATTAAAATTTCGCAAATGCATTTAGGAAGAAAATAGAGGGACTAATTAAGTTTAAAGAAAAAAAATCTTTCTTTTATATATTGTGTGGTGCATCAAGTGAAAGCTTTTGTGAAGTTGAAATGAATACATTTCTGGCAAGACGGAAATGGATACATCTCTGACCTGGCAAGACGGGCGCGGGTTGTTTTGATTCCCCATGCTTGAATATATTCATCACCTTTCCTTCTATATAAACCCAAGGGCTCAGGTCCATCGGTATCGGCTTACAAAGTTACCTCATGAGCGTAGATTATCACAACAGCGGTTTCAGACTCTTTTTTAGTCTTATATAACAATTTTGACTGTGCAGAAACTCAAAAATTATAAAGTTTCTCATCTTTGTACCCCCCTAATTTTTATGAAAATTGATAAATCTAAATATTTTGGTCCACAATAATGTATAATTATAATAAAAATTTTTGGGAGAAATTTTTAAGTGCTTTTGGGGAAAATTTAGATTTTCAATTAAGGAAAATAAAATTGAGAACATTAAATTAATTTTTTATTATTTTTTAATTAATTAAAATTTAACATTTAAGTTAAAATTGTCCATGATAAAGAGGATTTATCGTGAATTTCATAAACAGATCGAATTCTAATGATTGTTGTTGTCTTAATTATATCATTTTATATTCGGGGTGTGCTGACACCCCATACCCGTCCTAGTGTTACATTCACGGCATTGGTCCTGTCGATTTAATTTTAATAAATTTTTATAGATATCGTTGAAAATATGTCTCTGTTATGATTAATATGATTGAATGTTCATTTTTTAAATTTTTGTTTCCTTACAGGAATATAAAAAGAAAACTCATCAATATATACTTTTTTATGCCAACGAGGACAGTTCATGTTAGTTACGGAAATTTTCATTTTAAAAATATTAAAAACATACTGGTGTTAAAGAAAAATAATTAAAATATCATTTCACCACAAAGTATTTTATTTTGAAAATAGATCGGGCAGAGCAAGGGAAATTGTATTTAAACATTAAGATAGAATTTTAAAAAACAAATGCTATATGCTTTATTAAGCAAATGCTCAATTCTTACTTAATCAAAAATAAAACGAAACAAATAAAGAAAATTACCTGATTAATCTTCTAAATGAAGAAATCACTTTAGAAGTGGAACAAAATAAATGAAAAGATGAGTCATGTTGAAAACAAAATTTTTTTATTTATACAAATATCTCTTGAAGACATTTGCTGACTTGTAATATAAACTTATCATCTTTATTAGATATCTTCTTTTTCGATTATAAATGAAAAAAAAAAGAAATATTTATCTTTAATGCAAAACCAATCTTCAAATGATAATCTAAAATAATCGTGGTGAACCCGGAGGAACTTTAATCTGTGGAAAAAACACTGTATTTATTTGCCCCCTTTTCATTTGGGCAAAGAGAAGACTTGTTTTTTGTCATAAACACCTCAAAAATGATGCATATCATTTCACCAACCCAGATAAACAATCGTAATTGATAACATACTGAAGGACTCTCCCAGAAAAATGCCGCCCTTCATTGCACTGCAAATTCCCAGCACACATTGAGAACACATGTGGAGCACTTTGATTGAAAAAAAGTGTTCCAGTCACCTTAATGTGTACTGAAATGTGTTCCGGATGTGTTCCACTATAAAGAAAGTGTTCCGACAGTGTCCTGAAAGTGTTCCGAAAGTGATCTGCTTAGAATATTTGTTAAATCTAAACTTGGGAACACATTTAAGAGCAGATTGGGAACACATATGGGCACACTTGTGAAATCATGGCTTTCTGTGTTACAATGATGACGACCATAAGGAGTCTTGATCGCAATCAATGTGGATCTCAAGATCAATCTGGTAAGTTAATTTTTTTTTATTTACTTATTTTTTGCATGCATGCATATAGTGATTATTTCTTTTGAAGCTTTCATAAATTCATAAAAACCTAGAGAACAAGAATAATAGGTGCACTGTGTGTGCGTGTGGGGGGGGGGGAGGTGTAACATTAACATGGAAAAGAATTTTGTGCTTAATTAATTCAATTTCATATTCAATTCCACTTTCAAATACTGATCGTAATGACGTACAGTGGTGTCAGGAATTGGTGAATTTAGGAGGAAAGAGTTGTCATGTAATTCCCCCTCCCCCTTTCACAGGGCCGTACAGAGAGACCACGTGTCCTGGTAGCAATCCAAATGCAAGCCCTCTTTCCTCTCACATCATAAATATAAATTTGCTAAGTCGAAATTTAATAAGTAAAATTACCGTCTTAGACAGGTTGTTTCCGTCTTAGGAGGTATAAATGCATAATATCCTTTTTGTTTTTCCGTATGAATAAGAATTCTGTTTTAGACAGGTAAATTTAAAAAACAGTAACTTCTGACTTTTTAATTTTATTATTTGTTAGATATTTAAACTAAAAAATAATTAACTTAAAAAAGTACGATTACACTGTTTTGCTACTTTATTTTTAAACAAGGACCGAAGCCAGGTGCCCTAGTAGAGATGGTAACAGGTGATCAGGGACGTGCGAAGAGGAAAATACGCCCAGGGAAAAGGCTGAATTTGACGCCCCCCTCCGGAACTTTTTCTTGTAACAGGCAAAAAATGACGTTGTGAGCATAAATTTTTGCGCCCCGTATATTTCCGCGCCCGGGGCAACGGCCCCTTCTCCCCCCCTTTCGCACGGCGCTGCAGGTAATTTGTACCATCTGTCAAAGTTGATTTCAGGAAAACGTCCGGGGGGGGCGATCCTCCCCCCCAGAGCAATGAGATGTCTCCCCGGAAGATTTGTGATTTTGTGTTTTCAAAGGCAAAAAATGCATGCCCACCCCCGTAACTCTACAATGTCCCCCTCCTCACGAGCAACAGAAATCCTTCTTGGTAAAAGTGTCTAAATTTAACATTGTCGTCTACGCCCCCCCCCCATTTTCTACGGACTGCTCCCCAACTCCTTCAGGTTTGGATTTTTTAGTGAATAATTGAAAAATGAATATAAGTGAGATGAAAAGATAAGTGTTATATATTTTGAGCTCCTCCCCCCTCTAGACTACATGTCCAACTTGCTAAAGTTCTTGGCACAGAGCATATAAATGTGTGGCTCTTGACATCAGGAGATTTTTCAAGTTAGTTGGAACATTTTATTACAATGAAACGTGTCTTTCCCTCAAATGCAAATGTTCCCTTAACTTAGGAGCCCATGTATACTTATAATTGGAATAAATATTGATAGCCCTTTGCTGTTTTTTCATTACATATTTTGCAATTAAAAAAATCCTTAAAGTTTTTTTTGTGTGTGTGTGAGTGGGGGGGGGAGATGGGAGGGGGATGCGGAATTTTCTTTTTCATTTTGTTTCAAATGACAGCAGAAGCATAGCCTCACCCCTTGAGCAGATGATGGATGCAACCGTTCTTCTCCTCTCCTTAGTTACTAATGATAAACTCAGTACTTACATTATTATTAATATTATTATTATTTTAAAATATTGAATCTAAATTGTACTACTGCATTGTCCTAATTCTTATTGGGCCTAAAATGCGGTCGGTATCTTGACACAGTACATTCTAAATTAAATAATTAAGAAATATGAATAATAATAAATTATAAAACTTCTAACTTGCAAATAATGATAATTTTTTCCGAAGTACTGTAGTGGAAAGTTTTTATCAAGTTGGTGTGGCAACATCGACGCGACGCGCGGGAAATGGAAGCTGAGCTGTTTGTTTATGTTTACATTCCGACTCGGCGTCTCTGTGCAATTCGCAATTTTTATATATTTATATTAATATAAAGGTTACTCGACTTGTTTCTTTGAAAACATTAATACGAAGATTTTCTGTGGTACGTATTCTATTGCATCTATTGCATTTTGTTTTTGTTAGTCGAATTAATCAATGTTCAGCCTAATTTATTTTACATAGGCACGTGATCTACATTTTATTGTGACATCTGAGTTTTGACAATAAAGGCAGGTATTCAGATATCCCATAAGGAACACACTGTTTTAAGATTCTTTAAATCCGAGTGAAATCTAAAATTCGATATTCAGATGGCATCCATATTGCTTTAAAAAAAAATGTTCGGTGTAAAAAACGTTATGTTTGCATATCTATATCTGTATTATATGTTAATCTGTAATCTCCCGTTTTTATATTAAACAAAATGATTTTAGTAACAGTATTACAGTAAACTCTCTCAAATATATAGGTACATCTTCAAACCAGCAGTTATGTATAGTGTAAATGTTTTGTTTGCATTTTTTTTAAGAGTAGGGTCACCCGGGGTAAAATGAGATTAAAAATCAGCTTTTTTATTTTTAATGTTTCATTGTAGAAATGTTATGAAATAAATTCATGTTTTTGTTCAATATTTTTGACATTGTGTATCTTAGGTCTAAATTAAACATAATTTGTGGTTCCCTTTTTTTAAATTTTTGTGTAAAACACTATACATATTTTACCCCGGTGTATACTCATTTTACCCCTTGGTTCGGGGTAAAATGGGTATGCACCGGGGTAAAATGGGTATATGCTGATTAAATTTGAATAATAAATTAAATATACTTAAATACACTATAATTAATGTGTAAACCATTTAAAAGTTTTGTACTTTCATCTTCTGAATCATGTGTAAACTTGGAAGGTGAAGGGAAGGGGCTTCAAAAACTCCCCACTTCAATTTGCTTACATTTTTTTTCTTGACGTGTATAAAAATACTGTTATGAAACTAATGTAAATAAGATGAGAGTACTGACAAATCCTATCCTCCACCACATCAGTTTACACACATGCTGTGAATCGTGATTCTCTTTAAAGGTATTTTTTTTTATTATTATTATTTAATGCAATTCAAAAGCAGATAGATATCAGTATGAATATCTGTAGGGAAAAATGAGAAATTAAATTACACTGGAAAATCAATGTTTAATCAAAAGCAATTCATGCAGATAGGTATAACATAATAAAAATTTACATGCAAAGTGTATACTGGCAAGGACTATTGCAGCTTGGTTGAGATAGCTTTCTGACAATTTGGATGCGTTCACATCAGCAACATCGTCTTTCTCTGGAAAGAAATAAAATAATCCAGCAGATGACTTTGTTGCAAACTTCACAGTATTTTCACCTTCATCAAGGATATCAATAATGAGACCTGTGAATTCTTGAACAGACTTCTTTACATTAAATTTTACAGGGACTCAATCGCCAATCATTGGATTCATTGCAGTGAAAACCTCTGGCTTAACTTCTATTTTATGGGTTGCTTTGATTCTTTTAATTGTTTGTACTTTTTTTTGTGTTCCTAGTGCAAAGACTTGTAGCCACCTGCTCTGTAGTTAAAACTTCTCCTACCTTTGCTTGTACTCTCTTGCGTTTTTCTCTGAGTTTTTTTATAGCCTCGCCAGTACTAGAAAATGTGCTTTAATTTAATTTCACAATATTTTTCTTACCTTGTGTTCCTGTACATTTAATCAATTTGCATGTATTTTAATGTCACCCGAAATAGCCTAATTTATAATATAAATGATAAATTAATGATATAAGTAATAGCCTAATTTCATATAACAAAGCATAATATCAATTTAAAACATAGGATCAATAACAATTTGCCTTCAAAGGTCTTTCAACTTTGATCAATCTTCATACATTCATATCTTGACCTATACCCATTTTACCCCATATGACAAAAAACGCTATAAATTTTTTGTGAGTAAATAAATTTATTTAATTTTACAGTTTTCAGTTAGAAGAATCCTTCTTCTGTAAATATCAAACAGTTTATTCCTAAAATTCTTCCAGTATATTTTTCTGGAAAGAAGTTTTTCAACCACTAAAAACACTTTGTTCTATCTTCTGTAAAACAAAATGGTTGCCAAGCCTATTATATGTGTCGCCAGTTTGTTTTTATAAGGTTTAAGTATTGCCAGATATGTAAGCACTTTGTTCATAATTTAAATTTTTTTTAAAAATTTGTCTGGTAAAATAATAAAATAAATAAAATATACCCATTTTACCCCGGGTGACCCTATAATTTGAATGTAATTAAATATTAAAAAATATAATGATTGCTTAAAATGAGTAAAATATTAATTTAAGACCTAATTGATAATTAAATTAAATAATAAAAAATTAGCTCTAAAATGAAGCCCTATCAAGCTGTTTTATACTTTGAAATTTTTGGGTTATTGTCAACTAGCGTGTTTTCTTTTCCTGTCATTTTTTTATTTGAAATTTTTGGAATTATCCATATTAGGGGGATGTGCATATATAACTATTATCATTTTAGGGGGGAGGGGGGGGTCTGGCACTGGCAGACGATATCTCTAGGGGGAGACAGAGTTTGTTTATTGTTATCAATATCATTTTTGATCCAACCAAAATTTTCTCTTTTTTATTTGTAACATACATGGTCTTTGGTTCAAAATAGTATGTTTTTTTTGCCTATTTTTATGAAAAAGCAAAACTTATTGAAATTACGAAATTATTATAAAGTTGAATAATTCTAAACATGGAATTCCCCAATGTTTTACATTCCTATTATTCTTTATATGTGTATGCATTCATAATCGCTGTTCAACAATGCAAAATTAGTATATTTGAGATGAAACTTATGTTTACTAATAGGTAAAAGAGAAAGAATGTTGTTTGCTTGTTTTGTTGATAAAAATTTCTATCTACACCCCCTCCTGTCCCTCCCCATTCATGAGCGGTAAGTGAAAGAAGACACTATTACTGTTAAATAGATTATGTTAAAAAAAGCTATTATAAAATCCTTCTATAGTAAAAAAAAACTAGCCTTAAAAGGAATGACTCGTGGAATGATGCTGATGTGGAAGATTTCCGGAACTAACGAATCCGGGTTGTCCACTCCTTCCATGAGTCGAATAGACCAATCAGGAAAGGGCTCCGTCTATGCATCGTCATATGGGTTACCATAAAGAGAGGAAAGGTTACCATCGCCAACAATCGCCAAGTTTGTCGCCAACTTGGCGATATATCGCCAAATTTGGCGACCAAAATTAGTTGTCAAAAGTGACGCCAACTTGGCGATAACTGTAATATTTCGCCAAATTTTTAATTTCTTTACAACATCAGTCGTTTGATACATCATTTGAGAGGTTTGCAACTGCTTATTCATTTAAAGGATGTCTTGTGTGTTATCCCCCATTCTGCTCCCCAGGGGGGACACATTTTTAATTTCTTTACAACACCAGTCGTGTTACACAAGATATGAAAGGTCTGCAACTGCTTATTCATATTATGGATGTCTTGTGTGTCACCCACCACACTCAGCTCTCCCCAGGGGAGTCACATTTTAAATTTCTTTACAACACGAGTCGTGTGACACATCATTTGAAAGGTCTGCAACTGCTTATTCATATTATGGATGTGTTGTGTGTCATCCCCCACTCTGCCCCCCAGGGGGGCACATTTTTAATTTCTTTACAACACCAATTGTGTGACACATCATTTGAGAGGTCTGCAACTGCTTATTCATATTATAGATATCTTGTGTGTAACCCCCCCCATTCTGCCCTCAGAGGGGGCGCATTTTGTAATTTCTTTACAACACCAATTGTGTGACACATCATTTGAAAGGTCTACAACTGTTTATTCATTTTATGGATGTCTTGTGTGTCACCCCCACTCTGCCCCCCAGGGGGGCACATTTTTAATTTCTTTACAACACCAGTCGTGTGACATCATTTGAGAGGTCTGCAGCTGCTTATTCATATTATGGATGTCTTTTGTGTCGCCTCCCCCTCTGCCCCCCAAAGGGACACATTTTTAATTTCTTTACAACACCAGTCGTGTGACACATCATTTGAAAGGTCTGCAACTGCTTATTGATACCGTGGGATATTGGCGAGCGCAGCAAGCAGGGGTAGCCAATAATTTGGAATCGCGAAGCGATTACGCGGGGGGTTGGCGAGCATAGCGAGCAGGGGGGCGGGCCCCCCCCCTAGTTCCTTTAAAAAGTAACTATTTATTTTAAGTATTATTTCATATGTATTTCATACATAAGCTGATTTATATCTTATATATAAAGTTGTATTTTATTAACTTCCCTTCTTTTGAATCAATAAAACATTTAAAAAAAATATTTTATATGTCACTTTAATCAAATTTAGTAAATTTTAAAAGTGAAAAAAGAAAATTTAGACATTGATAACGATATTACTATGGGGAGTGGGGTCGAGAGATGATAACATTTGATATCGGGAGGGTGGAGGGAGTCCAGATTTTCCAAAAAGTTGATAATATGTATGAACAAACCCTAAGCAGAATTATGAAATCAGAAAAAAAAAATTAAATTATTACATATCAAAACTGAAACTAATACAGACAAGTAAGAAAAATCATGCGTTAAGCATATATTATGAAACACTTCCTGAAATGTTGAACAAAGCATCGTTTTTTAGATAAATAAGGTGTTTATGTCCATAGCCAAATATGGGTTTTGATATTTTTGAACAGACCTGTATTTGATCTGCCGGTTGATATATATATATGTATATACTGTATACTGCGGAAGTTTAGTTTAGCAAGAAAACGCCTAACAAGTTGAAATTTCTCGGTATTTATGTATTAACGCCACCACAGTTACAGATTTGGCGATTTTTAATCTACACTTAATTTTTTTTGACAAATCATAAAATAAAACACTTTATATAAAATTAAAGCACTTTCAAAATTCAAAACACTATATTTAAAAACAAAGTAACATATCAGATTTTGGTGGAAAATGGGCCGATATAGAGTCACTCCTGCTGCGGTAGCGTTAATACGTAAGTACCAGTTTCTCTTCCAGCTATTTATACTAACGTATGGAAAAATATTTCAATACTTTTGTTAAGCCATGTATAGTGTTCATTCTAGGCTATTTTTGAAAGGGTGCAGCACCCTGCCCTTTTTCAAATTTGCAAAATGCACCGCTGGTTTTACCCAGAGATTTTTAATAAATATTTTATTCCGTATTATTTTTAAATTTGTGTGCCCAAAAATGTTACAATTTTTTTCATTTCTTTAGGAAAAAGAACATCAAACTATTCAATTATGGTTTAATTTAATTGTATTTTTAATTTTTATGTCATAAATCAATCAAAATTAATATTACTTGACTTATCTTCAGTGTTCTCGCTGTCGCTCGCCATTGTGCCAAATTGCTACTAAATTCTTCATTTGGCAAGTAAACAAGCGATTTGATTCGTCAGATTGCTAGTGCTCAACTTTTGCCTTTTCTTTCCCTTTTTTTTTTTTTTTTTTTTTTTGGTGTGTGTGTGTTTTTGCCCTGTGTTTTGAAGAGTATAATTTTGAAACTGCATTTGCAGTATGGACTTCTAAGAAAAGCCGAATTCTAGAAAAATAAAAGTTCATTTGAATATGACATTTTGATTTTTCAGATTCATTGTGTATGATATCATAAAATTCTGAATTAACTTAGGAATTTTTATTTCATAACATTTTAATGAGTTAAATCAGTTTTAGATTTTATTTTTCTTGATTACGCAAGATATTTAGAACAGAAATGTATAATATAGACGCACGTGGTGCGCAGAAAACTTTATGAAGTTTGCAGAAAATTTTAAGAAAGAAACAATTTTTATTTATTTACTTACTTATTTTTTTTAGTACCAAAAAATAAAAATATTCCCTCAATTTTATCAACAAATTATTTACTGTTAACGCGAATGTCTTAAAAAAAAGCATGAAATTTAATAAAGAATCGCGTAAAAACATGCATTTCACCAAAGAATTGCGTAAAAAAAACCTCCATTTCAACAAAGAATCATGTAAAAAAAATCCAACATTTCGACAAAATACCGCGTGAAAAACGTGAATTTCGTCCAAAGGCTGAGTAAAAAATGTGAATTTTGTCCAATGACCACGTTAAAAACATAAATTCCATGCATGAATCGCATTAAAAAATACAAATTTTGTGCATGAATCGCTTAAATGATCGCATGAATCGTGTTAAAAAGGCGAGAATTACGTTCAGAAATTGTATGAAAAGTGCAAATTACATCTATGAATCGTGTAGTAAAACTCAAATTACGTTCAGAAATCGTTCAAAAAACGCAAATTTTGTTGGCAGAAAGCTGAAATGCAAATTACGTCTATAAATCGCATAAAAATAGCAAATTGTGTTCATAAATCGCATAATAAATGTGAATTGCATTCATGAATCGCATAAAAAACACGAATTACGTTCATGAATTGCTCAAAAAATGCAAATTACGTCCATGAATCGCGTAAAAACACGAATTATGTCCATGAATCGTGCAAAAAAACGCGAATAACCTTCATAAATTGCAAAAAACGCGAATTACATCCAAGAATCGTGTTAAAAAAAGTGAATTACATTCATAAATCGCATAAAAACGCAAATTACGTACTAAATCGATCAAAATCACGAATTTTATTGACAGAAAGCTAAAAAAAGCAAATTATGTCCATAAATCACATAAAAATAGCAAATTACGTCCATAAATCGCATAAAAATAGCAAATTACATCCATAAATCGCGTAAAAAGTGAATTACAGTCATTAATCACACAGTGTTTCCCCCAGGTTTAAAAAGGGGCATAGCGCTACACTTTTGAAAAAGGCACTTTTTACATTCTTCAGGGCATTTTTTGCTTCTTCAGGGCACTTTTTTATTTTTAAGGGCACTTTTATAGAGTTGAGAATCTAGAATCTACCGGTTCAGAAAATCGTAGAAAAACAAAAATTTCGTCAAAGAATTAAAAAAAAGCAAAAAAAAGAGTAAATTTTGTTAAAAGATCATGAAAAAAAAAGGCAAATATTGTTGAGAGATTGAAAAAAGCAGACGATTTTAAAAAATCACGAAAAACAGCTGATTTTGTTAAAAAGTCACAAAAACCAGATTTTGCCAAAAAAAATGTGAAAAAAACGTTAAATTTCGTGAAAAGATCACAAAAAATAGGAAATTTCGTTAAAATATCACAAAAAAGGCAAATTTCACCAATTTTGTCGCGTTTAAACACAAAAAAACGCAAATTTTGAAGAAAAAAAAAAAAAAAAAGGGCACATAGTTTGTAACTGGTTTGGGGGCCCCAAAGCACTGAAACTTAAGGGGCGTCAAATTTATACTACAAACATCATTTTTAGGCTGTCGCAAGAAAAAGTTACGAGAGGGGAAGGGGCCTCAAATTCTAATTATTCCCCAAGTGCAATTTTCTTTTCGCACGCCCCTGATTGTGAAGCAAGAAAATCCGCTTTAAGAGCAATAAAGACACAATTTTAAAGCAGGAAAATCAGCTTTTATAACAGAAAAATTCCCTTCTCACATTAATTTTTTTTGTGCCCCTTTGACGAAATTTACATTTCTTTCTGATCTTTTGCGAAATCTGTCTTTTTTTGGGGGGGGGGGATATTTTGATAAATTTTGTATTTTTTTGTGAATGTTTGGCAAAAGTTGCCGTTTTTTGCAAATCTTTTGACAATTTTCCATTTTATTGCGATTTTTGGACGAAATTTACCGGTTTTTTGCAAATCTTCAGATGAAATCTGGCATTTTTATCATGATGTCTGACGAGAGTTGCCATTTTTCATGATTTTTGGCAAAATTTGCCGTTTTTTGCGAATCGTTTGACAAATTTTCATTTTATTGCGATTTTTGGACGAAATTTATCGTTTATTCACTATTTTTTGAGGATATCTGCCTTTTTTTGGAGATTTTGTGATGAAATTAACCATTTTTTCGCGAATCTTGTTGGAAATTAGATATTATTTTGCGATTTTTTTAATGAAATTTGTCGGTTTTCACGATTTTTTTACGAAATTATTCGTTTTGTAGGACACGTAAGAGCTATTTTTTTGTGTAATTTATGCACAATACTGCATATTTTGTCAAAAGATCGGGAGAAATATACCAATTTTGTCAAAAGATCAGGAAAATATGCAAATTTTGTCGAAAGATTGCAAAAGAAAAAATAGAATTTTGCCAAAAAGTGAGCAAAGAAGACATATTTTGTAAACCGATTGCAGAAAATATGCAGATTTTGTCGAATGATTGGAGAAAAGTCACGATTTTGCTTAAATACTGGGAAAAAATATGGGAATTTTGTTGAAACATCATGAACAAAATGCGAATTTTGTCCAAAGATTACGAATATTGTGCAAATTTTGTCCAAAGATTACAAATATTGTGCAAATTTTGTCCAAAGATCACGGAAAGTAAGCGAATTTTGTCAAAAAATCACGGAAAGTATGTGAATTTTGTTGAAAGATCGCAGAAAATATGCAGATTTTCTCAAAAAGGGATGTGAAAAAAACACGAATTTTGTGAAAGGATCATGATAAATGCAAATTTCATTGAAAAGATTGTCGAAAAAATGCAATTATCGCCAGATGGTCACAAAAAATGCAAATTTTGTTAAAACGCTGCAAAAAAAAATGCAAATTTTGTTAATGGTCCATGAAGCCATGAAAGTTCAATTTTTTCTTTGCTGAGCCTGTAGCATGTCTGCAGCAAAGAAAAAAAAGGTGAATTTCATCAAAAGATCTCTGAAAAATGCAAATTTTATGAAAGAATTGCAGGAAAATGCAATTTTCATCAAAGAAATGCTAATAAAATGCAAATTTTATCACAGAGTTGTGAAAAGACGCAAATTTTATCAAAGGATCATGAAAAATTGTGAATTTCATCAATGGATTTTGAATAAAAAAAAATGGATATTTTTTCAAATAATTATGGAAAAAATGTCAATTTTTGACTAAAGATTGAGGAAATGCTAATTTCGTCAAATGTTTGTGAAAAGCAAGAATTTTTGTCTTTGCAGAAAACATGCAAAATCAAAGACGATTGCAAAAATTCATGATCTTTTGGCGCCTGATCAGCAAATTTAATGACTTTTACACACTTAAGGACAAAATTTGCGATTTTTTTCCCCGGGCGATAAGCCAAGAAAACATTTGATTTTTCTGCAGCTGGTGAATTTGAAATTTTTTTCATGCATCATCAACAAAACTGACAATTTTTTCTTGCCCAGTCAATCAAATGTGTAGCTTTTCTCGCTTCAATCCAATCAACAAAATTTGCAACTTTTTAGAAGTCGATCAGTAAAGATTCATGATTTTACAGTGGCCAATCGACAAAATTTGCCCTCTTTCTGTTTTTAATTGACGAAATACATGTTTTTCTGTGCCCAATCAACAAAGTTTGTGATTTTTAACGAACTCTGACAAAATATATATTTTTTTACACATCAAAATGAAATTTGTGACTTTTTTCCCTTGATAAACTGACAGAACGCATGATTGTTTTGCTGCCGATCAATGATATTTTAAATTTTTTTCGAGCATCATGAATAAATTTGCAATTTTTCCATATGTTATCAACAAAATTTGAGATTTTTTTTTTTTGTTCTTGATTACAAAATTTGTTATTTTTTTCATGTAAGATCAATGAAATTTGCTTTTTTTTGTGATAAACCAAGAAAACCTGTGATTCCACAAGCAATAAATTTTATTTGCATTTTTTTCATTTATCATCAACAAAACTGATGATTTTTTCTTGCCCGATCAGTAGAATATGCAATTTTTTGCGTATAACCGACAAATTCATGTCTAATCGACAAATGAACAATTTCACTATTTTCCACACTTAATGAAGTTCACAATTTTTCTGTGCTCGATCAGTGACATTTGCAATTCTTAAGTGACTGACAAAATTTCATATTTCCCCACGATACATTGACAAAATTTATGATTTTTTTCTACAATCTATGCATAAAAATTGCAATTTTTTTCAATTGTAAATTGATGAAATTCGCAGGCCACAGGTTTTGGTTTTGCATCCCTAATATTAGATATATTTTACATCTAATGCGGTGCAATAATGAAGTTTAGTTAAATTGTGGCTTAATTATTGACTTTTGAATTTTTAGTACCATATATTTTTCACTGAATAAATGTTTTTCAACCTGGTTTCCTACTCAAATTTGCTAATTTCTGTCACTCTTAAGCCTTGTCATACCTTTTTTTTAAACACTCTGTATCTGTCAGATTTTTTTAAAAGAAAAATTGTATGTATCCTTTCTGATTTTTTTTTTAATGATTTTAGGATTTTCTGTTACCTATGGTAGATATATGTGGTGCCTACCCCAGACCGAAGAAAAACTGGTGAAAAAACATAACATCATTTACGATTAAGGTATAGCTAATTTATTGTTTATTAATTTAAGTTTATGCATACATAAACTTGTGCTTAAATGTATTTTAAGAAAATGCTGCACATTTACTGTCTCTGTTATGAAAATCCTGCTCATAGGCATGTATTTAAAAGTGTATGCGGCTCCAATTACTTTTTTTTTACGGGGAACAAGTGGCAGCAATTCCCTGATGGTAAGATATCCTGAGGAAAATTTCAAGCTATGTTACCAACTAATAAATTGCAATACAGTCAAGTCTCTCTATATCGAAACTCCATACATCGAATTTCTCTATATAATAATGAATTTTTAGTAGGAACAGTCCCCTTTTTGCATGATTACATTAAAAACAGCCTCTATATAGCGAAATATCTATTTCTATATAACAATTTTTTTTATAAATTGGTCTTAATTCATTCAGTTTTAAAAAAGCTTCAAAATTATATGGAATCCATTTTCCATCACTTATTTTTGATTTATCATTCAGTGCTTTTTTTTTTTTTTTTTTTTTTTTTTTAATATTATTTCTCTCCTTGTTCTTTAAATCCAACGAGTTCTTCCCACCTCCCACACACCTTTCAACATCCTTCTCAAAACAGAATCAATTGGATTGTTACACATATAAAAGAGGAATCAATGAGAGGCACATAAGAGAGGCCTTCAAATGGAGGAAAATGTGAACTACAATTTTTCATTCCTTGCTAAAATTTGAGCATTTTTTTTTAAAGAGTGTTACAATTTTAAAATCAAAACAACAAAAAATTACAGATTTCTTCCTCTGAAATTAATGTAAGTCTTTCTCATTTGATTTCCATTAAGCTTTCAAATAAATGTCTCTATTCTTTTTTCTTTTTCTTTCCTTTTTTTTTTTTTTTTTTTTTTTTTTTTTTGGAAACTGCTTAAATAATTAAGAAATGAAATGTTAGGTTTACTTTTAAACATTTCAAATTCTTAATTAAATAGATCAAAAATAATTTTTGTTCAAAATTTACACATTAAATATGATTTTTAATATCATTCTCTATACTAGGGATGCACCAAATATTCGGTATCTATTCGGTATTCGGCCACGTTACCGAATATTCGGTTAGGCCGAATATCAAATTATTCGGCTTGGCCGAATATGAAACTATTCGGCCAGTCGAATATTTGGTTTGGCCGAATATCAAAGTATTCGGCCAAATCCAATATTTAATAAAGCCTTTTAAAGAACAATTTTTAAAACTTTTCACAATTTCTACTTTTAACTGTCAATTTATAAATGTATTTAAAATAATATGAAAGAAAATTATATTTAAATAAAATAGAATGTTTTTACATTATTTATTTGCTGTTTGTAAAATGTAACTTAAGAAAATTAACCATGAGAAGGATTAAAATGGTGATTTATTAGGATTCTCCTTAAGAATAAATGATGCAAGTGCAGATGTAAGTTCCTAGATTTTATTTAGTAAAAAGTCTGTTTCTTGCTTTTCCCAAATAAAAGTCTTTAAACAAGAAAGAAAAACTTTTGAGATTAGTAATAGCTATCAAGGCAGACAATTTGTGTTCATGAAACCATTATCATAATCAACTTATTGAGTCATAAGTACATTGTATTTCATCTCACTCTAGGTCAACTTGTGTTTTCGTTTGTTGCATTAACAATAAATAAGATACCATAACTGTATTTTCAACTCGCATGCTTTGATTTCTGTAAAATATGATATGATATGATGAGAAGGATGGAAAATGCCACCATTCATAAGATAAGAACTATGATCTAGACATTCCTTTTTTCAGAATTAAATTGAAAGTACTTATACTTTATACTGAAAAAAATCTGCCTAGAGTTATTTAAAAAGAACAATTATGAGACGCTACAGTTTTTCTTCAACCATTTTTTGATTATTTCTCTTTGATTTTAAAATGTTTGTTTCAATTCGTTGAAGAAATCATGAAATTTAAAATTTTATTAATTAAAAAAGTCTCATAATTGTGCTTCTTAAATAAATAAAGGCAGAATTTTTTCAATAATAAATGCTCTTATAAAAAGCTCTTGTTTATCAAAATATAAGTTTCTCTTATTAAATATTATGTAAAATATTATGTATTTTAAAAAGTAACATTTTAATATCTTTAAACTTTGAAATATAAAAAGTATTTGGAAAGCCGAATATTCAGTATTCGGCTGAATAGTTACTATTCGGATGGCCGAATATTCGGTATTCGGCCCAACAATTACTATTCGCCTTGCCAAATATTCGGTATTCGGTTCAGCTGTCGGCCGAATATTCGGCATTCGGCCAAAATCACTATTCGGTGCATCCCTACTCTATACATTAAATTTCTCTATATGACGAATTTTTTACAGGAACGATGGTTTTCATTATATAGAGACTCGACTGTTATTATATTTATGTATATCTCCACTCTGGAAAAAACAGTTCAAAATAAACATTTATTGAAATAATCTGTTCAATCACAATCAAAAAAGGCTTTTTATATGTTAGTATCTTTATAGTATCTTTTATTATTATTATGTTTTCAAAGATTTTTACACACATAACTTGGTCTTAGATTGATTTATGCTCTTAAAAACAGAGAGTTTGAGATTGAAAAATCTAGAAAGTGTCAATTTTACATTTTTCTGTTGAATTTAATGGCCCATAATTGTTTTGAACTTGGAACAAAAGCAAAAATGCAATTAAAAAAGGAAAAACTTAAACCATCTGTGCTGCATGAAATGACCACTCTTTTAGCCTAAGATGTCTCAAAATGTAATTGCTGCTCTTTTTCAAAATAAATGACCAGTTTTCATTTAACTAATGCATACAAAAGGTGTCTCACAATTTTAAATGCAATATTCACCCTTTAACTGAATCACTTTCTAGAGCAGAATTTTATTCAACAAAATTATGGATTCTAAGTAAGCCAAAAATTTTTTATATTAACTTTGATTTTGATTTATAAAAATGGCTAATTGGCTTAACCAGTGATTCATATAAGAGTCAATATTACAGGGTCGGACTGGACCAGGGTAAAGGGCGCAGACCTTGGATTTTCAGAGGGCGCAAAAAGAACCCGCGTCAATTTTAATTGCTTGTGTTGTACCTATAGCTTAATAAGATTTAACACACTGGCGTAGCCACTTCAATCAAATAAAAAAACCCATTCGCTAGTGCTAATAATACGGAAGAAATTAATAAAGATATCTCGATTGCATTTCAATATATATATATATATTATTTTATTTATTTATTTTTTTTTTTACTGGATAGTTGATATTGATTTAATTTTACTGTTTTGAGTTTGTTAACAGATATTTTAATGTGTACACAATTATTTTGAGAACCGATTTGGAAAGTAAAAGCATCCTCATAGAAAATATCTGTAATCAAAATTGAAGAGGTAAAAAAAAAAAAAAAATGTCCTGCATACAGATCGATCTCTGCGATCTAATGCAAAAGAAAATCATTTAAAAATATTGAAATGCAACCGAAATGTCTTTATAAATTTCTTCCATAGGATTAGTATTATCGAACCGATCTTTTCTTTTAACTGAAGTAGTCCCTTAAATATGAAGTTGGCTTAATTTCTGAATCTAAATAGTAGACTTCTATTTCTCCGTGCCTGTTTAAAGTTCCATAAAAGCTACAGAACTTTACGCAGTGTTCTGAAACTAAACGTTTAACATCTAACAGTTTCAGCAAATTGAATACAGATTTGCTTGTAGGTTCGAGTTTTTTGGTTTTATTATTTTCCCAAAAGGTCATAAGACGTAAAAAGTGATCCCCCCCGCTCTGAATAATTCTCTTGGAAATGACTGTATGAACATAGGTAAAAACTGACATAGGTAAGACATAGGTAAAAACTGATTGAAAATATCGACTATTAAATGTTATTTATACATTTTACTTTTGAACTCCTTGTCTTCACCAGTGGTTGAGAGGTTCCGCGCTCGAAACTGGTTGACGGGAGGTGCTAGGTTCGAGCCCAGTCACGCCCATTGGTTTAATTGTTCGGAGTTTCCTGTGGTTTATTCGAACGTTGGATTTCCTTGCGTAAATAAGGATTAGGTTCCCTTCGAAAAACCACCGCGGAGGGCATCCCCACTCTTAAGGCCTATACAAAACCAACTTTGGAGATTGTCTACACATTAAAAAGTGCCATGAACATTGACATTTAAAATTGTATCACATGTGTTTGACGCCGTATTAGAGTCTCTTACCGTCATAAAAACATACATAGTAGTATAAGTAATTTTCTTAAATCTTAATCATATCATATATATTATAAAGCAGAAGTTCTGAAACTTCCAAACGAGTGTTTTCAAAAACTACCCGATGGATCTTTTTGCAGATTATATCATTCGATAGGAAATATTTTTGCGGAGGTTTATGATTCAAATTTACAGGGATAACTCTGATTTTTCGTAGTAAATTTCGTATTTTTCGGTTATTTTTGACAAAAGGGTTGCCAGTAGCTGTTTTTGGCGAAAATTATAATTGCTAAAAGAATTAAAATGGCTATATCTATTAGAAATATTACAAATATCCTGCAAATAATAGCAGAAAATAACTACTGATAATATTAATAATAATAAATAAAGACCGCTTAAATGAGGCGTAATGTTATAAAAATATATTTATCTTGAAAATGAAAAAAATATTTTTAATGATTAAAAAATAAATTAACGAGAAATATAACAATTGGTTCAACTTTTGGCGACTTATCCGTAGTGTTAGAATAAAACCACGAATTTCAGAAATTGATTAAATGAATTTTGAAGGATAGTTATTCCTCTTTTTATTATTTTCTTTCTCTTTTTTATCGAATTTCCTTATAATATAACTTACAGCAGAAAAAAGCAGATTTGATTGTAAAAGACACTGTAAGTTGTGAGTTACTATTCGTTTCTATACCATTTTCATCTTGCTTTTGTCGCCAAAGAATGTGTTTTTAAGCCGAAAATGCACCACTGACTTAATGCCTGACTTAGGTTCTTAATGGTCGCAATAATGTTGTTGTTTTTCAAGTGAAAATAATTTTTAGAGTATATTTTAATATTCAATCGTAAATTATATAGATATGAGTATAACTCTTTTATTTCTTTTTGCAAATGTTTTCATTGTTAATTTAATTTTTCTTGCGCCATTTCGTCAATTTCACTTACAGGAAAAATTTCAGTATTAAAATATAAAAAATGAAGAAGGAAAGATTACCCCATCGATTAAAAATCTACTCCCAAATTCCAAGATTGAATGTCAATAATGGATGATCGTAAATGTCACATTCACTTGACATTAAGCATAATATCGATACTAATTATGTCATCAAGTGATTTTTAATTCGACATTTTATTTCTACTTTTATATATGTTCTGCTAATTTGTTTTTCATTATTTAAATGAAAATTTATGCTAATCTATATAATCTGGCTAATAGTTTGGCGATTTGTATAATTTGGCGAAATTGGTCGACGGTATAACCAAATAGTACTGAAGGACAAATTTTGCAATTCAAAGTAAATTTATGCAATTATGCGTTATTACTATAGATAAATTCAACATTTTTAAATGAAAAATTCCCGCTGAATAAAATTTACAAGTCTTTTTTAATTGACTATTTCCTCTTCAATATTTCTTCAATCAAACTTTCGCTATTCTCTTTCGCGCAGGCTAACAAAAATGTCTTTTAAATATTTTATTAGATAAAACGTAAATAACATTTTTCTATTTTAAAAAAAAATATTTTTTTTATCTAATTCTACCATTATGTGTCTTACAGGACAAATTAGCAGAATTACTTTTAAAAATGGTTTTATCTGTTAATTCTATGTTATTTGTTTATTTGGGTGTTTGAATTTACTTTTGTCATCAAACAATGCGATTTTATACCAAGAAGGCATAAGCCGGAGCGATATTCACAATTACTAAATTCTCTCACTCTCTTTTAAATGTGTGAGAGCATTTTTAGGATATTTTTTTATGTTTAATTGTAAATATATAAATAGCAGTTATAGCAAAAAAAAAAAAAAAAAAAAAAAAAATGCGTATAATGTTTAAATTTTAGTATAAATGTCTTCCTCATCTAAACTGTAAAATAATTTAATTGCAACTTTTTAAAGTTTTGGCGCAGATGTCATGTACGCACCACATTCGCACGATTGCAACAAAATGGCGATTTTATGCCACACATGATAAACCGACTATGGTTGTTTATTTATTAATAAACTATTTATTAACTTTCATTTTGTTTTTTAAAATATAAATCATTTTGTTCTATAGCTATTAATTAAACATTTTTATTTATTTTTTTTTTCAAATAATACAAAATAATTAAAAAATATTTATGAAATTGGTAATTAAAAACAAAGTTCTCCAAATTGGCGCCAGAAAAAAATTGCGCCAATGTGGTGGATATATGACATCTGTGTCAAAGTTTTTTCTTATACATAAGTAGGGAAAATGCAGTATAAATACCGATTAAAGTTTTTTCCAAATGGAAATTTTGTCACGGATTTGGTCATATACTTATCGAGGTATCTCATTGGCGCCAAAATGGCATTATTTGCCTCATATGGTAACCCAGCTATAGTTGTTTATCTGATGATAAATTGTTTATTTACTTTCATTTTTTTTCTTTTTTGAAATGATATTTGTTGTTTTGTTCTACAGTTACTTTTTATTTATTGTTAATTGCTGTTTAAAATGATAGAAAATAGTAAAATATACATAAATTTCTTTGGTATTCTAAAACGAGGATTTTGCCATATTGTAGTTACAAGATAATCGTGCTAAACCTATTGCGTATATGATGTCTGTGTAGGAATCTTTTTTGAAATATGAAAAGTGTAAATTGGCTACTACATGATTATCACGTCAACCAATTTCGCCAAATCGTTCGCCAAATTATACAAATTTACATAATTTTATCTTCAATAACTAAAGAGAAAATGACTAAATACGAAAGAGCAAATAATTTTGTTTTAATTTTTCAGGAGGAAATTTTGCAGTAATAAAGTAATTGTTGTAGTGAGAATTTTAATGTGTGTTTTTTTTATCGTTGGCAACTTGCTGTAACGAAAAATGTTTATTTTTTTTCCTGCTATTGTTTTATAAGAGCTGGTTTTGTGAAAGCCATGTTAAGATGGTATTCAAATTTTTGAACCCTTCCCAATTACCACCCCCTTGGGCCGATTTTGCTCATTTGCAATTCCCACTGAGATATTAACCATCTCAATGTACTTGACGAGTTTGAAGATGATTCTTGCATAATTGTGCCTTTTATCGCGCGGACAAAATTTAATATATATATAAGCTTTTTAGGTGGGAGTAGCTTTGGGTTCCTGGCTTCACATAATGAAAAGTTGTGAAGAAATTTTTCAGAAGTTGTACCATGGTAACGACTGTAATAATTAATATTTCTTCAGATAGGGAAAATCTTAAATCCTGTTGCCATAATGGTCTCATTTCGCTTCCAAATGTGCACTATTAGTAATAAACTAAAATAGATACTTCTAAAAAACTAACTAAAATAGTTACTTTGAGCAACGTTTAGGATAATTTAATATCACAATGGTGTCTAAATCGTTTTCAGCAATGAGCAAGGTGCTGCTGGAGGTCCAAATTATTTAAAATACAAATTTAAATTCACCAGTTCGTTTCATCCACAGTTGATTTTGAAATATTGACCAGCGCAGCGGGCATAGCCTGCTAGTAAAATTATAAAACAAAAAGTGATCCATAAACTTCGGAAAAGAAAATGAAGATCTTACAAGAAAAAGCATCGAAAACACTCAATTAGTCACCAGTAAAATTATACAGAAAATTTAAATTTATTATAATATTAATAATAATAATAAATGGTCCCTCTTAAATTAATGAAGGCAAAAATTTTCTCTATCTCGAAAACTAATTATTCGAATGAACTGTAAACTTTCAGATCGATGTTTTTGACAATTATGGTTCGTTGTATTAAAAAATTAATGTATGTCATAATCCAGAATTTTATTTTTTTAATATTAATTAATTTAAAAAAAGTATTTGAACAGAGAAATTAGTCTGTAATATGTGTAGATATGTTCGGTGTATCTGTTTAATAAGTTAATATAAAATTGAATCAGATGATTTTTATAAACATATAAATTAATGTTTCTGAAATGGGTTTACTTTAGCGTTCTTAAATTTACACTTTAGTAATTCTATGAAGATTTTTAAAAATGTGGATAACTTTTCCTGACTGGACCAATAAACTCAAATAAGATGACAAAACTGGGCGTTTCTGTTTGAAAATTCAAAGTTGGTACAAATTTTAAATGTAGTTAAATTTATAAACATAATTTATACTTAACAATAATTAGCAGAGAATATTCAAAGTTTATATTTACTTAGATTTTTTATGATTATTTTTAGCAGAAAAAGTAAAGGCCAATCACTTTCATTCCAATTATCATAGTCCAGGAGCCGACCACATAAAAACAAAATATCGAGCTCAAAGGGAAAAAAAAAAAAAAAAAAAAAAAAAAAAAAAAAAAAAAAAAAAAAAAACTTTATTTTATGGAAGAGAAGTAATAGGGGAATCTAATGATCCATGTCTACAGGAAGTGAAATGGTGCGTAACCCAAAAATTTATACTACCAGTGGTTTATTAGTAAGTTTAGCATTGTGTTTGCCGTACAATCATTTCATACCTTTGATTGTTAGCCTACGTGTAAATCACTAGTGGTATTTGTAATTTTTGGCTTATGAAGCACTTCGCTTCCGGCAAACATGGATCATTAGATTCCCCTATTACTTCTCTTTCATAAAAAATAAAGTTTTTTTTCTTCTTGTGTTCGATGCCTTAAGTTTTTGTGCTGTCGGCTCTTGGATTATCATCAATGTCGCACAGAAAATTAGTAGAAAATTAACAAGATTTTTTTGCACGTGGCGACAAATAATGTTGCAGTTAAGGGCTTCAACTTTGTTTTTATCTCTTTAATGTAATAAGAATTGGTCATCAATCAGTTAAAAATGAAATAAATTTTATTTGTTACAATCTGAACAGCAATTTCTTTTGCAAATCCGATACCTTGTCGGAAAAGAAATTTTCTACCCTTAAAAAAATTTTATGCATCCATAAAATAATTTATATTAGATCTCTATAAAACTAGTAGTATACAAAAAATCAGTCTTATTTGTTTTAAATCATTAAAATCATTTTTCTAATTTACTCTTCTGTGCACGCTGTTCGCAATATTCGTAAAATTTTATTATAATTAGAGATCAAGGGAAATATATAAGTTTCGAAAATGAAAAGAAATGCCCCAAAGATTGCATTCCTGAAACATGCAAAATCCTGTGACCATTTTTTTTAATTACAATAATTTCTTATTATGTCCATCACTTTATTTAATGGTAGATTTTTCTGTGATTAAATTGAACTTTTTTAAAAATTTAAATTACATACAAGAAACTCCTAAAAGTTATTTACCATGGGAAGTGTATCATTAAATTAAACGAAGATTACTAATATGATATTATGGTATAGATTTTGGGAATAAAAATATGCTAGCAGCGTTGGATTCCAAAATTTGCAAGATTGTAATCTAGAAGTGTCATCAAGTTTCTATTCCTCGAAGATTAAGATATTGTTTTCCAATCAACAACAAAATCCACACTTTTTTTTGCCTTCTGATACTTATTCCTTTCTTTTCATAAGTTTTTTCAAAAAAGAACGGTTTTAATTATAGGTGCATTAAAGACTGGATTTAAAAAGATGGACAAGGTAAAGGACAGAAAAAGTGCAAAATATTTGGTTAAAATCTAAGAGATATCATTCATTAAAACGATAAAAAAAAAAAAATCCAACTGAGGGTGTCATAACTAGATTTCCTTGGGCTCATGTTTCCTCCTCAATTGCATGCAAAGATGCCTACGTTGGTTTCCGACCCTGAAATTATTTCGGTATATATTTAATTTTTTTGTTATGACAAAAAAAAAATACCTCTCTTGTGTGTCTGTTGAATGATTATTATTCTCTAACGAATTCTCGAAATTTAGTACACTAGTCAGAATTCATGTGTACAACGAACGAAAAAAATATTGGTGAGACTAAGACACTCAGGGGGCGCAAAGTTTTCCCTGGAGGAGGGCGCACCGGCCCTCGGGCCGATGGGCCGGCGGGCCAGTCCGAGCCTGCAATATTATATTAATGAATGTTGCATTATAATATATACCAGAGTGAGTCATAATTATCGAAACAATATGCTATCTTGTTAAATATTGTCCCTTTGTACAATGCTTCCAATTGCAAAGTTTCATTTAAAAAAATGTGAAAATTTTCATAAGATAAGTTGCATTACCATGGAGGGTCTTTTTAACAAAATACAAAGATTAAATTTTTATATGCACCCCCCCCCTCCCCCAGGATAAAAATTCCAATTAGGAAAACTTCCCTTATTCAGGCCCGAATTATATACAAAAAATTGCATCTGCATATCTGCAAAACTCATAAGAGTTATACCCATTTAAATAATTCATCAGGTTTTAAGGGACACAAATTGAAATAGTACTCACAATTCAAGAAACAATGTTACTTTAACAGTTCTAGGAATTTTTCAGAGGCAACACTATTCCATATGAAGGGTACATTTATTTTCAAACAGGGAACACACTTCTAAAAAAAGGGCACACTTGTACCTTGTTACACCAAAATATTTTGAACTGCTTTGTTTAGAATCCCCTAAAATTTGTGATATTTTCCCAGAATCAATTAAATTGCCACAAAGTACATAGGAAAAGTTAAAAAGGATCGTTGAGCGCACCGGAAATGTTTAAAAGAACCATCAGACCCATAAAAGAAATTAAAAGGGCCACCATGTGCTGCGCCCTGATAAAACTACTTCAAATAATAATGTGATCTGCTGTGAGATTATCAGAGCTCAATACTGTTGGACACAGGATGTTGTTAGACATGGTTAAGTTTTGGAATAATATTACAGTTTATATTTTTCAAACACTTACATTTTTTAGCGATCCACATTAAATATTGTATTTGGACTTATCTTTTTTTGGTTATATCACTGCAGATGATGATTAATATATCTTACACCTCTTTCTAAAATGCTTTAGTGTTGACTCTATGAAAAAAGGGCCGCCGGGCAGGAATTTTACAAAAAGGGGACACTATTCTGTAAAAAGGATACACTTGTACCTTACCCAAAATATTTTGAACTGGTTTGTTTAGAATACTCTAGAATTTGCAATATTTCCCCATGATCAATTCAATTGCCACAGAGCATATTGGAAGTTTTAAAAAAGACCACCAGGTGCATCAAAAGGATTTAAAAGAGCCACTAGGCACATAAAAGAAATACAAAAGTCTGTCAGGTGTTACACCCTGCTAAAGTAGTTTAAAGTCGACACTATGCTTATTATATTTAAATAAAATTCAAAATTGTCATTAACTAATTTTTTTTTTCAATATACATTATGTATCTGATTTTTTTTTTCTTTAGAAGGATGACAAATTTCAGACAAAAACTGAAGGATGTGCCAGCCTCTCGATTGCCAAGTCCAATAGTATGCATTAAAGACATGCTAATCTTCTATGCCACTGTCCTGTATTTGTTAGCAATTGTTAAGTGAAACTTCAGCAAGTGTAATGGAGTTATGAATTGTACTTTTATTGATGAATTACACTTTGAAACTAAATTATCCTGCGCAATATATGTGCAAGCAATTGGAGCATTAGGAGTCTTTGTATTGGACCAGCACAGTTAAAAACTTTGAAAAAAGTCATAATTGTTTAAGCCCTTTTAAAATGTAATTGAAAGATTTTAAAGATAATAAAAGTTTTGAACAAATTCGAATAATGGGCTAAAGTTTAAATTTCCATTGTTGTTATTTTTATACATAAGTAATAATCATGTGTGCAAGATCTTCGGTCTCAGCTGACTGATTTCAGTCTTGAAGAGATTTTTGACTAATAGTAAATTTTGCTTTATCTGCAAAAATAACAATAATTTTACTCTAAATACCTTTTAACCTGTTTCTTTTATTATAAGAAATAATTTTAAACCTAGAAATCATCTTGGCCATTTCCATCAAGCGATTTCTAATACTCAGAAAGGTTTTTACTCTTGGCTTGGATGGGCTTTTTGCATCCATGGTAATAAAAAAAAATATTCAATATTTTTATTAAATTTCTGTGAAAACGTATGTTATTTTATTTTTTATGCTACATATCTTTATTTTTTTACTTAATTTTTTACATTTTAATCATGAAGTATGATCACTAGGGAGATTTATGATTCCATCTGGGGTTTTGGAAAATCATAGTTAAAAAAATATATATAATGGATCTAACAAAAAGATTTGTATAACTGTAACATAAATGAATTCCTTCAGATTTCAATTGTGGTGCTTGTTGGTAAATAGCAGATCTTGTATGATTAAGTAAATGCTTATAATTCGACTTATGAATGAATATTCATATGTATTAGGCAAAAAAAAAAAATCTAATGGACCAAAAATTAAACAAAGCATCATGGTGAATTAAATAAAAGCATATCAGAAGAATAAGAATAATTTTTGTTGCTTGTTACTATCAGCATTAAGAATAAATTTATTTTGTTTTGATTTTGGGTTTACATTTGCTTACCACAAATTAAACAGCTATTCAAATTTTACAATTTTTTAAATACAGTAAAGTCAAAGGCAACTTGAATTCAGTTAACTAAATGATCTGCTTATATTGAATTCTCCAAGTCCTGAAGCTTTTTTAAGCTAATGACTGTGAACATTCTTACTGTTTTTGTGGTGGTGGGGGGAGGGGCATAATTTTTTCCCTCTTTGATCTACGAGTTTACTGTGTATCATGCATTTTTCAATAATTGTTTTATTATTCTAATATTTGTAATCTAAGTTTTCTCTTTTAAAAGAATAAATCTTGATCTTGATATGCAAGCTTGCATTATTCAGCTATGTGTTAGCGATATATATCCACCATGTTTTAAAGTTGACACGAGCTAAGCTAGAAGTTGCAACAGGATATGCAAATCTTTTGGGTGTACATTTGTTCCTTAAAAAATATGTTATATAGTTGGCTTTGTTAAATCCGCATTATTTGCAATTATCTATCATCTGCACTTTATTTTCAGATTTAAACAAATGAAAATTGCTCTATGAAGTTTGTAAGAAAAAAATAACAAATTATCGAGTCCATATTCAGTGAATTTTCAAAGAAATATTTAGTTATTTAAGAATTCTAATGCAGTTCATCTATTTAAAAGAACAGATTTTATATTGAAGCTCATGATCGCAAACAAATAAATAGATTGTACTAAATGGCATAGCAGATTAAACAATCAATAAAAAAAATTTTTACTATATTTTTTACATTATTAATTTTCTATAAATTATTAATTTCGACAATAAATATTGTTAATTTTAATGTTTTATTTGTATGCTATATTTTCGTGCGGTATTTTTAACTTTTATTAATAATTATACTGTGTATAATTTTGCTGTAAATTATTAAATTGTTTTCACATTGCAGTTTAAATTTTTATAATAATAATCAGATTTAAACAAATGCAAATTGCTCTATGAAGTTTGTAAGAAAAAAATAACAAATTATCGAATCCATATTTAGTGAATTTTCAAAGAAATGTTTAGTTATTTAAGAATTCTAATGCAGTTCATCTATTTAAAAGAACAGATTTTATATTGAAGCTCATGATCGCAAACCAATAAATAGATTGTACTAAATGGCATAGCAGATTAATCAATAAAAATTTTTTTTTACTATATTTTTTACATTATTAATTTTCTATAAATTATTAATTTCGACAATAAATATTGTTAATTTTAATGTTTTATTTGTATGCTATATTTTCGTGCGGTATTTTTAACTTTTATTAATAATTATACTGTGTATAATTTTGCTGTAAATTATTAAATTGTTTTTACATTGCAGTTTAAATTTTTATAATAATAATCAGATTTAAACGAATGAAAATTGCTCTATGAAGTTTGTAAGAAAAAAATAACAAATTATCGAATCCATATTTAGTGAATTTTCAAAGAAATGTTTAGTTATTTAAGAATTCTAATGCAGTTCATCTATTTAAAAGAACAGATTTTATATTGAAGCTCATGATCGCAAACCAATAAATAGATTGTACTAAATGGCATAGCAGATTAAACAATCAATAAAAAAAATTTTTACTATATTTTTTACATTATTAATTTTCTATAAATTATTAATTTCGACAATAAATATTGTTAATTTTAATGTTTTATTTGTATGCTATATTTTCGTGCGGTATTTTTAACTTTTATTAATAATTATACTGTGTATAATTTTGCTGTAAATTATTAAATTGTTTTTACATTGCAGTTTAAATTTTTATAATAATAATCAGATTTAAACAAATGAAAATTGCTCTATGAAGTTTGTAAGAAAAAAATAACAAATTATCGAATCCATATTTAGTGAATTTTCAAAGAAATGTTTAGTTATTTAAGAATTCTAATGCAGTTCATCTATTTAAAAGAACAGATTTTATATCGAAGCTCATGACCGCAAACCAATAAATAGATTGTACTAAATGGCACAGCAGATTAAACAATCAATAAAAAAAATTTTTTACTATATTTTTTACATTATTAATTTTCTATAAATTATTAATTTCGACAATAAATATTGTTAATTTTAATGTTTTATTTGTATGCTATATTTTCGTGCGGTATTTTTAACTTTTATTAATAATTATACTGTGTATAATTTTGCTGTAAATTATTAAATTGTTTTCACATTGCAGTTTAAATTTTTATAATAATAATCAGATTTAAACAAATGAAAATTGCTCTATGAAGTTTGTAAGAAAAAAATAACAAATTATCGAATCCATATTTAGTGAATTTTCAAAGAAATGTTTAGTTATTTGAGAATTCTAATGCAGTTCATCTATTTAAAAGAACAGATTTTATATTGAAGCTCATGATCGCAAACCAATAAATAGATTGTACTAAATGGCACAGCAGATTAAACAATCAATAAAAAAATTTTTTTACTATATTTTTACATTATTAATTTTCTATAAATTATTAATTTCGACAATAAATATTGTTAATTTTAATGTTTTATTTGTATGCTATATTTTCGTACGGTATTTTTAACTTTTATTAATAATTATACTGTGTATAATTTTGCTGTAAATTATTAAATTGTTTTTACATTGCAGTTTAAATTTTTATTATAATAATCAGATTTAAACAAATGAAAATTGCTCTATGAAGTTTGTAAGAAAAAAATAACAAATTATCGAATCCATATTTAGTGAATTTTCAAAGAAATGTTTAGTTATTTAAGAATTCTAATGCAGTTCATCTATTTAAAAGAACAGATTTTATATTGAAGCTCATGATCGCAAACCAATAAATAGATTGTACTAAATGGCACAGCAGATTAAACAATCAATAAAAAAAATTTTTTACTATATTTTTTACATTATTAATTTTCTATAAATTATTAATTTCGACAATAAATATTGTTAATTTTAATGTTTTATTTGTATGCTATATTTTCGTGCGGTATTTTTAACTTTTATTAATAATTATACTGTGTATAATTTTGCTGTAAATTATTAAATTGTTTTTACATTGCAGTTTAAATTTTTATAATAATAATCAGATTTAAACAAATGAAAATTGCTCTATGAAGTTTGTAAGAAAAAAATAACAAATTATCGAATCCATATTTAGTGAATTTTCAAAGAAATGTTTAGTTATTTAAGAATTCTAATGCAGTTCATCTATTTAAAAGAACAGATTTTATATTGAAGCTCATGATCGCAAACCAATAAATAGATTGTACTAAATGGCACAGCAGATTAAACAATCAATAAAAAAAATTTTTTACTATATTTTTTACATTATTAATTTTCTATAAATTATTAATTTCGACAATAAATATTGTTAATTTTAATGTTTTATTTGTATGCTATATTTTCGTGCGGTATTTTTAACTTTTATTAATAATTATACTGTGTATAATTTTGCTGTAAATTATTAAATTGTTTTCACATTGCAGTTTAAATTTTTATAATAATAATCAGATTTAAACAAATGAAAATTGCTCTATGAAGTTTGTAAGAAAAAAATAACAAATTATCGAATCCATATTTAGTGAATTTTCAAAGAAATGTTTAGTTATTTAAGAATTCTAATGCAGTTCATCTATTTAAAAGAACAGATTTTATATTGAAGCTCATGATCGCAAACCAATAAATAGATTGTACTAAATGGCACAGCAGATTAAACAATCAATAAAAAAAATTTTTTACTATATTTTTTACATTATTAATTTTCTATAAATTATTAATTTCGACAATAAATATTGTTAATTTTAATGTTTTATTTGTATGCTATATTTTCGTACGGTATTTTTAACTTTTATTAATAATTATACTGTGTATAATTTTGCTGTAAATTATTAAATTGTTTTTACATTGCAGTTTAAATTTTTATAATAATAATCAGATTTAAACAAATGAAAATTGCTCTATGAAGTTTGTAAGAAAAAAATAACAAATTATCGAATCCATATTTAGTGAATTTTCAAAGAAATGTTTAGTTATTTAAGAATTCTAATGCAGTTCATCTATTTAAAAGAACAGATTTTATATTGAAGCTCATGATCGCAAACCAATAAATAGATTGTACTAAATGGCACAGCAGATTAAACAATCAATAAAAAAAAATTTTTACTATATTTTTTACATTATTAATTTTCTATAAATTATTAATTTCGACAATAAATATTGTTAATTTTAATGTTTTATTTGTATGCTATATTTTCGTGCGGTATTTTTAACTTTTATTAATAATTATACTGTGTATAATTTTGCTGTAAATTATTAAATTGTTTTTACATTGCAGTTTAAATTTTTATAATAATAATCAGATTTAAACAAATGAAAATTGCTCTATGAAGTTTGTAAGAAAAAAATAACAAATTATCGAATCCATATTTAGTGAATTTTCAAAGAAATGTTTAGTTATTTAAGAATTCTAATGCAGTTCATCTATTTAAAAGAACAGATTTTATATTGAAGCTCATGATCGCAAACCAATAAATAGATTGTACTAAATGGCACAGCAGATTAAACAATCAATAAAAAAAAATTTTTACTATATTTTTTACATTATTAATTTTCTATAAATTATTAATTTCGACAATAAATATTGTTAATTTTAATGTTTTATTTGTATGCTATATTTTCGTGCGGTATTTTTAACTTTTATTAATAATTATACTGTGTATAATTTTGCTGTAAATTATTAAATTGTTTTCACATTGCAGTTTAAATTTTTATAATAATAATCAGATTTAAACAAATGAAAATTGCTCTATGAAGTTTGTAAGAAAAAAATAACAAATTATCGAATCCATATTTAGTGAATTTTCAAAGAAATGTTTAGTTATTTAAGAATTCTAATGCAGTTCATCTATTTAAAAGAACAGATTTTATATTGAAGCTCATGATCGCAAACCAATAAATAGATTGTACTAAGTGGCACAGCAGATTAAACAATCAATAAAAAAAATTTTTTACTATATTTTTTACATTATTAATTTTCTATAAATTATTAATTTCGACAATAAATATTGTTAATTTTAATGTTTTATTTGTATGCTATATTTTCGTGCGGTATTTTTAACTTTTATTAATAATTATACTGTGTATAATTTTGCTGTAAATTATTAAATTGTTTTTACATTGCAGTTTAAATTTTTATAATAATAATCAGATTTAAACAAATGAAAATTGCTCTATGAAGTTTGTAAGAAAAAAATAACAAATTATCGAATCCATATTTAGTGAATTTTCAAAGAAATGTTTAGTTATTTAAGAATTCTAATGCAGTTCATCTATTTAAAAGAACAGATTTTATATTGAAGCTCATGATCGCAAACCAATAAATAGATTGTACTAAATGGCACAGCAGATTAAACAATCAATAAAAAAAAATTTTTACTATATTTTTTACATTATTAATTTTCTATAAATTATTAATTTCGACAATAAATATTGTTAATTTTAATGTTTTATTTGTATGCTATATTTTCGTGCGGTATTTTTAACTTTTATTAATAATTATACTGTGTATAATTTTGCTGTAAATTATTAAATTGTTTTTACATTGCAGTTTAAATTTTTATAATAATAATCAGATTCAAACAAATGAAAATTGCTCTATGAAGTTTGTAAGAAAAAAATAACAAATTATCGAATCCATATTTAGTGAATTTTCAAAGAAATGTTTAGTTATTTAAGAATTCTAATGCAGTTCATCTATTTAAAAGAACAGATTTTATATTGAAGCTCATGATCGCAAACCAATAAATAGATTGTACTAAATGGCACAGCAGATTAAACAATCAATAAAAAAAATTTTTTACTATATTTTTTACATTATTAATTTTCTATAAATTATTAATTTCGACAATAAATATTGTTAATTTTAATGTTTTATTTGTATGCTATATTTTCGTGCGGTATTTTTAACTTTTATTAATAATTATACTGTGTATAATTTTGCTGTAAATTATTAAATTGTTTTCACATTGCAGTTTAAATTTTTATAATAATAATCAGATTTAAACAAATGAAAATTGCTCTATGAAGTTTGTAAGAAAAAAATAACAAATTATCGAATCCATATTTAGTGAATTTTCAAAGAAATGTTTAGTTATTTAAGAATTCTAATGCAGTTCATCTATTTAAAAGAACAGATTTTATATTGAAGCTCATGATCGCAATCCAATAAATAGATTGTACTAAGTGGCACAGCAGATTAAACAATCAATAAAAAATTTTTTTTACTATATTTTTTACATTATTAATTTTCTATAAATTATTAATTTCGACAATAAATATTGTTAATTTTAATGTTTTATTTGTATGCTATATTTTCGTGCGGTATTTTTAACTTTTATTAATAATTATACTGTGTATAATTTTGCTGTAAATTATTAAATTGTTTTTACATTGCAGTTTAAATTTTTATAATAATAATCAGATTTAAACAAATGAAAATTGCTCTATGAAGTTTGTAAGAAAAAAATAACAAATTATCGAATCCATATTTAGTGAATTTTCAAAGAAATGTTTAGTTATTTAAGAATTCTAATGCAGTTCATCTATTTAAAAGAACAGATTTTATATTGAAGCTCATGATCGCAAACCAATAAATAGATTGTACTAAATGGCACAGCAGATTAAACAATCAATAAAAAAAAATTTTTACTATATTTTTTACATTATTAATTTTCTATAAATTATTAATTTCGACAATAAATATTGTTAATTTTAATGTTTTATTTGTATGCTATATTTTCGTGCGGTATTTTTAACTTTTATTAATAATTATACTGTGTATAATTTTGCTGTAAATTATTAAATTGTTTTTACATTGCAGTTTAAATTTTTATAATAATAATCAGATTCAAACAAATGAAAATTGCTCTATGAAGTTTGTAAGAAAAAAATAACAAATTATCGAATCCATATTTAGTGAATTTTCAAAGAAATGTTTAGTTATTTAAGAATTCTAATGCAGTTCATCTATTTAAAAGAACAGATTTTATATTGAAGCTCATGATCGCAAACCAATAAATAGATTGTACTAAATGGCACAGCAGATTAAACAATCAATAAAAAAAATTTTTTACTATATTTTTTACATTATTAATTTTCTATAAATTATTAATTTCGACAATAAATATTGTTAATTTTAATGTTTTATTTGTATGCTATATTTTCGTACGGTATTTTTAACTTTTATTAATAATTATACTGTGTATAATTTTGCTGTAAATTATTAAATTGTTTTTACATTGCAGTTTAAATTTTTATAATAATAATCAGATTTAAACAAATGAAAATTGCTCTATGAAGTTTGTAAGAAAAAAATAACAAATTATCGAATCCATATTTAGTGAATTTTCAAAGAAATGTTTAGTTATTTAAGAATTCTAATGCAGTTCATCTATTTAAAAGAACAGATTTTATATTGAAGCTCATGATCGCAAACCAATAAATAGATTGTACTAAGTGGCACAGCAGATTAAACAATCAATAAAATTTTTTTTTTACTATATTTTTTACATTATTAATTTTCTATAAATTATTAATTTCGACAATAAATATTGTTAATTTTAATGTTTTATTTGTATGCTATATTTTCGTGCGGTATTTTTAACTTTTATTATCAATTATACTGTGTATAATTTTGCTGTAAATTATTAAATTGTTTTTACATTGCAGTTTAAATTTTTATAATAATAATCAGATTTAAACAAATGAAAATTGCTCTATGAAGTTTGTAAGAAAAAAATAACAAATTATCGAATCCATATTTAGTGAATTTTCAAAGAAATGTTTAGTTATTTAAGAATTCTAATGCAGTTCATCTATTTAAAAGAACAGATTTTATATTGAAGCTCATGATCGCAAACCAATAAATAGATTGTACTAAATGGCACAGCAGATTAAACAATCAATAAAAAAAATTTTTTACTATATTTTTTACATTATTAATTTTCTATAAATTATTAATTTCGACAATAAATATTGTTAATTTTAATGTTTTATTTGTATGCTATATTTTCGTGCGGTATTTTTAACTTTTATTAATAATTATACTGTGTATAATTTTGCTGTAAATTATTAAATTGTTTTTACATTGCAGTTTAAATTTTTATAATAATAATCAGATTCAAACAAATGAAAATTGCTCTATGAAGTTTGTAAGAAAAAAATAACAAATTATCGAATCCATATTTAGTGAATTTTCAAAGAAATGTTTAGTTATTTAAGAATTCTAATGCAGTTCATCTATTTAAAAGAACAGATTTTATATTGAAGCTCATGATCGCAAACCAATAAATAGATTGTACTAAATGGCACAGCAGATTAAACAATCAATAAAAAAAATTTTTTACTATATTTTTTACATTATTAATTTTCTATAAATTATTAATTTCGACAATAAATATTGTTAATTTTAATGTTTTATTTGTATGCTATATTTTCGTGCGGTATTTTTAACTTTTATTAATAATTATACTGTGTATAATTTTGCTGTAAATTATTAAATTGTTTTCACATTGCAGTTTAAATTTTTATAATAATAATCAGATTTAAACAAATGAAAATTGCTCTATGAAGTTTGTAAGAAAAAAATAACAAATTATCGAATCCATATTTAGTGAATTTTCAAAGAAATGTTTAGTTATTTAAGAATTCTAATGCAGTTCATCTATTTAAAGAAACAGATTTTATATTGAAGCTCATGATCGCAAACCAATAAATAGATTGTACTAAATGGCATAGCAGATTAATCAATAAAATTTTTTTTTTACTATATTTTTTACATTATTAATTTTCTATAAATTATTAATTTCGACAATAAATATTGTTAATTTTAATGTTTTATTTGTATGCTATATTTTCGTGCGGTATTTTTAACTTTTATTAATAATTATACTGTGTATAATTTTGCTGTAAATTATTAAATTGTTTTTACATTGCAGTTTAAATTTTTATAATAATAATCAGATTTAAACAAATGAAAATTGCTCTATGAAGTTTGTAAGAAAAAAATAACAAATTATCGAATCCATATTTAGTGAATTTTCAAAGAAATGTTTAGTTATTTAAGAATTCTAATGCAGTTCATCTATTTAAAAGAACAGATTTTATATTGAAGCTCATGATCGCAAACCAATAAATAGATTGTACTAAATGGCACAGCAGATTAAACAATCAATAAAAAAAATTTTTTACTATATTTTTTACATTATTAATTTTCTATAAATTATTAATTTCGACAATAAATATTGTTAATTTTAATGTTTTATTTGTATGCTATATTTTCGTGCGGTATTTTTAACTTTTATTAATAATTATATTGTGTATAATTTTGCTGTAAATTATTAAATTGTTTTCACATTGCAGTTTAAATTTTTATAATAATAATCAGATTTAAACAAATGAAAATTGCTCTATGAAGTTTGTAAGAAAAAATAACAAATTATCGAATCCATATTTAGTGAATTTTCAAAGAAATGTTTAGTTATTTAAGAATTCTAATGCAGTTCATCTATTTAAAAGAACAGATTTTATATTGAAGCTCATGATCGCAAACCAATAAATAGATTGTACTAAATGGCACAGCAGATTAAACAATCAATAAAAAAAAAATTTTACTATATTTTTTACATTATTAATTTTCTATAAATTATTAATTTCGACAATAAATATTGTTAATTTTAATGTTTTATTTGTATGCTATATTTTCGTGCGGTATTTTTAACTTTTATTAATAATTATACTGTGTATAATTTTGCTGTAAATTATTAAATTGTTTTCACATTGCAGTTTAAATTTTTATAATAATAATCAGATTTAAACAAATGAAAATTGCTCTATGAAGTTTGTAAGAAAAAAATAACAAATTATCGAATCCATATTTAGTGAATTTTCAAAGAAATGTTTAGTTATTTAAGAATTCTAATGCAGTTCATCTATTTAAAGAAACAGATTTTATATTGAAGCTCATGATCGCAAACCAATAAATAGATTGTACTAAATGGCATAGCAGATTAATCAATAAAATTTTTTTTTACTATATTTTTTACATTATTAATTTTCTATAAATTATTAATTTCGACAATAAATATTGTTAATTTTAATGTTTTATTTGTATGCTATATTTTCGTGCGGTATTTTTAACTTTTATTAATAATTATACTGTGTATAATTTTGCTGTAAATTATTAAATTGTTTTTACATTGCAGTTTAAATTTTTATAATAATAATCAGATTTAAACAAATGAAAATTGCTCTATGAAGTTTGTAAGAAAAAAATAACAAATTATCGAATCCATATTTAGTGAATTTTCAAAGAAATGTTTAGTTATTTAAGAATTCTAATGCAGTTCATCTATTTAAAAGAACAGATTTTATATTGAAGCTCATGATCGCAAACCAATAAATAGATTGTACTAAATGGCACAGCAGATTAAACAATCAATAAAAAAAATTTTTTACTATATTTTTTACATTATTAATTTTCTATAAATTATTAATTTCGACAATAAATATTGTTAATTTTAATGTTTTATTTGTATGCTATATTTTCGTGCGGTATTTTTAACTTTTATTAATAATTATATTGTGTATAATTTTGCTGTAAATTATTAAATTGTTTTCACATTGCAGTTTAAATTTTTATAATAATAATCAGATTTAAACAAATGAAAATTGCTCTATGAAGTTTGTAAGAAAAAATAACAAATTATCGAATCCATATTTAGTGAATTTTCAAAGAAATGTTTAGTTATTTAAGAATTCTAATGCAGTTCATCTATTTAAAAAAACAGATTTTATATTGAAGCTCATGATCGCAAACCAATAAATAGATTGTACTAAATGGCATAGCAGATTAAACAATCAATAAAAAAAAATTTTTACTATATTTTTTACATTATTAATTTTCTATAAATTATTAATTTCAACAATAAATATTGTTAATTTTAATGTTTTATTTGTATGCTATATTTTCGTGCGGTATTTTTAACTTTTATTAATAATTATATTGTGTATAATTTTGCTGTAAATTATTAAATTGTTTTCACATTGCAGTTTAAATTTTTATAATAATAATCAGATTCAAACAAAAAAATTGTAAACAAAACTATGATCTAAAATCCACCAATTTTTCAGCCTCAATGTTGGCCGATTTGACAGAGACAATACAATATATACTTATACTTTTTAACTGCATACTGACATCAGGCTTTTCCTGTTTAATCTCAAATTAGTTGTCTGAGCATTTAAAATATTTTATTATATTGGAGAATAACAGGAATGCATACAACATTTTGTCCTTTTAAAAGAGGTGCCCACATCAATAAACAAATTGTCTGAAATGGTTACCCAGCAAGCACATAACTTCCGGCATACGATCGGACCGGAGCCGGCAATGTCGGTTAAGTGTCGGTAGCAGATTGGCAGCTAAAACTTAAGAAACTGCTATTTTGACAGCCGGTTACGGTAATCGGTCCACTCTTGGTTATATATCGGCAAGCGACTTATACCGGCAAGTGACACAGGACCGATATCTGAGTTCTGATAGTGGACCGATCAGATTTGCCAACATCGGTCCGAATTCAGAATATTTAGTCTTAACCGATTTTTTTTCTTTTTCTGAATTTTATTCGAGTTTGATTTTTTGATAAGAAATGTATATTTCACGTATTTCATTAAAAATTCTGTCAGTGAGAAACAGAAAATATGTCAAAAATAACCTATATTTATTTATTTAAAAATATTGTTTTTGAATTAATTTTTAAAATGACTTACAATTATTTTAATCAGAAAATAATTTTTAAATTCTCTCCTTTAAATTGTTAATCACTATTAGGAACTTAATCATAGAAAAACAGAAAAATACTTTGTAAGGTAATTGAATTTATTTTCTATTTATCTATTCATTTTAAAAGCAATAACTCACTTTCTTATTTTATTTAAAAAAATAATTACTAAAAAGTGTTTAACATTTTTTTTCAATGTAAAACATATAAAAGAAATCTACCCATTTTTTTTACATAAAAAATTAGATTTTTTTCCCAAAATATTATCTCACAAACGAAAAAAAATAGTATTTCTATTTCATTTTAAGATTTAAAAATTATTATTGCAACAATTATTCGGAATTAATATTGCTAAAAAAATATTCTGCATTAAATTATGAAATCACTTAACGTGAATTCTCATTCTAATTATAAGTGATTAATTACCAACTTATTTTTTATTAAATTAGTTATTTTATGTTACAAATATATATTTCCTATTTTTTTTTACTTTATTATTTACTTTATTATTACATTTAAATACTTTATAATTCCCCAAAAGGAAATTGCATCAGAAAAACCTGTAAAATTCATTTATTATATCCAGTACTTAAGCATTTTTAAACTTATAAAAAGGATTATGAAATATCCCCTATTTTAAAAAAATGTGTATAAAAAAATAATATATATATATATATATATAATATATGTTACTTTTATTTTATTTTTTACTTAATAAATATTCATTATCAACTAAATAACATTGGAACATAGGTTTAAAACATAAATACTACTTTGAATCATCAAATGGCATAACATAGTTTTTTATTCTATTTAAAAGTTAATTATTACCAATTTATTATTATTTAAAATAAGATTTTTCTAAGTTAAAAATATACACTTTAGAAATTAACGCAAAGCATGTAATTATGTTATAGTTTCTAATAAAAAAATTTATTTATTTAACAATACTTCTGAACAAAAAATATTATTTTTATTTTTTTTTAAATATACTATTTAATGATTCTAAAATCTATAAGAAAAGCAATTCGTTTGCTTTAATTATTTGCTAATTCATTAATTTAAATATTAAATTGATTTTTAAAATCCTGCGCATAAGACAATTACAAGTAAATGATTACAAAAAATAAAATAAAAACACTTTAATATTACAATTTTCCAATCTGTCATTTACGTCAACAACACTTGCCATTCACGTAGCACTTATTGAAAAACCACACCCTTATTACCACACATAATCCTCCCCTAACCAGCTCTGACTTGTCTAGTGGTTAAAGCGTTCACCTTCTGAGCTAGGGGTTGCGCGATCAAATCCCTCCTGTTCCCGCTGAAGTATGCCCATTGGCCCTCAAAATGCTTGCTAGAGTGTTTAACAGATGGCGCCACCAGATTTTTTTTATTTGCTTGTGCCGGGCTTCAGCCGGTATTCGTGTGGTTAGCTATCGGCATAGTTTTTTGCCGATACAGGACCGGCTGCGTGCCTCATGGATCGGGCGGCATTCGCGCGGCGTATCAAAAAAGATACGGAACCGATAGCAGCAAGTGGCATCGGTCCGATACCGATGGCAGTGGCAAGCGGCTATCGTCCGATTGCTTACCGATAGCTATGCGTTTGCTGGGTAATGTGTAAATATTTTTGGTCATAAAAAAAACTTCATACAAAATATATGTGCTCCTGCAGAAACTATGTGTAAAAGAATTTTTTTTTAAATATATTCTGAGAAATGTGCTAGAATGTGTACTAGAAAAAAATCAGTTTTCCACAAGCATTCTAAAAAGTGTTCCATAAGCATTATAAAAACTGTTCCATATGTGTTCTAAAAAGTGTTCCAGAAAATGCGCTGAAAAGTGTTCCAAAAAAGGTGACACAATGTATTCCAAAAAGTGTTCTCAAATGTGTTCTAGAAAGTGCGCTGGAAAGAAATAAGCGTTCCATATGTGTTCTAAAAATGTGATCCAAAAAGTGCGCTGAAAAGTGTTCTAAAAAAGGAGACAAATATGTGTTCCGAAAAGCATTCTCAAATGTGTTCCTTAAGTGTTCTGAGAAGTATTCTAAAAACTGTTCCAAAAAGTGTTCTAAAAAAGGAGACAAAATAAGTGTTCTAAAAAGTGTTCTGAAAAGTGTTTTAAGATTTGCAGTGTGCTTAAAGAGGAACTGCAGACGATTTTTGTCCAACAATCGAACTACACGGCAAAACAATGCCGAAATCCAACTCCGTATCCGTGTGATTTGCAAACAGTAAAAAAAATTACCGTAAAAATAAAGTCACCAACTGGCACGGACTGTTTTAAGGGCTATATCCAAATGGAAGTTAGGTGCTCGATTGTTGATCTAGAGAAACCCCTTCTTGACCAAGGCATCTTAGACGCCTCTTAAGCAGTTATTGAAGATCTGCTAGATTACAGGATAACATCAGAAGTTTCAAAATATCATTTGAGACTAATTATTTCCCATTGGCCGTAATGTAACGGAATATTTTTGATTGCGCCTGTAATTAAACTATACACCCGATTTTCATAAAACTCCAAACGACCCCACAAAAGTTTGGAATAATTTTATATTATAAATTTCAAACGACTCGTTTTGATATTTTTTTTTCTTTCGGACGGGCTGAACAACGACTAAAGGTGTATGCGTACTTTTATAATTAGGATAGATACGTACTTTTATAATTAGAAATGCACCTAAAAAGTGCACACTTAAAATAAAATTTTGGTCTTGTAATTTTTCTTTTGTTTCTTTTTTTTCATTCTTAAATTGAGTATTTTTAAGCATCTTTCTTTGAAAGACGATATTTTGGTTTCAAATCTATTTTGGCATTTTTAAAAATTAGCTTTTACGTTTAAATATTTTTACAACATGAAAAACAAAAATAATATGTTTAACTGTGATACATTTTACTGTGAATTACACTGTTATTGTAATTTGGAAACTCTTCTTCGAGTTCCTGTGTGGCGATTAAATTTCATATCTAAATAAAATGCAAATATGTATATATATATACATATATATATATATATATACATATATATATATATATATACATATATATATATATATATACATATATATATATATATATATAAGGTACCCTGGGGTAATAACGCCACGTTAAGGTTCTGCCAATTTTCACGGCTTAGTTTTAGGTTGTATTTTTCAAACAAATATAGGATTTGATACAGCAACTCATTGACTATCTATATAAAATAAAATAATTTAACAGATATGTATTCATAAAATGTAATGGCGTTTTTTCTTGACCGATGCTATTTGGCGTTATTACCCACCTATATGGGTAATAACGCCATGCAAACAAAACTATGAAATAAGATGGAATAATTGCATGTAGATAGCCCAATTCTAAAAATACAAACTCTACAAACTTAAAAATTGACAAATTGCATTCTAAGCTATTGAAAATGTTCAATTTTTTGTGAAAGTGTAAGAAAAATAAAGGTGTGGTGTGGGAGGGAGGGATGAGGCAAAAGAATATCAGACCGTGAGCTTCTTTTTGCTTAAAAAGGACCGCTTAAATAGAAATATGAGAAACATTGCACAGTTTTAACTGTGTTTATTTGAATCAATATTTAGGATGTAGCTCGACCACTGTAGGGAATCAACCGGGGTATTAATGTCAAGGATTGGCGTTATTACCCCGGTATAGTTATTGCGCAGTACATTTTAAATTACAAATTATCTCGAGAAGATATCCAAAATCTTCAACAACATTTTAAAAGTACATGAAATGCACTACAAATTTATGTAATTAACAAAGTATTTCCGGATAAAAAGATAGTCTTCACATCACAAAACGTATCTCGCAAATTTTAGATCAAGCGTTAATTTTAGTTGTTTGTAGAAACAATAAGACCTAAAAATGAAACAAATTAATTTGAAGCTATTTTTTGCGATTTATATGACTCAAAACCCTTCTGCGCAGAGCACATGGGTGTCATTTACCTGATTATTTCACAATTATGCAAAATATAAGCACTTGGCGTTATTACCCCGCCTGGCGTTATTACCCCAGGGTACCTTATATATATACATATATATATATATATACATATATATATATACATATATATATATATATATATATATATATATATATATATATATATATATATATATATATATATATATATATATATACATCTAACAAACTGTATAACAAGACATGTTGAAAGTCGCAAATAAAGGAATGCAAACTAAAGCAAATTGCAATACATGGTCAGATTAATCGTTGTAGATAAAATTATTAAAAAATTGTAACTATTTCAACTGCGCTGCGAAGTTTTTAAAAACATTTCACTTCAGAAATTCAAAAATTTGACCTTTTTTCAAAATTTTAATATTTCATAGCTGAAAATATACTTCTCTCTCTCTCTCTCATCTCATGTCTTCTCATGAGATAGTGTTGTGGAAAATATACTTCTTAAGATCGAAAACAGCATTTGAAAAAACACAAATAATCGATACTAAGATGATTTTCAGATATTCTCTTTATTTTGTTATGATATAACACATTACAAACTCAAACGGAAAAGTGGAATAATTCAATTTTTATGATATCCGAACATCTGCTCCAAATATCTAAATATTTTGAGTATGAAAAAACAAAAAATTATGATGTTTCGTAAAATATCAAAAACGAAATGTAATGAATGTGCTCTTTTACTTCAATATTATCTATAAAACATTGATTTTCACACTTGACATTTATAATTTAGGTTTATTAATCAAATTTATGCGTAATATTGATTTTGATTGTGATGTAAAGATATATATCAAAACGTGAAGGTAAATTTTTTGTTTAATGCAAAATGGGCATGTGAACGTATGTTTAAAATAAATGTGTAACCTGCTCAGTTTTAGATCTAATTAGGACGGTATCTTTTTACCCCAGTAGTCTATGCGTATGTTTAAATCGGTAAAATTACGTAGATATTGCGAGTACGATATCCGTGTTTGATCTGGCGTACGGGTACTTTTATTTTCCATGAATACCTTTATTTTCCATGTGAAATATCAATATATATATTTTTTATGGAAAAATAAATTTTGGTTAAAAGAGCAAAATTTTGCCTCTTTAAAAAGAGATTTACTATAAGAAAATACTGGTACAGAAGAATTTCTTGGACAGGGACTTCCAGGATCAGTACTCTCTTAAAAAATCAGCCACAAAATAAATCAAGTTGAGCCGAAATCCACCCATGCACGTTTTGAAAGGCAGCTTCTTGAAAAGAGTTGAAATAACTCGGGTGAAGAGTTGTTTTTAAGTAATTTAAATCAAGAAGATCCAATCGTTTGAAAAACAGCTCATTTATGATCGAAAAAATTACAGCTCTTTCATGAGAAGCCAAATCAACTCTTTCGTTTCAAGAGTGTACGAACCACACACTCTGAAAAATTGGAAAGTTACTGAAATTTATGTAGGGAAATCGTATTTGACGAACTTTTTACGTAATTTCAACAATAAAAATTCATGTAACAAATACATATTTGGACTGTGAGTCAAACAGTTTGTAAGATTAATAAGAATTTTTCATGAAAATCGGATTCTTAGAAATTTTTCAGTACCGGCAACTAGGATTACAGATAAAAATTTTGTAAAATTACTGTAATTTTAGCAGATACATTTGTAAAATTACAGATTTTTGTAGAAAAAAAATAGTAAGCATACAGATTTTGGTAACTTTAGACATTTTTTGCTTTTCCAGCGTGATATGTGTGTTGTTGTACAAAGAAATTTTTTTCACTATTTTCCGTAAAAAGAAAAAGGAAAATAATCATATAATAACTATAAACGAAATTACTTGACATCAATAGTTTAATAATTGAATAATTATGAAAATGTAAAACAAAATTCCATTTAAATACTAGAATACAAAATATGATCTTAAAAAAAAACTCGCCGTTTTTCGAAATAATTAGAAAGGAGAATAGTATTATATTAAATTTATTATTCTGAAAAATTGTCGCGTATAAATGTTTAATTTATTAGTTTTGTAACATGAAACATATAATAAAATTTTCTTTTATAAAACTTTTCAATATTTATTATGAAAATACATTTCAAAATTGAAAAAAAAAAAAAAAAAAGATAAAAATGTACGTTTACATTCATATTATGTTCTTTCCATAAATAGAAACTTCAAAACATCTATATCCCGAGATTTTCAAAAATCTATATATAGCAAAATTAAAAAATAAAGAAACGGAATGAATTCGTTTGCCGAATTTTGTGAAGTTTATTTCGTCGTGTTATTTGAGTACATTTTATTTATTAAAAAATTTGTGACATCATGTCAAAATTAGGCCCAAACGAACTTTTTCTTTTACTTCCAAACATCTAATAAACGCGATAAAATTTTAGTGCTGAAATATTCTCATTTTTTTTTCTTTACTACCCTATATAAACAAGATGTAAAATTTTATAGCACATAAAAAATTTCAACAAAAATCTCTATATAAAAATGAATATATACAAGATTAATATAATAATGTAATAAGTATAATAATGTAAGATAAGCCATATTATTAAAAATCTTTATCAGAATCTGTAAAAATTTAATTTTGATTAGTTGGAGGTAATTAAGGTAAGTTAAAATTACCACCTTTTATTTATCTAATTTTTATTGATTAGCTTTAACTCATACTTTTATAAGAATTGTTATTAAAGACAGCTCAAGTATGATAATTTAAATATTAATTTTTTAGATTTTTAACTGGATTTTTTTAGGAAATGAAATCGACTGATCAATTTCTGGTCTTATTGAATCAGCAATTTCCAGACATTGATCAGCATTGATCAATCATGGGTTTCGAAGATTCTAAATATTGATCATTATATTACTACAGGCTAACAACATTCGTAGCCTTTAGCTAATCATTCTTTAATTTCTTTGCTTACTAAACAATTATTGCTTTTTTTTAATATTCGAGTGCGTCGTCATCAAGCATAAAAGAAAATATTTTCCAGATAAAATATTGGAAATGGATAAAGAATGAGTGACACATGAAAACACAATAGTAAATCCACGGCTAAAACCGTGTTTTTGGGTGATTCCCACAACGATATGACTTGGCATACCGATTGCGTTTTAATAAGCCAATCGAGTTTTAACTAATTCTGGAATTTTAGCCTTGAACTGGGTGAGGTGATTGTCTGTAAGCCCGTTTCCTCTTCTATAAAGTGAATGATAATAATCAAAAGTAAAAATTAAGCTTTTATTTTATTTTAGAAATAATAAGACTGTAATAAATCCCAAAGAAATTTTTCAGTTTTTTTTAAATTATTGTTATTGGTTAAAATATCGGTATATTATTTTTTTAGATTGTCCCGAAGTTTCTTCCATTTATTTATTTATTTATTTTGCAATAAATAAACCATGGGAATTTCAATATAGGGAATATTTTATTGAAGAATGCTTGTGTTTTTTTTTCACCGAACAATTACCGAAGTGATTTTTTATGTAATTCAAAGAGTTTTTTGGTGAACTGAATTTTTGAGAGAAAAAAAAGGGTAATCGGGTGGAGCAATGTCCGGAGAGTAAGGCGGATGGGTCAGCATGTTTCAATCAAATGCAAGAAGTTTGTTTCGGACAGTGGAAGGTACATGGTTTATGGAGTCGTCAGACTTCGCTTGTTTGTTATTTTGGGGCGTTTTATGCCTATTGATACCTTTAGTATTTCTAATTGCCAGTAGTAATTTTCAAAACTGATGTCCTGGTTAGGTGGAAGTCGCTCGTAGTAGATCCAATTTCGCCAAATAGAAGCGAATTTCTTTTTTTTTTTTTTTTTTTTTTGGCCTATTTTAGTGACAGAAATTGGACCTTTATTTCGACTGGATCAGGAATGTTTGTGTTCTTGGTTATTATAAATTATAAAATTTTCATCCACGGGGACCAATCTTTTCAAAAGAAGTTAGTTTTGATATTGGAAATGCGATCTACAAAGTTACTCGCCAATTGATCATTGGCAGGTCGGCCACTAGTAACTATTTTTATATTTTATTCGCATGACCACTTTTAAAACATATTTTGTAGTATTTTTCTTTTGCAAGTGTTGTCAATGTGCAAATAAAAGATTTATATTTTTAGAAAGTAGTGCTTAGTGTAAATCATTTGTATAACATAACTCTATAAAATTGGTGGCAGTTTTGCTGCCTCCAATTTTATGGAATACCTCAACCGATATAACAAGTGTGAAATTGTAATGTTACACCTGTGATAAATATTTAAATTACATGCTTTAAATATATGTAATAAATATTTGAATTATATGCATTATAAAAGTGAAAATTAATGGAGGTAGCAGATGCCGTCAGTTTTATGGAGTAACGTTACACAAATGTTTTACACTGCTAGTTGAATTAAGTAATAGCACATGAATTGCAAAAAAAAAAAAAAAAAAAAAAAAATTACGGACAACCTTTAACTGCGACAAACAAATTCCTTGCGTTCAATTGAGACGTTCTGACGCACTCTCCCTAATTTTCGAGCATTGCTCTACCCGATTATTATTATTTATTTTTTTTTTCGAAAATTGTCTTTACCAAAAAAAAAAGATCTATTAAAAAATCCCCTCGATAAGTACTTTAGAACCAAATCAAAGTATTTTTTTAAAAAAGGCATTTTAAAATGTAGAAGGTTCACAGAACAGAATAGCACAGACATTCATCAATAAAATCTCGCCATTTTCGAAATTTGCTTGAGTTAAAAGAGAGAGAGAGAGACTTTTGGGACAACCTAATAAATTTCAAAACATTTTTATGTGTTGAAATCAATTTTTTTTTAATTCTTGCAGAAATATTTTAAGCACTCTTTAAGTTATTGTGTATAATCACTTGTTAAATTCTGTATCTTTGTTTTTTTAAATCAATAAATATGGTATCTTATTTAAAAAGATCATTCATTAATAATATAAACCAAATTCTTAATATTTTCTTAATATTTTTTTCACAGCATTTAAAAATATTCAGATAAAAGGTTTCCCTCTTTTTATAAAGATATTCAGCATAAATATAAGAATTTAGAAAACTCAAAGTAAATACGTTTAATATGCAGTAGAAATGTTATCTGCCTATCATATGTTATCTGAATCTGTTATCAACACTATGTATCGTATAATATATGCATGGATATTGTTTGAGATACATTATTTATTTCTCCATTTTATTTTTTATTTATTTTTACTTTTATATTTATGTCTTATTTATCTATTTACCTATTTTTGAAACAGTATTATGTAACTCCAGCAATGCTCGTCTATAATGCGTTGCAATGAATTCTTCTTTTGAATGAATTTAAAAGCGATAAAATAAAATGGCACATAGCTTATTTTATGATGATGAAAATTTTCATATGAGATTGTATATCTTTTCCAGCAGTGTTGTAGATACTGAAATATCGTTTACATTTTTGTCTTAGGTTTATATAAAACTTGGGGTATTTCACAAAATTGTTAGGATTTGAATAAAAAATGACCAAGCAATTGAAAAAGTCGTATGTTTCATTTACTTTTTTGTTTACTTGTGTACGTACAAATGTGTTATGTATGCGATGGAATACAGGAATGATCGTCAGATCGAATTTTAGTTACAATTAATCATCTTTCAAACTATGCCATTGAATATTTCATGTACCATAAATTTCCTTTTTAGAATTCTTCATAAATAAATATCTATAGTTGGATAGTAAAATTGCAACAGTGATTTTAGATAATCGTCTTTAAAAAAACCAAATAACAATTGATTTTATTTAGGTTTTTAAAACATGTTTTGATATTCTCATTTTCTATGAAAATTATACATTTACATGCGGATATCATATTAACCTACTTGTATGTTTAATATGATTTTTTTTCAAAATTTGTTTTTTACACCAGTAATCGAGGAAAAAAAATACGCACTGAAGCACAAGCATACAACATTTTTTGCTACATATTTTTTGTTTTAACTTCAACGTAAAATACGATTTTAATAATACCCATTCTAAAAATATACATTATAGGTTTATTTACTTTGTTGCTTCCTTATTAACGATCTAAAATAAGTTGCTGTATTTTTACTATCATTTGAAGGCATTATTTTTATTTTTAATCTTTTTAAAATATCTTTTGCATCTAAAATTAATTTAAATTTGTAGTAAAATTAATTAAAAAGTTTGTTCAGATTTATAAAAACTACAAATTCATTTGTAGTGTATTGATTTTTTTTTTTGTTTGGACATGAAAATAATTGATTTAGTCTATTATACATATATTATTTCCTGTTTACAAATAAAATTCCTGCTAAGAAATTTTATTAAATACCACATTTACCTTCACAATGAATGATATTATACAAAAAAATATTAATGAAGCAATAAATTGGCTGATCAATTTTTAAATTAAAGTGCGATGCGTAAAATTTAATTTGGCGTAAACCATAAAAACTGAAAGTTTCTTAAACCAGCTTTATCGAATTTACGAAGAAATTTAAGTAATTTCAAAGAAACTATTATTTACTGTAGAATAAACAAATAGAATTTAGAACTTAGACTTAATACTTGGAAATACGTTCTTTAACTAATTAAACTTATTTCTACTTCCTGCTTCTACTGTACGCGAATTTAAACTTACAAAGATAATTTAAAATAGAATTTCATAATATAACTTTCCTTCGAATTTAAGATACTTGTGGACTTTCAAATGATTAAGGGGACAAGGGACCTTTAAAATCATTTATTTTAAATTGCACTTTAAATACTATTCAAGGGTACATTACAGGGTGACCAGAAATAACGTAACGGTTTAATCTGACTCGGTTAAAGAAAACACACAAAGTTTTGCACAAACAAATGTTTTATTTATTAACAACAATGTATTACAAAAGTAAAAAAATCACTTTACTTGAAACTGTACTCCTTTACCATTCATACAGAGACGAAAACGTTTGGTGAAATTTTCAGCAATTGGCCGGAACTCCGCTGAGTGACTAGCTTCCATTCCCGAAACAATGAACGCTTTTGAGATTCCCAACTGTTGTGAGATTATCGGTGAGCTTTTGCCTATAAAATCGACCACAAACTGTAATCCAAATGATTAAGGTCACACAATTATGAAGGTCATTCTTGAGCCGAGAAGAAGTCTCAAAAATTGGTCCGACACAGTCCTGTGTGGATTTCGCTCTTTGAGAAGGAGCAGAATCTTATGGAAAAGTCCAAGTCCCGTTTCCGAAGTGTTTTTGATCCCAGGAAAGTACCAAGTCTTCAAGAATCTGTTTCCGGGACATATCTTTATTCAGTTAGACCCTAGAATCATTGAAAATGAGAGGAGTTTTGCCTGTTGCGCAAATTCGTACCCACACGATGACAGATTTAGGATTTTGACGATGTTTAACCATGGAAGATTTGCTTGTGGAAGTTGTTGAACAAATGCTATCATTTTGATGATTGAACGATTGCTTTTTCGAGAATAGCTTTTCAACAGAAAACAGGATTCGCTCCCAGCGTGGAGTTGCAGCTCGCTTCAGCAGCTTCCTGCATCTTGTAAGCCACACTCGTTTGTTTTTTTTCGGTGAGAATAACCGTCTGTTTCAGCTTAAAAGGATAAAGGTTCAGCTCCTCTTTGGCCATCAATCAATCCGATTCCAAGCCAATCCCAGTCTGCCTCCCTATTTTTCTTATCGACACCCGAGAATTTCGGGATACTCATTTCTTTATTAGTTCTCGGTTTCTGGAGGTGTTCACAGTTCCTTTCCTGCCTCTTCCTGATCGGTATCATTCATGGCAAAGCTCCTTGAATCTTTTGATTGCTTTAGAAACTGTTGGATGAGGCTCTTGAAGCAAACGAGCAATCTCACATACACTCTTTCCCTGGCGATGAAGTTTCAAAACAGCGTTCCGTTTGTTTATCAGCGTATTAAAACAAATTATAATTAGAATAAAGATTAATAAGTGAAAGAAAACTCTGATAATCGAGTAAAAACGTAATCATCAACCGTAACCTTACTTCTAGTTTTCGTTACGTTTTTTCTGGTCACTATGTACATGTATTATAGCACATATTTATCAGAAAAAAATGTAAAAAAAAAAATTCTAAGAAAAAATAAGGAAACTTTTATAATATTTTAGTTTTAACGAGAGCTTTTCAAAATGCCCCATGCGCATTCCATATCAATGAAAATCTCCAAAATTATCTATAGAAGTTTTATTTATATACATAAATAAAACCGTGCATTGAATTTTATATACCTGAATATAAAGGTAAAAAATATATTTTCTAATTTCTTTTAAATTTTGAGCATTTTTGAACTCATTTATACAATTAACTACCCTTAGCTTTTACGATTACATTTATTTTCAAAAAACCATACAGTTTTATGACACATATTATAATGAATATAAAATTTCAAAGCATTCAAAGAAAAAATAATGCGCATGGAGCATTTTGAATAGTCCTCGTTAATCTAAAATATTACCAAAAATTTCCCTATTTTTCTCACTTTTTTACATTTTCTCATGATACATATATGCTACCTACATAATGCGATACATAATATACCCTTGAATAATATTTAAAGTGCAATTTTAAAAATAAAAATAAAATTTGAAAGGTCCCTTGTCCCCTTAAAAATAGTTAATTTTCTACGAGTACTTTTTTAAAGTTAACAATAATGTTTTATTTTATAAAAAATATCATTTTCATCTCAATTTTCAAAATTCCTTTAAGGAAGTGTAACCGAAAAAGTAAAAAATATTCGTAACAATTTTACCTAAAATACATGCAAGTACAATGTAATTGTTTGAGGACTAAAACGTGCCTACCATTAAAGCCTTAATCCTTTGCGGCGCAGATCAAATTCAAGTGTTGAAATTGGTGATTGACACCGTAATTTGAAAACAACTTTATTTGTAAATAAGAAAATGCTATATTTTACGCATTCAATAAACTTTAATTTTTTTTACGAAAATTCCGGTGCAAATGTGACGTTTGGGAATTAAAATTAAGTGGTTTCATAGATATACCACAGCGCCGATAGGGTTTTAAATATATTTTACATTGATTTAGACTATTAATACAGACTATTGTAATATACCTTTCATAAAAACTAATATTGAAAAAAACATTTAGAAATAAAATATTCATAATTCCCAATATCACAAAATCCGTGAGATAATAATGAATATGATTCTGTAGCTTCTAGGAAACGATTTAAACTTAACAATTATTGCATAAAAACATTGTTTTACTCAGAAATGGAATACAATAGAAACGGAGAATATTCCTTGGCACTAGAAAACTAACTGTGAGCTCCAAGTACTAGTGAACTTCATATGCGCGAGCATGGGTCTAATTTTTCATGAAGAAAAATGGGAATTTCTCTCATATTGCCATTAGAGATGTAAAACTTTGATATTTACTTCACACGAGTATCAGCGAGTATCAGCTACTCGCATAAGTGTGTTATTGGGGCTTCTTGAAAATTATGCTGCGTTCATAACATGACCGTACATTGAGTTTGCCTCGATGTGTTTATTATATTCAATTACGAAATGGAGAATAATTATATAAAATATTATAATGAGTAATTTTAATTAATAGTTTTTCAAAAATGTTATAAAAAATCGAGCATTCATTTTTTTTCATTTGTGCTCTACCGGTATTGTAAAACTCATCGAATTGAAAACTATGCATACGGAAAATATAAAAAAAAAATTCTAAAATGTTTACAAATGTACTATACAACTATAACTTACTAATACTTACTTATAAAATAATTACTACAATCTTAAAGTATATTTTTGCGTGTTATGAAGCCTGAGAAATTTTAAAGAAATATAAAACAATATGTTTTGAATTCAGCTTCGAAATATTTATTTACATAAAGCTGAAAACAAACGAATGTTAGTTAATTAGTTCAGATTTGGTAAACTTTAAAAATTTAAATTTCGTAAAATTATGATGTTTCCTGCATTCAGATTATCTCTTTTTATTTATCAGTAGATCAATTACACAAATTTTACATTTCGCGTTAAAAATTTTTCGTTTATTTAAAAATATATATTTACTATTTTTTTTTTACGCTTACACCTTTTAAATATTTTATTCTATGTAAATTTATTTAAAAGCATGAAGATTATATAACTATGTATTTAAAATGCTTCACATTTCATAAAAGTGTTATTAAAATTTATATAAAAATTTTATTTGATAATAAATGTTTATGTCTGAAAAGCATGACAAAAAGTTTTAGCAAATGATTATGGACGTGAAATGAAGATAATGATGTGAAATATATGAAATTCTAATGTGAATATTTCTAATAATAACTTTAGGATTGCATTAAAGGTATATTATATCCCGTCTACTCGTTTTTTTTAATTGCCACTTGGTGTTCGCTTATCTCTATTCGAGTAAATAAGGCGCGGTCATTTTTCTATGATATCTTGCCGAAGTTTTCAGTTTCACACTTTAATTTATATATACGTTTTCATATCATCGCATTCACGGAAAACAAATTGAAAACTAATTCTCCATATTACATGAGTATGAATATAGTGACAACTTACTCATGAAATCCAGCTAGAACGTTGAATGATATTTTTGTACAGAATAATTAAATTACAACACACATAGTTTTTTACTTTGTTCTATCTTCAATAGAAGAAAGTATTGTAATCGAAATTTTTTCGACTTCCAGTTTTTGACGGATTTAGATGTTTTAGGGGTCAGAGATTCCAAAAAACATGTTTTTACAAAATGTCTGTCTGTCTGTGTGTCCGTGTGTCTGTGTGTCTGTATGTCGCCATTCTACCATAAAAAGTGTATGAAGTTAAGCATAAAATTGAACCAAAATTTTTGTGAATGTTTTTGGCTGTGGCAAGCAGGTCCTCCTTCAGTTTTGAAATATTCCGCCGGAAGGGAGCGCTGCAATCGCGATTTTTGTGCCATTTTCAATATTGTACCGACCAAACGTATATGAAGTTATGCATCGAATTAAACCAAATTTTTTGTGTATGTATATGACTATGGCTAGTTAGTCCTCCCTGAATTTGAAAAAAATCCGTCGGAAGGGGGCGTTGCAATCGCGATTTTTTTGCCATTTTCAATATTGTACCGACCAAAAGTACATGAAGTTATGCATCGAATTGAACAAAATTTTTTGTGTAAGAGTATGGCTATGGCTAGTTGGATCGCCCTGAATCTGAAAAAAAATCCGCCGGATGGGGGCGCTGCAATACCAAATTTTATGTCATTTTCCATATTGCACCACATAAAAGTGTATGAAGTTAGTTCTAGAACTGAACTAAAACTTTTGTACTTAATTTTTTTTTGGTAAGGCAAGTAGGTCCTCCCTGAATTTGAAAAAAAAATCTGCTTAGCATTCTACTGTCCATCGGCTCGTGCAGAGACGGAAATTCGTTTTTACTCCGATTAATTGATTGAAGCAGAAATTTAAGATGAAAATCAAAGTTGGTAAGATATTGAATTAAAATTATTAAAGCATTAAAATGAATAACTATTTTTTAAACTATTAAAATGTATGTATGAGATAGAAGAAAGTTTTGGGATTGGCACATCCAACTAGTTTTTTAATGAGGTGTTGGTATGAAAAGAAAAACTGAAAAAGGTGAACAGAGTATACCGATTATACAAAGCATATAAGAGAGGGGAGCATTGTATTAAGTCATAGACATTCAAGATAAGCTATATATGGAAATAACGCATTTTTTGAATCTTTTGAAATTTTCTTGCTATTTATCAAACAAATCTGGGCTTTATGTAAATGTCTGTCATTTTTAGGTTAAATGTGTCATTTTTAACACTTTCCAATATTGTTGGAAAATATTTGTGAATTCAGATTGTGTGGCCGCCTGTCTGGTCGTACACATACTCGTTCAATTTTAATTGGAAAGAAGTAAAAAATATGTATATCTTTGATATTTACTATGGCATGGTCGATTTGTATTATGAAGTGAGTATCAGTTACAAAACTTTTACAGGGACATTCAAATATATACCTTTATATTACGATCTACTGAGGGAAAAAATTGCGATATTTTAATTAATATTATGAAATTTTAAACAAACTGAAATGTATGTATATCGCTGAAGTATACTAAAAGATTCTTGTGATAGATTAAGAAAAGGATAGCATTCATAGTTTATTTAGAAGGTCACTGAAAAAATTCATTACATTAAAATCTGTGGGGGAGGTATCGTTTACGGTGCATTATATTCATACTACATTTTTTCAAACGTGTTGAAATCGATATATATATTTATAAGCTGCACTATAAAATACGTATTATAGAACGTGGTATGGGTTGCTTACATCGGTTATATACAGGGGCTCATAAAAAAATTCAGTTGTATTACTCTCTATTAAAAGTCTGTTTAGGAAGCGCGTTTAAAAGTTGTGTTTTTAAGGGAGTTTAATTGCATATAACATTGCATGTAAATTTTCTTAGATAGTGTCCCAAGCAAATATTTTTCTGTCGAACTTCTGCCATAAGCACTTCATCCGACTACTATTCGTCCAGACGATCTCTTTTTTTGGGGTCGGCTATTTGTGTTTTTTGTCCGCTCGGCTGATTACTTTAGATCCGCGTATCCGGCTACTTTTTTAATCCCGCGAGAAAATTTAAGAAAAAAAAGAGATGAGTTATTTCTCTGTAATTCAATTTCAATAAGAAGACTTAAAAAATTCTCAAAATTTTCAAAATGGTTTTTGTATAATATCAATTAATCATCTTTCATTTTATTACAGAGCTGAAAATACAATGCTAGAGCATTGTTCTTAAATAGCAATGTTTTATCTGAATAATTCCTTAAAACATTACTTGGAAAATTTCAAATTCATAATCTGAAACATATATTTAGAACAAATGTTTTGTAGTTTTAAATTTTAGATATTTTTCATATTTATGTAATTTTTTTAAAAATCGGAAGACTTTCTATTCAACAAATATGTCAGATTAGTTTATCTAATTCAATCACCATTTCATGTTCTACTTAAGAAGAAGAAAAAGAAAAGAAAGAATAAAAATAAGATTGTTTTTAAAAAAATGTTAGATTTCTATTACAGCTTTTTATCAACTTAGTGTAGAGAATCTGCACATTTTTAACAGATTAAGGTTTATTGATTTGAGCAAAACGAATTTATTCTCAGCAAGAAACAATTTTCCGGATGCAATTTTGACTTTTGGTTCCTTCCTTTGTCCGTTTAAAAATGGGGTCTCCTCTGTCCTTGAATTGTGAAAACTGCAGTTAGAGGTGATAGGAGATAAATATCTAGAAGCATATTGGTGTGTTTATGTCACGTGATGCATTTCACTAAAGGGGGTAGAATTACCGGGTAAAGCCAAATGATGATATTACAGGGGGATCTGAGGGGAAATGCAATCTACACAGTAAAATGGTCCAATATCCGCCAAACTGGATGATCGGCCAAGGGCATACTCCAACTGTATGCCAAGTAATTTATTTTTAACATTATTTTGATTGGCCGCCGACCTTTGCATGTGACATATATAGGTTTAAAAAGGGAGAGATCGATGGCTATTGTCGGGATGATATCATATCAATCTCGCTATATGACTACCGTGCATTTACAGACTATTCTTGTAAGGCGCCAAATTTTAGCCGATGTCTCTTGCTGTTGGGTGTGTATATATTCCACAGACATACAAAGCTGCATAAAACATCTGATGCATGTTTCGTTTATGGATGTAAATTGCTAAAGAAGAATTTTCGTCTGTGTTTTCGACTAAATCTAAATGTTTGCATTCTATAATACGATACCTAAATGTGCAAAATAACACGCAAATTTTTTGAAAGATTCTACAATAGGTCTCAAAGTTATGGAATGGCAGGACTAATACACTTACCATATGCCATGAAGTTTTCACAAAATGAGTCAATTTTACTCACTGTAAAAGGAAAAAAATCCATTAAATTTACGACAAAACTGCACGCAGCAATCTTGCCAGCTGTTTTTGCCTAAATTTAACGGATTTTTTTTTTTTTTTTTTTTTTTTTTTGTGTGGAAGTAGCATGAAAGATTAAAGATATATTCCACCAGTTTTTTAATTTTTTTTTTCTGACAGAAGTATCAAATAACTTAGATTACAGGAAGAAATGAACAATTATGCATGTCTGATGTACTCTTACGACAGATGTTTATAACAAGTTGGAAATTGCACGTAAATCGTAGCAAATGAAGTGCGTTCGTACTATAACGAAGTTTTAAAAATATTCAGATCTTGCTGTTGTAGTAAACAGTACTTCGAATATAGTATAAGGTTCGAAATATTATTGGTGTTACTGTAAATATTATCTACTTTCTATTATGCTGTTGGAAGTAACTTGTATTAAACCAACGTATATCAATTTCATAAAATGTGAAACAATTTACTATAAATAAAACACTTCCCAAACAATGTTTTCCTGTATAGTATGTTCGGCTTACTTTTGTGTGGCCCTATAAATTAATAATAAATATTCTTTGAATCACAGATTCTACAGAAGGTATATTTCAGTATATACTCCATTGATTCATGTAAATTATATTATATTCTAATGAATGTAACTTCATTAAAAATGTATCTGAAGTTATTTTTTCTTACTGACCGTAATATAAGGGAATACATTTGATTATCCCTGTAATTAAACTATATATGCGATTTTCAAAAAAATTTGAAATTACTCGAGAAAATTATGCAACATGTGTATTTTTAAATCTCAAGCTATTTGGTTGAGCAATTTTTGCTCTGTTAAATGCGGACGGACAGACGGAGGTACAGACTGAACGACGACTATAGGTGCTACGCATTTATATAATTACGAATGCACTTAAAATATTCAGATCTTGGTGCAATAGTATACAGTATTTCCGACACAGTATAGTGGCGGAAATCTTTTGTATATCCCTGTAATTACTATCTGCTTTCTTTTATAGAGGAAATAAATTGTAATAATTCTCAACAATATATTTCACAAAATGTTATATACAGTCGAGTCTCTCTATAACGAAACTCTATCCAGCAAATTTCTCTATTTAACGAATTTTTTCTAAGAATGGTCAATTCTTTTCATGATTACATTAAAAAAAAATTTCCATATAGCAAAATATATATCTTCAATTAACGATTTTTTCAAAACTGTTCTTTCGTATGTTCAGAAAACGGTTCGAATTATTTGTAGAATACATTTTTTTTCGTTGATTTCTGGTTTATATTTCATAGCTACATTCCTCTATCTTATTCTTTATGTCCAAAAAAAGGTATTCAACCTTCTCTCCCTCGCCCCCTCTTCCCCCCAAAAACATCCTTTTTCAATGGTTACACTTAACTTTGTTTTAGCCAAGATGAACATGGGTTTTTGGAAATGATTAAAACATGTGCTTGCTACTGGAACGATTTGCAATAATCACAAAGCATCCTAAAGATAAAACTATTCCATTGTAGTATTGAAAATGTTGCTTGTTTCTTGGTTTAGATAGTACACTGTAAAAAATGTCAGATATTTCTGAATATATAAAAATGTACTGTAATCAAAAAGGAAAATATACAGTAACCTCTTCTAACTCACCTAAGGTTTCGAAATCCGCTCCTTTACCTTTAAAAATCCCAGAAAACCATTTGTTTTCGAAATTTAAAGAAGAATTTATAAAAATTAATTTTTATTAGCTGCCTGTCCTTTTCGGAAACGTTTCTAAGTAGCTTTTACAGTACAATAATCACTTTTCTCAAATCAAAATATCACTTTATCGGATGCTACCAATTCTCAAGTAAACATTTTCAGCTGCATAACTGATTTTGTGCATGCAATTGTAGCAAAATAATGTTAATTTTCATATTAATGTTAATATTGTTAATATTGTATGTTTTTCTATTAAACATGTTCTCTGAATATCAAAATATTTTCGTATGAATTGGTAGCATCCGAAAAAGTGATATTTTGATTTGAGAAAAGTGATTATTGTACTGTAAAAGCTACTTAGAAATGTTTCCGAAAAGGACGGGCAGCTATTAAAAATTAATTTTTATAAATCCTTCTTTAAATTTCGAAAACAAATAGTTTTCTGGGATATTTAAAGACAAAGGAACGGTTTTCGAAACCTTAGGTGAGTTAGAAGACGTTACTGTATATTTTCGTTTTTGATTACAGTACATTTTTATATATTCAGAAATATCTGACATTTTTTACAGTGTAAGGTGGGAATAAGGGGCAATTGCAGAAAAAGTTGTTTTTTCAGCAGGTTTTCATCTACCTAAACTAACTCTCATTACTTTTAGAGTTTAGAGTAGGTGTTTGATGTTTGTGGCGACTCGGAACATTTTTTGCTGTCAGAGATCATTTGAACTAAGAATTATTAGTAAATGTCATTTACGCTGTTGTTATCTTCTACTGCATGTGCATGAAATCGCTTTTAGGATAAGCTTTTTCTGATAAAGTAAATAATTTTGAAAATAAACAATAAGACACTAGAAAAAAAAGGAAGTGGCGAAAATATTTGAGATTCTGGAAAAATTCAATTCAATATTTCAAAAACTTATTTAAACATCTCAAAAACAATTATATTTCAAAATGTAAACATTAAATGAAAATTTTTTTACCGTTCTCTATACAACGAATTTTGACTGAACGATGGATTTCGTTATATAGAGACTCGACTGTAGTTTAATACACTTAAATGGCGCGCCAGACAATGTTCTCCCTATTCTATTATACTTACTACCATATATATATATATCCATACATATGTGTGTGTGTGGAATAAGTATCTTAGAGAATAGCACAAAATTGTATAGTGACTATTTTAAATTAAAAAAAAGCATTGGAATATTAATAGTTTTGCTATCGTATAATGTTTTAAAGTAATTGATTATAATGCATTTAGGAAAAATATAAATTAATACATGCATAATGAGTCTTTTAAAAAGCCAATATTATAGTTATTAATAATAAAAAATAATAAGACTGATTAAAATATGGTTCAAATATCAGAGTTATTTTATCATTATAGAAAATATTTCATTAAATTATTTGAATATGCTCTTGTTAAATTGAGTGATGCGCCTGAACCAAATCTGAATATTTATCAGTATTTAAATTATCTTTCGTGATTGGAGATTGCCGTATTATCATGGCTGAATCCGTAAAGCTCTTGTCAAAGGGATTCTATTATTATTCTATTCATAACATAATGCATCACTTTATGTAAATAACTTTGAACTATTTGCATTGAGAGTTATTTTGAAAACTTAATGGAAATAAATCTAACTTAGAAAATGTATTTTTATAGAACATATTTATTGGGTAAATAGAGACAAATAAAAAAATTTATTAGAATGGAATAAAAAAAATTATCTACGTAAACTTTTTTTTTATATCATTACCTTTTTAATAAAATATTAACATTCCTTCTGAGATTCCATAATATTAGGATAAATGAGATAAACTGAAGAAACAAAAACTATACTGAAAACATAAATTAGGATAAAAGCTAGTCGGTGTGGGCCACCTTAATACTTACCCCTCATGGATATGCATAATACACTACCTGGAAATTGATGAACACCCACTTGCGATTATAGACATTTTGTTAAATATCTAGACAAATACATGTGGAATTATCCCGAAACTCTCAGTATATAAATATAATAGTACAAGTCATAGATTTCCGTGAAGATTTTTTCCCGAAACTCCATATCGGGCCGTTAGAAATTAAAAAGAAGGAATATCTTCCGAATAACCCTGTCAAAACTAATATAGAAATAGCGCACAAACTTAAGATTATGATTAAGTGCTTTATTGTAATAAACTGTATTCATTTTTATGCAAATAGCATGCATACTCCCAGAAAAATTAAAGTTTTTATAAGAATGGTCCCAAATTTTTCCAAGTTTTTTGTATAAAGTAAGAGTTCTTAATATAAAGTAACATTCTTTTCTGAAAATATGACAAATAATATTGCACAAAATACCCTGTAATCAGAATTAAAAAACAATAAAAATGAGTAGTTTTTAGCTAACTAAAAAAACTAAGGTTAAAAAACTAAATAGTTTTTCACTGCGCATGCATCGACGATATCAAAATTTTATTTGCATATTACGTTAGCTAAATGTATAGAACAACTGCTGCGAAAGTCGCAAAATCATAGCTTGAAAATTCTGAAAATAATAGTCAATTGAATAAGTTGAAAATCCGTTATTCCCAGAATGAAGCAAAAATAAGAGGGGTTGTATCCATATATTCATGGATTAGTGTCAATATAAAATACACAATATGGGACGTACTACTACACTTGGATAAAATCCCTCATTTTTTTTTTTGCTTCATTTTGGGAACAACGAGTTTTGTGCTTATTCTATAGACGATTACTTTCAGAATTTTCAAGCTATGATTTTGCGACTTTCACAAAAGTTGCTCTATACATTTAGATTACAAGAAATTTGCAGTACAATATGCAGATGATATTTTTATAACGTTGTCGAATGCGCAGCGAAAAATTATTTAGTAAACCTACTCATTTTTCCTACATTTTTTATTATTTTTAAATTCTGATTACAGGGTATTGTGTGCAATATTATTTGTCATATTTTCAGAAAAGAATGTTACTTTATATTAAAAACTCTGAAAATTTTAAGCAAAAAGTTTGGAAAAATTTGGGACCAGTTTTATAATAACCTTAATTTCTCAGCGAGTATGCATGCTATTTGAAGAAAAATGAACACAGTTTATTACAATAAGGCACTTAATCGTAGTCTAAAGTTTGAGCGCTATTGCTAATTAGTTTTTACAGGGTTATTCGAAAGATATGTCTTCCTTTTTAATTTCTTGACGGTGTGAAGAAAAAGAATTGCAGTTAGATGGCGCTACGCGCTATGCAATTTCTTTGACTTCAACTTCCACTTTTAGAACACTCTGAAGTTTGTAAACAGAGTGTAGACGATTTCCGTTTTTGATTCGAATGTTTGGATTTAGATAAAAGATGTGACAATTAATTTGAGAAAAGATATGAATCGGAGCATTGTGTCACCAAGATGATTTAAAGTTGTGTAAATATGTACAAAGAACTGTAAATACCTATTTTTATCTCATTAAATAATTAGTTAAAGAAACGTTCGAAGAAGATTTCTTCAGTTTCGATTTCACTTATGATATACATTGGGAATTAATACGATAGATTATTCCTTTGAATTTAGAATGTTTTTATAGATTATTTATGATTACATATTCGAAACATGATTTACTCGACCTAGATATTTTCGAATGAGAAACCTTGATCTGAAGACACATGATATATATATTTTTTTACAATGGTGCATCGGCCGGGAACGAAATTGAATTATGATAAATACAGAAGATTATTATTGATTGCGAAGATTTTTAAAGGTAGTGTCTCCGAAGATTTTTAAAGGTAAGAGTTTTATAATTTTATTTTGATGTGTTAATTATGGCTGACCTAGAAAAGCTAAAGAAAAACAGAACAATTTTAAGAAGTTCTGTCACGAAATTGATAAATAATATAGAGACTATATTAAAAAATATTAAATTACCAAATATTATTAAATAATATTAATTAAAAATATTAAATTACTATATTAAATTACCGTTAATATTGATTCTCTTGAAGAATCTGTTAACCAATTAAAAATTAAATCATGTAATTTAGATGAAATAAATGAAAAAATAGAACCACTTTTGAATTTAGACGAATATGAGAATGAAATGAATACAGTATATGACTATGCAGACAAAATATCCTTAACGAATTTTCGCGCTGAAAAGAAACTTAAAGAAAATAAAAACATTATTCCTTTGAACAATAGTTCGGTTAATGATTCTACCCCCAATAATGAAAATAAATTTGTGAAACTTCCAAAATTGAACATACAGAAATTTTATGGCGATTGCACGCAATTCACCAACTTTTGGAATACTTTTAAAGTATCGATAAATGATAATAATTCACAGACAAAAATTGAAAAATACAATTATTTGCGAAGTTACTTAGTTTCATCTGCTTTAAACGCCATAGAAGGCTTAGAAGTTTCGGAATCAAATTATGATGTAGCACTTAAAATTCTTGAAAGTAGGTTTGGGAATAAAGAGATGATAATCAATCACCATTTAAATAAATTGTTAAACTTATCACCGGTTTATAAATCTAGTGATACTTCAAAATTACAGAAACTTCATGATGATATTGAAATTAATGTAAGATCGTTGACCACTTTGGGACTCGAACCACAGGCTTACAGCTCTATGCTTTTAGCCGTAGTTTTGAAATTGCTACCATCAGATTTAAATTTGGAATTTAACAAGCAAAACATTAAATCTTCATGCAACCCTGATATAAACAAATTACTAAATTTCTTGCAAACCGAAATTAAAAGTCGCGAATTGGCTTTTTCATTTTCAAAATCAAATAGATTAGAAGTAAACAAACAAAAATTTACGAAATCTCCTAAAAGAGAACTAAACTTTTCATCCGCGCATGAATTAATGACTACAGTTTCAGACAAAAAGAACACAGAGAAACAAAGTTGCATCTTTTGTAAAAGTAATCATTTGTCAGAAATATGAAATGTTTTTGATCTTGATAAAAAAAAAAATATTTTGAAATCGCAAGGTAGATGTTACCTCTGCCTTTTGCCAAAACACCGGATCAAGGACTGTGTTTCTAAGATACGATGTACGACATGTCAGGGTAGACATAACAGAGCTATTTGTAAACAATCTAATTCACCAAATAAAACAAGTTGTATAGATAAAAATTTGGAAACAGCGAATGCACAAAATGAAACAACTAATGAAATTATTTCGGCTATTTTGTGTATTGGAAAGAACTGAATTTTCTTGCAAACTTGCTGTGCGAAAGTAAAAAATAAAAACAAAGAAGTTTCTGTTCGATTATTATTGGATACTGCTGCAATGCGAACCTTTTTAACTCGAGAAATTGCTGATAAATTACAACTTAAAATATTGAGAAAGGAAAAATTATCGGTATTCACATTCGGAAGTAAAATCCCAATTGAGAAAAAATATGATGTTGTTAAACTTAAATTAGAAAATAAACATTTTTCGAAGTCTAATTTAGAAATAGAAGCATTGGTAACAGACGAAATATCTGGATCTGATATCCCTCCCCCAGAAGTAAAAGAATTTGGTGAAATGAGTATTTTACAGAATTTAACCCTTGCTGACTCACCACAATGTCAAGACCCTATTTCCCTTCTAATAGGAGTCGATTACTATTATGATATAGTAACAGGTAATATAAAACATTTAAACAAAAATCTTGTTGCTGTTGAAACCATCTTAGGCTGGTGCCTCCAAGGTAGAAAAAGCGAAAAGCAATCTTCATTGATTTTAAACGTAATTATTGAAGAACACTTAATTTCTGATCAAATAAAAAAATTTTGGGATCTTGAAACTTCAGGACTTATTAATATTAAACAAGATTCTGACCCTTTTGAAAATGAAATCATGAAAAATTTTGAACGCGATATTAAATATGAAAACAAAAGATATAAAGTTAAATTGCCCTGGAAACTGGAGAAAGGGGGTCTGGATGATAACAGAAAAATTGCAGAATCTCGATTAGTTAAATTAAATAGAAGATTTGTTAGAAATCCCCAGTTGTTTTTTGAATATAAAGATGTATTAAATGATTATTTAAAACAGGGAATCGTAGAATTAGTTCCTAATTCAGAAGATAAGGGGCATGTTGAATTTTATTTACCTCACAGAGAAGTGATAAGAAGAGACCGCGTAACAAGTAAATTAAGGATTGTGTTTGATGCATCAGCTCATGATTTAAATTCACAATCTCTCAACAACTGTCTTCACCCAGGTCCGAATTTGTACCCTGAAATTTTTGATATTTTGTTACGATTTCGATTAAATCCAATTGCCTTTACAACCGATATAAAACAAGCGTTTTTGCAGATATTAGTAGATGAAGAAGACAGAGATGTATCTCGATTTTTGTTTTCAGAAGACCCTTTTGATGAATCTAACCTTCCTCAAATATATAGATTTACTAGAGTTTTATTTGGGGTAAATTGTAGTCCATTTTTGTTAGCAGCCACAATAAAACACCACTTAAAGAAATATATAAAAAAATATCCAGAAACTGTCGAGTTTTTAAATGAAAATATTTATGTAGATGATGTAATTGTAAGTCAATCTTCTGTCGAGCAAGCTTTATCCACTACATTAGAGTCTATAGCTATTTTTAAAAAAGCTAGTATGACATTACATAAGTGGCACACTAATTCAAAATCCTTAAAAGAATTATGGAAAAAAAACGATGTAATTTCCAGTCATAATTTGGAAACATCTGAAACAGAAAATGTTCCTTACAAAGTTTTAGGAATAGCATGGAACAGTCTAAACGATTTTTTGTATTTTGACACTCGTGAATTAGCAGCGTTTGCTTCTAAAAGAATTGACACAAAGAGGTATATTTTGCAAGTTTTGGGTCGAGTGTTTGATCCTATTGGATTTTTAGGACCCTTCACATTAAGAATAAAATGTTTGCTGCAAAAAATTTGGTCATTAGGCATAGATTGGGATGAGGCCATCCCAAAAGATTTAATCTCTCTTTGGAAAGACTGGTGTAGTGAAATTCCTCAAATATCTGAATTGTCTATTCCTCGACATTATTTTTTCGAAATTCCAAACGAGAAAATTGCCAATTTGCAGTTGCATTTATTTTCCGATGCAAGTACAATAGCCTTTGGCACAATTGCCTATTTACGTGTATCGATCTCTGAAAAAGACATTCGAACAGTTTTCGTAGCTTCTAAAAACAGAGTGGCTCCTTTAAAAACTCTCACTTTACCAAGACTGGAATTGATGGCTGCATTATGTTCAGCAAAATTAAGCTGCAGCATTTTGAAGGCGCTACATCTAAAAATTCCATGCATTTATTGGACGGACTCAAAAATTACATACTTTTGGATTAAAGGATTACCTGAAAAATTCAAACCATTTGTGCGGAATCGTGTAACAATTTGGAAAAAGTAATAAGAACAACTGCTTGGGTAAAAAGATTTGTAATAAAGCTGAAAAAATCTACTGAAGTTAGCGGTCCACTAACAACTGAAGAATTACTAGAAGCTGAAAAATACTTAATACGAAGTGAACAGAAACAATTTTTTAAAGAAGAATTTGAGTCTCTTAGAAATAATAATTCAGTAGAAAAGAATTCATCCTTATTCAACTTTGTTCCATTTATAGATGAATCAGAAATCATACGTTTAGGAAAAAGACTAGAATTTGGTGATCTTCCAACAGAAGAAAAACATCCAATCATTTTACCTAGACATTCCTGGTTAACGACGCTGATTGTACGTGAAGATCATGAAAAGATGATGCATGCAGGAATTGCTCACACTTTGACAAAAGTTAGATCTCGATATTGGATTCCGAAAGGAAGACAGTTAGTGAAAAGTCTCATTAAAAAGTGCCTCATTTGTCAAAAATATCTTTGTAAACCTGCAGACCAAATCACAGCCCCTCTCCCTAAAGATAGAGTGAATGAAGCTCCCCCATTTTCAATTTGTGGTTTAGATTTTGCGGGACTTATTTACGTGAAAAACTTCGGTGAAATTAAGAAATATTACATTGTCTTATTCACTTGCGGAGTTACCAGAGCTTTGCATCTAGAACTTGTTACCGACATGACTACAGATTCTTTCCTCCTTGCTTTTAGAAGATTCTTAGCTCGAAGAGGAAATTGTAAAGTCATTTATTCAGATAACGCGAAGACTTTTAAAAAAGCTAAACAAGAAGTCGATAATTTATACGACGTCATTTCCAACAATCTCTTTTTGAAATTTCTTGCAAGAGAAAGAATCGTTTGGAAAAATATCATTGAAAGAGCTGCATGGTGGGGAGGCTTCTACGAAAGACTTGTGAAATCAGTCAAGGAGTGTTTACGAAAGATTACTGGAAAAGCTCTATTGAGCAATGAAGAAATGTCGACACTACTGGTTGAAGTAGAAGCTATCCTCAACTTGCATCCTTTGACATATGTGTATAACGAATATGATGAACCTCTTCCTCTCACTCCAATGGATTTTTTGAATTTTGGTAAAGAACTTTCACTTCCTATTAACTTTTTCGATGTAATTGAAAATGGTTCAAAAAGATCGGCACTTCTCAAAAGAAAAAGATACCAATCATTACTACTAAAACAACTTTGGTCGAAGTGGAAAAAACAATATCTTCTAGATTTAAGAACATTCCATTCATCGAAAAATCCCAATTCACATACACCACTAAAAGTGGGTGATGTTGTCTTGATCGAAGGCGATATAAAAAATAAACTTCTCTGGAAACTTGGCAGAATTCAGAGAGCGATTCCAGGTAGAGACAACAACATTCGCTCATATGAAATAAAGACAGCCAATGGAGTGCTGAAAAGATCCGTCCAACATTTATTTCCATTAGAAATTATGGACTGATGAACATTAATAGACTTTCTTTCTTTTTTTTTTTTATCTCTTTTAGAACTCTAAAAGTTTTCTTTCTTTTTAGTTATGCAGTATTATTTGAAGCTTAACATAAGTAAGTATATTAAATGTTTGAAAAAAAAAAAGGTCATTTTTATCGTGCTTATTGCAGGTAATATTTTTCGTTTACTATATTGTTTGAATTTTATACTTTTTTGTTTATAATTAATTGATTTTGTTAGATGTGTTTAGAATTAATTGATATTTTGAAATTGATATTTGTATTTGAAACTGATATTTGCATTTGAATTTTGAAATTGTATCAGATTTCTGAACCACTGATATGAAAATTTTATTAGATTATTGAAAATACTGATATGAAATTTTTTTTTATTTTCATAATAGAATTTATTGATGAACTCTGTAAAAGTTCAGGTGGGGAGTGTGAAGAAAAAGAATTGCAGTTAGATGGCGCTACGCGCTATGCAATTTCTTTGACTTCAACTTCCACTTTTAGAACACTCTGAAGTTTGTAAACAGAGTGTAGACGATTTTCGTTTTTGATTCGAATGTTTTGATTTAGATAAAAGATGTGACAATTAATTTGAGAAAAGATATGAATCGGAGCATTGTGTCTCCAAGATGATTTAAAGTTGTGTAAATATGTACAAAGAACTGTAAATACCTATTTTTATCTCATTAAATAATTAGTTAAAGAAACGTTCGAAGAAGATTTCTTCAGTTTCGATTTCACTTATGATATACATTGGGAATTAATACGATAGATTATTCCTTTGAATTTAGAATGTTTTTATAGATTATTTATGATTACATATTCGAAACATGATTTACTCGACCTAGATATTTTCGAACGAGAAACCTTGATTTGAAGACACATGATATATATATTTTTTTACAACGGTCCCCTATGGAGATTCGGGAAAAAATCTTCACGGAAATCTATGACTTGTACTATTATATTTATATAGTAAGAGATTCGGTATTCCTCATGTATTTGTCTAGATATTTAACAAAATGTCTAAAATCGAAAGTGGACGTTCATCAATGTCCAGGTAGTGTATAACATATGAAAATAAAACGTATATTAATAAAACATATGTATCAAATCTTAATTCATCTCCTGTTTAAATGTTAGAAATAATATTATGTTGGTTCATAAAAAACTATGGCTCCAAAAAAAAAATGAAAAATGAAATAGGTTTTTAAACTCTCATCTGAAGCACATAATACTTTTCAGGAAAAGAAATCCCCCAAGTGTGTTACAAACAAATGCGAAGTATACATAGGTAAATTATTTTTTACGTATATAGAACAGTCTCAAAATTACATTGGAAGTTAAAATTTTTCAAGTCTGCAAATGTACAGTAAAATACTTAAAATTGCTGAAATATGTTCTCTCGCAGCATACGAAAGTATACTCCACGATATTTTTAAACGTAACCGAGTTATATTTTAAAAGAATGTTCCAGCCTTTAAGCAAGTATAATAGATTTATCTTATTCCTTCTCTGATATGGAATTTAAAGCGAAAGAAATTTAATTTGAAATGAAAGTATATTTCCTACAAATAAAATACTTGTGAGGTATGTGCTCAATTTTAAATTTTCATATTTTTAAATAATAAATTTTTTATTCTTCAAAATATTTCAAAGTATAAAATTTTGCGCTTATATATTTGAAGTGTTAGGAGTGTTAGAACGCAGTGAAAAATTAGAATTAACTCTCTAGCCCTCTCTTTATATATATATATATATATATATACAATTTTACATATATAATAAAAATAACTTAACTGAATGCTAAAAACGAACAAAAATAAGTAGTGAAAACTGAATATGTATAACAATAAACTATAAATAACCTGCAGAATCATCAAAGGAGTTTGCAGATTAATTCATAGTGAGCATTTGTTTATTTCATCTAATTTTGTCGGCTTTAGGCCTAAGATGACAACATTTTGCTACTAATAAACATATCATAGCTAACAAAAATTAACCAAAATATTAAATATAAGATAGGAAAACATAAATAAATTAAGAGAATGTAATATTTGAATGATAAAATGCAATCTAACAAGAAATCTGACTTACTAATGTAGGGAGTGTTACGATGTAGAATGATTTAAGAAGACAGAAGCATAAGCATTGTAAATTAACTTAAAAATCAGATATTTAATAAAGATGATTGTGTTACTGCTATGTGGTGGAAAAATAAAACTGAAATTTATCAAAGATATTGTGCTTCCATTTATCGATAAAAATTGAAATGAAATAATGAACTCCAAGTAATAATCATTTATAATAGAATTAAAAATATTAAATATCATAAAATATAGAAATGAAGATAAAAAATATATCAGAAAAATCTTAAAGAATGACTGAGTAAAACATGTATAAAGAGTTGATTTTTTAAAAATACTTATAAAAAATGATAAATAAAATTACTAAATGAATATTATTTAAAACTAGTGAGGATTATTTCATGATAGTAAATTAAGGCCTTTTATTAGGTACGAATATGTGAAGCCCCACCAGTGGCCGAGTGGTTCTGACCTCTCAACTGGTAGACGGCAGGTGCTGGGTACGAACCCAATCGCGGCTGTCGGCCTAACCGTTCGGAGTTTTCGTGGTTTTCTTCGAACCTTGCGTAAATACGGGTTAGGTTCCCTTAGAAAGACCCCCACGAAGGGCACCCCCCCTGGGCCTATATCCCTAGTGTAGATAATCGGCCGACAAAAATACACCAACACCAACGGATATGTGAAATATTTATGAAAAATGGTTATGTAAAACACATAAAAACCGAACTACCGAACTCCCTGTATCTATTTCAGGTTTTAAGGTTTTTTTCAGCATTCCATACCTCTACCCATAACAATGATACTTTATATATATATATATTTGTTTTTTGATAAATATAATACATATTATAATATTAGTATATATACATATTATTATATATACATATTATTATATAGTTCATAATACATATTATGTACGTCTATCCCTTTAATTAATTAATTTATATTCATTATTGCTTTTCTATAATATTGTGTTTTTTTATAATTTTTCAGTAATTCACAATCTGGACATTATAATATTGTTTTAGATTTTTTAATTTTTTACATACATATTATATGCTCGTACTGGTAGAAAGAAGAAAAAGAATTTTAAGAATTAATGGAAGCTGAGCTAAAAAACAGAATAACCATAAGTCAATGTTAATTATATTAAGCTGAATATATTGGGATGTATAAATTGTGACGTACATAAATGATTGAAACGATAACTATGATTAAGTAGAATATTTCTATAAACTGAGATATGTAAACAAAATTGAAGTTAGTTGAATTTATTGCAGGAAATGAAAATCATAATTTTCTTTTTTTATACCTTGAACGTTAGGTTAAAATAATAACAATTATTTCAAATGAAAATCAAATTTCAATTTTTTTAAGCTTATAGGCGTAAATGCCAACCTAGTGAAAAAGATTTCTTGCCGGGAATACAAACCGCGTCATCAGTATAGCGCACTGACTTTCTACCGACTGAACCACATGGAACGACACCCAGCCTGGAACTTTTCATTATTACTTGTTCGATAGGCTACAAGCGTAGCACAAGATGGAATATATTGTGTGAGCCACCGAAATAGGGCAAACACGAAACTCAAATAGAACCAGTATCGATGAATATACAGGGTGTCCAGCAAATAACACCTTGATTTCAAAATTAAATTTCTCAAAGACAAAGATCGATAGTAATATGCGGTAAACGGTTTTTTCATTGGGTAAACTGTAAAAATCTTATACAGAAATTTCAAACAGTGAATATTTTGAAAAAATTGCGTTCTGATTGCATAGAATGCTTTTATTTGACATTTTTCTTGTTTAAGATTGCCTGCAGAGAAATAATTTTTCAGCTTGTACAGTGCAATATTTTAAAGATTTTTCGAAGTAAATTTTTAGAATTTCGAAATTTCAAAAATTTAATTAAAAAAACTATGAAATGTGGTACTTTAAACTGAAAAACACATTCTCTGGCAGCAATCTTGAGCAAGAAAAATGTCAAATCAAAGCATTCTTTACAATCAGAACACAATCTTTTCAAAATATTTACCGTTCGAAACTTTTGTATAAGATTTTTACAGCTTACCTGATAAACAAACCGTTTACTGCATAATTCTATTGATCTTTGTTTTTGAGAAATTTAATTTTGAAATCAGGGTGTTATTTGCTGGATACCCTGCATTAATACGTGAAAATTACGTGTGAGAAGTTCCAGGCTGGGTGCCGTTTCATGTGGTTCAGTCGATAGAACGTCAGTGCGCTATACTGATGGCCCAAGTTCGATTCCGGGTATCGAATCTTTTTCACTAGGTTGGCATTTACGCCTATAAGCAATTTGAAATTTGATTTTCATTTGAAATATTGTATTCAAGGCGAATTTTCTCTCTGGAATAATTTTCAGGTATTAATAACAATTATAACAACAATCTTTTAGTACTCCATAAATATTAATTTTATTTTTCACAAAGGATTTAAAAATTGATTGATCTGTGCATTTTTATAATTTAAATATCAAATAGCATCAAAGGTTTTAGGTAAAAAGATTTGGATTTTTTTCCCAATACCGAAAAAAATACGCAATTTGCATTGACAACCTGCCTATCTAGTTAAAAAAATTCTACATTTAAACACCACGTCTCTCTTAAATACCTGAGTAAATTTTTGGCAGAATACAGAAACAAACACGAAGCAAAATCATACTGCTACATATACGAAAGCTTCAAAACTGCGGAACAAAAGTTAAACGTGATACATGCAATTACAACAAGTTTGATGTATCAATCCAAAACTTCCTTCTATCTCATACATCTTATTATTTAAAAAAAATCCCAGTCGGCAGGGCCTATAGGCGGAGGTAGATTTAAAAGAGTGCTCATTTCAACAATATATATATACATATATGATTACAGATAAACCCAGTTTAATAACTTCATTTGGCTGTTTATGAAAAATTTTTAATTTCATTTTTCTGCAAAAACTGGTTTTATCAGAATCATCTTAAGAAAAATTCAGCTAAAATGCCCATTTTGACAACATATTTTGTAATAAATTCTGAATTTATTAAAAAATCGACCAAAACAGTACATTATGCAGTTCCTAAATAACAAAAAAACTGTCAGATGAATGCATTTGAGAAAAAAATTGAATTTAAAAATGATTCATAAAATAACCGATTTGTTGTTTGAATACATCCTTAATTCTTTAATCAAGATTGCTTCGGAAAATTTTGTGCGAAATACTCACATTGACAGCATTTTTAAAAATATATTCTATCTTTAGAAAAAAACTGGCCAATGCGTCACAGTATATGGTTCCTAAATAAGAGGATCTGTAAATTGGGTGCGTTTGAGAGCGAAAATGGATTTTAAAACGAGCCATAAAAAACGTAATTTGCTATGTGAAAACTTTCATAAATTTTCAAATCACAAAGACTTCGGGAAATTCTGTTCAAAATACCCTTTTCGGTAGCCTTTTTCGAAATATATTCTGTCTTTATCAAAAAAACTATCAATGCGTTACATTATATAGTTCTTAAACAAGAGGATCTGTAAATTGGATGCGTTTGAGAGCAAAAATGGATTTAAAAACGAGTCAGAAAAAAACGCAATTTCTTATTTGAACACTTCCTTAAATTTTCAGTCACGATGATTTCGGAAAATTCTGTTAAAAATACCCTTTTTGGTAGTCTTTTTTGAAATGTATTCCATCTTTATCAAAAAACCGACCGATGCATCACATTATATAGTTCCTAAATAAGAGGATCTGCAAATTGGATGCGTTTGAGAACAAAAATGGATCTAAAAACGAGTCAGAAAAAAGCACAATTTCTTTTTTGAATACTTCCTTAAATTTTCAGTTCCGATGACTTTGGGAAATTCTGTTCAAAATACCCTTTTTGGTAGCCTTTTTTTGAAATATATTCTGTCTTTATCAAAAAATTGACCAATGCGTCACTTTGTACAGTTTCTAAATAAGAGTGTAACGGTAAACACACGTCGGGTGTCATTTGTAACAGTTGGGTGCTCGTACTGGGTGTTAAATGCAGACATAACTCAGTGCATAAGATAAAAAACAGTTTATTAAAAACGATAAGGGCTCAAGGGGAGTGGAGCAAGTCTGTAATTTTCACAACTGAGAATAGTACTAAAAGATTAAACTCATACTCACAGCTCCGGAACTAGCTCAATCGGGGCACCTCTGATTACTTCTCAGCTATCTTTCGGCTAAGCTGCTAGATAAAATCTTATTAGACAGCCCGTGGCTGTATATATTTCTTTATTAACTTTGAGATGATCAACGTAATTACTATTAAATTCTTACCACTGGCCAACTTCTCGAGTAAAATTCCAAAACCGCTTAGCAACTCACTGGAGGCTCGCTAACACTCGATACCGCTTGCTCTGGATCAATCAACGGAGCTAGACACATTCTGCTAGACACCAGCGGGAAATAGCCGCTAGAGACACACTTCGCTGGCTAATATCGCTAGACACACTCTGCTGGCTAACGTCGCCAGAGACACACTCAGTCGGCCAACGCCGCCAGAGACACACCACACACACTCAAACTCCAAGCTTTTATATGTTACAAATTGAGATACTTAAAATTTACATATTACTACTAACCGCGACCTAACTGTAGAATCCGAAAGAGAACCACACGCTCGAGTAAATTAAAGTAAAAGAGACGATAGATGTCGCTTTCACGCTTACAAATGTTAAATTATTGATGTCACGATCTCAGAAATACTAGAGTGCCTTTATGACAAAGGTCACTCCCTCACAAGAGGATCTACCATTTGGATGCGTTTAAAATCAAAAATGCATTTAAAAATGAGTCAGATTATAAGCAGTTTGGATTTGAGGTTTTTTTTCCTCCAACTCCTATTTTTGTTTAATTTTTGCTATACGAATTGGTCCTATGAATAACTTGTCAATATAAAAGTTGTAGATATTTTTGAGAAGATGTAAAATAAATTTAATCAGATTTGATATTTTAAAAATTGACGCAGTTATGGATTTTTCTCTTTTTTCACCGCCCTTTTTCTTTTCGTTTTTAATTTTTTCATCGGTAAAAGTTGGTCCTATCAAAAACTTGTAAATACAAAATTTTTAGATAATTTTAAGAACATTTACAAAAAAATTAGTTGGACTTGATATATTGAAAATTGATGAAGTTATGAATTTTTTTCTCTCAAAACCCCTGTTTTTTTCGTCCCTTGAGCCCACTTCTAAATTTATCAAAATTCTGTCATGCATAAACTTTTGGCCCATTTTTAAGAAGTATTATAAACTTTAAACCGATTCGATATCTACTTTAATTAAGAAGTTATGGCCTTTTTTCGGTTTTCACAAAAACGCCCCCTATTCCGACCCCTTTGGTCCGATTTTTGCCCATTAACGAACTTAGCCGAGATTTTATCCCCTTTGATTTTATATACCAGTTTGGAGGAGATTGGTGAAGAATTATAGAAGTTATCGTGTCCATAAAAAAGTGAGATATATATTTATATAGAAGATAGATAGATAGATAGATAAACTGGTGCGATTGCAATAGGTAGTATTTCATACGAAATCTACCTAAAAATAGTTACACATGTTAATACTGCAATGCTGTTAGTTCAATACTATATTAACTTTGACTGCTATCTTAAATTTCTTCTTCAGTCGATTAATCTCAATGAAAACGAGTTAAATCCAATCGTGATATTTAGTAAAATCGATAGTTTTTCATTAGTCTGCTGTACAACAGATGACTGCGAATAGCCTTTTTATCAAGTAAGTCCCCCTCACTGCACGTTCTGCCGGTGGTCAACAGAACTGTGATAAATCAGTCACAGTGCCCTTATCTGAAGGAATAGTTTCACATTCAAGGAGAATCTGAAAAATATAGCCGAAAAAAAGGAAAGAAAGAAAAAAAATGGTTTAAATCTGCGCGAAAACTTTATGCACTTTTCAATGGTATAATAAAAAAATGTTTAAAAACAGCTATTATAATACCTTCCTTCCGGTAGATTTTTTTTTTTTTAATTCAAGGAGACACGGCTGGCCATAATAAAAAAAAATACATACACAAAATGGTTGGATCAGTTCTATGTATAAATGTATACACTTATTAATGGTACAATAAAAAAATGAAACAGACATTGCTGCTATAGTGCTCCCTTTCGGCAGATTTTTCTAAATTTCAGTGAGGACTTACTGATCTCAGCCAAAAATATACATAAAAATTGTCGTTCAATTCTATGCATAACTTCATACACTTTTTGGTGATACAATAAAGAAAATGACACAAAAATTGCTATTACAGCGTCCCCTTTCGAAATTTTTCTTTAATTCAGGGAGGACCTGCTACTTCTGTCAAAAATATGCAAAAAAGATTTGATTGAATTCTTGAATAACTTCATACACTTTTTGATGGTTCAATAATAAAAATGACACAGACATCTGCTGTGTTTAATGGGGGAACGTTTCTAACGACGTTCCGAAACAAGAAATTAAAGTGCGTGATCGTATTTTATTAGTACACTGCAATGTTTTGGCCGCAAGCGACCACAACACATGACGTAATATAGATCAAAAAACTTTATGGAATAATATGTGCCATATTCACTGAAAAATATAATTGAAAAAAAAAAATCAAAATAGAGCTTACCTGTTTAAGCTTGTATTAAGAGATGAGCGGAAATACGCAAATGAATAATCTCAGAAGACTTACTCTTAAAGAAAAATTTCTTTGTTTATTTTTTTATAAAGATGGACGAATATAATTCTTTGAGAAATAATATTACTTTTGGCAAGAAGACAGCTCTCTTTTTTTTTAGAGCGAGGCGTGGAAGGCACAATTTTTTTTACTTGTACAAAATTTTAAAGATAAGTAGAAGCTCTCATATCAAATAATTATGCCTTTTCTTAAATTCTCTTGGAGATTAAGGGGCAACAAATTAACATAACACGAAGAAGTGGTCCATCCTGTATATAACATACAATGTAAGGCTAACGGAATATTCTAAGAGAAGAATTGTTTCAACAATTTTAAAAAATAATATTCCTTCAAGAAAATTCTGCATTCTCAAAATCGAAACATATTTTCATCATATGAAATTTTCTTTTTTTCAAAACGAAAGTTGTATTTTTTCTTGACGAACAAATCCTTGTATATTTCCACGGAGGGAAAACAGTCTCTCCTTGTGTTTTAAATAATTCCATTTTTTTTTTGTATTTAACAATGCTGAACGTTAGTCGTAAAAAACCGAACAAATCATTTCTATTAAAATCGCACACATTATTTTTGCAGGTATTTATTATCGTAGAACTGCCGACGACTGCCCTGCACCAACTCGAAACTGCATCCCTTCTCAACTGCTCTCATCTCAACTGCCTAAACGACCGGGGCCGCTCCGAAAAGAAGGCGTGGGGGTTGCCATAAAAATAAAAATACGCCAACTGGCGAGGCAAAAGGAAGTGGCGAAAAATAGAGAGGCCAAGCGCATCGCTACGGATATGGAAACAGAATTTTGAGAATGAACTTCTATATCAGCAGAACGATGCGGAGACAAAACTTGATACCAGGACGCAGTAACTTTTAAATAACGTAACAGAAGAATAGTACCTGATAGGACAACAGGAGGAGTCATAAAACGGAAGTCGACACCCCATCGAACATTCGAGAATAGACGGGAAACCTCCAAAACCGGAAGGAACAAAATTTTTAACTGATTTCAACATTTGAAATCAACAAAAAGTTAGGTAATAAAAATAACTTTACAGGGGAGATTAAAAAAAGCGAGAATTTAAGATAATTTTTAGAATGCGAAATATATAATAAATGAATAAAGATAAAACCAAAAAATAGACGATAAATTAAATTAAATAAAAAATATGGCAGTGGTTAAGAGTAACCACAACAACATCGTTATTACGATGCCTGCTTTTGCGGTTATTTTTTCAAATTCAAGGAAGAGTAACTTATTATGGCCAAAAATATTTGTTCATTTCAAAGCATGAATTCATACACTTTTAGATGGCACAATAATGAAAATGACACTATAACCGTTGTTACAGCGCTCCCTTTTGGTAGAATATTTCTAAATTGATGGAGGACATGTAAGCCAGAGCAAACATGTAATGCATAACCTTATACACTTTTCGACACTTCAAAGGCAACAAACGTACAAACAGACATACATTTTGTAAAGCATATGTTTAGGGATCTCTGACTCCTAAAATGTGTAAATTCGTTGAAAACTGGAAGTCCAAATAATTTCGGTTTCAATACTTTGTTCCACTAAAAAATAGAAAAAAAGTAAACAAAAAAAAGTAAAAAAAAAAAGTAAAAAAAAAAAGATCTGATGCCCATAAACACCTCCATAAGTAAATTATTTATCACTGTGATAATGCATTTTGTTTGGTATGAAAATAAAGTTAAAAGTCTCCGCAACTGAAAGAGTTTCCGAAAACAAAACAATTTACGTGTTGCATTTTTATAATCATAGACTTTTTATCGTGTGATTAATACCTATAAGTGGTCAATTTATCTGCATCGACATCCGTCTTGAGAGTTTAATGTGACTTATACACCATTCAATATAAAACCGTACATTAGTGGAAGTTAATAATAAGGGTAAATTAATCAATTAAATAACCAGTGTTTTTAAAAAGAAATTTCAATTAATTTTTTTTTTTTTTTTTTTTTTTTTTTTTTTTTTTTTTTTTTTTGCATTTTTTGCATTTTTTACAATTTTTTTAATCTTTTAACACCTACTTATCAAACAGAATTTCTTTTTCTAATGAAATCGGAAAAAAATAATCGATTTAAATAATCCGAAATTTATAATAAAAATTTAATCGTGTGAATAATAAGTTATGATTGACCAAAACTCGTCGGGCGTATTACTTACGGACAAATCAGGGAAGCTGTTAAATGTTGGTAAAAACGATTTCCACTTCAAATGTGTCGCTTCAAGGACTGAAAAATCACAATATGTTTCAGAATGATCCTTGTCTGGGTCATATAAATTAATTGCATAATAATACTCAGGGTTCTCACTGTTGCTCTTTATTACGCCAAATTTAAACGCAATTCTTCATTTAGCGAGAAAACAAGCGATTCGATTCTCCAAATTGCTAGTGATCAGTTATTGCTTTTTCTTTCTTTTATTTTTCGTTTTTCATACATATGCATATATACATATTTTTAATGTTTTGCAGCAGATAGTTAAAATTAGTTTAACAACAACCGTTCTCGCAGTTATAAAAACTTATGTTATTTTAGAACATATTAAAAAAGGGGGGGTATACATTAAAGTATTAGAGACAATTTTTTAGTGGTACATGGCTAATCTATTTTGTTAATACTTTTTTCTTTTGGCGAATGATTTTCATATTTAATTAGTCAAATTACTAACGTTAGTCAAATGTCATCGAGATCACTGCTAATACTTCATTTTCTTACCCTTATTTATTGGAATATTGAACGAAATATTTTTCTCATGTAATATAAATATCCGTTACACAGTGTTTTTTTTTAAACTCCAAACAACGATTCTTGCATTTTTGCAGCGCATTTGTGCAAGACTTGCAAAGCAAAAATATCCGCTATGTGGGCGTGTGCGTTGTGTATTTTCTAAAATTTAATACTAAAACAGAAGATTGAAAGCTAATTAAAAAATATAAGTATTGTCTGGACTTATGAATGTATTTGATGAATATATGAATGTATTTTTTCCAAACAACGATTTTATCTTAGATATTTTTCCATTGAAATTCAATAATTCTGTAAAAAAACAAAATATTAATTTTTTTGATTTTAAACACACAGGGATTCATTTTTGTATGTTTATGGAAGACTTTTTTTTATATTTTAGATAGTTTATTGAGCATGGAATTTTTTTCTTTTTCTCTTAAGAAAGATTAAATGATTAATCTATATTCAGAAAGTTTCATGATTACTGTTAAAGTTTATCTATTTTATCCATTTATCATGTTAAAAAAAGTGTACCAAAACGTGATTAAAAGGTATTATTTAAAAAAAATTCCACGCAGTAGATTAAATTTGCTGAAAGTTATTATAAAATAAAATTTTAAACATTAAATCTATTTATCTAAATACATATAATGAATTATCCTCTTACAGTTTTAACAAAGCGTAAAGCATATATCAGTTAATGTACACGAAATATTATGCATTTAACATACATAATAATATGTATGCATATAAATGAAAATAAAATGTCTTTTTTTAATTATAATACAGCATATTTTCAAAAATAAAATTTTAAGTAAAATAAAGTATATTTTCCATCTATTCTGAAAGTGATAGTTTAATTAAATGGAAAACTTTTACTCTTTCCATTAATCAAACCTTTTTTCGTTATAGTTATGAACTATGGAGATGGAAACGGTTGTATTAACTCAAACAATTTTTCAGTCATAGCCGCTTGGGTAATAACGCATACATTCGGAAAATAACTTAATTTCTTAAAAATATTTCTGTCGGTTATTCTCGGCAAATGTCCTTCAAGATGCGAGTATGAATAATTCCCGTTAATTAAAATATTTCGGTGTAAAGAAGATAATTTTTTTATATGTGTTGCTATGAAAATTTAAATTAAGAATTTCTTCATTTTAAAAAATTTCGAATTTGCTTATACATATGTGTATATAAATTTCCCTCTGTCTTTTGAGCAACATTTGGCGTATAAGAAATAAAAAACATTAGCCAAATTAAAAAATATGTTAGCACAATGGATTTGGTGTAAACCACTGAATAACCTATTTTTAACTTTTTAATGTATTCTTTTTTTTTCAATGTGTCCTTTTTTTTCAATACCATATTTTTTTGTCATCGCTTAGAAAATAGGAATTCTAATATAAACTACTCATACTATACAAACTATACAATTATAACTACAAAAACTATTACAAATAAGTGCATTCTAAAGGTTGCCTTAATGTATAAATGTTTCAAAAATTCTTTTAGCGGTAAATTGCTATGAGATTTTGACTATAACCGACAGAAAAAATTGAAGATTGGCCATTGATATAATTTGCAGTATTGTAAATGAGAAATGCAACGCCGATTTTCAGCAAAACGTTTCACAATTTGGCGATAGATGCGAGTAACAATAGTTGTACTTTTTACTGGCGCATAGATAGTGATAAACTGACAATAGAGAAAAGGTTATCGTATAATCTTTTCTGTATCTCGGCTGTTGCTAAACTGATTTTGTATTGAATCAGAATCCCTATAAATAATATGTAAAATGCATGGTGTGATTGCTGGTGAAAAGTGACATCAGTTATATAGTAACGTGGATAAAAATCTCTGTTATAACTACACACACTAAAAGAAAGAATGAATGAAACTGAATACTCCCAATTTGGAGAGTCTGATTTTTCATTTACTCTCCAAATAAAGCATTTTGGCGCAATTTGGCGCAATGGTGGGCGGCTTCGAGAGATTATACATGCATACATATCTTTATATATAAAAATCTTCTGTGCGTGTGTATGTAATTGAACTCCTCCTAAACGACTTGACCGATTTTGATGAAATTTTGTGTGTGCGTTCCAGTAGATTCGAGAATGGTTTAGATTCACATTTCGTCGAAATTGATTCAGTACTTTTATAGAAATTAGACAAAAATTTATAGTTAGTGATTTTTCACTAATTAAAAGTGCTATATACATTAAAGAAAGTCAGAATTTCGTATTAATCACAGCACAAAAAATCTACCGAACCAAAAATCTTGAAAATTTAGGCAAAAATATTTCTTTTAACATCGAGTGCCGCTAAAAATGGATTTTCGAAAATTCCACCCCTAAGATGAGTAGAAAAAAGAACGAACTTTTAAAAAATTCCAAAAAATCGGCTTTTGTAGTTATTTTTCAACTGATAACATATCTTAGTGCATTTTTTCATGCTGAATCAAACGGTACTAAGCAAATTCGTTTAAATCCAGTAGTTCGTGAAATAATTCACATTTTCCTAATTTGGCGATGTCTTCGGCGCAAAATCCTGAAATTTTCAATGCTCATCTTTATATATAAAAATCTTCTGTGCGTGTGTATGTAATTGAACTCCTCCTAAACGACTGGACCGATTTTAATGAAATTTTGTATGTGTGTTTCAGTGGATTCTAGAATGGTTTAGATTCACATTTCATCGAAATTGATTCAGTACTTTTTTAGTAATTAGGCAAAAACTAATAGTTAGTGATTTTTCGCTAACTAAAAGTGCTATATATATAAAAGAAAGTCTGGATTTCGTATTAATCACAGCACAAAAAATCTACCGAACCAAAAATCTTGAAAATTTAGATAAAAATACTTCTTATAACATCGAGTGCCGCTAAAAATTTATTTTCGAAAATTCCACCCCTAAGATGAGTAGAAAAAAGAACGAACTTTTAAAAAAATCCCTAAAAATCGGCTTTTGTAGTTATTTTTCAACTGATAACATATTTTAGTGCATTTTTTCATGCTGAATCAAACGGTACTAAGCAAATTCGTTTAAATTTAGTAGTTCGTGAGATAATTCACATTTTCCTAATTTGGCGATGTCTTCGGCGCAAAATCCTGAAATTTTCAATGCTCATCTTTATATATAAAAATCTTCTGTGCGTGTGTATGTAATTGAACTCCTCCTAAACGAATGGACCGATTTTGAGGAAATTTTGTGTGTGCGTTCCAGTAGATTCGAGAATGGTTTAGATTCACATTTCGTCGAAATTGATTCAGTACTTTTTTAGTAATTAAGCAAAATCTAATAGTTAGTGATTTTTCACTAATTAAAAGTGCTATATATATATAAAAGAAAGTCTGGATTTCGTATTAATCACAGCACAAAAAAATCTACCGAACCAAAAATCTTGAAAATTGAGGTAAATATACTTCTTATAACATCGAGTGCCGCTAAGAAGGTATTTTCGAAAATTCCCCCACTAAGATGAGTAAAAAAAGGAACGAACTTTTAAAAAAATCCCTAAAAATCCGCTTTTGTAGTTATTTTTCAACTGATAACATATTTTAGTGCATTTTTTCATGCTGAATCAAACGGTACTAAGCAAATTCGTTTAAATCCAGTAGTTCGTCAGATAATTCACATTTTCCTAATTTGGCGATGTCTTCGGCGCAAAAACCTGAAATTTTCAATGCTCATCTTTATATATAAAAATCTTCTGTGCGTGTGTATGTAATTGAACTCCTCCTAAACGACTGGACCGATTTTAATGAAATTTTGTATGTGTGTTCCAGTGGATTCGAGAATGGTTTAGATTCACATTTCATCGAAATTGATTCAGTACTTTTTTAGTAATTAGGCAAAAACTAATTGTTTGTGATTTTTCGGTAATTAAAAGTGTTGAATAAGTTCGACGATTAGAGTGCGGACGGAATATCCGAGCGGTCTAAGGCGGCAGATTTAAGCTATGCTTTTTGAAGAAAGAGGTCGCGTGTTCGAATCCCGCTCCTGACAAACGTGTAATGCTTTACAATGACATTTCCTGTATTATAATTTTTCTTAACCGACTTCAGAAAATCGTTAACTTTTAACTAAAATGAGAAAAATAAACTTTTCTGCCAAAAATTGAACCGAATTCAAAAAATACTGAAGAGTGAAAAATAATTTCCTTACATAATTGTGGTAAGAAATTAAATCAAGAGCGTAGTGTTTATCGCGCGTATTACTATATTTACGTACATTTATTTGATTTTCTGGAGTCGGTGCCAGGAGGACAACGTCTGTCGATGACAGAACAACGTCTGTCGGGTCCGCTAGTATATATATATATATATATATATATATATATATAACCGGGGCTGTTTCAAAATGTAATTCTACTAAGCTAAGTTGCGGAAATACGCATGCTAACTAAAACATTATCTGTGCACTGTGCAGAAAAAGACTAGTTCTTGTAATGCCAAAAAAATCTGTAGCTCTAGAAAAGAATCTGCTCAAATTAAAAATGTCTCACTAATATTTTATTTGTACTTGGGGCTGAAGTTAAATAAAATGTTCACGGATTCTTAGTTTGCGAAGTTGTTCTTAGTTACCTTCAGATTTTTGGATTAACTCCGTAAATTTGTACCTGTTACATAGATTTTTGTTGCTGCTGTTACATAAAAAGCTCAGAAATCCCAGTTTCCTAGAATTTTTTTTGTAATTTTAGAGGTTTTTTCGCTTATTTACACTTAGATACCTTACCGTCGCGTAGATTTTTTTTTAAATATAAAAACAGTTTTTCTATTAACTCCCTGAACGCCCAGGAAAAGGGTAAAATTATAATGTTGTTTTCTCTGTAATGTATTAAAAATATTAAAAAAAGATATTTTTCCAACATGATACAAAATATGTTATTACATATAGGTGTATAATCTTTGAGAGTATTAATCCTAACTTAATTTTTCGAAACTGGGTTGTATTTGTAGAATTATATTACTTTAAATATTACTTATGTTCCAGTGAGACCTGCAGCTTAGTGAACGGAAAAATCCGATCGCGGCAGTCAGGAGGTAGATATTTTATTCGTTAACTTAAAACTTGACTATTTTAAAAGATAAATTTTATTCGCAATTTTTTTTTCACTTTCAATTTAATAATTATTTTTCTTCGTTAAAAGTAGTTAAAAACTTAATTTTCTTTAAATATAAATGAAGAGGAGTTAAACTTCGCAAAAGTACAATAATTGTTCTAAACACTAACCATAAGGGTATAATTATGTGGTGTATAAAGAGATAGGAAATTGATTACACGTCAACTGTAGAAAATGAGTTTCGTTTGTACTATACCGAAATTTTAAAATATTCAGCTCTTTTTGTAATAATATACAGTACTTCGGATACAGTATAGTATCCGAAATCTTTTGGGTGTCCCTGTAAATACAATTTGCTTTCTTTTACAAAGATGAGTAACTTGTAGTAAATCTGAGCAACGTATATCAGTTTTATAAAATGTGAAACAATTTAATGTAATAAAAACGCGCCGAAAACAATGTTTCCCCATTACCAATATGTAATGGAGTACTTTTGTGAAGCCTTGTAAATTAATAACAAATATTCTATACTCCACAGATTGTACATAATGTATAGTAAAGCATATATTTCATAAATGAATATCAATATTATTAAGTTCGAATGAGTGTAACATTAAAAGGCACTTGAAGCTGTTTTTTCTCATTAGCCATATTGTAAAGGAATATGTTTGATAGTCCCTATAAATGCATACAATTTTCGTAAAATTTGAAATGTCTCGATAAAAATATGCAACAATAATTTATTTTGAATGTCAAACGTTTAATTTGGCTATTTTTTGCGTTGTTATATGCTGACAGGCAGACAGACGGACGGAACGGCGATTATAAATGCTACGAATTTATATAATTAGGAACGCATCTAAAAAAGCTTAAATGTAGGGAAAACAGGACCTTTGAATTTGTTGAAATGATCCAAAACAGCGTCTTTTGCTATATATTAAAACAGAAATAATACGATCGTAAGATTTTTTCTTCCGAAAATAATACTTTTAGCTATTCTATCCGAAAAAATAAATCTTGTACAAACAAAATATATTTTTTAATGTTAAATTTTAAAAGTATTTTAATTAATACTTGAATTAAAATCATACAGTGCTGCGCAGCTGATAAAACGCAAAGTTATACATATAGAAAGCACGTTGTGATCAATATAGAGTCCAAACACACATACTTCAAAATGAAAGATGAAGTACACACAACAGATTGTGTTCAAAGCTTAAATTTAGCACAAAAAAAGATTTTTAATTAAAAAAAATTAAATATAATTTACATTTTTTTAGGCAGGTTATAATGAATGAAAGTAATAATTCATTAATATTCAACATTTGCTTATTTGAAAAAACGCGTTTTAAAGTTTCAATAAAAGCGGAATTGCAGTTGTACACACCGTCAGGAAATAATTATGACTAAAAAAATAAAGTAGATATTTGAATGGTTTTCTTTCATATCGTTGACTAAAAAAGAATAATTTAACATAAAACAAAATTCGAAAACGCCTTTTTTTCAGCTTAAAAGTTTTGTGCCCCTTAAACTGCGAGAAATATTTTTATAAATGTGTATATCGCACTGTATCGCACATGTAACGAACTTTTGTCAAATTTTGCATTATTTGCTGTGAGCCACACAGTTTGGCTCAAGTCATTTTTGCAGAAAAGGATACAGGGGGAAATACATTAAAACCCCCAAAAATGTTTTTTTTTATTAGTAAAACATATTTTTTGTCTTTTCATCTATGCTGTATTTATATACAGAAAGAAATTACATTATTTGAAAAATTGCTAATAAGAGGTGACTTTTTTTTTCCTGTAATAATCGAAATTGTAAAAACGGAAAAATCGAAATTAACAGAAATGGAATAATAAAAAAGAAAAATTTTTTGGTGATGTATCGTATTTATACATTATTTCCAACACTTTGACACTTTTTTGCCATTTGTACACAAAACAGTATCGCAATCAGTCTTGTAAATCGTAACCAACTGTATAAAAATAATAATTAAAATCATTTTCAAATGTATAAAACATCAAATCATGCTTCTATTATACTTTACATGCATTGCATTATACGAAAGAAAGTGATTTGTATATATTTTTCTTTTCTTTTTTTTTTTTTTTTTTTTGGCCTCTGCTATTTTTGTTTACTACTTGCTACTATTATTTTATTATTAAAAATCTAATAGTATAAAATGAATATTTATTTAGTAAATTTCAAGCAGAATAAAAATATTATAACATTTTCTATCTACTGAAATCTAATTAAAATACTGCAAATTTAAAAAAAAGTATTCTTAAAATACAAAAAGAAAAATCACAACTTTTTTCAAACCTCTATAATAATAAGGCTAACTACCGCTGATAACTACGGCTGAAATCCGCGTCGTAATATTAGGTATCGTATATTTTCTCTTTGTTAAACTGATGTATTCAAGGTACAGTTTGTCATGGTAGATGAATTGTCCGCATGTACTATAGAAAAGAGATGTGCGAATTTTAGTCATTATTACAGCTTTCGCCAGTCTTTAACACAGATTTGTTAAAAATTTCGAAAAAGACCTTAATATTATTTTAACTGTACCGTTCAGATGCACAACAGATTTTTTTAACTAAAATGACATATGCATTATGCGTTCATTTCAGTATTTTTTTAATATCAACCTTTGATTTACTCGATTTGAAACGTGATAAATTTATGACATTTAATATTTCAGAAGTTTTCCTATATATATTTTCCGAAATTGAATTTTTCCATATCTGTGAGATTAGCCTTATTACATTGCATAACTAAATTTATATGCAGTTATGTGGGAATATGCAGTTATGCAATTATTTTACATTCATTAACATGGCATCATTAATAAAGCCATACTCCCACGACACGCTTTTTCAAAGCATTGGCCAGGCTTTAGGTATAAAATCCCATTATTGGGCAGGAAGCTGTTTTTCATTACATGGGTCACCTCCAAAGCACTTTTTGTAAGCAATTTATGATGCTTCAAACTGTGTAACCACCACTCTGGAACCGCGATTTGGTGAAATGCTATTTTGAATATCTCATCACTTCAATGTTCTAGAAACTATCAAATCATAAAATCTGAAAATTTGTTTTGAAAATTATTTTATCCGTACTTTTTCCTTAAAATAGACTTGAGAGTAGATTTGGATTGTAGGATTAAAAAGTGATTGGGGTTTAAAAATTCTGTAAAAGACATGAAAAATAGGCATTATTTGAAAAAAAATATATAAAAATTATTGACCAGTTAAGAAGTTGATATATTTTGAATTATTTTAATAAATAAAATAAGTGTATATCTAAAAACACATACTAAATATATATCTTTAAAATATTACTTTGTGAATGTAAATAAAAAGACTTATTACAGTCATTTAAGTTAAAATAACAAACAAATAAAAACTAGCATATAATAGTTTATACAAAATAATAGATTTTCACTTTTCTTAGCACAAGTGTCCCTTGGGATTTGAAAAGCTGAGCTCCAGAAAATCCAGTGATCCTCTTCAAAGATGGATGATTTGTCAACCGGGTTATACTATCGAGTCCTTATTTGTTCTTTTCTCAAATCAAATAACGTCTGGGAATTTCTTATTATTTGAAATATTTTATTACGTTGCGAAATAATTTATTTAAATAATTTAGATCTATTTCTAGAAATAACATTTTAATATTACTTTACCCCTTATTATTTAATATTTATTACTTACCCATTATTTCATGTGCTTTTATGTTAAAAATGACGTTTCTTAATTAAAAAAGAATATATTAATTTTTTTGTTTTGATTTGTTTTCAAAATACACCCATAAGGCATGGTGACGTCAATACGACGTTGTTGTGAAGTCACATTGTGACTCTGTGGCCATCGATTTTCGATGTCACGTCATGTGACGTTGATGTGAAGTCACAGTGACTAAAATGTGAAGTTGTTATGGCCGTTTTAGAGCTCGTTTGTGGCGTCACATTGTGAACTCACGGTGTGACAAATTTGTGGGAAATGTTTCATTTGTGACTACTTTGACATCAACATTGTGACGAAACTGTGTCCAAAGCGACGATATTTAAATTGCTAGAAACATGTTTTTTAAAGTAAATAATATGTTTTAAAGAATATTTGTAATTTTCTAAAGATTTTTAAGAAAGTCACATCTCGGTCACAATGTGACGTCACTGAGTGTTGGCATTTTGGTCACAAATGGGATGTGACCAAAGTGACTCACATTGACGTCATTGTAACGTCACTGTGCCTATGTATGCTATGAGGGTAGCTTTCAGGCAATGATTGTCATGAAACGACTTTTTGTGATAATGCATTTTTCTTTAAGATGAGATTTTCCGCAATTTCTTTGGATTTAATTTGTTATAACTAAAGAACTGTTTAAGTTAAATGCTTCAACATTGAAACATATATTTTTTTATAGTTTTACTTTAATTAGGATTCAGCAAATTTGAAAAAAATATTTACTTTTGAAAATATGATTTTTTGAATAAAAGTTTTTTTTATCACGTTTTTATTTTAAATATTTTAATTTTTTAAAAAATAGTATTTTTAAACATGCTGAATCAAAATCAAAATTTTGATATATCTGTTTATTTAAATGTAAAAAAATGAAACTTACAAATAATATTTTGAATTCTAATTTTATGTTAACCCATTTTTTTCATGAATTTGAAATTTATTATTATTATTTTTTAGTTATGAGAAGTTTTACCATGTGATTTTGTTTACAAATTATACGGTTAACAATTAGAAAAAGTTCATCATTTTAACTCAGTAAATAAAAATTATTTTAAAATTTGTCCCGAAAAACCCTTAAACCTAAAAAGCACACAAATTCTAATTTTGTAATTACTGTATTTAAAAAAAAAAAATAAAATAAATGAAATAACAGGTTCTGCGAGAGGATAAAATTCTCATTAAAAATAATGTACAGTCATCACAAAAAAAAAAAAAAAAAAAAAATCTTGTCATTTCCGATTTCAGACGTTTTGTTAAATATCTAAGAATATACATAAAGAATAACTCCGAAACTCCAGATGTATAAACAAAATAGTACAGGTCATATATTTTCGAGAAGATTTTTTTCCAAAATCCAATAGAGGTCAACAAATTGAAAAAGAACAAATATCTTTTGAATAACCCTGTCAAAACTAATGTAGTAAAAACGTTCAAACTGCAGATTGTAATTAAGTGGCTTATGGTAATAAACTGTGTTCATTTTTAAGCGGATAGCATATATACTCGTAGAGAAATTGAGGTTTAAATAAAAACAGTCCCAAATTTTGCCAAGGTTTTTTGTTTATAATTTGCAGAGTTTTTAATAAAAAAGAATGTTCTTTTCAGAAAATATGAGAAACAATATTGTACATAATACCCTGTAATTAAAATTGAAAAATAATTGTATGAAAAATGAGCAGGTTTACTAAATAAATTTTCACTGCACATGCGTGAACTCTATAAAAATTTCATAAAAATATTGTGTTAGATAAATGTAAAGAGCAACTTTTGTTAAAGTTTCAAACTCATAGCTTAAAAATTCTCAAAATTATCATCTAAAGAATAAGATCAAAGTCCGATGTTCCCAAAATGAAACAAAAAAATGAGAGGCTGTATCCATATTCCATTAAATTGTGTCTACACAGTATTGCACGTATTACTATATTTGGATACAGCTCCTCATCTTTTTGCTTCATTTTTGGAATAATGGATTTTGATCTTTTTCTATCAATGATAACTTTCAGAATTTCCAAGCTATGATTTTGAAACTTTATCAAAGGTTGCTCTATATATTTTGCTAACACAATATGCAAATGAAATTTTTATAGAAATGACGCATGCGCAGTGAAAATGTATTTAGTAAACCTGCTCATTTTTCATATAATTATCAATATTTTTAAATTTTTGTGACATGATATTATGTACAATGTCATTTCTCATATTTTCTGAAAAGAAAATTGTTTTTGATTAAGAATTCTTGAAATTATAAGCAAAAAACTTGGCAAAATTTGGGACCGTTTTTATAAAAACCTCAATTTCTTTACGAGTATACATGCTACCCGAATAAAAATGAACACAGTTTATTACCATAAGGCATTTAATCACAATCTACAGTTTGAACGTTTTTACTACAATAGTCTTACAATAGTCTTCTTTAGAGTTATTCAAAAGATATTCGTTCTTTTTCAATTTGTTGATTGCCCCCTATTGGATTTTGGAAAAAAATCTTCTCGAAAATATATGACCTGTGCTATTTTGTTTATACATCTGGAGTTTCGGAGTTGTTCTTCATGTATATGTAAGATATTTAACAAAACATCTAAAATCGCAAGTGTCAAGTTTTTTTTGTGGTGACTGTATTGAATATTTACAACTTTTACAACTTTGAGCTACTCTCTTAAATTTTCAAACAATACTGTTCATTCCTGAGGCATTAAAAAAACTTCAAATACAATGAAAAAAGGGTTACAATCTAAATTTTAACTTGAAAATTTTAAACATTTTCAATTGAATTTATTAAAGAATGTAAAATACAATATTTCGTTACTTCTATCTACCTTATTTCGTTGTTTTTTATGTCAAAATTTAGACGAGGATAATTTATTATTTTTTCTTATTTATACAATTAATTTTCTAAATTCTCTCGATTTCAATCTAAAAATGACTATATTAGGAAAGTGGACTATATAAAAAAAATTAATTTAATTTATTATACTCAGAATGTTAACTTAATATACTACGGTTATATATGCCAAAAAAACATAGAAAAGTCTTTAAGATACATTAAGTTAATAAATCAGTACATAAGCTTAATCAATATAATTCTTTTTAGCTAGGAGGGGCGTCGGTGGGTGTATGCAGAAAACATTCTAATTATGAGCTATTTCGAGATAAATCTACATGGTATGCTTAAAAATGTCTTTTAACAGATGTGTAAAGTTAAACTTGCTAAATTTTAGGTTAGGTGAAACTCCCTTATGTGTGTTTTTATGGGTTTTACCGATCTAAAATGTGATTAAATACATTAATACAAATTAGCGCAAAGTATTTCGAGATTTTCAAACATAAATTATAACAGGCATTCAGTTGTCGACTCAGTAGTGACACTGTAAGATTGGTGAAACACTCCATTATCGCTTCTGCTACCGTATGGTAAGGTAAACGAAAAACTCCAACGACACCACTGCGGTGATATCATCTTTCCTTATGAAATTTGTTTTGGCACATGTAATAAAAAAATTGCCTCAACTAATGAGATCATTTTTGAAATTGCGTACTTGGAAGATATTCTTTTTAAAAAGTGGTGTCAACCGTCTAAAATTCGAATAAAAATTTTAGGTACTACTTGGTTATCCCGTCGACCAATTTCGCCATATTATACAAATCGCCAAATTAATAGCCAAGTTATTCATATTGACATAATTCTTATTTTAAAAAACTAAAAAACAAATAATTAATAGAATATTAATAAAAATACAAATGAAAAGTTAAAATAAAATCACTTAATGACGTTTTAAACATCTTTATCGTATTAAATGTCATTGAAAGTGACATTCACGGTCATCCATTATTGGCATTTAATCTTATGGTTTGGCGATATTTTTTTTGTCCGTGGGATAACCAAGAAGCACCAAATTTTAAAATAACGCGGAGTAGTCTACAGTTAAAATGACGGGTAGTTGCTAGTAGCCCATACTCGAAATAACGCGGAGTACAAAGAGTTAATTTAACCAATTTATCAGAAAATTAAATGAATGATATTTTTAGGCAAGCGAACATTCCTAAGTTATTATTAAAATCCAAATGTCAGTGACATTAAATGAACTTTAAATAAGAATTGAAACGAAATAAACGCTTGCTTGATATTTTACTATGCTTACTTTAGTATTTTTTAACATGTTTACTTAAATAAACGGGAATAACCTATAAAATTATTTTTTGCAAACGCCTTACGATAATTTGAATTGTTCTAATTATTTTTATAATTTTTAATATAAGTTATTGCGATTAAAACTTAACTTTAATTTGAGATTATTGTCAGTTTATAGTTAAAAAAGTATTAAATCGTCAAGGAAGTTTAATTATCTTTAATTATATAAATAAAAAATGATAGGTTTTTAAATGAATTTTCACTGAAAAAAAAAAAAACTTTTCTTCCGCAACTAATTCCTATGGGAAGCTATCGTAATGGTTAGGTAACAAATGCAGATTATGCTACATAAACGAAATTTTAATGGCATTCCAGGACATAAAGTTTATTATATCAGACACATAGTATTTATTACTAATGAAACGGAAAATGTTCGGATAATATCCCTTTTCGGATTAAAATTTTTTCGCATTCCTTTATTTGATATATTTTATATATATATATATATATATATATATATATATATATATAGATAGATAGATAGATAGATAAATAGATAGATAGATTGCGTTTACACTTTCATTAATTTTCAGTTTTTCTGAATACTTTTAGTATTAACTCTCTCGGGTCCGAATTTCTTTTTTCAATTTTTAGAAAAAAGACTTATATGTTAATAATATTAACACTAGCTATATAAATGACTCATTAAGTTTTTAAGGAATATTTTATTGTCTGAAAGATAAGGAATTTTGTTGTTTTGCATACTTATCAAGTAATATTCATATGAAAATAGGCTCAGGAAGAATTTTTGGAGATATTTAGAAAATATTGTATTACAATAAGATTTAACGTATATTACAAATTTCTAATACTTTTTACGTTTTATTACACATGATTCTTTCAGGAAAGTAACTTTAATTTTAAATTTAAAAAAAAAATGAAATATACATTTAAAATAAAAGAATCACACATGGCTCAAGGATAATTAAACAAATAATAATAATTATTATTATTACTAAATATTTAAACACAAATAAAGTCATACATAAAATGCATACGCCTAGCATTGCTACTTTTAAATAGAAGCAAACGCATTTCTCAATACCAAATAATACTTCAATAAAAGACAAGTACTATTAATAGTACACCAGATCCAAAAGGGTTAAGCATCACCATTTATTTACATTGAATTAATTATGACGATTTTGAAAACAGAGGACCACAAGTGACAAAAATTCTATTTAGAGAAAATTAAGTTAAAGGATAATAGACATAAAATCTGAACATTAATAACAATAGAATATTCAAATAGAATATTGCCCCTTGTTTCATTGTGGTCTTTGAATTCTTATTTCGATAATTATGAAAAATAATGCAGTACAATTTTTATAAAAATTAGAATTAAACAATATTGATTATTATTCGGCAACAATGGTTTATCTCTAGAACGCAGCACATAATTATGAAATATCTTATATTCCTTTATCTGGAATGATAAAAGCTTATTTACCAGTCGTTTGTGAACTTAGTTTATTTTTTTTTTCAATTTTGTCACATACTCCTTATTTTCTGCGGTACTCGAATGTCCCTAAGATATTTCGGACTTTTCAGTGTTACTATTGTGTTTCAAATCTAGGAGAGACGGAGGTTCCTTTTTACAATGATGGAGAGGGGGCGGGGGGTTACAGGAGATTTTCACAAAATTTATTTATAGTAGCATATAGATATGCTGATAGCAAGGAAGCAATTGATAGTCTATAATAATATTTCACAGTCTGACTTGAAACGCGTGTTAAGGCTCTAAAAAGACAAAAAGTATTTTTCGTCTTAAAGCCCCACAATAATCACTGAAAAAGACCCGGATGATAATGTAAAGTCTATGGGAGCGTTCTTTTCAACAGTTGGAGACAGCGTTTGTCTCCTACTGTTGACCGAGTTTTCTGCTTTCCTTGGGAAAATCGGTTCAAAACTCCAACGCTGAAAGTATTTTCTGAAAAATCTATTGCGTTTGAAAAAAAAAAAAAAACTGGAAAATGAGTGCGATTAGACAGTTTCTGAACAACAACACCCATTAGTTTCATTCATTTCCGAACATAAATAAGTTAAAACTCTCTTAAAGAAATCCAATGATAGCCATTAAAAATCAAATATTTTTCAACCATTTACAGTGGTTTTTTAAATCTTATTATTTCTCATTGCTTTTATTCGTTTAGGAAAAACTATTATAATTTAAGCATGGTATAGATGATAAAATGACAGAAAATGCATTCCAGTTTTATTGATATCATTATTGTGATAATAAGTGATGAGAATTAAATATTCAAATATTCAAGGAATTGAAATAATGGTGACTCAATTTTGGTACTTTGAGTTATAGATATATTATTTGTGCTTATCATGTAAATTGTAATCCCGTATTTAATAGTGAATTTTTTAAGCTTTTATCATACTATACTGAAATTAATTTAAACATTATTTTTACTATAGTATCATAAATTTTAATGGTCCATAAAAGTTCTAAAGAGACGCCTTCAACTATTTTAGCGAACATTAAATAGGTATGCGGTTTTCTTAACTGCTGTTTTATCTAAATGGCTAAAATGACTTATATTATAAAAAACATGTAATTTAAAAGTACATAATTAGTACTTCATTTTAAGACATTATGATTTACTTTAGGACTGGAAAAAAATTCATAAAGATAATTTTTGCGATTGTATTCAATTACAGATGATTAAATAATATGATGATAAAATATTAAATGGAAAACGTGCATGTTTTATGATTTGAAAAGACATAATATGCATATTTATTGCACAGTTATTAAAACGGTTAATCATAAAACGGTTAAATATTTCGTAACTTTATTGCCTTTCAACAAAATATTTTTTTCTTTCACAGCAGTTCGATAAATTAAGAAAAGGTGGTGTGGTACCCTGGGGTAATAACGCCACGTTAAAGTTCTATCAATTTTCACGGCTTAGTTTTAGATTATATTTTTCAAACAGATATACACTGTAAAAAATAAATGTAAATTAACGGACATTTACCGTAATATTTTACGGTAGTTGTCCGTTTTTGAAGCTTAACGGTACACTTCCGTAAATTTACGTTGCGGAAACATAAATTCGGAGTACTAATATGTTTTTACGGGCAAAGCCCGTTTTTTTATGCAGGGTGTGCAAATCTGCTGCCTAGCCATTTTTTTTACGGACAAATACCTTCGAATAAGTCTTTCGATGACGTCATAACAGAACGTTTTATTTTGTTTGTTGAAAATATTATTATTATTTAATTAAATTATTGTCTGGTTTAAATTATCGCATAAAATTATCGTCTGGTTTTAATATGCTATTGTTTTGGTAAATTTATAGAAAAATTAGTCGGTTGTGGCACTCCAAAAATTTTCTTCTATCTTATATATGTAAATACTCTCCTGAAAAGTGCAGTATAACAGCGCCACCGGTTTTGTGACTTACACCAAAAATCTAATCATTCCCAACTTTACGTGAACTCCTAACTGCATCTGAAGTTAGCTGAAAATCCGTGCATTAGTTTCTGAGATAACGCTATATTCTTATGACATCATCAGTGGTGACCATCCCTTTCCCCCAAGCCCCACCAGTGGCGGAGAGGTTCGTAGCTCTTAACTGGTAGACGGCAAGTGCTGGGTTCGAACCCAATCGCGGCTGTCGGCCTAATCGTTCGGAGTTTTCGTGGTTTTCTTCGAACTTTGCGTAAATATGGGTTAGGTTCCCTTAGAAAGACCCCCACAAAGGGCACCTCCCCCCTGGGCCTATATCCCTAGTGTAGATAATCGGCCGACAAAAATAAACCAAACCAAACCCTTTCCCCCAAACTCAATGACGCAAATCCCTCCCCCCCCCCAAAAAAAAAATCTTCATACTTTAACATTGACACTCCCCGACCATCGCCTCCCAAACCCAATGACGCAAATCCCTCCCCCCCCCAAAAAAAAAAAAAAAAATCTTCATACTTTAATATTGACACCCCCCCTAAACAAAATATCAATTGTAAAATATATTCTACTAATAATCTACTGCTCACTCAAAAGATAGCGAGTTGAGCATAGCGTAATGAGTTCTTATTGCCTTTATCTAGAATTTAAAGAAAGAAAACACAGGAACATTTCTGAAAATCCAATGTTGAAAAAATTTAAAAGTGATATTAAAAAAATTAAGACTTTTTTAACAGTAAGAAAAAAGGAAGTACTAAGAATTTAAAAATCCCCCCCATTATACTTTTTCTCAAATCCCCCCCCCCCAAAAAAAAGAAAATTGTACACTGTAAAAAAATATTCAAGAGGTTACTAAAAATTTCTTAGTAAATTTGTATTCCACAGAATTTTTTAGTAACCATTACAAACTTTTTTTTTGCAAGTGAAACAAGCATTTCTTTTGTAAACTGAACAAAAGAATTTTTTGTACAACTAACTTAAAAATTTTTAGTATGAGCCACTAAGCAAATTTTAGTAATAGCTCCAAAATTATTTTTAATAACCATTACGTGCGCCCGAAAGGCAGGAGCTTCCTTCGAGCTCTTTCCAGAATTCTGAAGCGGAAGATTTTCGGCAAAAACGCAACAGATGGCAGCACCAAACATTCTTACCCGCTCTGATAGGATTTTCATAATCCCTTTATTAACGAGACACTACATACATTCGGTGCATATTTGGCGGTGGCAAGTTTCGAACCCGGGACCTTTTAGCCTGGAGTCCGTTACTATAACCACTATGCTATCAAGGCCACGCCAACAGCGTTTTAGTAAGAGCTATTAAAAATATAAAACTATTAACTCTATTCGTTGCTAACTTTTTTCTAGTAATTCTTACAGATTTTCTAGTAACCGACTAAGATTACTAAAATTTTTTTAGTAATTACAAGGATCACTAAAGTTTTTTTAGTAGATCGACCCTTTTTTTTACAGTGTATAACGTATCTTGCGTCACCAAACCCCTCTCTGGGTCCCTGGACATCATTGTAGATAATGACGTGATAGTTTTGTATGTCTTAAGACATCATACTAGGTAAAATTGCGGCGTTATTTACAGTTTGAATTCACTTTTTTATTGTCATATTTATGAACTCAGAAACGAAATTAATGAAAAAAAGCATGCTTTTTCATTATTAAACTTTGAAATAATGAAGTATGAAATGCTACCATTATTGCAAACAGTTCTTAATTTCTCTGGTCGGAATCTTCCGATTTGGATAATGATTGAAGAAGTAAATTAAATTAAGAGTAAAAATAACATGATGGAATGCGTAGAATACTTTTAATGGAGACCAAAGTGGTCGTCATAGGCGGCTAGTGCTTTCAATCTTCGCTTTTACAATAAGCCGTGGCAGAGAACCACATTTCATTAATCATCGATATACGTATTCGAATTGTGCGCATGCGTAAACTCTGTTCGTCTTAAAATGCAAAAATGCTATGGCGCCAATCGGTATCTTCATATATAGCGGCTATTTCTATCTGATGTGAAGGACGCTAGTTCGTTTTATAAAAAGGTTTTACAAAAAATTCCGTAAGTTCATTATTAATATATTATTGTTATTTAATTATTTCTTCTGTATTGCCTTTTTTTATGGATGATCATAAATTTATCATATATTTTAGTTAGTTCCTCTATGTCGACTCATTTTTCACCGAAATCCGATTGACTACTTTGAATTTAAATGAAGTGTTTTGAATTTTGAAAGGGTTTTGATTTTAAATAGTGTTTTATTTTATGATTTGTCGAAAAATTTTTAGATGTAGATTGGCGCTACTTAAAAACCGGCAAATCTGTAGCTGTAGTGGCATTAATATGCAAGTACAACAAGTACTAATTACTGAATAGTTCTCTACCAAATTAAATTGAATCATAAACATCTATGCAACTCAAATCATAATTAATAAGTTTGTTTTATGTACATTTGTTGACAGATTAAATTTTACCTTTTTAAAGCCATTGACAAAGCCAAATACATTGCCACTAACTGAAAATCAGCAAAATTCTTAATCTTGATCATGAGTCTCAAATGCTTGTCTAGCTTATTATATTACTAGGCTAGAAGTATTTATAAATTAAATGTTTTAATAAATTCAACAAAAAGCAAAGCTTGGCTGATTTTTTAATATTTTAATAAATAGTTAAATTATGTTATCCTTTGCCATTGCATCCCCCCCCACACACCCCTTCAACTTTATTTGTACAAAACATTTTTATATCCTAGCAGCAGTTTGTTTCTTTTTGTTAACTTTAATAAATTAACAATATAAAAGAACATTTAAATTAGTCTCTGGTGTCTGTGTTTAAAGAATTATGTGAGAATTTTGTTGAATTATATCAATATTCAACAACTTAAAAACACAGCTTTTTTTTTCTCTCCATTTTTGGTAGATAAGAGGATTAAATATTTAATATATAAATTATTATTGACTATCCCATATAAACATTAAATTCAAATTTTATGTTTAAATGTACATGAATATAACAATGAAGCAATATACTGTGGATACAGAGCAATGTTAAAATGTTATACAGTCAACTCTGAAATATGCCGATGTAGAATCTGCAATACTCTATTATCTGCACTACATGTTGGAAGGTAAACAATGAAAATAGTCATTAATAATTAAACATTTAAGGTTATTATTATTTTATATATTTTTTTTTCAGTTATCAATTTTTCAGTGAATGAATATTTAAAGATAAATATCTAAATTTCTTTGAGTAACAAAATTTTATCTTGGAGCAAGACACGAGAGTAATAAAATTATCTACAATAAACCAAAACTTAAACTACAATTCTGTTGTGTCAATGTTTAAAATAATGAATAATCAATAAAATGTGTATTATATGTAATTTAAATTTTCTTTAGTCTTAGTTATTATATATAACATACTAGTGTTGTGTTTTATAATTTTTATGTAAGTTCCTAATTTATAGTCAGACTTTTAAGAGTAAAATGTAAACAAAGGCATGATCTATAATCTTCCACAATGTATAATATGCAAACCACTCAGTCTCTCAGTGTGAGGATTTCACAGAGTTGACTATATTCTAGAATAATATATATATATATATTTTTTTTTTTACAGATTTTATTGTAAAACACTGATCTATGCAGCTCAGTTGCAAGCTTTTGTCAAATGTGATATTTTTTTACATAGTATAAATCGTAATTGTAATACAGTAGGCTTTCTCAAATCCGCACAGCTTGGGACCAGAGGTTGTGCAGATTTTAGAATTTTGCAGATTTCTGGTAATTTTTTTTGTTTTCATTTTTTAAACAGTAATTTGAGTACAATTAATGGTGCAATCGGAACTACAATGAAAGCTTACAAATATAATTAAATATTAAAATAAGTAATAAACTAAAATAATAAAAATTCAGATAATTTTTTAAATGATTAATGTACTAATACCAAAAGTCAAGTTAATAATCAATAGTGTATGATTAAATATACATTAAACAGATTAAATGTACTTTTTCAAAATTATTCAGCAAAACTTGCTTTATAAAAGTACATTACTAATTCACATCAAAATCATAAAATAAGGATATTTTTTTCAAGTTTAGCCAGGCTTAATAACCAAAAAATTTTGATTTAATGCATAAATATATTTGGTAAAAAGATTGTGATTACCGATAATATTTGAAATATCTTGATTTTTTTCCAAAAGGAATTTATTCTTCCTTCATGAAAGAAACATGAATAGAGTATTATTAAGAAAATTACTAATGCAAAAATATATGGAATTGATACAAAACTAAAGAAAAATCAAATTTTGTCCCAATATCGAAACTGAAAGTTTCATTGTTTACATCCATAAAATATTTGCGGATTTGAGGGAGTGTACTGTATTTGTTGCTGTTTTTTCTTTCATATTTTGGACAATTTTTGCTTTTTAAGGCTTTTAAAAATTACATGCCTAAATACATGAATTAAGTAAGAATTAGGTTGAAATATTATCTTCTTATTGTATTTTTAAATATGTTGTAGTTATTTGTATTGGAGTAGGGATGCACAACCTGTGGCCTGCGATCGCTTAACCCATTAGTGCCTGGCGTCCCATTTTTGGGACAGTTTCAAAAAATTCAAGTAAACGCCTTTCACACCAGTAAAAAGGAGGAAAAATAAATACTTTCTTTCTCGAGACGAAGTCCTCGCTAAATTAAGATAAAAGTTATTCTTTCTTTTAAAGCGGTGGGAAAATGCAAAATTCCAATTTTAGCGAAGAAAATAATTCAGGCACAAATGGGTTAATATGTGGCGAATTTCATCAATTTACAACTGGAAACAATTGCAATTTTTGTACATATGTCACACAAAAAAATTCCTAAATTTTGTCAATTTACTGCGGGAAAATATAAAATTTCGTCATTTAAGAACCACAAATTTCGTTTATCGGCACGGAAAAATCACGAATTCCATTGATCAAGTGCGAAAATAGTTAAATTTTATCGATGAAGATCAGAAAAATCGTCAGTTTCGCTCATCAGATAGGGGAAAAAATCGCGAATTTTGCTCATGAGACTCGAGAAAAAAAGGAGCAAATTTTCCCGATTGGGCACGAAAAAATTGCGAGTTTTTTCAACCAGGCATGGAAAAATCACGGAATTTGTCTGATGGATGCGAAAACTCATACATTTTGTTGATCAAGCAAGAAAAAAAATCATAAATGTTGTGGTTCCTTGCAAATTATCATCGGATGGAAAAATAGCATATTTTCTCGGTTTATTGGTCGGTTTAAACTTTGTCGATCAGAGACCAAAAAAAAAAAAAAAAAAAAACAAGTTTCGCTGATAAGACACGGGAAAATCGAAAATCTCGAATTAAGTGATGACGCTTGGAAATATTGCAAATTTCGTTGATCAGGTGGAAAAATCGTGTTTTTGTCAGTTTATCAAGAGAAAAAAATCGCGAGTTTTATCTGGCCGCATAAAAAATGCAGATTTTGTCAATGTTAATACAAAAATCACGAAAATTGATATTCAGTCAAAGAAAAATGTGTATTTTGTCAATTTACAGCAAAAAAAGCACACATTTCGTCGTTCAAAGATCGAACAATTGCGAGTTTTATTGATTGCATTTCGAAAAATAGCAAATTTCTTTGGTCGAAGATGGGAATATTGCAAATTTTGTTGGTCACACGCGGAAAAATTGCTACTACGTCGATCAGACTCGAATAAAATCGAGAACTTCATTGATCATGCGGAGTAATTTCGCGATTTTTGTCGATTGGCTTTGCAAAGATCACAAATTTTGCCAATACGCTTTGTAAAAATCGCAAATTTGATTGATCGCCTTCGTAAAAACCCCAAATTTTGTCGATTAGCTTCGAAAAAATCGCGAATTTTGCCGATCTGAATCAGAAAATCGCGAATTTCGCCGATTAGATGCAGAAAAATTGCGAATTTTGTTATTCAGTCGCATCAAAATCGCGTATATCGTCAATCAAGTTCGGATGAATCGGCAATTTCGTCGATCATGCAAAAGAAAATTGTGAATTTCGTCTATCAGCTTTGCAAAAATCGCGAATTTCGTCTATCAACTTTTAAAAAATCGCGAACTGCGTCTATTGACTTTGTAAAAATTGTGAATTTTGTCGATCGGCTTCATGAACATCGTGAATTTTGACTATTGCCTTTTTGTATGCAAATTTCGTAGATCAGGCGTGGAAAATCGTGAATTTCGTTGATTGGCTTTGTAAAAATTGTGAATTTCGTCTATCAAGCGCTGAAATATTGTGAATTTTGTCGATTGTGCGAAAGAAAATAGCGAATTTTATCAATCGACTTTGTAAAAATCGCGAATTTTATTGATCGGCTTCGTAAAAACGAGAATTTCGTAGATCGTCTTCAGAAAAACGTGAATTTCTTCGATCAGGCGCATTGAAATTGGAAATTTTGTCAATCAGGTGCGGAACAATTACAAATCTCGTCGATCATGCGCAGAAAAATTATGAATTTCGCCGATCATACGAAGGAAAATAGCAAATTTCATTGACCAACTTTGTAAAAATCACGAATTTTATCGATCGCTTTGTAAAAATCTCGAATTTTGTTGATCGGCAAGGTAAAAATCGCAAATTTTATCGATCAGTCGCGGAAAAATTTAAAATAACGTAGATAAAAAAAATCTTGTAATCGGCTTCTCTCTTCTTCGTTCATAAAATTCACATTTTTTGGCACCAGCCATTTATGCTCTTTTTTTAGCACTTTTAATAAAACAAAACATAATCTCCTGAATTATGTCAAGGAATATCTTTAAATCTAGAAAATAATCCTTGCTATATCTGTTATATATAAAAATGTAAAAATGCTGATGTATTCTTAACAACTGAATTGGGTATTTTGACTGGGTAAGTGAACTTAAGTGGATACCCCCCCCCCCCCCAGTGTTCTCTCTGACATTTGATCAACGTTAGTAATTTGGTGAATTAAAAATAAAAAAACATTCGCCAAATGAAAAATGTATTAGCAAAATAGATTCGCCATGTAGCACAAAAAAATCTTTAATCCTTTAATGTAACCTCTTTTTTTTCAATATGTTCTAAAATAACCTAAGTTTCTACAACTGTGATAGCGGTTGTTATTAATCTAATTTCAACTATCCACTACAAATATAAAAAATATGTATACATTAAATATATATATGGGTCATTCCATGTCAAATCAACCAAAAAAATTCAATATTCAACCTGACCATTTCCGATTTCAATGAAACTGCTAGGGATCATTCTCTATGATGATATAAATAAGAGCATGTTTTTATTTTGTGTTTATCGCTTTAAATTTTTATACAATTATTAAAATTTTGAAAAATCAGCATTTTTTGACTTGCATAAATATTTTTAATTTTGAATTTCTCAAGTTCTATCAAACATAGAAAAATTTTATGACCACTCATTTCAAAGAGGAATTTATAAGGTTTAATTTGATATGCAAGTCGCCTATGTATAGTTAAAATAAATAAAATTTAAAATTTTTTTAAATTTAAAATTTGAAAATTTTTTAGATAGTCATTTTTAAAAATTTTGAAAAAATTGTATGTTTGTTGTAGTATTATAAGCTTTAAATTCTGAAATTTTTAGAGTGGGATCTCAATGGGATCAGGAGTTATTAAATAAAAGCTAAAAATTACCATACAAATCATAAATAAATAGCAAAATAGACAGAATTAAATTGCTATTTTAATGGTAATTTTTGCTTTTATTTAATAACTCCTGATCCCATTGAGATCCCACTCTAAAAATTTCAGAATTTAAAGCTTATAATATTACAACAAACATACAACTTTTTCAAAATTTTTAAAAATGACTATCTAAAAAATTTTTAAATTTAAAATTTTAAAAATTTTAAAATTTTTATTTATTTTAGCTATACATAGTCGACTTGCATATCAAATTAAACCTTATAAACTCCTCTTTGAAATGAGTGGTCATAAAATTTTCTATGTTTGATAGAACTTGAGAAATTCAAAATTGAAAATATTCATGCAAGTCAAAAAATGATGATTTTTCAAAATTTAAATAATTAAGTGTATAAAAATTTAAAGTGATAAACAAAAAATAAAAATATGCTCTAATTTATATCATTATAGAGAATGATCCCTAGCAGTTTCATTGAAATTGGAAAGGGTCAGGTTGAGTCACTGGTTGATTTGGCATGGAATGACCCATATGCATATGTATGAAAAACGAAAACGAAAAACAGAAAAAGCAAAAATTGAGCACTAGCAATTTGGCGAGTCTAATTGCTTGTTTACTCGCCAAATGAAGAATTTAGTCGCAACTTGGCACATTGGCGAGCGACAGCGAGAACACTGTCCCCCCAATCACACACATACACTCTCCTCTGAAACCACATATTTTTTTTATCAGATTGTAGGCTACAGATCACCTCCTCTAACTCGAATTCTCTCCTTTTTATTGATGTGGCCCTCGACCACCCAGATATATTTGAAAGTGGCCCTTCTCTTCAAAAGGTTGTGCACCCCTATATTAGAGCATATAGTTTTTGTATTGTATCTCAGCCTGCTGAAATTAGCTGCCAAACAATAGATTTTGATTTTAGAAATTTAATTGATTTGAGCTCTGAATTGATTACTTATAGCCTTCGAAATACATTGTTAACTCATAGTGATCCATTTTATCCTGATTGTTTGTTTTGAGCTTCTAAAAGCAGAGTTGTATAATAGAGACTGCACAGAAAATTTTATGGAGTTTGTAGAAAATTTTAAGAAAGAATTATTTATTGCTAACGCGAATGTCATCAAAACACCTTGAAAAAATCACGAATTTCAATAAAGAATTGCATAAAAATATGCATTTTGGCAAAGAATCACGTAAAAAACATGCATTTCAGCCAAGTATCATGTAAAAGGAACCAACATTTTGGCAAAATACCGCGCGAAAAACCTGAATGTCGCCCGAAAGCTGAGTAAAAGATGCAAATTTCTTGCATGAATCACATAAAAAACACGAATTACATCCATGAATCACTCAAAAAACCCAAATCACACCCATGAATCGCTCCAAAAAAACACGAATTCGACATCCATGAATTATGCGAAAAATGCGAATTAGGTCCATGAATTATGTAAAAAAAAACACGAATTACGTTCATAAATTGCATAAAAAACACGAATTACATCCATAAATCGATCAAAAAACGTAAATTTCGTCACTCAAAAAATGCAAATTACGTCCATGAATCTCATAAAAATAGTGAATTACACCCTTAAATAGCATAACAAATGCAAGTTATGTTCATGAATCGCATGAAAAACATGAATTATGCTCAGGAATCGCGTAAAAAAATGCGAATTACACCCATGAATCACTCAAAAACGCAAATTACATCTATGAATCATGTAAAAAACGTGAATTATGTTCATAAACTGCATCGAATTACCCCCAACATTAATTTGCAGATAGTTTTTGATTCAATATTACGTGTGCAGAAAGTTTTTCGTTTTATACAAGTCTGCCTAAAAGTAAAATTTATCATCATACTTTTCTTTTATTTTTAATTAAAGGTTATAGATAAATAAGAATTTTTTTCTTGTAAAGGTAAGATACTACTTGTTTTGATTTAACCTTTTGCAGGGCAGGACAAATTAATTTCTTAAGTGTTGAAATAAATGACTGACACCGGAATTTGAAAACAACTTTATTTGTAAATAAAAAAACGCTATATTTCACACAATCAATAAACCATAATTTTTTCCGTTGCCAATATGGCATTTGGGAATTAAAATTAAGTGGTATATCTATGAAACCACTGCACCGCAAAGGGTTAATATTAAATTTAATATGCTTAAAAGAAAACTTTAAATAACAATTTTATGATCATGTATTGAAATTTAACATGGGGCACAGTGGACCTACAGTTGTTTCCAGAAATATTTTGCCTTATGAATAAACAAACAAACAAACAAAAAAAAATTACTGGATCAATTCCTGATTGTTTTATGTAGTTAGCTTTATTTTATTGGGGGGGGTAACACTATTTGGGAATAGTGATGCATGGAGGCTTTTCATGACAGATTTAAAGTTTTTCTTGGTTGTCATTATAAATTTTGTATTTTTCAGTCACAAATCCTAATGACATCATCTGATAAAGATGCCAAAGCCATGTCTTCAATGTGTTGAAAAAATATTTTGTAAAAGAGGGAAGCAAGAATGCAAAAACAGGTTTATTTATTATATACTATTTTAGTAAAATTAATGTAATAATAATGAGTTCTTGTACAATTTTTTAATGCTTTCTTTTATTCCAGGAAAGTTTTTCTCCTTTTTTGGGGAGGGGGGGGGGAATAATTTTTTTTGTGCAAATTACGTGGGATGTTTTTGTAAATTAAAAGACATGATTATTATTGTTCAGAAAAAGGGTATCATTGTGAAATGGAGAAGGGAGGGGAATGCTATGTTAACTGGCTTACTAAATTATAAATTTTTTGTGGATTTTATTTGGCTCTTTTTTTTTTACCATTTAGAAAATAATTGTTGTTTACATGTTTTTGTTGTAAAATGCATCCCTTTTTTATTTATTTTTTCTTGGAGGGGGGGGGGAGCATTATACACGACTAAATTTTGTATATACTTTTACATATTAACTGTAGTACTGACTTTTTTTTTTTTTTTTTTCTCAGGATGTTAATGCTATTTTCAAATTGTAACATTTATTTAATTGTAAATTATATAAAGTGAATATTATTGTTCAAAAAGAGTTAGCATTGTGAAATAAGTGTGGGGAAAAGCTATATTAACTAGTTTACTTAATTAAAAAATTTTTGTTGGATTTTTCTTGACTCCTAAATTTTTCATTTTTACATCTTCTATTGACAAGTTTGTTTGTATTAAAAGCTAAATAAAATTTTTTAATCTTCTTTTTTTGTTATCTCATTGAATGATAAAAGATAATTATATATGAAATAACGATTTGAATATCAGTAAAATTTATTTCAAAATAATTTTCATTTATAAATTATTTATTTTGCTACTGTTTATTTTATAACTCTTGCTCTTACATATGAATATTGTATTACCAAGGGTGGGGAAATGAATAATTTTGCTCGCCAGTGGCAAAGCATTTTCTGGCAAGGCGAGTTCGTTTTTTGTTTTTGTAAAACTGTAGATAATAGAGACATTATCAGAGACTCTTTCTCAATCTAGATATTTTAACTTTCCAAATTATTACAGTGTAAATAACTAAACTAAGTTTTAAATTACTAAATGGTACTAAGTTCTATCTTATACTAAGTTTACATCTGTTGCAGGGTTGCAAAAATCTAGGCGCCAGCAGGCAGTTTCTCACCACAAAATTTATTTCGTTTTTCTTCGTCTAATATTTCGTGTCAAATTCCAGCTAGAATGCTATTAAATTTTGAGCGAAAAAAACTTTAAAATTTTAGTGGTGAGAGACTACCCTCTGGCGCCTAGATTTTTGCACCCCTGCTCTGTTGTATATATTTCTTAATATTATAGAAAAAAAGAATTATGAAAATGTGTTGTAGTAACCGTAAGTTTGTCTGCAATTGCATGCAATTTTATCATAACTATTTTCAATTGCGTGTGTTTTGCATCCTGCTGGCGGATGAAACAAATACTTGGCTGGTAAGATTTTTGAAAATTTTCCCACCCTTGTGTATTACTATTGTTCATTAATTATGCTTCTTGATGTAAGCCTTAATCTTGTTTCGTATAAAATAAGTACATGTGTGAATGAATCATTTGTGCTTACAAATGGCATTAAAACACATAGTTAAAATTTTAAAATAAAATTTGAAATAAGATCTATAACATAGTGCTTTGTATTTGAACTGAAAGTATGTTTAAGTAATATAGCATGGCATATGACATTTGGTAGAGGGGGGGGGTATGACAAGTGTGACAAATGGGGGCAGACAAGGTAAAAAAATTGAACATCTTTTATGGATAGCCCTTAAGTAAAAATAAGGTTTAGTTTTTATATTTTTAAATATGTCATATACAGAGTTTCCCCCAGGTTTAAAAAAGGGCAGGGTGCTACTGTTCTGAAAAGGGCACTTTTTTTGTTTATAGTAAATTTAACACTTAGTGTAACTAATGATCATGAAAACTAGGGATGCACCGAATAGTGATTTTGGCCGAATGCCGAATGTTCGGCCGACAGGTGAACCGAATACCGAATATTCGGCTTTCCAAATAATTTTTTAATTTCAAAATATTAAAATGTTACTTTTTAAAACAGTTTTACATAATATTTAATAAAAGAAACTTACATTTTGATAAACAAGAGCTTTTTATAAGAGCATTTAGTATTGAAAAAAATCTGGCTTGAGTTATTTAAGAAGCGCAGTTATGAAACTTTAATTAATAAAATTTTCTACGAATCAAAACAAACATTTTAAAATCAAGTAATGAAAAAATGGCCGAAGAAAAATTTTACACTCTGATAATTGTCCTTTTAAAATAATTCAAGGCAGATTTTTTTCAATATAAATTACAAATACTTTCAACTTAATTCTGAATAAAGGTATGTTTGGCTCATAGTTCTTTTCTTATGAATGGTGGTATTTTCCACTTTTCCCATAATATGATATTTTACAGAAATCAAAGCATGTGAGTTGAAAATATGTTATTTATTGTTAATGTAATAAATGAACACACAAGTTTGGACCTAGAGTGAGATGAAATACAATGTACTTATGACTCAATAAGTTGATTATGATTATGGTTTCATGAACAAAATTTGTCTGCCTTGATAGCTATTACTAATCTCAAAAGTTTTTTTTTTCTTTTAAAAGACTTTTATTTGAAGAAAAGCAAGAAACAGATTATTTACTAAACAAAATTTAGAAACTTGTATGAGTACGTAATTTATACCTAAGGAGAATCCTAATAAATCACCATTTTAATCCTTCTCATGGTTAATTTTCTTAAGTTGTACTTTACAAACAGCAAATAAATAATGTAAAAACATTCTATTTTATTTAAAAATGATTTTGTTTCGAATTATTTTAAATATAAATTAAAAAATTGACAGTTAAAAGTAGAAATAGTGAAAAGTTTTTAAAGGTTTTATTAAGTATTGGATTCGACCTAATACTTTGATATTCGGCCATACCGAATATTCGGCTCAGCCGAATAATTTAGTATTCGGCCTAACTGAATATTCGGTAACATGGCTGAATAGGCCGAATACCGAATATTCGGTGCATCCCTAATGAAAACAAATAAAAAACAGATTGTAAAGCATATCAAATATTTTTTCTTGTGTTCGCAACTACCCTGCTGTTGGGGCACTTGCGAGCAATTCATTGAATTTATAAAGTTATTAAAAAAAAAGAAGAGCTAACTATAAAGATGATTTTATAAAAAATTACCTTGTTTAAAAAAGGGGTTCTATTTACTGTATTCAGTATTTTTTGTTTTCAGAAATAAACCAGTAATAAAAAAAGCTATGTTTATGTGAATTATTCACATATGGGTTATTCTCTACAATACTGCAAATTTGACCAAGCAGTCTGACTTGAATGTTACATAGGTAAATTTTCATAAAAATTGGATAAATTGTTAGTAATTGGTCAATTGTTGAAGATTTTAATAGCAGCAGAAATCGTTATAAAATTTTAAACAAAAGTGCATATTCCCCATTCACTGATCATTAACTGATAACAATAAATGTGAGGGAATGATGAAATTAAGATGTTTTTACTAATTGTCATGAAAAATGCAAAATTGTGGAAAAAACCGAACTGATTCCTTAAAGAAGAACACATAATATATAATGTATGATAAAATTAAAAATTTTGAAAATTTCTAAAAATTTAGCATTCTGCGTGAGGGAATGACTGCTAATAAAAATACTCCCCGATTTTCTGATTGAAAAAAATTTCTAGAAAATTAACAAAAACTTATCCCACCAATTTATGTTGCTGGACTGACAAGTACTCAAATTAGCTTCCTCTCTGTAAAGAATGCTAGACTGCTGCTCATCTTTAGTGATAGGATATTTGGGATAATAGCAAGGTGTGAGGTAATGATGGTCTAACATGGGGAGACTTATAATTGATTGAGTAGACTACATAATTACAGTAAAAAAAAAAAAATATATATATATATTTTTTTTTTTTTTTTTTTTTTGTAAGGTACCATTTAAGAACTTTATTTTGCTTAGGGTGTTTTTAATTATTTTTATTTCTGAATGGAAAAAATCAGGCAGTAAAGTATGGTAGTATGGGTAGGGGAGAGGTGAGGGAATGATATTTGCATGATATATCTTACATTTTTAAATATTAAATTTGTTTATTTTTAAATTTTACGCCCTGCCCCTAATAAACAAACTTTAGACCTTCTAATAAAAGTATAAATAAATAAAAATAAAATGTGATTTAGAGCATTTATATGGCTGGGAACCACTTTTTGCACTATTGCAGAGAATAACCCATATGCTCCAGTCTCTCCTTCATGTATTCAAAGACAATACACACATTAGGCTGATTTTTTTTCCTCGTTTAATTCAGTCCCTAAGGTGGTCAGTGGGCTGCCGTAGATATAATGGCCAAAAAAAAAAAGTACTAATAGCAGTATTAATACCGTAGAACTAAATTTTGACTAATTTGGTCATATAACACTTAATTAGGCAACAAAATAAATTGCCATATATAAAACCAACTTAGCTGGTTAATTTAGTGAAGTTTTCTATCTTTTAATGCATTTTCAAAAAAATGTATATTTTTGTGAATGTGACAATAATGAAAACATGCTTTTTTTTTCATTTATATTCAATTCATAATGTTCATATATTCAATGTTTTTTTTCTCGTATGTAGATCTGTAATGTTGCAAACAAATTTTTACCTACTTCCTAATATGTTAAAATAAAAAAATATTCAGAAAAATGTTTCTAATGATGATATAAAATTTTAATATTGTTACAAATAATTATTAATTTTAAGGCATTTTCATTCAGTTAGTTATAATTCGAAATATTAGGTGTTGCATTGAAATCATTGTAGTGCCAATTCATCGCAGCGCCAAATCATCACAGCGTCAATTTGTTCGTGTAAAGTTTTACTTCCAGCCTCCCCCCCCCCCAAAAAAAAAAAAAAAAAAAAAAAAAAATCAATACTCACCACTAAGAGGGTGACACAGTGTACAATATTATTAATCTAAATACGTTTTTGTTAACTTTAAAAAATTGACTGTGAATTACATGCCGGCAAATTAGATACTCTACCGTATAATATTTTTTAGAAAGACATGTATTGTTTTTAATTTCTCAAAAATTAAAATCAATTTCAAATACCACTACAGATCTGCTAATTATTGCAGTTAAATTGTATTTTGAATGATTTTTAATGCTCACTACGATAATACCATTTTACTAGCAAAGATGATTTTTTGTCATACCTGAAATACTCTAAATTCTAGAAAGAAAAAAAAAGGGGGGGGGGGGGCACCAGGTGGAATTTTTCGAAGAGGAACCACTAATTTAAAGCAAAAGTACATTTTTTCAAAAAGGGCTATTAAAAAATGGGGGGAGGGTATGCTTCTTCTTTGTATACCAAAAATATTTGCTATAATTTTCAAAGATCAATTGAATTTCCACAGGCTGCCATGGAAAGGTTAAAAAAAACCATTGTGTCCATTAAAAGGGTTTAAAAGAGCCACCAAGCACATAAAATAAATAAATTGGCTGCTTATGGTGCCATTTTAAAAGTTTCTTGGGAGATGGGTTGTCTTTGAGGGGTAGGGTTTGAAATCGTGTGCAGAATTGTGTGATTTACATACAGAAAAGGAAAGACCTACATATTAAAATTCTGTACTGTATTTCCCCCTGTAAATTCTTCTACATATTTTTTTCTGCAAAGTGAGCCAATCAGTTGTGCAAAACTATTGAGAATTTTGGCAGTCAGTCACGATAAACTATCGTGAATTTTAACTAATGAGTACGTATAAAAAAGTCAGTTAGTTGCAGAAGAAATAAATTTTGACAAAGGGTCATGGTAAAAATGCATATTCTGCCAAAATATCACAGAAAGAAATTGCAAATCTCTTAAATAGAACAATCGCATTAAAAAAATGAAGTTTCATCAAAGAATCTTGGTAAAAAATGCTAATTTCATCATACTTACAAAATGCAGATTTCAACATAGAATCATGATAGAAAAATGGGAATTATGATTCTGCGGAGAGGGAGGGGGTGATATGAATATCATTAAATAATCAGAAAAAGTGTGACTTTAGTTGACATCTTCGGAAAAAGTGAGAATTTAGTCAAGATTTCATGAGGCGGGGTGCAAATTTAGTTAAGATCCTGGGAGGGAGTGCAAATTTAGCCGCGGTCTCGAGAAAATGCATTATTTAGTTGAGATGAAGAAAAAATGCATTATTTAGTCGAGATCTCAATAAAAAATGCAACTTTAGTCGTGATCTTGGGAAAACATGCGAATTAGTTGAGATCTCCAGAAAACATGCAAAATTAGTTGAGATCTCGAGAAAAAGTGCAAATTTCGTCGAGATTTCAGGAAAACGTGCAAATTGAGTCCAGATCCTGGAGAAAAAAAGTGTGAATTTAGTCCTGATCCTGGGGAAAAAAATGCGAATTTAGTCGAAATCTTGAGAAAAAGAGCAAATTTAGTCGAGATATCTCGGAAAGAGCACCAATTTATTCAAGATATCTCAGAAAAAGTGCCAATTTAGTCAATCTTGAAAAGAGTGTGAATCTAGTTAAGAGATCTTGTAAAACATACAAATTTAGTTGAGAGTGCAGGGACAGAACTATCTTCAAGTGTCTGCAACAATATTATTAAAAAGTCTGCAAGATGGAATGTATTATATAAATCTATTCTTTGTACTGTTGTAGTGTTAATTATGGCAATATGTGTGTATATGTAAAATATTTCCATCACTTGCGAAAAAAAAAGTTTTTCGATAAACAAAAATATTTATTTATGGCATTAAGCAGAAAATTAGTAAGGGAACATTGGAAAATGCTCTATTTGAAAGAAAAAAATATTTTATTATTCTCCAAAATTCTCAATATAACTGTTGATTTATTGCATGATACAAAAGAAGTTGATGTCTATATATTTTTCAAATGGTAGTAAAAAATTGTTCCCTATATATGAATTGAAGCACTTTTTAAATCAGGAACTAACAGAATTTGAAGTTTTATAATAACCTGTGCATTAGTTCTTGAGTTAGAGATGTTATGGAAATTGTGAATAATGCATCATATCAGCGCCACCTGTTAAGAGATATACCCCCAAAACTAACCAGCTTCAGTTTATATCAATGCTCTAACTGAATGTAAAGTTTTGTGAAATGCCATGCATTAGTTCTTGAAACAAAACAGCCACATTTTTTTTTTTTTTTTTTTTTTTTTTTTTTTTTTTTTTAATTAAAAACTTACAGAGTTGACTGATAGACATTTTCTAAAAACTTTTAAATTATTCATTAAATTATTCATTAATAATTATTACTCTCATTCCTTGCCTTCCAATATGTCCAAATCCACCGAAAGTCAGAATACCACATTTTCTTTGAATTCAATATTTCCTTGTAAAGATAGAAGAACATAAAAACATATGAAAAAACATGCACTCTCAATTACAGTTATCAATGAAGAAGAGATCTAAGAAATGCAATATACACATTGGCTGCAAAACAGACATAAAACAATTCAAAAGTGATTAAAACCAACTATAATTGGTTCAAATGGCTATAAGTGCTATATATAAACGGTTCAAGGTGCTATAAAGGCATTTTATTTTGATATAAAGAACATTAATGTCTATCAGAGATGTTCAGGCCTTTTTATTTTGGGGCCCAAAGTTTTATATCAGAGCTTAAAGAATTTTGTCATTTTAAAATTGCTTCAAATTTAATTTACTCATTTAAAAATATTTTCATAGAAATAAAAGGTCAAGTGCAAGTTTTATTCATGTACAAAAGGTTCAGTAAAATAAATTACTAACTGTAACATTACAAAAAATGAATTATTTTACAATAATTGAAATTAATTTTGGGTTAAACTGGAATGAATTCTAATTCCTTACTTTTTTGTTACTTGTTTTAATAGGATGCTCATAACAATTATCTATTAAACATAACTGCTGTATTTGCTGTTCATCTGGAATAATTGAGATTGTTACTAATATACTCAATTTCTGTTTATTCTGTATACTTTTATATAATATCTATTCTTACCTTTTTTTTTTTTTTTTTTTTTTTTTTTTTTTTTTAATAGGACATGCTTGGCTATTAATCTGGAAAAAGGCACACAATAAAAAAAACTATCTACAACATCCAAAATCAATGTGAAAGTGCAGAACCTTGGCAATAAATTGTCTTACTACAAATCTGTGTGAAAAAATTAATTTTTTATTTGTTGTTTCTTAATTTGTTATTTAAATTTGTTACTTCTAAGAATACTGTGTTGAAGTATATTAAATAAATTTGTTTAAATTCATGTTTTCTTTTTATTTATTGAATGATAATTTGTAAAACAGAACCATTGTAATAATTTCATCTTCAAACATTCCCAAGTTTAATCAATTTTCACTAAAATCTCGTAAACAATATAGCATGTATTATCTGTATACACACGATCAAGAACCGTGGGACATGGGTGCAAGACCTTCAATCTCACGACTGATTTCAATGTTGAAGATATTTTTGACTGACTCAAAATTCTACCTTATATACTTAAATAATAGTGGTTCTACAATCAAGAACATTTAATCACTTTCTTTTATTGTAAGAGACCAATTTTTAGGTATAATACAAGACTTAGAAATCTTCTAACACTTTTGCATTTAGTTATTTCTAATGCTCAGAAGAAATTTCAGTCTCGACTTAGATGGATTTCTTGCACCGATGTGTGTGGGATTATGAATCATTGTTAAATCAAAAATGGACTACTTTTGTTTCATGTAGTATTTAGTAAATATGTGATACATAAAAATCGAAATAATAAATTTGCATTTGTGCGTCATAAAAAAGCTGCTCTCTATTATTAAGGGGCTTGGAAGGGAGGAGAGGGAGCAATAGCAGTACAGCTAATAAACTGATATTACTGATCATAATTTTTCTGATCAATTCAGGAGTCGATGCAGGTTTTTATTCTTGGGGCTCATTTTGTGAAAAAGAAAAGTTATTTTTGTGAAAATAACATTTTGTAATGGAAGTTGACTGTTATTTGAACAAGGAATTTAAAAACTAAATATATATATTTTTAAAAATTCCTTTGCTAAGTTTTTGAAAATTATGACATGTTTTTGTGTACAAATTAGATTTTAAAACAGTATTTATGAAAATAGCATAAAAGAATTTTGTGAAAGGATCTGTTTTATTAAAATTATTTTGTGAAGAATCCTATTTTATTAAATAGATTTTTGTGGACCCCAAATTTTGCCTGCTTCAACCCCTGTAATTTAATAATAAAGTAACTAATTTTCTATTTTCATTTTACATATCAGACTTTTATCTAAACACACGAGGGTTTGTTATCCTACCAGTTTTTAAATGCTCCACCACTCTCACTATTAAAGTGTGTGATGGTAAATTTTGGAAAGCTAAAAATTTTATTTTAACATAAGTTATTAATGCAACAACACCAAAAGTGAGAACCTTGTAATTGAATAAAAATACAATTTACTATAGGAAATGAGTGAGAATGCTCTCCTTTAATAAAATTAAACTTTTATTTAAAAAAAAAACTACAAACTGCCTGCTAAGAGTGCCTGAAAACCTTGGAAAATTAGGTTTTGAATATACAAGTTTTATAGTATGCATAAGTTATGAATGTTTTATTCAAATATTGCGAAAACATAAGTACTCCTGTGAAAATTAATTTTTGTTGTTTATTAGTGTTGTGAATTATCTATATTCCTCTTTTAAATCTATTATGGATTTTCAGTTGGTATATATGGCGATCCCCATTAAAGATTTTATTTTAAAAACCACATAATTTTATGATTTGTGAAAAGAGAATAGGGTAATGCTGGATAACTGAATGGAAATTTATATTAATTTCACTGAATAATCCTTTTCGTAATTTTATAGACAATCCCTTTTCTTTAATGAGGTATCCTAATGTATGTGTTTTGTTATTTTATGGGCAATCGCCCCTTTTTTCATGCCCAGAATTTGTATTATTTTACGGGCAATGTCCTTTTTCTCAGAGATATCTTGGTATTGTATTTTTACGGTCAATGCACCTTTTTTTACGGGCATCTTGCCATTACAGTTTTACGGCCAATGCCCCTTTTTTGACGGGTATCCTGGCATTATAGTTTTGCGGGTAATGCCCTTTTTTTCACGGGCAACTTGGCATTGTATTTTTACGGACAATACTACTTTTATTACGGGCTAGTTATGCATTTGCTAAAATGTAAAATTACGGGTGATTTTTTGATTTACGGTCAAAATATTTTTTTACGGATACTGTCCGGAATCTCTGCTGCCGGCTTTTGTCCGTAATTTTACGTAGATTTTTTTTACAGTGTAAGATTTGATACAGCAACTCATTGACAATCTTGTATATAAAAAATAATTTAACAGATATGTATTCATAAAATGTAATGGCGTGATTTCTTGACCAATGCTATTTGGCGTTATTACCCACCTATATGGGTAATAACGCCATGCAAACAAAACTATGAAATAAGATGGAATAATGGCATGTAGATTGCCCAATTCTAAAAATACAAACTCTACAAACTTAGAAATTGACAAATTGCATTCTAAGCTATTGAAAATGTTCTTTTTTTTGTGAAAGTGTAAGAAAAAGAAAGGTGTGGTGGGTGTAGGGGAGGAGGCAAAAAAATATCAGACCGTGAGTTTCTTTTTGCTTAAAAGGGACCGTTTAAATAGTATTATTAGAAACATTGCACGGTTTTAACTGTGTTTATTTGAATAAGTATTTAGGATGTAGTACAGGCCACTGTTGGGAATAAACAGGGGTATTAATGCCAAGGATTGGCGTTATTACCCCGCTATAGTTAATGCGCAATACATTTTAAACTACAAATTATCTCGAGAAGATATCCAAAGTATTCTACAACATTTTGAAAGTACATGAAATGCACTACAAATTTATGTAATAAACAAAGTATTTCCGGATAAAAAAATAGTCTTCACATCACAAAACTATCTCGGAACTTTTAGATCAAGTGTAAATTTTAGTTGCTTGTAGAAGCAATAAGACCTACAAATAGAACAAATGAACTTTAAGCTGTTTTTTGCGATTTACATGATTTAAAACCCTTCTGTGCAGAGCACATGGGTGTCATTTACCAGATTAGCTCATAATTATGCATAATATTAGCACTTGGCGTTATTACCCCGCCTGGCGTTGTTACACCAGACCACCTTACCACTCTGTTATATCGTCGACCAATTTCGCCAAATTATACAAATCTCCAAACTTATAGTCAAATTATACATATTGACATAATTTTTATTTTAAATAACGAAAAAACAAAGAATTAGTAGAATATTAATAAAATACAAAAAAAAGTCGAAATAAAAATCACTTAATGATATTTTAAACACATGAATCGTATTTAATGTCATTGAATGTGACATTCAAGATCATCCATTATTGGCATTTAATCTTATATTTTGGCGATAATTTTTTTGTCGACGGGATAACCTAGTAGTACCGAAAAGATTTCTTATATATGTGTTACATTATTAATTTTCCTTAGTGATACCTTTCTCTTTCTTTATTTTCTTTAGAAGCTTTTTTTTCTTGTTATGCTAAATTACTGACATATTTACAAATTTTCTATTGTTTACAAATATCTCGCATTAATTTTATTAAGTTCTCTTAAAATTATTTACTATCTTAATCAATTTATTTAAACATAAAGCTTTTATATTAGATTAATTTTAAAATTAATTATAACAGATGCAAATTTTTCCATTTTTGGGTGAAAAAAGTTCTGGACAGGTGTGGAACCAGGGATGTTGGAACAAGGTACCAACTGAGCCATCCCTGACACGAACACTCGAGGACTATTTCACTCAATTAATTGAGTTATTTTTTTTCACCCAAAAATGAAAAATGGAAAATTTACATCTGTCATAAATCTTTTATTTATTCATAAATGGAATTATCATTTTTGACCAATTTTTTTTAATATTTAGAGTGATACTGAATGTTAAAAAAAACATTTTTTTACCTTTTACTTATTTTTATCCCAATGTGTTTGGTGCCCTAAGATATGTTTTTTGCTCCTCATATTTTTTAACTCATTACGCATTTCTGACTGCACTTTTGCAGAATTATTCTCATTGGACCTTTTTGCGTGATGTTCTTGTTCCTTACCAATCGGAAGTAAGCGACGTTATGAATTGTATCATTACGTGTTTGGTTAAAAAGTAGCAGCATTCGATGGAAACGTAGAATTTCTTAAGATCTTGTTAAAAATTTGAGATTTATAACTTGTTAAGACCGCTTGGAACTTCCCAATGACGTCAGTTTTTTTCCCTCCAGAATTTCTTCTAATAGCCACTATGATTTGTCACAACAAAACCTGATACTCAAATTAAGATGGGGGTCTGTTTCAACAAATCTGTTGTCAATAAAAGATTAAAAGCTAAGCAGATGCCTTATAATTTCTTAGGAAAACTTCGAGTTGAAATTACTTTTTTTCCTATTGACCACGTCACAACTTGCATTAAGGCGTACATCAAAATAGATACACGCATTTTTAAATGGACTTATAATGCATTCAATTGAGTTCTAACCGCCAAATTTGTCCCAACACCACAGATAAAGTCGTGTAGTATCAGAGCAATTCACGATCTTGTTACATAATGTTGGTATTATGCTGTAATCTATGATTTTATTAAACCAAAGATGATAATCTGTATTTTGGGGGCGAAAATAATTTCTAATTCTCATGTAACGGAGCTCACCTATCTATTTTAATTCTAGATGAAATTCCATTCAGCGGAAATTTAGAAAAGAGAGTTATAAAAATACGCATATGTTGTAATTAAATGGTTGATTAAATTTCAAGTACCGTAAGTTAAAAAATACATTTTATTTTGTTTATTCTTTTTTTCTTCTTTTAAAGAAAGAATATTATAAAATGTTCTTTTAGATTTAATTCTTTATTTGTTGATAAGTTAAAGAATTATATACACATCGAATTCTGATATTTATATTTGCTATTTATATTTTATTTGCTAAATATATTTTATTTTTTATCAGTTTCAATCTCTTTCATATATCTTGATTAAAGACATGTTATTCTGATGTATTGCGTAAGCCAAAGCAAACGATTGATTACTTATTGAAAATTCTAGTGGGAAAAAATAAAATCGATTGTTTTGATGATTTTTAAGAATAACTATCCACTTAAGCAAATAAATATTCATTTTATGCCTTTAGCTTTTAGTAACAGATAGAAGAATTTATAGATAATCGTTTCCTTCAGTTTCAATGCTACAGAGTTTATATTTATATATATATACCTTTCCAATAATAAAAAATATTTTCGCGTGAATACACCAAAAACGACAGAAAAGTTCGTGAAAATTACTTCAGATTTATTACATTCAAAATCATTTCCTTATAGCATTGTTAAAAAAATACGGGAAGCAAAGATTGTTGTCTTAGATAATTTTATATTAACTACTTTTGAAATGTATAAGCATCCCAATTAATCAAAAGCAAGAATTGTCGTAAACATTTGACTGTACGTCATACGGGTAATCTGTATTTGCTATTCATAATTTGCCCTACCACACACGGTGATCCATATTCCAATCATGATATATTATAACCAATAATTTTTTATTATATACAGGGTGTTTATAAGAGTCCCGGACCCATTTTGATGTTTAATAACTCAGAAAATAATAAAGATAGGTTAAAATATAACATGATTGGTTACATAAAATTAACATAAATGGTTACATAGACTCAAAAAGTTTCATGACCCTTGTCAATGTAGTTCCACGTGTGCTTCCTTCGCCGCATGGAGAACGGTCAAGTCCATAGTTAATTTCACGTCAGGTAGCGCAAGCATATTGTAATCCACAGAGGCTATTGCGGTTGTAATTCTGGCTTTTAAGTCATCAATGTTCGACACTTTCCTCCTGTAAACATTATCCTTTACAAATCCCCAAATGAAAAATTCCAGCGGCGTTGTATCAGGTGATCTGGATGGCCAAGGAATTGGACTTCCTCGCACAATCCGTCTTCCTGGAAAATGGTCATTCAAAGAAGTACGAACGATGGTACCCCAATGAGGTGATGCGCCATCTTGTTGCAAAAAGACATGTGGCAGAAGCTCTTCTAGTTGTGGAAATACCAAATTTTGAAACATGTCTAAGTATACGACTGATGAGACCGTCTTTTCTGTAAAAAAGAAAGGCCCAATGATTCGGTCGTGCATTAGTCCACACCACACATTAATCTTTGGGGAATCCCTTTCTGCCTCACGATATTCATAGGGGTTTTCAGATCCCCATATGCGCACATTATGGCGATTAACAATGCCAGAAACATGAAAGGTTGCTTCATCGGAGAACATTATGCGCTTCAGAAAATCAGCATCATCGTTTATTGTCCTTAGCATTTCTGTTGCAAAGGCCATCCTCCTAGGCCTATCGTCCGGTTCCAAAACTTGAACAATTTGAACTTTGTATGCATACAGTCTTAATTTTTTCTTAATAACCTACACCGTCGAAATTGGCATATCAAATTCTCTTGCCGCTGATCACACAGATCTTCTAGGATTGTGTAAAAATGTGCCTCTGACAAGCTCAACATCAAAATCACTTGTGCAGGGACGTCCGGAACGTTTCTTATCTGCGATACTTCCAGTTTCTCGAAAAAAAAATTTCCGACGCAAGATGCTGCTTTTGGATGGAGGATCTTTTTGGCAAATCATTCAGCAATTTCTCTGTACTTGCACCATCGATTTTGTTTCTATGAACCACCATAAAATCTGTGCTTTCTCTTGTGGTGTATGTGTTCTCCTTAATATCCGCTCGAAAAAACATCACATACAAAAGTAACATTACAACAAGCACATCAAAAGCAAACATAACATTTAAAGATAGAAAACCAACGATTATAAATGCACAAATAAAGTATGAAAACACAAATAAAATATTTGTGCATTTATAATCGTTGGTTTTCTATCTTTAAACATTTTTGCACAAAGGCTTTATTTGCTATTTTAATAAACATAACATTGCAATAGTTGTCAAAAAAAGAGAAAAAAATGCAAATTATAAACAGATGATATTTAGAAAAGTACAGATATTTAGACTGGAAAATGAAATTATCTGAAATTAACCACACGCGCAGATGATTTTTACAAAAGTAAAAATATTCAAACCTGAAAATTAAAATATATGAGTTATTCCATCAATAAATGCCATAAGTTTGTTTATATCTTCATTATTTCATGAGTTATTAAACATCAAAATGCACTGAAAAACATTTGTGGTAACGTTACTCCATAAAATTGGTGGCAGCTACGATTTACACTTCATTGAGTAATTTTTCAATTGCATAATGGTGTAATAAAAACATGCATTACTGGTGTAACATTGCAATGTTACACCGATTATATCGGTTAAAATACTCCACCAAATTAGAGGCAGAAAGGCTGCCACCAGTTTTATGGAGTAACGTTACACAAATGTTTTACAGTGTGGGTTCGGGGCTTTATAAACACCCTGAATTTTATATTGTTTATTCCGAACATTTTTCTAAAAAAATTTAAAAAAATATATGTTTTGAAGAACGGGTGAAAAAAAATTAAAAACTCCGTAAAAGACATGAAAAAATTGGCATTATTAGAACATTTATACTTAAAAAATACTGATCAGTTAAGTGAATAAAACAGCAGTTAGTAGCCGCTATTACACGGTTATCATTTTTTTAATATCTACGAATAAAGTATATTTAAGTATTGCATTTGAATCCTATTACATATTGCATTTTCATAAATGTTTTAGAATCTATTTTACGTTAGAAATGTCTAATTTTATGTAATCTTTAGTCTATTTCCTTCATATATACAGAAACAAATACTGTTTTTGAAAAACAGAAATCAAAATTTTATTATTTTTACAGTTTTCCTTTTCTACTATAAAATAATTCCATGAATGATTTTTATATTAATTGCATTAATTGCATATGGAAGCTGAACTGTTGATTTAACTTCTGTTAAAAGTTAATGATTTCAATATACAGTAGAACCCCGATAATTCGGATTAATTGGGACCAGACCCAATCCGGATTATCGAAAATCCGGATTATCCGGAGAATAAGAAAAAAATGAAATAAAATAAAACATACATACAGAAAATCACCTTTATGTTTAACTTATTGATTATTTATAGACAAAAATGCTTACTTTGTAATAAAAAAGTTTGTAATGATTTGCTGTGCCAGTTTTCTATACCTTTTGTGAGCCGTACGATCACACATCTGCTTGAGCACAAGCAGTTCATTGGGTGTAATGTAAATCAGAAAGCTTAAGGTATTCTTCTGAAAACATTTCAGAAAAAAGTTTTTTTTTTTATTCAGAATGCGACGATAAAACAAGTTTATGCAATGGAAATTAACCAAATCGTTTCTCCATCGCTTGACCAAACCGATCCGGATTTACGGGGTCCGGATTTGTGGGGTTCTACTGTACCTTGTAATTTTAATTTTTCATAATTGTATATTATAATTTAAATATATATATATATACATATATATATATATATATATATATATATATACACACATATATATATATATATATATATATATATATATATATATATATATATATATATATATATTATCTCAAAATAGTACTTAATAATCAAATGAAATTTTACGAAGATGTGCACTTTTAATTTGAAATTTTTTACGTGTTACTATAATTGTTCAGACCTTAAGATTATAGAATAAATTGCATTCTTACTCATTCCATAAAAAATGCAGGGTATCGCACTCTAATGTGACATTACATTAGAAATACTTTTTTGCATTTTTACATGTTAATAATTTTAAATAATATGATCGTCAATAGCTAAAAGCAGTTTACTATTTTTCGGATTTCCATTCTAGATTTAATATTTAAAACATAGTTTTCTTTTAACATGAATTTATTTATACAGTATAAAATAATGTAAACAGATTGAGAAAATATATAAAACAAATATCGTCTACTATCTGCTAACGTTACTTGTCCTTTTACTAATCGATAAAGTCGAATGATTATTAATTTGATTGAGAATTGTAAATTACAAATAAGAGTAAAATAAATCAACAGATTTCAACCATAACAGAAGAAAGCAGAACTATATATATGTTTGATTTTTGTATGCAAAGTTTTTAACAAATCGAATAAATTTAATTCAATGCGTTTTATTTCTTAACAAAACAAGTAAGCTAAAAATATAAATCTGAACAAACTTTACGGATCTGATAATTTGAGTGCTCCTTTTCATAATTCATTTAAATAGGATATTAAAGTTACACTTCTGTCTCATAAAAGGAGGCACAATTACAACTGCTCTCTGTTCCATTCATCTACACGTAATTCAATATTATCTAGTAATCAAATAAAAGTTTGCAAAGTGCACTTGTGATTATACATTTGAAAAGGATTTACACAATAGTTCCGACAAGAGTCATTTAAATTCTCTTTAAAGCCTATGTGTTCTGTTATTTAAATGATAAAAAAAAATACATTCATGACAATAAAAAAACATTGTTACTTCTCTGTAATCCCGTCAACCAAAATACTATCGCCAAATTATAAGATTAAATGTTAATGATGGATGATCGTGAATATCAATTGAATGACATTAAATACGATACACGTGTTTACAGTGATTTTTATTTCGACTTTTTATTTGTATTTTTTAACAATATTATAATAATTATTTGATTTTTTATTATTTAGAAAAATTACGTCAATATGTATAATTTGGCTTTTAGTTTGGCGATTTGTATAATTTGGCGAAATCGGTCGACGGGATAACAGACTAATACCAAAACATTATAAAACAAATATAAAAAACTAGTTATTACAAATTAAAAAAAAAAGTCGTACTTCTTAATTGTGACTTGCATTCGTCTTACATGCATTCATAAAACTTCACATGAAAAAACAGATTTCAATAATTACAGAAAGAAGCAGAACTATATGTAAATGTTTGATTTCTGTATGCCAAGTTTTCAACAAACCGAATAAATTTAATTCAGTTCTTTTTATTTCATAACAAAACAAGTAAACTAAAAATATAAATCTAAACAAACTTTACGTATGTGTTTACGTGTGTGTTCCTTTTCATAATTCACATAAATAGGACATTAGAGTTAAACATCTGTCTCATAAATAGAGGCTCAATTACAGCAGCACTCTGTTCCATTTATCTAGACGTAATTCAATAGTATCTAATAATCAGATGAAATTTTGTAAGCTGCATTTGTGATTATAAATTTCAAAAAGATTTACACAGTATTTCGATAAGCATATATGTATATATTATAATAAGCATATATGTATTTTTAATATAACATGTTTTTTCTACAAAATGTTTAATATTGCTTACTAATTTTATTTGCTGAACATTTCAGTACTTCAGTTCATCAAAATAGAATAAAAAATAAAATAAAAATTGTTTGCAAAATTAATTGGTGTCTAAGTTTATGATTTAATTTAAAATACAAGTGTAGTTCGACTTTTTAGCTTTTTCTATAGAACACATATGCAAATAAATTTTAACTGTAAGCACTGTGAAAACTGAAGAGAAACAATAATTTCCTTTTATTTTTTGAATGAGACTTTTTATGACAAATGTAATAAACTGCTTATAATATTCAATACATAAAAAATTGCTTGTAAAAAATATTTCAAGAAAATAATTTAAATCTTCAGAAATTATTTTAAGAATTAAATTATAATTAAAAAATAATAAGATAGTTTCTTTATACATTTCTTAGTAAACTACTGTTCAAAACATGCAACATAAAACATTGCAATAATAATTCCAGGAATTTAGCACAATAGGCTTAATTTTCGTGCGGCCAGATATATTTAGCGCTCTCAGACGTGATTAAAATTTATTAGCAATTGTATTTCTGTCCCTTTCATGAGATTTCCAAGGTTTATTTTCAGTTTCACGTTTGTTTATTGTGGTTTTCAATACATTAAAAAAATTATAAAATACGATTTCTAATGCAGATTCTTATATTAATAAATTGTTTCAATTATATTTCAATTTTTAAATCATGAATTACGTCCGAGAAATAATGAATCTGAATGTTTCATACGTGAATTTTAATTCAAATTGCTAACAAGCTAACATTCCTAGCATTGTTAACAGAGAAAAATCACACAAGCCCGGATTTAGCACTGAACTAACGTTGTAACGTTGTATTGTTTTTTAGAAATGTCCAAGAATATCCATGTATTTAAAACGCAATAATTTTTTCACATTATATTGTTTTGCCGAATTATAAATAATATTTATTAATTTAGATTTCGAAATTTACATTGTGAAAAAACAAAACTTTAATAGAACTTCTCTAATCTGGATACTATAAAAAATCGAGAAGTATCCTATGAATTTTAAGTATACGCATACATTGTCATATGAACTATAAAATTTTTAAATCATGAATTACGTCCGAGAATTAAGGAATCTGAATATTTCATACGTGAATTTTAATTCAAATTGCTAACATTCCTAGCATTGTTAACAGAGAAAAATCACACAAGCTCCGATTCAGCACTGAACCAACGTTGTAACGTTGTATTGTTTTTTAGAAATGTCAAGAATATCCATGTATTTAAAACGTAAAAAAATATTTCACATTATTTTGTTTTGCTGAATTATAAATAATATTTATTAATTTAGATTTCGAAATCTACATTGTGAAAAAACAAAACTTTAATAGAACTTCTCTAATCTGGATACTATAAAAAATCGAGGAGAATCCTATGAATTTTAAGTATATGCATAAATCATAGCAAACGCGGTAGCGTTTGGTATAATATGTTTAAGGAGTAGAAAGTGCAAACAGCTTTCTAAAATTTCTGGCGAACCAGTTGAAGAACCAGTGAAATTTTTTTTTAAAGATAGAACTCGATGAGACGAATAAAATTATAGCTTTCGAAAAATTACTGCAGCTTAGAATAGTTTTTTATTTAATTTTAAATGAAAAAAAGGAACGCAAAATGTTCAACTAAGTCTAGCTAACGTTTCCGTGGATGGATTAACTTCGTTTTTGGTTTATTTTAATCCTCACGGTAAAACTTAAAACAGTTTTTATTTCATCTTTGTATGTTTGACGGGCGCTAAGAAAATCGAATTTTTGTCTGAAATTTCCAGACGAGCATAGTCCTTTTCTTATGCTTGTTTCTTCTTGAAATTGTTGCACGTAAGTTCAAATGAACATAAAAATTCCTATGTATGTAACATAAATAAATAGATTAGATAAATCACGTAAAGAAAATACTTATTTATTGTTATTTTCATGTAACATATTCACTATCTATTTTGACAAGCGAAGTGAAATGTTTTTTTTATTTATTAAATTCTCATTTATTTAAGTGAATAGCCGGCTCTGGCAAAAAGTTTAGTCTCTCTTAAATTTATACTAACCATTGTAATATGATACTTTTATTCATAATTTTATTTACTTGGTTATCGGAAGGTCCATGTGATGAAATCAACAAATTCAGGCGATCAGGGCAAGATTTTGCAGAAAAGTTCATTATCCTGTGCTGGTTGGTGTGTTTGGCTGATAAATCAAAAATGGCGCCGAAAGACCGAATAGCAAATTTTTTTAACCGCTAAAGCGGCGTAACCGTATTTTTCCATCACGTAATATTTTATTTAAAACACTGATTTAACACAAGATTGACATTAATATTATTTCTTTTAATTGTACAAGACAAAAAGGTATGTAAAGTTGTTAAGTACAAACGTTCATACCAATACTTTTCACAGTTATTATTTTATGAATAATTAGATATGAATAGAAAAATCTACAGGACATTTAAAAGATAAGCGTAAAAATATGGTTTTAAATTTTTATAAACATTTATTTGAGCCTTTGAGACGTAAGGTAAGGGCGTACCGGTAAGAAATCTGGTTTGGCGCAACACAAGAGTATTGAGTCGGGCGCTCCATGATGATTCGGACGTGAGAATGTGTCAGCTTTTTTTGAAGGTACGTCTAATGACTCTAGGTCAATTAATTTATTACTTATTTTATGAATGTCCGATTAAATACATCTGTTTGCCAAAGCTTAGTGCTATTTTGGCTTCAAAAAGCGAGGGTATGATGCCAAAATATATAAATAGCTCTGAAAACAAACCTGATGAACTTTAATTTTTGTTTTCGTACGAATTATTTCTGTTTCTATATTAAAATGCGGCACAAATGTCATATACGAATCACATTGGCGTTAATTTTTTTCTAAAGCCAATTTGGCGAAAATCTCGTTTTGGAATACCAGTTACATGCATATTTTTTGAAAGGTAATAACAATAAATAAAAAAAGATTTGTTTAATAACTATAGAACAAAACAATTTATATATTTAAAAAAATAAAAATAAATTATTTATTAATAAATAAAGAACAACATCCGAGTTGCCATATCAATTAAAATAACGACACTCTGGATTCAGTTAAATACTCCGATGAGCATATGACATTGGCGTTAGAAAAAAAATTCGCCAACGTGGTGCGTATGTGACGTCTGTGCCAAAAATGCATACCTTTTTTATTTACATTACGTACGGTGCTACTTGATTACCAGGTCGTCCAATATCACCCATTTATAGAAATCGCCAAACTATTTGCCAAATTACTCAAAATTAAAAATGTTGCCATTAAAAAAATTTAAGCTTAGAAAATTAATGAATTTAGGTTAAAAAAGTAAAAGTCATTAACGAAAAGGATTACTTTAATGATGACGTTTAGTTATGACGTCGAGACGTACCAAACATAAAATTTGATTTATTCAGGTGATTTCGGACAAAAGAATACAAATAAAAGTTTTCATATTTTAATGCAGAATTTATTAAAATCAAACCATAAAGAGATATATGTAAGATATCGCATATGTGAATAACATTGAAGTATTTTCAATGTAATATTAGAACTTATTAAGGAGCATAAAAATATGGTACTTACGTATTAACGCCACCGCAGCAGAAGTTGCGCTAATGTGCCAATAAAGAGCAATCTTGTTCGCACGTGCAGAAAAAAAATAGCGTCAAAATGAGAAAAAAAAAACTAAAAAGGCACGAACAACAAGATCGCTCTTTATTGGCGTATTAACACAACTTCTACTGTGGTGGCATTAATAAGTAAGTACCAAAAATATCAATGTTAGCGGAAATTTGTAAGGAGTTAAATGCTTTTTATTTAGCCAAATAATATCGGAGGATATAACCATAAAGTAACTTTAATAAAATACATATTATATTTTTCTCAATTAATATCAACAGCTATTTGCTTATTTGCATAAAATTTATATTAAATAACAAAAGAACAAATAAATTAGTAAAACATTCATGGAATTATAAATAAATCATCGAATTTAAAATAATTTGATCACTTAACAAACAAGTGCAGCGAGTTTAATGTCAATAAAATGTAACATTTATGTTCATCCATTATTGGCATATAATCTTACAGTTTGTCTATCGTTCTTTGGTCGACAGGATGATTAATTAGTACCCTAAATACATTGTTATCGCATGAGAAAAAAATGCTTGTGTATATGAAATAGTAAATAGGTTGCAAGAATATACGTTGCCAAACTTCTTTTCCCGTGAAGAACTTTTCGTTATGTACAACTACTGAAAAAGTACCATTATTTATTTACTTATAGTATTTTTAATAAAGTGAATAAAAAACGTGCAAGTTAAATATATCTGATATATGTATTCTTTAATTTATGTGTTTTTATTTATGTGTTTATGTGTTTTCATTTATTTTAAATAAAGCTAGTGACAGCTTTATATTTAAAATGAAATTATGGCGAAGGAAACCTATTTGGCGATTCTTTCGGGTAGCTAAAATAAAAGTAGGAAAATAGCCGCCGGGCATATAAAAAATAAAACAATCAGTTCGGAGCTGTTGATGACAGTCACAAGACTTATACTGGTATTTATATAGGTACTACAGCAAAATTTGCAGCATCTCTGGTATTAAACCAGGACTCTCGAGGTAAGGCATTTGGCTGCTCAACAGCGGGTAGAGAGTTCAAATCCCGTTGGATGTAAGTTCGTTTTGTTTAGAAATGCTTTTGTGTTAAATTAATATTCTTTTGGGAATATTCTTTGTTAATTGTTATCCAATTTCTAGAATTTTTCTAGTTGTGAATGTTTCATTCGAGAAATTACCTTGAATGTATTTAATTGGTATGGCTTTTAATTCTTTTAATAAAGTTTTGTACTTTTTTCGTTCGAATCTATGGTTTATTTTTCATGACATGCATTTTATATGGCAATACAATGACTTTTTTAATTATTCTAAAACATCAAAATTTTATACTGTTGTTATCATTTTATAAATTTTGACAGCAGCAATTATTTTTCTTTTTAAGATATTGAAAAATCTGCGGTTTTTTATCAAAAAATTAAATGACTAGTATTAAAAAATGCTCTGACGAGCACCAAAAAAGATTAATATGTTTTTAAGTATGAAAAAGGGTTTGACAAATGCTTCTGTTAAATATTGAGCATGAGGAAGGACAAGGGATCACTTCTGGGCTACCACTCACTTCAATGCCAACTTTGAAAAAATCATATTTGCGCTTTTTCCATATAAAGGAAATTTCCGGTTCTTTAGTAGAACTTCCCACCGTGTTTTATATATTAACCAGGGGTGTAGTCGTAAAAATAGCATAGCATATAATCTAAGCAGAGGGATACACTAGAATGTGTATACCATAATCTTTTATAAGAAACAGAGGGTATATGGTGTTCCTTTAAAAAGTCCAGAAGGTATACGGCGTATAGCCTGCATTACATCCCTGATGTTAACTGCTCTGTTCACTCTGCACTGTACTACAAAACAATTTTCTGTGCAATTATACACATTGGGCATGCTTGGAGGCAGTGCATGAATGTGATACCTGCAGGAACTAGGTTTTTGGCACTATGCTGCCTTCCCTTTACATTTATGTCTAATTAAGCTGCATCTTTACTGGTTACGTCTTTACACTACACTTTTTTTATAGTAACTGCGACTGATTTGTTTTCACGGAAAAAGCGCAAATATGATTTTTTCAAAGTTGGCTTTGAAGTGAGTTGTAGCCAAGAAGGGATCCCTTGTCCTTCCTCATGCTCAATAATTAACAGAAGCACTTGTCAAACCCTTTTTCATACTCAAAAACATATTAACCTTTTTTGGTGCTCGTCAGAGCATTTTTTAATACTAGTTGTCATATGAACTATAAAATAAATTTTGATTCAAAGGTATTATACATATACCGTGTAATCCAGTAGTCCAAGGAATTTTGGAATTCCAATAATTAGTAAATTATATACTAAAAAGATGCTGTTTTATCACAAATTCTCAGAAACTAGTGGGATATCGCTTTTCTTTAAAAAATGCTATATTAGTTATATTTTTTAATAACAGGTGACACAGATATTGATAGTATTGTATGGCTATAATGAGATACAGCTCGCTAAAAAGAAAGAATCGGTGCCGAAGGAGTAAAAATTTTCAGTATGATGCTTATTAATTATAAGTACTGCTATGAGACGTAAAACAGCCAGCACATCTCGAAAGAGCAGATTAAGAGGTATCTCTGAAACGTGGTGGGGTGCAAAATTTTTCAACTGGATGAATGACATAGGCCATACTCATGAAACTTCCTGTAACTCCTTAATGAAAAATCACAAAAGCTAAGATTTGAGATCCTAGAGGCCATTTATGCTGAAAACGAGCATCTCCAAATGTAATCCTGAAGAACGCCCTGATAGAAGAAGCAATGTAGAAATGTACTCCCTCCTGCATAAATGTTAAGGAATGTAGAGTTTTTATGTTTGCGAGAGAGGGATGATTTTATTCAACATATGTCTCCTGTTACGGCAACTTTTTGCCGTCTACCAGCGGATATTTCCTCAAAAAAAGGGCCAATGATGAAATAAGCTCTAAAGTCACGCCATGGTAATCATGATTCGGTTTTTCCTACAATCCCTCGTGGCTTTGTTTTGCGCGTATGCGACAATTTTATGTTCTCAAGCTTCCACGTAAAGTAAAATGCATCTCGTCTTCCACAAAACATTTACAAAAACAGTCTGCATCATTGTCCGTTTTCGTAGAAACTTAGTTAGCAAATTCCTGACGTGATAAAAAGACAGTTGATTTTATTTCGTGCACAAGCTGAATTGTTTACGGATATATCTCGAGAATGGTTTTTAGAGGTCGCCATATACTTCCATACGAAATACCAATTCGCCATGAAATGATACAATACAATGTCAATACATGTCCAATGTACAGACCCTTGGAGTCTCCCACGTAATTGAAGGTTTTCCAATGAGTCCGTTATAGAAATGGTTTTATTATAACCTTCAATTGTTTAATGGGCATCGGTCCTTTTCCAGTTTAACTTCACTTATTGTAAGATAATAACGCAAAGCTAATCTTTCTTTTCTAAGCCCTATTTCCTTTTGTAAAACAGCTTAAGTAGCACAGCTTTATCATGTAACGAAAGTACATCTAACCTTACCAGTTACTTAAGACAGTTTATCTAAAAATTCCTCTTAAATGAATTTCTGTAACCTTCAACGTAAATGACACTTATAACAAAATGTTAGAAATATCCTAGGAAAAACTTTGCCCGATGAGCTCATTTTTATATAAAATATATTGTATAAATAATTTAATGCTACACATTGGCGTCCTCTGTTGTTAAAAATTTTAAATATTTATTGCATAATAATTTCATTATAAACAAAAATCCCACACATTTCTGAGCATATATCTATCTATCTATCTATCTATCTATCTATCTATCTATCTATCTATATATATATATATATACAACCATTATAAGCCATTTTAAATTATCAACAAAAATTGATATGATGTACAGTAACAAATATATTAACAAAAAGTAAAATAAAATAACAAATACTTTATTTAAATTAAAAAAACGATTTATAAACCAGAATATAAGTCCATGAAAAAAATATATATATATATGTATCGAGGTAATATAAAAGTATACTGGTGAACCAGACCTTAATTAAAAAAAATTCTTAAACAGCATAATAAGTAGCAAAGTATAATCAAGATATTGCACAGACATACATATCTTTGATTAGAGATATTTATCAAAGATAATCGAAAGTGGTATATAATTTGTAAACTGACAATTAGAGGATTCATTAAATCGAAATTATACATTATAAATTTTCCTGCGCTCAGAGATTTATTGACATGGATAATTGTATAGTGAATACTTAAATTAGAATTTGCGATCTCTTGTTGAATTAGGTATTAACATTTAAAGATGGTATAGATTCCAAATTGAGCTTCTGGATCAAACTACAATTGCTTTTAAAACATAAATATGGAATATATAATTTCATTCAAGATTCCGTTTGGTATTTTTTCACTTGCATTTAACACTTTTATAATGAGTAATAGCTCGAGTATATTTTATTAAACACAAAAATAAAATACTTTAAACATTCGGAAACAATTAAATTTCTTTTTTATATTACTAAATGTAATTGATGTTGGATATTTTTAAAACGAACAGTTCGTTATTCTTAAGGTAATCGAGTACGTATGGAGCCATCTATTAAAAAACTCTACTTTTGACAAAGATTTTGCCAATTTTCAGTTTAATCGAACACAAAATAAAGAAAATTATTAAAAAGTGTACAATATCTACAACTTTTAATTTTTTTTGTAGAATTTTGGTCATTTTTTAGAATTTTTTATAAAAACGGGCCGTGCTCTAATAATAATAACAAATAAAAATAAAAATAAAATTAAAGCGTATAACACTTTTTTTTAACATGTGCATATTAGACACTCTTGAGTGTATTTATAACATACGGAAATTTAAAAGAGATAAACTGATTTTATACAACTTCAAAATATCGATACACGTTTTAGGGGTCAAAAATCCCGAAAAACACGATTTTATAAAATGTCTGTCAATGAGTTTATCAATCTGTCTGTCTGTCTGCGTGTGTGTGACGAACATTTTGTGGGTACTCTATCTCATGAACTAATGCACGTAATTTCACAAAACTTTAGTTTCTGTTAGACCTTAATATAAACTAAATCTGATTAGTTTTTGATGAATATCGCACAATAGGTGGCGCTGCTGTGCTGCATTATTTGCAATTTACATAGTATAGATATTTTAAGACCTATTGCATGAATTTTCACAAAACTTTAGATTTAATTAATACTTGATGTAAAATGGTGCTGATGACGTTTTGGTGAAAATCACTCAACAGGTAGCGCTGCTATGGTGCATCATTCGAGATTATCGCAATAGCTCTATCTTAAAAATTAATGCACAAATTTTCATCAGACCTCAGATGCAGTTAGTATCTGATAAAAAATTTATCCTGATTATTTTTTGCTGTACATCACCCAACATTTGGTTTTGTTATTAAGATTTTATTTAAGAATTTGCAATAGTTCTATCTAAAAACCTAATGCACGGATTTTCATCAAACTTCAGATTCAATTATAAGTTGACATAAGTTTTGGTTTAAAAAAACTAATCAGTGGCGTTGCTATTCTGCATTTTTCAGGAAGTATTAACGTGCCTAAAATAGAATAGTTTTGGGATTGCGATATCCCCCTAATTTATTTCCGATTTAAATTAATGCCTTCTGCTTTTTTTTAAACCTCTAATTTCATTTCTAATAGGAGTACAGGAAAAATAGAAATAGATTTGGAAACAAAAATGTTCATTCTGTAAAAAATAAATAAATAAATAAATAAATAAATAATGCGAATTTTACCGAAATTAACATTTTAAACTTGAGCGGATACCTTAATGAGAGTATTCGAATTCCCAAAATTAGAAAAATAACATATTGAGCAAAATATTAAAAACAACAGTTTCAATTACCTTTCTTCACAGGATAGTGTCAGAAACAACAGAGATCCTTTTTATCATTCTCAAAATAAACAAATAAACTAAAAACAAAACATAGAATTATCGAACTGTAGATAACTACATTTATATTTATAATGCCTACATTCACACTTTTCCCTATTAACATACCAATTTGAGGCATTTGTTTAGACCTTAAAAAATAATTTCATTCATCGCTAAATACATAGTCATTTATCATAATAAAAAGATGCAGTAATAAAAAAGTCTATACATTATAAGTAAGATTTAAAAAATTAAACCTGAGAACGTTTTCCTTCAATTATGAATATCATCAGTTAGCATGCATGATAAATAACCATTTATTTAGTGATAAATAAAATAATTCTTTTAGAAATCTAAACTAATGCTCCAAATTGGTATGTTCATAAAGAAAAAAACATAAAATTAGTTACATAAATACGGATTTAAGGAACGCTCTCGGTTACAGTCTCGAATACTCGCGTATGGGTTTACTAAAGTGATAAAAATAAGTTTTTTCATAAATTTATACCAGTTCTCATTTAGGAGTTCTTTTTCTCTGAAGAAATGGATTTGAGATATCATTGATATGATCAGGTGCAATTTAATGCGACAGCATTTAATATGCGTGTGTTTTCACATTGTACATTTGTGACTCGTGTCTTTGAACTCGCTATTTTAAATTCGATAGTTTTCACATTAAATGCGTCAGATTTTCAATAAACCAAACCTGATTATTTCTACATCGAAAATGATTCACTCTTGCATACAGATCTTTATACAATTTATTAAAATAATGATTTGGTCATTTTACATAAAGTATCTATATATCTATAATACAAAAGTTTTAGAAGTGGCCCCGTAATCTATTGTCATACTAAAATGTTAGAATTTAGGGGGAAAAAAGGAAAATTAGGAATAACTTAATTATTGAAAAATAAGTTAAATTTTTGCATATACAATTTATATTTAAAGATTCCTTACGAAACATAAAAAAAACATAAAAAATTAATTTAATATTATGAGATTTTTTTAAGTATCAGCATTATTCTCAAGTTAATACATACACATAGTTTTCTGTAATGGTAAGAAACAACATACAACACATTCGGAATTATGTAAATCATATTTCAACTGTTTCAAATGTTGTATTATAGCAATATTTTATTAATTAATTAGACTCACATATAAATTTAAAAATGTTTATTTCACGCGCTTTGATTGTTTAGATGTAAAACGTTTGGATTAAAATAGAATTCAAAATAACTACTAAACCTTTTTTAGCACTTTCCAACAAAGTTGAAAAGTGCTTATGCATTCGGTTTGTCTGGCCGTCTGTCCGTCTGGCCGGATGGCCGTCTGTCCGTCTGGCCGGATGGCCGTCTGTCCGTCTGTCCGTCTGTCCGCGCTCTAACTCCCGTAAATATACTCGGATTGCTATGAAATTTTTATACGTTATTGAGGTTTACCCTAGCTCGAACCCTATTGAAAATGAAGTATCTACCATGATTAGTTTATCGACAGAGAGAATCAAAAGTTTCCCATTACATTACGGCCTATGGGGAAAAATCGTTAATATACTCGGATCGCCAAGAAATTTTAGGACGTTATTGAGGTTTACCCTAGCACAAGTCCTATTGAAAATGAAGTTTCTACCATGATTAGTTTATCTACAGAGAGAATCAAAAGTTTCCCATTACATTATGGCCTATGGGGAAAAACCGTTAATATACTCGGATTGCCATGAAATTTTAGGACGTTATTGACGTTTAACCTAGCACAAGTCCTATCGAAAATGAAGTTTCCACCATGATTAGTTTATCTACAGGGCGAATCAAAAGTTTACTATTACATTACGGCCTATGGGGAAAAATCGCTTCAAAGGAATTTTAAAAATGTTATACCCTGTCAAACATATTAAAATATGCATTCTATAAAATATAAGGTGAAAATTTAGCTATTATTCATTTACAGGACCACACAAAAGAATTCCATTAGATAATAGTAAAAGGGGGAATTGTGTGTGGCATATTTTAAATATATTAAGCTGTTTTATGTATAATAAAATTGATATATGTCACTGAAGCTTAATATAAATTATACGCTACTGTCTTGCATAATATGAAGTACATAGCATTTACAGGGCCATACAAAAGATTTCAAATAGTATATTCTTTCCGAAGTACCGTATATGTGTCCGATGATGGCTGATGGAGGGATGAAATGCATTTTAATTATGATATTCGCGTTTATATTTCGCTAAATATATGCACATTATATGGTGTGTATAAATGTTATAGTTCATATACAGGGCTACCCAAAAGAGCTCACCAACGTTACTGAATATGAGCGTAAATTATTTAAACGTGGTTCTTAAATAAGCTATGCATTTTTACGCTGAGCTGCATTCAATTTACTGAGAAATGTTTGCAGAATATAGATAAAAGGATATACAGGTCCACGCAAAGAATTCGGTACATGGACGCCTATGAATGATGATTTATGAGAATGTGATTTCAGTTGTTTTAAAAGTGTTTTAGTTTACAATAACTTTTAGCCTAATGCTGACGTGTAATAAAGGTATAATGTAAACTACAGGGCTGAAGAAAAGTATTCAAGTATGTTTCCATCTAATAGTATGAATTGCTGAAAAAGAAATTTCAAGCTACTGGGTATTTTCTTGCTAAGCTAAATTTTCCCATTATATGAACTGACATATGAAATACAGGGCTGTTCTAATGTACTGGAATACATATTTGGGTATATTTGGCTATACACTATTATTTCCCTAAATAACAAAGTTTTGTTAAAGATTTCATTAAGTGTTGGAAAGTGCTTCATAATCTATGCTTAACGCATGATTTTTCTTACTTGTTTTATCCATATCGTATATACAGCGTAAAAATATTTATATATTTTTACTTCATATATATCCGACAAACAGAATTTATGTTAAATAAGTATGATTCAGGTATCTTACAGAAGACGTAATTAAAGAAAATATATCCCTAGTTATTATTTTAATTCCAAGCTGAAAATAACTCCAAATTTTCCGCTTTATATCTCAAAAATTTTTAAAATGCATCAACATTATCTGGATGACATTGTAATAATTTATTTCAGAACTATTCAAAGTGAGATTAAAACGTCTAACGCATTTATTTTACAATGAATGGAATGTCTGAAACAACAAACCTTTATTCGTTCCAATTTATCCTGCTATTCTATGCGAGTTCCGAATGTATAGTCTACATTAATTATGTTTTAAAGTTATATCATCACTGTTCTGTTAACTTATTTCCGATAATTTTGGAGCATGCAACTTTTGTCTATAAATCTTAAACTCTCAAATTTTCTTAATTTAAACAAATGCATATTTTCTGCTTTATTTTTTTCCATGTTTTCTAACACAAATTATTATTTAGATTAAAAATTTCCTCCGCATTAAAAATGCTATTTTTCAGTTTTTAATTTGAAAGTATTTTTTATTAAATTTTTTAAGCACGTAAAAATTCATAATTGTTCGATTCTGAGGTAACGATGTAAGATTAATGTTTTAGCTTTAAATAATCACCAAAGAAATATCTACGCAAAATAGGTTCAATTTATGCAGATAAATTGTACTTTTTTAGTTTACTTATGAAAGATAAAAGCCGAATTTTTTTACAAGTGATAAAAATTTCAATTTAACATTATGAGAGTTTTTTTTTTTAAATCGACACTATTTTCACCTTATCCTCTTGAGGGGCGGTGGGATAAAATACATTCCACTTAATTTTAATTGCTAAATGCCACATTGTCACCAGAATTTCGAAAAGGAAATTTTAATTTTATCAAGTACGTAAAGAAAAGCATTAATCTATTTTCAAATAAATTTATTTTCAATTCTGATGTCATTCAATCACTTCAGCATTTTCTGAATAGAAGTATTTTGCCCTTCAAAGGGTTAATGCATGCACATAGTTCTCTGTAATGGTACGAAATATCACACAACAGATTTGTGATTATGTAAACTATATTTCTAACTGTTTCGAATGTTCTGTTACTACAAATATATATCAGCTGCAAAATATTACGTTAATTAATTAGACTTGCACATAAATCCAAAAATATTTATATCATACGATGCGTTTGTTTAGATGTAAAGAATATGGGTTAAAATCGAATCAAATTAAGTACTGAAATTTACTTTTTAAATATTTGAAATGCACAAAATAACAATATTTATATATAATACTCCATTTATATCCGAAAAAGACAATTTATGTTAAATAGTGGAGCAGAAGTATCTTACAGAAGACGTAATTAATTAAATTGCACCTCTAGTTACATTAATTTAAATTCCAAGCAGCAAACAATTTTTCGCTTTATATTACAGAAATCCTTAAATTGCAGCAATATTATCTGGATAACATTGTAGCAATTCATGTCAGGAAAATTTAAAGTGAGATTAAAATCTAATGCATTTATTTTACAATGAATGGAATGTCTGAAACTATAAACCTTTATTCGTTCCAACGTATCCTGCTATTCTATGTGAATTCCGAATGTATAGTAACTTTTAATTGTGTTTTAAAGTTCTATCATCACAGTTCTGTTAACTTATTTCGGATAATGTTGGGGCATGCGACATATATCTATAAAACTTACTCTGATTTTTTTTTTTTTTAGTTTAAACAAATTCATTTTATCTGCGTGATTTTTTTCAATGTTTTCTAACACAAATTATTAATTAAATTAAAAATTTCTTCTACATTAAAAGTGCTATTTTTCAGTTTTTATTTTCAAAGTATTTTTTATTAAACTATTTAAGCACGTAAAAATTCATAATTGTTCGATTCTAACGTAACAATGTAAAATTAGTATTTTATCTTTAAATAAGCATCAAAAAATTATATTTGCGCAAAATAGGTTACGTTTATGCAGATAAGTTTTTACATTACATCATATTACATTATAAGAGCTTTTTTTCAATCAGCATTTTTCCAGCTTAATACATGCACATAATTCTCTGTAATGTTAGGAACATCATATAAATCAATCGGAAATATGCAAACCATATTTTTAACTGTTTCAAATGTTCTATTGATGTAAATGATGTAAACATACCTCAATTTCAAAGTATTACGTTAATTAATTAGTCTCACTTATAAATTAAAAATTTTTTATCTCTTACGCTGCAATTGTTTAGACGCAAAGACTTTGCATTAAAATCGAATTCAAAACAAATACAAAAATTTACTTTTTTATCCATACTGTATAAGCAAAATAAAAATATTTCGATATAATACTCCACATATATCCGTAATATACAATTTGTGTTAAAAGAGTATAATTGAGGTATCTTATAGAAAATATAATTAAATGTACCTCTAGTTGCATTTATTTAAATTCCAAGCAGCAAACTACTCCAAATTTTCCGCTTTATGTCACAGTAATCTTTAAACTACAGCAACATTATATGGATGACATTGTACTAATTTAGGTCAGGAAAATTCAAAGTGAGATTAAAATCTACAATGCGTTTATTTTAGAATGAATTGAATGTATGAAACAATAAACCTTTATTCGTTCCAATTTATCCTACTATTCTACGCGAGTTCCGAATGTATAGTATCCTTTAATTATGTTTTAAAGTTCTATCATCAATGTTCAGTTAATTTATTTCCGATAATTGTAGTGTATGCAACCTATGTCTATAAATCTTTAAGTTTCAATTGTTTTCTTAGTTTAAATAAATGCATAATTTCTGAATGATTTTTTTTCAATGATTTCTAACACAAATTGCTGTATAGATTAAAATTTTCCTCTTCATTAAAATTGCTTTTTTTAGTTTTTGACTTGAAAGTAATAAACAGTTTTTAAGCATGTAAAAATGTGTAATCGTTCGACTCAAACATAGCATTTAAAGGCGTTGTACAATTAACATTTTATCTTTAAATAACCATCAAAGAAATTATGTCTAAAAATCGAAAATCATATTAATATATTAATAAAATGATTTTTATAAATAAATATGCATGGAAATGGACTTCTTTGATTATGTCAAATTTGTGTTAAATTTTCATTTAACATATTGGTATTAGATTTTAATTATTGGTATTTCTTTTATTAATTAACATTAACTTAACTTTTAAATCAAAACTCAACTATCTCACTTATAATAATAAGTTAAATTTATGGAGGTATCATTTACAATTTTACTTTCTTACGAAACATAAATATATATATATATATTAAAAGATAAATGTATTAATTTAACATTAGGGGATTTTTTTAAATCACCATTGCTCTCAACTTTATACATGCACTTGACTGTATATAATAGTAAGAAACATCATACAATACATTTGGAATAATGTGAACCATATTTCTAACTGTTTCAAATGTTGTTTTCCTACAAATAAACATCAACCGCAAAATATTACATTAATTAATTACACTCATATAAATTTTAAGATATTTATCTCACATACTTCAAATGTTTATATGTAAAAAGTCTGTATTAGAGTCGAACTCATAATAAGTACTAAAACTAAATTTATATCTATATTGTACACACAAAATAAAATATTTATACACAGTACTCTTTGTATATCCGAACAACATAATTAATATTAAATGAATATAATTGAGGTATCTTACAGAAGAGATAATTAAAGAAAATACACCTCTAGTTAAATTTACTTAAATTCCAAGCAGCAAACAACTCCAAATTTTCCACTTTATAACACAGAGATCTTTAAATTGCAGCAACATTTTCTGGATGACATTGTACTTGTTCATGTCAGGAAAATTCAGAGTGAGATTAAAATCTCTAACCCATTTATATTACAATGAATGGAATGTCTGAAACAATAAACCTTTATTCGTTCCAATTCATCCTGCTATTTATGCGAGTTCCAAATTATACAGAATCCTTTAATTATATTTTAAAGTTCTATTATCAACTATTCAGTTAATTTATTACCAATAATTGTGTAGTATGCAAAACATGTATATAAATATTCAACTCACAAATCATTCCTAATTTAATCAAACGCATCCTTTCTGCGTGATTTTTTTTCAAATTTTTTTCCAAATTATACAGAATCCTTTAATTATATTTTAAAGTTCTATTATCAACTATTCAGTTGATTTATTACCAATAATTGTGTAGTATGCAAAACATGTATATAAATATTCAACTCACAAATCATTCCTAATTTAATCAAACGCATCCTTTCTCCGTGATTTTTTTCAAATTTTTTTAAACAATTTATTATTTTGATAATTTTTTTTCTCTGCAATACAATTGCTTAAAAAAATTAACATGAAAGTAATTAAAATAGTAATTAAAATATTGAAATGTATACATAAAGATACACAATTTTTGGATTCAAACGTAGCAAACAATGACATTATAAAATTAATAATTTAGCTTTAAATAACCATAAAAAATTATAGCTAGAAGTCGAAAATTATGTTAATGTAATAAAAATAAAGTATTTAAAAAAATAAATATATATGAAGAAGATTCTTTTTAGCACTTTACAACAAATTTGAAAAGTGCGCATGCATTTGATTTGTCTGTCCGCACTCTAACTCACGTAAATATACTCGGATTGCCGTGAAATTTTTAGATGATATTGAAATTAACCCTAGCACGAACCCTATTGAAAATTACGTTTCTAGCATGATTAATTTATTTACAGGGATAGTGAAAGTTTACCGTTACATTATGGCCTATAGGAAAAATCATTTCAATCGGATTTTAAAGATGTTACACCCTATCAAACATATTAAAATTTATCTACATTTATGAGATGTACTAAAATATGCATTCTGTAAAAAATGAGGTAAAAAAACTGCTATATTACATTTACAGGGCCACACAAAATAACTCCGTTACATAAAGGTCAAAGTGGGAATTGTGCGACATAATTTAAGTATATTAAACCGTTTCATATGCAATAAAACTGGTATATAGCTGAGGATTAGTATAAAATATACGAAACAGTCATGCATAATATGAAGTACATATTATTTACACGGATACACAAAAGATTTCAATTAGAATATTCTTTCCGAACTACTGTACATGTATCTGATGAAGGCTCATGGATGAATGAAATATATTTTAATTATGATATACGTTTTAAGTTTAATATTCACTAAACTTTCACTAAATCCATGCATATTATATTATATGGTGTGTATAAATATGGTGTGTATAAATATGGTGTGTATATTATATGGTTTGTAGCACATTATGTGGTTGTGTATAAATACTATAGCTGTTACTATAGCTGTTACTATAGCTGTTACAGGGTTACCCAAAAGAGGTCACAAAGTTTCTGAATAAGAGCATAAATTACTTAAAGATGGTTTTTAAATAAATTATGCATTTTTTCGATGAACTGCGTTCAATTTACTAAGAAATGTTTGTAGAATATAGATAAAATAATATACAGGGCAACTTAAGGATTTGAATATATGGTCGCCTATGACTGATAATTTATGAGAATGTGAATTTAGTAGTTTTAAGAATGTTTTAATTTAAAATAAATTTTAGCTTAATACTGACGTGTAATAAAGGTACAACCTAAACCACAGGAATGAACAAAAGTATTCAAGTGTGTTTCCATCGATTAGTATAAATTGCTGAAAGAGAAATTTGAACACGCTAGACATTTTCTTACTAAACTAAATTTTCTCATTATATAGTATATAGTATATCAACCGACACATCAAACTCAGGGCTGTTCAAAACTATTTAAATACATATTTGACTATATACAGTAACGTTATTTTTCTAAATAATGAAGTTTTGTTAAAGATTTCATGAAGTGTTGGAAAGTGCTTCATAATCTATGCTTAACGCATGATTTACCAGCTAAAAATGAACCACAGTGAAACTGCAGTTGCAAAACTGTGGTGATTTGGCACAAATCCCTGCAGTTTTTAACCGACTTCCAAAAAGGAGAGGAGGTTATCAATTCGACGCGTATGTATTTTTTTATGTATGTTCACCGATTACTCCGAAACCATGCAACTGATTAACTTGGTTTTGGTGTTAAATGAAAGAAGATGCTCTCGGATTGGTATCACTTCAGTTTCATCGAAATTGGTTCAGTACTTTTTTAGTAATTAGGCAAAAAATAATAAAATTAGTGATTTTTCGCTAATTAAAAGTGTTGAATACGTTCGCTGAAAGAGTTGTAAAGAGCATGGCCGAGCGGTCTAAGGCGCCAGATTGAAGCTCTGTTTTTCGAAAGAGAGCGTGGGTTCGATCCCCACTTCTGACATTATTTACATTTATGTAAAATTTACAATTTTTTTCCGTATTACAATTTTTATTTTTAACCGGCTTCAGAAAAGGAAGTTATCAATTTGACGCGTATGTATTTTTTTCTATGTATGTTTACCAATTACTCTGAAACTATCCAACCGATTTATTTGGTTTTTGTATTAAATATACGAGGCTACTCTCCAATTGGTACCTCTTCCATTTCATTGAAATTGGTCCAGTACTTTTTTAATAATTAGTCAAAATTTAATAAAAGTTGTAGTTTCTCGCAAATTAAAAGTAACATGGACTTTGAATAAGCTCGCCGGCTGTAGCGTTATCAGGGTGGCCGAGCGGTCTAAGGCGCCAGATTGAAGCTCTGTTTTTCGAAAGAGAGCGTGAGTTCAAACCCCATTCCTGACATAACTTACATCCATGTATAATTTATAATAATTTTTCCGTATTATAATATTTATTATTAACTGACTTCAGAAAAGGAAGAGGAAGTTATCAATTCGAAGCGTATGTATTTTTTTCTATGTATGTTTACCGATTACTCCGAAACTATCCAACCGATTAATTTTGTTTTGTGTTAAATAAAAGAGTCTACTCTCGAATTGGTACCACGTCCATTTCATGGAAATTGGTTCAGTACTTTTTTAGTAATTAGGCAAAATTTAATAAAATTGATGATTTTTCAGAAATTAAAAATAACATGGACTTTGAATAAACTCGTAGATTGGAGCGCAGTCAGGATGGCCAAGCGGTTTAAGGAGCCAGATTTAAGCCCTGATGCTGGAAAGAGGGCGTGTGTTCGAACCCTACATCTGACAAAATTTACATCCATGTATAATTTACAATATTTTTTACGTATTATACTTTTTATTAACTGACTTCAAAAAATCGTTAACTTTTAACTAAAAAGAGAAAAATAAACTTTTCTACCAAAAATTGAACCGAAATCAAAAACTACTGCAAAGTGAAAAATAATTTTTTTACATAATAGTAATAAGAAATTAAATTAAGAGCTTAGTATTTACCATGCGTATTATTATATTTATGCACATTAATTTGATTTTTTGGAGCCGGTGCCAGCCAAGCCAATTTCAAAATTAAAATTAAATATCCAATTCAATTCCTAAAAGAATAAAGGCTTGGCTGGCACCGACTCCAAAAAATCAAATTAATGTACATAAATATAATAATACGCATGGTAAATACTAAGCTCTTAATTTAATTTCTTATTACAGTAGAACCCCGCTAATTCGGACCCCGATAATCCGGATCTCCGGATAATTCGGATCGGTTTGGTCTTTTTTTTTTCAAGTTTAAGAAGCGATTGGCTAATTTCCATAACATTAACTTGTTTCATCGTCGTATAAAAAAACTTTTTCTGACATGTTTTCGGAATAATTAAGCAAAGTAAACATTATTACTGTCTGCAAATATTCAATAAGTTTAACATAAAGGAGATTTTCTGTTAGTATGTTATATTTTATTTCATTTTTTTTTCTAATTCTCCGGATAATCCGGATTTTCGATAATTCGGATTGGGTCCGGTCCCAATTAATCCGCATTATCGGGGTTTTACTGTACTATTATGTAAAAAAATTATTTTTCACTTTGCAGTAGTTTTTGAAGTCGGTTCAATTTTTGTTAGAAAAGTTTATTTCGAAGTCCAAATTCACTATAGTGACTGTGTAGTTCATAACTACACATTTACTGCAGTGAGTTTGAAGTTAAATGCCCCTACTTCCAGAAAAAGGATAGCTCTGCTTGCGCCATCTATTGACCACACTGGCAAGCTTGCTTTTTTATATTTCAAATGCAGACATTTGTACCCTGAAAATGCTTGTATTCGAACCGAAGTACAGGAGAGACACGCCTTGACCACTTGCCCACTGAAATTTGTGGGGGAGTGTTGTACGAGTTATTAAGGGGAGGCATTTCAATTAAAGGTGATTTCTTGCTGAAGCTGAATGGCAATCAGAAAAATTGGGAGTCTTAAAGTGCATTTATTTTATTATTTATTTATTAACTGGGGATAATTGGCTTACATGGGCGTGTATTTTAAAAATAATTTAATATTTAAATGAATGAAATAAATACTTTTTGCGAGTTAGCTAAAGCAAATGAATAGATTTGTCTTATGAATTTAAGAATCAGTAAATATTTAATAAAATAATTTTATTTTTAGACCAATTGTGAAATTAATGTTTTTTATTATAAATTATAATGTAATTATAATTTATAAAATATATTTTTTTGACATGGAAGTATTTTGTTTAAAAAATAATATGTCCGTAATTAATAACTTTTTCTTAGAATAAGAATTTATTTTATGCCGTTTGACGATAAGGGAGAGCATATTTTTTATTATTGTGTTAGAACAATAATTTGTTACTTATAAACATTTTTTTGTTTAAAAATGAAATAAAAATAATGTTTTTTCTTTTGGTAGTGAGTTTTTTGATTGGGGAATATTTCTGAATCTTTCTTGCAAATTTAAAAATATTTAATAAAATAAGTTGATTTTAGAGGTTTTTTCTGATAATATAGTTATCTTTTTAATAATTATAATGTAAGTAAATGTGTTAATTTCAGAAATATATATTTGTAAAAAGAAAAAAATATTTTTTATAAAATAAAGATGATAATTAGTCACTTTGAATTTGAATAAGAATTCATTTTATGTCGTTTAATTTTTTTATTATCGCATGTTTTTAATGATTATGTAGATATATTTGATACTAACTTATCTACACTTTTATCTAAAAATAATATAGAAACATTAATTTACTTTTTTTTTCTTTGATAAATAATTTTTTAAAAAGGAAAATTTCTAAATCTTTTTTAAAAATTTAATTATAAAAATGAAAAAATGTTTTAACATATTTATGGCTTGTAAAATAATTTTTACACTTTTAATAATTTAATATTTGCATGAAATAAGAAACTTTGATGTGCTTTTAAATTGAATGCAAAATTAGAAAATACACTTCGATTAACTGATGATTTTTTTTTTTTTTTTTTTTTTTTTAGCACTTTCCAACAAAATTGAAAAGTGCTTATGCATTCGGTTTGTCCGGCCGTCTGGCCGTCTGTCCGCTCTCTAACTCCTGTAAATATACTCGGATTGCTATGAAATTTTTATACGTTATTGATGTTTACCTTAGCACGAACCCTATTGAAAATGAAGAATCTACCATGATTAGTTTATCTACAGAGAGAATCAAAAATTTCCCATTACATTACGGCCTATGGGGAAAAATCGTTAATATACTCGGATTGCCAATAAATTTTAGGACGTTATTGAGGTTTACCCTTTCACGAATCCCATTGAAAATGAAGTATCTACCGTGATTAGTTTATCTACAGAGAGAATCAAAAGTTTCCCATTACATTACGGCCTATGGGGAAAAATCGTTAATATACCCGGATTGCCATGAAATTTTAGGACGTTATTGACGTTTACCCTAGCACAAGTCCTATCGAAAATGAAGTTTCTACCATGATTCGTGATTATCTATAGCACGAATCAAAAGTTTCCCATTACATTACGACCTATGGGGAAAAATCGTTTCAAAGGAATTTTAAAGATGTTATACCCTGTCAAACATATTAAAATATGCATTCTATAAAATATAAGGTGAAAATGTAGCTATTATTCATTTACAGGGCCACACAAATAAATTCCATTAGACGATGGTAAAAGGGGGAATTGTGTGTGACATATTTTAAATATATTAAGCTATTTCATGTATAATAAAATTGATATATGTCACTGAAGCTTAATATAAATTATACGCTACTGTCTTGCATAATATGAAGTACATAGCATTTACAGGGCCATACAAAAGATTTCAAATAGTATATTCTTTTCGAAGTACTGTATATGTGCCCGATGATGGCTGATGGAGGGATGAAATGCATTTTAATTATTATATGCGCGTTTATATTTCGCTAAATATATGCACATTATCGGTGTTTATAAATGTTATAGTTGATATACAGGGCTACCCAAAAGAGCTCACCAACGTTATTGAATATGAGCGTAAATTATTTAAATGTGGTTCTTAAATAAGCTATACATTTTTACGCTGAGCTTCATTCAATTTACTGAGAAATATTTGCAGAATATAGATAAAAGAATACACAGGGCCACGCAAAGAATTCGGTACATGGACGCCTATGAATGATGATGTATGAGAATGTGATTTCAGTTGTTTTAGAAGTGTTTTAGTTTACAATAAATTTTAGCCTAATGCTGATGTGTAATAAAGATACAATGTAAACTACAGGGCTGAACAAAAGTATTCAAGTATGTTTCCATCTAATAGTATGAATTGCTGAAAAAGAAATTTCAAGCTACTGGGTATTTTCTTGCTAAACTAAATTTCCCCATTATATCAACTGACATATGAAATACAGAGCTATTCAAAAGTACTGGAATACATATTTGGGTATATTTGGCTATACACTATTATTTACCTAAATAACAATGGTCTGTTAAATATTTCATTAAGTGTTGGAAAGTGCTTCATAATCTATGCTTAACGCATGATTTTCCATACTTGTTTTTTTTTCCCTACGATTGATTAAGTTTAGAACGAATAATAATTTTAAAGAGCGATTTGAACAAAAAATATTTCATGATTCAAATATTTGTATGTCGATTTAAATTCAAGTAATTGTAAATTAATTGCAAGTCCTTTTCATTTATGAAGATGGAGGTGTATGGGGGCAGGAAGCAGAGGAAACAAATTATCCTTTTTTGGATTTAAAAATTTAATTAAATAAAATTTTCTTTACTTCTTTTTTTCAAAAACCTAATGTAAAATTTTCGAGTAACTTAAAAAGAAACGAAAAAAAAAATTAGTTGGGGAGGGGGGGGGGCTCATTGATCTTTCCTAGATTTTGAACTTTAATTAGCAATTTTTTCTCCAATTTACAAAAACATAATAAAATTTATTCTTTAGAGTAATTTAAAATAAAGATATGAAGAATTTCCCATAAGGGGTGGGGGCATAGATGAGCCATTTTCCCTCACTCGATTTTGAAGTTTAACTAATTTTTTCTCCGATTTTTGAAAAAATACTAAAATTAATCTTTTTTCTTAGCTTAAAATATAAGAACTAAGAATTTTCTGTCAAGAGGGAGGAAGGTAGACGAAAACTTTTGCCTCCTCCTAAATTAAAAAATAATACAGAATAATACAAAACAAAATATTAACAAATTTTTTCTTTTCTGCTATTTTCAAAAGCATAGTAAAATGTATGAGACATGTATGAGACACCTAAAAATACATGAAGTTAGTTCTAGAACTGAACTAAGTTTTTTGTATATGATTATTATTTGGTAAGGCAAGTAGGTCCTCCTTGAATTTGAAAAAAAATCTGCCTATCATTCTATTGTCCATCGGCTCGTGCAGAGACGGAAATTCGTTTTTACTCCGAATAATTGATTGAAGCAGAAATTTAAATGAAAATCAAAGTGTGTAGGGTATTGAGTTAAAATTACACAGGTCTGCAATGATTTTCCTCTTTGAAATCTGAGTAACGTTTTCTATAGTTTCTGACGTGCTGATTACAAGAAAAATAATAAAAAAATTTTATCACGTCAGGATTTTTTGATATTGAATATTTAAGATTTTGCTGAAAAATGTCTGAGCGTCTACATTTTAAAATTTATAAAACGTCATTAAATTACTTCAGCTTAATTTTTATTGCATTTAATTAGTGTAAGGTGACATAGAAATTACTTCAAAACAGTATTTCGTTAATTACTACATAATAAGTATAAGTAATTCACATTAACCATGTTGAAAACGGGTCATTTTGGCTTAATATAGTAATGAGCTCATTAATACATAATGATTAGGTAATATAACCTAATTGTTGTAAATATTAATCGAAAAGGGTTTAATAAAGATAAACCAAAGGGTTTTTTGTATAAGTACCCGCACTGATTTAGAAAATGGACCTTATGCACGTGACGTCACACGCCAGAGCTGGCGATATGGAAGTTCGATGAAAAACTTAATGATATCGAGTTGCAAGCATGGCAGTCATTTAAGGAAGTGGTGAAAAACTTTTTGGGGAACAATAAAAGCTCCAACTATAAACAAATAGTGGCCAAAAGGGTTACAAATTTTGGTGTAATGGGTTGTAATATGAGCAATAAACTCCATTTCTTAAATTCGCACATAGATTACTTCCCAGAAAATCTAGAAGCCGTTAGCGAAGAACAAGGCAAAAGATTTCACCAAGATTTGAAAGAGCTAGAAGTCCGGTATCAAGAAAGTTGGAATACTAGCATGATGGTGGACTACTGCTGGTTGTTGGAGCGCGACGATCCAAACCGGAAATTTAAGCGAAAATCGTACAACAGAAGCTTCCAGGAAAAAAGGATCAGGTTCCACAAATAAAATTTACATGTAATTTACATCAGTAATAAGTTATCATTATATTTTAGTTGTTTTTTATGTTAAAAGTAATGTACGTTTTAAAATAAATATTTTTTATGTGAAAACTTGTGTTTTTTCTATTTTCTATCTGTATCTTTTTTGAAAAATCTGAAGGTGATGGAAAAAAACTAAGTACATATTCGTAATCAGCGCACCAGAATACCCTAGAATCAGCTCTCAAATTCTAGAGAGGAAGTTATGACTCTCAATTTGCAGGCCTGTGTTATTAAAGCATTAAAATGAGTAACTTTTTTTAGATATTAAAATGAATGTATGATACAGAAGAAAGTTTTGGGATTGGCACATCCAACTAGTTTTTCTCTGGTTTTGATAAACATCGCAAAGTTTATTCTTTTAACGTAACTTTAAATAAAGGACTAAGAAATTTCCGTTGTATACAGGGTGCACAAGTAGTCACTACTTCTCACTAGATTTTGAAATGTAAAGGGAAAATAATTTTTTTTTCTCTTAACTTAAAATAATAAAGGAACTAAAAATTTTAAGTTACGGGAAAGGAAGCATAGATTGGCACAGCCATGCCTGAATTTAAAAAAAAGAAATGGATTTTAATATATTAAAACTTGAAGTTTCCAAGTAACAAAACAAAGTCAGGAACTAATAAATTTTTCACTAAGGAAATGGGTGGATGGGATGAAAAATCCCTAATTCGAGTTTGAAGCATAATTGAAATTACTTTTCTCCGATTAAATTATGTGAATTTATCGGACAATAACTACAGTTATATTAGATCAGAAGCATATGCATCAGAAAATATATTTCTAACTAAATGGTTGGATAATAACTTCAAACTGCATTGATTCTACGGTCATAAAGTTTTTTGTATATTTTAATTTTAGATTATAAAATGACCTTATAAAAACTAGAGTGTTTTCAAAGTTAATAGCTCACAAAATGTTTAAAATAAATTACTGCAAAATCCCCTTTAATTAATTACAAAATAATTGAAGTGATTTTATAGTTGAGATTGCACTACAGAAAGACTACAGTTAACTTTAGAAAACTACAAAAACACTTTACTTCTGCAAAAAAAAAAATGTAGTTCATTTATAGCTGGGTTGTCTTACTTGTTTTTATTGTACTAAAATTTATTTTACGTATTAATATTAGTTTTTAAATAATGATGTTCATTTTATGAACCGTTTCGGTCTCTGGATCCCCAAATGGAGATCTCTGTTTTATACCTTTTTATTAATGGTAAACATTATTACAATTTATTACTGCTGTAAATAAAATAAAAATTTTGCTCTGAAATTATATAATAGCATAAATAATTCATGAATAATTAATAATGATGTATTAATATTAGGTGGCGTAGAAGTTAATCAACTTTGATTTTACTCATATATCGATAAATTGAGTACATCTTTTATACTAAATGAATTAAATAAAAGTCACTATCATTATTCTTTTCTATGCCATTGCAATTAATTTTTCTCAGAGGAAGTATGTGACTTGTGATATTAGAGGAGAACCATGCGAAGCTTAATTTAAATTTTTCTCCATTTGAACATAAAATTCGAAAAATATGTCGTATTAAATTAAGGTTTTTCTTTTCAATTTCAACAGCTTAGCTGTAGTTTATTCATTCGTAGACATAATTTGTTTTATATTTCATGTCTTCAGACAGCCAATTTTATAGTAGGAGAGATTATGAGGATGGAACTATAGTTAAACCCTGTTATAACGAACTTTAAGGGCCCGAAATTTTCGCTCGCTATATCCAGTAGTCCTCTATATCCAAACAGTTAAAAAATGTTAGATATAGCAAAATGTGTATATAATTTGCTGCTACCTGAATATTCAATAATGATGTATTTAGGAAAAAAACAATGATCATTAATGAATTAATATTGATTAAAATCATTTACATTAAACTGAAACGATGCTAAATGAATTAACTAAAAATGAAGACAAACAGAGATACAATACAGTGACGATTATCCGAATAAGTCAGGACCGATCCCATTTCGGATAAAGGGGCAGAGAATTTAAAAGATGTTCCCGACTACAATAAAATCTCTATACTTTATCCAGGCTTCGGATTGCTAGCAGCAATTATTGCTGGCGTTAAAAATATTTTTTTTTGCTTGTTTGTTTAATTTTATCTTTTAAATTTTCTTTTTCTTTTTCTATTTATTTTCTGAATTCCAGCGATTATAATTTAGCAAAGAAACTTTGGATTATTGTTTACTTAAAAAGAGGTATTCTTTCCAATGCTGCCATTCATAAATACGTTGCTAGACAGATGTAATAGGAGTTAAAAAGTAATGAAATGACTGACAATGTGTGTATGTGATCACACCAGTAGAATGTCTATCATAAAAGAGAAAAAATGCAGTTGTTTCTACCCTTTAATAAAAAAATTATCGCTAATTTGAAATGTTTCACTATTCAACAAACATTTTCTATAAAATCGAGTCCTTTCCGAATCGAAGTCCTTTTTTCGCAACTGCGATAAAATAAAATAAAAAATAATATTTAAAAAATGTCGATTTGGAAAATATTTTGCTATAAAAGATTTTTTAGATTTCGGAGATTTGTTATAAGCGGATAAATTAGCATTAAATACAATAGAAAAACGGCGGGGCCAAAAATTTTGTTCATTATATCTATAAGCTCGTTATATGCTGTGTTTGCTATAACGGGGTTTTATAGTATTAAGAAAAAGGAACACACATATCCTTAAAATAGTGAAACTTCAAATGTAACCGCTTTAGTAGAGGGTTTATAATCACCGCGGAAAACTTTCATCAGTTATACACCGGGAGGCGGCAACACAGACAATCATTTCATCGAATTCACGAATTAAAATCTAGGCTTAGTTATATCTCGATTCGCATATTAAAACGCAATTGGTCTGCCAAGTAAAGCCATGCTTAGTCGAAAACATATAAAAATCCGATTTTCACATATTTCTCGTAGGTTTATCATTGTGCTTTCTATACCCAAAAGTATCAAAATATGGAGGATTGGAAGCATGAAAACATAATGGTGAATCTAAGAGTCAACTTCTAAAATCAAATTTTGGGATGTTTTCCACCAAGGTGTGACTTGGCAGATCTATTGGAGATTCCCCCTTGGCAGATTCTTCCAAGGAGGCCTAATCCTTTTATCGTAATGATGGCGAAATTCCATATGCTGTAAAGTAATTGTTCTAATATACAGTTAGAAATATGCACATTCACATAAAGTATTATTTCAAATATCTTAGCCCTCTTGCTGCGTAATGTGTTTTATCAAAATACGTTTAAAATTGCGCGATACCCTCCGTGAGGAACATCTTTTACATAATTTTTAATCTTTTTTCACCGGATTTTCAAAACAGAATTTTTTGGAAAATTTTATTTGGGAAAAATGGGGATAACTGGAGAAAATAATAAAGTTAAATAGAAGGAAAAATGTATACTCGATAAAAACTGTGGTTGCGCAAATTTTGCTACATTTGCTCTTGCTCGTGGAAACCTCAGGAAGATTAAATATAGCCAATTATATTGGGTAGCGTCTCATGTGCATGTATGTTTGTATGTATGTTTGTGTTTGTTAAAATAAATATATGTTACAAGGAAAGTCTTCATACGAGCATACTAAGAAAATTCTGAAAAATATTACAGAACGTTCTTTTCATGTGGATAGATATGTTTATTAAAAAAATAATCGACGGAACCCCGATAGAGCGTTTCTAAATAAATAATGAACATTTCTTTAAAATCAATAAAATACAACGTTTAAAACAAACAATTATTAAAATTTCTAAACATATGTATACGTTGCGGAAGTTCAAGGACTCGCATCCTCAGTGTTAAAATGGAAAATCACTCCCCCCAAAAAATTTTCCTTTTTATTTGTAACATGGTCTTTGGTTCAAAATACTACGTTATGTTTTTTTTTAGTCTATTATCTTTTTTTTAAAAAAAAACTACTAAGTTATTAGTAAAATCATTAAATTATTATCAAATTATCTAATTCTGAAATAAGGAATACTTTAATGTTTGACATTTCTATTTTTCTGTCATATGTGCAAGACTGTTCAAAAATTTCTACTTGAAGTATAATTGTATTAAAGCTTGTGTTCACTTACAAATAAAAGAGAAAGAGAAAGAATGTTGTTCATTTATTTTATTGATAAGAACTTACATCTTCCAATCCTCAACCCTCCCCCCATTCCTCCGTCAAGGGCAAGTGCTCACTATTGAATGCATTATGTTACTAAAAACTATTTTAAAATACTTTTAAGAAGTAACTTTTTCTTTAAAGTGTTATTTAATATAAATAGATCTTTTATTGACTTCTCTTCATTTGAATCAAAGAAGTACGGTGAAAATAAATGTAACAAGTTTTGCATATCATTCCAAACAAAAAATGAAATAAAATAAAATAAAATAAAATAAAATAAATAAATTCTAAAATCAAACAAAAAAAATCGACATTGATAACGATAACATTACTGGGGCCGGGATTTCGACAGAAGATAATGTGTGATATCGGAAGGGGGAAGGGGTCCAAAATTACCAAAATGTCGAGAACGGTATATATTCACATCCCCTAAGTTGTTTAAGTAGTATTATTTTTTTCAAAATATTCTGTGTATGCCCATTATGAAACTTTCATTTGTTACATTTTATAAACGAGTAATGGTTAAGAAATTTTCTGGTGATAGCTATTATTAACGCTTTCCGCTACAAAGAACTTCAATATCCAAAATGTTGAAATAATTGCTTCACCGCAGGATTTCTGAAGGCAATTTTATGAAAATATTTTAAAGTTTTTATTCAGATGGATTAGAATAGGAAAAAAAAAATTTATTAAAATGTTGCCCATAAACATAATAATCATTTTTCTTTATAATTTTAAAAAGCATTCAAACACTTTTTCATTTCATATTGAAGGAAGAAATATCGCCAATTTTTTAACGTCAGAGTTAAGTATCAAATAAAATAAAATAAAAACAATTTCCACTTAAGAAAATTAAACTTACGTCCCCTCATTTTTTTTCTTCAGATAATATAAACACGATGTTTATTTTAGTATTTATGTTCGTAGTATAATCAGTGTATTGCGGCAACAAAATTTTCGTTTTTAATAATACTGTAATTAGAGCTAAATTACCGTAAAGATAATTAGATGAACATACAACAACAACAAAAAAACTCTTATAAGAAATCTCTTCAACATAGAGTAAATAGAGAGTAATAAAAAGTTTAATGACCATTTTTTCTTTATAAGGTCGCATTTTTTGTGAAATTTTTGAGAAATTCCATATGCTATACACTAATTGCAAAAACAGATAATTATAATTAATTAACCTTATTATTAAACATAAATTTAAATGTTGGTTGAGAAGTGTACTTACTTAGAAGTTTTTAGGGATATATATAATAACATTAATAATTGTTTTTCCTTTTTTATGAAATAAATATTATTTTACAGTTTTGAAAAAAAGAAAATTACTTTATGTATTTTAGGTATTGACATTAAGAGCCATTGTATGATATGAAAGTGTAGTTATAAAAAGTGACATTCAAGTGTAAATGAATAAAATAAACATGTATTGAAAATTAGCGTGTCTTGCGCAATCCACGATATAATTTATTTCTTAATTTATTATTATTATTATTATTATTATTTTGCTCTAATTGATGTTTTTCTGTATAATGCTTCAAATGATCTTGTTTATGAATGTATTCACTCATGTTTCAGGGAAGGTTTCATGTGTACAACTTTTCTCGTTTTATGAATTTTAATTTTCTTAAGACCAATTCCGATAATTCTATCGGACCGGATCATTTTTCCAAGGGATTTTTTCGTTTCATTTAAGATAGCAAGAGTTTTACCACGCTTCTACCTGGATCGTTTACTACTTATTACTTACTTACATATCATACATGTTTCTTACAGGTACCGTAATTTTCCAGGCGAAATACCAGCAATTCTTCATTTTAAAAAATCAATAAATGTAGTTAAAAAACGCAAAATTCCGTCTTTATTTTTCAAAAATTTCGTAAAACAAAAATATGGTACTCGATTAATTTAAGACACGATTTTTCAATCGGTAATTTAATTACAAGTGAAGTAAACTTTTCATGTGGGTGAAAAAATTCCGGACCAGGATTCGAACCAGGGATGTATTGGCTGAATTTGCCAATGCTCTTCCAACTGAGCCATCTCGGACACGAACACTGGAGGACTATTTCACACAAATAACCTCAACGATCATATAATCTGGTCTGATACTATGGATCAGCCCAACAGAATAAATCGAAGGTCAATATAAGGAAACTGCAGAAAACGCTGCATACGAAATTATACTATATTAATTTAAGACACGATCTTTCAATCAGTAAATTAATTACAATTGAAGTAAATTTTCCATGTGGATGAAAAAAGCCCCGGGATTCGAAACATTGGGCTGAATTGGGTGAAATAGTCCTCCAGTGTTCATGTCCGGGATGGCTCAGCATTGGCGGCTTCAGCCAATACATCCATGGTTCGAATCCTGGCCCGGAGTTTTCTCGCCCACATGGATAATTTACTTCACTTGTAAAAATATGATACCGAAGAATTTCCTGATCATGAAATTCTAAGATCCCTATAAACGATGATAGGACCGTTGATCTTGGTGGTATTCCGTACAACAAATAAACCTTGAGAAATCTTGGCATTGGCTAGTGGGCCCGATTTCCCTCTCTATAGATGTTCGGTTCCTGCGGATTGTTGGGATGAACTGAGAAGGGGGGGAGAAACCAGCAGAAGGTGTATCTTGTCTTTTTAACGTGCTGAATGGCAAATGTTGCTGAAGAAGGCTGGTCTTCTTTTTGTTTAAGAGTTAGGTTGGTGTGACGTGCGTTGGACAGTACGCAGCCGAGGTCGAAATCTTAGTGAATTGCGACTTTCAGACTGCCTGAACTGGATGCACAAATATCTCAAGGGCCCAGGATAAAGGTTAGAACATGACGTCAGGTAACTTTTTTAATTTTTTAAATTTTTTTTTAAATATACGTTAAAGTTAATTTAATATATATAAGGTTATTTTTTTAATATACCAGTATTTTTCGGCCTATATTAAAGGAATTATCTGCATTTATAAAATCAGTTATGGAGCAGTGTCGAAATTAAAACATACACATTTTGAATATTAAGTAATAATGGAGTGGAAAATAATACAGCAATGGCTATTGTTAGCAATGATTCAGCGCAGTTCAAAATCCACCTGCTATTATAACATTTAATTTTAAATATAAAAAGCTTTCAAAGAGGCTTTTAAAGTATTCTCATATGTATCGTCTTCAAAAATAACAATTAATCAACTAAAACTTCTGTATAGTTCAAATAGGAGGCGTTATAAGTCAATCCGACAAACATCATTTGTTTTAGAAATTCAGGTAAAGACATGAGTCGGTTAAAATTTTTCTAATATCTATAGAGTGCTTGATTGTGGATTCCTTTGATTATAAAGCAATGGTTATAGTCAAAATATGGTGAAAAATATAGCATTTTTTTCATTGGTAAATAACTTTAAATGTTAGAAAATGAACAGACTTAATTTTTAGAGTTAATCGGTATGACTTCTGAATACATCATGTAATACATGATGCAGTTTTAAGAATCTCATACATATAATAAATATTAATAGTAAAAAATAAATATGAAATTATCATGTTACGTTAGTAATTATTGTATGCTTAAATGTTTGTTATTTAAAAACTCCTCTTTATAGAACTAAAATATCTTTATAGAACTAAACAAGCAAATTTTTAATGTTTCTTTACCTAAAAGCTTCATGGGATACAACAGAATATACAAAAAGTTATGAAAAGCAATCAGAAAATATTACAATAAATCAATATATATATATATATATATGTATATAAATCTATTCATTTTTAAAAATCTGATCCAAATGCATATTTATCTTTTTAATTAATAACTATAACAGTAACACGACTTTCTTTGTTTTGAAAAGGCCCAGAAAGAATTAATATGACAGGTGAACAAATAAAATAAATGTAAACGCTTCATTAAACTACACATTGGCTTCTCTAAGAAATCTTATTCAACTCCACGCATATATAGCGGAAAATGCTCTCTTGCAAGCCGTCTTGAACAGAATTCACGAAAGAAGAAAAAAAAAATTCCATCATAAAAGCATTTTTTCGCAGTTTGTTCTAACCAAGTATCGGAAGAAAAAGAAAGACTATCCGCCAACATCTCTTATCTTATCCTTAAATCTAAAATCAGAAACTTCCAGAAGATTCTACTCTCTAACCATGATTTTTCTATGTAAACAAACTTTCATCTCCAGCGTTGAGATTACCCATTTCATTTAGACGATAATTTTTATTTTAAAAGATTATTATTTGAATCATTTATAATCGAACTCAGAATTCGAATATCCTGCAGCCGAGATTTTTAAACAAAAGAGAAAAGAAAATAAATTTATTGATACGCAGCAAATATCAAACGTTGAAGGGGAAAATAAATAAATAAATAAAAAGAAGGATATTTTGAAAGGTATGGTTTTGGAATAAATTTAATAAGACCTTCTTAAAAAGGGTTGATCAAATCAGGAAAAAAATGAGTTTTATTTGGAATATTAAGAAATAAAGTTTAATTAAGAATTTAGCGCCATTTTTTAAATTTATGACTATTTGAATAAATGTTTGTTAAGGCGAATGAAGAATTTATATCATTTCTATAAAGATTAATATATTAGATCTAGTAACAGGATTTTAATTTAATAAATTAAACTAAGTACGGAATATTGTTGAAAGGAAATTAATATAGTATAAGGTTATTTTTGGCGAAAAAAAAATTAAATTTGTAATATATCTTTATAACTTTTCAATAGTATTCAAAAGCAAAACTTAAAGGGGGCATGCAGTTCACAAATGATTATTTAGCTAATTATGCAATAATTTTTTTTGTATATTGATGGTTTTTAATTATTTGCAATCTCTAAAACTCCATTTTAAAAATGATTTCATAAAAATAAAAAAATATATTATATGCGCAGATTAAATTATTATTTAATTAAAAGAATCCTAAAAAAAACAATAAGAATCAACGACGTCTATGCTCTAAACGTCCAAGTTAAACAAAAGCAAACTAACCAGAAGTAAACACACACATATAAAAGAAAAAAAAAGAAAATACAATCAGACACAAATGACGAAACATTGTCAAAGCACCTTAGTTACATGGGAAAAAATAAATGAATGATGTTTCCTTATTCTCATTACTGAACAATAGTTTCTTGGGGGATATTTTTTTGTAGAATAAAGTTATTTACAATGTTATGAAAAATGTTTTTTTCTTCGAAAATATCATGAGGTTACATAGATTTATGTATTATTTATGTTTTAGTTTTTAAAAACGTTTGATACGGTATAATGTGATCCAAAATTTTAGTTGAAATTAAAATGACTGGAAAATAATTAGAATTTTTTCAATGTAACAGAATAATAGAAGGTTTTCCTGATTCATTAACTGTATGCTTTTTTTTTTTACATATAGTTATTATTTTCAAAAAAAAAATTACTTAAATTTAAACCACACATTTAGAAGGAGCAGAGGCGTGTAACCGTACTATAACATGAGCAAGAGTACAAATTTGGAGAATTCGATCATGTTTGCTGATTTGCAAATTGTGAGTTTTTACTCGCTTTAAATTATGTTTTACACGGTACGTTTTTTGCTCATATGTTTAATTCTTTGATTCAGTTTGCGCATGGTTTTTATACAACAAAGTTTCTTGGCTTATTTATGTTTTCTTGTTCGATTAATTGGGCAATGGTAAAAATCTTTGTATTTAGATACTTTACTGATTTCTACTGCAGAAATTAATTGTATATTTTGTGATAGCACGGTTTTGACTTTGATAACGAGATACATATTACAAATTAAATTTTTGTTCATCATTCTTCGACTTTTACTCATTCCATTTGCTTGTCTCGTTAAGTTTGTGTATGTTCCATTGGGTGAGCCTTTATTGCTTAAAGGGAAATTCTTATACTGTGCAGGATTAGGATATTGATCATTTGCCGCTAGTATTTTACAAAATTATGAATTGCATTTGCTGGGATGTTTATTTTTAGTACTTTTTAATGGTTATATATACAAATCTATTCTTTTAAAATAACTGATCTATCTATCTATCTATCTATCTATCTATCTATCTATCTATCTATCTATCTATATATATATATATATATATATATATATAAATACTTTTATAAATACACCCAAGGTTATTCAGACAATACCAATAAAAGAACCAATGAAACCAGTATTTTTACAATCATATTATTAAAAACAGTTGAAGTTTGAAGAGAAATAGAAGGCAGATTACCAAATTACTAAGAAATATATGGATAAATGGACATTATATAACCAGAGTAATTCATATATTACCATGCAATAAACCAATGAAACCAGTATTTTTACAATCATCTTATTGAAAACAGTTGAAGTTTGAAGTGAAATAGAAGGCATATTACCAAAATAATGAAAGATAAATGGATAAAAAGGCAGTAGAAGGCTTTTCTATTAAACTACTTTTTCAGGGGTGTATAGTTTAACAAAAAAGCAAAAACATCCAACCAGTTTCTGTTATGAGTCGTGCTGAAACCTAAAAATTCGACTCACAATACACCCGACTGGCTGGAAGCTATTCAGATGACAAATTAGTAGAAAGATACACATAGAAGAAAATAAAATCAATATGACAAAATAACAATAATACAATATTCCATTAAAAAAAAGGATATATATACTAAAATATTTACCATTACCCACATCCTAGCAAGATTTGTCGTGCAATCAGATACAAACTACATGTGACTTACTAACAGTCAAGGTTATGGTCATAGTATAAATCACATAGATAATAAAATAAAGTTGTAACAATAATTATAAAAATTAGTAAAACATATATTATACTATATAATTCATAATATATTTAGAAAAAAATACATGCTACTATTAGAAATATTATATTTTTATTTTTAATCAATTATTAATATTACTATATTAATTAATTAACTAGAATATATTACTACAACTTCTAGCAGAAATTTATTTTAATGCTGCCATCTAAAGGATTAATATATTAATTAAATTATATGCTTATGGTGCTGCCCTCTATTATAGGAAAAAAATAAATTATTCATTAGCTAAGAATTTCCAAGAATAATTTCTATTCTAATATTTTACAAATAATTTCTTTAAGACAAATACAATATACAACCATATCTTATCTCAATAACTTGATCATTTTTAAGTTATGCATATTAGTTTTTAGGTAAACATAAACTTTAATACTATGTGTAAAGTTAATATTTTTGCCTATTCTTTAAGCATCCCAGTTAAACAAAAGCAAACTAACCAAAAATAAACAAAAATAAACAAAAAAATGAGAAAAACGAAATCAGACACAAATGGCGGAACTTCGTCAAAGCAGCTTAGTTACTGGGGAAAAAAGTAAATGATTGATGTTGTCTTATTGTTATTACTGGACAATAGATTTCTTGAGATATATATTTTTTGCAGAAGAAAGTTGTTTACTGAATTATAAAAAAAAAAAAATTATGAGTTCCCTTCGTTTTATATACTATTTTTGTCTTAGTTTTTAATGTTTGATACCATATAAAATGATCTAGAATTTTAATTCATAGAAGAAAAAAAAGTAAAAGTGCACATAGCTCACAAGTGTATATGCAGCTAGTTAGTCAACAATTTATTTACATATCGATAGATTTTAATTATTTGCAATCTCTGAAATTCGGTTTTGTTTATGTTTTCTTTAAAAAGGAAAAAAGTATATTATATATACGAAGTATAAAATATTACTTAATCAAAAGATCCCTAAACTAAAGCCAATACGAATCACTGATGTCAATACTCTAAGCATCCCAGATAAACAAAAACAAACTAACCAGAAGTGAACAAAACCTGTGGAAAACACAAGCAGAGACAAATGAAGAAACTTTGTCAAAGCATCTTAGTTACAGGGGAAAAAAAGATCGATGTTTCCTTATTTTTATTACTGGATAATAGATATCTTGGGAGATATATATTTTGTAGAGGAAATTTATTGAATAATTTATTTAAAAAGTTTTTTTAAATCATTAAGATACTTAGTTTTACATACTATTTTTATCTTAGTTTTTATTATTTTTAAGTTTTATACCGTAAAATATGTTCTAGAATATTAATTAATAGAAAGAATATTTAAAAGTGCATATATTTCACAAAATATGTCACAATTAGGCAACAATTAATTTATATATTAATTTATTTTAATTATTTGGGATCTTTAAAATACAATTTTGTTAACAATTTCACAAAAAAGAGAAAATACATTATATACAAAGAATAAAGGATTACTTAATTAATAGATTAATAGAAAAACCAATACGAATCAAAGACGTCTATTCTCTGAGCATCCCAGCTAAACAAAAACAAAACTAATTAAAAGTAAACAAGAAAATGAGAAAGTCCTAATCAGACACAAATGATGAAACTTTGTCAAATCACTTTAGTTACAGGGGGAGGGAATATTTGATTGATGTTTTCTTATTCTCATTACAGGACAATAGGTTTTCTGGGACGTATATTTTTTGTAGGAGAAAAATTTTTACTATGTTATAGAAATTTTTTTTCGAAAATATCACGAGTTTACTTAGATTTATTTACTATTTTTGTCTTAGTTTTTTTTATAAGTTTGATACCATAAAACATGTTTTGGTATATTAATTATTAATTCATAGGAAGAAAATTTAAAAGTTCACATATTTCACAAATGAGTATGTACATAGTTAGGCAACAGTTTACACTTACCCCTGTCACTCTGTTGTCTCCGCAGCGGAGACATCATCTTTACTTCCAAAATTTGTTTTTGGCACCAGTAATAAAGGAAAATAGAATTTTCCTTATTTAATCAGAGGATTTTTGAAATTGTCTACCTCAAGAAAAGTTCTTTTAAAAAAGCGGAGCTAATCGAATAATATTTGTGTAAGAGGCACCGGAGTCCGAAGGGTTAAAAGATTTTAATTATTAGCGATCTCTAAAATTCAATTTTGTTAATAATTTCATAAAATAGACAAAATGCATTATTTGCGAAGAATAAACTAATACTTAACCAAACGATTCATAAAAGAGCCAATACGAATCAAGAAAATCTATTCCCTAAGCATCCCAGCTAAACAAAAACAAATTAAACAAAAATATACAAAAAAAAAAAGAAAAAAGAAAAGAGAGAGAGAGAGAATCACAATCAGACACAAATGACGAAACTTTGTCAACTCGCCTTAGTTACAGCGGAAAAAATAAATGATTGATGTTTTCTTATTCTCAATACTGGACAATATATTTCTTAGGAAGTATTTTTTTTGTAGAAGAAAGTTATTTACTATGTTAAAAAAAAGGTTGTTATTTTCGAAAATTTTATATGTTTTTTTAGTTTTATATACTAGTTATATTTTTGTTTAAATAAATGTTTGTTACCATAAAATATGATCGATAAAGATAATTAAAATTAAATAAATCTGAAAAATCATTAAAATATGTGTCAAGATAATTGAATTATACGAAGATTTTCTAAAATTATTTAAAGAAAGTATTTTGTTTATAAATATTAGTTTCCAAATTAACTGACTCAAATTTAAAACAGACATTTAGAAGGAGCACATAGGTGTGAATAACAATACATGTGAGAAGTAAATCAATTTAGTCAATTGTTATTCTAGATTTTATCTATTATATCTCATAAGATGCCTAATACATCAACCCATTAGACGAATGAATTTCCTTATAAATAAAGTATTTGGAAAGATGTCCATACGATTGTGAAAAATTCGATAATAAAAATTATAACTTCACTTAAAACTCGGCAAATTTGGATATATTATGGTGTAACACATATTGATACAACTAGTGCTGTCATATGTCCCTTTTAAATCAGGGCTCAAAATCCTAGGACACCACTTTTTTATAGTTTATTTCACTATTTTTAATCCTAGATAATTCTGCCATGAGATAAGGCTATGTCAATTATTTTAAAACACTGGCATCCAGAATATTTAGATATCCGATTAACTATTGACACATGAAAGTACTAAATACAACGCTAACGTACATTACACAGGATCCATATAGCTATGATTTGCAGCTATAAATCATTCTGTGCATTTTAATGTACAGTAAAATTCCAAATGTTAACACTTTTCTTTCTTTTTTTGTTCACCCACCAACTGTCCCCTTTATCAAATGGACATTGATAAATGTTACGTGAAACATAGTCTACATATTCATCAAGTTTCTAAAGAATCCAAAAAGTATATTTTTAAATGCTCAACAAAATGTTTAACATTGAAAGTGTTCTGGCATTAATGGCCATATAGTGCATATCTGATAAAGTATATCTGAGATACATGCCATGTAAAAATATGATGCACGTTGCTATATAAACAAATTGTATGCGAAAAGAGATAAGACTATATTCATTTTTTTATATTCAGCATTTCAAAATCATTTCTGCAGATGACACCTGAATATTTAGATGTTAATGAATGTGTGCGTTATTTAGAAGAAAACAATAGCTAGTGGAGACTTACAAACATATACTAATATTTCATAATTATCACATTGTATACATAACTTTGGAATACTTGACTCAGAAATTCGTTATAAAAACATTAAATTAAATTTTGATGCGGCTGAAATGAAATTGAAAAGCAACGAAAAATGCACTGGTGAGTTTTATTTCCATGCGATGCAAATAAATGTCTGATACAATTGTTATGAGAGCGAAAGTTAGAGAAATGGAAGTTTGTTTCCTTAATATTAGCAGTTGATGTAGTGATTTCTAAAGTATAATTTAGAGTACTTGTTGAAAACATCAGTAATAGCTGCTAAATGCAGAACTGTGGTGTAATTTTAATCGTAAACTTCAGTATCAGCTCTAGTTTGAAGCGAAAATTCATCCACATATGGTTTATTATAAATAGCAGCACAGTGCAGGGGAATAATTTCTTCCTTGTCAGATTTCAAAACCTGAAAATAGTAACTAATCTCAACATAAACAAAATAAAGCAATGCATGGAAATGTATGATCTCTACTAAATTATCTCAGAGTAATATGAGAAGTGGTAAAAACCAGCCCCTGTCTCTTTCTGTCCAATGTCGTTATAATATGTTACTTTATACCAGTTTGATCAAAATATTAAATGAAACTGCATACTCAAAAATCTTTATTTAAAAAAATTCTGTTATAGAATTATGAAAAATGAATTATGAATATATTATATGCAAAGAATAAAATATTACTTAATCAAAAGATCCCTAAAATGAAGCCAAAACGAATCAAGGATGTCTATGCTCTAAACGTCCCAGTTAAACAAAAGCAAACTAACCAGAAGTGAACAACAAAATGAGGAAAGTACAATCAGGCACAAATGAAGAAACTTTGTCAAAGCATTTTAGTTACAGAGGAGAAAGATTGTTGTTTCCTTATTCTCATTACTTGACAGTAAATTTATAGGGAGATGTATTTTTTGTATAAGAAAGTTATTTACTATATTATGCAAAAAATATTTTTTAATCATGAGATTACTTAGTTTTATAGACTATTTTTGTCTCAGTTTTTAAGTTTGATACATATTAAAAAATCTGGGATTTTAATTTATAAAAACAAAATTTTTAAGTTCACATAGTTCACAAATGAATATAAAGGTAGTTAGGTAACAATTTATTTATATATTGATAGATTTTTATTATTTGAAATCTCTAGAGTTCAATTTCTTTAATGATTTATTTAAAATGAATAAGTACATTATATGCAAAGAAAAAGGTATTATTTATTTAAAAGAATCATAAAAAAGCCAATAAGAATCAAACACGTCTATTCTCTAAATGTACCAGTTAAACAAAAAGAAACTAAACAGAAGTAAACAAAGAAATGAGAAAAACACAATCAGACACAACTGACGAAACTTTGTCAAATCACTTTAGTTAAAAGGGGGGGGGGGATAAATGATTGATTTTTTCTTATTCTCATTACTGGACAATATATTTCTTGGAAGGTATATTTTTTGTAGAATAAAGTTATTTACTATGTTATAGAAAAAGTTTTGTTTTCGAAAATACTATGAGGTTACTTAGATTTATAAAAATTTTTTGTCATAGATTTTTTTTTTTAAGTTTATTACCATAATATATGTTCTTGAATATTAATTCATAGAAAGAACATTTAAAAGTGCGTATATTTCACAAATGAATATGTATATAGTTAGGCAACTATTTATTAATATATTAGTATATTTTAATTATTTGCGATCGCTAAAATTCGATTTTATTAATAATTTCACAAAAAGACAAAATACATTATATGAGAAGGAAAAAGAATTACTTAATTAAAAGATCAATAAAAAAGTCAGTACGAATCAAAGACTCGCATGTCTATTCTCTAAGCATACCAGTTAAACAAAAGCAAACTAATCAAAAGTAAACAAAAAAATGAGAAAATCACAATCAGGTACAAATGACGAAACTTTGTCAAATAACTTTAGTTACGGGGGGGGGTGGCGTAGGGGATTAAATGATTGATGTTATCTTATTCTCATTATTGGGCAACAGGTTTCTTGGGTGATATATATTTTGTATTGAATAAGACCTATTGAATAAGTTATTAAATAGGTTTTTTTTTTAATCATGAGGTTATTTAATTTTATATACTATTTTTCTCTTATTTTATTTTTTTTAAACTTTATTCCATAAAATACATTATAGAATATTAATTCATAGAAAGAAAATTTAAAAGTGCATTTATTTCACAAATGAATATGTACATAGTTAGGCAGCAATTTATTTATACATTAATGGATTTTAATTGTTTGCGATGTCTAAAATTCGAGTTTGTTAATAATTTCATAAAAAAGACAAAATACATTATGTGCGAAGAATAAAGAATTACTTAATTAAAAGATCCATAAAAAAGCTAATACGAATCAAAGATGTGTATTTTCTAAGCGTCCGAGTTAAACAAAAGCAAACTAACCAGAAGTAAACAAAAAATGAGAAAATCACAATCATACACAAATGACGAAACTTTATCAAAGCACCTTAGTTACAAGGGAAAAAATAAATGATTGATGTTTTCTTATTCTCATTACTGGACAATAGATTTATTGGGAGGTATATTTTTTGTAGAAGAAAGTTATTCACTCTGTTATAGAAAAGGTTTTTTTCTGGAAATATTTTAATTATAAGGTTATTTAGTTTCATATGCTATTTATATTGAAATGAAATTGTAAAGTAACAAAAAAAAAATGCACTGGAGGTTTTTATTTTCAAACGATTCAAATAAGTGACTCATACAATTGTTATGAGAGTGAAATTTACAGAACTATCTGAAAGTCAGAAATGAAAGTTTGTTTCCTTAAAAAATAGCAATAGCTGTACTGATTTCCAAAGTATAATTTACAGTAATTGTTGAAAACATCAGTTGTAGCTGCTAAATGCAAAATTGCAGTGTAATTTTAACCCTTGACTCTCCGTTGTCTCCGCTGCGGAGACATCATCTTTCCTTCCAAAATTTGTTTTTGGCACCAGTAATAATGGAAAATAAAATTTCCCTTATTTAATCAGAGCATTTTTGAATTTGTGTGCTTCAAGGAAAGTTCTCTTGCAAAAGAGGTGCTAATGGCATAAAATTTGTGTAAGAGATGCCGGAGTCCGAAGGGTTAATCATAAGCTTCAATATCAGCTCTAGTTTCAAGCGAAAATTTATCCACATACGGGTTACTGTAAATAACAGAAAAATGAAGAGGAATCATTTCTTGCTTGTCATACTTCAAAATCTGAAAATAGTAACTAATATCAGCATAAACAAAATAAAGTAATGCATAGAAACGTATGAGCTCTTGTAAATTACCTCAGAGCAATATGAAAAGTGGTAAAAACTCTCCCTGTTTCTTTTTGTCCAATGTCGTTATAATATATTACTTTATACCAGTTTGATCAAAATAATAAATGAAATTGCATACTCAAAAATTTGTATTTAAAAAAATTATGTTATAGAATTATGAAAACACTGCAGTGATATAAGATTTGCCTTATCCAAAATTCTTCAATCTTAGATTATAGATTTTTAGAAGAAGAAGAGAAGTGGGAGGTACACATTGGTGCACAAATGGAAATTATCTTATTTCATAAAGCAGCTTTTATTTTAATTTGCATTATATACGTGTGCCAGCAGAGCCATAGCTAAGGAGCGCTATGGGAGGCTCAGCACCCCTAAAATATTTCGACCCCCCCCCCAAACCCTGGAAAAGATTGCAAGGTCACTAAAAGTATTTCTGTTCCGAAAATCCAAATGAAATTCTATTCAAATATCTAATTTAGTGTTGAGACCCTTTCACAGTTTTGCGGAAATACTAAATTGTATCTAAAATAAGTATTTCTACACTCCCTTATCCTATTTGTACGTATGAATCTAATATGTTGTTTAATTTTGCATCAGTTATACACTCCAAATTTTCATGATCCTATACTTTTCTTGGCATAAAATGAAGTTCTTACAAGAGTTTAATAAGAAGCGTAGTATACTTATAATGTGAATAGGCACTAATTTATCTTGATGCGTCAGAGAGAGAGAAAAAAAAATTAGCCCATCCTTCATTCTCGTGAGTACCCCCACCTATATTCTCTCGAGCCCCCCCCCCCCACATTCTCTTGAGCTCCTCCTATTGTTCCACTCTAGCTACGGCCCTGTGTGCCAGAGATGTACACTGCATTCTAATATAGAAATGTGCTGTACTGTACATACTATACATGTCAAGAATATCTTTTTTTTTGACGTAATGAATGATTATAAAAAAAGAGGAAGAAAAGGACGAAAAGAAAAAAAGTGGTTTTAAATAGTAAAATGATCATCGTAAAAATACCTTTAATGAAAAAAAATTGCTACCATTTTGGACTGAAAACATAAAGCAATGCTGCAACAGATTGATAAAATTACAAGATGTCATGTTGTAAATAGATAATTTAAGATACAAGAAGTATATTTGAAATGGATTTCAAGATTTTAGCCAAATAGACAGGTAGTCTTATTAAAAGGCTTTATTCATATAGTACCAGGGCATAAACTGACTGATTATGTCTCTTCTATTTACATATAAGCTGTTATTATATAACTCTTTTTTACTCATTCAAATAATTGTGAGAATTATTCTATGAAATATTATACTGGAATATCGTAAAATAAAACTAAAATTGGAGAAAAAATAAATATCTGAGAAAGAAAAAAAATTTACTTGAAGATGAACATACCTTGTCTTTAATATAGTAGTTTCTGCGTTCTTATTATTTTTAATTCTGGATGTGCTTTTTAAAAATGCATGATACGTTAAAATGAAATACTTTTAAAGAAATGCATAATAAGTTTAAATACGTTTTACAATAGCGAAAACAAAATAATTAACGAATATATGATTATTATTTTATATGCCAAAAAATGGGGAAGAAGGAGAGATTATAGACGTGGAGTGTAGCATGAAGCATATAATTTATTACACTATCTAGCCTACCTTAGTAGCTTGACTATACAACGTGTTCATTAAAGTGATTTATTCATAAAAAAATAGTGTATTGACTTAATTGAAATTAAGTTGATTTAATTCTATAGAAACAATCTAATTTATCCATGAAGCACAAATTAACATTTTTTGTTTAAAGATAACGAATTTTCAACTTTCGGTTAAAAATCCCAACCCGAGGTTACTGGACCCATGGCTTAACTCTCGGTCGGAGTTCTTCATGAATACGACCACTACTCAAGTTTTTAACTGAAAGAATTTTAAGCAGAATTTTAAGAATTTAAACAGCGCTTGCTTTTTAGCAGAAATAAAACTAAAATTAATTCAACGGATACAATTTTTTTGTGTGGGTTGTATTTGTTGTTTTTTATTTATTTATTTATTTATTTTTAAGAATGTGATTTGTAAGGATTTTCAATAATTTTATTCTTACAAATATATCTCTAAGGACCCGAACTAGAATTTGGCTGTTTATATCTAATAATTACTATGTTTTAATTACATGATATATTTAATAAATAAAATTGTTGTTTAAAATAAACATTGTTGATTGTTAAATTGTATTTAAATAAAAAACATCAAAATAATAATGATAACAAAAGAATAAAAATCATACAACTTTCCGTCGTAGTATAATGCATCATTTTTCAAATACATCATTTTGCCTAGAATTGGGATCGATCTCGAGTCCTCTACAAAAGCCCAGAGCTCTAAATTCGTGCTTTAAACCACTGAGCTAGCCAGTTTTGCTTCTACTTTCCTCTAACTGGAAGGGCTAATAAATTCAATTTCACGCATGCGCAAATGCCTGAATTTTTGAGTTGATCTTAAAGAATTAGCCTACTGTTCTAATATATAAGATTGTTTGTAGTTATTTGAAATTTATAGGGATATTGAAGTTATCAGGAAGAATGACAAACAAAAAGTTAACAAGACTCTTAAGACTTGAAATTTTTTGAAATTTAAAAATTTTTTAGGTGTTAAAAATCCATTTTTTCTGAACATTTTACTGTATTTGTTTCCTTGGAGTTTACATTAGAAGAAAAGTTCTATATTTTTCAATTATATCTACTGAATACTGAAACGCTGACTCCAAAAGATTAAGGTTATTTTTATCTAAATGACGTTTTTGGGCATAATTTGCAGGTATCTCAAAAATTTCTAAATATTTTTCATGTAATTTTCAAGACATATGTTTCATGTTCGTCTGAATAAACTTCTTTTAAAATTACTTTTATCGTTCACAAAAATATGTTTTTATGAGATTAAATTATGTAGAAACATGCAAAATTTTATGTTAGTTATATGTGACTTTCTTTTAAAAAATATAAAAATTATTTAAATACAAATTTACTTATGTTCACAGGAGTTATTAAAATTTGAAATATAATTAGGCCCAAAAAATCCATTCTAGTTTGAAAATTTATTTTTTAATCCTACGCATAAGTAGTTATACTAATTTTCTACTTGATAAACTGACAATTTGAACATGAATTATGACATTTTGGAGCCCCTTAAAAGTACTAATTCTGCGTTTCACATCTTTTTCAGTAAATGTATTAAATATTACTTTTATACCATTAAAAATTATGTTTTAAAATCATGTATATTTTAAGATATTTATTGTTAAAATGGTTTTTTCCCCTGTTTTTGCTATGTTAATCCATCAATGCACGACTTTCACTATTTTTATGAAAATATGAAACATATATCTTTGTCTAATAATGGAAAAAATAGTAAAAAAAAGGCGTGTACCCTATATACACAATTATAGTATTTAAATGCACTATATGGCCATTGATTATTGGACACTTGAGATTTTAGACATTTTGTTAAATATCTAGAAAAATACATGAGGGATCATCTCGAAACTCTTAGTGTATAAATATAATAGTATAAGTCATACATCTGCGTGAAGATTTTTTCCCGAAACTGTATAGGGGACCGTCAACAAATTAAAAAAGAATGAATATCTTTTGAATAACCCTGTCAAAACTAATGCAGCAAAAGTGCTCAAACTCTAGATTATGATTGAATGCCTTATTCTAACACGCCTTGTTCATTTTTATGCAAATTGCATGCATACTCGCAGAGTAATTAAGGTTTTTATAAAAATGGTCCCAAATTTTTCCAAGTTTTTTCCTTATAATTTTCATAGTTCTTAATATAAAATAATATTTTTTTCAGAAAATATGACAAACAACATTGCAGACTGTACCCTATAATCAGAATTAAAAAATAATAAAAATTGTATGAAAAATGAGTAGGTTTACTAAATATTTTTTTACTGCGCATGCGTCAACGATATCAAAATTTCATTTGCATTTTATGTTAGCTAAATGTATAGAGCAACTTTTGTGAAAGTCACAAAATCATAACTTGAAAATTCTTAAAATAATCGTCAATTGAATAAGTTGAAAATCCGTTATTCTCAAAATGAAGCAAAAACAAGAGAGGTTGTATCCATACATTCATTGATTAGTGTCAATATAGAATACACAATACGGGATGTACTACTACATTTGGATAAAATCACTCATTTTTTTGCTTCATTTTGGAAACAATGGATTTTGTCCTTTTTCTATTGACGATTACTTTCAGAATTTTCAAGCTATATTTTGAGACTTTTACAAAAGTTGCTCTATACAGTTAGCTAACATAATATGCAAATGAAATTTTGATATCTTTGACGCATGCGCAGTAAGAAATTATTTAGTAAACCTACTCATTTTTCATACAATTTTTATTATTTTTTAATTCTGATTACAAGGTACTGCGTGCAATGCTGTTTGTCATATTTTTTTGAAAAAAATATTATTTTATATTAAGAACTCTGAAAATTATAAGGGAAAAACTTGAAAAAATTTGGGACCATTTTTATAAAAACCTTAATTACTCTGCGAGTATGCATGCTATTTGCATAAAAATGAACACAGTATATTACAATAAGGCATTCAATCATAATCTAGAATTTGAGCGCTTTTGCTACATTAGTTTTGACGGGGTTATTCAAAAGATATTCATTCTTTTTTAATTTGTTGACGGTTCCCTATGTAGTTTCGGTAAAAAACCTTTACAGAGATGTATGACGTATAATATTATATTTATACACTAAGAGTTTCTAGATGATTCCTCATGTATTTTTCTAGATATTTAGTAAAATGTCTAAAATCGCAATTGTCCAATAATCAATGGCCATATAGTGTATTGTATCGCTATATTTTACAATTAATTGGGCTTTTTTTTTTTTTTTTTTTTTTTTTTTTTTTTGCTTAACATTCTGGAACTCGATTTATATGTGTATGTTTCAGTATTCAGTAAAAATAATAAAAGTGAAGTTTCCCCAGTATCCAAACAATAGTTGGTCAATGTTGGTTACATCTTGGAGAAATATTGGCCCATTGGCGCAATACTGACATGAAATGTTGCTCCAGTATTGGGGAGTTTACATTTTCCCTCATTTAGCCAATATTTTCAGCAAATATTATTTCAATTTTGGGGTTTCATTGGAAATATTGCCTATAAAACACCATTATTGGTTAAAAAATGGGATTTCACTAGAAATAGTTCCAATATAACGTCAACATTTGTACAATATTGGCGTTTTATTGACAATATTTCCAATGAAAACCCAATATTGGCATAATATTGGCTGCAAATATTGGCTAAATAAGGGCAATATGTAAACATCCCAATATTGGAGCAATATTGACGTTTTATTTGAAATATTTCCAATAAATGAAATATTGGCGCAACGTTGGACAAATATTGTTTTGCTACTAGGGTTGCCTCAACACTTTAATCATTTTTTCTTTCTGAAAAATAAATTCTAATTTTTTTCTCAAATACAGTCATTTGATATGTAAAAAATAAGCGCTATTTTATTCTTTGGCCTGTTCTTCATCAGTCACAACGAACATATGATGCAAATTGTTAGTAATGAAAATTGGATTGTTTTTAGGTATGTGCCAGATGTGGCACACCGTGCAGTAAAAGTTTAAGACTCCTTATAACCTTTAATGTGATAATTACTGTTATATAGAGCGTTTAGTGGTAATTTTTTAAAAAAAGTTTCCGTTTTAAATATTGCAAAATGCTTAATCTTTTTCTAGAGTGAGGTTTAAAATATGTATATTTTACAGTGATTCTTATATGTGTAAAGTAATTGATAATAAACTCATTTATAGGATGTTTGAGATTTGAAAAAACAGTATTTGGCTACTTTCAAATATTGCTCCATGCTCAAAAATGTCAAACTATATTAAAACATTAAATTTAATTATGTATAAAAATCACTTAAAATCTTTTAAAGTAAAGAAAAAAATTGCTAAAAATAATAATATATACACTTAAAACGGATATATATATATATATATATATATATATATATACAGGGTGTCCCTAAACAAATGGTATATACGCTAGAGGGTGATAGAACACATTAAGACGAGTAATAGTAAATAGGAAACCAAGGGTCCCAAACGTTTTCCAAAAGAGATAGCCGCCATTAAAGTTTGGGGTCCAAATTTTCAAATACACATAAAAAACGGAAAAATTAGTCGATTGATTTGCGGTTTCACTAAAATTATTCTTTATGTTGGTATTTTATTTAAAATAAATTATAAACATAAATTTAAAAGAATGCCGATAGAGGGCGCTTTAGACTTTGAAGTAAAGAAAAACTATTTTCTGCCGTGATTTTTTGCATATCATTAAATGGTTTCGTAAGCTTAGACTTAAACTTAAATTTTGAGATCAAAATCTGAATAGTTGGAAGCGGTTAAGTAGCACAAACTTAACTGTGTTCAGAGGGTTTAAATTTCAAATGATTATAAAAAACGGAACAATTGGTCGATTGATTTGCAGTTTTCACTAAAACTATTCTTTATGTCGGTATTTTATTGAAAATTAATTAAAAAGATAAGTTTCAAAAAATGCCGATAGAGGGCGCTTTAGCCTTTGGATTAACGAAATAATCAATCCTAATACTACTTTTTGCCGTTATTTTTTGCATCTCATTAAATCGTTTCGTAGGCTTAGATTTAAACTTAAATTTTGAGCTCAAAATCTGAATAGTTGGGAGTGGTTAAGTAGCACAAACAGAACTGTGTTCAGAGGGTTTAAATTTCAAACGAAACGGAAGACTATAAAAAAAACGGAAAAATTAGTCGATTCGTTTGCGGTTTTTGCTAAAACTACTATTTAAATCAGTGTTTTTTTTTTAAATAAATTTTAAAGATAAATTTCACAAAATGCCGATAGAGGGCGCCTTAGACATTGGAGTAAAGTACATCTATTTTTAACCGTTATCTTTTTAAATCTCATTAAATGCTTTCAAATGCTTAGATTTAAATTTTGAGATCAAATTCTGAGTCGTTGCGAGTGTTTAAGTAGCGCAAAAGTGAACTGTGTTCGAGGGGGGGGGGAGTTAAATTTCAACTCCTGAACACACTTCAAACGCTTCTTAACCCCTCCCAACGATTCAGAATTTGAGTTTAAAATTTAAGTTTAAATCTAAGCTTTCGAAAACATTTAACAAGTTTTGGAAAGCATTTAATTAGATACAAAAAATAACGGTTTAAATTTGTTGTTGGTTACTCTGAAGTTTAAGGTGCCCTGCCCTCTAACGGAATTTTTTGAAATTTATCTTTAAAATTCATTTTCAAGAAGATACTGACTTAAAGAATAGTTTTATTTTAAACCGCAAACGAATCGACCAATTTTTTCCGCTTTTTATTTTCATTTGAAATTTGAACCCTCTGAAAACAGTTCCGTTTGTGCTACTTAACCACTCCCAACTACTTAGGTTTTGAGCTCAAAATTTAAGTTTAAGTCTAAGTTTACGAAAACATTTAATCAGATGCAAAAAATAACGTAAAAAGTAGTTGTTCGTTACTCCAAAGTTTAAAGCGCCCTCTATCGGCATTTTTTGAAATTTATCTTTATAATTCATTTTCAATAAAATACCGACATAAAGAATAGTTTTAGTGAAAACCGCAAATCAATTGACCAATTTTTCCGTTTTTTATAACCATTTGAAATTTAAACCCTCTGAACACAGTTAAGTTTCTGCTACTTAACCGCTTCCAAGTATTCAGATTTTAAGCTCAAAATTTAAGTCTAAGCTTACGAAACCACTTAATGAAATGCAAAAAAAATCACGGCAAAAGATAGTTTTTCATTTCTTCAAAGTCTAAAGCACCCCCTATCGGCATTTTTCGAAATTTATGTTTATAATGTATTTTAAAGAAAATACCAACATAAAGAATAATTTTAGTGAAAACCGCAAATCAATCGACCAAATTTTCCGTTTTTTATGTGTATTTGAAATTTTGGACCCCAAACTTTAATGGCGGCTATCTCCTTTGGAAAACGTTTGGGACCCTTGGTTTCCTATTTACTATTACTCGTCTTGAAGTGTTCTATCAGCCCTTAGCTTATATACCATTTGTTTAGGGACACCCTGTATATATACCTTTATTTAGATCTACATATGTTTCATCGCTCACATGCTGACGTTCTCAAAATCTTTGTTGATACAAATATTTTCCCATTTTTATAAAACAAGAAATTATGAATAAATTAACGATACCATACACTTAAAAAAATGAACGGTTTTAGGGTAATTGTACTGGTAATCGAGGCGCCAGTACAATTTACTGCTTTTTCACGGAAAAATTCTAGTAAATTCCAGAAAATTTTCTATTTTTTAAAAATAATTTCTGGTATTTCTCGTAAGGCATGGTGACATCAATGCAACTTCGTTGTGAAGTCACACTGTGAATTTGTGACCATCGATTGTCGATGTGACTTCACGTGACGTCGGTGCGAAGTCACAGTGACTAAAATGTAAAGTCGTTATGGCCGTTTCAGAGCTCGTTTGTGACGTCACATTGTGACCACTTTGTCAAGTCACGGTGTGACAAATTTGTGGAAAATGTGTCATTTGTGACTACTTTGACATTAATATCGTACTGTAAACTGTGACAAACGCGACGTTGTGACAAAAGAGTTTTTTTTTGAAAAGTAAATAACATGTTTTGAAAAAATTTTGTAATTTTCTAAAGATTTTTAACAAAGTCACATCTCATTCACAATGTGACGTCACTGAGTGGGGGCATTTTGGTCACAGATGTGATGTGACCATACATGTTTTGACGATTACTGAATTTTTTCCGTTAAAAACATTGAATTGTACTGGCGTCTCGATTACCAGGACAATATTTGCAAAATCATCATTTTGCAAATTGTGTATGTACAATAAAACACGCGCACAAACATAAAATACAACAAAAATAGATATTTGTGAACGTAAATTTACTATAATTCTTATTCTGCAGGTCAAATATTTTCAAATTTTAACAGCTTGAAAGTAAGTTCAATAATTGTAAATATTCCGACTGTGTAATCAGACTCTGTATATTCTCGGATATAGGATAATAAATAAAATCTTGATGAATAAATTATTCTACTAGTTTAATTCAATATTTCCGTTATTGCAAAACGTTCTATAAAATTTTAAAAATATAGTGTGTAAGAAAATATATTCAAATGAGCCAAACCAATTATTAAGAATATATGAAATATATTTCACCAAAGAGGAATTAAGAATGCGATTTTATACAGCTATACCAAGCAAGAAATTTACAACTTGAATTAAAAAACATATAGCGGACATCGAATACAACAAGAAAAGTACAGTTTTTTTTTCAGATTATATTGCAAAGAATCTTATAGAAAATTTTTTTAAATAATGGAATAATTTATGCATCAAAATTTTATTTACCATCCATTATATGGGATTAAATAGAGCTGGTTTTCTACTGTCACATTATAGTATGCTTGAAATGATTAAACCTCGGTCGAGTTATCTCAAATTTGGAAAGAAACAGCCTGCAGAATAAGAAAGAATATTAGAAATTAATTAACTTTTACAAATGTACATTGTCTTACTTTAACAAGTGGTCCCGCGATTTTATTTATTATTTGCTGTTTTTCTTAATTTAAGAATTTGTATCAACAAAAATCTTGTAAATGCCGCTGTGGAGTTGTGTCTTTCCGAATAAGGGTGTTTGTGCGCTTTTTATCTATATGTTTTATCACTTTTATCACTTTTTAGTTTTTTTTTAACTAATTATTTTTTAATTTTCAAATATTATTACTATGTTTTGTGTTTTTTAATTCATGCATTTTTTACTAAAGAATTATTTAGTGAAACAGAATAATAATAATAATAACAATAAACTTAAGATTTTTTTAAAGCACTAACATAATTTATTATAGAAATATATTTTTCTTTCATGGAAAAAAGTAAAAAAAAAAAACATTTATCGCATTCAAATCCTTTAAGGAATTGCAGTATTTAGCATGTCAAAGTGTTGAAGTACTTTTATATCCTACGCATTTATCAAATGCAGATTCGATAAATAACGCTCGGTTTAACTTGTAAAACACGAAGTCATAAAAAAAAGAAAAGATAATTTTTTTTTAGCATACATATGAATGCATTGCTTGTTTGTTTTTATTGTATTTTATTTATTATTATTATTATTATTATTGTTAAATATTTCCTGAGTTGATCAAAATAATGTATTGTCTTTATCTTTTTAATATTTATTTTATGTTCTTGTATTGGTAATACAATTTTAATAATGGAATAATCATTACTTATTAAATAGCAGTTGTACTGCTAGATTCTTTCTAATTGACCGTACAGTCACAATATTTCTTATTTTTCTTTTGAAAAAAAAAATATTTTTATTATATATATATGTTATTTCAATTGAAAGTGAACTGTAAATTTTCCATTTTTAAAAACTGCTTAATACTTCTAATAAATAAAAATATTGTAAAATAATTAATGATGCCGAATTATGTCTTTTTTGGTGAATAAGTAACGCTGGACATTATCAAAAATTAAAAAAATCCTCTCTAACAGGGTTAAATACCAAAACTGAAATTTTTTTCCTCAGTATAATTTCAGTAAAATGTTAGCAACGTCTGTAAAAACTGTATGGAGAAAAAAATATCTCCATTCACTATTTCGAAACGTAAAAATAAACATACCAGTGGAGTGCTAGAATGATACTAAATGGGAAATATAAAAAAATTCTTTAAGAATAGGTTCAAAAATAGCAAATAGATTAAAGATAGAAATCTACATTTCAGACAGTTTGAACATAGTAAGTAATTTCCTTGCGGATTTAAGCCAATATTTTATTACAATTGGCGATATTATTTAGGAATGTTATTGTTTTATGCAAGAAATTGCGATTATTCGATTTCTCCAAGTCCTCAAAAATCCCTCATAACTGGAAAACCGAGTCCAATATAATTTTATTTTCACATGCGAGAACTATGCAAAGTCACAAGGGGCGAGATCGAAACTGTACGAAGGGTGTTCAAAAAAGTTTCTGTCCTGTAGAAGCCAAATATTTAATGCATTATTCGGCTCAGTTACATGGACCGTTGTCATGATGGGTCAACCAGTTGTTAATTCTTGACCTAGGTCAAAGGATTTTCAGTGATTTCGTAGCATTAGGCATATACTGTTTCATATACTCTTTAGCTGTATATATCTCCTGTGTATCCAAAATGAATAGATCACAACGCCATTTGATTTCAAAAATGCAGCTATCATTTTCTTCTGGGCAGATCGAAATTTTCTGATAGCTCTTGGTGTGTCCTGATTATCAAACGAAAAATAAGTGTTTTAAGACTTAGTGAGCACATTATAATACATGCACATAATAGCACATGATAATGCACATAATAGTGCATCATAATACATGATGTATTTATATGAGTACAATGATATAATTCTTAAACTTTGTTAGGAATTTATATTACATCTTTTTTCATACCGTAAGTTTAATTTCGACTTAAAATTAGCAAATATGTTTTATTTCAGAAGCATATGGAAAATAGGAACAGCATGTTTGATCTACTAATTCTAAATATATTTTCCTGATTTATGTAAACTGTTAACTACCTATTTTAAAAATGAAAAGATACGCATATACAATGTAAAGTCAATGTGGGATGCGCTATAAAATACAAAGTCTTGACAATAAAAATATTATTCATTATTCATTATGAAAAATCGCCTTCTAAATTTTTAAAGAGTTTCACGTGGTTTGTTGTGAAAGTTATTAATGTATATTGGATTTTTAAAATGCTATTAAAATACATTTTCTAAAGAAAACACTATACAGGCTTTGTATATATATATATATATATACCTACATCTTTACCAAGGAGGGAAGTGACCCACTTTTTTTACAAAAGGATTTTCTATTTTTTTTAATATTAAGCCTAACATTGAATTTTAAATATTAATTTTAATATCATGAAGTTTCAAATATCATTTCATTTGTAATACAATCATTTATAAAAAAGCAACATAGCTATAAAATATAAGGAATTTAAAATAATTGAGTTGATTGAATTATTTCATCAGAAAATAAAGTGTAAAGTTTCTCCATACATGGGAGACTTGACCAACTTTATTTTACATTGAAATATTTGTAAGACAAATAAAATCAATTTTTAAAAAGGCAGAATATTTTTATGCTTCAAGGTTTAGTTGTTATTTAAAACGTTCAATTTGATAAAATGTTATGTGTAAACAAGCCTGCTTAGACGCAATTAAAGCATATGAGAAAAATTAACTTTTAAATACTAGTGTTTTGTGAAACTCTACCTGGCGACACTAATTGCTCCGTGGTTAGGCTTTATTTCATTGTGGCCGTCTTGGGGGAATTTATCTACATACCTTCCTGAAGTCTCTTAATCATCAACATTATGTTCTTTTCCAGATGCATTAAAACTGCGTTTTTCATCCTTGCTAGTCTTTTCCATTTTTGTAACTTACCCACTATGGCTACTTTTAAAATCGAATATCACTTAGTATTAACATTACAATTTATATGTTACTAAAGTTTTGCTTCTTTCTATAGTAGTTTTTCATACATTACGTTATTCAATTTTCCAGGATATATTTACATTGTTTTATAAACATAACCATTAACCCATCCTTGTGTACAGATTATAATAAAAGTTTTTCCAAAATTAATTAATGGAGATTTAATAATTTTGTTAACCCTCCCTCCCATCACATTAATTGGGTTAAGTCTCACCACATAGCCAATTTTAAGTATGGTACATGGTTATCTTTAGATTAATATACTGTACAATTTCTATGACTAGAATAGATACACAATATTTATGCATAGCTTTAAAATTAAACAACTTACTTAATTTTCTATTACATATTATAAGTGGAAAGATCTTACAGAAGTTTCCTAAAAAATTCGCTTTTTTAGGCTGAAAGCACTTCACAATTGATTTTTACACACCTGGTTTAATTATTTGCATGAAACTCGGAGTATTTTTTAAGCATTAAAATAGTTTTGGTTGCCAGCTTTTGGGAAAACTCTAAGATCCTGAGGAGATTCAGTTGTCATGTTTAAAACATAAAAACTGAAGAGTAGGTCACGTCTCTTCTTTGATCAACTCATTCAACTATACACTATAGCAAATTGTGTTAAATTCAGTTTCTTTCTCATGATTTATAATTCACATTACACATTTATTTTTATTTTTGCAAAATATACTTTGTAATTAGTAATATATGTATTTATGATCTATTTTTAATTAATAAAATCCAAGTTCGGTGTTATTGGGACACTCATTATATTCATTCATTCAGAATTTCAACTCATAAAAACAATTCTGGTATCTGGTTAAGTTTCATATAGAAGTAGTAACCGAAATACAATATGAACAGTTAATGCAAATATAGATTTATCATTCAACTAAGTTATTGAAAATATGGCAGTTGTTAAACATTTAACTCGCAGAAAGGAGTGAAAACATCAATATACTTTCCTTTATAATTAAATCTGAAAATTTAAACGCCATTAAAATAGATGAACTTCCTTGATGTAATTTATTTTGAGCGTAACCTAGATTACCTGTGAAAAGAGAAAATATATGTGACAAAATCCTCTATTAATGTTAGTATTATTTGATCTCAGAGAGAAAAAAAAACACAGTGTAATTATACGAATATCTCAGCAAAGATAAAAATTTCAATTTAGATGGGTAAAAATTTCATGGCGTTAAATTGGAACTTTGTTTCTAAGCTTAATTTGAATTATAAAAAGTCACAGTTTTTTAATGTTCTTTTATTATTTTGATTTTTTATGGAATTTAGTAAAAAGCATCCAAGGGTAATAAATCGTGGAAGGTAATTTTATCAGATGAAGAAAAAAAATACTAAAGAAGGTAACGATAGTACCTATTTGCAAATAACAATCTTAGAATAAATTTAGAAAGTTGAACTGTTCTGAAAATGTAGACAAAGAAGCAATGCAACAATGGAATAACGAAAATTTAAAACTCGAATGTTACGAAGTTGCATGTGAGTATAATATTGTGTCAGAAGAAACAAAGAATTTCAAAGATTGTTTTGAAATTAATGGAAGCTATATTGTAACAAACAATAAGTATGTCACGGTGACGCACTAGTACACATAGAGATGTAACTTAATTTCTTTCAGGAAAAAAAATACACACGTATTAAAAAAAATGGAAATTTCCTATTAAAATTCGCCGAAGACTCAATGAAAACGAAAACTTACTTTGGTAAATCCGGTCTTCACAAAGCAGTGAGGTGGACTGCGTTTCTATTTTGTTTATATTATACTAATTTTAGTTCTAAATAGCATTTTTTATTCCTTTCTTTTTCTTAAATTAATTTATTAATGTGCTATATGGTATAATAATTTCATTTTTTCTATCCTTTTTTAAAAAAATTTCATCAAGATTTATGCAAATTCGATAATCTGATATATCAAATTTCCGACCATCATAGCGGAGAATCTATTGCACATAATATACAGTTAAAATGTTTGCAAAATTTAAATGACACCTGTTCACGTTTCACCACTATCAATTTTTTTCTTTTGGATTATTTCATGCTTCATTTTCTCATGCAAACTATTACTAAAAAAAATGGTTCCAGTGCTTATTATTTCTTTTGCTGTTCAATATTTCATTGCTATTTTTTTAATAAATATGTTTTATAATAAATAGCTGTTATAGTTTTGTAAGTATATTACTGTTTTCACTGTAAGTGATTTATTTAAATATTCAAACAAACCATTCTAAGGAATCAAAATTCATAATTATTTCGAATTTTTGTGAATTTTTAATTCAAAATGCAGAAATATCCTACATAATCCTTTCTATTTTATTCTGTATACCATATAGTTAAAGTAAAGGATATTTTTAAATTTTTCAAATGCATTGCTTAAAGTATTAAGATTTAAAAGAATTGGATAATTTCATATTTTATTTCAATTGTGCAAACAAAGAAAACTACAAACCGTTAAATTGTCCATTGCTTCTTTTGCTGAATAATTGTATTGATACCATAGAGTGCTGTTTTAAGTTTTCAATGTTTGTTTGATCTTTCATCCATACACTTTCTCTACGCTGTTTTCACAATTTCACGGTTTGTTAATTTTTTAAAAGAGTATTTGAACGTTTTAAAATACTTTTTATATCTGTTTTTTTCTTTCATTTAGCCTTTGTTAAACTATTCAGACTATATTTCATTCAGTTTTGTCAACAGGATTTTTTGAATTAGTTAAACGTCTATTTTGATTTCACTTTTAGTATTCTTAAAATATATCTTTATGCGCGCGATAGAGAATCATTATTTATTTTAAATTGTTCAAGAGTCTTGCACCCTACACAAGAATCGAGATTGAATTTAAAAGTTGAAAGATTTAAGTAGTTTATCTTTCAAGTCTGTCTTGGAAATAATGGTTATTACATTTGATATTTCTATAATAAACAGTTGTTACAGTTTTCAATTTTCATTACAGTTTCACAGTAAGAAATTTAATTAAATATTCTACAAAACCATTTTTAAAATGTATAATTTTTTCACCGATTTAGTATGAGAATTATTTGTTTAAAATAAGAAAAATAATCTAAACAATCCATTTTATTTTATTCTGTATAGTAGACAGTCAGAGTGGCCAGTATCTTATTTATTTGTCCATTTCTAAACGTGACAAGATTTATCAGAACTGGAACATTCCTTGCTTCATTTCCTTCTGCAAACTATGAAAAAAAAAAATATTTAAATATTTATTGCTTCCTTTGCTGTTCAAGTGTTCATTGCTATACATTTATGTATATACATATATAATGTTTTATAGTAAACAATTATCATAGTTTTGCAAAAATATTACAGTTATCACTCTGAGTAATTTATTTAAATATTCAAACAAATAAAAAATTATAATTTTGTCAACGATTTGACTTCAAAGAATATTTATTTAAAACGCGAAACTCTCCTAAATAATACATTTTATTTTATTGTGCATGCCATTCACTTAAAGGAAGAGATATGTTAAATATAACCAGAGTTTTGCTTAACGTATTAAGATTTAACAGAATTAGATTATTTCATTCTTTACAAAGAAAATAACAAACTGTTAAATTGCCCGTTGCTTCTTTTGCTGAACAATTGCATTGATAACATACAGTTTTAAGTTTTTATTATTTATTTGATCTCTGATCCATAAACTTTCACTACGCTGTTTTCAAAATTTCACGTTTCGTTATTTTTTTAGATAGCAGTATTCGAACGTTTTAAAATACTTTTTATGCCATTTTTTTTTCAGTAAGCCATTGTTGAAGTATTCAGAACATGCTTCATTGGTCTTTGTGAACAGGACTATTTGAATTAGTTAAACGTCTATTTTGATTTTTTCATTAGCAGTCTTAGTATATATGTTCATATGTGTGCTAGAGTATAATTTATTTTAAATTATTTTAGAATCTTGCATCATTTATAAACAAAATTTACAGAAAAATTCAAAGTTTTAAGTAGAGTTATTAATCATTCTAATAAATAAAAATTCATAATTAGTTCAAATATTTGACTTTGAGAATTATTTATTTAAAACGCTAACAGATCCTAAATAATCCGTTTTATTTTACTCTGCATACTATACACTTAAATTAGGTGATATTTTAAAGCTTTCCAGTGCATTGCTTACCATATTAAGATTTAACTGTATTGGATTATTTCCTGCTTTATTTCACTATGCAAACAAAGAAAATAACAAACCGTTAAATTGCCCTTTGCTTCTTTTACTGAACAATTGTATTGATACCATACATTGCTGTTTTCAATTTTAATTATTTGTTTTATCTCTGATCCATAAACTTTTACTAAGCTGTTTTCACAATTTTACGGTTTGTTATCTTTCTATAAAGCACTATTTTAAGGTTTTAAAATACTTTTAATAGCTTTTTTTCAATTAGCTATTGTTAAACTATTCAGAATAAGTTTCATTCATTTTTGTAAATAGGATTTTTAAAATTAGTTAAATATCTATTTTGATTTTGCTTTTAGCATTCTTAATATAATTTTTGTATGCTTGATAGAGATTGATTATTTATTTAAAAATTTTTAAGAGTCTTTCACCCTTTACAACCATCGAGAATGAATTTTAAGGTTGAAATATTTAAGTAGTGTATCTTTTGAATCTGTCTTGGAAATATTTGTTATTTCTATAATAAAGAATTGTCACAACTGTCAATTTTTATTACAGTTTCACAATAAGAAATTTAATTAAATGTTCTTAAAAACCATTTATAAAATGTATAATTATTTTCATGGTTTAGTATGAGAAGTATTTATTTAAAATAAGACCAAATAATCTAATTAATTCATTTTTTTTAATTCAGTATAGTAGTCAATCAGAGTAAGCACTATATATTTCATAAGTAACAGGATTTATCAAAATTGGATTATTTTATGCTTCATTTCCTTATGCAAACTATAAAGATAAAAAAAATGAATTTTTTAAATGTTAATTGCTTTCTCTGCTGTTCAGCATTCCATTGCTTTTTATTTTTAATAAATATGTTTTATAATAAACAGTTACCATAATTTTGAAAAAATATTACAGTTTTCACTGTGAACATTTTATTTAAATATTCTAACAAATAAAAAATCCTAATAAGTTCAACGATTTGACATCGACAAATATTCATTTAAAACGGGAAACTCTCCTAAATACTGCCAGTTTATTTTATTGTTCATACCATACAGTTAAAGTGAGTGATATTTTAAAAATTCCCAGTGCATTACTTAACGTATTCAGATTTAACAGAATTGGATTATTTCATGTTTTATTTCCCTAACAACAAAGAAAATAACAAACCGTTAAATTGACCGTTGCTTCTTTTGCTGAACAATTGAATTGATACAATACATTTTTGTTTTAAGTTTTTATCATTTATTTGATCTCTGATCCGTAAACTTTCACTATGCTGCTTTCAGAATTTCATGGTTTGTTAATTTTTTAGATAGCAGTATTTGAACGTTTTAAAATACTTTTAGTACCTATTTTTTTCTTTCAATTAGCCATTGTTAAACTACTCACAATATGTTTCATTCCTTTTTGTAAATAGGATTTTTTTAATTAGTTAAACATCTATTTTGATTGTACTTTTAACATTCTTAATACATATTTTTATATGAATGATAGAGAGTCATTATTTATTTTAAATTGTTTAAGAATCTTGCACCCTTTTCAAGCATCAAGAATAAATATAAAAGTTGTGTATATTTCAATATAAAATATTACAGTTTCCACTGTGAACAATTTATTTAAACATTCTAACAAATGAAAAATTATAATTAGTTCAACGATTTGACTTCGAGAAGCATTTTTTTGAAATGCATAAATATTATAAATAATCCTTTTTCGTTTATTCTGCATACCATACAGTTAAAGTAAGTGGTATTTTAAAGTTTTTCAGTGCATTGCTTAACGTATTAAGATTTAACAGATTTGGATAATTCCATACTTTATTTCCTTATGCAAACAAAGAAAATAACAAACCGTTAAATTGTCCGTAGCTTCTTTTGCTGAACAATAGCATTGATACCATACTGTGTTGTTTTCAGTTCTCATTATTTGCTTGCTCTCTGATCCATAAACTTTCACTACGCTGTTTTCACAATTTCACGGTTTGTTAATTTTTTAGAAAACAGTATTTGAACGTTATAAAATACTATTTATATATCTTTTTTTCCCTTCAATTAGATATTGTTAAACGATTCAGAATATGTTTCATACATTTTTGTACATAGGATTTTTTGAATTTTTTAAACTTCTATTTTGATTTCCCTTTTAGCATTCTTAATATATATCGTTGTATGCGTGATAGAGAATCACTGTTTATTTTAAATTGTTTAAAAGTCTTGCACCCTTTACAAGCATGAAGAATTAATTTAAAATTTGAAAGATTTAAGTAGTTTAAGTAGTTTTTATTATCTTTCAAGTCTGTCTTAGAAATAATGGTTATTACGTTTGATATTTCCATAATAAACAATTGTCGCAGTTGTGACGACTCCATGTGATTAAGTTTCCACTTTAACTCCCGCCTAAAATTTCACAAGAGGCTATCGCAACTGTTATCCTGAATGCGGAATGCTTCTTTTGGTTTTGCCAGACGGCGCTAATGTTGAATTGAGTGATGGAGGCGAAGGGAGACGAAGGAGTGTGTGGGAGGAATGGGACGTTGACTTGAAGGGACACTGGTGATTTTAATGTTTTTAATTTTCAGTTTTTTTGATGTGTGTGAGGTTTATTTGTATTTTTAGAAAGTAAATGTTGATGTAGAGTATTGTAATAAAGTGCTGTTGGACATTATAATGAGGAATTATTGTGCTACCCCTTCACAAGTGAACCAGACTGGAGACAGATTCGTTACAGTCTTAAACTGGAGGTTCCACCGAGATTGGACTTCGAGTTGCAATGAGAATGAACGTAGAGTCACAGGTATGTTTTGATTTCATTGCAGCATGTTATATGATTTAAACTTAAGGTATTGGGAATGTTCATTTGATTAAAACTTGCTGGTTTTCTTTTTTAATATAATAATTGTTTTATAATATTATAATTGTATAATAATTGTTGTAAAAATTGTTTTTTTTTTTAATATATATAGCGGCCGCAATATCAGATTTGTATTTTCTGGTTTTTATAAAAGGTGTGAATGTGAAAAGGATTATTTAAAACTAAGCTGGTTTATCGATTAAATTAAGTCAAGCTGACTTTAAGTTAATATGTTTTGTCTCGAAGAGTGTATTTTAAGACCAATCTGGTTTGAGTAAATGAAATCAAACTGATTTATTGTATTTTGTATCGAGATACTTCATGTTTAAAATCAAACTGGTTTGATTGAGGTCAAACTGATCTTATGTTTATTATATTTTGAAAAATAGTGTTTTAGACCAGGCTGAGTGGTGGAAATGTGACTTTTCAAAGGTTCTAAAAATTTATTAAAGTTGTGTATTATTTTTGTTAAACAGAATGTATGCAAGTATTGATGTTTTGAACCGGTATATAGATACATATTTTTTTTTGAATAATTAATTATAGTTATTTGTATAATGTATATTTATCTATTGCTTTGATATAGTGAATATATAGATTATTGGTGTATTGATTAAATTTGGTCAGTTGGTTGGGTGCCGGTCGCTCTTATAAAGTGTTTACCCGGCGACTTACCCGTCGGTGAACGTATTTGGAAATGGCTTTCCTGGGGAAAGGCCGAAGAGCAGATTTGAAAATCGTTGCTCTGGAATTGGGGGAGGAAGTCGATGATAGTATGAGAATAATTGATTTACGTAATTTAATTACAAAGAGTGTTAATTATGAAGAGGAATTTGTTAGAGAGATTCTTACAACTGTGATAAATGAAAGAATAGGTCGAGAGGAAGTGGCCGAGAGAGAGAGGGTGGAGAGACAAAAAATAGAGTTACAGTTGAATGAGGGAAAGAACTTAGACTCTGTTCAATCTAGTATAGGTTTTGAATCGAGAGTGGATATTCAGAGATTGATGCCCAGATTCAATGTGAAAGAGGATGATATTAGTTTATTTCTGGAATTGTTTGAGAGGCAGGCTAAGGTTCTTGGGATTCCCCCCCAAAAATGGGTTACTCAGTTAATTGGTGTTTTACCAACTGAAATTTCTCAATTAATAGCTCGTGAGCCTGAACAGCAGGCTAGTGAATATCAGTATGTCAAAACAATGTTGCTGAAGCGGTTTAAATTGAGTCCAGAGAGGTTTCGTCAGAACTTTGTGAAAATTCAGAAAGCATCTGATAGTACGTGGTATGATTTTTATTATGAGATAAAAAATTATTTAGAAGGTTGGTTGAATGGGTTGAAGATAGAAACTTATGATCAGTTGAAAGACTTGATGATAGTTGATCAAATAAAAAAAAGAGCGCCGCCTGATTTTAGGGAGAATTTTCTGGATCGGTGGATAACTATAGTTTCACCCACTGAGCTTGTTACTAAAATGGATGAATTTGAAGATGTAAGAAATTGCATTCAGCGTAAAACTTCGATAAGTAATAGGGATCGAGGTGATAGGAATCAATGGCAAATGAGATCATGGAAGGGAAATAACTTAAGAAGTGAATTTATACAAGATGTAGAGGATAGGGGAAATTATTTTAGGGATAGAAAGCCTGATCCCAGTTTTGAGAGGAGGAAACAGTTCCGTTGTTTTGAATGTGGGGATTCAACGCACTTTAGGCCCGATTGCCCTAAGCTTAAAAATAAGAGCGGTTTAGACAGCGTAAATCACGTTAAAAATAAGGTTGACGAGGATTTGTTGGCACCATATACAATTTTTGGGAAGATTAATGGAACTAGTATTCCTATTTTAAGAGATACTGGAGCAACTATCGATGTGGTGTGTCAAAAGTATGTTCCACCTGAAAATATGATAGGAGAATATGTGTGGGTGCAGCATTTGTTGGACCAGCGGATGTCATGTTTGCCTATGGCCGAGATTGAGATTGAGTGTGAATTGGGCCATGTTATCACTAAAGCAGCAGTCATGGGAAATGAATTAGATCAGGGGAGGTATATCCTTGGAAATAAAACTGCCTCTCTATTAAAGGAGATAGAAGCTGATGGTGATAAGAGAAAAGAAATTGTGAATGTGGTATTGACACGATCTCAGAAGCGGTTACAGCTTGCTGAGAAGGAGGCGATAGAGGGTCAGGAAGAAGAATTAATATTAACTGAGAAGTCGCGGGAGGAAGAAAATGATTGTTCCGGTGCAGACTGCAAAATTTTGCCGGAGGTTGAAGAGACTGAAACTATTTTTGACTTGGTGAAAGTGGATTCGGATACATTTGCAGAAGAGCAGCGGAGGAGTAAAGAATTGGCTCCCTTATTTACTTTGGCTAAGGGGACAGAAACAGAATCTAAGGATTTTAGAATAGTTAAGGAAAAAATATTGGTTAAGAGGAAAATTAATAAGATGGGAGAGGAAATGGACTTACTTGTGGTTCCTGGATGTTTCAGGGACCAAATTAAAAGAATGTGTCATGAGGAGACCTCGGGACATTTAGGTGTCGCCAAGACAAAAGATCGCTTGGTGAAGCATTTTTTCTGGCCAAATTGTTTTAAGCAAATTGAGGAGTTTGTGAAAACTTGTGATGCTTGTCAGAGAGCTGGGAAATCTAATGACAAAAAGAAAGCCCCATTAACTTTGGTGCCCATTGTATCTGAGATATTTAGTAGAATAAATGTTGATGCTTGTGGACCATTGCCTATTACACCAAATGGAAATCGGTATTTGATTACAGCTATGTGTATGTCATCTAGATATCCTGATGCGGTGCCGACGAGGAATGTTGAATCGACATCAGTAATTGATGCATTATTACAGATATTTAGCCGCATGGGTTTTCCAAAGGAAATACAGACTGATCAGGGACCTTCATTTATGAGCAATTTGACTGTAGAGTTTTTCTAGAGGTTTGGAATCAAGACGGTTAGAAGCTCTGTATACCATCCTCAGAGTAATCCTGTGGAAAGAGTTCATAGAACTATTAAAAGAATTTTAAGAGTGTTGTGCATTGAATCTGCTTCAGAATGGGAAAGACATGTTCCATCTGCTTTGTTTGCCTTAAGGACAGTGACCCATGAGAGTATTGGATTCAGTCCAGCCGAATTAGTGTATGGAAGAAATCTTAGATCACCGATTACCTTGCTATATGAACAATGGTTGGAACCGCCTGAGGAAGAAAACAATGTAGTTGAATACATATTCAGACTTATAAATCGAATGAAGAGAAGTCATGAATTAGCGGTAGAGAAGATGGAAGAAACGAGAGATAACCGAAAGAAATGGTATAATCGAAATGCTGTTAAGAGAGTGTTTCAGGAGGGGGACTTGGTGTTGATTTTGTCCACTTGCAGGCAGAATAAGCTGGCTGTACAATGGAAAGGACCGGGCAAGATTGTAAAAAAATTGTCAGAGACAAATTATGTTGTTAGTTTTGAGGGAAAGAGAGAGAAGAATCAAGTTTATCATATTAATATGTTGAAGCCATATTATAAACGTCCAGAATTTGTCAATATCTTATGGACTTTGGAGGAAGGTGAACCGTCAGAAATTGAAGATGATTTCCCAGGGATTGAATCTGATCCCAACGTATTTGATTTTAATGAAATAAGAGAGAGTAGTGCGCTGGATAAAAGATTAACTGAAAATCAGCGGGAGCAGTTGCAGAGAATATTGGTGCAGTACTCTGGATTATTTTCTAATATTCCAGGTAAAACTAATGTAATTGAGCATGAGATAGAGTTGACGAGTGATAAACCTGTTCGTATGCGACCTTATCGCATGTCACCTAGACAAAATGAGATATTGCAATTGGAAATTCAGAAGATGTTGCAATTTAAAATCATTGAGCCAGGTGAATCAGATTATACGTCACCTATGATCTTAGTAGAATCGCCAGGGCGAGATCCTCGGCCGTGCATAGATTACAGGAAGCTTAATGAAATAACTAGGACTCAGTACTTTCCTTTGCCTAACATTGAGCAACGAGTAGAAACAGTTGCTGCAGCAAAATACATTAGTTTATTGGATCTGACCAAGGGATATTGGCAAATCCCGTTGAGTAAGAAGGCCCAAAGGATCGCCGCTTTCACAACAAACTTTGGTGTTTATCGACCGTTAAGAATGCCATTTGGGTTAAAAAATGCTCCTTATTATTTTAGCAAAATGATGGCGGAATTGCTGCACGATTGTGAATGTTTCGCAATACCCTATTTGGATGATATTGCTGTGTTCTCTGATAGTTGGGAGGAACATTTGGACCATCTTGGTAGAGTTCTTGAGAAAATAAAGGATGCTCAGTTGACTATCAAGCCAAAAAAATGTAAATTCGCTCAGGGAGAGGTTCAGTATTTGGGACATCTCATTGGGATGGGAAAAAGATCACCTGCAGAATTAAAAGTGCAGGCAGTGCAAGAGTTCCCAATTCCTACCTGTAAAACTGAGGTTAGAGCTTTTCTTGGGTTGGCAGGATATTATCGACAATATATTCCTATGTTTTCGTCTATTGCCGCTTCCCTGACTGAGACTTTGAAGGGAAAGAATCGGAAGGGGAAAATAAATTGGAACGTAGCTTGTGACGAGGCTTTCCGTATACTAAAGGCGAGATTGTCGAGTGAACCCGTTCTTTATGCCCCAAATTACCAGAAAGAGTTTCTGTTGCAAACTGATGCGTCGGATACTGGCCTAGGTATAGTTTTGGCTCAGGTTAGCGACCAAGGGGAGGAACATCCTATTTTATACATTAGTAGGAAACTTAAGAGGTCAGAACAGCAGTATTGTACCATTGAGAAGGAGTGTGCCGCTATAGTGTATGCAGTGAAGAAGTTAAGGTGCTATTTGGATGGTCATTTACCGTTTATAATACAAACTGACCACAACCCTTTAGTATGGCTTAAGACTCATGCAGGGTCTAATCAGAGACTGTTGAGATGGGCCCTTGCATTGCAGCAGTTCAATTATAGAATTGAGCATAAGAAGGGAAGAGATCATTGTAATGCAGACACTTTGAGCCGGCACCCATCCTTTCATTAGTAGTCTTAATATATTGTCTTTGTTTTTAGATTTATAATTGTGAAAGAAGTCCATTTTAGTTTATTTGAAAGCAGAAAGAGATATGTTATTTAATATTTAACGAATTTATATTGTAACTGGTATTGCGGGGTGCTGTATTGCCGCGTATTCCAAATTTGTAAAAAAAAAAAAAAAAAAAAAAAAAAAAAAAAAAAAAAAAAAATTAATAGAATTAGGACAGTTGGTCAGGGCAGTACCATGCTGTGATGGATTTTCGGGAAATATGCCTGTGGCACATTGCAACTACTCGTGGACACTGTGCTTTGAAAAGACTTTCTAGCGTTCTTTGGAACTGGCACATTATTGCTCCTTTAGTTGGGACTTTGATTGGACATGTCCAAAATTTGGAGGGGGGAGGAGTCTGTGACGACTCCATGTGATTAAGTTTCCACTTTAACTCCCGCCTAAAATTTCACAAGAGGCTATCGCAACTGTTATCCTGAATGCGGAATGCTTCTTTTGGTTTTGCCAGACGGCGCTAATGTTGAATTGAGTGATGGAGGCGAAGGGAGACGAAGGAGTGTGTGGGAGGAATGGGACGTTGACTTGAAGGGACACTGGTGATTTTAATGTTTTTAATTTTCAGTTTTTTTGATGTGTGTGAGGTTTATTTGTATTTTTAGAAAGTAAATGTTGATGTAGAGTATTGTAATAAAGTGCTGTTGGACATTATAATGAGGAATTATTGTGCTACCCCTTCACAAGTGAACCAGACTGGAGACAGATTCGTTACACAGTTGTCTATTTTTGTTACAGTTTCGCAGTAAGAAATTTAAGTAAATATTCTTAAAAATAATTTTAAAAATGTATAATTATTTTCAAGATTTTGTAAGAGAAGTATTTATTTAAAGTAAGAAAAATGGTGTAATCAATCCATTTTATTTTATTCTGTATAGTATACAGTCAGAGTAAGCACTATTTTATTTGATTAAAAATCCATTTCTTAAAGTAACAAGGTTTATCACAATTGTATTTTTTCATGCTTCATTTTCTTACTAAATATATATGTTTAAAATAATATTAACATTTAACACATATCAATATATTAGTAACATTTAAAAAAAAAAGAAAAAAAGAAAAACTAATTTTTTAAATGTTTATTGCTTTTTTTGCTGTTCAAGAGATCATTGCTACACTGTAAAAAAATTTCAAGAGGTTACTAACAATGTCTTAGTAAATCTGTATTCCACAGAATTTTTTAGTAACCATTACAAACTTTTTTTTGCAAGTGAAACAAGCATTTCTTTTGTAAACTGAACAAAAGAATTTTTTGTATAACTAACTTAAAAATTTTTAGTTTGAGCCACAAAGCAAATTTTAGTAATAGCTCCAAAATTACTTTTAATAACCATTACGTGCAACCGAAGCGGAGGAACTTCCTTCGAGCTGCATCCAGACTTCTGAAGCGGAAGATTTTCGGCAAAACCGCAATAGATGGCAGCACTAAACATTCTTAACTGCTCCGACAGGATTTTCATAATCCCTTTATTAACGAGACACTACAGACATTCGGGGTGTATTTGGCGGTGGCAAGTTTCGAACCCAGGACCTTTTAGCCTGGAGTCCGTTACTATAACAACTATGCTATCAAGGCCACACCAACTGAGTTTTAGTAAGAGCTATTAAAAATATAAAACTATTAACTCTATTCGTTGCTAACTTTTTTCTAGTAATTCTTACAGATTTTCTAGTAACCGACTAAGATTACTAAAAATTTTTTAGTAATTACAAGGATCACTAAAATTTTTTTAGTAGATCGACCTTTTTTTTTCACAGTGTATATTTTTTTTATAAATATGTTTTATAATAAACAGTTATCATAGTTTTGCAAAAATATTATAGTTTCCACTGTGAGCAATTTTTTGTATATATTCTAAGAAATAAAAATTTATAATTAGTTCAACGATTTGACTTCTAGAAATATTTATTTAAAACGCGATACTCTCCTACATAATTAATTTTATTTTATAGTGTATATCATATTTTTAAAGTAAGTGATATTTTAATGTTTCCCAGTGCATTGCTTAATGTTTAAGATTTAACAGAATTTGATAATTTCATGCTTTATTTCCTTATGCAAGCAAAGAAAATAACTAAACCTACGTTGCTCCTTTTACTGAACAATTATATTGATACCATACTGTGTTGTTTTCAGTTCGCATTATTTGTTTGATCTCTGATCCATAAACTTTCACTACGCTGTTTTCACAATTTCACGGTTTGTTAATTCTTTAGAAAGCAATATTTGAACGTTTTAAAATACTTTTTATGACAGTATTTTTTTCAGTAAGCCATTGTTCGAGTATTCAGAATATGCTTCATTGATTTTTGTGAATAGGATTATTTGAATTATTTAATTTTGATTTTATTATCAGCAGTCTTAATCTATATGTTTATATGAATACTGGAGTATCGTTGTTAATTTTAAAATTATTTAAGAGTCTTGCATCATTTATAAGCGAAATCAACAGAAAAATTCAAAGTTTTAAGTAGAGTTACAAATCATTATAATGAATAAAAATTCATAATTAATTCAAATACTTGACTTCGAGAATTTTTTATTCAAAACGCAGAAATATCCTAAATAATCCTTTTTATTTTATTCTGCATATCATACAGTTAAATAAAATGATATTTTAAAGATTTCCAGTGCATTCCTTAGCGTATTAAGATTTAACAGAATTTGATTATTTCAAGCTTTATTACTTTACTCAAACCAAGAAAATAGCAAACCGTTAAATTGTCCGTTGCTTCTTTTGTTGAACAATTGCATTGATATCATACAGATTTGTTTTAAGGTTTTTTTTAATTATTATTTATTTGATGTCTGATCCATAAACTTTCACTACGCTGTTTTCACAATTTCACGGTTTGTTAATTTTTTAGATAGCAGTATTTGAACGTTTTAAAATACTTTTTATATCTATTTTCAATTAGCCATTGTTAAACTATTCAGAATATTTTTCATTCATTTTTGTAAATAGGATTTTTTGAATTAGTTAAACATCTAATTTGATTTCACTTTTAGCATTCTTAATATCTATATTTCTATGCGTGATAGAGAATCAGTATTTATTTTAAATTGTTTAAGAGTCTTGCACTTTTTACAAGCATCGAGAATGAATTTAAATACTGAAAGATTTAAGTAGTGTATCTTTTATGTCTGTCTTGGAAAAAATGATTATTACATTTGATATTTCTATAATAAACAGTTGTCCAGTTTTCAATTTTTATTACAGTTTCACAGTAAGAAATTTATTTAAGCATTCTTAAAAATCATTTTTAAAATGGATAATTATTTTCTAGATTTTGTATGAGAAGTATTTATTTAAAATAGGAAAAATAATCTAATCAATCCATTTTTTTATTCTGCATAGTAGACAGTCAGAGTAAGCAATATCTTGTTTTTTTAATCCATTTCTTAACGAATTTTTTTTTTAAATTTCTATTGCTTCTTTTGCTGTTCAAGAGTTCATTGCCATATTTTCTTTATAAATATGTTTTATCATAAACCGTTATCATAGTTTTGCAAAAATATTGTTTCTACTGTGAGCAGTTTATTTATACAGGGTGTCCACTCTCGACGGTGGCCAGTGGCTAATTTCCAAACCGTTAATCATAGACATATAGTTCGAATTTCAAAAATGCTTTTAAAAAAGTAAAGAATTTTTTTTAAAGCAATTTAGGTCGAAAAAATGTTTTATTAAAAAATTACGAAAATTAACTTTTTATACGGTCCCCCGATCCTATTAGTGATATTTAGTAAAAAAATTCCATAACCCTATCTAGCAATACAAAAAAGGTCCCATTTATCTAACATTAAAATTGACCTAGTTATGAAACTTTAAATTTCATGACTTAAACCACTTTTCAGTAGCTGAAAACGAATGAGTTGGACTAAGTTTTTAGGTAACGTACACTAAGTACCTAAATTATTATAAAGGGCTTCCATTTCCAACACCGTCCAATAGCTAATTCTTAAACCATTTGTCACAGACATATAGTTACAATTACAAAAATGTTTTCAATGAGATAAATAAATACTTTTTAAAACAACTAAAGGTTCTACCACCGTATAAGTTTTAGGTTAGTGTTAATTTTTATTAATTAACTTCTGGATTGGTTAAAATAGTTGAAGACGTGAGTTTTAAAATTCTCTTTATCGAGAAAATCAAATTTTGGGAAATCTCGATTTTATTTTGAAATTAATGTGTTATTTTGATAAGCTTTTATTTTGCTTAAAATGTTTGTATGCATGGTTCCCTAGTTCAAAACTGCTATTCAAATTTTAACTCACTTTCAAATATAAGATCGAGGTTCAATTTGCACACTTATTTATATTCAATGACAATGTAATATTAATACAATTTTAGGTGCGTATCTTTTATTTATTTTATAGGACTACACCAAATTCTGTTAGGTTAAGTAATCTAATAAAATTTTAAATATATGTCATTTTGTAACGAATTATGATTGTTGCGTTTGATAATTTAAATTAACAGACTTTCCGTTATTTTTTTACTTATATTTTTAGAACAAAATTTGCTTTGATGTATAATCATCAACATAAATTTTAAATAATATTGTAAAAATTATTTTACTCTCAACGTTTAATGTTAAATTTTATATATTGCGTTTATTTGTATTTCCAGTAAATTTGTGACTGACCCCTAATTTGCAGCAAAAAAGATGCTTCAACTTTAAACAGATATTACTCGGTTAGTTTTAATCTCGGAGGAATGGGACTTTTTCTTGTATTACATGTTAGAGTAGTGGTAAAAAATTACTAAATATCACTTATAGGACCAGAACACCGTATAAAAATTTAATTTTCTTAATTTTTTTTATATTTTTTTTACCTAAATCGCTAGAAAAAAAAATTCTTACTTTTTTAAAGCATTTTTGCTATTGGAACTATATGTCTATGTCTAACGCCTTAGAAATTAGCCATCGGCCACCGTTCAGTGTCGACACCCTGTATATGAATACATTTCATTGGACAAATTCTTCAAAAAATTTTGATTTTTAAAGTTTTTATTTTAAAAAGTTCTAATCTTTACAATTTAATGAAATTAAAATGGGACCACATGGGTATCTTATACTTTCCAACAAAAAAAAAATAATTATCAAAATCGGTTCATATTTAAAAAAGTTATGAGTTAACAAGGAATACATACACCTTAAATTCATAACCTTCTCCTTTAAAGTATGTTAAAAAGAGATACTATATGAATGTTTATTTTCTGAGTCGGACTTCTCACGTGACCATAAATTAACGATTGACGATGTTGTTATGCTTGTCGTAACTGGTAAGCTATAAATTTAAGCATCGTTTTCGGGCCATGTAAGAAAAAAGATACAGTGAACAGTGAACGGTTTTTCTGGTTGATGGGATACCCAGCAGCAGAGCGCAGTTTCCATCGCCCACATCAGTGATTCCCAAAATTTCTTGACACGCAAACCAGCTTTCAGTGGGAAAAAAATTTCGCGACCCATCTTTCAAAAAAAAAAAAAAAAAAAAAAAAAAAAATCGCGACACACGAAAGATAAAGTTCTATATCAGTATAGCAATTTCTGTACGATCTCTATGCGGTCAACTATGCTATCCAACGAAATACGCAAATTTTTGTACGGAAGTTACATTATCATCAATAACAAGAATCGGTAATCTCAATGTGTGTAAGTGAATAGTAATTAAAACAGTGCACAAACTACAAAGATAGTTAACCCATTCCCTGCCGTGATCCCCATTTGGGGATCATTAATATTTTGATCTTGCTCTCCCCTAATTTCAAAGTTTTTGTTTATTTTTCATGGTATATGTTTACAGAATAGTTGTTTCTTAATGTATGGTCAAAATGTTAGGTGTGATTAAAATATTTATTAGTATATTTAACTTTTTCTTTCAAAGTTTGCTCGAAAGTAACTCTTTTTCACTTTTATGGATTTACCTTATGAATATCTAATATGCAAATTTGAAATGAAATATTTTTTACCATAGGATTTATTTGTACATGTGTCCTAAATAGCATAATATCAAAATGGAGTAATTTTTTTTTCTTTTTTGATTTTTTATATCCAAAATACACTGATCCCCATTTGGGGCTCACGGTTGTTGCAATGTAAAAGGACTTACTATTCACACTGCAAGCAGGATATGTTTTTCCACTAATGCAATACGTTCCTGGAATTTTTTTTAAAGGTTCATTATTAGTAAGTGTGGAATGTACCCTCTGATAACAGAAGAAAATATATACAATGGGTCACGTGGGGGGGAGGGAAGGTTGGGAAGAAATACCAGGTGTTAGGAGCAGGTGCTTTGATAAACAAATTCTGTTCTAATGACATCTTCAATCCTTTTTTTTTTCTTTTCTTTACTTTTATTTGGGCAGCAAAAGTTTAGACTTTTTTTAGAGCAGATAGCTATGAACTTTGACTCGAGAAGTTGCTTCACTTAGAGATAATGTTATCAGCTTTGAACTAGTGAAAACTAACTTGGTTGGATTTTGATTTTTAACGAAATTATTGTTCTGCTAGTATTTTTGTGAATGATTTTGAATTTTTTAAGTGGATAATTATGAGTCGAAAAAAATTTAAAACAGAGAACTTGAAGAATATTGGGACAATGATATTGATATAGATGAGGAAGAACCTGATGGTACAATAGATATAGTTGAACTGCCCCCAGACAAAGCGGATGAAGTTTCTGATTTGGAAGATATAGATGATAATATACTAGAAGATACCATTCCAAATGATGTTCCAGGCTCTTTAGAAATACATGGTGGTAAGTGTAATGAAGAATTTATAGTTCCGAGAAAAAAGAAACCTAAAAAAGAAAAACCCATATCAAAGTGGAACAGAAAAAGTGCATCATATAACATTTCTACCCATGGAGAAGAAGAATGCAAGCAACGTGAAATGAATATGATAAATGCAATTAAAGATAAAACGCCAGTAGAAGTTTTTGAGATGTTCTTTACAGATGAATTAGTAAACTATATCGTACAACAGAGTGTATCTTATGCTGCTCAAAATAATCGTCACCAGTTTACACTTTCAGCAGACTGTATAAAAAATTTTTTTGGATTTTTACTCTTAACTGGATATCACTCTTTACCCCAAGAACAGATGTACTGGTCTGAAGATGAAGATATAAATCTTGAAATTGTGAGAAAATGCATGACAAAAAATCGTTATATAGATATAAAAAGAAACCTACACTTCTGTAACAATGCAAGTATTCCAAACATAAATGGAAACAAGGACAGACTGTTCAAAATACGACCAATTCTTGATGAACTAAATAAAAGATTTAGCAATTTGGAGTGTTCTCATATAATTTGTGCATTGATGAACAAATGGTGCGTTATTATGGTCATCATTATCTGAGGCAATTTATTAGAGGCAAGCCCATTCGCTTTGGCTTCAAACAATGGGCAATGTGTTGCGGTGTGAAAGGATATTGCTATAATGCTGAAATATATGAAGGGCAGCAAACGAATAATTTAGAAAAAGATACGCATGGATTAGGGATGTCTGTTATATTGAATAAAATTGCCACCATACACAAACCGGAAGAACACAGCTTTTATTTTGATAATTTTTTCACTAGTTTTGATTTGATGAAAAATTTAAAAGAGAGGAATATACCTGCAACAGGAACGGTCAGATGTAATAGGATGAATAAATGCCCTATAAAAACAGATAAGGAAATGAAGAAAGAATTTCGTGGGGCTTTTGATTACAGATATGATGAAATAAATGAAATATTTTGCCTTGTATGGAAAGATAATAGCATTGTGAAAATGTTATCAAATCATCTGGAAGTTTTACCTTTGGGACGTGTGCAAAGGTGGTCTAGAACTGAGAAAAAACAAGTGCTGATTCCGCAACCTAATGCTATTGCAAATTACAATAAGAACATGGGTGGTGTCGACAAACTTGACTGGAATATTCAAAAATATAGGACGAAAATTAGAGGCAAGAAGTGGTACTTTCCAATTTTTACCAATGCTATGGATATGGCTCTAGTTAATGCTCATACAATATACAACATTGCTAACAAAAAAATGCCACTACTAAACTTCAGGAGAGAAGTTGCAAGATTTTACTTGAGTTTACATTCTCTATCGGATCCAAAAAATAGTGGAAGACCATCATATAGTATAAGTTCCCAGATAAGAGTACCAGATGAGGTAAGAAAAAATTCTAAAGGACATTATTTAGAAAGAACTTTAGAAGGTAAACAAAGAAAGTGTGCTGTTTGTAAAAAAAATGTTAGAAAACAATGTGTAAAATGTGATGTAGGGTTGCATGTTGAATGTGTAATACAATGGCACTCATAAAAAAATTACGCATTTCTTTCACATGCGATCTACCGTGATCCCCAAATGGGGATTGATTTTCAATTTAATAAATTTCATGAATTTTTCTATTATATTGTAAAATTTACTTGTTTGTGTTTGTTTACAGGCAAAAAAGTTACTTTATATGAAAAAAGATTAAAAAAAAAAATCTGGCAGTTAATGGGTTAAAAGTACGTTCAATTATTATGAAAACAAAACTTTATAATCCATTAAATTTCTGGTACTGGTTTTTACCAATGTGAGAACATATACAGGGTGTCCAGCAAATATCACCATGATTTCAAATTGAATTTCTCAAAAACAAAGATCGGTAGAATTATACGGTAATTGATTTGTTTATTAGGTAAGCTGTAAAATTTTATACAGAAGTTTTGATCGGTGGATATTTTGAAAAGATTGTGTTCTGACTGATAGACATAATTCATCATTCAGAACTAATTTCCTCAGTTGCGCAATAATTGACAGTTGAAATTACATCGTAAATCACCTTGAGTGATCGTTATCGGGACCTTGAAAATTATTACAGCGGAAAGGATTATTATATATTGTTCGAACTGTGAAAAACTTTAAATAACATTTTTTATACTTTATTTGTTTTATTATATGATGTGTGCGTTTTTGATTTCAGTAGTCATGCAGCTCTTTAAAAGAGCAGTAAGGCTTTTTATCTCTCGTGTGTCAAAATAAATAGATGTGTGTTTGTTTTCTTTGAGAGTGTCAATATAGTTAATGTCAACTATTTCATAATGAAAATTATAATTCCTTTAATGGATAGTTAGTGAATGTCAAGTTAACAAATATAATATGTGTGCACGGAGCCCAGAATTACAAATGGATTACTTCGCCATATTCAGATGGATGAACTTCTAGAGGAATACATGAATTTGGTGAGTACAAATTTACTTGCTTACTATAATGAAGTTTGTTAAGAAAAATTGATTGCACCAGTAACACAGAGGTTCACAATCCTACTCACGCCTTACAGGGACAAATATCCTAATATTGACTGCAAAGAACACTTGACTTGACATTTTTCTTGTTTGCTTGTAGAGAATGTGTTTTTAGGCGTACTGTGTCATATTTTAACGATTTTTCGAGCTATTTTTTTGGAATTTCGAAATTTCAAAAATTTATTTAAAAAAACTTGTAAAATATGGCACTGTAAGCCGAAAAACGCATTCTCTACAAAAAATCTAAAACAAGAAAAATGTCAAATTACACATTCCTTTGTAAAAAAAAAAAAAAAAAACAATTATTTTAAAATACTTTACTGATCGGAACATCAATGTGAGAATGTTTTACATATTCCTTAATAAAAAAAACGATTACCGCATTATTCTATTCATCTTTGTTTTTGAGAAATTTAATTTTGAAATAAGGGTCTTATTTGCTGGACACCCTGAAATAACACAAAGTTTGTCTCAGTATTTGTCTTTCAAAAATAGCAACGTAAAAAAAGTTCTTCTCATAACTACGTAGTGTTGACTTTCATCAAGGACTTCAAAGCTGATTTTAATATTTCAGGATATTCTGTTCATAAATTAATCTAGAAGGAAATTAAAGATTTTCTTGAAATATTTTTTCTTGTTGAAATTGTCATTATCTTCTTAAACAGATGAAATAAAAGTCCTTCCGGCAGTGCCGGGAGGAAGAGTTAGCTTTCATATACTTATATATTTATTTATTTTAAATTAAGTTATATTATTCAAAAATACTAAGCTCAAATTAGTGGAACCTGATTATGAGCTTGGTCAAAATCTTAATTCATGTCCACATGCACACTCATATTGAAATCGATTAATATATACGAGTGCTGTCGCGGGCAAATTGATTTTTTTTTAAATGTCACCCACATTAAAAATTCAAACTGCTCAGGCGTTTTTAAGTTAAAGACAAAGCAAAAAATACTCTTGAATTCATTTTTAAGATAAATACTTTAAAAAGAACCTTTTTTAATTTTTAATTTTTTGTTTGTACATCATTATACATTTAAAAGATTTTTAACAAACTTAAATGGCTGCCATTTTGAAACAGGAGGACGAAAGAAGTTGGACAGAGAACGTGGTCAAGGCATTGCTATGTACTGTATGCACCCGGAGTTATAGCTGGAAATTGAAAGTTCCCAAACCCAGCAACCAAAACCTAACCAAAACCCAGCCATTCCAAACCCAGCCATTTTTCAAGATATAGATGAAACAAAAAATGCTCTGGAATCTTTGTATCAAGGTCAAACTCACAAAAGAGAAATCTTTTTCAATTTCTTACTTTTTTGCACCTAATTTTAAAATTTAAAATTTAAAATAAAAATTAATATTCCGCCATTTTGAAACAAGATGGCGGATGCATTTGGCCAACGAACTCGGTCCAAACGTTGGTATGTACTATGTACGCACAAAGTTTCATCGAAATCGGTTCATAAATACGCGTGTTATCACGTGACGAAAATTAGATCTTTTCAAGATATGAGCAACACTAGAAATTAAAAATACGATAACTCAGCCATTTTTTGAGATACAGACGAAACAAAAAAAAACTCTGGAATCTTTGTAACAAGGTCAAATGCATAAAAGAAAAATCTTTCTCAATTTCTCACTTTCTTGTACCTAATTTTAAATTTTAAAATTTATAAAAAATTTTAAATGACCGCCATTTTGAAATAAGATGGCGGAAGGAACTGAGTATCGAACTCGATTCAGGCTTCAGTATATACTATCTACACACCAAGTTACATCCAAATCGATTCATGAATACGCCTGTTATCATGTGACAAAAATCAGATCGTTTCAAAATGTCAGCCATAAGAAAAATTCAAATTGCTATAACTCAATCATTTTTTAAGATGTAGACAAGATAAAAAGTGTTCCGGAATTGTTGTTTTAAGTTCTAACACGTAAAAGAAAAAAATTTTTCAACTTTGACAAAAATGAGATCGTTTCAAAATGTCAGCCATAAGAAAAATTCAAAGTGCTATAATTCAATCATTTTTTAAGATATAGACAAAATAAAAAGTGTTCTGGAATTGTTGTTTTAAGTTCTAACACGTAAAAAAAAAATATTTTTCAACTTTTAATTTTTTCGCATTGAATTTTAAACTTTAAATTTTTAAAAAAATTTAAAATGGCCGCCGATTTGAAACAAAATGGCGGATGATGCTGGCAACGAACTCGGTCGAGACATTTGTATATACTATGTACATACCAAGTTTCATTCAAATCGGTTCATAAATACGTTAGTTATCGCATGACAAAAATCAGATATATATATATATATATGGTTATATATATATATATATATATATATATATATATATATATATATATGTCAACATTTGAACGGAGGGTGGTTTTGGGGTCTGGGGTTCATGATCGGTGAAAATATACCAAAATTTTCTGGAAGTGCTTTCCTCCGGACGGCTGCAATAGGTAGCTTTTTACTTTTTGTAATGAAAGCTACCTAAAAGATATATTTTGATGACAAACCTCAATTGTTCCGCTACCCATCAAAACAACTGCCGCGGTCCACCATTGGGTTGTGACCTATAGATTAGGAACGGCTGACTTTCAGTAAGAAGAAATTACATGTATGCTACTCATCAGTATGCTACTCAAAAGTATTTCGAAGATTGGTCGGACACAAAATCTAATAAAATCTATTAGGTAGCTTTCATTACAAAAAGTAAAAAGCTACCTATTGCAGCCGTCCGGAGGAAAGCACTTCCGGAAAATTTTGGTATATTTTCACCGATCATGACCCCCAGACCCCAAAACCACCCTCCGTTCAAGTGTTGACATATATATATATATATATATATATATATATAAAACCATATACAGGGTGATTCAGCTCGTCGGTGACAAACTTTAAGGATCGATAGAGCACACCTAGACGAACATTTTTGAATAGGGAATGTAGGGTCCCTGACGCGATGGTAAGGCGCTAGGCGCTTTCGAAAATTTGGGTGCCGAAATTCGAAACGTCATAAAAACTAGGGAAATGGTTAGATTTTCTTGCTTGTTGCGTCGAAATGATTCTGTTTGTTTAGACTTTCTTCAGTACCAATTTGATAAGCGTATCTCTTAAAACATGGATAGGGGGCGCTGCAGACTTTGGAGAGCTAGACAACAACTTTAAGCCCGTTATTTTGATAATTTAACACATGCTCGCCAAAGTTTATACTCTAACTTAAAGTTTGAACCCAAAAGTAGAGCCCTGCAAAAAGCGTAAGAGCCGGAATAAAATGTCAAAGTACAGGGTGGTCGAAACTCGAAGGCTCCTAAGAGATAAATAAACACATTTCTTGACTTATGGCATGCATTTTCATGATTCTGTTTGCTGGGGCTCTCTGAAACTCAGTTGAACGGTACAAAAAGAAACATCGATAGGGGGCGCTTTGGGCAAAAAACATAATTCGTTGACATTTCGGACGCTAACTGGAAACGGGGTGCTACGATCAGTTAGAAACAAAACAAGAGAGTAATTTACTTATCATAAGAAGCTATTAAAACTGCAGTTTTTTTTTTTTTAACAAACATAGCTGGTTTCAATCATGCACAATGCGCGCAATAAAATTTACATAAGGTGCTTTTTGCTGATTTATGCAAAAGATATCGTACCATATCGATATGCAAAAGATACGTAATGCGTAGACGACAACGCGAGATGACGTAGTTGTATGCGCAGACACGTCTTTTGAACGTGCGGTACCTACTTAAGCTTCGGGTTACTTGTCTGCAGATCGGTAGTAGGATGGAACGGTACACAAACTCTGAATTGGTTGACATGCATTTGGCGTATGGCGCTGCTGGTTGTAATGGACGAGCCGCTCAGCGGTTGTACGCCGAGCGTTACCCCAACAGGCAAATCCCCTGCCATGCCTTCTTCGCTCGAGTACACCAGAGGTTGTCCACAACGGGATCTTTCGACGGAGGCAGGCCTGAACGGAAGCGATCAGTGAGCACCCCCGACAACGAAGAGGCTGTGCTTAACCTGGTTGAGGACAACCCAGGTCTTAGCACGAGAGATATCGCCAGACATGTTGGCATTTCGCAAGCAACTGCGTGGCGCATCTTACGTTCCCGGAATCTGCACCCCTACCACATCCAGCGGGTGCAGTTGCTCAGAGAGCAGGAATTTGGCCCTCGAGTGGAATTCTCAAGATGGTACTTGGCGATGAGATCCAGGGATCCCCGTTTTGTAAACAGCATTTTGTTTACGGACGAGTCCACCTTCAGCCGGGAGGGAATGTGGAACGCCCACAACAGTCATGTGTGGTGTGATGAAAATCCACATGAAACCAGAAGCCGAGCAGCCCAAGAGCGTTTCTCAGTAAATGTGTGGGCCGGCATTCTGGGGGATTGCCTCATTGGCCCTTATTTGTTACCTGAACGGCTGACAGGTGGAAATTACCTGATTTTCCTGGATCAAGTGCTGCCGCAGCTTCTGGAGGAGGCGCACGTACCCGAAGGTTCGCGTCGCCAGATGTGGTTCCAGCACGATGGAGCTCCGGCCCATTACACGAACGACGTGCGTCTCCATCTAAACGCAAGGTATGGCCAGCGGTGGATCGGGCGTGGGGGTCCAGTTCACTGGCCTGCCCGATCACCAGACCTCACCTGCTTGGATTTCTTCCTTTGGGGTTACCTGAAGGCCGAGGTATACCATACACCTGTCAGCAGTGCTGAAGAACTTGTGGAGCGCATTGTGGCAGCTGCAGGGCAGATCAGAGATACTCCTGGCATTGTTGGAAACACACACTCCTCAATGCGACGGAGGTGCGAAGCCTGCATCATGGCCCAAGGGTCGAAATTTCGAGCATCTTCTGTAGTGTTATTTTTTGTAAATAAATTTCCAGTATCATTGATGTTTTTGGTCTAAATTTATTCAGAAGTGTTGAGCAGAGGTAGAAAATGTGTTTTCATTATTACTAACTGATCGTAGCGCCCCGTTTCCAGTTAGCGTCCGAAATGTCAACGAATTATGTTTTTTGCCCAAAGCGCCCCCTATCGATGTTTCTTTTTGTACCGTTCAACTGAGTTTCAGAGAGCCCCAGCAAACAGAATCATGAAAATGCATGCCATAAGTCAAGAAATCTGTTTGTTTATCTCTTAGGAGCCTTCGAGTTTCGACCACCCTGTACTTTGACATTTTATTCCGGCTCTTACGCTTTTTGCAGGGCTCTACTTTTTGGTTCAAACTTTAAGTTAGAGTATAAACTTTGGCGAGCATGTGTTAAATTATCAAAATAACGGGCTTAAAGTTGTTGTCTAGCTCTCCAAAGTCTGCAGCGCCCCCTATCCATGTTTTAAGAGATACGCTTATCAAATTGGTACTGAAGAAAGTCTAAACAAACAGAATCATTTCGACGCAACAAGCAAGAAAATCTAACCATTTCCCTAGTTTTTATGACGTTTCGAATTTCGGCACCCAAATTTTCGAAAGCGCCTAGCGCCTTACCATCGCGTCAGGGACCCTACATTCCCTATTCAAAAATGTTCGTCTAGGTGTGCTCTATCGATCCTTAAAGTTTGTCACCGACGAGCTGAATCACCCTGTATATGGTTTTATATATATATATATATATATATATATATATTTTGTCATGCGATAACTAACGTATTTATGAACCGATTTGAATGAAACTTGGTATGTACATAGTACATACAAGTGTCTCGACCGAGTTCGTTGGCCAGCATCATCCGCCATTTTGTTTCAAAATGGCGGCCATTTTAAATTTTTTAAAAAATTTAAAATTTAAAATTAAATGCGAAAAAATTAAAATTTGAAAAATATTTTTCTTTTACGTGTTAGAACATAAAACAAAGATTCCAGAACACTTTTTATTTTGTCAATATCTTAAAAAATGATTGAGTTATAGTACTTTGAATTTTTCTTATGGCTGACATTTTGAAACGATCTGATTTTTGTCAAGTAATAACACGCGTATTTATGAACCGATTTCAATGAAACTTGGTATGTACATAGTACATACAAATGTCTCGACCGAGTTCGTAGGCCAGCATCATCCGCCATTTTGTTTCAAAATGGTGACCATTTTAAATTTTTTAAAAAATTTAAAATTTAAAATTAAATGCGAAAAAATCAAAATTTGAAAAATATTTTTCTTTTACGTGCTAGAACTTAAAACATCGATTCCAGAACACTTTTTATTTTGTCTATATCTTACAAAATGATTGAGTTATAGCACTTTGAATTTTTCTTATGGCTGACATTTTGAAACGATCTGATTTTGTCACGTGACAACACGCGTATTTATGAACCGATTTCAATGAAACTTGGTATGTACATAGTACATACAAATGTCTCGACCGAGTTTTGGCCAGCATCATCCGCCATTTTGTTTCAAAATGGTGGCCATTTTAAATTTTTAAAAAAATTTAAAATTTAAAATTAAATACGAAAAGATCAAAATTTGAAACATATTTTTCTTTTACGTGTTAGAACTTAAAACAACGATTCCAGAACACTTTTTATTTTGTCTATATCTTACAAAATGATTGAGTTATAGCACTTTGAATTTTTCTTATGGCTGACATTTTGAAACGATCTGATTTTGTCACGTGATAACACGCGTATTTATAAACCGATTTCAATGAAACTTGGTATGTACATACTACATACAAATATCTCAACCGAGTTCGTTGGCCAGCATCATCCACCATTTTGTTTCAAAATGGTGGCCATTTTAAATTTCTAAAAAAATTTAAAATTTAAAATTAAATGCGAAAAAATTAAAAGTTGAAAAATATTTTTCTTTTACGTGTTAAAACTTAAAACAACGATTCTAGAACACTTTTTATTTTGTCTATATCTTAAAAAATGATTGAGTTATAGCACTTTGAATTTTGCTTATGGCTGACATTTTGAAACGGTCTGATCTGAACGATCCATCATGTTGCTTTAAAATGGCATACACTTTATGATATCGTGGAATTTGGTGACTCTCTAAATCGCTTAAAATAAAACCAGGTTGAATAAAAGATGACTAATTTCTAAAAATTCCTATTAATATTCAGTCTTGACAAAAACTAGTATTCAATCTTATAAAATCACTAATTTTTAAAGATTATTTCCACTAATTTGAGCTTAGTATTTTTGAACAATGTAACTTACTTTAAAATAAATAAATAAATATATAAGTATATGAAAGCTACCTCTTCCTCCCGGCATTGCCGGAAGGACTTTTTTATGCATTATTTTTGCAAACAATTTACCTATTATGATGTGCTTTATATTTATTATTTATTTATAGCGACACAAGAAAAATTTCGATTCAGTATTGTATGTGTAAAATCTTCTATTATAGATTATTGTTGAAAGGGAATTTTCAGTTATGGTATGTGTTTTAAGATTAAGTAGATTTTCTATACTATAGGGAATGTGTAAATATTATACAATATATACAGGGTTACACAGACAAATTCTTAACTATTTCTGAAAATGAGAGTGAATTGATCCAAGATAGCTTTTCATTTTATTAGTTATTGATTTAGAAGCTTAAATACATTTACATTTTAAGATATGTTTGAAGCATATAAATAAATTATATACAGGACTTTGCAGATATCTGGATGCATGTCTGTCTATACATATTAACTCCAGGAAGTATGATTTCAGTGCTTTAAAGCATGTTTTTCTAGTTTAAATTTCAGTTAATTTGGCTCATTATGCGTCCTTACAATACTGTACAAAAGAGTTCAAGTACGTCTATGTCCATTAATAGAACATTAGGAAGGAAATTAATTTGTTTTCCAGCATGATAATACTAGACCGCATATAGCTCGTCCAATGGAGAACATGCTTGAAGTTGAATCAATACAGCGTATGGAATTGGCAGTATGCTCTCCTGACCTAAATCCGATCGAGCATGTTTAGGACATATTTGGACGAGGCATTCCTTCGAGACTAAGGTCTCCTTTTACAATCTGACACTTGGAGATTGCACTTCTTGAAGAATGAAATAGTATTTCTTAAAGTCATGTGGATAACATCATTGCTTCCATGGAAAACAGGTGTGCAGCGAGAAGAGCAGACGTCAGATTAAAAATATAGCATCATTTCTAAATAATACTTTTTTTTATCCTTTACATGTAACCAAATTGTTGTCCTACATCTTCTTTCTACGCTTTTTTCCATCTTTTCAAAGAAATAAAAATTAATTAAAAGATTTGAATTTTTTTTTCTATATTGCGTGTTTTTACGCGTGTACTATCCATATATATATATATATATATATAAATATATATTATATATATATTCAAATGTTATATTATTATATACGGAGAATTAATTTCTAAATGTGGAAAAATTTTTATTAAATTCTTTGATGTTCATAAATATTAGTGAATATCAAAATACAGCATATAATAGATTTTACGAAGAAAGAGCTTTTCACTTTTCTTAGCACAAGTGTCCCTTCAGATTTGAAAAGTAAAGCTCCAGAAAATCCCGAGATCTTGTTCAAAGATGGATGATTTGCCAACCGGCTTTGTGTATCGAGTCCTTATTTGTTCTTTTCTGAAAAAAAAAACACAATGACCTTTTTTTTCAATAATGTGAAATACCTTTATTATTATTATTATTATTATTAATCTATTTATGATTATGACAAATGTATAACAAATGTATTTGTTAAACAAACATATATGTTTTACTTTCATCTTGATTCTGAAATTAGATATGTTGAATTTTGAAAGCAGTTATTACTCATACAAAACTCATTTTCATAAACTATATCAATTTTACTGTATAAAAATAAAGAAATGAAACTCTACACGCGACTAAAGAATAAATTGATTTTAATGTCAAATATTTTAGAGTATACAAAATCATAATACATCACACCATTATCGCAATTATTACAAGTAACTTTGGTAACAAAGGTAATTTAATATGTTCTTCATTCGGCGCTAATGCATTGTTTAAATTTGATTTCTCAAATATTCAAAATAAAGATAGTATTTTGAAATTTTAATACCTAACCATAAATTTTTAATTGAAATTTCGCAATATTCTGACAAATTTTCAAAATGATCGTTAATATAATTCAGAAGTATAACTGTAAACGAACATAGAAATAATTATCCGTATAGAGAATATGTATATAGGGAATGCATATAGGGAAACTTCTATTTAACGTAGTATCGTCGTTACAACTACATACGATATTGTGATGAAAATCCGTTAAATATAAATCAACTTAAATTTATTAAAATTGAATAATAAAATACAGATGCATAACATAAAAAATACCCCATAGAATGAAAATATTTGGAAAAGGTATTTCTATTCTTGCTGTAATTTATTTTTAAGTCGATGTAGACATATAAGAAACAATTAATTAGAATAATGTCTAAATAAAACATATAACAATAAGAGATAAAGATAAACTTAAGGGCAACACACCTTTGGCTCTATCCATAAATGATGTCAGGCTTGAAAGGGATGGGGGGAGAGGGGTTCATGAAATAGTGACTGTTTGCGACAACGAGGTGGGATGTGGTGAGAATAAATGTAACATCACACATTTTAGTAACATAAAAGCATTAAAATTTTACGGAATCAATTATGACTTATGAGGTTATTTTAAAATTAAGATATTTTGTGTTCATAATGATCAGATTTAAAGCCAAATATGTTAAACTCTGATTTAAAATTTCAAAATACTACTGTTTTCAATTGCTCTTTCGTATTACTATTTTATTACTATTCTATATTAGTATTTTTTAATTGTAAATTTTTTATTGTAAACATTATTTCATACAAAATAAGTACACGAATCGTTTTTATTGTTCATCTCATAAATGTCATTAAAATACATACTTAATAGTCTAAGATCCGGCTGCAGAATCAGTGTACTCATCGAGTGTTTGCTGAAAACCAAATTTTTACACATATTTATGATTAGGAGAATTTATATCTACCAGGTTGCCTATGAAAATGTGGCCGCTAGTATTTTTAATTAAATTATTAATAATTCCTAATCCGTAAGAAATTTCACTGACTTGTTTTTTCAATAAAATGTCGTCTACTTTACGGCAACATCTATAAAGAGTCTGAAAAATCATGGTTGCCGTTGCGCACCTGGCCGCACCTCTTCGCAGCCAGGTATACACAGGTATGATTTTGTTACATTTATACACCCACAACGTACATTCATAATTTATATATCAAATTAAAGCTAATTTTTTTCTGTTTATTATTATATACGGTTGCCTAATTAAATCTGGCCGCAAATAAGGGTTGCTGGCTGTTAAATATAGTAAATAAAAGCGGTGGAGTGACGCTGTGGAATCGTTTGTTTCATACACTGTTAAAAATCTGCTGCATTTTGTTGCAACGCACTCCATCGCTTGTATATAATATCTCTATTCCAACCAATGGCGATTTATCTCCGGTTGGCGAAAAAACGAAATTTTGAAAATATGCTTTTACGCTTCGAATTAGCGTTGCAAAGGTTAGAAAAAAGCCGGTTTAAACCCGGGAATAAACCGGGATTTTAGGAATAAACCTGGAAAAAACCAGGGATTTTTAGGAATAATTCGGTTTCTTGGGAATAAACCCGGGAATAAACCTAGTCTGCTGGATATAAACCCGGGAATAAACCGACTTTTTGCAACTCTACTTCGAATACTTTTTAAAGAAAAAACTTTCTATGTTCAATTTATTTAAATAAATTTAGTTTAAATAATTTTAGTTTTGCATTTTTACTTTACTTTAAGTGTAATTTTGTCATATACGTTTATATGTACTTATAACAAAATGAAACTAATATATTTTATCATTTAAAACACAATTTAAATTGATTAAAATTGTTCCAAATTGAAAAATACACTGTTAAAAATCCCTTGCTTGTATAGTAAACGGTTACTTGGCCGTGAAATCGAGCTTTCTCATTGGTTGGAATAGAGATATTATATACAAGCGATGGAGTGCGTTGCAACAAAATGCAGCAGATTTTTAACAGTGTATGAAACAAACGATTCTGCAGCGTCACTCCACCGTTTTTATTTACTATATTCAACAGCCAGAAACCCTTATTTGCGGCCAGATTTAATTAGGCAACCGTATATAATAATAAACAGAAAAAAAATAGCTTTAATTTGATATATAAATTATGAATGTACGTTGTGGGTGTATAAATGTAACAAAATCATACCTGTGTATACCTGGCTGCGAAGAGGTGCGGCCAGGTGCGCAACGGCAACCATGATTTTTTAGAGTCTTTATAGATGTTGCCGTAAAGTAGATGACATTTTATTGAAAAAACAAGTCAGTGAAATTTCTTACGGATTATGAATTATTAATAATTTAATTAAAAATACTAGCGGCCACATTTTGATAGGCAACCTGGTAGATATAAATTCTCCTAATCATAAATATGTGTAAAAATTTGGTTTTCAGCAAACACTCGATGAGTACACTGATTCTGCAGCCGGATCTCGTACTATAATGCTTAAAAATAAAGTTTGAAATGTGATCTAAAACGTAGTCATTTGTCTCTGAACTGCAAATATATGTTTACGTAATATAGTGTGACATGTGACAAGAGGGGGTGTGGGGGTAAAGTGAAGTGTGACACTTTATGACAAAGGGGGGGGATGAGTCGGAAAAAATTTGTGACATCATGTATGGACTGCCTTTTTTCTATTTTTCTCACCAGAAAACTACTCCAATAGTGTAATGATGCAAAAAAATAGATACGTAGCAATCAAAAAAGCATGTATAAATTATTTGCTCTCTTTTGCCTATTATCGAGATATAAAATTTTGAAGTTTTCAAATTCAAGTGTCTAGCACTAAGAATAAAATTCTCGCTGCCATACCGCGAGAGAAATAGGTCATGGTAAAGCAGTAGAAGCTTCCATTCTTATCAATAAGAAGTTCTTTTTGTAATTATTGGTAACACGTGAATTTATTCATCTTTGATCCAGATTTTCAATAAAGAACGGATAAATCAGGATGCTGAAGCATAAAAAATTACCTTGTCGATTTCACATGTGAAATTTCAGAATTAGCTAAAGCTAGATTCATGAATTATAACGCATTTGGTCTGTCATGCCTTATCTTGGTGGGAAATTCCTAGAAACCCAATTTTAGCAATCAGCTCGTAGGTTTACAACTGTGTTTTCCTGTTCTCTGTTCTCCAAGTTTTAATACATTTCGGTGCAGGATAATACAGTGGTAAAACTGAGTCAATCGCTAAAATCGGGTATCCAGGTTTGCAGAACGAAAAGTTGTAACTGAAAAAAATGCAATGATCTTCTTTATTTTCATGTATCATTTATTATAATGTGTGAAATAGTTTTGAAAATATAAATTTTCAAATTCCAGTCATTCATTTGTGTTAACCATGTATATCTTTATAGTTCGGAGACGACAGAAAATAATTTATGTATGAGCAAATATATTTCAATACACTCTTTCGATTACTGCTTACTTAGATTTTTTTTTCATTTTGACACCACGAGGTATTTTCCTGCCAGTATTCCAAATACTTACCTTAAAAATGTATGTAATATTATTTTCTGTATTTTTTAATAAATAATGCACTGTTCATAAAAATTTCGGCACTTTAGTAAATATCCAAACAATTTATCTGTAACATTTTCGTGAAACCGGAATCCTCTTTTTATCGTACAGAAGAATTTTAACATTTCTTCTTATGAAGAAATTTCTAGTCAATTTCTTCTTCATTATCACCAATGCACACCGCTATTTTTTTCACTACATTTTACTACACTTTGTAATTTGTGATGGTCAGTATAATATTCTGTGGTCGCAATATTTTCAACGCATTGAAATTAGAAAATTCAGCACTTCTCCAAGAACTTGCATGCCTTTAAATTTCTGTCACTTTCCCTTCAGGTATAACAAACAAGGATCGGATTTAGAAACATCTAATTCTGTATCAGTTTTGAAGCAGCATCACATAGGTGCCAACCTGACATCGATTATCCGTAATACCTGCGTTAATTTGACCCTGGTTTAATAAATTTCGAACCGGAATTTCTTCAAAGAAATGAAATAAAATATGTTCCACTAACAATCTTGAAATTAAATAAAGATTCATGAAATATATTTTCTGGTTTGAAATGACATTAACCTGGATCAAACTAAACCAGGTATTACGGAAGATTAGTTGAAAGTTGGCAGCTATGGCATCATTACATCTGGCATCATTGCTTCATTGCATGTGTTTGATCTTTGAATGTAAAAAGGGTACTTTTATCCTCGCTTCACTGTCACATCGCTGGAGTGACTGTATGAGAGAGTAGTGATAGTAAGTGTTTTCCTTAGAATGAAAGAAAAAAATATTTCTTTAGCACGAAGAATATTGGAAATGATTAAATAAATATATGATTTATTTAATTTTCATTCAATACGCTATAAAAAATCATACATCTATCACAACAGCAATCTCTCCGCTTGGCTACTATGTCTGCTCGAAAATAGAATAGACTTCGTTATATAGATTCTTCATGTTTCTAAATGGTGAAAAAAAGACTTTAAAAACATAAAAAATAGTTTTATTTAACTTTTTCCATGTTTCAACATATCCCATAGTCATTAAAAAACGACATATCAAAGTTACACGTTCTATGGTGCATTAAACTGAAACGCCATCTTTTATTTTTTATGTGATTTCATTTTTATTTTTTGAAATCATTCAGCAATCCGTGTCCCAGTTTTGATTATTTGAATGATTTTATAACGTTGCTTATAGAATTTTTACGTCATTAAAATTACCAAAAATGTGGCACGAGTTCACCCCTTTCAGAAGTTTCAAGAAAGAGAAATAGAAACCAGAGTAAAATAAAAACTAGTCGTTGGGGGGCCACCGTAATACTTACCCATCATAATATAAAATATGAAAATAAAACGCGTGTCTATGGCAACTCCAAAATAAAATTTAAACGCATAAATAAATAATTTTAACATACAATAATGCTCCATTAATGAATTGCTGATGAATCAATCTTGACTAATTATATAAAACGCCAAAATACTCGAGTAGTACCGGATTGCGTAAAAGAAACATCCTTATAACTCAAAAAATAATAATCATATTAACTAAAAATTTACTGTGTTGGATTAAGCGTCTCATTTCCAATAAAAATATACCTGTGAATTGAAATTTGAATGAAATACAGGGTCATGAAAAATCGAAGAATTTGGAAAACGGGTTTATACATATCTTAACAAGTAATAATCCGATCGACCTCGTTTTTTATGCAAAATTTGTGTTATTTTATTGTCTTTTACATCCAGTCCTTAAAATAAAAAATTTCGAAAATTTTTATATACCTTTCATCAGAACGAATTTTTCGAGAGTCCGGAAAAAATAGTTCCGGATAATCGAGGTTACTGATATTAAATAGGCTTCGTCCCATTCTTACATACTAAGTACATACAAAATTTCAAGTCTCTAACTCAATTTGCTCGGGAGATAGAGCGGTTACAGACAGACAGACAGACAGACAGACAGACACACAGACGGACGGACGGCAAATTTTTTTTTCTAAAACTATGTTTTTCGGAATCTCCAGTATCTGAAACGTGTAAATCCGTCAAAAAAAATTTTCGATTTTCAAAACGATTGCAAGACTTACCCTATACTACGTATGATGGGTAAGTAATAGTCGTTGGGGGGCCACCGTAATACTTACCCATCATAATATAAAATATGAAAATAAAACGAATGTCTATGGCAACTCCAAAATAAAATTTAAACTCATAAATAAATAATTTTAACATACAATAATGCTCCATTAATGAATTGCTGATGAATCAATCTTGACTAATTATATAAAACGCCAAAATACTCGAGTAGTACCGGATTGCGTAAAAGAAACATCCTTATAACTCAAAAAATAATAATCATATTAACTAAAAATTTACTGTGTTGGATTAAGCGTCTCATTTCCAATAAAAATATACCTGTGAATTGAAATTTGAATGAAATACAGGGTCATGAAAAATCGAAGAATTTGGAAAACGGGTTTATACATATCTTAACAACTAATAATCCAATCGACCTTATTTTTTATGCAAAATTTGTGTTATTTTATTGTCTTTTACATCCAGTCCTTAAAATAAAAAATTTCGAAAATTTTTATATACCTTTCATCAGAACGAATTTTTCGAGAGTCCGGAAAAAATAGTTCCGGATAATCGAGGTTACTGATATTAAATAGGCTTCGTCCCATTCTTACATACTAAGTACATGCAAAATTTCAAGTCTCTAACTCAATTTGCTCGGGAGATAGAGCGGTTACAGACAGACAGACACACAGACGGACGGACGGCAAATTTTTTTTTCTAAAACTATGTTTTTCGGAATCTCCAGTATCTGAAACGTGTAAATCCGTCAAAAAAATTTTTCGATTTTCAAAACGATTGCAAGACTTACCCTATACTACGTATGATGGGTAAGTAAAAGTGTCTCGTATGCGTTTGTGTACAATGTACCATTAACCGTGCAACTTTGGAATATCATTTTTTGTTTGTTTTGAAAAGTACTTAATAATAAGTTCAAACAAGTCTACAGTTTTCTATTAACATTTCAGTTAAAACTATTTTTTTCTTTTAAAAATATTCCTTACCCCAATTAGAAATAATGTATTAAACCAGAGTAAACCAGAGTAAAATAAAAAAAGTGTCTCGTATGCGTTTGTGTACAATGTACCATTAACCGTGCAACTTTGGAATATCATTTTTTGTTTGTTTTGAAAAGTACTTAATAATAAGTTCAAACAAGTCTACAGTTTTCTATTAACATTTCAGTTAAAACTATTTTTTTCTTTTAAAAATATTCCTTACCCCAATTAGAAATAATGTATTAAACCAGAGTAAACCAGAGTAAAATAAAAAAAGTGTCTCGTATGCGTTTGTGTACAATGTACCATTAACCGTGCAACTTTGGAATATCATTTTTTGTTTGTTTTGAAAAGTACTTAATAATAAGTTCAAACAAGTCTACAGTTTTCTATTAACATTTCAGTTAAAACTATTTTTCTCTTTTAAAAATATTCCTTACCCCAATTAGAAATAATGTATTAAAAGATGTTATTTTGTTAAGTATTCGTTATATAGAATATATGTTTCGCAATATTGAGATTAATTTACATGTTAATGGTGTTCGAATTCAAGGCTTACCAGATAATTTCGTTAAACAGAAAACTTCTTTAAATAGGGAGTTTTTAAAAGAAATTTCTACTGCATTTGCATTCATGTATTTAATTTTCGCTAATGTATTAAGCAGTATCAATGAAGGCAATTTGATCTTTATTGTCAAGTGACATTTTTAGAGCGTCGGCAATGTAATTCATAAGATGTGCACAAAATTTAACAGTTATTTTATAAAAAAGTTCTTATTCTTTAACTAATCATTTTGCGTGGTGAGAAAGATATGAAATCTGCATCTTTTAAATAGATATGGGATATTTTTCGATCATGACATTCAGAAAATCAGCCTTTCCGGTTAATTTTTTTCAATAATGTTGTCCGCAAGGTCGACGCCAGTATTTGCCCAACAAAGGACGTGGTATCCCCTACTGGGGGGGGCGGGATTAGAGTCCTGCGCTACCTTACCTTAAACCAAAAATTACATAATAAATCAACCAAAAAGCCGACACGAGCCCGCCTAAATAATAATTGGTGACACGCAATCCGACATCCACACTCGACCCAAACCCGAAATGAAACGAAAGCAAACAAGACATTAATGTAATTATTAAAAGTTGTTTACAACAATACCTCTGACATAAATTTTGTGTTTAATGTAACACATTATGTTTTAAACTGGACAATTCTGCATTATTTAATATTCGAAACTAATAAAACCTCTCAACAGAGTCCTACATCAGATCAAAATATCTTTAGTTTTCTGTTTTTAGGTGGTTATAACTCTAATTTTCTTTCTGATTGTCGGATTGATTCTTCAATATTTCTTGTTGATCATATTAAATTTTTTTAATGTCGAGTTCTTGAGATTTAAACAGGAAACCAGAAGAACTATATTCCAAATGAAAATAAATCTGTATTTTAATATAAGTGGATGTATTCTTAATTTACTGCACGAGATATAAGATTTATATATGAAATGGGGTTATAGATTTCTCTTTCTGAAAAATCTTTTTTTCCTTTTTTTTTTTTTTTTTTAGAATATGAAAAATTTTAACATTATTTCGTTTTTGATAAACAGATATACATGCATCAGAAATATACATGTTACTATTACTTATATATATTTTCAAATTATTACTACTTATTAATAATATTACTACATTATTATTATTTTCACTGATTATATTAAATATTTAAAAAAAATTTCGAAAATTATGTATTACATAGAACATTAGTTGACAGAATGAGGGTAAAATTATTTTATCTGAATAAACAAGTTTTAAAAATAAAAAGACAATAATAATAAATACTCTAAAATAAATAAAAATATCTATTGAATGTGTATAATAGGGTGGGTTGAAAAAAAAAGATTTTTTTTTTAATTTTTGAAACGCTTTAGTGCGTAAAAGTTGGAAATTTATAATAAGAAAAAATATTCTTTTTTATCTTCCGCTCGCACATCGTATTTAAATTTAATGAAAATTTTCAAAAATTGCGCCCATTTTGAAAATTATTTAAGGGAATTAAAAAATAAAAATAAACATGTTTTTATTTTTTATGCTCGCTTTATGATAAGGTTATTATAATTAAGGATATTAAATAACCTTAATAAATTAAATTCTAATGAATAATCTATTTTTTTTTCTTTCGCGCAATATCATAGAAAATTCGAAACTTTCCCAATTTTAGGCAGTTTTATTGTTGTATCTTTTCTTCCGTTAAAGAAAAGACTCCGCCTTTCCTCGGAAAGTTGGAATTTACTTTTCAAATCTATCCTAACATGACTTTTACCTCTTTTTATTTTGTACTTATCAATCACATAAGAAGAATCTGTATCGGTTATCCTACCAACGTCTCACAGACCACTTGACGCAATGACAAGTGTTGCCCTATCACGAACTCCGAATCGAACCCTCTTTAGCGCTGTTGTCTAAGTTGTATTCTCATTGCTTGTTTTGCTATAACTAAATGATTCAGAACTCACCACGTGGAGGGAGTTGCACGTTGAGTTCCATCCGCATTTTCATCTACTAATCAGCCATGCTTTTTTTTGGGTGTGGTATTTAAATTATACTTACATCTATTTACAAACATTTTCCATAGAATAGGATATTTGACTTACTTTTTTTTTCTTTTCCTTTTTTTTATATTTACTACGCATTTAAAGTCTGATTTTTTTAAAGAAATGACTCATAACAGATCCAGACTTCAGTCAGTGTTGCTCGGATACAGCCATTTAGAGCATCATGTCCATATACTTTATTCCAGGCCATTGTCACAAGTTTGACGCACCTCTCCACAATCTGCGTGTGACAGAGAAACTTTTGTATTTCTCTAATGAGCGTAGTGTCAGAATTGATCATTTATTTAATGTCATCTTCAAAGATCCCGCAGCATTGGTGAAAGGCACACCGCAGAAGAATTCCAATTAAAAATTTCAGTGTAATCAAATACTTGAAAGTTTACATTCGGTGGTACGAAATTTCTTACAATCTTCCTCTTTTGGATGGATTATTTTGCTTTTAAGATCCTTCTATCCTTCTGTAACCGAGCTCTCGAATATGATCTCTTTCATTGATCATTGGCAACTGAACATTCTTTGGGTGCTCAAAGAACGCATTTTGTTCTGTTACTGGATCGACAACTTGAAGTAATTCATCGGATAAATAGAGTTATGTTTGGATTGCATGAAAGATATGTATCGGTCCATCAGTAAAGTATTTGCTCTTTTTTATGGCAAACCGTACAGACGTGTGATTTTAAGATGAAACCAACTATCTCTTTTAAGTATTCGGATGGATCTGATGAATTTAAATATAACCTAAGGATTCGGTTGGCTATATTTAGTCATCTAAAATTGGACAAAGAACCAGGCCCCGTATTTGACAAGTCTTCTAGACAATATCCCAAGGTCATTTTATTTGCATTGCTTAAAAAATACTCTTGGTCTTTGCTTAACAAATTTTTGTCTATATCAGATATTGAACAATCTATAGATTCAAACTGACCACGGGAAATTTTTAATAGCAACTAACTTCTTTCCCGATTAGTCCATTAAAAGTTTTAGGCCCAGCAGTCTAGCCATCAATATGCTGAAAAATGTGGCGAAAAGAAGCTCATTAAAATACATTAGGTATATGCTCCAATGTGGCGGGCGTCCAGCATGATTTTTTAATCGGTGAATGACACCGTTTTTAAACCCACTATTCGTCATAATTCCATCACACCCTACTAATTCTAGTTTTCTTAATGATATTAATAGTTCAGATGAACGATAACCCACATAGCATGCATGTTCACAGTGACGTCACAGTGACGTCACTGTGAGTCACTGTGGTCACGTCACATCTGTGACCAAAATGCCACCGCTCAGTGACGTCACATTGTGACTGAAATGTGACGTCACACCTGTGACCAAAATGCCACCCTTCAGTGACGTCACATTGTGACTGAAATGTGACGTCACATCTGTGACCAAAATGCCACCCCTCAGTGACGTCACATTGTGACTGAAATGTGACCTTCTTAGAAAATTAAAAAATATATACAAAAATTCTTCAAAAGATCCCTCATAGCATGCATGGTCACAATGATGTCACTGCGAGTCACTGTGGTCACATCACATCTGTGGTCACATCACATCTATAATATCTAAAAAACCACGTAATAAAGGAAGGGAAACAAAAACTGAATCGCAGCGTTCTATTTCTCGTTTTCTCTTGTATTTCAAATCGAAAAATTAAAAAAAAAATGGAATATTACTTTGTGTGCGATCTCTTATGAAAGATACATTCATAAAAACTTTCGCATCTTTTTTAAGTATTCAGAGAATGGACCTATAATATTTTCGTGGAACTAGAATCCCTTTCTTAGCATATCGAAAAATTTTCGCATTTTTCCCTTTTTATTTAAAAGAAAAAATAAATACATAATTTCAATTCATACAATCCGCTGAAATATATTCACCAATCAATCTTAACAACAATCTATCCTTTTGAATATTGTGTACGCACGGAAGTGCAACAAATTTTGCTAAATAGAATTTTTTTTAATATGAATATTAATTTAAATGTCAATTGCGTTCTAAATGAAGGTTCAACAGAAAATTAAAAAAGTAAATAATTTCATTAAATATGGGCTTCGTTAAATGAAAGTTCCACTGTATTTCGAAACTAATTAAAAGTAAAATAGAAATGCGTGAAAAAAAAATTTTAACTCAAAATTTTAATTAGGGATACCCTCATAAAACTAATGCGCATGCGCATTCAACTTATAAATCTTCGAAGCTCAAACAACCAATAATAACAAAAAATCACCTGCTTAAAAAATATCGTTTGGCAACAACCAGAATAGTTGACACTAGTGTATTTATTCTTTAGAATATTATGCAGCTGCTCTAGTAACTTTGTTATGATGTTATGTGTGTATATTTAATACGTAAATTGAAATTATTTACATTTTATATAAAATGTCGGTCCGAAAAAATACAATGTCAGTGACGTTTCGTTAATATGAGCGCGCCAATGTCATTGTACTTCATTCGGACATTACGACTTCGAAATTATCTTCCCTATTTGGATTATGAAACTGGAATTAGAGGATAATGCCGATAAGAAAGAGGTAAGAAAACGTTATTTTTCCTGCTTTTTTATAATGATTTCTGTTAATTTCGTAAAAAAAACATGTTATAAAAAGAATAAGTATCATATTAATTTAACTTTTTTGAATTCACTTACCTAAGTAAATTCAATAAATTTAACATTTATTTTGTTGAAATACGGAACAGCATGTCAACGATTTGAAATTAGTTAATAATATTATTTTTAAAATGCACTTTAATCACATTTTTTTAATTACATGGCTAAAATCACATTTTAATAAATTAAAAAATATACACATAATCAAAAGTTAACGTTATAATTAATATATAAAGGAGTTTGGGATTGTTTAATTGTTGAAAATAGTGATAAATATACTAATTTATGCACTAATATTGCATAAATACTTTTGTAAAACTTTTTTATTACCTTTCTGAATTTCTCATAATCCCATAAATTTGATAACTGTAATTCCATGAGATTTAATAATTGAAACCATGTATCTAAAATAATTTAGATATTGATTTTGTGGTAATAACAATTATTGATTTTAAAAAATGAGTAATTATCGCATTATTTTATTAATTTTTGATATCTTAATTGTTAAATTCTGTTGAAAATAACAATTTTGTTTCATTAGTATGTGTTCATTAAATCCTGGTTCTAAATAGTCATAAAAACAATTACATGTACACTTTTGTGGGATGTACATTGCTGAAATTTTTAGTGTTTGATGTATTTCTATTATTTTCAATAAAATTTTGTCTAATATTGGGAAGTGAGACTGAGAATACTTAAATATTATTAATAGATTCATCTATTACAAAAAAAATGAAATCTAATAATTATAACTATTAATAAGGAAACTTAAAAAAAAAATTCCTTAAGGATGTCCTTTACCGGCACATCTGTACTATATGACATATACAATATATATATATGAATTTAACTACGAATTTAAACCATGGTGTAATCATACATGCGCACAGGCCACTACAGTAAGAAAATAACTAAGCGTAATACTAGAACTAATTGCCTCATCTTCATTTGTACTCGATTTTCAAATAAAATCTGTATATTATGAATATTGCGCATAAACTTCACGTAGTTTTATCAAAAGATAATTCTATATTACATTTAACAGAAAGATTTTAATTGGTAAATTAATCAAACGAATATTAATTTTCCAAAATGAGTAAAAAAGTGTTCAGGTTAGGATTCGAACTAGAGACCCTCGATGTATGCTGCCAATGCTCTTCCAACAGAGCAACTTAGCACGCACAATTGACCAGGAGAAATATCATTATATACTCATACGAATAGTATGCATTTATCATACGGGTAGTTTGAAAAAAAAATTAAAGTATTATTACATAGGATTATGTATAATAATGATAAGTATGCGTTTGTATTCACTGTGTAAATTGTGTGAGTCAGATTCTTCCAGGATAGTTCAGTCGACAAAGTATTGACAATTTGCGCGAAATACTGCTTAGTTCGAATCCTGACCTGGACACTTTTTCAGTCAGTTGGAAAATTACAACAAAAGATAATTAAAAGATATAGGGTGAATGCTCCAGTTTTGGCAACTGCACAAGTTTTGGCCACACACTGGAATGGTTTACCCTCTATTTAGGCTGTAAATTGATTTTAACAAATTATATGCATTCTTACTCCTTAATCTAACACTCTTTTATCATTTCCAATCCCATTTGTTTATTTTTTGATAAAAAATTACTTGCAAAAAAAATGTGTAAAACTATAGTGTGCACTCACATATATTAAGGTTCTTGCTTAGGTAACAAGTTTTCATAATCTTTCAGTATTAGGCATTTATCGAACTTTATTTGTTCTGAAACAAATTGCTATGAAGCTTTATGAAGTAGGCTTTCTCTCAGTTATAATTTCATATCTAAATTAATTATTTTTACAGCTTAAAGTAGGGGTGGCCAAAACTGGTACTTTAAATTTGCTATGTGTACCAGTTATGGCCATGGTGTGGCCAAAAAGGGCACAACATTATGCTCCACTTTTGGCTACAAGACTAATTATAGTGAAAATTTTAGCAATATATTTAGAAATGTTTTATGACTTATAAATTTAAAAGTTCAATAAAATTACAGCATGATTTAGTGGTTTCTTGTATTTTTTTTCAAAACAAAATGAGGAAGTGGCATAACTTTTGCAAAATTTCAAGCACATGAATTTAGAAATAACAAATAATGTGAAAATCTTTACACTATAAATAGGATTCATTTTAACAAGTTTAAAAAAGACAATTCTGTACTCTTAAAAATGGTCTAGATTAAACACTGTTATAAGATAGGAAGTAAAATTATGGCTTTTCAAAATTCATTGTCAGCTTTTCAAGATGGTTAAGTTTTGCAGTATCTCGTTCTATCTTGCAACACAAGTTTACAGAATGGAGACCAGTTTTTACTATTTTTGAATCTCAAGTAATAGGGTTGTGCTATTTATGATGGCCAATTATCTATATGAGAGATATGGGCCAAAGAGAAGGGGGATGTTCTCTGTGAAGGTCTTTCTAAGATCCTACCCCATATTTACACAAGGAAATCTAAGGTTTGAAGAAAACTAACTCCAAATGATTAGGCTTACAGGCAACAAAGTACGAGGAATTAAAGTTAAAAATCAGTTGAAAAAAAAATGGATTTTAGAGATTGTCAAAATACTATTTCATAAAAAATGGAATAATTTCAAGATTCTAGTCATATAACTGTAAATATTGGTATAGTATAACATATGATATATATAAATGAAAATATGCAAAATGTTAAAACAACCTTTTTATGTCCTATAAGTCTTTTTTATAAATTAAATATATTTTTTGTTTTTAAATTTATGTGTTCAGTTAAAATCAGCTTAAGTATATTTTATTTGATGTTTCTATGATTTCATTTAAAAAAATGCAAATCTTTTTTATACAGCAAACAAATATGTGTGTGGTAAAACAGATTTTGCACAAAAATGCTTTATTTTTACTTATTATCAGTTAAAATGTTTGCAAAATTACAAGATATTAGGGTGGCCAAAACTGGTGCAAATTGAAAGAAATTACTTAACGAGTTGTTACTCGCAATCTAAAATATTTGATAGAAAGTTATTATAATTAACAGAAAGACAACTAAATTTACTAAAGAATACTGTTATTGCAATTTAATATGCTTTATTCAGTCTAAAACTATAAAATTTCCATTTAAACTTTTCTCTTAATGTGGCCAAAACTGGAGCATCCACCCTATATATTTATAGACATCAGGATTATTGGTCAGAAATATTGGCAAGCTGTACAGTTTTAGATATGTGCTGGGATTTGTGGATATCAAAGCGAGTAAAAGTTTAAAAAAAAGTTCAAAAGATTAAACAGTTTGAACAACATACTATAAAATGTGCGTCAGTTATAAATAAAATTGAAGCTATGCAATTTTCAGCATGTGGGAAAAAATATATAAATATTTTTGAAAGGTAATATTTTTCAAATTTTGAAAACAACACCAGAGTTGTAAGGCATGTGAGGTAAATCGAATTTTTAACTTTAATTTAGAAGAAAGTCTCCTTACTGCAGGTAACTATTTTTATATATTATACAGTATTTGTTCATAAATTGTCAATATATGATTTTAGGACTCAAACCCTATTTCAACAGGAACATGGCATGGAGTTATAGTTTCATCAGATCCTCTTTCTTTTAAATTGTTAGAGAATCGTTAAGAAAAGTTAAATCGTCACAGAATCATCACAGTGTTAACGAAAGTTTTGTCACAAATGATCTGCAGCGTGAGTCTAAAATAATGGGACAAACTTTAAGGGAGGTGGTAGAGCTCACTATAATAAATAATTATGGCATAGAAATGTATGACTGGAAGTGACGCGTTAAAACGCCACACTAGTCACTGCAAAAGACACGGATTATAATGTTAAGTGTATGGGAGCGCTATTTTCAAATATATCGCTAAAATTTTAATATTTTCGCATATTTTTTTTCCATAGGATAGCTGAGGATGACCTGCAACTGGGCTGGTTTTTACTTTTTTGATTTTGGTTACAGATTAAAAGAAAAATACTTTAACTTTCAGAACCAGTTTAAACCGGTTCTAAAACTGAAACTATTGTAATATAAAAAAATATAACCAAAATCGAAAAAGTAAAAATTAGCCCGGTTATGGATCGTCCTCAGCTATCCCATGGAAAAAATATCATGTAAAATATTGAAATTTGAGCAAGATATTTGGAAACAACGCCCCCCCCCCCATAGACTTAACATTATCATCCGGGTCTTCTTTGGTGACTAGTGTAGCGTCTTGACGGGTCACTTCCGGTCCTATATTTCTGTGCCATCATTATTTGTTATAGTGAGTCCTACCGCCCCCTCAAAGTTTGTTTCATGATTTTGGACTCACCCTGTATTTCCCAATTTAGTCACAATGTGACTTGAAAGCATTGTGACTTTCGTCACAATTTCGTCGCAATGTTAATGACAAAATCGTCACAAATGACACACTTTTCACAAATTGGTCACATTGTGACGTCACAAAGTGGTCACAATGTGACGTCACAAACAAGCTCTAAAACGGCCATAACGACTTCACATTTTAGTCACTGTGACTTCACATCGACGTCACGTGACGTCACATCGACGGTCACAAAGTCACAGTGTGACTTCACAACGACGTCACCGTGACGTCACCATGTCTTACGGGAAATAATGCTTTGAGTTATATCGTTTCATCACTCGAGGAAGGAGATACATGTCCAAAATCAGTTGATCCAGGTTCCTGGATAAAATAATAGTCTTCTTATTTCATATTCCTCCGAAAACACTTGGCATTCAGTTTTTCTACAATCAAAGTATTATCTTTTTGTCCGTTAAAGAATAGACCCCAACTTTTCTCGAAAGGTTGACAAACTCTTAACATGACATTTATCTCTTTTTTTAGACTTATCAACCACATAAGACGAGTTTGTATCCGTTATTAGACCAATGTCTCACAGACCACTTGACGATATGGCAACTGTTGCCCTATCACAAACTCCGAACCGATCACTGTTTAATGCTGTTGCTATAAGTTGTATTTTCATCTGCCAATTGGGCTTTTGTGTCGATGTACTCGGTTTATATTCATCTTCTTCGACTGCCGAGTCTTGAGCGGAACTGTGTTTGTGTTTATCAATTTCTCTTCTATTTTCTACTTCTTTGCCAATAAGTGTTAAATGGAGACCGCGATTTTTTCGCAAGACCTTCTCTTTTAACTTTTTTATAACTGTTTTGTCAATCGATCCAATTTCCCCCAAATTGTAATTTCTTTGAAAAAACATGATCCTCAATTAGAGAAATGAATTTTCTTTAATTTTTCACATAATCATTTAATTAGAAATGCTCATTGTCATCTGTCTGGTGCAATTTAGCATATGGAGTTTAACATCATCAGACATCTACAAGAAGCGGCGTCAAAGCTTTAAGTTTAAAGTCTTCTAATCTAGCTTTAAATAAAAGATTATCAACATCACATTTATATGACTTCCTCATATAAATATAAGAATCGTGATACACATTAATAAGCTTTACAAATCGGCAGTCAGACAAGAAATGAATGGATGCTTTATCATGCAAATATTTTATTGGTTTGTTAATATAGAGGCAACTGTAGAGCATCTAAGAACACATCCATAAGTTACACTCTTAAAACGAAAGAGCTGATTTGGCTTCTCATGAAAGAGCTGTAATTTTTTCGATCATAAAAGAGTTGTTTTTCAAACGATTAAATCTTCTTGATCTAAATTGGTTATTTAAATAGCTCAACTTCATTTAAATTGGTTAAAAACAGCTCGTAAACTTGAGTTATTTCAACTCTTTTTTGAGAAGCTGCCTTTCAACAATGATATGAGTGGATTTCAGTTCAACTTGATCTATTCTGTGGATGACTTTTTAAGAGAGTAGTACTTTATTTTTAAGGAAACTTCGTGGTTCACCAAATATAGAGCAATAAAACTCTTTTCTAGCATCACCAATCACTCTTCTAGTGAGTATAGTTTGTATCTCAATCACCATTAACTGACGTTGTTAAAGTAAACATTAAACAATCTAAACTCAAAACATTGGAATACCGTAATTTCCGGCGTGTAATCTTCGGATCAAACAATTCTTTTTTAATATAAAATATAACATTTTAGATCGCGGTAAATATTTAGCTACAATTACTAAGTAAAATTTCTGGGTTGAAAAAGAATTGTTTGATCCGCGGATTATAATCTGGAAATTACGGTACTTGTAACAAGCATCGAAAAACAATGCAGTATTTCTAACAAACAGCGAAAAATGAATTCAAAGGCGAGGTCTAGAAAAGAAACACGGATTGCTGATAGGCGGGACTGCAGCAGGTTTCGTAGGAACTAAGCCAGTTCAATCTAGATCAAACCAATTAAATCTTGTTTAAGGGAGTTTTGACTTGTTTTCTTCTAGCAAAATGAACGAAAATTTAGATAGTGAACATTTCGAAATATTGGTAAATTTCTGTTTTTTCTTAAAAAAGTTTCGCGCGTACGAAAAAAATATATTATTAATTAGAATTAAACTTATTTAGGTTATTTTGACTATGAAACAAACATAAAAAATAGAAGCGTGTTATCTTATTATTTTTAATTCAATTTTAAAAATTACAAAAAGTCACTATTTTTGCAATTTTTCATTTATTTTAATTACAGTGCTCGAGCGGGAAGATATTAATCGAATTATTTTTTTATATACTGTTCTTCTTATTACAATTCACAAATTTTCTGCACTAAAGCGTTTTGAATTAAAAAAAATGTTCGATACATCTTAGTGTACAATCCATATTAACAAACATCTGTAGAATTCCAATTAAATGTCATTTGAATATTCTTTCTTTTATAACTGTCCGATTATACATTTCATATGTATACATATCGAATTTTCGAGTTTCATCAAATAGAATAAGAATTTTTTAAACAATATTTTCGTAGTTTATTTCAGCATCAGTTTTTATTTAATTATAATTGTTTTATTTGAGTTAAATCCAGTGAAATCAATAGCACTCTAATTAGATGAACGTTGTAAACAAAGATTCTTTAAGCAGATTGTATTGTTTAGGAAAATAGATTTCCTTCCTTCCTTCCAATGGTGTCTCGAGAGATTTGATAGGGGAATCTTCAGAAAATCCTTAGATCTCTTCCGTCGATGGATGATTTGTCAAGCAGCTTAAAATAGAGAAACACTTATTTGTTACTTTAATAAAATATATGATAGCTATAGTTTTAGCTATATTACCAAACAATGTCAATTGATGATACGAGAATTATTGTTTTTGTGACTTTATTTTTCTTAATTTTCTAAGGACATTTACGGATATATGAATGGAAAACTAACGGTATTTACAATTACAAACATTTTTCAAACCAAAGTAAAGTTAAAGTATGAAGTATAAAGAAAGTTTCATTATTTGCAATATATAGCCGATATATAGTATTTTAACAAAAAAAATTTTAGATAGGTCTTTATACTGAAAATTATATAGATATTAAACATATTTTTAAAAAGGCAGATAGATTCAAAAACGGTTCTTTGTGGTATATTATAAAATGTATAGGACATAATGAATTTAAGAACAGGCTTATTATTACTATGTATTATTACTATTACAATATTTTTGCTATTAACACATACTATATTAAATAGTTAATAAAGATTTAGTAAATCCGTGAATTGCATTGGAACAGTCGATGACAGAATGAGAGAAAAATCATTGTAAACTAAAAGAACAGGCTTTATAAATAATATTAAAATAATAATAAATAATAAAATATACTCTAATATCAATAATATTTTTGTCTAAATGAGTACAAACCATATTAACAATAGATGTAGTAATAGAATTAAATGTTTTTCAATATTCGTTCTTTTATAATTGTCCAATTATACATTTCATATTTATACAAATCATCATTATATGAATTAAATTTCCGAGTTGCTTCAAACGGAATACATGTTATTTTAAATCACTGTTTGACAGTTTATTGCATCATAAATATCATTTTAGGATTATTTTTTTACTTACATTTTATCCAGTGAAATCATTCACAATCTAATTATGGTAAGTTTTTAAGGATTGACTGTGAAAACATGGCGTATATAGAGAATAAAAGAGTTCCTTGAAATGGAATAATAACTCTTTTTTAACTTCATTCGGTTTTTATTTAAAAGAAATTATTCTATTTGAATTAAAGCCAGTGAAATCAATAGCACCCTAATTTGATGAACGTTGTAAGCAAAGAATCTGTAAGCAGATTGTATTGTTTAGGAAAATAAATTTCCTTCATTCCTACCAATGGTGTCTCGAGAGATTTGATAGGAGAATCTTCAGCCAATCCTTAGATCTCTTCCGTTGATGGATGATTTGCCAAGCAGCTTAAAATAAAGAAACTCTATTTGTTACTTTAATAAAATATATGATAGCTACAGTTTTCGCTATATTACCAAATAATGTCAATTGATGATACACGAATGACTGTTTTTGTGACTTTTTTTTCTTAATTTTCTAAGGACATATACAGATGTACGAATGGAAAACTAATGCTATTTACAATTACAAACGTTTTTTCATACCAAAGTAAAGTTAAAGTATGAAGTATAAAGAAAGTTTAATTATTTGCAATACATAGCCGACAGACAGTTTTTTTTAACAACAAATTTTTTAGATAGGTCTTTATAATGAAAATTATATAGATTTTTAACATGTTTTTAAAAATGCATATAGATGCAAGGACGGTTCTTTATGTTACATTATAAAATGTATAGGACATAGTGGATTTAAGAACAGGTATAATTTTACTACATATTATTCCTATTACAATATTTTTACTATTATCACAGTCTATATTAAATAGTTAATAAAGATTCAGTAAACCGTGAATTGCATTAGAACATTAGATGACAGAATGAGAAAAAAATCATTGTAAACTGAAAGAACATGCTTTATGAATAATATGAAAATAATAATAACTAATAAAATATACACTATTATCAATAATTTTTTTTTGTCTAAATGAGTACAAACCATATTAATAATGGGTGTAAAAATAGAATTAAATATTTTTCAATATTCGTTCTTTTATAATTGTCCAATTATATATTTCATATTTATACATAGCGAATATAAGAGTTTCTTGAAATAGAATAATAACTCTTTTTTTAAGTGTATACTGTTTTTATTTAATTGCAATTATTCTATTTGAATTAAATCCAGCGAAATCAATAGCACTCTAATTAGATGAACGTTGTAAGTAAAGATTCTGTAAGCAGATTGTATTGTTTGGGAAAACAGATTTCCCTCATTCCTTCCAATGGTGTCTCAAGAGATTTGAAAGGAGAATCTTCAGATAATCCTTAGATCTCTTCCGTCGATGAATGATTTGTCAAGCAGCTTAAAGCAAAGAAACTCTATTTCTTACTTTAATAAAAAATATGATAGCTACAGATTGCGTTATATTACTAAATAATGTCAATTAATTACTGTTTTTTGTGACTTTATTTTTTGTAATTTTCTAGGGATATTTACAGATATATGAATGGAAAACTAAAGATATTTACAATTACACGTATTTTTCATAATAAATATTAGTTCATACGTTCAAATAAAAAAAAATCTAATATACAAAACGTGCTCATTTAATGTGCATACGTTCTTTTAGTAAGATGCATTTAATTTTCCTGTATTAGCAAAAATTATGCTATTAGATTACTAAAAAAGTAATTTTCTAAACAGTGAAGAAATTATTAAATATATAAATTTTATAAGTTCAACTTAATATTTAAAATATTAAAATAAAATGAAATACGAAATCAATCGTGTTCTTCAAGTAGGATATATTTTATTTTTAAGATAAAACGGCTGAGTATGAACGATAATGTAATATTCTTGTTGTTTTTTTTCCATTTATTAATTTATTTATTTTGTGAAATACTATGAATTTTAAATTTATTCAGATTTAATGCAAAAAATCAAAAAATATCTTTTCAGATGTGTCTATCCATATTAACAATAAACTCTAAAATTAAATTAATTATCATTTCAATGCACTTTGTTTCACAATTTCTAATCTATACATATCATGATTACATAAAGTAAATTTCTGAGTTGATTCAAATGGAATACATGTTATTTTAAATCACTGTTTTGACAGTTTATTGCATCATAAATATCATTTTAGGATTACTATTTTACTTAAATTTTTTCCAGTGAAATCAATAAAAGTCTAATTACGGTAACTTTTGAAGGATTGATTCTGAAAACATGGCGTATTATTTACGAAAAGAGATCTATATATTTCTTCCCGTGTTGTCTCTAGAGCTTTGATAGGAAAATCTCTAGAAAATCTTTAAATCCCTCCCTTCGATGGATGATTTGTCAACTAGCTTAAAACAAAGAAACTGTATTTGTTATTTAATAAAATGTATGATAGCTACAATTTGATTTATATTTCAAAATACTGTTGATAGGCATTTTACGTTTTTTTTGTATCAAGTGATTATTTTTCATATTTATGTAAATACTATTAAAAATTTATCTATGGTTTAATAATGCCAGGGTTGTTGTGTCATTAGTAAACGATAATGACCCCGTTTATGTCAGCCTTTTGTTTTCGTATAGAAGTATTTCAGTACGTACAATATTGTTTCATTTCATCGGAGCATCATTCGATTTAAAACAACAACTCCAAGAAAATACTGGCATGCAAAATGTTAAAGAATTAGCAATTCTGTAAATTATAATAAAAGTTATAAATATTTTTTCTTGAAAATGATAAGTTTATCAATTTAAGAAAAAAATATTTAAATTTTATGTATGAGTTTAATGTGAATAGGTTAATTTAATAACATGTAGGGTAACATCCCCAGTAATTGGCACATTAAGGATTTGTTTTTAAACTTACTTCTATTTTCATCACCAAGAAATAAAACATTTACTTGCAAATATTTTTAAATCAAAGAGTGCATATCTGTTCATCTATTTTGCCCACTAAAAGCAAAAATATTTGAAAAAGTATTTTTATAAAAATATATTTATAAAAAGTTGTTGTAATCACTAGTAATTGGCACTTAGACTTTTACATAATTAAAGTAACCCTTTTCAACTAAACAAAACTGTTGTAAATTGAAATTTAAAATATACTCTAATCAGATAATAATGAATTGAAATGCATGCCCTTTCTTAAGTCAGAGAAGAAACATTTGCAACAAAAATGGCTAATTTGACACAAGCAATTATTGTTTCTCTTTCCTAGGCACTATTGTCATTTAGTAGCATAAATCAAAGTTATAATCTGTAAAGTAAATGAGCATATAACTGGTATATGGTCTTGCATTTTTAAAAGACTGGACATAAATCTTATTTTAGGACATTTTTGTAGGATATGCCAATCACTGGTGCCTGCCAATTACTGGGGATGTTACCCTATATCTCAATATATTGGAATAAAATATTTTATTAGACTAACCACTTAACTGGTCAATAATTTTAATGAAAGCTTTCAAATAATGTCTATTTTTGCGTCTTCTACAGAATTTTTAATGTTATAGAATCGGTTTTTCAAAATAGAAATTATTGTCTAAACGAATCGAAAATTTGTTCGGATTAAATAATACAAAATTTTCCATAAAAATTTACTTGTGGGAATAATAAATCAGGCTTTGAAATCATTTGTCAGCACCGCGTACGGGCTAATCATGACTGGCAAAAACACGTTACTCGTATGACTTATCGAGCTATAATAATTTTTTTTTTTTTATTATTTCAGCGTTTTCTTGTACAAAAAAATCGTGTTTCATTTTTTTCGCAATAGAAAATATCGAGAAATAATTGAACTACAATAACTCATTATGTCTTAAATATATAGTTTTTTTTCATGCTACATGGAAAATATTACCCTAAGAGGATATTTCTAATATGTTTCGATACCAAGAATTATTGTAAGAATTTAAACGTTTTTAAAGAGATAATTTGAAATTGTTCATATTTAATTTTATGTAAAGTCTCAAAATGTTTGAACTTAAATAAATTTAAATAAATTATTTTAATAAAAAATAGCACACAATAATTTGTGATTATAATACCTCTTTTTCTATGTTTAATGTGATGATTTTTACTAAAAATGTCTAGAGAATGAGGCATTATAAATAAGTAGACTTTTTTTTCTTGTATTTTAAGGTACTTACATTAACTAAGTATGAAACATAAGCAAAATGTAATTAATTATGATCTGAAATTAATCTATATATTTAGATTAACATTTCTTTAACTTATTAATAAAAAAAAGCATATGCTCACTAAATATTTTCCGCAAACAAATTGCAGTAATTTTGAATACTCCTAATTATTTACTTAAGTCTAAAAATAAACCAGGACATAAAATTTTAAAACTGTGTTTTTTTTAGATACTTAATGTACTTCACTAATGACACGGAAATGTTTAGTTACAACATCGTTAGAATAAAAATGTTTTCGTAATATATTTATAGATTATAAATGTGTTTTATAATTTTATAAAGTTTGCGTTCATAGCTCATTATATTTCAATTTCATAGATTTATATTCGATTTAAATATGCATTTTTCTGTAACTATTTCCTTTCGGAAGGTATTGGAATGGATATCTAATTAATTAAAAAATTAATAGATGATGCTATTCAATGATGATGCTATAATAATTCAGATGATGCTATAAGCGAAGTTCTAACGCTATTCCAGGAAATAAAATTTGAAAATTCTGTTTTTTGTGAAACATAATATTTGTTATTAATGATACTTATAGAGAGAATATTGTTAGAATTCAAACGATCTCGTATTCCATTTATCGATTTTAAATGTGTTCTATAATTCTATACAGTTTGCGTTCACTGGTCATTATATTTTAATTTCGTAAATTTCTATTCGAACTAAATATGTCTATTTATGATAGTAGGTTAATTTTTCTTTAAGCTTCGTCATTTTATAATTGATTTAAATATGTTACTCAGACATATTAAAGCAGAGTTTTCAGTTTTCTTTTTATGTAGGAGTGTCCGGAATTGAATCACAGTTGTTATAGAAACTTTTTGGAGAAAAACCAAAAAGTCTCTATATAAGTGTGCCAAAAGAAAGGAAAAATGTGACAGTCATTTATATTGTTAGGTGAGCATAGCTGTTTGCAGTGTGTATTAATAATGTTCGTAGTACTTTTTGACTTTTTGTAGAACTTTTTGACTTTTTGTAGTACTTGACTGATTTTTATTGATCAATTTTATGTTTAATTACTTATAAAGTACTGAGTAGAAAATTATGATCCATACTTATTTAAGGTGTTTCAAAATAATTTATAAGTTTTTAATCTTGAAAATGCATGCATGTATCGCACTAGGTAATAGCTAAAGAAAAAATGGCGTAGGGAGTTACATTGATTTTAGGATAGGTTAATATTTGTAACAGGCAATCTCAGTTGTAATACGTTTCAAATTTTGTGATTAGAAGCTTTCTATTTCGCAAATATAAAATCGGTAAATATAAAATTAATTTGCAATAATTCTATGTAGTCTCCGTTTTCACCTGAGGGATGGGTTTACGTTTGCACTGCAAAAGAAAACAAAATCTTAAGGTTATTTAAGAAGTTTTTAGAAAATTGCGATGCACATAATTCTTTATATCATTGGAGAAAAAATAGTCATGGTTACCGATAAAATATTAATGAGCATACAAATTTCTGCAGCTTTACAAACGTAGTATGTGCACATTAAGTAAGACGGAGTACAGTAAACATACAGAGACACGTACACTATATGGTCAAAGGTGACCAACCATTTGCGATTTTAGACATTAAATATCTAAAATAATGAATGAGAAGTTATTCTAAAAATCCAAGTGCATAAACAGGTTAGTACAAGTCATGTATTTAAGTAGAGATTTTTTCTCAAAATCCCATAGGAGACCGTCAACAATTTGAAATATAACGAAGATCTTTTATATAAGCCTGTCAAAAATAATATAGCAAACACTTTCAAACTGTAGATTATTATTACGTGGCTTATTGTAATAAACTGTGTTAATTTGTAGGAGAATATCATGTACATTCGTAGTTTTTATAAAAACAATCCAAAATATTCCCAAGTTGTTGCTTATAATTTACAGATTTTTTTATTCGAAAAATTGTTCTTTTCATAAAATATGATAAATAATGTGGTACATAATACCCTGTAATCAGACAAAAAATAAAAATCACAGGAAAAAGAGCAGGTTTATTAAATCATTTTTAAAATGCTTTATACATTTTGATATCGTAATATTAGATGTAATATTTTAATTTTTTAAACGATGCAGTTTTTTTCATTATTTTGAATGTATTAGGTAGTGTTTATTAATTTGTGCTTGATGCATGCTTTTTTTAAAGATATTCTAAACACTTTTTTTTTGCTTTTTAACTACTGGTGTTTAACGCGCAACTGGTAGCAGGTAGCACACTCCAGATAGCAGAAATCAGTGTCGGATATTCGTACAAAACTTATTTTTTCCCTTACTTTGAAAATAGTGGTTATTTCCGATCATTCACTAAATTTCTTAAATCCTTATTCGATTTTTTCCATCCTCTCGATTAATATATGTACAAATATGTTTAATAGCAGAGTTTCCTTCGGATATGTGTTTATTAAAGAATGAGTGCTCTCCTGCAGGTGAAAAGGGGAAATAATATATTTTACAGAGCATGCGCTGCTTACCTTCTATTCGGTGAAGCATGCACAAGCTAGCCTTGTCAGAGGTTCTTATTGAATAATATTGAACTCTTAATTGAATGGTGGTTACCATTATATACGAATAGAAGTTTCAGCAAACTTATTAAATTGCTAATTTTATCCCCATTCCGTTCTGGTTCCGTTCTAACTATGGATAGATTGAAAATAGAAGTATCGTTCGGATTTAGGTTTGCTTCCGAAATAATGCTTATTCTTGTTATGGAACGTGATACTGAAACATTCTGCAAATCGTGCGTTACACGCCTATTATTCCTGGCCGCAAGTGGTGGTGATCCGTGGCAGATATTCGTACAAAACACTGTGACGGTTGTGAGTGGAATTATAGTATTTTATAGCACCTACACGATTAGAATAGTTACTACATAGTTAGTCTTGACTTAGAATTTGATTACGGTTAGGTAACAGTTAGGTTACATCTGGGTTATAGTTAGGTTGCGATTAGAATTAGGTTATATTTAAATTCAGTTAGGTTACTGTTACGTTTTGATTAAGTTACAGTTAGGTTAGGATTAAGAAGCAATTAAGTTATAGTCAGATTACGGATAGGTTACGATAAGATGACGGTTAGGTTGCATTTATGGTATATTTAAGTTACAGTTGCGTTCCGGTTAATTTGCAGTTAGGTTACAGATAGATTACAGTAAATTACGGTTAGGATTATATGCACAGGTTGAACATTACTCATGTTTTGATTAAATATATACTTAATTTTGTATTATGGTTCTGAAATTACAATGCTATATAGTAACGATTTACCTAAACATCAAGTATTGATTTTAATCACGGTATAGTCGGATTTACGAGTGACATAATTTGTTTGAAAATCAAAATACTTCACTTAAGATTTAAATGTGAAAAAAAATAATTTTATAACTAAACAGTGATTTTTGAGGATAAAAATCAACATTTTAACACTCGTTCGATACATATTTCCTTGCCTGTTTCCCATTGAAGTCATTTTGAATATTTGTAACACTAAATATTAGTTGTTTATTTTTTAAATCAATTTTTTAAACAGTCAGCAGCTACATATTTCAGACAACATAATTCAACGTATTTCGAGAATTTCAAGTTCGTTTAACATCATTACAACGGACCCGGGCAACGACGTGCGGGTCAGTTAATTATTTATAATTATATATATATTAAATTCTTACTACTTTTTTACAATAGTGGAATAACAAAATCCATTTTTTTGTAAAATTTTTGGACGCACTGTATTAGTTTCCTTTAAAAAAACTCATTTAAAAATATAAAATAATATTAATACGGATGCTTTCGTACCCACCTCCCCCCAAAAAAGAAAAACAGACAAGTGACTGCATACTTCATTATTTAATAAATTAGATAAAATTTGCTAAATTCAAACTTTGCTTATGGGATTGTGTAAGAAATTAATTTTATAGTACATTTATATGAATTCAAAAATATACATAATTTAAAAATTTAAATGATTTCGTAATTAAATTTCCGTAATTGAAAAACATAATTGAAATCTATACATTTAAAATATATATATATATGGAAATAGAAGCTTAAAAATAGAATACATAAAATATTGTAAAATTCTTTAAAATAGTTTTTAAATTATGTAAAATATAAATAAATAAATAAGTACACGGAATTCAATCTGTTTTGCAATGAATACAATTGTATTTAAAACTGAGATTTCCAAACATACACCTTAATAGTTTCCAATTTACTTTAACGAATAATTTTCTGTTGATATAAAATGGAAAATTTGTCGAAGAATAGAAATATGAAGAAAAATTATGAGTAGGCCTCGAAATTTAATTGTTTATTACAATATGTAAGATTTTAGCCTAGCTCTAAGCAAATATTAAGTATGGGATTTAATACCAGAATTCATTACTGATCAAATATACAGTTTATATTGTTATATGTCGATTTGCAATGTTCACTCCGTTTTACTTTTAAAATTGCTGAAAAAAAGGTGGTTTTTCCAACTTGCTATAAAACGTTTTATACTGCAAATTAATATAGTCCCTGAGAGATTAATCATGACATTGTTAAGTCGTTTAGTGCAATTATATCTCTAGAACTCTATTGATTTAAATAAAGATTTTATTGCAGTGAAACCTGTGGCTAAGTCAACAGATATGTCATTTCACAGCGGTGAAGGAAATAAAATGCCTATATTTTAGAATATTCTATTCGATTGTACCTTTAATTATATTATACGGTATTTGTATCGTATTGTTATCATATTTTAATCACAGTGTAGTTTTTTTTTAAACTTTGAAACCTGACATTCGATTTTTCATATTTTTACATTTCTCAATGCCATAAACTAGCTAAAGGTTTCACTGGAATAAAAACATTAAATACATTGATATAAGTCTACAGATATAATGCAGTTTTAAAACATTGAATGATGATTGACATTTAGAAGCATTATATTCCTATACATAATAAACCTTGTTATATATTGCTGGAAATGTCACCTTTTTTTAGCATTTTAAAAACAATTAGCAAACAACATTACGAATAATTTTTAGCGTGGCTAAATATATACGTGTTTACTAAATTTCAACAATTCATCATCATAAAATATAAAAAGACATAAGAGGAAAGTTTTTGTTAAAAAATCAATATTAAACCGCTTCTCTTAAAATCAAGTATATGTTCGCAATAAAAAGCTTAAAGTGTCCAATAAAATTATTAGAAAGAAATTATTAAACATTTAATATAAATGTTTAATAATTAATAGAAAAAAAAATATGTTATGCTTAGCGTTATCAGTCTTGTTATTATAACCTTCATAAATTTTTAAAATCCATAAAAATATTAAATGAATATTGTTAGTACACCAAGCAGACATTTAAGTTTTATATCTTCCACTTCTTATCAACACTTTCATTTTACAGTCAAAAGGCATTTTATGGATACTCCGGCATTACTTTACTGAAGCACATTATGACTTTTTTTACTGTAAAATTGTCTTATCAACGGTATACACTTCTTTGGAGCATTAATATCACTATTTGATGTATTAGATGAAAACTGATCTATACAACACTCTTTACTGTTAACAGAGATATGTGATAAAAAATATTATTTAATAAAAATTGCTACTTTGTTACAATCATTCTGAATTCAATACACTTCATAAATAGTGGATATTGGTTCACATATAAAAGTTTTTTACAACAAAACACTTTTTTTTATTTAAGTAACAGATTAACAAAACCATAAACAAAATAAACGGAGAATGTTCAATGTCTATCATTTAATTAGAATAAAATTCATTTAGACTTACTCCGTAAATTAAATGTGAAAATTGGATCTTATGAAACTTCCTATCGGGACTATGCAGTGTTGGAAGGAAATAGCCTCAGCATGAAAAAAAGTGAAAATAGTTTAATTTTCATTTATAAATGAACAGATTAGAAGAAATATGAGACAGGAAATATGATTTATGACTTTAAATTAAAGTAAATGGGTTCGGTATTGTATATCTATTTTCAAAGAATCTCTGAGAAAAGGTGAAAAATTTAATGCAAAAAATATTTATCTTATCTTACAATTAAATTTTTATTAAAGTGTTCTATACTAAGAGAACTGCGTTGGAAATAATTTTTTGTTGTACCTTTTCCGTATAATAAGATCAGCAATTATTCCATTTATCAAATTCTGAAATAAAAACTATTATCCTAGATATAATTATTTCCTATGTAAAAGCCAAATGAGAGACACATTTTAAGCTAAAATAATTATGTTAGGTCAATTAACAGACTGCATGAATTGATTTAAACGACATACAAAATTTTATTTATACATAATTAAACAGCATAAATAATAAAAATTTATCATAAAAATTTAAATTTTACTTTTAAAAATTATTGAGACAGACAAAACAGTACAGACACCCTACTGACACTGACTGGATTATAGGTAAAAAAGCAGATTTTTTTAAAAGAATACAAGGTAGAACCCGTCGAATTTCAACGAAAGGAAACATTTAAGGAGAAACTGTTTCATTTATTTTAAATAAAGCTGTAAACTTAGTTTCAATAAAAAATTCATGTTATATTGGTAAGTGTAATTAAAAAAAAGAGATATTTAGCCTAAAGATAACAAAATACTATTTTTTTAAAACGCATTTGTAGAAATTATTAAAATTAAAATTTAATCGTATATGTAGGCAGTAAAATATAATGAAAATCAGCTGTTAGGATACAGTTATCAACTAAATCTTTTATGCTTGATATTCCAAAACTAAAAAGAAACGATAAATTAAAACTTAAAAGAGCAATATTTATTTCACTTTGATTCAATCATAGAATAATTTCCCTGTGAAATCTAAACACAGCATCATTTTCACTATTTAAGAATATATAAATGAACCTCTCATATCTGCATTCACTTTTAAAAAACTTAGTGTTTTAATTTGTTAATTTTAAATTATAAAGGAGAAAATAATTCCCACAACTGTTCTTTAAAATGTATTTTTGTAAAGAGAAAGTTTTGTATCGTGTGTAAAGCAAGTTTGTAATAAACTATAACCCCCCCCCCCATTTAATTGATAAATAAAAACGAAATAAAACCAAAATTCACCTGGTTTTATAACATACCATATTGTTGAAATAGCTTATATATTAGTTTCTTTTTTTTCACATTTTATTAGAAAATGGTCAAAAAATTGTACGATAATCTGTTTTTTTTCCTTTGTTTTTTAATAGAAATGCAGTACTTTTGTTGCCACGATTACAAAAACTGTATCTGAAACTAAGAAAAAATTAATATCTTAATAATAAATTAAGATAAAATTTTCAAACAAACTGCATTTAAAAGTACATTTTTTTCCCTATTCGATGGTGTAAAAGTTGAAAATTTCAAAGTGTTGCTATTCGCAAAATGACGTATGCATTACGCACAGATACGTTTGGCCTTTATAATATAGATACATATTTACAAATGCAAATACTTCTGTAGGTTATGGATGCTTTGACTAGGAACAGGCGATGGTGATCGTGGGCGGTTATATCCATTAGCAACACAATCAAAAACTTATTCTCTACTTCATTTTTTTTAAACAAACCCATTACTTCTAGTCATCTTATGAAACTGAAAATCATTTTTTTCTGGAGTCCCAACTCCTGTAGCAAAACCCCTATTTTTTTATTGGAGCAGTCATCACAAAAGACATTCGCAAATCCTTCTATATTGGTCCACTTAAATTACGTATGCTGAGGGTTCTAAATGACACCATTCCATTTCGATACACCCCTGAGAATGGCTGGTGCCGTAAATCTGCGTGATGGCCTTCATAAACATTATTTTACAACGTATTGTAAAGATACTTGACATAAACTGTCACAGTAAAATAACGTTATTGTCGAAGCTCGTAATTCTTTGGGACTATGCCATCGTAAAATTTTAATTGTAGACCACCCAAAATCGCGTGAGTTCGATGTGCATTACATAAAGAAAAACTGGTCTACTTTAATTACTGTCCTTAATAAACAAATATACCGTGATGAATACATTGATGAAAATGTGTCCATCATGCGGCTCATACATGCACGGATCAGTTTGATTCATCTTATAATAAAGTTACTCATTAAATGCCTTATAAAGCAAGTTTTAGTATTCCGTAAAACTTTCATTAATATCCAATTATGATACAATAATTCTTGTATTGACTACAGTTAGGGCTTGTTACGACTTTTGGTTATGCATCGGTAACGAAGGACGAATTCTGGAAACAAAACTAAAAGAAAACGTTCTCTACGAAAATTACAAAGCTAGTATTAATTCAGTTCAGATAATATATATCTATGACAATATCTTAAAGTAAAATGACAGAGGAGAAGTGCCGCAGGGATGCATAAAATTTTTTTTAAAAAAAGAAGAAAAGAGCCCTGTACAAAAGTCTATCAGATCAAGCAATTGAATCGAAGTTACGTATTTTAATTATTGACGTATAATCCTTATTTTTATAAGGATTTATATAAGGATTTTAACTACGAATCGAACATAAACAAAGATTTTGGCATTAGTAACAGTATATAATATCATAACATTTTTAAGACATGATAATTTTGAGTTCCCACAAACAGATTTTTGTGTTTGAATTGAAACTATTCATCTGCCCGAAGATGTAGGAGGAAACATTAAATAATTCTTTAAGTTTATGGTGTAGGAGATAATGGTCATGTGAAGACATGTAGTTTTCGAGCAAAAATGAAAAGGGAAAAAAATAAAATAGAAAAGGGAAAAATATCTATGATACATTCGAGGCAGCATTCACATAAGATAGCTATCTTTTAATTATTCAGTTACTTATTTCAACGGATCTGTCATCAGGGATGACTTTTTTGCAACATGCAGGAAAACTAAAAAACGGAAAGGACAGATGTGATATTAAAACAGCTGAGTTAGAAATCAAGTTTTTTTTTTAATAAGGAGTGTTAATGGCTAAAATTTGTTTCCGTTAGAATACAATTTTGATAATTAGAAAGTGCATTTGCAATACAACTCTATATGCATAAACTGAATGTTAAACGTTTTAAATTAAAATCGTTAACAATTTGAAAAAAAATAAGAAATTCCATTTTGTATGACATAAATTAACAAATTTAAATGTGCCTGGGGTGTGACAAGATATATATTCTTTTTAAATATTAAAATTTAGCTAATAATATACATTGCTTTAAGTGAAGAAAAGAAGTAAATCAATATGTAACGGAAAAAAAACACCATATATCTATTAATGTTTTCATACAGAAAATGAAATATTTTTTTTTCTTAAGTTGCCCGTTTAAATCAAGATTAATTAATGTAATTGAAATCTTTATATCAGTCGATAACGATTATCAAGTTCAAATTTTTCAAAACAAGAAACTTAAAAAAATTCAGGCACAAAAATTATTAAAACTTGACTTAAATATTGAAATCTGCTGATAAATAAACTAAAATAGTTTTTACAATAGTTAAATAGAGATTGCATTCTATTATTTTTAAATAGACATGATGTGTCTTTATTTATTTTTTATTTTCAATCCAATGTGGGTATTCTAATAAAAATATAATAGCATTAAAGATACTCGTAGCAAAAATTTGATCACATCTTTCATGTTTTATGATAAATGTAATAACGCGACAATATACAGATCTGTACATAAAATCGCATAGTACTATGCTACATAATATCAATAACATTAAAAATATGGAACACTCAATTTAATACTATTCAATTACGTTCTACTATTTACTATACATACATAATTTAGTATAAGTTGTGCAAATTCAATTAATAACTTAAAATTATTTAAAACTCGAATGAACAGATAAAGGACATGTGTTTGTACAAATTTATGCATAATAAAGGAAAGCGCATATTTATTAAAATTTTAATATGATTCTGTAAAGAATATGGGACCTTCATCTTAAAAAAATATGCATTTAATGTTTTAAAATATCAAACATGAATTTTAAACAAAATATTATATTTACATT